>OX327694.1:5880000-8380000 GCA_946807835.1 Ailanthus altissimus | reverse complement strand
TTGTTTTTAAGGGATAAAGATGTTCGTCAATATTTTATTATATTTAAAAATTGAAATGTATTGGTTAATCTATTTATTTTGTCCAACACTAAAGCAATTTAAGTAATGCAATGCTTATCTTTTAATTTTATTTGAAATTCATTATAATATTGAAATTTTGACCAATATTGGACTGGTATTAAAATCTCAGTTACCATTTATTGGTAATTTTGGAATATAACTAATAATTTTTCAAAATGGTTTTATACAGAAGTGATTGAAATCAATTTTTTTTTTTTAAAGAAAATCGACTTTTGGTTTTGCTTAGGATAATATGCGTATGCTTCAATTCAGTATAGACGATACAATGTATTCTCTCTCTTTTTTAACTCATTTTTTTTAAACAAGTTCAAACTAATTGGATATTAGGATTATGATTATTTTCTATAAGTTTTTTATTGAGTTGTTAATTATGATGAGGTAGATAGAATGGCAAGGCAATACAAATATCGAATCCATGACCTCAACTACAAAATAATAATGGCTACTTGCTACAACTTGACTCAGCTAACTCACCTTAAAAAAATTTTAAAGTCCAAATTGGCAGGGGTAGCATATTTTATGGTTATAAGATATTGATATAAAATTAGTCAAAAGAAATATATATAAAAAAAGGTTAAAAATTAATTCATTCAAAATAGGACAAATTGTGCAACATCGATGGCATAATGTTTCATATATTTAGTTATGATCAAATTTTTGTTTTTTCTTTAAAAGAAGTGACAATAACAAATATATTTTGGAGAAAAAAAATATATTTTAATATTTTGAAAAAGAAATATACTGTTAAAAATTTTATTTACACTTTTGTTTGGTAACGATTTCGGTTTAATTTAATAATAAAATAAGTAAAATTAATAAAAATACAATTATACTTCTATTTTAACTAAAAAAGATACAAAATCTGTTTTGATCTATTTTAGTAGTAAAATTAGTAAAAGTACAGTTATGTCACCATTTTAACTATAAAAAAAGGCTAAATTTGTTTTATATCTATTTTAATAGTAAAATGGGTAAAATTAATAAAAGAAGGATTATGCTCTTATTTTAACTAAAAAAAAAATACTAAATTCAATCAAATATTGAAAGAGGGCTTGAACTTTTGATCTTATAGTTAAAAACTACATAATTTGACCAACTAAGCTATTCCAACTTAATCTTTATGCATGAGTATACAAATCTATTAACATATTATTCTCAAGACTATATGTTAATAATTTTTAAAATACCATTAATAAGAATTAAACTCTGAATTGACAGTGATTGAATCCTAGTCACCAGCATGACAAGTAAAAGTATTCACTACTATACTATAATAAATTTTGTTAAAATAATGCCAAATAAAAAATACGAATGCGTGAAACAATAGAACTCTAACCACCTTCATGTCATTGTCGTCCACTGCCGGCCATCGTTTACCACCGATCATTGGTCAACATTCTAATTGACTTAAAAATAATCGGGTAACCAGTGACTGACAATAGTGGATGGTCCATGTCATTTTCTTAAAATTTTAGAGATTCAAATGTCATTTTCTTAATCGAAATTCAAAGCCATATGAATACTTCGAGAAAGCTTAATAAGAAACATATCATAGAAGGCTTTCAAAATGATAAAGTAAATGGAAAAGAAAGGATGTTTAAAGCTACAAGGGGTCAATGCATTTGTTATAGTGACAAATAAAAAATAAATTTTGTAGGAATCATTATAAATGATAAATTAGAGAAACATGAGTATTATTGATTTATAAATTGTTTTGTAGAATATTACGTTACAAAATCAATAACTAGCTATCAAATTTCTTTTTTCCTAATTAACAATTCAATCTACAACTAATAATCTAATCAAAGACATGAGTACTATATGTTCTTTTGAATAGCCTTCACAAAATAATATCTTGAAAAATTAAAAAAGTAGTACCATTGCTACAAAATAAGGCAAAAAACTGGTCACATTAAGCAAATAATCCCTGCAAAAATTTTAATTAGCTAGTATTAGGTGTGAATAAAAAAATCCCTTTTAAAATCAAAATAAAGCTAATATGATGTATCTGTTATTATCTAAAAAATCTATCATTGATATTGGCTTAAAGATGGTTGTTGTGGATTATAGTTAGCAGGTTGGTAAACTAAAGGGTACATTAATTGCAGGAGCTGTCTTTGTCTTTTTAACAAATTAATTTTAGCAAAGTCAAATGGATGTCTGCTTGGTTGTTATGTACAGTATAAAATAAGCATCAAATGAGATAAATTAGAAGTAATTAACACTAATAATTAATTCTCATTAATATAATAATTTTTTATACTTGAGTATTGTGGTTGAGATACATTTTTAGGTCGTGGAGTCTCTGACTGTTCTTCCATCTTGCTCAACAAAGAGAGTATGTAGTTAGACTTATTTTTTGCCAGTAACCTCTAATAAAAGATTGTGCATTAATATATAAAAATCATCTGCAATGTATTTGGAGTTTTACATCTCCTTTTATAATGTTCAAAAAATTCATGTTAACCATATTTCACTGTTTTTTTATTTATTTTTTGCCACAATCTTTATTTTCACCCGACTTTCTCCTCTTACTAATCGTTAGCCTTTCAATATTTATTTTGATAATAGGTAGATTGACTATAGGCCCTTCCACAACAGGCCAAGTAGATTGATCTAGCAATGAATAAATCACATCTGAAAAAGTGGCCAAATATGCTTCAATACTCAACTTAGGATCTACATAATCCACATGATCTTCATTCCTTACTATAATACAAGACATGACATGTTTGTACGGAATCTTAATTATTTGATAGGCTCTATAATCACATACTCTCCTCTCTAAATCAACTATAATTGTTGCTCAATTCTCATCAATCACCTTAAATTTTTACTCATTAACCTTAAGCAATTTCATATACCTCCCTTGTTTTCTAGCAGCCTTAAATTCCCTTTTCACAACTAGTGGTAGTTTACATTATTCTAATCTCTATTGCTTGCCTTGTTCTAATCTTGTATTCAATCTTCTCATCATTTTTCTACGTATGAACTTCAAAATAGTCAAAATGGGCTTCTTTCTGTACACATTTAACCAACTAATTTATGACTCAATTATGTTATTGGTTACATGGTCTCACTTGACTTTCATCATTGAAAGTGTGTAATACCTACTCTCTTTTGTCAATATTTTGAAGATAATCATATACAACTTGATAATCCTTCTTTGTTGTCTTGATTTGCTCCATGCTCTCTACTTACTCCTTCTATCTTGTAGCTCTAGCAACTACCTAGAAAAGCTTCTTATATATTGCATGAGGTTATTTCTTTCTCAAGTTTGCATAAATATATTGAAAACAATGCTTTACTAGGGATCCTAGCTCATATATATATAAGGTAACCATTATGCCCTTTTGCCTATCAGTTATAAAGGTCACTCTACTCTGGTTCCCAATGTCATGCCACTTATTAAGTATTGCCAAAAACTAACCATAAGTGTCAGCACACTCTTAGTCACAAATTCCTACAACAAATGGGAATATACCATTATTTGCATCTAAACTCATAGCAAAATTCATAAGTCCTCTATATGGCCTTTTTAAATGATAACAATCTAGGCTAATAAATCATCCGCAATCTTTTTGAAAACTAGTCTTCAGTGTATGATAATACAACATAAAATACTAAAACCATAAAGATTCATCTTTATCATCCACTTTAGTTTTAAATTTCATAAACACCCTTAGAATTCTTAGATGCACAATCTCTGCATAATCCATTAATCTCTTATATGAATTACTATGACTCCAAAACACTTTCTTCAATGTTTTCCTCTTTGCCTTAGATATTTTCTTCCTACTTGTGTAAAGACCATACTTGTGAATTAATTTATCATTCAGTGAATTAATTTATCATTCATTGTTCAACAAGTATTTTAAGATTACTATTTAATGTAGCTTAAAATTCAGAAGCAATCCATTTATAATGAGCTTTTCTGTACAATAATTTCCTATCATAGGTATTATTCTACAAACTGCTAGATTCTGAAGGTTGTTCTAGAATTTAAAAGGGTTGCACATATGAACCATGTGCATCTTAGGTATGCACACTAAGCCCAAAATCTCATTTTCTCATTTTTAGTCTTTTTAGCTCAAACCCCTATTTCATACAATAACTAATCATAACCCTTCTTAAATGCTCCATATTATCAAACTCTAAACCCACTTGTAGATTGGTGTTTCCGTCTTTACATATGTCAACACCTACACTTTGGGCCTGCCTACCAGCAAGTTCATCATCTTCAAATGATATGCATGGTCCATCTCCTTTATCATTAGATGAATAATTGGATAATAAACCATTTATTCATCTTCAAAACCTTCATTATCTATTATATTCTCACCTTTTGCTCCTCTATTCCCATCTTCACTTTCTCTAACCTTACCCCTACCTTCTCTATCCTTACCCTAAAACTCCTTATCATCATTGTTGTTCTTAGAATAACAAGCCTTTTCAGAATCATTTAGCCAATCATCACCCTACTAACTTTCTGTTTAGGTCTATTCTGGACTACATGGAATTTAAGGGTTATTTTCTATTAAGATAGGTCCTTGTTGGGTGTTTTATGGTAAGGTTGATCGTATATTAGGTTTGATATATTTTGTTCTACTTGAGATAAAAAAATCTGCTTATAAGCTAGGGTGTATTTTAAAATTGGAGTCTATGTGAAATGATAGGTTTTTTTAGGGATTTGTGATAAGCGATTAACTTGCGATTTTGGGTAAGGTTAATCACTGTTTGGGTCATAGGCTAAGTTGTTGGTTTATTGGGCCTTTTACTTAGGCTTCAGTCAACAATTGGGTCATCAAATAATTTCCTTTTTGGTCTGATAAGGCCACTTTACTGGGTATTTTAGAGTTTACTGGGTCTTTGAGAAGGGATGTCACTAAATCTAAGGGCAGTACCTCAAAGTCCACAATTACTCGATACCATCCCTTCCTCACATATTCCTTTAATAAGCTAATTAGGCCATTGTCTGTTTTGATTAAAACTACTTTTCCTATCCATGGTATCCAAGCAGTATCCTTGAACTTTTTAGAAGGTAATAAACCCCTACCAAACATATCATCACATACATATTTCTAGACGAAAATTAGGCTAAAATATAGAAAATAGTTAAATATAGCGCTTTTTATGAATAAAAAAGAATATTGATATTTATAAACATAAAATCAAAAAGCCATTTTTTGAAACAAGAAAAAGGATTTTTACAAAACCTCTAGCTTTACCTACAATTTTAGTACCATTTATCTGTTAGGATTTGCGCTTACGTGCCATCCTTTTATGTATAAATATTTGATTAATATTTATACTAGTATTATCATTTCATTAATTCACTAATTATATTTTATATATGGTAAGATGCTTGTAACATTTCAGATATTATATGATCTGAAAGAGTTCATATCTGGTCTAAAAGAGTTTAGATTAGTGCTAAAAATTAGCAACACTAAGAGTTATAAATGTTAAGAGTTAGCACTGATAAGAGTTATTAGGTTATAAGAGTCAGTAATATCTAAAGAATTAAAGCCTTATCTAAAATGGGACAAAAACCTGAGAATATATTAGTAATGACGTAGTTGCAAAGAGTTATAAATAGTGCTAGAAAATGTCATTATGTAAAGATGTTCTCAAATATTATGTTCTTGATCTAAAAGAGTTTAGATTAGTGCTAAAAATTAGCAACACTGAGAGTTATAAATGCTAAGAGTTAGCACTGATAAGAGTTATTAGGTTATAAGAGTCAGTAATATCTAAAGAGTTAAAGCCTTATCCAAAATAGGACAAAAATCTGAGAATATATTAGTAATGACATAGTTGCAAAGAGTTATAAATAGTGCTAGAAAATGTCATTATGTAAAGATGTTCTCAAATATTATGTTCTTGATCTATCTTCACTGATGCTGGTCTATTAATGAATACTTTAGTAAATATATAGATCGGTATATGTCCATGTCTGGATAGTTCATATGGTTAGTCTTAGCAAACCGTGAGTTTAGTGAAAGCTTGTATAAAGATACAAGTATTCAGTAAGGACTGAATACTAAACAAACTTATGAAGACCTCTAATAGACATCTCATAAAGCTATCAATGGAGGGTCTTTCAAGTTAAGTAATATTAATGGTCCTTTAACTTGAGTGTCATGGTGGGCTTGTGAGTGATCCACTATACTTTGGTTCTACACATGTCAGAAATATTTCATAGTCTGATTATTAGGTATCGCTGGGTATGGTTTGATGCTCATGATTATACATATTTTTGTTGAGAAGAAACTAAGAAAGAGTCGTACTAATTTTCTAAAAAATTTGAAGTGCAATGTATAGGATTGACAATGCAGCTCCACCAAAAGGTTAGTTATCAACAGATCACTCTCGTGTTACTTTTTAATGAGCTTATTTGTAATTATTTGGAACAAAAAGAAAAAGTGGAAGAGGGGAAAAAAGAATGGACAAGAACAACCTCCATACAAGAGGAAAATGTTCAAACAAGAAAAGCCATTGTTTTCTTTAACCTAATATTGCTATTATTTTAAGTGAAAAGAGATATCTAATTCTTGTGAATCATTTATGTATAATCATAATGTCATTATTTTGTTACTCTTTTTTGTTCTTATTTTGTGAGAAATTGCTGTGCATTAATGCTCCAAAACAGTATAAGCAGATAGTTATAAGTTTATGTTCTTTTTAGGATGTGGTTTGTTTAAGGGAGGGATTAGATTAGTATTTTTGCCTCTATGCCACAATATTAAAGATCTTTTGTGCCTTATCCACAGCCCAACGGGAGGAAATAAAAAATTGTTTCCTTGTGACAATAGATGGATAGATGGAGAACATTGAAAACTTCCAAGTATTAATGGTTTTACTTCTCTATGTCAATATATATATATATTTATGTTTTGCGACTCTAGTTAGGATTGAAGCTCAATTTTATTGAGTCTTGTGGCTGATTTGTTTTAACTTTTCACATTTCCAAAGAATGATTTAGAAGATATTATTAATATTATGTGGTGTTTGTTCATTAATTAGTTCTCTTTTGTTGTGATTATGGAGCATGAGAGTAATATTTTCCAGATTACTATTTCTCTTTTGTAGTAATTATAGAGCGTGGGAGTAATATTTTCAGATTCCTATTCGTATAAGATAATATTTTTGACATTCTTTTAATGTATACAAACACATGCAAATGTTCTTGATACTTCTTAGGTTATCATGATTTAATGCAAATGTTCTTGACCAACTATAGAATACTATTGAGTTGGTCATCTGACTTGATATTTTATTTCACAAAATATAAGCTTGTCATGTCTATTAGGTCTGAAGCTATTCCAGCTTTTCTTCAAAGATAAAATTATCCCTTTCATGTATCTTGTTTAGATGCAATTTCATGTTGCAAAAATGTAATACTTGACATACAAGATTTTTGAGGTTATAATAAATAATAAGATCAAGGTGGATGAAGTGAGAGTCAAGTGTTAGAATTTGACACCGCCTAATTAGATAAAGTTTTGGGTTATATATTGTTGGGATTTGTGCTTACGTGCCATCCCTTTTGTGTATAAATATTTATTTTATGTTTATACAATTATGATTTATATATATCACTAATTATTTTATATACAAATATGGTAAGATGCTTGTAACGTTTTAGACATTGCATGATCTGAAAGAGTTCAGATCTGATCTAAAGGAGTTTAGATTAGTAATAAGAGTTAGTAACGCTAAAAGATATAAATGCTAAAAGTTAGCACTAATAAGAGTTATCAGGTTATAAGAGTTAGCAAAATCTAAAGAGTTACAGTCTTGTCTGAAATAGGACAAAGACCTAAGAATATATTAGTAATAACATAGTTGCAATGAGTTGTAAATGGTGCTAGGAAATGTTGTTATGCAAATATGTTCTTAAAATTAATGTTCCTGATCTATCTTTACTAATGCGGGTCTGTTAGTGAAGACCTTAATATATATATAGATCAGTGTATGTCTATATCTAGATAGTCCAGATGGTTAGTCTTAACAGACCATGAGTTTAATGAAAACTCGTATAGAGATACAAGTATTCAGTAAGGACTGAATATTGAACAAACTCACAAAGATCTCCAATAGACATCCCATAAAGCCGTCAATAGAGGATCTTTCGAGTTGAATAGTATTCGTGGTCCTTAGACATGAGTGCCATAGTGGACTTGTGAGTGATCCACCATACTTTGGTTTCACACATGTTAGATACCTTTCATGGTCTGACCGTTGGGTGTCGCTGGGTATGGTCCGATGCTCATGGAATCCGGTGTGTACAGATATAGGATCCATCAACTCAATTAGGTGAGTAAAATATCCTGAAACTCCAAAATTGTATTTCAGAAAGTCTTATGGCCATAAGCAGACATATCCGAGAATTAATTTTATCCTCAGGAAAATAATATCATAAAAGGGTTTACGGATATTATTTATTGAAATACAAATTTAGAGATAAGTTTATGGTTGAGCACATGGAGACTTGACGGTGTTGATCTATATCTTCACTTTTCTAGGATATTTATGATGGAAAGATTATACGAATATGTTTTAACCTCAACTTGTATGGTCTAATGCACCATTTTGTAATATTCGTAACATGTGTGTGAAATAGTTTCATATGAAAAATCGGGTATGGACCTAGAGAGTCTCACAATATGAAGTGTAATCGTTGTGCACCGGGGCAGCAAATTGGATTGAACAATTAATCCAACAATTTTTCAGCAAAGTGAAAAATGTTTCAAGGTTCCTTTTATTATTCACTTGTAAATAATTGAATGTAAAATACATTATTGGTTTACAAGAGTTGTTAACCAATAAGAAATTGACAAGTGGCACAATCTTGCTCTATAAATAATTTACCATGTATTTACCTATTTACCTTGCTTGGTAAATACATATATGGTAAATGTAAATATTCAAAATAGTTTTGAATTATTAATATTTTATATATTAATAACATTATTATTATTAATTGAAATAAGTGGCAAACACCATTAAGTAATGGAGTAAGCACTTGTTATTAATAATTAACAATGTTGGCCACTTAGAATTACTTAAATGATGCATTAAGGAAGTGGTGAAACTACTTAGCATTGTTTAATTGCCATTTACTCTCTAGAAATTGATTTATACGTATGAATCAATTTATTGAATGAAAAATATGATTGATTAATGTTTGTAATGGCAAACATGGCTAAGTGGTGGTGAAGCACTAAGAGTAGTAATCATTCTTTGCACTAAACCAAGAATTGAAAAAGTTCAATTTGTGTAGAATGAAGGTAAGATTTGGCCAAAGAGAGAGTAGAGAGAATTGAGAGCATTTTCTAAGTGTATTTCTCAAAGAGTTGAGAGAATATGCAAAGGCTTACTAAGGTTTATAACAAAGAGTTGTAAAGAACAAAAGAAAACACTTAATTCTTCTCATCTCTTGGTAGTAATAATTCATAATGACAATTGTTTTAAGTGTTAAAACAATCATTTGCTGAAAATTCAAGACTGCCATTCTAGCTTCACAATCCCACCGGATTTAGTTGTGAACTAGAATTGTGCAAGGGAACACTTCAAGGTGAGCTCAACAAATTGAAGATTGAAGATCTTGAAGAATTGTAAAGCTATCTTCAAAACCGGGTAGGTTATTTATTTACAATTCATTTTATATTATGCATGAAAATATATATATATGAGATATATATATATATGTGCTTGAATGATCATACATATGATTATATGCTTGAGTTTGTTATATAGTGTATAATATGTATGAATACTTCCGCTGCGTATTTAATTTTTGAAATTATACGTAGCTATACACATTACACACCGTATCCAACATATATGTAGAGTCATTTCTTAATTAGTATGAGACTTTTTGAGGAGACCCAAGAATAAAATTGTACGAGTCTAGATATAAAGTGGACAATGTCATATTGTATGGGAGCAAGTTATTACAAATATTATCAAATCTGGATTTATCTCGCGGTGTAAGCCAGTGAGCCCACAGTCTAGGCTATAACTAGCGCACACGTGCTGTGCGATCCTTAAGGTTATGGGTCAGTCATGTGTCCCCAGGGGCCTCGGCACACGAGGCCATGTGTCCCTTAAGAGGCTAAGATTATAACATCCAGGATCCAAGATTCTTGAGGCCATAGATAATGGAGCTAAGATGGATTAGATGGCCATAAATAATGCTAAGATGGATAAAGTAAAGGTTAGGTGTCATAATTTCACATTGCCTGGTTAGATAAAATTTTTAGGTTATATATTGTGAAAAAATAGAGAAAGAAAAATACTTGTTCATTGATAATAAGAAAAATACATCATTATACAGGTGAAGTTATGTGTCATATTTAGAAGGTCAATTAGTCATATTTGGAAGATTATCAATCTATTTTCTATTTTATGATATTGACTATAAATATATACAAAATATCATATACATTTCAACACTCCCCCTCAAGCTGGAGTGTATAAATCATATGCGCCAAGCTTGTTATAAATAAAATCAATTTGAGGACTTCCGAGAGATTTAGTGAGAATGTCTGCTAACTCGTTGTTTGAGCAAACATGACTTGTGAAAATACAGCCAGACAAAATATTCTCTCGAATAAAGTGACAATCAATTTCTATATGCTTAGTCCTTTTATGAAATATCAGGTTGGATGAAATGTGAAGTGTAGCTTGATTATTACAAAATAGCTTCATTTGTGATATATATATATATATATATATTTCAGTTCTTGAATCAATTGTTTCAACCATATATGCTCACACGTTGCTAAGGCCATGACATGATATTCTGCTTTTGCGGTTGACCTCGTAACAACTTCTTACCTCTTACTTTTCCATGATACAAGGTTTCCTCCAATAAGAATATAATACACAGTAGTAGAATGTCTATCTATTGGAAAACTTGCCCAATCAGTATCTGAATATCCAACTACGTGTGTATGACCCTTATTCTCATATAGCAAACCTTTTTTTGGTCCACCCTTGATATACCGTAAGATTCGGATAACTGCATCACAATAACTATCACATAGAGACTATAGAAACTGACTGACAACACTGATTGAATAGGAAATATTAGGTCGTGTGATGGTGAGATAATTAAGCTTACTAACTAGTCTCCGATATCTCTCAAAATCTGCAAGAGACTCCCTCGATCTAAGTAGAAGTTTAATATTAGGATCCATAGCAGAATCTATAGGCTTGCAGTCTGACATCTCTGTTTCCTCTAGAATATTTAGCGCATATTTTCTTTAAGAGATAACAATTCCAGACTTAGATTGAGCAACCTCTATATAAAAAAAAAATATCTGAGCAATCCCAAATCTTTAGTCTGAAAATGTCAGAACAAGTGATTCTTTAATTGTTTAATATCGTCCAGATCATCTCCTATAATGACAATATCATCAACATAGACTACCAGATATATACATTGGCCCTGTGGTGTATGTCGATAGAAAATAGAATAATCTGACTCACTTCGAATCATGCAAAACTCTTGGATAACAGTACTAAAATGGTCAAACCAGGCACGAGGAGATTGTTTTAAACCATACAAGGAGCGTTAAAGTTTACACACCAAACCAGACTCCTCCTAAGCAACAAATCCAGGTGGTTGCTCCAAATATATTTCTTTTTGAAGCTCACCATGAAGAAAAGTATTTTTGATATCGAGTTGGTGCAAAGGCCATTGATGATATAACAGCTATAGACAAGAACAACCAAACAGATGATATTTTAGCCATAGGAGAGAAAGTCTCATAATAGTCCTACCCATAAGTCTGAATGTACCATTTTTCAACCAACAGAGTTTTCAATCTGTCTACCTGACCATTAGGTCCAATCTTGACAATGTACACCCATCGACAACCAACCGTGGAGTGTCCTGGCGGTAATCGAACCAATTCTCATGTACCATTAGTATGCAAAATAATCGTTTTCTCAACCATTACTTGATGCCAACTAGGGTGTAAAAGAGTCTCATGAAGTATTTTAGGAGTAGAAACAGACGATAAAATAGACATAAAGGTATAATATGGGGAAGATAATTGATGATAACTAAGAAAGTTGTACATAGATGAGGGTTGCGAGTGGAACATATATCTTTACGAACAACAATTGAAAATTGGTCAACAAGTGGCAGAACCTTAGTAGGAGAGGAGTTTGAAGCAGGAAGTAAGTCAACGGGAACCTCAAAAGCTTCAAGAGCGGTATCATTGTCAGCACCTGTAGAATCAAAAGAAACAAGACTATCACGAGCCGGAGAGGGAGAATCATCGGTGGGAGGATCATGCTGTGGGACAGGAATAGGTTCAGTGTTTAACTCAAGAAGAGGAATAATATAAGAAATTGGAAGAGCTTCTGTGATTGACATATTTTCGGAAGCAAAGGAAGAAAAGAAAGGGGAAGACTAAAAAAATGTGACATCAGCAGAAATAAAATGACGTCGGGTGTTGTTTACGCTCAAAATATAACGCGGCTATCGCAGTATAGATTGAGGTGTCGATCCCACGAGGAAGCTCTTGGCAAAATAGGTTAGTGAAGTAAAATATTAAAGCAGTAGCAAAGGGTTAATTGATTTAAACGGATAAGATAGAATTGTCTATGAATTGAGGAAAATGTCTTATGATGATTTAAGCAAGGCTTTGAGAATCACAATTATGCTTTATAAATCTACTCTATACTTTGATTCGATATTTATAACTCAACTGAAAGTTTCACATTCCAAACAATCAATCGGAAGGTATGTAATATATAGCACATTTGATAACACATGTATTTGATTTAGTTAAACTCTTTGCAAGCATTAACACACATCATGTTATTTATACAAGTTATCTAAGATCGACAATATATCATTTTGACAATATTGCAATAAAAGATTAACTTGAATATCAAACATTTATTGCCCTTACATGTTATCCAAGATCGACAATATATCAAATTGACAATACTGCAGTAAAAGATTAACATATAAAACAATATAACCAGTAACAATTATAAATCAACATGAATCACATAAGAAAAGCATGACTGAACATATATGAGACATGAGAATTATAACCTCTGGATTATAGAAAATAAAATAGATAAGAGTTTAATCAAAACCAAACTTACAACATTTATAGCTCTTGACACCGAATCAAAGCATGGAAGTAGATTTACTACACATAAAAGTTCATCTCTTAGCCTTGCTAGGAAATCTAGCCTAAATTACAATACATGTTAATGAGAATAAAAGAAGAGAGAATTTATCTATTAAAAACGTTCTAAGGGTCTCCTTATATAGGCAATGAATGGACATATGTCATGGATGACATCAATCTTCAATAATTTTAAGCCAATAACTCGTGTATCCACTTGCAGCACATTTTTGATAATGTAAATGATCAATTCAACTTCTACAGCCGACATGAAAGTTGTATAATTTTGACTCTTCTTTCCATAGGCACTGATTTCATGCAAATTGGATGAGTATCCAATGAGATATGAGCAAAATTCCAAAGATACATCAGAATTCGGCCAACAACCATTTTACCCACTTGCAATGCGATTTGGTCCATGATAACGGCTGATTTGGACTTTACCATAAACATACGAGTTGTTGATAGTAAAGTCAGCAATTCACAGCCTCAAGAATTATACCAATTGAGTACGTATTTTGTGAGATACGGTCCAAATACGTGAATTGGGTCAAGCTGGGTAAGAGTTGTAGTCCGATTCTGTTGTATCTCAATTTTTAGCCCATAACATGTTGGGTTTGGCTTTTCCACTATTCTTCAAATTTGTGTAAGATTGAGTCATGTTACACTAGGTTCAAGAATTTCTTCATTTCGATTTCTACATTGAGAGTTATGTCTAGTTTACCTAAACCTGTCCAAATAACATTCATTAATCACAATTTAAGGAGAACACTTTATTTCAAGCTAAAAATACAGAAAATACTAAAATTAGTGACATGAAATGGTGATTGAATCTTTTAACAACATGCATTTTCATGTGTTCATCACAGCCCCCAACCAGCTTATTGCTAGTCTCTAGCAATTCAAGCGTAAATAGAATATGCAAAACTACCTAAGCATTTCAATCAAAACGTCAGTTCGAGTTCACTGTCGCTATCATGGTTTTTTCAATTACAACTTCCATAATTTGTGTGTGTGTGAACTAAGCCATAACCATCTAACCACAAACCACAATAGATATAGCCTTGAGAATTTCTCCAAGTAAAAGCCTCAACTCCATATCCTCACAGGTGTATGACTGTTTAAAAGGTTAGGACTTCTCTTATGGAGTTGGAAAACAGTTAAGCACTCAAGAAAAAGTGAATTTTAAGGACAGACATATAAACTAACATTGATCCGAAGATAGGAAAATTATTTGTTTAAAAATCAATTATTCATATCATACGCCAACTTTAGAACTTTAATTGGCTTGTGAGAATAATACAATTATAACTTGGTGAGAAAATTATTTTACAAGGTATTTGTCTTCTAAAATTGAATGAAGACTTTATTAAATTGAATTGCTTCTTTTTTTCTTGTTTTTGGCACTTTTGTGTTTTTTTTTGTAAGAATACAAGGAAGCATTACAAAGGTTTCTCACCAAATTATATTATACACAAATGTAACCAACTTATCCCTTAATTCAAATAATATCATTCTAAACAAAAATTAACCAATTCAAAGGATCAATGAAAGTTCATAAGCTGTTTTCTCAACCTTTCCACTTACTCACAAAAGATATGCGAGATTAGAAAAATATATACTTAAACATGGGAATTCTCTTGGCTATATAAATTGAATCATCCATCTTACCACAAGGCTTAGCATTATGCTCAAAAATATTTTGGAAGTCATTCTTTAGTAACCTAGATAGAAACAGTGACTCAACCTAAACAATTCTGAAATCATACTTAGGCAGAAAAGCAAATTCCTTTATACAAGAATTACCAAGACTACAAGCAGTAAACGACAATGCATGAAATATAAAACAAAATAACAAAGAGTTAGTTAAAATGCATTTCAAAAGTTAGTACTAAAACTCCTTACTCTGCCATTCTAATTTGACCTAGAATGCGTCTCAAGAGTTCAAGAATGAACTCTTTACTCTGCCATTTTAATCAAATGTCGGACCACAATTTTTTTTTTTTTTTGCAAAATGCAACGTATGTCTACTATCCTCCCCCCAAACCAGATGAAACATTGTCCTCAATGTTTAAATAGAAAGAGATAAAGTATAGGAGACATTACCTGAAACGCCAGTTATTTGAAAGAAACAAACCTGAGAGACACTTAAGCAATATAAACTAAAATGATGGTACTGATAAATAAATAAATAAAAAGAAAAATTTACAAACGGAGTGTCAGATCCAATTTTCGCTTTTTAAGACCCACTGACCAATCGATCCGAGTTATTGCTGGGTCAGGTTCGTAGGTAACTGCCTGTAATTTGTTAATCAATTCATCCGCCTCAGTAGCAGAAACCAGGATCTGTCGCGCCGAATGTGAAATAAAATTATGTTCCACAACTTGATCAAGAAAACAAAGTAAGCAATCAAAATAGTTATTAACATTTAACAAACCTATGGGTTTTCGGTGGATATTCAGTTGGGCCCAAGAGACAATTTGAAAAATTTCTTCCAAGGTACCAAAACCACCTGGTAAAGCAATAAAAGCGTCTGCATTGCAAAGCATTTTGGCTATACGTTCATGCATGGATGAGACTTGTAATTCTTCCCCTATTGTTTTCCCGGTCAGGTTTTCCACGGCCAAAGCTGTAGGAATAATACCTAAAACTTAACTTCCTCCTAAATGTGCAGCTGTTGACACACACCCCATTAGCCCAAGGCTACCTCCTCCATAAATCAAATGAATTTTTCTTGCAGCTAATGTTTTTCCTAGATTGTTTGCTGCTTCTACGAACACTTTACTCTCCTCAGGACTAGATCCACAAAATACACATATATTTCAAAATTGTCGAACTTGGGTTTCCTCCATATCTACTCTCACCTTTATCTCAATATATGAAAATGAAGAAACTGAGGTGCTGTATTTATAGAGTGCCAAATGATAACAATGATTATGGTAACCCGACAGTTTGTCAAAAGAGAGTTAAAAATAAAACACAAATATTTAAACATAATGACCCGCATGCATTATTGAACAAAAAGATTTGAATTTAAGACATCTACATGAGTAGCCCTACTATTCATAAAATAAAGTTTGAAATTAAAACACATGTATTTACAAGTAGTTGTGATTGTGGCTCACATCTTCCTCTGGTTTTACGTCCAGTAACGGCTTAAACGCCCTCTATGGGTCGGGGATAGGCTTCCCATCCAATTTTCTTATAAATTGGCAAACAGGGTCTTTTAGAGTCAGATTCCCAAGATTATACCGTTTGATGTTCATTTTTGAATTTGTTCCATAAATCGAGAAGTTCACGTTGCACGAGCCCACAGGGATGCGTCTCAAGAGTTAATAGGATATCATCCAAAGACTCCTTACTCAGTCCATCCTTAATGAACTGAATTTTGTCTTCTCGATTTCTAGATACGAATCCTAAAGAACGACAACTCCGATTACAATTCCATCGAGCACATTTATTACAGACTTGTAACCTTTTTGCTCGTCGCCTTTTGGCATAAGAGCTTCTTCCAAGACCAGGCATATGAGAAACAAAATCATTTTCAAACTCACCAGACAACCGAACCTTGGCTTCAATTAACCAACGAAGGTCCACAGGGATATTACCCAACATCAATAGCCTTAGTCTTTCACACCGTGCTTTGTAAATCTTAAGTAGAGCATTTTGAGGAAATGAAGGAAAACGTTTTTTAAGGTTGGCAAGAATGCGATCCATTTTGAAAGAAAGAAGAGAGATGAATGTACAGTTTGAGGGACAGTTTTTAGGGAACTGAGAAACCGACTTTAATAGTCACGGAGTACCGTATCCGCCACTTGACCGGGAAATAAAATCACATTGAAGAAAAAATAAAAAGAAGAAAATAAAGTAAAATAAAATGTGCAGGAAAATAAAAGCAAAAATAGAAAGTCAAAAGATAAAATATAGACAAAATATAAAATATGGTACAGATAGATTGAACCTGATCAATCACGATAGACAGGATCCACAAGAGGGATCTCGCCTAGGTACATAGAGTCGTTTACCTTTTCCACGTAGCTTTTTAGCCGCTGTCCATTCACTTTGAAAGTCCGTCCATCAGTGGGGTCTTCTATTTCAACAGCACCATTAGGAAAAACATGTCTTACCATAAATGGACCAGTCCATCGAGATCTCAACTTTTCAGGGTGTAAATGCAATCGAGAATCATAAAGATAGACCCGTTGATTTGGCTCAAAGTGTTTCCTTGAGATCTGTTTATCATGAGCTACTTTAATTTTAGCTTTGTAAATTCTGGAGTTGTCATATGCGTCATTTTGTAGCTCTTCTATTTCTGACAATTGTAACTTTCTCTGGAGACTTGCAACATTCAAATCAAAGTTAAGGGCTTTGACAACCCAATAAGCTTTATGAGGTTTTCTAGAACTGAAATGTGTTCCTTGGTCACCAATGATGACACGTAGTGTCTCGAGTTTTGATGATTTTGGTTTGTCCCTCTCATATGGCAACTTTTCAATGCCTGGTTTCCAAAATTGAATCCCTTTATCCTGTGAGTCAAAAATACTAAACATATCAGTTGTTTCATCAGGATAATACAATTCTTCAATATCAAAATCAAAGAGATTTTCTAAAGAATTAGAGCTATGATTTTTATAAGCTTCCTCCGCTCCAAGTGTGTCTATCATATATGAATGATAGCATTCGTCTTCTTCTCGTGATTGCTTATCAATATGAAAAATGTTCACCTCAAGAGTCATATTCCCAAAAGATAATTTCATTAGACCATTTCTGCAATTAATAAGAGCGTTAACAGTGGCTAGAAAAGGTCTCCCCAAAATAAGAGGGATTTTTGACTCCATGTTAACAACAGAATGAGTATCTAAAACAAGAAAATCAACAGGATAGTAAAATTTGTCAATTTGCAACAAAACATCTTATACAATTCCCCGTGGTTTCTTGATTGATCGGTCAGCTAATTGTAGGACTACAGATGTTGGTTTAATCTCACCAAGTCCTAACTGCAAGTAAATAGAATAAGGCATTAAATTTACACTTGCTCCTAAGTCTAATAAAGCTTGACCAAACTCATGTGTCCCAATTTGGCAGGAGATTATGGGACATCCTGGGTCTTTATACTTGGGTGGTGTCTTTTGTTCAATCACTGCACTTACTTGTTCTGCCAAAAATGCAGTTTTCTTCACATGGTGTTTTCTTTTGATAGTGCATAAATCCTTGATGACTTTGGCATAAGTTGGAACTTGCTTAATCAAATGTAACAAGGGAAGATTAATTTTGACTTGTTTCAAATGTTCTAAAATCTCACCTTGAATTTCTGAATTTTTTCCAACCGATCGAAGAGCTTGAGGAAAAGGCACTGGGATTGAAAACTTACTTTCGGGCTCTTTTTTCATTGTGGCTTCTTTTTCAAGGGGGGCATCTTTACTACTCGTAGATGTGTTAATTTCAGGAGTAGGCTCACTTACAATCTTACCACTTCGAGTAGTAATGGCATTGACTTCTTTGAGATTTTGAACATTAGAAGTAGAAGCTTGTGCCATGAATTGTCCTTTTGGATTGGATTGAGGTTGAGATGGAAACTTACCTCGCTCTTGTACAGTTAAGGCACTGGTCAATTTTGTGATTTGACTCTTGATTTCTTTGTTTTCGTCCACCACCTGTGCAAGAATTGTTTCAAATTTTTGATTAGTCTTACTTTGTGCCTCCATAAATGCTTGTAATGTATCCTCTAAAGAACTCCTAGTTGGTAGTGCATTATATTGAGGTGCAACATAAGACTTGGGTGCTTGTTGTTCTTGTTTCCATTGGTTGTTGGCTTGTTGGTCAGATTTTCAACTGAAATTTGGGTGGTTTCTCCAGGTAGGATTATATGTTTCAAAGTAGGGTGAATAAGGCTTCCTATACATCCCTAGGGCATTACATTGTTCCTTATATATCCCTCTCATCTCACTATACGTGGGGCAATCCTGAGCTAAGTGTTCCGCTCCTCCACAGACAAAACAGACATCGTGGGACTCAAATCTAGCAACCGTGTGGGTGACCCTTTTATCTTTGGTTTTCAAGGCCTCTAACTCCCTAGTTAAGACCTCCAATTGGGCTTTGAGGTTATCCTCTTCCCTAAGATGGAAAACTCCATTGGGTCGTGACCTATTTGTGCTTTCAGTAATGCTAGGTCCAGTCCATGTATGGGCTTTTTTGGCTAAGTCATTAAGGAATTCTATGGCTTCCTCAGGATCTTTGTGAAGGAACTCCCCATTATACATCATCTCAACAAATTGGCGCTCTTTAATTGTGAGTCCCTCATAGAAATAACTAACCAAGCGCCAATTTTCATACCCATGGTGAGGGCACAGATTTAACAACTCTTTAAACCTTTCCCATGCTTGATATAAGGTTTCACTGTCTTTTTGGGAGAAGGAAGAAATTTGTCTTTTCAGGCCATTAGTTTTGTGTTGTGGGAAGTATTTATTGAAAAATGCTTGGGTCATTTCTGCCCAAGTTCCTATAGACCTCGGCCTCAAAGAGTATAGCCAACTCTTTGCTTTGTCTTTCAAAGAAAAAGGGAAAAATTTAAGCCTAACAGTGTCTATGGCTTCAGGTGGCTATGGAAGGTGGCAATTACCTCTTCAAATTCCTTAACATGTACATAAGGGTTTTCACTATCTAGACCATGAAAAGTGGGAAGAAGTTGTATCATTCCAGGTTTAAAATCCGAATGTGGTATGTTAGGTGGAAATATAATGCATGATGGTGTGGCTGTGTGAGTAAGATGCAAGTAATCTTTTAGAGTTCTAACGGGGTTTTCTTCGTGTTGGCTCATTGTGTTAGAATTACAAGATGAACTAGAAGGTGAATTCTCTTCACTTACAAATTGTGGGAGTGGTTCTAGTTCTAGTTCTAGTTCTCTCACAAATCTTCCTCGTTTGTCTCTAGGTCGATGCATACATCCTAATTTTTATTTTTTTTTTAGGAAAGAAATGCTTAAGGAAAATTAAGAAGTGGAATAAACACAACAAGAAATAGAAATAAGTTAGGTGGTAAGACCAACCATGAAATATAAATACAATAACTAAACAAAAGACTATAAAATACGAAAAAAGTACAATAAATAAATAATAAAAAGAAAATACAATAAGTAAATAAATAAAAGGTTAGGCGGTAGAACCGGCCATAAAAAGAAAATACAACATATTAACTAAAGAAAATAAATTGCAATAAATACGTAAAAGAAAATGAAAATAAAGTACAATAAAAAAAATGCAATAAATAAATAGAGTACAATACGAAATAAAGAAACTAAGTTAGGCGGTAGAACCAGCCACAAAATAAAAAGAAAATACAATAAATTAACTAAAGAAATAAAGTACAATAAAAAGAAAGTGAACAAAGTTAGGCGGTAAAACCAGCCATTAAAAAAAAAGTGCAATAAATAGATAAAAGAAAATAAACTAATTAGGAGACAAAACCAGCCATTAAGATAATATAAAATATAACAAATTAACTAAAGAAAACAAAATAAATTAGGTGGTAGAACCAACCATGAATAATAAATAAATTACAACAAAGGAAATAAAACTAAGAGTTTACAAAGAAAAGAAAATATACAAAGTTACCACTTTAGTATTTATAATCGCAACCGACTTTCGCTTAATGTACTTCCCCGGCAACGGTGCCAAATTTTTGTTTACGCTCAAAATATAACGCGGCTATCGCAGTATAGATTGAGGTGTCGATCCCACGAGGAAGCTCTTGGCAAAATAGGTTAGTGAAGTAAAATATTAAAGCAGTAGCAAAGGGTTAATTGATTTAAACGGATAAGATAGAATTGTCTATGAATTGAGGAAAATGTCTTATGATGATTTAAGCAAGGCTTTGAGAATCACAATTATGCTTTATAAATCTACTCTATACTTTGATTCGATATTTATAACTCAACTGAAAGTTTCACATTCCAAACAATCAATCGGAAGGTATGTAATATATAGCACATTTGATAACACATGTATTTGATTTAGTTAAACTCTTTACAAGCATTAACACACATCATGTTATTTATACAAGTTATCTAAGATCGACAATATATCATTTTGACAATATTGCAGTAAAAGATTAACTTGAATATCAAACATTTATTACCCTTACATGTTATCCAAGATCGACAATATATCAAATTGACAATACTGCAGTAAAAGATTAACATATAAAACAATATAACCAGTAACAATTATAAATCAACATGAATCACATAAGAAAAGCATGACTGAACATATATGAGACATGAGAATTATAACCTCTGGATTATAGAAAATAAAATAGATAAGAGTTTAATCAAAACCAAACTTACAACATTTATAGCTCTTGACACCGAATCAAAGCATGGAAGTAGATTTACTACACATAAAAGTTCATCTCTTAGCCTTGCTAGGAAATCTAGCCTAAATTACAATACATGTTAATGAGAATAAAAGAAGAGAGAATTTATCTATTAAAAACGTTCTAAGGGTCTCCTTATATAGGCAATGAATGGACATATGTCATGGATGACATCAATCTTCAATAATTTTAAGCCAATAACTCGTGTATCCACTTGCAGCACATTTTTGATAATGTAAATGATCAATTCAACTTCTGCAGCCGACATGAAAGTTGTATAATTTTGACTCTTCTTTCCATAGGCACTGATTTCATGCAAATTGGATGAGTATCCAATGAGATATGAGCAAAATGCCAAAGATACATCAGAATTCGGCCAACAACCATTTTACCCACTTGCAATGCGATTTGGTCCATGATAACGGCTAATTTGGACTTTACCATAAACATACGAGTTGTTGATAGTAAAGTCAGCAATTCACAGCCTCAAGAATTATACCAATTGAGTACGTATTTTGTGAGATACGGTCCAAATACGTGAATTGGGTCAAGCTGGGTAAGAGTTGTAGTCCGATTCTGTTGTATCTCAATTTTTGGCCCATAACATGTTGGATTTGGCTTTTCCACTATTCTTCAAATTTGTGTAAGATTGAGTCATGTTACACCAGGTTCAAGAATTTCTTCGTTTCGATTTCTACATTGAGAGTTATGTCCAGTTTACCTAAACCTGTCCAAATAACATTCATTAATCACAATTTAAGGAGAACACTTTATTTCAAGCTAAAAATACAGAAAATACTAAAATTAGTGACATTAAATGGTGATTGAATCTTTTAACAACATGCATTTTCATGTGTTCATCAGGTGTCAGGAGAATAACATCTATATTCTTTCTGAAGATCTGAGTAACCAAGAAAAATACATTTAGACATGTACAAAACATGTGCAGCCAAAGACACGCGGCAGAAGAGGAAACAATAGTTGATCAGGATACAGAACAAAATGAGGGACTTGATGTTGTAACACAGAAGAGGGCATTCGATTTATAAAAAAACAAGCAATAAGAACAACATCCGCCCAAAAATGGAGAGGAACATTATTATGTATAAGTAAAGTGCGGGCAGTTTTAATAAGATGTTTGTTCTTATGCTCTGTAACTCTATTTTATTGTGAAGTATAGACATAAGAAGACTGATGTAAGATGCCATGGGAAGACATAAATTTAATAAAAGGAGTAGAAAAATATTCATATGCATTATCACTACATAATATACGAATAGTAGTGAAGAATTGTGTCTTAATTTCAGTACAAAAGGATTCAAAGATGAAAAATAATTCAAAGCGATCTTTCATTAAAAATAACCAAATGTAACGCCTATAATCATCAATAAACGTAACAAAGTTTTCAAAACATAAAACAAAAGAGAATTGACTCGGACTCCAGACATCTGAATGAACTAATTCAAAAGGGGATGCAACCCGATTATTGACACTTTTTAAAAAAGATCTACGAAAGTATTTTCTAAGTTGATAAGACACACAATTGAAAGACGATAGACTAGAGAGACCTGGAACCATTTTTCGAAGCTTTAACAGATTTGGATGTCCCAAACGATTATGAAGAAGTACTGGTGATTCAGTGACAGTGCATGCAACAAATGATTGAGAAATACTCAGATGATAAAGTCCCTATGACTTACGACCTATGCCATCATCTTATACTAAGATCCTGTATAAGAATAGAGTCATTAACAAAAGTGATTGCACAATTTAAAGAGCGAGTGAATTTACTGATAGAGATAAGATTAAACGGATAATGCAGTATATAAAGAACAGATTCTAAAGGTAAGGAAGAGAGAAGATGTGCTCGACCAACTGCTTGAGCAGTAATTGTGGACCCATTAGCTAAGGTGACAGATGACAATAACCTAGATGTAGAAGTATGAGAAACTAATTGAATATTACCAGAAATATGGTCAGAGGCACCGGAATCAAAGACCCAGGGTCCTAAAGAAGCAGATTGGGTAAGGCAAGCGACCGAATTACCATTATGTGCAATGGAAAAGGTAGACTGCTTAGCCGCTTAGTATTTAAGGTATTCGTCATAGTTGACACCTGTGAGAGTCACAAATGGAGGTTGCTTGTCTGTTTTAAAACTCTCAGTAGTCATATTGGCTCACAAATTGGAGAGAAGGAAGAAGGAGAAAATAACTGACAACTAGGAGAAGTTTTCTAGTAACACACTGGCAATTTTTGGCGACAGGAAGTGACATAGTGGTAGGTATTTAGTTCATTGACGTCGTTTGAAACTATTGGTGCCGGCGGTGAAGACTCACGCTCGCCGAGGAGGAGATTGGCGATCATGTGACAACGGCAAAGATGTAGCGCGTGAGGGTGCATTCAGCGGTCGATGAGTGCGCGGCTGCTATAGGCTTGGTCATCAGCCTTGTCTGAGTTCACGGGAACAATGATCGTCGGAGAAAAGTCGCCGGAGAAAGAGATCGAAAACTTGCTGAAAATATGGGCAACGTGTGCGGTGGCCAATGACTACTGGGCTGCCGCATAAATGGTCGTCGGCGTTGTCTAAAGGCAGGGACATCGGCAGTGAGAGTCCGCGTGCGCAAAAAAATTAAGGCGAATTTTGGTGGGTGGTGCGTGGTGGCGCGTTCAGCGGGGTTCAACTCCTGTCTTCTTAGGGTTTTGTCGACGAGTTATTGGTGATCTCAAAGCTGAGAACATGACCACTGAAAAAATGAAGAAAGCACGGTTGCCAGAAAAAAAATGGGTGACTTCGCCAAAAAAATTAGGGATTAAAAAGAGCACAATAGCTTTGATACCATGCGAAGAAATGGAGAAAGAAGAATACTTGTTCATTGATAATAAGAAAAATATATTATTATATAGGTGAAGTTATGTGTCCAATTTTAAAGGTCAATTAGTCCTATTTAAAAAATTATTAATTTATTTTTTATTTTATAATATTGACCATAAATATATACAAAATATCCTATACATTTCAACATATATATATATAAAATTCATTTGCAAGCAATATAAATTTTTTAGGGAGAATAAAATCATGCTTAAACTTAAATCAGACAATATTATATTATATGAGAGTGAATGGTTGCCGAAGAAACTGTTAAACAGTAAACAGTGTGAAAGTTGATTCTGCTAAAAAGGCTTCAATGCTTCCTGAAGTGATGGAGAAAGTGGCGGAAGTGCCTTTGTCAAGAAATGAGGTATTTAGAGCTTCTATTGAAGCTCAACAAGCATATATTTCTGTCTTTATCCTTTGGCATTGACATATTATTTTATTGCCAAGCACCCTGTCTTCTGTTATTTAAATTTGTAACATATTATTTTCTTGCCAGGCACCCTGTCTTCTGTTATTTAAACTTGTAATTCACCCCTTCATGTCTAGATAGTTAAAAGGAATCTCCTTAATTGCATTAGAAATGGTTGTCCATATAACCTGCTTTCTCAGTTGCTTCTTTTCTGCACACCATAACACATCTGAAGTATGAATTTATTTGTCATGGAGGCTACTGCCCTAATCAGAACCTGTCAATGTATTACACCTTATTGAGTCTTTTACTCAGTTTTACTTTTCAAACTGCATAAACAGTTCTAGGAAATACTTTTTGATTCGGAGTGAAAATTGCAGAAAGTTTGAATTGTATACTTAATGACATGAATTCATCCAATCATAGACACTCGAGTCACATTATTTACACTGTATTGCGATGAATTACATTCTCAATGTATGCACTTTGAAGCTGTCTGATTTTGATGAATTCATGTCATTCAGTTGGACAAAATGACTAGACCATTATCACATTCTACATATTTACATTTCCTTTTGCTTGTAGCAGGTGCAACAATTAAAAAAAAGGGTACATCTTTACGACGACGATGAGTTGTATCTTTTTTTATTTATAGGTCTGCCAAATCTCTCTTTTTAGCCATTTTCTTTCTCTTGTAATCTTGCAGCACTTTCTCCCTCTCTAACGGAGTTGCTGACAATACCCACTTGCTGAATTCGATCTCATCCATACCCATGAACTGGGCAAGGAGGCTGTATTCGATCATTTTCTGGTGCTTTGACGAGGAGAGGTTCTCTTTACCATTTGCACCATCCATTTTACTTCTCTTCTTGGCAGAGATGTGTACCTGCATGAAGCTATCATCCTGAGGGACACTCATTATCAGCTTCCCTTGAGTCCCAGGTTGACAGTTGACAATGTCTTCATTACGATGAGCATAGACAATACCTGAACATCAGAAATGCTAGTTTTGATTAACTCGATATTTAATAACATTTTGTTACTAGGCTCATATCCAACTCCATACTCTCCCCTCATTCCTTTTCTCTACCACCCCATAATAGGTTCAAACATGGCACCAAATTCAAATAGATTGTTAAGGTGCAATTTTTCACTTGAATTTTGATTAATTCTCCATCTCTTTGTATAACTTTGAACTTTGCTTGTTCTTGGCAATACTACTCCAGCACCTTCTCATAACTCTTAATCAGTGCAGCCTAAGGCTTCCTAGTAATATTCTGGTGAAAAAAAAAAATTATTGCTAATTGTTGAATGGTAGCACCACATGATAAGTCAGAAATGAAAAATAAAATGTAACCAAGCCTTCTTTTTATTTCATTGTATTCTGTGTTAACACAAACAACCAAATACCAGAACTGTCAGGCATCTCCACATGCTAATGTAGAATTAAAGCAGAAGGAAACAGAATAATCATCAGCGCATATAGTATTAACTAGAATGGAAATAAAAAGTAAATGCAGACACTGAAAAATTGAATTACCCAAGTCTTCAAGCAATGGTTTACATGTCGAATCCCTCTCCAGATCACTGGACTTTCTGGTGCCTGATCCTGATAAAATTAATGCATTTGCTTCTTTTGAGGCAACAATGTGAGTACTAAGCTCAGTTAATTCCCGATTTGTATTAAGATGCTGCTCATGTTCTTGTTCCTGTTGTCCATGCAACTCAATGATTTCACTGGTGAAAAGCTTATCAGAGAGATCTCGGAATAGATTGCATATTCCAAAAAGCTCGCCTTGAAATTCTTTGCAATCCTGAGAAATAGGTAAAGATAACCACGTTACGTGAAGGGACGCTAAATGTTTGAATGCAAATTTAAAAAGCTAGAGCAAAACAGATGCATATCCTCTGAACAAACTTTTCTTCCACAAATCCCCTACCCCGCCCTTCCCTGTGCCTCACCAACCTCATGAAATAAAAAAAAAAAATAATGAAAATAATTCATATACCTGTACACCTTCAAAATACCGTTTTTCCATTTTTCCAGAAACAACAATATTTGATAGCTGCTGTTTGTACACCTGACGGGTATAAACAAGTTCCTCAAGGGAGCCAGCAGAAAGAAGGCGGAAAACCACTACATGCCGCTTCTGCCCAAAACGAAATGATCTGTCTTGGGCCTGTAAATCTTGCGCAGGATTCCAGTTTGGGTCAAATATAACCACACGATTTGCACTTACAAGATTCAATCCAAGCCCACCAGCTCGCGTTGATATCAGGAACACCTGAAGGAAGGAACCAGAGTCTTAAAAGAATCTAGAGCAGAGAACTGCTCAATTTAGTATTTCGAAAACTACCTGTTTGCTTGGACTAGAGTTGAAGTCATCAACATGAGACTGGCGCAGGTTGGTTGGTGTGGAACCATCAAGTCTTGAAAAACTATACCCTTTGCGTATAAGGAATTTTTCCAGTATGTTTAGCATCCTGGATATAATAGTGCAATGTCAGGAGCAGAAAAGAGTCCAATCAAGATGAAGGAAAATGCTCAGACAAACAACAAGTAATGATTAAAAATTGAAATTGTATCCCAAAGAATAAAGTTCCTCAAGCAAATTTTATTATCCAATGAATCCATTGGTGATTAATGGCAATCAATCAAAAACTTACAAGTGGCTAACTTCCTCAACTACCAAAAAAGATTAATGTAAGGCTGGACAACTTCGACGCATCAATGAATATGTCACAAACTATGGCATCAAATGGAAGTTTAAATATTCCTACTAGCCCAGGATTATCTGAAGTTGATCCGAGTTATATTTACGATCTCCTCAACTTGGAAAGAATATGAGAAGATTTTGGAATGGCCAGCATTCAGATGTCAACATATCAGAGAATGAACTACTTTTAAATTACATTCTACTGCTTAGCTGATTCTAATAAATGGAGCAACCATAAGAAATAGAAGGAATGAATTATTGATTAGAATAAACCAACAATTTAATCTCACACGCCTCCTCATCCTGAGCTTTAAAAATTGTCTAAATTTCTAAAAAATAGCTATGCTAGAGGTTTTAATAGGTGGAGTTGTGGAACATCACCTGACTGAGTAACTGAAAAGAAGAATTTTGTCACCCTTTGAAGCCCAAGAGAACATTAGCTTTTCCAAGGCTCTCATTTTGCCACAATGTTTAACGTCACTCAGGCCCATGAAACTCTCATTTTGAGCATTTCCTCCCACTAAATCAATATCAGGTCCAAAGACAGCAGAGGCAAATTTTGCATCTTTCTTCCGTTTATCTGGTTCATCTCTGGGATTAGGCTTAATAAGCTCCAGGTGATTGCTTATCTGTGAGGCAATTCCAAAATGTAAGCATTTAAAATTACATGTCAAAATATTGATAAACACCAATTGGCTGCCATCTTGATGATTTGCATAGCATAAATGCACTTACTTTTTGACATTAAACAATAACATGCAACTCCGTTTCAACAAAAAGCAAGGCGTACCATTTTTCAATTGGCTGCCATCCAAATGATTTGGGAATGCACTTACTTTTTGAGAACGTAATATCCACCTCATGCAATTAGCATAAATGCACTCATGTTTGCATTAAACAATAAAATGTAACTGTGTTTCAACGCAAAGCAAGGTGTACCATTTTTCAAAGTTCTGATAGAGTTAGAATAAATAGACCAACCTGATAATCTAATGATTCAATGTATGGTCCTTATAAAAATGACAGTCAAAATGATCTCAAAGGCTTGTGTTTGTACACCTAGGGTATAAATAGATGTGAGAGCTCATGCAGAGCCTCAATGTTAAGTCACAAAAAGGCCACACTATGAGATTTAGGGCACTTATAATGCAAATGATCCTATCACGAGTTCTTTTATGATTGAAAGCATTTGGCTCCAGAAGCTGAAGAAAAAGGTTCCATTAACCATAAGAAAGGTTTCAAAAATACTTTTCAATTTATTAAACTCTTTTTGATTCAAGCTTCCAACAGTTATAGTTATTGCAGGCCAAGAAGGAATGCTGATCCGAACAACATCCATTACGTTATATCCGCGCTAAAATGATAACAAGATATTTTATAGGTTTTAGGTTTATAGTTCCTTTGTCAAACTCCAACAAATAGATTGAAAGTGGAATACACTAACCAACAAATTAAATTAACCTCTGCTGTTCTCCTCCGTTGTTTTATTGAATTTCAATTTCCAATGCAAAGTATCCTTTAGAAGATGAAAAATTTAGTTAAACGTGTGTCAATAAAACTTCTGTATAATCACATTGGACCAAAGAATTCTGCCCCTACCTCTTGCCTTTGAAAGATATCCTAGAAAGTAACTGTAAAGGTTGCATAGCTAAGAAATTCAATTATGTCTATAACTAGCATGTATTCTGTTGCATGTATTTAATAAAGTTAACAATCACAGTTAGAAAAACCACAAAATTCAAACGCTCATTAACCTGTTGAAGTTTGACAAGGCAAGGAAGGACAAGGCAAAAAGGGCATGAATCACAACCATCAGGATTATCTCTGTGGAGGTAAGGCCAAATAATCCCATCTGGTACAGTCCTTTGGCAACATTCAACTTGGGCAAGAGGGCTTCCACAGCTACAAGGAAGATCCTTGTTAACGAGGCACTGAATGTCTGGAAGTTGTAGCATTCTCCTATAAACCCGTTTTTGCAAATCACTCATTGCACAGAAAACCACATTATCTTCCTTTCCCATCATAAGATGTCCAATAGTCTCCTCCTTTGTCCTTCTTAACATGTATTTACGAAGAACTTCAACTAGGTGCTGTTTTCGCTTATCAGCAACCTGGACAAATCTTTCAGGAGCACTTGATCTTTGGCCATGCTTGAGGGGTTCATCATAAAACTCTCGGAAATGTTCCCGTGTTCCCAGGGACCCAGGTGCAACCCAGTCAAAGAGATTGAACAGTTCCATAATTTTGTTTTGCAAGACGGTTCCTGTCAGACCAATACGTTTCTGAGTTTTAATTTCTAAACATGCTGTATAGAGTTTTGACTTTTCATTCTTTAGCCTGTGTGCTTCATCAACAATCACGATCTCCCAATTGACCTCTGACAAAATGCTGCCTTGGATCCTATAAGTGTCAAAACTAGTAATAAGTACCTCAACTCCATTTGTATCTAGTTTTCCAAAAATCAGATCACGATTAGGACCATGGTACACAGAGACATTGAAGGTAGACCATCTAGAGAATTCAATCTCCCAGTTCTGGATTACAGAAGAGGGAGAAATAATCAGCACGTGACCCTTCTTGCCCAGTTTATTCTCTTTCAAAACAGTGGTGTCAGTAGACTCGTCTTTTCCAAACACAGCAGCAAGGAATGCAATCGTTTGAATTGTTTTTCCGAGCCCCCTAATCCAATATTATAAGGCCAAAATGAATGCTATTAGCACAGCAAAAAAAGTTAATAACAACATCTGAGACAGAGAAATGTGGGATACTTGATACATGCATAATATCATAACAAGAAGCCTGGAAAATTATCAGCATTGTCTGTAAGTCCTTAGTTACAATTGCATCTGTTACTTCAGTTCAACCAAAAGTCTCACGTATATTATAAACACAAATCTATTTCACACAGACTTTGTGGAGTATAAATAGGCGTATGTAGCATTCATACAGACACAGCACTGCGCATCTTATGGGGGAAAAGAACAACCAGTTACATAGTTAGAAGAAGAATAAAACTTAAATCAGCAATATAATTAAGAAGAAATCAAATTAACTACCATGTAGAAAGGGCCAATATTGAAACAGGTCATGACTTTTTTTACAGGCCACAGAATTGAGAGAGATAATATTCATAATATTTCCAATTCACATTTTTCTCTAATAAACCATAGGGTGGGGCAGATTTGTAGTATGGTGGTAACTTGAAACAAACAGCAGCAACGCAAATAGGGTAGATGAAACCAAGATGACAAGAGAACACAAGAACAAGAACGGTCACAGTTAAACAACAAAAGAAAATGAGAGATACATCAATATAACAAATATACTCACATGTCATCACCAAGAATACCTCCATGGTTGTTTTTGTACAATTTATACAAGAACTTCACTCCCTCTCTTTGATGTTCAAGCAACCTACAGTTGATCGATGCAGGCACCTGCAACCAAAACCAGAAACAAAAACAAAAAGAAATTTTTAATCCATACAAGCCAATTTAACTTCCCAGTTTCCAAGAACACACCCACCAGCATAATCAAAAACTTTACAACTGACATCTAATTACATCCTAATCAGAAAAAAATCTAAACGTTTCTCACTCCAGAAAAAAATATCAGACAAATTAAAAAACACAATGTTTCTTAAAGAAAATTGCTTTATCTTGAGACCTAAAAGAAAAAGCACTTGCACAAAAAAAAAAAAAAATCTAAGAAAATAATAACCTGTACAATTGGAACTTGTCGACCTTCCGACAAGACCAATGGCTCATATGGGCCTGTATGATCAAACTGAAACTGACCCACCTGGGGTCTTCCAAATTCCTTTTCTTCTTGCTGTTTCTCCTCTTCTTCATCATCAAAACAACTCCGTCTCTCAACTGGGGCTTTGTTTCTGGGTTCTGGGTTTTGTTTTGGCGAAGAAAAGTTAAAATCTTCTTCAAGACGCTGGAGCTGCTGCGAAAGAGAGGATTTCGGGGGCTTTCTTGGGTTAATTAACCGACCATCAGATGATTCTTTGGACAAGAATGAAGATTGTGTTAAGGTAGATGACTTTGATGAGATATTCGAACAGGGTTTTAGGCTTTCTTTAAAACTGCGCAACAATGACATGGGAGTTTGTTTGAACAGAAATTTTTTTGCAACAATTTTCTATGAAGTTGTTTCAGACTTGAAATCTTTCATTAATTATTACCCAGTTTTTTTTTTTTAAGTGTTTTTGGTGTTTCTAGAAAACAAATTATGAGTCAACCGCCAACACCTCGTTTTTTCCATCGGCTGAAGGCTAATAGCAATAACTTTTAAATCTTAAACAATAATTTTGAACTTTTAAAAATTTCAAATGAATAGTGAAAATAAATTCAAAGATTGTTGTTTAAACTATTATCTCTAGAACTGGCGTTGTTTAGGTTAACCATATATCGAATCGAAATTTTTTACTTTGGGCGGTTTGAATTTAGTAGTATCAAATCAATCGGTTTTGTTTTAACAGAATCTATCAATTCGGTCCAAACTGAAAATAAAATAAATACAGAAATTATGGTGTAAATGAGCTGGTTTAAGGCTCTTGTGTTGCTTACATCAATTCCTTACACATGTGGCCTTTGGTAGCTCTTTGCTTAATATTTTAAAAATGATTTAATATTATAAAATTCTTTCAATACATAGATAAGTGAGAAGGCCCTATTGCTGTTGAAATTATTTTTCTTTAATTACAAATAATTTTTTATTAATTCTAAGATATGGGACATATAAGGTATTAAGGTTAGCTTGTTGGAAATATGACCAAAAAAAAAAAATTAACAATTATTTGTCAATTGAATTATAATTTTATTTTTATTCAATTGAATTATTTAATTTAGCACATGAATATTAATTAATTCAAATTGAATCTTTGTACAGTTAAATTATGTTTTTTATTTATTCAATTTATCACATGAATATAAATTAATTCAAATTGAATCTTCTACAATTGTAATATAATTTCAATTTAATCAATTAAAGTATTTAAATTAGCACTTGAATATAGATTAATTCAAATTGAATCTTCCTCAATTGTAATATACTAATATTATTTCAATTTACTCTATCAAATTATTTGATTTATCATGTGAATATAAATTAATTCAAATTGAAACTTCACAATTATAATATAATTTCAATTTATTCGATTGAATTATTTGAATTCGTCAAAATATAGATTAATTTAAATTGAATCTTCTGTAATTATAATATAATTTCAATGTATTCAATTGAATTATTTAATTGAAATTATAATTAATGATAACAAATCTCAACTATTTAATTAAAATTGAATTCTTGTATAAATGAATTGAATTATAATTATAATTTTGTCAATTTAATTGACTTAAATTAATAGATTAATCTCATGAATGAGACAAATTAATCGCAATTGAAATCGAATCATTGTACAATTTAATTATAATTTTAATTTAGTTAATTGAATTAATAGATTGATCCCATGAATGATACGAATTAATCGCAATTGAAATGTAGTCATTGTATAATTTAATTATAATTATAATTTAGTCAATTGAATTAATTGATGTATCCCATGAATCATATAAATTAATCACAATTGAAATTGAATCCTTATACAATTAAATTATAATTATAATTTAGTCAATTGAATTAATTGATGTATCCCATGAATCATATAAATTAATCACAATTGAAATTGAATCCTTATACAATTAAAATATAATTTCAATTTAGTCAATTGAATTAATATATTTCAATTCATATAAATTAATTGCAATTGAAATATAATCCTTGTACAATTTAACTCTAATTTCAATTTAGTCAATTGAATTAATAGATTGATCCCATGAATAATACAAATTAATTGCAATTGAAGTCAAATCTTGTACAATTTAATTATAATTTCAATTTAACCGATTGAATTAATAGATTGACCCATTAATAATACAAATTAAACAATTAATTGATTTATCTCATCATAGTTTCAAAAATAAATTTAATTTATCTCATAATTAATTCAATTAATTGATTTATCTCATAAATAATATAAGTTAATTGAAATTGAAATTGAAATTTTGTACAATTGATGATTTATCATTTATCACATAAATAAAAATTAATAGCTATTATAAATTAAATTTTGCATACTTAAAATTTAACTTTAATTTACTCAATTGGATAATTAATAATTTTATCAGAATGTAAATTAATTAAAAATACAATTGAATTAATTAATTTAATACAAAATTACAATTTATAATTATATTTTTATTTGGTGTAATATTAAAAATATTGCCATAAAAAATAATTATAACAAAAAATAATATTAATTTAGGCCTTAGAATATTAGTTATGGGCTCAAAATAATTAAAATTTCATATATAAGTCAAAGTAGCCCAAACCCAAAAGTCCAAAACGTAGACTAAATTTGAAAAAAAAAAGCTTAAAGCCAAAAAATCGAACAATAGAATCGAATCAAACTAAACAGGTTCAATTTAAGTCTGATTCAGTTGGCATCACCCGATCAATTTTAATTTCAAGGAACTTATCAATTCGGGTTTGGAATCTAACTAAATCGAACTCGAGAATTGTCCAGCCCTATTTTCTCATTTTATACTAATTTGATATTATTAATTATTGGCAGAAAATGAAGTGATATTTGGCATGCTCATGAAGTCCATCTTAGCCCTCAGGCCAAACTTCCTTTATGGACAGCTCAGTTCAAAACAGACTACTTTAATGGGCTGAGTACGAGTTCGAATATATAGACATTCATAACTCAACCCAGAAAGGCCATGAGTAAGACTTGTGCAAGGACCAGCGTCGCCACTTAGCACTTCTGTGAAATGACATATTATTATGGACAAGTCACTTGCTATATCATTATCGAACCCATTAATAGGCATTTGCCTTAACAAATTTTAGGCTTTGCCATCTCACCGTCGATCCTATTAGTGGTTCAGTTGGAGCCAATTAGTTGATGACTAGACCTAGAGATAAGGTGTAATGAGAAAAATCTCTAAAGAGCCAATGACAAACTTCCACGTCAGCAAGTACCAAGCTTCTATCTCCCGTTGACATACGAATTAGAGCTGTCAAGAGTTGTTTGGGTGATCTAGTATTGAATCTACTAAGCTTAGGGAAACAAAGTTTACTAACCACTTAATGTTCGTAGGCTTGCTTAACCAAGTTGACTACTCTAAAAGCATCCATTCGAGAAGATGCCTAGTGATCCAAATATTAAAGGGGCACAATTACTCACATGCCCCTTCTAAGTTAGTTTTTCAAAATGCGTCTCAGGAAAAGGATAATTTTTTAATTGTATATCATTGCGTATCGCCCTTGAGGGGTAATCTCCTGGCTGGACCCCTCCACACTTAAGGCTTATCTTCAATTTTGAATGAGAGTGATAGAAGAATTCAAACTAAAACAATAATTCTAGTAAGAAATTTTTTTTGCCTTCTCTATGCTCTCTTTCTAAGGGCATAAACTCTAAGAAAGATTTACCATTGAGCCATTGTCTAACTTGAGCCATCGTCGGCCACCCCATCGGTGCCTGTCACTGACCTTGTATTTTCATCCATTTTTCGAATTTGAAATGAGCAATAAGATGAGAAAAGTTTACTCTACACAAAATTTTCCTTCGAAATTACCTATCTAAATGATATTGATGTGAAAGAATTTTGTAAAAGGAGAGTGCGTTCGATTTTGAGAGAAAGTGTGTGTATTTTTTTTTTTTTAGTTTTTTAAGATAGAGAGAAAATAAGACTCAGAAATATAATTGTCAAATTTTAAATTATTTAACTACAAAAGATTGACTTTTACATGTAAGTCTAAAAAAGAAAAATGCCAAAAAAATAAAAATAAAAATTGGGCTATTTATAAAAATTTTATCTTTTTGTTTTTTAAATTATCAAAAACCTTAATGCTAGTGAGGCCCTATAATTTTGTCTAGGGGAATTTGTCACTTAATCCCTTGCATTTTGTTTCAAATTATCAAAAACCTCAATGATATTCTAAAATTATCAAAAATCTCAATGCGAGTGAGGCTCTATAAATTTGTCTTGCGGAATTTGCCACTTTGTTTTTTTATAAAGAAGAATGTGAATTATCATTCAATTTAAAAATCATAAAAAATACATTGACACAACATAAAAGGCATGAAATGCCTCTATATCAAATTAACATTGTTATAGACACCATGTTTGGCCAAAAAGTGAGCCATTGTATTTTCAGTACGTCTAACATAAAAGCAAGTTACATTCCTCAAATCATTTACTTGATGAACCACGGAAGCAAGAATATCACTCTCCACTCCTGAAAATTACTGCTTATTAATAGCTTGAACAACATTAAGGCAGTCAAGTTCAATAAGTTTTATAGAGCAATTATTTACTATAGCGGCATAAACACCATAAACAAAGCAAAGCATTCAACAGTTATGGGGAGAGAAAGTTCTAATTAGGGTCTTAGCAAGAGCAAAACAAAACCTAAAACCTTGCCAGAGCTATCCCATAACCCCATATCCATACCCATCAGTCCTTTTTCAGTATCAATAGCTACATAAAAATTAGCTTTGAAGCAGCCAACAACCAACCTACACCACGGTGAACTAGATAATGTTCTTCTTGTGAGGCTTCAGAACTAGATAAATCAACATCCTGTCCAATTTCGCCATTAATAAAGGCACAATGGCCTAAGTCAACTCGTCTATCATAACAATAGCCATGAGCAGCTTCTCCAAGAATAAAGGCACGTCCATATCTAGTGATATATATCTCTCTAGCTGCCTGAAATTCAGAGAGCATAAACCTATAAAATCAACAAGAAGTTGCGGGTCTTCTACTATGCTCTAGAAAGGCATCAGGTTTCGAGCCCTCCGACACCTTTAACACCTCCATATAATCATACAAAGATACTCAAGATCTTGTAGCGGAGCATTCAAAGACATTGCAAGCAACTGCTCCATGAATTGACAAGTGGGTTGTCCTTTTATCAATACCAACTGTCTAGTAAACACACTAAAATCCCACACTGCACTAGAGAAGGAGCATGTAAATAAAGTATGAACTCCAATTCTTCTTTAATCGTACAACATCTGCAAATTCTAGAAATGTCCATTACCGGTAGAGCCAAATTTAAATTGGTAGGGAGCGAATTCAAGCAAGCTCTCCATATGAACAATTTAACCTTAAGTGGAATATTCAAACCCCAAGCCGTTGGTAAATCAAAGTCGTTACTGCAATTGAGAGATAAGTGGTAAATTAATCATAGACATTGAGTGGAATACAGATTCCTTTGCTGGAGTTTGACACGTAGTCTTCACCAAAATCAAGTTTAAATTCAATTTTACAGCATATTGGGTTACCTTTTGAATTCGAACCTGCTCATCCAAAGGCATATTTGAATTTAAACCATACTCACATGGCTCAGAAGGAGGAGGTACCTCATCACCACCACGAACGCCACTAGTGAAGTAACCACCACGAACACTACCCAACTTGTTAGAAACCCTAAACTCCCTTAGTTTCATGACTCAGATCTCCTCTTGTTTTGGAACGATCAATATGAGATGAAGCCTTCATAGACTTTGCCCCCCACTAACTATTTTTTCAACAAAGGTAATCAAGTTTCAAAAGAAGCACGTAAAGAAGCTAGAAACATCGTGGTTTTCATGCTTCCTTAGAATAATCGGATAACCTCTAAACATTCTATAAAAGTATGGTCAAGCATCCCACAAAGTGAATAGAAGTTAGGGAGCTTTTCGTGAGTAAAAGACACCCAATATAGTCTCTCCGTCTTTCCTAATCGTAACATCAACCCCTTCTGAAGTGGTTTGCAGTAATCCAAATGCATCAGCTTTGAAGACAATTCCCTTATATGACCCTAAACCATACATGTCCACCTCCTAGAAAGAACCGATTTTATTCTCAATCAACTCTGTAAATTCTGCATTTATATGAATAATAGGAAGATTAAAAACCTGAATCAAGAAAGGTATAGTGCAAAATTTTGATTTGTAGCAACGTCATCAATTGAGCCAAGCTCTACAGCAAGGATAAAATTATTAAAATTCTATGGTTGTATTAATAACACTTTCTTCCTATCAATCTCCATATCGAATTCATACAGAAACACGTCTATTTCCAACCATTTAAATCGGAGTCCAACTTCAGGTTTACATAAATTCTTCATCGTATTATGAAAGCATTCCACTAGAAGTGCTTCCTTGTTAATACTTTGACAAAGAGATCGAATTTTGCCTCACATTAGTGTCGGAGCACTAAACCATCATCAACACCTAGCATCTCATGTGAATGCTCACAATCAATTAAGAAGGATTGGTACAAAGCTTCAACGTCATCCATCACTAGAAGAACAAACTTGAATCAAGAGCCCCAACAAAAGACAAGAACAAGATCTCTAGAACAAGTCAAGAGAGATAAAAAACAAATACTTACATCCTAAATAGTTTAGTTGTTGGGGAGTTTACAACTTCTCTGCATTTTTTTTTCAAATTATCAAAAACCTCCACGATATTCTAAAAGTATATAACTTTTCATATTTATTACGACATTAAAGTTTTAAAATTACTTCTAGAGCCAATGGTGTAAAATACCAATATATCAAAACCAGGTAAGGCCAATATCAAGAACTTTTTAAATCTTAAATAATATTTTAGCTTTAAACTTAAAATTTTCAAATGATCCAAATAATTAATTGCAATAATATCTCGAATTAATTTAAAATATAAACAAGTATATCTGTTTTCTAATTTTTTTAATAAATTAATGTTAATAAAATATGTTCTATTAAAATATCACAATTGATATAACTAATATTTAAAAAAGGTTGATAAGAAAAGAAAGTATGTTTTTTGAGGAATTTGGTTAACTATATCGTTCTCGAAACATGTTTTGATTGTAAACTTGAACAAGATAATTAAATTACTCTACCTGTGGATATTACTTTTAATATTTTTTTAATATTACTTTACTAATCTATTGAGACTTATTAAATCAAATCTATTGTGATGCAGCTCAAAAATTTATATATAAATCACCAAAATTTGAGAAAAAATCATCATCATCATAAAAAAAAGGAAGGAATTATAATTTGCACAAAAAAAGTTCTATTATGATAAGGGAAAAGCCAATGGCATGGTAGAGAGAGAGAGTTTTCTTAAGAGATTAAAATTTTAATAAAGAAAACCATTTAAGAAAGATTTTAAATTATAACCATCAAATTTTAATGATTGTCTGACTAATAATTTGCAGTCATCTACTAATTGTCCTTTCTAGTAATGTTAAAATTCTAAAAATCAGGTTGAAATTCGGAAGCGATTGAAATTATATATAAACATATATATAAATATATATGTATAAATATATATATAGCTCTGTATAGTATTACTTAGCATGATGACCTATAATTGTAGCACAAAATAATGCAATTAAGAACAAATAGATTGAACAATTCAAAACATTAAGTTCATAAAATAAGATAAAAACTTCAATTATATATTGAGTTCAAAAATTGTAACTTTAGATATAGAAAATTAGTTCATGATAATGGAAAAAGTTCTAAAACATAAATTCAATGACATAATAAAGGAAATCATAAGATCTAAGAAATAGAAGAGAATAAACAAAGAATAGTTCTATGATTCTTCACTTTCTCTCTTTAACGTATTGTTCAAGCTCTTCTTTTAATCTTCAAATTTAGTTTCAATCTCTTTGAAACTTGTTCTACTTTATACTCTGACTTTGTGTGTCTCTATTTGGCTTCTAAGGTCTTTTATTTATAGGTTATTAGCATCAAAAGAGGGCAAACTTTGTATCCATGCTAAGTTAGGATTTTCTTTTATCGCATGTGTAATTCAGTGCTGTTTCTATAGCATTACAATGCTGAGTCTTGAGTCTAAGTTGAATTCTAGTTTCTGGATTAGGCACCATGGTGCTGGGTGTTGAGCATCACAACACTGGGTGTAGAGGGCAATGGTGTTGAGACATGAGAATTCTTTAAACTTGCATAACTTTGTTGCCGCAACCTTTAGTGTTAGGCGCCGTAGCTATAAGGATACTAACTTTGGCGCTATGGCGCTAAGTGTTGGGCGCTACGGTATTGATGCCTTCTTTCTAGATTTTTTTCTCTTTTTTAGCTCGTTCTCACTAATTTCTATTATAATTTACCTTGAACCTATAATTCAACAATAATATGCATAAATAGTCAAATAATTAAATATTAATAAGCAAATATTAAATTTAAGAGGACAAATAAAATTTTAACAACCTACCAATTGTCTTAATTCTACTTGGCATTGAGCCCTCATTCATTCAATTCCATTCAATTAAGTCAATGGCACATATATGTAGCTTAAAGAAATAGAACCGCCCTTAATTCCATGTGATGAACACTTGAAATTACACATTTAATAAGAGTTTTACATGATTGTTTTGTATTACTAGTGTATTTAATTTTCTTAACTTAAGTATGTTTACAATATTGTACTTAATTATCGTATAACTGTTTTGTGGCAGGTTCGGTAAAATGGGCATAACTTTCTACCTAAAGATCTAATTGAGGTGATTCTTGCAAAGCCGACTCAATGGGCTAACATATTGTATTTCACCAAGCATTAGAAATTCGAGTGTTTAGAGGGTGAAAATTGGCCTAGAGTAGAATTGATCTGCAGTACAGGCCCAGTTTGAACAGTTATCAGTATTTGGCCCATAACTGTAGAAATACATATCTAATACGTATGAGATCACTCAATTTGGAAAGATAAGAGACTTATCTACAACTTTTATGTTTTGAGTGATAGCTAATTCGGATCACATCAATTCCAAATTGGATAATCAAGTGGGTGCCCAAGTGATAATGAATGCAAATTATTTTGCCACCATTCTTGACTTTCATCAACCAAGTGGTTCCCTCCAAATTTGTCTCGATTTATCCATGTTTTTCTATAAATAGGTGACTTGTTTATGCCTAAAGAATGTAATTAGAAAGTTAGAATTTAGTTCAAAATACTTTTCCTTTGTATCCATTTCCTTGTACTATTATTTCTCTTGTTTACTATTAAGTCATGTTATTTCTTTTTCCATTTCTTTTCTTTTCATTTAGTTTTATTATGTCCAAATAATTTTGTTTAAGCTAAGGTGAAAGGGTGAAGCTCTTGGCAAGGTAATAAGATATGTTTAATATTTATTCACGAATTTAATGCTTCATTTTTAAGTTATGCAAATTTAAATATGATGTATTTATTTTGTTTGTAGAATTAATACCTTTTCTTCTAAAAGTGGTGATTCTTGATTTATTATTGACAAACTTAATACTTGACACAATAAATTCTTGAAACCATTTACAAGATTTGGTTTATATAACCTTTCTTGTAAAGTGGGAGTCTTGATTTATTGTAGACAAATATAAAGATTGGCATAATAAATACTTGAACCCATTTATAAGATTTGGTGTATAATAATTGAAAGAAATAAATACTAATCAATATATAAATGATAATGAACTTTAATTGCTATATTTTCTGGTTGGAACCTCCTTTGTGTGAGGATTCCAATTGAGTTATAAAAAAATAAAAAGTTAAATATATTCTTACTTCTTATGCTAAGAGTGAATCCCCGTAACCTTAGCTTTTTATTTGAATTGGTTAATTGAAATAATATTTGCAAACATCTTATACTGCATTAATTATCTTTAAAGTGTTTATAATTTGTAATTTTAATTATACTTCCCTGTGGATCGACCCCGTTCTCATCGGGTTATTTATTACTTCGACAATCCTGCACTTGGGAATAACTTCTATATTCTGGACGTGTCACCATGCAGCATCAATAACTCCCCCAGGCCTCATTATGCAACTATAGTGGATCAAAACAGAATCTATATGGCCCACTAACATGCATTTTGTGAATTGGTTTAAAGAAAATATGGAAAGGCCGATGATATGAACTATAGAAGTCTTTATGATAAACTTTATTGTACGGAAAAAATTCTAATGCTCACAATAAGAAGCTCGGTCTAATCTCTCCAAGATAGCCTTACTATTCTTTCCCACACCCTTTCATGTAAATCTCAACCCAATATAACCTAAATCCAATAAATGAGTATCATCCACAACATTTTGAAAGTCCCGCATTGATTATTTGACAATAGAAGAACCCTCAAATTTATTATGCACAATTAATTTCTCGTTAAAATCATCCAAACAAAAGAAAATGAGAGATGATTGTCCTTTTAATCAATGTAATGAAGTCCAAATATGCAATCGTTCATGCCTTATCGGATTACAATAGAATCCCACTACCCTTCAATTGTTCTGGAAATTATCTAGCATAGTTACTTTAATATGGAACCTTGAATATCTAGCCATTGAAATATGCCAGGAACCATGCCATAAAACCAATAAACCACCACTTTTTTTTTCTTCATAATTATCAACTTGAAAAGAGTTCTTAAACCTCAAGTTGTTACATATCCTCTTAGCCCAATGTTCATACAATTTGGTCTCAAGGATAAAAGTAAATTGTTGGAAAATTCTATAAGAAGATTTTGCAAACTCCTTACTGGATGGGGATTCCCTATCCCATGTATATTCTAGCATAAAATACTTATTATTGTGAGTGGGGCTATCCCACAGCCCCACCTTTGTGGTAGAAGAATCCCTATCCATATTATATCATTTACTCATAGAAGAACTCTACTTAACATGTTTCTATTTTTCTGTACCATTGTGAACCACCTCATTTTAAGCCTACAAGTATTCCAATCGGAGGTTTTTAACAACTTGACATAGGGAATGATTTTGGTTGTTGTGTTGTAAACTCTTCTACAAAGGAGGAGAAGAGACCGTGAAAGTGAAAATGAAAGTGAGGAATCTAAAATTGAGTTTGAAATTATGTTCGAAACTAACTTGGAGTCAGACAAAGCAAAAGAAGGTTGCTGATGTTGTTGATTTATACATAGACTACTAGATGTCCAAAGTCTTTGGTAATCAAAGTTGTTACTATAATTAGAGATAAGTGGAAAATCACTCATAGACTTTGAGTGGAATACAAATTTCTTTGAGAAAGTCATGTCTTGATGCGTAGTCTTCACCAAACACAAGTTCAAATTCAATTTTACAGCAAATTTGGTTTCCTTTTGAATTTGAACTTGCTTATCTAAGGCGAATTTGAATTTAAACTATACTTATATGGCTCAGAAGGAGGAGGTACCTCATCCCTGCCATAAACACCACCAGTGAAGCCACTATCATAAAAATTGCCTAGCTTGTTAGAAACCTTAAACTCTTTAGTTTCACGACTCGGATCTCCTTTTATTTTGGAACGATTAAAAAGAGATAAAGCCTTCATAGACTTAGCCCCCACTACATACTTTTCTGAGAAAGGTAATAAAGTTCCAAAAGAAGCACTTAAAGTAACTAGAAAATGGTGGTTTTCAAGCTTTCTTAGAACAGGTGGATAATCCTTTAAACATTCCTTAAAAATATAGTCGAGCATCCTACAAAGTAAATAGAAGTCATGGAGCTTTTCGTATGTAAAAGACACCCAATACGGTCTCTTTGTGTTTTCCAATTGTAACATCAACCCCTTCTGAAGTGGTTTGCAGTAATCAAGATGAACCCTGATACAAGATAATTCCTTGTACCCATACATTACCCCATACCATCCATGTCCACATTTTAGAAATAACCAATTTTATTCCCTTCTAACTCTGTAAATTTTGCATTTATATGAACAGTAGGAAGATTAAAAACCTGAATCTAGAAAGGTATAATGGATACTAGTAAAAGTTCACTTGGCATATCATATTATATGACAAATTTAAACCTTTCTTACATTGCAGGCTAGCAAAACCTCTCTTTATTCAAATCTTGATCTTAATATACATTTTTCACCATATAAAAATGATATTTAATTTCTTTAAATTAACCTGAATTGATCTCATATATAATTACAGAAGCAATTTTGTTATTATTTTTCATATTTTTTTAAAACTTATACTAAAATAATTGTTAGAAATGGTATTTACATGTCATTCTAATATTGTATGAATATTAATTGTTTAATAGTTATACAATAAACATTTCAAATAAAATTATTAATACTAAATACATATGGTAAGATTCTTATAATGTTTAGACACTGTGTGATTTGAAGGAGTTCAGATTTGGTCTAAAGAAGTTTGGACCAGGGCTAAGTGATTGTTGTGCTATAGTAGCTAAGCGCAAGTGCACGCTATCGTATCAAGTAATATATGATTTTAAGTCCAGATATCGATCCCACAGAGACTATGCAATCTAATTCTATAAATTAACTACTAATATTATACCTAAACTTTTATTCAGAAAACTAAAATCTTGAATTTATTTAACTAATTTAACTCTATCAATTAAACTAAACAAAAGCAAAGAGTGAAATTCACAAATAAAGATAATCTAGGGTTTTGACTCGTCCCCTAGTATTTCATTGGACTCATTAACCACTTAGTTAATATCTTAATACTAATTGATTGGCTTAGACACTTATCTCATCACAAGCCCCTGTCGATGGTCAAGTGACTATATTACGCATTCTAACAATCACCTATATGTCTATAGTAATCAAATCAGAATATAATTCATTAAGATCAAGTCTAAATTATACCATATATGCCACCTAGGTATATGTCTATCCTAGATGGAACTCATAGTTATTACCCTATGCTCATGCATCAAACTACCTTAAGCTAAACACATGAATCCCTCCGTCGAGTTCATCATGGTTCCTCAATCATTCAAAGTATTGATCAGGTATAATGAAAGCATTAAACACAAGATAGAATAAGTCAATTGAATTTATCAAGTTCATAAACTAAAATTTAACACAATCCAAATCCATACTAGGTTTACATAGTCTAACCCTAGATGAACAAATTAACCTATCACAAAATCAAAAGTATCAAACCAATTCATAAAGATCAACAAGAACAAGAGCATAATGATAAAGAAAGAGAAGAAAAACTAATCAAAGTGACTCCTTGATGTGCTTCTCCCTCAATCTTGACTTGAAACTTGAATCTTGATCTTGGTTCTTCAATCTTTGGCTTTGATCTTTGATTTGTGTTGTGAATTCTCTCTCTAAGTTTTTGCTTATTTTCTCTCCTCCTCTCTCTTAGGGTTTTTGGCTTTCTATTTATAGATTTTTGTCTTAAAACACTGTTCACAAGTTACTGTAGCAACACTGTACATTGGGGGTACTATAGCGAATACTGTTCCCCCGACACTGTTCACTGCCTCGAGAGTCGTGGTGCCCAGCTCTGGTGCCCATTTCGTATTTTGAGCGTAACTTCTTTGTTTGACGTTTGATTCGCTTCCCGTTTGTTCCTATAAGTCATATTTTCTATCGTGCATCTATTTATGATAAAAAATTACAATTAAATAGCCAAATATTTATAATTTAGAGCAAAATACGAAAGTTAGATACAAATTATACTAGTGCTTTTACGCCCCTATCACTAAAAGTTGGTAATGCTGAGAGTTATAAATGCCAAGGGTTAGCACTTCTAAGAGTTAGTTGGTTATAAGAGTCAGCGAATCTAAAAAGTTAGAGTTTTGTCTAAAATGGAATAAGGATGTAAAAATATGCTTAGTAATGGCATAGTTGCAAAGGATTGTAAATAATGCTAAGAAATATCATTATATAAGTATGTTCTTAAACTTTATGTTTCTAATCTATCTTCACTGATGTGGGTTTGTCAGTGAAGACTTTATAATATATAGATTAATATATGTCTATATCTGGATGGTCAAGATGGTTAGTCTTAGTAGACCCTGAGATTAGCGATAGCTCTTTATAGGCATACTGGTATTCGTGAGAACTGGGTACTAAACAGATTCAATGAGGACCTCCAATAGACTTTCTATAAAATCGTCAATTAAGGGTATTCTCAAGTTGAGTAGTATTCGTGGTCCTTTGATCTGAGTACCATGGTGGACTTGTGAGTGATCCACCATATTTAGATTTCACACATGTTAGAGACCTTTCATAGTGTAATCGCTAGATATCGCTGAGTATGGTCCGATGCTCATAGAGTCTGGTTTGTGTAAATATAGGATCAATCAGCTTATATGGGTAAGTTGTATATTCTCATGCTCCAAGATTATATTTCAAAAAATCTTATGGACATAAGTAATTATACTCGAGAAAAATTTTCCTATAAGATAAACAATATCATAAAATTATTTGCAGATATTGTTTATGGAAATACGAATGTAGAGATAAGTTTTAGGGTTAAGCATATGGAGACTTAGCAGTGATAATCTATGTCTCTGCTCTTCTAAGATATAAATGACATATAGATTATACGAATATATATTAACCTCAACTTGTATGGTTTAACATGTCGTATTGTTATTTTTATAATTTATGAGTAAGGCATCGTTTATAAACTTATAAAAATATTCTGTAAAACAAATAGGTGTAAACCTAAGGAGTATCACTATATGAAGTGTACTCATTGTGCATTGGGGTAGCTCACCAGATCGAATCGTTCGATCTAGAAAAGTTATCAAAAAGTAAGAATTATTTTAGAGTCTCTCGAGAAGCTGGTAGAGTTTAAGTGTTAAGCCTAGGATGTTGGCAAGTGAGACTTACCACTTCATCCCTTATTTGGATGCTACATGTCATGCCATTAATTTGTAATAGAATGATACATGGTATAATAATAATGGCAATTCAATGCTATCATTTGAAACAAAGATTAATTTAGCCAAATTCAATTAGCAAGAGGTGGTATCAATTTCCTTTATATTCGACGAATTTAGTTTATTACCATAAAGTAGCAAATTAAAGTGTTTATCCTTGTCATGCTTAAGCATGTGGTGACCATTTCTTATTTACTATTTGAAAGCATGATTTATCATGCTTTTGATCAAGCATGTGGTTGCTTAAAGTTGAAATGTTAAAAAAAGAATTTGGCCACTCATTTGCATAACATTCGGCCACTTAATAAACTACTTGCCACCAAGCATATTACAAGCATTAAATGGAAATTTTAAATGGCATTGTCATGCTTGTAATTACTGGCCACTAACTAGAATTTGGTGGGCCAAAATATTGGCGGTATTGGTTATATAAAAGGGGCCTTGGTGTATTTGTAAAGCATAAGTAAATTAATGCAAATTTGAATAGGAAGTGTTATATACATCAATACTTAGATTGTATAGGCCGAGAGACTTGGAAGTAAAGTCACTTCAAGTAAAAAATTCTTGCCGAGAAAAGGAGGCTACCATTCTAGCTCAAGGAATCTTACCACATTCTCAACTAGAATTACCGAAAGTATGCTTCAAGAGTGAGCTCTATTTTATCTTATTAGTGTAATGAGATATGTTTTAATATTCCATTGTGTACATTTTACATGTGAGACATGTAAAATTAAAAATTAAAATGTACACACTTACAATATTGTTTTCAAAAATTAACATCATTGGATTTATCTTAATTTTTAAAAAAGAAAATAGCTATATCCCAATGCAGTCTCTTCATGTTTCCTAATCATAACATCAACCCCTTCTGAAGTGGTTTGCAGTAATTAAAATGCACCTCGATATGAAGATAATTTCTTATACCCATACATGACCTTATACTGTCCATGTCCACCTTCTGAAAAGAACTAATTTTATTCTTAATCTACTTTACAAATTCTACATTCATATGAATAATAGGAAGATTAAAACTTGAATCTATAAAGGTATAATGCAAGAATTTATAGTAGTGTCGTCAATCGAGATAGGTTCTATAACAAGGAAGAAATAACTAAAATTCTATAGTTGTAATAATAACACCTTCTTCCTATCAATATCCATATCAAATTCATAGAGAAACATATCCATTTCCAACCATTTGGATTAGAGCCTAGCTTTAGGTTTCCATAAATTCTTCATCGTATTTTGAAAAGCATTCCATTGGAAGTGCTTCCTTGTTAATATTTTGACGAAGAGAACCAATAATTAACACCTCCTATGAATGCTCAAAATTAATCGAGAAACATTGCACAAAACTTCAATGTCATCCATTAGTAGAAGAGCAAACCAAAATCTAAAGCCCCAATAAGAGACAAGAACAAGATCTCTAGAACAAGTCTAGAGAGAAAAAAAAGAACAAATACTTACATTCTGAATAATTTAGCTGTTGAAGAGTTTGCCATTTACTCCCTTGCATTTGTTTTTTCAAATTATCAAAAGACCTCCACGATATCTTAAAGCATATAACTTTTCATATTTATTACGACATTAAAATTTTAAAATTAGTTTTAGAGTTACTGGTATCAAATACCAATATATCAAAACCAAGTAAGGTCAATCTCAAGAACTTTTTAAATTTTAAACAATATTTTAGTTTTAACCTTAAAATTTTCAAATGATTCAAATAATTAATTACAATAATATCTAAAATTAATTTAAAATATAACGAGTATATCTATTTTCTAATATTTTTAATAAATTAATGTTAATAAAAAATGTTCTATTAGAATCTTACAATTGATATAACTAATATTTGAAAAACGATGATAAGAAAGTATGTTTTATGAGGAATTTGGTTAACTATATTGTTCTCAAAGCATGTTTTGTTTGTAAACTTGAACATGATTATTAAATTACTCTACCTATATATAAATTATTATTTTTACTATTACATTTCAAATTTATTGAGACTTATTAAATAATATGTATTGTAATGTAGCTAAAAATTTTATATATAAATCAACAAATTTTGAGAAAATAAGTTGTTAAAGTAAAAGCAATCAAAGAAGTAATAAATCCAAAGTATAGTGCAACACCTAAACTATTAAAAAACTATAGAGAGAAAATAAAAGAATAACATACAAAGAATTTATGTAGTTCGACAATTTGCATATGTCCACGATAGATCAAGATCAAACTCGTTTATTATTAAATCACAAGGCACTCACAAAGTATGTATTTACCAAGAAAGAACTCAACTCTCTCTTATAACTAGGGGTTTCTCTCACTAAGAATCAAAATATTATTTTGATTATCAAGATGTATTTATAAGCCAATAAAAGGACCTTTATATAGCCTTTAAGACGTCCTAAGTTAACCCTAAACATGTGGAAGTCATTTTAAAGAGTCTGAATAGATTTGGAAGACAATTCAAAATGGGAAACCTATTTCCCGCACCAGCGCCGCGACACTGGCTCGTATCTTGCCCAGTGCCACGACACCTAGGCTTGAGCGGTTGGACCTTCTCCATTCACCTCATTTCGTGTCCATCTTGCTTCTGTGTGCATTCAACGCACCTGACTCATTCCCCAAATTATATTATAATAATTGTTAATCAATTTTCTTATAAATCCCATTCTTGATTCAAAACATTCGCAAAGTTTTCTCAATCTCTCATATTTGCATCTTTGGTCAGCCTTACATAGTAGTGACTCCAGTTAAGTCCTTGTATAGGATGAACTTAACCAAGAGCAGTGGCTTAGTTAACATATCAGTAGAATTTTCAGATGACGCTATCTTTGTTAGATTAACTTCACCCATTTGAACAATCTCTCTAATGTAATAGAGTCGCATATCAATGTGTTTAGACCTTTTATGGACACTTGATGCTTGCTTAAGTGTATGGTACTTTGGCTATAACAATATACACTGGTGTTCACATCTTCAGTAGTCATTACCTCCGCGCATATGCCTTTCAACTATACTACCTCCTTAATAGCTTCTCCAGCAATTATGTACTCTGCCTTTATGGTAGATAGTGCAACTAGATGTTGTAGAACTGATCTCTAACACATACTACACCTAAACACTATAAATACGTAACTCGTCAATGATTTTTTTTTGTCAAGATCACCTGCATAATCTGAGTCTACGTATCCTCTTACCATTACACTATTGTCTTCATCCATTTTATACATCAATCCATAATCTAATGTCCCTTTGAGATATCTCAATATCCACTTCACTACAAGCCAATAATCCTTCATCGGATTTGCCATATATCTACCCACCATACTCACAGCCTGTGCTATGTCTAGTTTTGTAAAAATCATTGCATACAAAATACTCCCTATGATGCTTTCATACGATACTTTACTCATTTGTAGTTTTTCCTCTTCGGATGTCAGAGAATGTGCTGATAAAAGTTTAAAATGCATAGCCAAAGGAGTGGAGACAGTCTTTACATTAGACATACAAAACTTTTTAGGATCTTGAGTATATATCACTATTGTAACAGGAAGATAGCATCCATTTTTCTCTCTCACAATATCTATATCCAATATCCTCTTTGCTGCTCCCAAATCCTTCATCTCAAATTCGCCACTCAACCACTTCTTGAGTTTATGTATTGTTTTTATGTTCTTACATGCAATTAATATATCATCGACGTACAGAAGTAAATACATCATCCCACTGCTCAAGCTCTTAAAGTACATGTATTAGTCTTACTTGCTCATACTAAATCTACAAGTCATCGTAAACTCATCAAATCTCCTGTATTACTGTCTAGGTGATTGCTTTAACTTATATAATAGCTTCTTCAGTAAACAAGCATGTTCCTTTTTTTTGGGCCCTACAAACCCTTGCGATTATGCCATGTAAATTGTCTCTTCAAGCTCTCCACGTAGAAAAGCTGTCTTTACATCTATATGTTAGGGTCAAGCTTACTTGCCATCCTTGAATGTATATATACTTGTGTATTTATATAAGTGTACATTCCCATTAAATCGCTAATACCCATTCATACGGTATTATGTAATGTAACATTACATCTATTGTAGATCTGAAGAAGTTCAGGTTAAATCTAAAGAAGTTTAGATAAAGGCTCATAGTAAGCCATGCTGAGAGATATAAAAGCTAAATGTGTAGCACAGTTAAGTGTTAGCTAGTTATAATACTCAACGAAGATCCAAGAGTTGGAGCCTTGTTTGTAATGGGACATAGACCTAGGAATATACTTGTAACTGCATAGTTACAAGAGTTGCAATCAGGTGTCAGAAAATGCTAGTTACACAAATATGTTCTCGACTAATTGTCCCTTATTTATTTCTATCGATGTGGGTCTGTCGATGGATACCTTTAAATATATAGATCAATATATGTTGTACCTATAGGATATAGATGGTATCCAGTTAGGACTGGATATAGGGTAGACTCACAAGAGCCTCCAATACACATCCTATGTAAGCCATCAATGGAGGGTTCTCTCGAGTTGAGTAGTATACGTGGTTCTTTGACCTGAGTGCCACGGTGGGCTTGTAAGTGATCCACCATACTTTGGTTTCACGCATGTCACAGACTTTTCATGGTGTGACCGCTGGGTATAGTCTGATACTTATGGAGTTCGGTATGTATAGATATAGGATTTGTTAGCTCGCATAGGGAGTTAGATATACAGATACTTCGAGAATGTATCTTAGAAAGTCTTTTGGCCACAAGCATTAATCCAAGGAAAGAGTTCCGCCGGGGTGGAACAATATGGCAAAGGAGTTTGCACATATTGTTCTTTGAGATACAAGTCTGAAGATAAGACATGGATGAGCACTAGGGGATTTAACGGTGAAAATTTATATCCTCGCACGTCCAAGATATCATGACGGAAGGACTATACATATGTATGCATTGTAACCTCAACTTGTATGGTTTAACATGCTGATTTGTAATATCCGTGATGTATGCGTGGGGCATTGCTCACGGACTCGTGGAATAGTTTCATTTGACGAATCGGACGTGGGCCTAGGGAGTCCCGCGATAGGGAGTATACTCATTGTGAACTAGGGCAGCATGACGGATTAAAATGTTTAATCTAGCAATATGCAGTATTATCACAAGAATGCGTACGTGTCTGTATTTAAGTGTTAAATACAATAATTAGTTAATAATTGTTATTTACTAATTGTATTATGACACGTGGTGTATTGTGGTCCCTCAGTTGAGTTTACCAAAGTATGGGATTTAATGGGACCTACTAGGGGTATGCTTGGTAACTATTTATGAAGGGCAAAATGGTTATTACATACTTTGATTATTTAATGGTTAAATAATCAAAATATCTCTCTTATTATATTATATTATATTATATGATATTATATATATAATAATATTTTATTTGGGTGCTAAATAGTTGGCACTAATTATGTATTTTTTATTATTATTTATATTTTATAATATATTATTTTATTATTTTATTTTATATATATGTATAAAGGGAGAGAGATGTGAAATTGTGAAAGTGTTGGTGTGTGCCTATAAGAAAGAGAAAGAAATTGAGAAAGAAAAGAAAGAAGAAAAAAAGAGAAGAAGAAGAAGAAAAAAAAAAAACAAAAAGGGAAAAATGAAATTGTTTCATTTTTCTTTATGGTTCTATTTGAAGCAATGGTGTATTGTTTCAAATTCTTCATTTCTTATCCTTTTGGAGAAAAGGATATAAACACACATCTGGCCATTTTGTGAATTAAGAGTTAATCTCGTGCTGGATATAGGGCTGCTATTCTAGTTCACCAAGCTCACTGAGTTGGTGACTAGAACTGCCCACGAGTTGGTCTTCATGCGGACTCCAAGGATATACGTATATAACGTTGTATGTTGAGGTGAGTTATCTACCTTATTAATATATTAATATGATTAATATATTTATTTATTGTGTTTATTGTTTAATTTACACGCTTTCGCCGCATATAATTCATATATGATATGTATTTTAGGCAATAGACACAATTACAAATGCATACACCCATATATAATAGATCCCCAATAACATTGGTATCAAAGCCATTTGAGATATATTTGGAGTGTAGTTTGAGTGAATAGATGCAAAAGCCCAGTGAAAATAGGGTGTTTCAAGTATTGAAACGGGTATGCCAAAGGGGATGTATGGGTGCTGCAGTGCTAGAGGGGTGGCGTCGTAGCTCTGGGGGTTCGACCTCTCAGCGCTGCAGCGATGCAATTCGGCACCACTACTGCATACTGTTCACTTAAACAGTAGCATATGAACAATATCTTTACTGTTAAGAGCTATAGTGATTTTAAACAGTGTTTCAAAATTAATTTTGCATGTGTAGATTGATGAGATGTAGTGATAAAAGTTATCAGTCTACATTATAAATCGAGGTTGATGAAATGCAGTGATAAAGAGTTATCATTCTGTATTATAAATCAGAATTAATTTTTCTATGCTGATAACCACAATGGGAGCTCTACTGTTGGGGGTTAGTTGTGCTTGCATAGAAAAATTAATTAATTGAGAATCACATTCGCTAGGAGAATAGAGACCTAAAAATAAAATCTCTCTTAATCAGATTGAAGAATATTACATTATGAGATAATATTTTATTTTGATCCGTCTTGTCAATACAGTGTTAGACGAGTTATGTTGGCCTTTTTCTAATATTACTACAGCGTGAGAGACTTGGCCAGTTAGGCTTGGACTATACCAATTAACATGAGATGAGACAAATATATGCAAAAATTATTGCCCAATATTGCTACAGCGTGAGGGTAGTATCGGTAGCATATATTTGATCATTGACAAGTTAATCTAGATGGAAAGTGTTTCCAATACAGTAAGGTTGGGTATTGGAAATTCAACTAACTTAGAAGCTTTATAATTGTCAGGAAGACTTTCACAAGTTTGTGTTTGACACACATAGACATTTCTAGGGTATTTGATGTCAATTCAAGCTGGGTATGAGATGCCGCATGTCCCTCTCATATCTATAATATGTTGTAGGAATTGAGAGAGACCAGAATACAACAGCTTGTAGAAGTAAAGTTGAGAGTAAAACTTAATGATTTCTTGCAGGTCTAAGTTGTTGGGCAGCTTAACTTACTTCTTGTATGCGATACAATAGTTGTATTATATAATTAGTATAATGTTTTATAAGCTGAATGTCAGTTAATAAATAAACATTATATATAATTAGAAATGTCTGTAGATTGAAATCCTTAAATGATACAGAGCTGTGGTATATAAATTTAGGTCATATAAGCGTGAGATGCTTATCCACCTAGTTAAGGATGGTTGGATTCTCAATCTGGCCATAAAGACTTAACCAGTTTATGAATAATGTATTCACAAAGATGACTAAACATACCAGAATGTACGTCACATCATTTTGATTAGGTCGAGGAAATGAATACATTAACAGTAAATTTTCGTTTGTTTAAAGAAGAATGAGATTCTCACTTACTATAGTCCTCTAGGTACTCCACAACATAATGTTGTTTTGGGAGAGGAGGAATCGAACTTTATTAGATATGGTTCGATCAATAATGAGTGTTACCGATCTATATCTGTGAGAATATACTCCAAAGACAATTGCTTATTAAGTAGAGTTCTATTAGAAGCTGTTCCTTCTATTCTGTATGTGATACGAAAAGGAAGGAAGTCGTATCTTAAATAAGTTAAGACTTGGAGTTGTCCTGCTTACGTAAGAGTTACGCAATAGGGTATCTTATTCTGTAAGAGTTATTCAGTAGGATAAACAACACCCAAGAGGTACAAGTATAGGTTCATTGAGTATCCTATGAATTCAATAGGATACTAGTTCTATGATTCAGAGAAGCAAAGTGTATTCGTTTCTCTGTAGACTACTATCTTTGAGGAAGAGTTTCTCATGTATCGTAGGAATCATAGAAAGATTGAGCTTGATGAAGTCAATCTAGAAATCAATGAACCAAGGATGAGAACTTAGGCTCAATTAAGTAGTGACCTTTTAGCACACCTCTAAATAGGTTGGAAAGGATGTCTAGGTCACCTTTTAGGTATGGATGATACTTGAAGATGAACTTAGAGTTTTCTTGGTAAAAGAAAACTATCCTTGACCTATATGGAGTCGATGTTAAACATCGATTTGAGAACCGGCAAGAAGCCACGAAAACAATATTGACTCTATGCATCAGTATCAAGTCTGGGACTTGGTTAAGCTACTCATGGAAATTGTTCTCATTAATTGTAAAGGGTTTACAAAAAGGTAGTGAGAGCCAAATGGAAAGTAGAGACCTTCTAGACTCTGTATTGGTTCTAGAAAGATAATCTTCAATGATTTGGCATTAATTTAAAGGAAACCTTTGGACCAATATTGATGCTAAAGTCAATTAGTATGTTATTGGCTCTTGCAGCATATTATGACTTTGAAGTTTAATAGATGGATGTAAGGACAGCATTCCGGAATGGATACCTCAAGTTAGAGATATTCATAAAACAACCTAAAGGTTTTACATCCAGCCAGACTTCTGGTCTTGTGTGCTTGAAAGGTTAGTGGAAGCACGATAGTCTTCTTGATGCTCTTTGTTGATGACATGCTGGTCATTGGGAATGATGTCATTATGTTAAAATCGATTAAAAGTAACTTGTACGAATTTCTCCATCAAGGATTTGGGAAAGGCTTCCTTTATACCGGATATAAAGCTTTATAGAGATAGAGCTAGTAAGCTGATAAGACTTTCCCAAATCATTTCATATCAATAGACCTAGTGTTCATATTTTGAGGAGAGCGTCTCTTCAGATGAAAGATGAGACAGTTAAAGAGTCTGACATACCACATACGTCAGCTCTTTAGAGCTTGATGCATGCTATGATGTGTTAAAACCTGAGATTAGTTTGGCTGTAAGAGTTAGGAGCCAATTTTAGTCTGATTCAAGTGATCACCATTTGATGGTAGTCAAACATATCCTAAGGTACCTTGAGGGTACAAAGAATAAGTTTCTTAAATATAAAGAAAGTGACTTACAAATAAGAAGACACACGGAGTCAGACTTCTAGTTTGACCTAGATGATAGAGAGTCTACATTTAGAAATGTGCTCAATCTCAATAGTACTAAGTAAGTTAGAATTACACCAAACTAGGATTCACTGTTAATTTATAATGGCGCAATCGAAGCAGTAGTGAGGATTCGTAGTTTTATCGCTAGCCTTGAAAGAGTTACAAGATACATGGATCTTATCCCATAGTTTGTGACAAAAGAAGGCCATTGTACAACCCAAGGTACCAAGATGACACTAGTAATCTGATTATATTGAGAAGAGTCTTACATAACTAGAGATGTGATTATTTGTAGAAGTATTCCATAAATAATTTAGCAGACCTACTATCTAAAGGCCATGACTCTTAAAGTGTTTAGAAACATGTAGAGTCGATGTATATGAGATGCCATCAGGAATTACATTAAAGCAAGTGGGAGATTGTTAGGGTCATGCTTACGTGTCATCCCTGGATGTATATCTTGTGTATTATACAAGTGTACATTCCCATTAAATCGCTAATACCCATTTATATGGTATTATGTAATGTAATGTTATAGACATTGTAGATCTGAAGAAGCTCAGGTCAGATCTAAAGAAGTTTAGATAAGGGCTCATAATAAGCCATGCTGAGAGATATAAATTCTAAATGTGTAGCACATTTAAATGTTAGCTGGTTATAATACTCAGCGAAGATCTAAGAGTTGGAGCCTTGTCTGTAATGGGATATAGACCTGAGAATATACTAGTAACTGCATAGTTGCAAGAGTTGCAATCAGGTGCTAGGAAATGCTAGTTACACAAGTATGTTCTCGAATAATTGTCTCTGATTTATTTCTGCCGATGCGGGTCTGTTGATGGATACCTTTAAATATATAGATCAACATATGTCATACCTATAGGTATAGATGGTTGTTCCTAGCCGACTGTGAGCTTAGAGCTCGTATTGACATATTGGTATCCAGTTAAGACTAGATATGGGACAGACTCATGAGGGCTTCCGATAGACATCCTATGTAAGCCGTCAATTAAGGGTCCTCTCGAGTTGAGTAGTATACATGGTCATTTGACCTGAGTGCTACGGTGGGCTTGTAAGTGATCCACCATACTTTGGTTTCACGCATGTCACAGACCTTTCATGATGTGACCGCTGGATGTTGCTGGGTATAGTCCGATGCTTATAGAGTCTGGTGTGTATAGATATGAGATCCATTAGCTCGCATAGGGAGTTAGATATTTAAATGCTTCAAGATTGTATCTTAGAAAGTTTATGGCTACAAGCATTAATCCCGGGAAAGAGTTTCGCCAGGGTGGAATAATTTGACAAAGGAATTTACATATATTGTTCTGTGAGATACAAGTCTGAAGATAAGACATGGATGAGCACTAAGGGATTTGACGGTGATCCTCACACATCCAGGATATCATGACTGAAGGACTATACGTATGCGTTGTAACCTCAACTTGTATGGTTCAACGAGCTGATTTGTAATATCCGTGATATGTGCGTGGGACATTGCTCACGGACTCATGAAATAGTTCCATTTGACGAATCGGGCGTTGACCTACGGAGTCTCGCTATATGGAGTGTACTCGTTGTGCACTAAGGCAATGTGCCAGATTAAAATATTTAATTCAACAATATTCAGTACTACTACGAAAATGCGTGTATATCTGTATTTAAGTATTAAATACAACAATTAGTTAATAATTATTATTTACTAATTGTATTATGACACATGGCATATTGTGGACCCTCAATTAAATTTAGCCAAGTGTGAGATTTGATGGGACCCACTAAAGTATGCTTGATAACTATTTATTAGAGGTAAAATAATTATTACATACTTTAATTATTTAATGGTTAAATAATCAAAATATCTCTCTTATTATATTACATAATATTATATATAATAACATTTTATTTGGGTGCTAAATAGTTGGCACCCATTATGTATTTTTATTATTATTTATAGTATATAATATATTATATTATTACTTTATTATATATATATATACATATATATATAAATAATAAAAAGAGAGATGTGAAATTGTGAAAGTGTTGGTGTGTGCCCATGAGAAAGAGAAAGAAATGGAGAAAGAAAAATAAGAAGAAAAAAAGAGAAGAAGAAAAAGAAAAAAAAAAGAAAAGAGAAAAATGAAATTGTTTTATTTTTCTTTATAGTTTCATTTGAAGTAATGATGGATTGCTTCAAATTCTTCGTTTCTTATTTTTTTGGAGAAAATGATATAAACACACACCTGGCTATTTTGTAGATTAAGAGTTAATCCCGTGCTGGATATAGGGCTGTTATTCTAGCTCACCAAGCCTACCGAGTTGATAACTAGAACTGCCTACGAGTTGGTCTCTATGCGGACTGTAGGGATATATGTGTATAATATTACACGTTGAGGTGAGTTGTCTACCGTATTAATATATTAATATGATTAATATATTTATTTATTGTGTTTATTGTTTAATTTACACGCTTCCACCGCGTATAATTCGTATATGATACAAATTTTAGGCAATAGGCACAATTGCACATGCATACACCCACATATAATAGATCCTTGACACTGACATATAATAGATCCCCGACAACACAATCGCACTTTATTGAACGTCACGTCATGGCTTATGACACTTCTTAATGGTGTCAGCTCTCTATACCATACCTTGTATCCTCTCACATCTTTAAAATATCCAATGAATACCCCTTTGATAGCTCTAGGTTCTAATTTTCCCTTCTTAACATGAACAAAGGTAGGACAACTAGAAATTCTGAGGTGGTCATATTTAGGAGGGTTGCCAAACCATTCATCTTTTGGTGTCTTGAAGTCTATTGCCGAGGATGGACTCCTATTAATCAAATAAGCTGCAGTCACAATAGTTTCTCCCCATAATGCCTTAGATATCTTTGCATTGGCAAGCATACATTTAACCCTTTTAATCAAGTTCCTATTTATTCTTTCAGCTACACCATTCTATTGCGGTGTTGATTTCACAGTTCTATACCTTGCAATCCCATACTTGGCACAAAACCCACAAACTCTCTATTGCAAAATTTAAGACCATTGTTAGTTCTTAGCCTCTTAATCCTTTTGCCAGTTTGATTCTCAACCAGATCCTTCTAAGTCTTGAACGTATCAAATACTTAATCATTGTTCTTCAACACATAGACCCATAGCTTCCTTTAATAGTAATTAATAATGCTAAGAAAATATCTAGCCCTATTATGAATAACTGTCTGAACTGGTCCCAAAAGATTTGAGTGTATATAGTTAAGAGTCTATTTAGTATTGTGTTCGCTAGTACTAAACCTCACTTTATGCGCTTTTTCAAGTACACATTGCTCATAAAACTCAAATGGCTGGAATTTATTCTCACAAAATGCCTTTAAACTAAATCACTCTTTCAAGTTTATCTCACTTAAGTGTACTAGTCTAAGATGCCACAACTTAATTTGTATATTTTCATCATCTATATAGAATAATATTGAATTACTTACAACTTCTCCTTTCAGCTCATAAATACATATGTACTTCTCACAATTCATTACCATTATAGAACCTTTTAATACTCTTAAAACCCCTCCGTCAATTCTGAACACTTATTCTGGTTTAAAGTCCCTAGTGAGATCAAGTTCATCTTGAGGTCAGGAACATGCTTAACTTTTGTCAACTCTCTCACTTGCTTATCATGTAACCTAAGTTTAATACTACTAATTCCCATCTTCTGATAAGCAAAATCATTACCCATTAATACATCACCACTACTAATGGGCTGAAAATTTATAAACCAAGACTTGTGTGGGAATATATAAAAATTTCAACCAAAATCGAGAACTATTGTTCAGTACTTTTACCATCAGTAGTGACTAGAGTCTCTGCACTATCGTAGCTATCATCATAGGTAAGTGCAACATCTATTTTTTTCTTGTCTTGTGCTTTCTTCTCCGGACAATCCTTTATGAAGTGTCCATCTTTCTTGCAGCAATAACACTTTCTAGAAGTCTTAGACTTTAACATTGAGCTTTTTCTTCTTCCATTTTTATGTGAGGACCTTCTTCTTACCGAAAACTTTCTACATTGCCCTCAATCTATTTTTTCAATAGCTTTGAGTTTAATGATGATTTTACATCGCCCATTGTTAAACTTTCTTTGCCGTAGAGTAACATATCAACAAAGCTCTCATAAATCTTGGAAGTAAACTCAGCAGGATAATTGCCTTATCTTCATCCTCTATCTTGATGTTGATAGATTTAAGATCGATGATGATCTTGTTGAAGGCATTTATATGGTCTTTCATTAGCGTTCCCTCTGATATGGACAACTGATAAAGTTTCTTCTTTATATGCAATCTATTGGCCAACAACTTCTATATATAAAAAACATTGAAGCTTCTTCTAAAAACTAATTGCTGTCGTCTCACCTGCTACTTTCCTTAGTACTTTACGCTCAATGACAGAACGATTGTACTATAAGCTCTTTCTTGAATGTCATTTTTTTCTTCTTTAGCTTTAGATGACTTTGACATATTCTCTTCTTTATTAGATGGAGCTGCAGTCTCCTCTAATGCTGTGTCTAACTATTGGCTCATCAATGCCTTAACCTTTATATTTCACAGATTAAAGTCATTTGTCTCGTTGACTTTCTCTACCTTATACTTAGGTGTGACCATGTTTGCTTAGAATCTAATTTTGATACCAATTTGTTGAAGCAAAAGCAATCAAACAAGTAATAAACCCAAAGTATATATAACGCAGCACCCAAACTATAAAGAAAACTATAGAGAGAAAATATAAGAACAACATACAAAATTTAAGTGATTCGATAATTTACCTACGTCCACAGCTGATCAAGATCACACTCTCTTATTATTTAAATCGCAAGACACTCGCAAAGTATGCCTTTTACAAGAAAGAACTTACAAAGAACTCAACTATCTTTTGTAACTAGGGATTTCTCTCATTAAGAATTACAAAGAATGTTTTGATCACCAAAATGTGTTTACAAGCTAATAGTTAACTTTTATATAGGCTTTAAGATATCATAGGTTAACTCTAAATATGTGGAAGTCGTTTTAGAGAGTGTTGGTAGATTTAGGAGACTGTTCAAAATATAAAACCTATTTTCTGTACTAGCGCTGCGGTGACTGGGCTTGAATAATTGCGCCTTTTTTATTCACCTCCTTTCATATTCGTATTGTTTTTTCGTGCATCAAACTCACCTGACTTGTTCCATAAATTATATTACAATAATTTTTAATTAATTTTCTTACAAAATTTATTAATATTATTATTATTATTATCAAGAAAAAAAAGGAACTATAATTTGACGCAAAAAAGTTCTATTATAATAAGGGAAAAACCAAAACCAATCGCATTGTCGAGAGAGAGCTTTCTTAAGAGATTAAATTTAATTATAGGAAATCATTTAGGAAAGATTTTAAATTACAGCCATCAAATTTTTAATGATCGTCCAATTAATAATGCGCGGTATCTACTAATTGTCCTTTCTAATAATGTTAAAATTTTAGAAAATAAAGATGGATTTCGGAAGGTATAAACTATATATAGCTCTGTTATAGTATTACTTACATCATGACCTACAATTCTTGACCAAATAATGCAATTAACTCCCAATTTTAGCAAGTCTTTAAACTGCGATGGAAAAATTGTTCCTCACAATATCTCCCTATAATCTCCATTAAAGGGACTCGTTTATTGCAAAATTAGACACTCTTATTCTCATATTTTGAAGGTTGAAATATCCTAAAAAAATATGATACTTTCCCTAATAATATAGCTCGATTATAAAGAGAATAAAAACTTGCCCTTACTGGATTTATGCAAAATCAAAGAGCAAACAGAGATGAGGATGAAACTTAAGCATGCGTTGTAACTTTTAATCAGAATAGTGATTTATTATTTCATTAATTATAACACAATAATGAAAGTTTCTGGCTTTTTCACCAAAATAAATAAATAAAACACTTCGGCCTCCTGTTTTCTACTTCATGTAAAACAGAAGTTAAGGAACAAAACAAAATCCCGTTTCAGAACAAATTACACGGGTTTTTTTTTAAGCCTTTGAATAATGACAGTTGCATCTCTCGCATGACGCGACGTGTAATATTTCCATAGCTCAAAGAAGTTAAAACCTTTTTCTCTATTATCCAATACGAAACGCCTGCTCATGCATTAACGAAAATACAAATATTAATAATTTACAGCCTAGCACATGTCCGGCCAAGCTTGCCTATATATTTCCCTTTGCGTTTTTTGCATGCTCTCTTCAACGGTGAAATCATCTTCATTTTCCCTATAAATCCCCTCGCCAAAATAATCACAAAGTCACCATCATTACTACTACTCATCTTATTAGAATCTCTCTTAGTCAAAAAAAAAAAAGAAAAAAGGAATCTGTTTGTCTGTCTGCTGTTTTGAGCTTTTTATATAATAATAGTGGGGTATTGTCATGGAGTTTAAGAGAAGTATTCTAACTTGCTTCTTTGCGATTTTGATTGGTTTTTTTAGCCCATCTGAAGCTTACAAATTCTTTGTTGGTGGCAATGATGGCTGGGTCGTAACCCCTTCTGAGAATTACAATCACTGTGCTGAAAGAATGAGGTTTCAAGTTAATGATACTCTTCGTAAGTTCTGACTCACAAGTTACATCTCTTTAATTTTTTGTTTCGTTTGACTTGTTTTACGAGATTTGATCATGATTTTATTGATGTTGAAGATTTTAAGTACAAAAAAGGATGGGATTCTGTGTTGGTGGTAACAAAGGATGATTACTATTCATGCAACACGAAAATTCCTGTAAAATCTTTCGCAGATGGAGATTCCACTTTCACTCTTGAACATTCAGGTCCTTATTTTTTCATCAGTGGCAATTCTGACAACTGCAACAAAGGCCAGAAACTTATTGTTGTAGTTATGGCTGTGAGAGACAAAACCCACCACCATCATGCTCCACCGTCTCCTGCTCCAGTTGCCTCTCCTCCTCCGGCAGCTTCCCCGTCGCCTTCATATCCTCCTTCAGTTTCACCTCCGACGGAGTCACCAAAAGCATCAACTCCTCCGGTGCAGTCACCATTGCCTAGTGATACTCCATCGAATTCATATGCTCCAGCGCCGGCGCCGGCTCCGTCGAAGTCCGGTTCAACGGGTTCGGATTACTCCATTGGGTCGGTTTTGGGATTCAGTGTTGTGAGTCTGGTTTTGGGAAGTTTTCTTGGGGTTTAATTTCTTTTCAGAATTAATTAGGTTCGTAATTAAGATTGGATTTGTAGAAGTGATCGAGGACTTGGTGGTTTATAATTTTTTTTCTTTATTAATTTTAGAATTTTGAGTAAAAACTGTGCTTATCGTTCTATAAAATAATTAACAAATTTCATTTAGTTATAATTTATCATTAGTCCTTCTGTTTCTTTCTCGTAATTAAATTTTTTGTACAATTGCAGTTTCTTTTCTTAGAAAGGAAAAAAGAACATTTTCCATTTTGTTATTATATCTTTGTTTTATGTTATACTAATAAGTAATCAGAAACATATAACATTGATCACATCCTTAATAGGAGCAAACACTAGTCAAATTCTAAGTTAAATTGTAAGGATCTTACATAATTTAGCAAGAAATGAGTATTTTGTTGGTAAGGAAAAAAAAATTCTTTTTAATAAAATAAATATAGTAAAAATTAGGTCGTTTTGTTCATAATTACATGTATACAGATTGAAGATTATCTTAATTTTTTGCTTTAGTAAATCTTGAATTGACGGTTGCGATCTTTTTTATTATTTTCAACTTTCAAACTTAACCTATGTGGGCACGTTGATCTTTTCTTAATCTTTTAAATTACTAATACTTAAATCCGAGAGAAAAGTAGTAACTAAATTCCTTTTCTATATAAGAATGCGTAAAAAGAATAATTCATATGGTTACGGTTAAAATTGTTCTTTACTACTCCCTACCTCCTATATATATAGAAATTGCTCTTGAGTATTTAGAATTAGATTAGGATTGAGAAATTAGAGTATGATTAGGATTTGAGCTAGTAAAGGAACTGTAAGACCCATAGACTTCTTAACTTTAACTTAAAAGGCCCAGTTCTAATTATCTCATGACCCAATAGTTCTTCTAAGCTAACCTCAAGTTATTCCACTAAAAACTAAAGGTTGTACTCTAATAACCCATGTCATAAAGTAAAAGATCATTTAATTAATATTCCTTTTAATTAAATTGGACGTGGTCTTTAAGATATCAAGATTTTGACTGTTTATATAAATATCACTTCTTGATAACTCAAAAAATATAAGGCATGAATGTAAGTTTATTATTTTCTTAGGATTAAGATCATTTCAATTTATTAAAGTTTTTGCGAATTAAGATTAATGATATTTAGTCACCCTGATCGAAATTCACAATAGTATAGTTCAATGTAAAATATACACTAATTTTTTATTCGAAATCTCTATTTCGATAATCAAGATAAATCATTTACTATAAGAAGTAAAAAAATTATAACCTTATATAATAAAATATTCTTTTTATTTATAGACATGAACTAGATTTAATTTATAAAAAACTTGTACTCTATATCTTCTGTATTAGTATCATATGCTTAATTTATAAATTACATGCTTTATAAATATGAGTTCATCAATATATACTCAATTATATATATAAATAAACTTTATTAATAAAATAAAATATCATTATATATATTTTAAAAGTATAAAATAACATTACATATCTAACATATTCTACGACAATTAATATAACTATTTATATCTAACATATTCTACAACAATTAATATAACTGTTTAAAACAAGTCATGATATAACAGAAATACAATCTCAAATATTCCCATTTTTTTCTTTCGTCTTCAAACCATATTCTCCCTCGTCCCATGAAGATTCTACCTTCAACCTTGATATCTTCCTCATCTTGTCCCACCTTGTCAACTCAGCCAAGTCATGGGTGGGTGGTGATATCCGTTGGAGCCGTGTACGTTTTGTCGATCATGCGACGTGCGAAAAGATCAGTCACTGCACCTTGAACATTTAATGGATTCTAGGCGAATGCAAAGACAAAGAAGAAATTTCTTAACCGAGTATTACATTTTTTTTTGGCAGTGATTGTAAAAGTCAAAGAAGGAAGCCTACAAATTTCTTTTAAGTGATAAAAAGCATTTAAGTATGATTTTAGAACATTTTCTTAAATCAAAAAGCTTTTATATGATAAAAACATCTGAAGATTAATTTTATAGCATTTTATCAAATTAAAAATATTTTTTAAAACAAAATTACTTAAGACATTTTTTTAATAATATTGTTGTAAGGTGGTGGGAGGGGCATATTGGTTAATTCTCCCCCCACTCACTTATAAATATGTGTACAACTTTTTTATAATTCATTCATAATTTTATAATATTTTTAGAGGATTTTTATTATCCGAGTTACCTTTAGTTCTTACTTTTATTATTCACCTATAATACGTTATCAGCATGATTTTCAGGTAATAGTTCTTAATTTTTATATTAAATTATTGACTTACTTTATTTTATATTCTTTTATTTTTATGCGTTTCATTAATATTCAACTATTATTTGTATTGCGTTTATATTATTGTATAATATAATCCTTATAAGTATGCGGTTACCATTTATTTGAATCTTCTACATTAAAAAATAAAGATAATATTATGCATCAATTATCTCATATTTATATTATCTCAATTCTTTTAAATTCAAATTTTTTATATGCAACCCGAAGCTTGCATAATAAATCAATAAGTTAGAACATGAAGTTCTAATAATTAATCTTATTAATTTAGAACCTGAAGTTCTATATTATAATTTTTGAATTACTTGTTTATATAGAAAGCTATGCATCCTCATTGTTATATAAAAATTTGTGCCTCATCATTATTATCATTTAATGGAAGGTTATGCTTGTTATTATTATCATTTTTATAGAAGGTCATGCTTTTTCATTATTATCAACCTATGAAAAACCATACCTTCTCATTATTATTAATCTATGGAAGGCCATGCCTTCTCATTATTATCAATGAAATGTTATGTTTATTCAATACTACTAATACATAGAAGGCTTTGCCTCTTAATTATGATTATTTTGTATATATGAAAGTCATTGCCTTTTAAATATTACTTTTGATATTTATGTTATGTATTATGAATTTTTTGAATAATATTTATATTTCATCATACTAATTTTAATTCCCTTCTTTATATTGTAAGCCTAAAAATGTCTTTTATAAATTTACAAATCCTTGTACTTGATGCCTCTGAAAAATTACCTATCATGGATACTAGATGTTAAAATGCACCTCCAAGCTAATGGTTTAGAAAAAATGATTGAAAAAGAAAATGATATGTCCTTGTGGGATAAGTCGAGAACTATGATTTTTCTCTATTATCACTTACGTGAGAGATTGAAAGCTCAATATTTGAGAGCCTACAGATCCTCTAGGAAAGTCTAAAAGAAACATATGATATGTTCCTCCCAATAGCAATACATGAGTGGATAAATATGAGATTTTATGATCTTAGAATTGTTGTTAAATATAATTCTACTTTAATCATAACCACAGCACAATCGAAATTGTGTGGTGAGAAAGTAACATAACAAGATATATTAGAGAAGACATTCTCTACTTTTCATACCTCTAATGTTGTTCTGCAGCAATAATATTGCAAATGGCGATGTAAAAATACTCAGAATTAATATCATGTCTACTACTTGTTGAGCAAACTAATGAGCTTTTATTAAAAAATCACGAATCATGTCTAACTGATTCTCAGTCATTCTTAGAAGTGAACGCAAATACTCATAACAAAGTTGGATGTAGTTATGAGAGAGAAAGATAGTACAATTATATCTCTTATGGTGGCCATAAGTGCCAAGAAAGAAGGAACACTAAAAAATGGAATAAACACCAAGATAAATATGATGGTAAGAGAATAAACACTCAAAGTATTATAAAAATACTTGTTATTAATATAGTGCATTATGAGACATCTACCAAGGTAAAGGAATAAAATATAGAGACAAATCTTATTGATGACTTAAGATCAGATATTACTTATATAGATGTTTATAATCTCTTTAGAGAAAAAGAAGGGAACATCAATTATCAAGTTTTAATTAATATTTTTATGTTATGTTTTTTTATATAAAATGTAACGTTTTGTAATGTATTATCCTGATGTATAATATGAACTTTTATTTAATATAAGGAATGACTTTTAAAGATGAATTGTCCATTTTAGAAAGAAAAATTGGGGATACCTATTTGGCTGACAGTGCAACTATACACATTATCCTTCAAAATAAGAAATATTTTTCAAAACTAATAATGGTTGAAGGAAAAGTCAATAATTTATTAGGTCTTGCAGATTTGATTGAAGACTCCGGAAGAGCAATAATATTGTTAGCAAGTGGAACAAAGCTATATATAAGAGAAACTTTATACGCAGGCAGATCTAAAAATAATCTACTCAATTTTAAAGATATCCACCAAAATGGATATTACATTAAGACCTTAAGTAAAAATAATGTAGAATATATTTGCATTACTTCTAACGTCTTAAACAAAAAATGCATACTTGAAAAGCTTCCTACCTTATCATCTAATTTGTATTATACAGCTATAAATTTAATTGAGAGCTACGTAGTAATGAACTAGAACTATAATGATCCAAAAATGTTTATACTATGACATGATCGACTTGGCCATCTAGAATCAACAATGATGCATAAGATCATTGAAAATTATTATGGGCACCAATTAAAAAACCTGAAGATTCTGTTGCTTAATAAGAATAATTGTACCACTTGTTCACAAAGCAAACTTGTAATTAGGCCATCCTTTTTCAAGATTAGTCTAGAATCTTCATCATTTTTACAAAAGATCCATGGTGAGACATTTTTAGTATTTTATGGTTTTGATTGATGTATCTGCATGGTAGTCACATGTTTGTTTACTGTCTACATGAAATATTGCATCCATTAGATTACTAGCACAAATAATTAAATTAAGGGCACAATTTTCAGAATACCCTACTAAGACCATACGTTTAAATATTACTGGTGAGTTTATATCTAAAATATTTTATGGTTATTATACATTAGTGGGAATAGATATAGAACATTCTATGCCACATGTTCACAAAGCAAACTTGTAATTAGGCCATCCATTTTCAAGATTAGTCTATAATCTTCATCATTTTTACAAAAGATCCATGGTGAGACATTTTTAGTATTTTATGGTTTTGATTGATGTATCTGCATGGTAGTCACATGTTTGTTTACTGTCTACATGAAATATTGCATCCATTAGATTACTAGCACAAATAATTAAATTAAGGGCATAATTTCCAGAATACCTTACTAAGACCATACGTTTAAATATTGCTGGTGAGTTTATATCTAAAATATTTTATGGTTATTATACATTAGTGGGAATAGATATAGAACATTTTATGCCACATGTTCACAAAGCAAACTTGTAATTAGGCCATCCCTTTTCAAGATTAGTCTAGAATCTTCATCATTTTTACAAAAGATCCATGGTGAGACATTTTTAGTATTTTATGGTTTTGATTGATGTATCTGCATGGTACTCACATGTTTGTTTACTGTCTACATGAAATATTGCATCCATTAGATTACTAGCATAAATAATTAAATTAAGGGCATAATTTCCAGAATACCCTACTAAGACCATACGTTTAAATATTACTGGTGAGTTTATATCTAAAATATTTTATGGTTATTATACATTAGTGGGAATAGATATAGAACATTCTATGCCACATGTTCACATTTAAAATAAATTAGTAGAATTCTTAATTGAATGACTCTAAGTAATTGCCCGAACTTTATTAATGTGCAAATAATTACCAATTTCTGCATGTGGTCACGCCATTTTACATGCTGCAATATTAATTCATTTTAGACCCATTGCATGTTTTTAATATTCTCTATTACAACTTGTACTTGGTCATAAAATGATGTATCCCATTTGTGTATCTTTGGTTGTGTTATGTATGTACCTATATCCCACAATGCATTAAAATAGAACCTCAACGTTGCTTGGGAATTTATGTTAGTTTTAACTCACCATCAATTATAAAGTATCATGAACCCCTGACGGGTGATTTATTTATCGCATAATTTATGGATTGCCATTTTTATGAAATAATATTCCTATTAGTTAGGGGAAAGAAAATTGCCTCTTAATGTAAGGCATGAACTTTTTTGAAAAATAACGACCATGCCTTATTTGGATCTTCACACAAATTAATTTGAAAATGAAGTGTGAAGGAGTATTCATGCCTACAAATTAATAACTACCATGCCTTCACACTTCATTTTCAAATAATTATAAATGAATTACCAGATGCATTTACAAAACGCATCAAAGTAACTAATCATATATACTAGCTACTAATACATAAGCCCAAGTGATTGTTCTTGTAGATCAGTCTAATAAAAAAGTAGCTAATGAATCGTTTGTTACATGCCAAAAGTGTGGCAAACCACTTTGTTGAAAATAATTGTTCTACAGAAGAAAAAAGTGAAAATCAAGATCCTGTTGAAAATTATGCTCGAGCCAATAAACCCATATTCTCTAAATTACTAATATCAGGTGATTTAATAGTCCCTAAAGAGACAAAAGTCTCAGAAGAGATATTAGCTATAGAAGAGGTATAAGAATTTGAAAATAAAGAAAAGAGTACAAATTATGCTTACATAGGAGAAATGTAAAAATATGATGAAATAATTGTCCACAACATATTTTCATTTGCAGTAGCTACTGAAATTATGAATGATGATTTTAAACCATAAACTGTTGATAAATGCAGTGAAAGACATGTCTGGCTCCAGTGGAAAGAAGCAATTCAAATAGAATTGAGTTCTCTAGCCAAGCGTGAAGTATTTGGACTTGCAGTCTGAACATTTGAAGATACTAAACCAGTAGGATATAAATGGGATTTTATACGAAAGCGTAACAAAAATAACTAGGATATCGAATACAAAGCAAGACTCCCCCATTATGGACACAATTAAATTTTAATTTTTAATAAGCTTGACAGTTTCAGAAACGCTTGATATGCATCTTATAGATGTAATGGAAACTTACCTATATTGGTTATTTGACACAAATATTTACATGAAAATCCTTGAAGAATTTAATATGCCTGAAGTATATAATCATAATTTGTATCCAATCAAGCTACAAAGATCTTTGTGTAGATTAAAAAATCTGGCGTATGTGGTATAACTGCCTAAGCGAGTACTTGATAAAAAAAATGATATATTAGTAATCTAATAAATGCATGTGTATTTATAGAAAAGACAGAATCTAGGTTTGTTATTATAGTTGTATATATGGATGACATGAATCTGATCAAGACTCTTGAAGAGCTCTTGAAGACTGCAGAATACTTAAAAAGAGATTTTAAAGTGAAAGACTTAGGGAAGAATAAATACTATCTTGACTTACAGATCAAGTACAAATCAAATAGAATCTTTATCCATCAATCTACCTATATTGAAAAGATTATAAGAAGATTCAATATGGAAAATGCTCATACATTAAGTACCCCTATGGTTGTTCAGTCTCTTGATCCCAAAAAGGATCCATTCCGTCCCAAGGAAGATGATGAGAAAATACTTAGTTCAGAAGTACCCTATCTTAATGCAATTGGTGCTTAATTATATTTAGCTCAATCTACTAGACCGGATATAGCTTTCGCAGTAAACTTATTAGTAAAATTTAGTTTTGGACCAACTTGATGTCATTAGAATGGTGTCAAACATATATTTTGTTACCTTTGTGGAACAATAAATTTGGGACTATTTTTTCTAATGAGCCTACAAAAAATTCAAGTCTAATTGGTTATGTAGATCCTGAGTACTTATCTAATCCCCATAGCCTGCTCACAAACGGAATATATTTTTTACACTCATAGCGATCCACAAAGCAAACTTTGTTGTCACATTCTCAAATCACTGAGATTTTTGCACTACATGAAGCAAGCAGGAAATGTATATGGCTGTAATCTATTATTCATCACATCTAGAATACATGCAGCCTGTTTTCTGCAATAGATATTCCAACAATAATATATGAAGATAATGCTATTTTCATTGCTCAAGTTAGAGGCAGATATATCAAATGAGATAGAAGCAAACATATTTCTTTAAATTTCTTCTATACTCTAAGATTGCACTACATGAAACAAGCAAGGAATGTATATAGCTGTAATCTATTATTCGTCACATTCAGAATACATGCAGCCTGTCTTCTACAACAGATATTCCAACAATAATATATGAAGATAATGCTATTTACATTGTTCAAGTTAGAGGTAGATATATCAAATGAGATAGAAGCGAACATATTTCTTTAAAATTCTTCTATACTCACAAGTTACAGTAAAGAAAGAAGATTGATGTTAAACAAATAAACTGCATTGATAATTTGCAGATCTGTTTACCAAATCTCTGCCCACATCAACTTTTAAAAAATTAGTTTACAAAATTAGTATGCGACGGCTCAATAAATTATCAAATTAATGGATGTTATTATGAGGGAGAGTGTTTAATTAAAGGGAGCGCATTCTTCCAAAAGAAGAATCACATCAATTATAAACGTGCACTGTATTCTTTTTTCATTCACTCAGGTTTTATCCCACTGAGTTTTACTGGTAAGGTTTTTGATGAGACAGTTTCCACTATACATTATAGAGTTGTATTTATTTTTATTTAATTTTGTCCCATCGAATTTTTCCTCAATAAATGTAAATTACAACTAAAGTGGTGAAGTTCAAGGAGAAGTGTTGTAAGGTGGTGTATGAGGAGGTGGGAGATGGGCATTTTGGTAAAATGTACCCCTTACCCGCCTATAAATATGTTGTACATCCTCCTTATAATTCATTCACTTCCAATACTTCCATAATTTCTATAATACTTTTTAGAGGTTCTTTACTATTTAAGTTATCTTTAACTCTTTCATTTATTATTTATTTATAACAAATATCTAATTAAGTTAATAGGTTCAAAAAAACTAATGTTATGTTTGTATCTCAATTTTGTATTTTACTAATATGGTACTAGTTCTTCGATTTGGAACCATAAAATAATTACTTTCTTGCCCTTGATAATTTCTTGAATTTGTAAAAAAAACAAACGTTCTCTTACTAGTGTGTAGGAAGTATCTCAAGGACAAGTAAAATAGTGATAAATAAATGGAATTCATTGTGTATGAATTATTAATGTGTTTATGAATATTGAATATTAGGCGTGGAGTATAGAATATAGAAGGTGTATCTGAATAATGAATGATTGAATACTGTGTGTAGAATAAATAATGAGTTAAAGTAGTATGTTTATTTATAGTGAATAAATCTTAATCCATATTAGAATATAAATGCATGAATTTAAATCAAAGTATGATTAAATTAAATATTAGTTAATAGAAATTCTAATTCATTTCAAGCAAGGAAAAATGATTTAAATGAAATTCCTTTACTTGTGAAATTTTTTTTTTCATGCAAAATACTAATTAAATAATTAAAGTATAAATAGAACTTGATTTTTTATCCATTCCTGCCTCCTTATAAGCCCATGACTCATTTTGTGGTATTTTTTAGTTGGCCAATCCAATTACCTATAAGATGAATTTGAAATTTAAACTTGTGAATTGAAATATGCAGGAGTTGATTGGACCAATAAATAATAGGCCCGACAAGTACTAATCAAAGAGTGTCATGTGTTCGTAATTTTATTGAATTTTTTAGTTACATTATTAATATGTTAATAAATATTATATCATAATAAAAAAATAAAGTTAGATTAGAAACTATATAACATTTGTCTTTTCGAAAACACTTAATTATAATAATTAAATTCCTTTGAAAATGAAAACTAAAAGCAAAAAAAATACATGTACTTTGCATTTGGAGATTAAAGGCAAAAACAAAAATTAAATTAAACAAAACAATAATAGAATAATATATATTCAAGCAATGGGCCAATAGCCGCATCTTTGGGTGTATACATACTGTTTTTAATTTTTTATTGGAGAAGTAAATTGAAGAGAGAGAGAGAGAGTAGAATTGGGGGAGAAGAAAGAAAGAAAAAGAAGAAGAAAGAAACAAACAAGGGAAACATAAAAAAAATGATTTTTGATAATTAAATTTATATTTAGTAATTTAGTGAGTAGTAATTTTATTATATTAGAATATTTATATTTTAATATTTATAATACATATAAATTCTGATAACATATTTTTACATCTTATGAATTAAGATGAGTATCTATAACTGATAGATTTTAAAGTTTATCTACCTTATAATTAATACATTTTTGTGAGTAGATATCTATATATATTTTATATGTTTTCAATGCAGCAATTTATGATTTAATTATATGTTATAGAATTTCTTTTATCCATGATTTATTTTTAGACAAAAATAATTATGCTAATTAGCTATATTTAGAAATACTTTCAAAATTTATTACAATATAGCTTATAATTATGTTAAGTAAAAAAATATTTAATTTAGAATAAATATGCTTCCACAAAATTATATAATAGTTTTTGAACTACCAGATGTATACCCTTCCTTTTAGTTTGCTCTGTCCAAGTGATGCAATAATTTCACAGGTAGACCAATTTAGTTTACTCTGCATATGCATTAGATGAGTTAGTTTGCTCTACCTGTATGATAGAGTAAGTCCAATAGGTTAGACTAGTTTAGATCATTGTTCTGCGTATATATGAGTTACTCCGCCAAGTTAGACCAGCTTTTCTCTAGGTACAAATTTGGTATAATTTTTAGCCTCTATGTAGTATATAATATATTATCTATACTATGTTATGTACATACAGTTTTAATATAGATTTCATGACAATTTATACTTTTAGATTTTTGCATTTTTAATATACATTTATTCTAGTAGTACATTATGGTTTTCACTTTTACCACAAATTTTATGACAGCTTATGTTTCCAGTACAAGTTTTATGATTTCTCAGTACACAGTTTCATAATTATATTATATTATATATAGTATAATTTATTATTAAATTATTATTAAGCAGCTATTACTTACCGTGCATATAAAGTATATAATATTTTTACATTATGTTCACTCACTGAGTTATAAGCTTACAATTTTCTTTTTTTTTTCCCCTATTTTTTTGAGGTTATCGCAAAAATTCGTATAGTGTGATACATCTTCATGTTTTGAGATTGTTCCACAACATGCATAATTGCATAAGTTGTTATATTTTGTGTATTTGTGTACAAGGGTAAAATTTTATTGAGGCATGTAATATCATTATATCAAATGTAATAAGTATAAAGCATATTAGTTATGTATCATAAATGGTATCAATAAATTTTTGACTCGAGTAATACTGACACTATGTAACAGTGTCAATAAAACCCTTTACTGATATTAACTTAGTATCATCAGTAAAGGTCTTTTTAGTAGTGTAAGATTGTTCTATTTGGTTTATACTTCTTATATAGGTAGTAGTTTTTGTATAGAACATATTTCTTATGTAAAGTAGATTTTTATATTTTCTTGTTTAGTAGTGGTATTAAGCCAATATAGAAGGCCACCTCTTATACATATTTTTCACATAGTAAATACACAATTTCTTTAAATTCTCTCATATATTATTAAAACCAATTTGAAGAAATTTTTAACTATCTAAATAGTACTAATCTTCATCTTTCATCTTTCGTAGTCACCTGTATATGAAGCAACGTGTCACCACCCGTTCGAGCAACTCTCGATTAATTATTACCTTTTAAATTAGATGACATTGATGATCTCTTTACTGCCCTCCGTGTGCTACAAATCACCGTAAATAGCCACTAATAGAATAAGCCCTCCTCACTCACCACATTTGTTTTTTGGCAAGTGACTGCCCACCAACACTTCTAATCCACTCATTGACCATTGATCTATCAACTTACAATCTTACTTGCCTTGATCCAAAGTTGGTTCTCTTAATCTCTATAAAACTATCGGTTGAGTTTTTTTTGTCAGTGTCAAAAAGCCCGAGTGAACGTTTTAAGGAGTTACTTTATAGAATCACAATAATCTAGGGCAAGTATGCAATTTAAAACAATATTGGGGAAATTTACAATTTTTAATAAATCTTAAGGCCAATATGTAATTTTGTATAAACATTGGTGCCAATCTATAATTTTTGTTATACTTGGGGCAAATCTAAAATTTCATATAAAATTTAGGCATACTTATAATTTTTGAAAAATAATTTTGTTTTTCTCTCTTTTCCCTAATCCTTTAAGGTATTTATAGTGTGTTCTTTAAGTTCTCATCATCATGAAAAAAATCAACAGTGTCCCAATCTATCAATGTCCTATTAGATGGATATAATTATGTTTTATGGGCACAAGCAATGAGCAGTTTTCTTGATGGTTGAAAACTTTGGAATTATGTTATGGCAACATTAATCTATCTGAATAGCAAGATGATGAAGCCAAAGAAAAGTTATTCGAGCAATTAGAGGACTGGGATAGTAGAAAATAATTAGATCATTATATAGTTTCGGAATATATCCTCCTTAATTGTTAAAGCTTTTTGGTATTTTCTTATTAATCGCTATGCTGCTTCCAACCCATCTTATCAGTATTAATAATTTTATAATTTACATTATTTGCACTATGAGTTCGAGTAATCCATCACTGATGTTCACTTACAGATGCAATTTCTTTAGGATTAATTAGCAATTTCAGACCCATTTTAGAGAATGATTTTGGCACATAAAAGTTTACCTACAAAGATCATTAACAATTGATCTAATTCCTTATAGCTCTATATGATTTATTTGAGTTTACTCATGCCTTTTTACTTCATCAAAAGTCATTACCCACTCTTGATCAAGCTATTGATAAACTTATTTTAGAGGAAACTTGACTCACTACTCTATCGGTGCATTGTATAGATATTATCCTTACCAATCTATAGCTTTATCAGAATAAGTCAGCTGATAATCACACTCTCGATATTTGGGCATCAATATAAAGATGTAGATATTGCAATAAACTTAGGCATGTTGTGCTCAATTTCCTTACGCATAAAATCACTCTCTTCCCATTAGTCATCATTAATTTTCTACCTTCACTATTGATCCTGCCACACAGGTAATTCTAACCAACCTTCTACCTCTTCCTCTACATTAACTAGTAATATTAGGTCATTGCGTTAACAATTTCTTTTAAAATCTGGCAACACCTCCGTCTCTGCTTCCTCTGTTATCTCAAGTAATCATTCTTGGTATTTTGATTTTGTCACATGACCTTATATCCTACCATGTTTTCTTCTAAGACCTCTATTTTTAATTTATTGTCTCCTCAAGTAGCTCATGGTTCTTTAATGAATGTTTGTCAAGTTGGTTAAGTATCACCTTCTAATCTATCTTTGTCAAAAATATATCTCATTCTAAATCTAACCTTAAATATTTATTTGTTGGTCAATTATGTGAACTTGATTTTAATTTCTTATTTACTATATCTAGTTATTATCTACAAGATTTGTAGATAGGATGGACGCTTAGAACAGGCTGTAAAGTTAGACACCTATATAAGCTTGTCTCATTATATCTTCCTTCTCATTGCCATTCATCTGCAACTTTAACTTCTTTATTGTCACCTTTGAGTCTTTGGCATTTTGATTAGGTTATGCATCTATCAATCGTTTATGTCCATTGGTTTCTAATGGTCATTTAGGTAATGTTTCTAATGAAAATATTGATTATTTAACTTGTCCATTAGCAAAATATTTTGTCTTACCTTTTAATACCAGTGATTACATTTCTTATGCTTTATTTAATATTATTGATTTTGATATTTGAGACCCTCTCAAACTACTACTGTGGGTGATTCTAAATATTTTGTAATTTTACTGACAATTGTTCTCGTTATTTCTTATAAAAAAATAGATAATAATTTACTAAAATTTATCATAATTTTTTCCAAATGGTTAAAACTCATCTCTAGCCTTATTAATACATTTTGTAGTGATAATGCTCTGGAATAATAGGGATTCTGAATTTTTGAATTTTTTAAAGTGAAAACTATACTATTTGTGAATGCTCTTGTCCAAGTACATCATAATAAAACGACAGAGCTGAATAGAAATACATACATATTTTAGACATTTTTCATGTTATTCTTATTTCTTCATCTTATCTTGAGCATTTTAAAGAAGAAGTAGCTCTCATTGCCACATTCATCATTAACCATTGTCCATCTTCTATTATAGAAAATCGGTCTCCCTATAAGAGACTTTATAACACCTTATCTAATTACAATCTTCTCAAGGTTTTGGTTGTCTATAAGCACACCAAATTATAACATTATACTCATTTATGATGCTTTTTAAGATATGGAATAGAATATAAAGGTTATAAGTGTTAAGATCCCATCTTCAATCAACTTTGTGTCTCGCATCATGTAATTTTTTTGGGAACATAAAATATTTTCATCTGTGTCTAAGTTGTACTTTCCATCTCCTTCTTCACATTACTTTTTCATAGATACAACTATTGATATGTTTTTTAATCTAAATCTAGATCCCAACACTCTTTTTTAGCATCATATAGGTGAACCTGACAATGCAACACCTATTCTTGAGTTACCCATCTTGTTTGATGGATCTACACTAGACAACTCAATTAGGTGCTCCACTTCTCCCTCTCTTCGTCTTTCTACTCAAGTAAGAACACTTCTTGTTTAAACTTTAAGATTTTCATTACTTTCATACTCTTTCTTTATATGAGCCTTAATTCTATTTCGAGGCTAGTCTAACTTTATTTGGTAGCAAGCTATGGTAGAAGAATTTCAGGCTCTTGAAAATCACATACTTAGAATTTAGTTGCGCTTTTGTTCAAAAAAATTGCCATAGGATATAAATGGGTTTATAAAATCAAGACTAAATTAAATGGGTCTATTGAGAGGTGTAAATCTTGCCTTATAGTCAAGGGTTTTCCTCAAGAATATGATATCGATTATGAAGAAATGTTTGCCCTAGTAGCTCGTCTAACTTATTTTTGAAGTTTATTATTTATTACTACAGTCCATGTTTGGACATTTTTTCAAATGGATGTGAAAAATACTTTTTTTAATGGTAATCTCATTGAAGAAGTCTATATGAAACCACATTCTAGCTATTCCCATCATTGTCATATTGTTTGCAAACTTTGTCGTTCTTTATGTAGTCTCAAGTAAGCTCTATAAGTTTGATTTGCTAAATTCAACACTATTATTTAATAATATAGTTTTTTTTTCTAGTCCTTATAACTTAGCACTCTTTGTTCGCAAGATTGATCAAGGAGGTGTACTTTTGCTTATCTATATTGATGATATGATTATTACAGGAGATCATTTGACTGGTATCAATGATCTTAAGAGTTTCTTATAATATTTTGAGATGAAAGACCTTAGGTATCTCAGTTAGTTTTTGGGTCTCAAGGTGCTTTCTGATTCTACAAGGTACTTCTTTTCACAAGCTAAATATGCATGTAATTTATTCGCATGAGTAGGAACAACAGACAATAAGATGACCTCCACTCCCTTAAAACCTAATGTCAAGCTTAAATTGTCTAACAAGACATTTCTTTTAGATGCCACTCTTTATCCACAATTGGTTGGAAGCTTAGTGTATCTTACTCTGACTTGTCCTGACTTTGCTTATATTGTTCATGTAGTTAGTTCATGTTTGCTTTTTGTTCCTTTCACAATGTTGTTGTTCCTTTTTGATGTTTTCAACTATTAGTTTTCAAACTCAAGCTTGCTTCTATTATACCAACTTGAGTTTGAGGAGGGATATTAATAGTATTAGTATTCCTAAATACCACTTACTTTCTTATATAGTAAGTATTGTCCTATTCAGGTTATACCTTTTATATAGGTAGTAATCCTTATACAGGACATATTTCTTGTGTAAAGTAGATTTGTATATTTTTTTATATTTAATAGTGGTATTAAACCTATATAAAAGATCACCTCTTATACATATTTTTTCATAGTAAAATAAAAATTTCTTCAAATTCTATCACAATGTAAAGAGATCAAGAATTTTTTAAATTATATTTCAGAGTTTAGTACTCTATTTCATAGGTTGATTTCAGTGTACACAGTTTTACAAATTTTGTAGTGATATAAAGAGAGTAGTTAAAACTGAATTGTTTAATCTAATTTATCAAGAATTGTTCTTTGTATTTTCTGTGGTTTGCTATGAAGTGTTTTGGTACTTGCCTTGTCATTGCAATTGGAAAATTGATAACTTTCATAGGTATTGCTAAATATTGAGAGGCTTACACAACCTCTCTTAAAAGGGTATTAAAGACATGTGAACTATTACTATTGGCTTTTAATATACTTACTTTGAAAGTCGAATGTTTTTGTTTTTTTATAATAGAAAAATGTTTTTGAATGTTTTAGCCAAATAGTGATTTTCCGAGGATAGAATGAAATGAAGATTGTTATAAATGTTTTGTTTCAATGTTGGAAATCTTACAACATGACCATGTATTTGTTTAATTATGTGCCTCCCTACTTGTTAGAATTGAATATGAGAGGCACTTGGAAGGATAATCGTCAATATATTCAATAGTCTTTATAAACTTGGCCAAACAATGAAGTCACAAGCTAGGCATAAGGCGTGCCTATGCTTATACTGAATAGCGTCCTTCGCATTTATACTTTCTAATATGAAAAATTCATCAATTTCCTCATCTAGGTCTTTAAATCTTTCAAACATCCTATGATGAAAGTAATGGCCACTAAGAAAAAAATTAAACATTTTTATGTTTAATCAAGTAAGATATATTTGTTAAAAAAAATTATCAGAATACTAAAACAAGCTAATAAACAAAAAAGAGGAAATATATGTTAGGAAATAATTTTTTTTTAACAAAATAATTAAAATGGATGTTAGATTGTCTTATTCATAATTATATATATAAGAATAGAAATTAGATCAATTCCTCGCTTTAGTAAATCTTTAATTGGCAGTTGAAATATTCTTTATTATCTTAACTTTTAAATTCGTGTGTGTGGGCACGTAGATCTTTTCTTAATATTTAAATTCACTAATACCCAAATTTAAGAGAAGAGTAATAACCAAATTCTTTATTTTTCACGCAAGAATACGTAAAGAGAATTATTCTTATGATAAGGGTTGTTATTCTTTACTACTCTCTCCCTCCCCTATATATAGGAATCTCTCTTGAGTATTTAGAATTAGATTAGGATTAGGAATTTTGATTAGGTTTTAAGCTAGTAGTAGGATTGCAAGGCCCATGTGTTTGCTAGCACCAAGTTAAAAGGCCAAGTCCTAGTCATCTCATGACCCACCAGTTCTTCTAAGTTAACCTCAGGTTATTCTACTAAAAGTTAAGGGTTATACTCTAATAACTCATGTTATTAAGTAAAAGCCTATTTAATTAAAACATCATTTAATTAAATTGGGCTTGATCTTTAGATAAATAATAACTATTTAATTGACCTTTTAATTGATGTCCATAATTAAAGTTAGGACGTGAAAAAAATGTTTGCCTCTTTAATTACTTATTTGCTCCTAAGTCACTAATGCTCTAATGATTATTTTTAATATGTCTATATTTGTAAAAAAATTTACAAATAAAAATTATTATTTGCTTAGGATTAAGATATAATGCATTAATGTAATTTTATTATTTGCTTAGGATTAAGATCAATCAAACTTATTAAAACTTTTATGAATTAAGATCCATGACATTTAGTTAATCAGATAGAAATTCACAATAGTTCTATTTAATGTAACATATACATTAGTTTTTCTACTCGAAGTCACTACTTCGATGATTAAGGTAAATCACCTATTATAAGAAACAAAAAAACTATAACCTTACATAATGAAACGCTATTTTTCATTAATGGTTATGAATATGATTTAATTTATAAAGAACTTGTGGTATATACTTTTTGTATTAGCATCATATGCTTAATTAGATCACATACTTTATAATTATTGACTCATCAATATATGCTCAATCATATGTATGAATAAACTTTATTTATCAAATAAAATTATTATTACACATGCTTTAAGGGCATAAAATAACATTACATGTCTAACAATATATACTTCATGTTTTATTCACTTTGAACTAGCCTTTATATAGTCAATTACATCAACAAACTTAAACATAAAAATAAAACTACTACTCTGCTATAAGCATCTCCTAAAAACTTGGTAAAAATATAGCACATAAAAACAACTAACAAACTCCTAGATATTAGGACAACAACAAGACTTAGTAAGATAGATTAATAACTACACGTTTTGTGAGATCACATAAAAAATGTTACCTCACATCTATGTGGTTGCATCTTTTATGAAGAATAGGATTATTTAAAAGCTTTATTGTTAAATTGTTATCATTAAAAAATATGAATGAAATCTTATTGCTTGAATTGAATTTCTTCAAGAATATACCTTAACCAAAGAGCTTGACAAGCACAAGAAGTTATAGTTACAAATTCAACTTTAGTAGTTGATAAAGTAACCAATGGGTTGCTTATTTAAAGACATAAAAACATATCCTGATGTAAAGAGTACTATCAGCTAAATCTCTAGCACAATCACTCTATAAAATAAAAATAAAATGTGATTTTACTCTTTTTTGTAGAATAACCTAAAATCTGTAGTACCATCTAAGTATCGAAGAATCCTATTCGTAGCTAGAAGATGGGTCTCTTTTAGTTGTTCCATATATCTGCTGATGACACCGATGGAATGCATTGAATTAAATAACAATGTTGCCAAATACATCAAGATCCCAACTATTTACTTGTAAAGATAGTATCAACTCTTTTTCCTATTGAATCCTTTACAATCTTCAAGCTTTTCTCAGTTGGAGTTGTCACTAGGTTGCAATTCTTCGTTTAAAACCTATCTAAAATTTTTTAACCATATTTCTTTTGAGATATAAAAATTCAAATAGCAGTTTACACTACTTCTAAACTAAGAAAATAATGCAAATTTCTAAGATCAGACATATTAAACTCCAATAGCATAGACTTCTTAAACTTTTCGAGCATGGAATTTCCATTTTCAATATAAATCAAATTATCTACACATAAGCATACAATAAGCATTCTTCCCTGAATTCAATATTTGTGTAAAGTGTATGCTCATATAGATATGGAAATAAACTTACATAAAAAAGAGATCGATGATGTTTGCGTGGAGTGGATAACCTTTATTTCTGTCAAGCTTAGGAAATTTCTAGTTCAAATACCACCAATTTTATATTTATAATTATTTATTTCATTAATATATTTATATTATTATCTTTTCATTGGACCACTTCAAAGGTTTGAAGACAAGATGCAAGTAATCACAATGATGGTTGGGTTGGGAATTTTTTGTTTATTGAACTTGGTTTTTATTAGTTAGTTGCCTTGAACTAGTTATGTTTAATTATCTTGAACATTGTTAGTTAGATTTATATTAAGTTGGATTGGTGGAACAATGTTAATTTAGATAAACAATTCTCGTTAGGTACAATTATTTATAGTTCATTTTGTTATTATAAACAAAGTACTAATTATGGATGTACTTACATTTTTTTTAATGGTTTATTTGGTGCCTTCTAATTTTTATTTTGAGTGATTATATTTAATGAATTAATTAAGTATTTCAACAATGCAAATTGTATAATTTTATTACAGGTTAGTAAATAGAAAATATAAATATATTGTATGTACCTGTACAGAAAAAATAATTTAGTGTTAGTTTCTGTCAAAACATTATAACAATAATTTTGCCACGTCATCTAGCATAACTTACCATGTTAGCTACTAGCCCTACTTTCACTTTCTACATGAAAAGTGCCATGTCAACAGCCACCTTGTATGACACTTCAACTTCCTTCACCACCTAGCAATGTCATTTTAACTGCCACATGGGATATTTTTTGACACCAAATTTCTATCAAAAGTTAACTAAACATAATTTATCATAAGTATATAATAATTAGATTCTGTCACACATATTTGAATGGACTTTAGGTGATAGAATGAATTTGTCACAAACTATACTTTGTGATAGAAAAGTTTTGTCATGAAAAGATTGTTTTCTAGTAGTGTGATCAAGTTAAGGACTTAATTTTAAGAGTGATTATAAAATGAATTTTGAAGGAGATGGAATCTAATGTCCTTGTATAAGCATGATTTTTCTAACAAGAATGATCTATTTTGATTTTATGGTAAATAGAAATTGTTCGGTGCATAAGAAAAATCAGTTAAATAATAGTTGTTGAAATTGCAAGGTTTTAAAAAGTACAATTTTAAATTAATTATCATCTAGTTTTGAATTTATATCACTTTATGGGTTTAAACTTTTTAATTATTATCATTTTAGGACTCCTAAGGAGATGAGCTTTACAATTTGGGTTACGAAACGTAAAATTTGCTTCGAGCTCATAAGTTAAAACCCCTATTATGGAAGAGACACTTTACATCGAACTAAATTAATATAAGTGGAGTTTTATGAGTGGATACTTATACTATATTTATGATTTTGACTTCATGATTTTTAGAAAATATATTTTAAAGCATGATGTATATGGTTTTTATATCTAATAATAAGATATATGCTTCTTTAATGATCACTTCTCTTGAATTATACTATACTTCATAAAATGTTTTTTAGCAAATACACGCAAGTGTACATATCGTACCAAGTAGTATAATGATCAAAATTAGATATTGTTCCCTCAGAGACTTCTAAACCTAATTGTTAATTAATTACTAAAATTAATCCTACTTAATTTTTATTCAAACAAAATTTAAAGGACAAATGTTTTAATTATCTAATTATACTAAAATTAACCTAACTTAAGCAAAAAGCAAACTGAGAATTGAATTCACCATTATGAAGGGAATCTAAGGTTTCAACTTATCCCCTCAATATTTCATTGAACTATTATTCTCCTACCTAATCCATCATTAATGAATTGTTGGCTAGAACTCAAATATCGTTGTAAGTCTTTGTCGATGGTCAAATAACTATATTTTATTCCAACAATCAACTATATGTCTATAGTAATTGGAATAGAATAAAATTCATTAAAAATAAATCTGTCAATGCCATATATGTTATATAGGTACATTTGTATTCTACATAAAATTTATAGTTATTACCCTATGATCATGTATCAAACTATTTTAGACTAAACACATAAATTCTTCTGTCGAGTTTTTTATAGTTCAAACAATTAATATATTAACCTGATATAAAGAAAACATTAAATGATAGAATGAAAAATCTCATTTATTGAGTTCATAAAATAAAATAAATAAAAGAATTCAACTACATATTAACTTGAAAAGTTGAGCTATAGATCAAGAAAGTTTAGTTTATGATGAATCTAAGAGTTCTAAAGCAAATATTGCAAAACATAATAAACAACCCTATGAAAATAATAGAAAGGATAAGAACTAAAACACGGGGGATGCCCTGAATCACTTCTTTCTCTCTATTACTTTATGCATAAGTCTTGATCTCTAATCCTCAATCTTGCTTTGATATTTATTATTTTGTGGTTTACTCTTGTTCTCTCTATTGCTCTCTCTATGGTTGTAAAAAGTGATCTTTTTATAGGCCACTGTAATCCTAGAGTTGTGTGGCTTGGAGTCGAAGTAATATTAGGAGTTCAGAAAAAATTTTCTTTGGCCGTTTGGGTGTCGCAAGACTTAGATTTGGAAAACAACATTAACTTTATCTCCATCAGCGCCATAGTGGTGGGTGTGGAGTGCCATGATGCTCAGACATGAGAAACAACCTTAACTTCATTTGCTTAAGCCCACGATAATAGGTATAGAGCGTCGCAGCGCTATGGGTTTTGCCTTGAGCACCACAATGCTGATGCTTGCGCTCTGTGGTACTGGGCCACTTGTCATAATTTATTTATTTCTTCATCGAATTTCCTAAAATCTTCATGTCGTGGGTTATAAACCTATATTTTATTAATAAACTCAATAAATAGCCAAATATTCCACGATTTAAGAAAAACCTAAGTTTGAGATAGAAATAATAGTTTCTATAAACCCTTATCAAATACCTCCAAATTTAAAACTTTACTCATCCTCGAGTACACCAAAAAAATAAAAACTAAAGAGATTATTTTTGACTTAAAATAAAATGAAAACTTAAAAACTTAAAATAAGCTAAGTTGATTAGATGATCTTACTTTTTGTCTCAAAGGTTGTTAAAATGGTACGAGTCTTTTCAAAATTTAATAAACAACTCTCGATAACTAATAATACCATTCATCAACTTCGACTTTCTTCCCTATAAATGATCACCTTATTTGTGCATGTAATAAGCAAGTAGTCAAATGACACCTACATTTACTCAATAACTTAAAATAGTACAGAAAGATGTTATCTTAGAATATTTTAATTTATAATAACATTACTATAGACTTGTTTTTCATACCACTCTCCACTAATGTAGAAAAGACACATGTTTAAGGATCTATTTAGGACTTTAATTAAGTTGTAATGAAAGACTAGGGTCAAGGTGGAATTTAAGGATATATATATATATGTATGTATGAAGTTCAAATCACACTATGAATATTTTAGACTTTTATCTAATAACCTCTTGATCTCTTTTTCTTTATTATTTATCTCCTCCTTAAAACTTATTGTATTTCATCTTTCTTTAATCTTTATTTTTAAAAAAATTTATTCTTTTTCTTAAGTTTGGGATAAAAAGAATTTAAAGACTTTTTCTAGAATGAACCCCCAATCTTAGATTGATAAATGCCATCCATACTTAATTACTTTCCACTTCAGTACCCTTTTCTCACACAACTATAACCATTTTCCTTTTAAGAGTATTTCTAAGTAAACCTAAGGTTTATGGTGTTACAGGTAATTTTTGTATAGATAAGTTAAAGTCTTGAGGCTTGTAAAAATAGGTATTTATGCTCAAAAGGGGTAACTACGGATAAATATATATCTAAGGTAGGCTAGAAAAAGCTCAATCGATCTAAATATGGCTAATGTCATTTCTATATTAATGTGTTTCTTAAGATTTTGTCTAAAGTAAGTTCTAAAATGTTGATCTTCGAGTGTGGTATACCACTTAAGTATGAGTATCTATAAGCAACAATTCAACTAATACATGCATTTACTTCAATATGCTCAATAATAAATGATAGAAAATAAGGTTAAAATCAGTTCAAAATTCTTGGTATAAAAATTATCTCAAGTATCTATTGGTTCATAGGGACTTGTAAAAATAAATTCAGCCAATATTTTATTTTTTTATAATAGACTAATAATTATCATCACAACCAAAACTACCAATTAAAAAAAGTTAACATGCAAGATAAACAAAAATTTATGCAACAAGAAAAAAACACAGGATAAGTGTTTTCCTCCCCTAAATTTAAATATGAAATTGTCCCCAATGGCAAAAAAAAAAAGGGGGGGGGGGGGGGTGTTAGAGTAAGAAACTTCATTGGTAAATTAAGGTTAATAATTGTAGTGTTTATATCTTGATGTGACTGTGTTTTTCTGTATCTCTTAACACTTACAATTGCGTATGCAACTCTTTAATTGCTTTTCTTGCTATTTTAACCATTGGGTTGTCTCCCAAGAAGCATTTGATTTAACATCGTCAGCTTTATATAGTGCTCCCTTTGTTCTTATAGTGGACCAAAGCAGATGGTAAAGGCATGTTGAAATGTATACTTGCTGGCACTTCTCTTTGTAGACTTTCATAGTCTTAAAATCAAGCTTTAGACAGTAGCTTCTACTCCATTTTCATTGTGCTTCCCCGAAAAGTGTTTAATCTTAGACTTAAGGTGAGAGTTTCTTTTTCCCATGTCTTTTAACCTTTTCATGAAAGTGCTGCTCATGCTTCTTTTATCTTTTCCTTTTATGCCTTAATGCTTTCTTTTTAATCTGGGGATTTATTTCGTCCCTCACTTTTAATTGCAAATGTTGTTATTTATTGTTCGCTACATCAATACAAAAAATGTCTTCATTTTCTGAAGACAACTTGATTTCCTTGAAGACCTTTAATGTCATCGTTTTGTCTTGTACCCTTATTGTCAACTCCCCTTTGTGTACATCAATAATTGTCCATCCAGTGGCTACAAATGATCTTCTAGGGATGATTGAAATCTCTTTGTCTTCTTCCATATCCAGAACAATGAAATCTGCAGGAAAAATAAACTTGTCAACCTTTACCAAAACATCTTCAACGATACCTTTTGGATATATGAGTGACCAATCGACAAGTTGGAGTGTGACATTGGTAGGGTTTACTTCTCTCAACCTAACTTATTATGGAGAGTGGCATGAGTTTAATGTTTGCCCCTAAGTCATATAAAACCTTTCCAAAGTTGTGATTGCCAATGACATATAGGATAGTAAAACTACTAGGATCTTTTAGCTTAGGCAGTAGTTTCTTTTGTAGAATGGCATTACACTCCTTAGTTAAGGCCACAGTCTCATAATCCTTTAGTTTTTTCTTCTTCAAAAGAATGCTCTTTATAAACTTGACGTAGCTAGGCATTTGCTTAAGTGCATCTGCAAAAACAAAGATTTACATGTAATTTCTTGAAGATTTTAAGAAATTTTAAGAATTACTTATCTAGTTTCTTCTTTTGCAGTCTCTGATGAATTGGTAGAGGTGGATTGAAAGTTTAGATTGCATTTTTCTACAGGTTGCTACTTGTGTTTTCTATTGTGTTTGTATTTTTCTACACTTCTACACCAATTTCTACACTGTTTTCTGCACTTTCTTGCTTTTGAATTTTTTCTTCTGCACTAGCTTTCTGTCTCTATAATCTTTGAGAAAAAGGTACTGGAATTTTATAAGACTGTACTTTATATTTTTGTACTACCATTTTCTTCTCATTAGTGCTTTGCATGATTGACGACTGTGGTTGAGATGTGATGTCTTGTATATTCTTACCACTTCCTAATGTTACTACTTTACATTGCTCTATACTTTTATTTTTTAGATTTTCTTCAGTATTACTAGGTAGAGCTCTTTGAGGTCGCTTGTTAAGGGCTGTAACAAGTTGTCCCATTTGAATCTCAAAATATTTTGATGATGCAGAATGGTTCTATAGGATTGCATCATTAGGCTCCATATAATGTAACAACATGTCTTTTAAAGCCGACTTCTTTTCTTGCAGTGGCTGAAATCTTGGGGGGTTCATTGGTCTAGATGATTGCCTTTGATTATTACTCAAAGACAAGTTTGGATAGTCTCTCCACCTCAGATCGTAGAAGTTCAACCGGGATTGTTCTGATGTCTAAAATTATTCCCTATATAATTTATAGATTTCATGCATTACCCATTTATATGGTTGTCACCAGTCATCTTCCACGTCTTGATGGCATTCATAGTGTCTAACTTCTTGGATAACATATTGATTTAAGTAGTCAACACATTAAATGCATCAATTTATTAAATTCTCAGATTTTCTTAGGCATAACTTTTTCAGCTTACCACTGGTAACTATTTGACGCTATCTCCTCTAGCAGATCATATGCCTCATTTGTAGACTTGTTCATTAAAGCTCTTTCATCAGTCGCATTTATAATAGTCCTTAAATAACCTAATAGTTAATTGTAGAATGTTTGATAATAGTCATTTAGAAAAACCATGATGAGGATACTTTCTCAAACATATCATTGAAACATTCTCATACTTCAAAGAGATTCACCATCAATCTAAATAAACGAGGTGATATTATTTCTCATCTTTGTTGTCTTCATTGGTGGAAAGAATTTTGCCAAAAATTTCTACACTAAGTCATCCCATGTTGATATGGATCCAAATGATAATGACATCAACCAACTCTTAGCTTTATCTTTCGAGGATAAAGGGAATAGCTTTAATCTGATGGCATCATTTAAAACTCTGTTATATGTGAATGTATCGCAAATCTCCAAGAAATTTATAATATGCATGTTAGGATCATCATTCGGGGCATTACTAAATTGTATAGAATCTTTCAGCATCTAGGTAGTACTCGACTTGATTTTAAAGTTATTAGGATTGATTGTTGATCATTGAATACTAAATTGAATCCTCTCTGTTATAGGGATAACATAATCCTTTAAAGATCTTTGTTCTGCCATATGCTCATAAACATGATTATTGATGTGCTCTTCTATGGTTATTGATTGGTATTATTTACATTCAAGTCTTCGGAATGTTCTTTCAATCTCAGGATCAAAGGAAGTTAAATCTTCACTCTTTGTTAGTCACATGAACTGTCAAAACAAAATTTAAAACAATTAAAAGTAAATAAAAAAATCTGAATTAAAATTAAGATAGTTGGTATTAGTATTGATATAATAATAGATAAACATAGTCCCTAGCAACAGTACCAAAAGCTTGATACGATGCAAATATAGAATAAATATACAATTGTATGTATCATACCAAATAGTATAATGATAGAAATTAGATGTCATTCCCACATAGACTTCTAAACCTAACTATTAATCAACTACTAAAATTAATTCTACCCAACTTTTATTCAGAAAAAACTTAAATGATGAATGTTTTAATTTATCTGATTATACTAAAATTAACCTAACTTAAGAAAAAAGCAAACTAAGAATTGAATTCACCAATATGAAGGGAATCTAGGATTTCAACTTATCTCTTACTATTTCGTTAAATATATTATCCTTCTATCTAATCCATCAATAATGAATTGTTGGCTAGAACTCGAATATCGTTATAAGCCTCTGTCAATGGTCAAATAACTATATTTTATCTTCACAATCACCTATATGTCTATAGTAATCAAAATAGAATAAAATTTATTAAGAACAAGTCTATCAATGCCGTACATGCCATATAAGTATATTTTTATCCTACATAAAACTAATAGTTATTATCTTATAATCACGTATCAAACTATCATAGGTTAAACACATAAATTTCTCTATCGTGTTCATTATAGTTCCTCAAACAATCAATAGATTGGCCAGATATAAAGAAAGCATTAAACACAAAATAGAATGAATAATTTTCTTTATTGAGTTCATAAAATAAGAGAAGTAATAGTTAACTACATATTGAGTTCAAGAGTTGAGCCCTAGATCATGAAAATTTAGTTCATAATGAATCTAAGAGTTTTAAAGCAAATATTAAAAAGCATAATAAACATGCCTATGAAAATAATAGAAAAGATAAGAAATAAAATAAGGTGGATACCCTAAATTACTTATCTTTCTCTCTTGCTTGATGCATAAGTCTTGATCTCCAATCCTCAATCTTGTTTAAATCTCTATTGTTTTATGTTTTGCTCTTATTCTCTCTATTGCTCTCTCCCTTTAGCTGTAAAATGTGGTCTTCTTATTGGCCTTCATAACTCTAGAGTCATGTGGTGTGGAGTCTAAGTTGTAGTAGAAGTTACAAAAATCTTTCCTTGGGTTGTTTGGGAGTCGCGATGCTGGCTTCTGAGCACCACGACACTCAATTCTTTGCCTCGGATGCCGCGATGCTAGTGAATGGGTACCGCAATGCTCAAACCTAGGAAACAACCTTAACTTCATCTGCTTGAACACTGGAGTGCTGTGGTTTTTATCTTGAGTGCTACGGTGCTGGTGCTTACACACCACGGTGCTGGGCCACTTTCTATGATTTCTTTATTTCTTCATCTGATTTTTAAGAATCTTCATACCGTGGGTTGAAAACTTAAATTTTATCAATAAATGGCCAATATTCCATGATTTAAAGCAAAACGTAAGTTTGAGAAGATAGAAGTAATAGTGTATAAAAGCCCCTATCAATTATACTTTCCTTTTTCAAATATAGAGATGAGATACAGGTCATTGGTGCCCATTTGTACACATAGAGAGATTTTAGGCCGTTTGAGTGGTCCCTTTGCTCTTTGGGACCTTTTTTCTCTGTACATGCGTAAGATTAGGATATGTGATGTGATAGAGATGTGTACGTCTAATGTTTTACCTGAGGAGTATTTCGAGTACAACAAGATTTTTCTTAGGTATTAGTTTAGTATGACCTTTTTTTGTATAAATATAGCATATGATATTTTAAATATCATCTGTGTTTTATCATGATTAGTTAAAAAGCGGTATGACAACAAATTCAAATATCCATACTTAAGTAAAAGGTTTTTCTCATGGCTAATATCATTTGTGATTTAGTTACTATTAATGCATGGAGATTTATAAATGCATTTTTATCGTAAAGGATTTTACCTAATGACTTTATATGTTTTAATTAAATACATTTATGCACTTTATTTTTTTTACAAAAAGAATAGTAAGAGATGTGATATAAGAAAGTTGTATATTTATGTGTATATCATATGCTTTAAATGCTATTTCAAAATTTAAAATTATATCTACTCATTGAGTCACACGACTCATCTTATTTTTATTACTTTTTTCCTTTAGTAGATTACAAAAATTAATCAACTTAGTGTAGTTCTTAGAAATTAAGACAGACGATAGTACGATACATCATTATTTTCAAGTTAGTATATTTATATAGTTGTAATATAGTTGATTGGATAATAACTATTTAACATTATATGTTCGACATTAGATATATAATTTGGGGTATTGATATTATAGTATTTAATTTATAAAAGATGAATTTTATTTTAACATTGGTAAAGGATAATAGACCAGAAGTCTTAAACGATTATTTGATGATGTATGATAAGCAAACATCAAATATGGGTAAAATAAAAGAAAATACAGTTAAACTATTAAAAAAATTATCATTTATTTGATGAATAAATAATTTCTTGTCATAAATATAATTTAGAACTTATTCTGAACTTCAAGAGAATTCGGGCGGGTCATTTTCATCAACAAATAGACAAATATAATTAAATTTTGACTTATGTATGAGCTTGAATCAACTATGATTTTGTTGAAATATTTTTGAAATATTTTGATTGAGCTATTTCAATTGATAAGACTTAGTTCCTTTCAAAACTTGAGAAAAGGAATTCAATTCTTCAAATTGTATAAAGGGAGAAGGTTTCTTGTAATATAGTTTGTTGAAGTAGATTTTTCGTTTTTCGCAACACATTTAATTATATTCATTGTTACCGTGCTTACTGAAATTGGTCCTTTTAAATTTTTATTGGAATATTAATAAATTTTTAATTGTAATATAATAGTTTTTTTTTTAAAAGGGTGTATGAAAAAGTAGATCTTTTTTCTTTTAATGTCTACACGTAAACTTTTCAATGCAAAATATCTTCCAACAAAAGGTAGGACGAAACCTTTCAATGCAAAAAATCTTCCAACAAAAAGTAGGACGAAACTTTAGAGAAAAATATGTATTGGAATAGTTCTCTCCTTGTGGCCTCGCCCCCTTCACGTGGTCACAGACAAAATTGCACGGTAGTCAACCTTTTGGGTAACCAATATGAATTTGTACGTTCTGATGTCGCTACATTTATTGGCCCTGCTCTATGGTATACACAGAGAGAGCTCCAGAGAGAGCGGTGATGACATATTATGTATATTGGAGATATCATTTTGAGAGGAAGTGGAATTCAGTTCCTCTGATTGACTTTTAATTAACAAGAGAAGCTGGAAAACCTAAAACAAAGATGGAGTGGAAGCAGGATGAGGAAGAAGCAGAGCCTGTGAGCCCTATAGGGCAATATTTCAATAGCTCGGTGCTTTCGATTTGTGTTCTTGCTATCATGGAATCAGAAGTGCCAATTGATGACTTGCCAGCCATCTCATTGCTCAAGGATGTTTTCCTTCCCATCAACCCTCGCTTCTCCTCCATCATGGTAACAAATACTTGATGTTTTTTTAGAAAGTGCAATATATTCACTCAAAAGTGCTTTCTGCTGAAAAAACTCTCAGGGATACGTACCATTCTACATAAATAATAATATTCCGTGCAGATGTTGATAATATAAAATACAGATTTAAAGTTATACAAAGCTATATATCTTCAAAATGACATTGTATTGAACTATATAATGTTGTATAACTTCAAATCTCTATTGTTATTTACGTGCGAATTCGGCACTTAATAATGACTTCCATTCTATGTAACTCTTGATATGATATTTGTCTAAATATCTAATTTGTTCTCTTTCCTTTAATGCTGTATTGCGAGAACCTGGAAAACGTTAAGGGCAGAAAAGGAGTAAAACAGTGGAAAAGAGTTGAAGTGAAGCTGAAAGACCACGTAAATGTCACCATTTTCCCAGCCGGGATGTCACCGAAAGTTACGACAAGTGCTTGCAAGACTATTTATCAAAAATATTAGTGGAACCGCTGCCTCAGACCCAACCTTTGTGGGAAATTCACATCATAACATACCCAATAAGCAACGCAGCCAGAACTTTGATATTCAAGATTCATCATTCTCTTGGCGATGGCTTCTCTTTGATGGGAGCTCTTTTCTCATGTCTTCAAAGAGCCGATGATCCTTCTCGTCCCCTGACATTTCCTTCTCTTAAAACTGTGAGCAATAATAATAATGGCAGCAGCATATTCAAGAATATGCCTAAGTTTCTCTCTTCAGCATTCAATACTGCTTCAGATTTTTGTGGGAGTATCATTAAAAGCAATTTGATTGAAGATGATCGAACGCCGATAAGATCTGGAAATGCTGCAGTGGCTTGGGGGCCAGTTGCAAGATCAACGATGACATTTCCCCTTCATCAAATCAAGCAAATTAAGGCTAATCTTGGGGTGGTGAGTATGATCTCTTTTCTTTTTCGTTTTTAAAAAAAAATATAATTAGATTAATACCATATTTTTCAAATTTTGTTTTTTCATTTGAAATGACTATACTCATCATATTTGATGGTAAGATAATATAATAAATTATTTTATAAATTATAAAATTTTAGTATCTAATAAATGTATTATATATTATTTAAGATAAAAACTTAAAAATATCTTTTTTTTTAATAAGTGTTGGGGTAAAAACACTTAATCACACAAGTATAATAATACAACAAATAAAACAAAAGAGAATTTAAAAAAAATCAGAAGAAAACATACACAACAATTTATGTAGCTTAACAATTGCATACGTCCATGGCAGATCAAGATTTTACTTCTTATTATCCAATCACAAAAGTATTAACAAAATATACTTTTACAAGTATCACAAAACTTATAAAGGACTTTCTCACTTTAGAAAGGGATTTCAACAATCGCTCTCTCAATTGCTCTCCTTTTAGTGTTTGTGTTATAGTGATGTTGTGATGTATTATCAAGCAAAAATAAGGCCTTTATAAAGCCTAATACATTATAAGTTAACCCTAACTCAAGTTGGAACCAAAATAGGGCGTGTGAGATAATTTAGAAAAACCTAAAATTATGGTGACTTGCATTTTTTGTTGCAATGGCTAGAAGCTGTGATTGTAGCATCCAAAGCTATAGTGTCAGCATCTAGGCGCTACATCGCTAGGACCTAGGCTCGGGGAGCTACAACACTACACTCCCTCCTCTGTCTCGGGTGCTGCGGCACTGCACACTTAGAGCCCCAGGCTCTGAAATTGCCATTGCAGTGGTGGCCATTCCAGCACTACAGCGATAGCCTGTCTCTTGTGTCTTTAAACTTTTTCTTGCCTTCGCACCTTCGCCATATGTCCTTTACTCATTGGCTTAACTTCAACTTTTTTCCAAAATTATTTTTAATTATCTTCTAAAATATCCCATCCTAATTCAAAATCATCTATAAAGCTTTTAAGATCTTTCATTTCTGTATCATTGTCACCTTCATATAGTAGTGACTTCAGTGAAGTCCTTACATATAAAGAACTTAATCAAGGATAGTGGCTTAGTCAATATATTAGCGAGATTTGCAGATGATACAAACTTCGTTAGAATAATCTCATCACTTTTAACAACCTCTCTAATAAAATAAAGCCGTATATCTTATGTTTTGACCTTTTATGAAATATTTGACACTTGCTTAGGTGTATAGCACTCTGACTATCACAATACACCCGGATGTCAATGTTTTCAATAGCTATCATATTTTTATAGATACATTTTAACTACCCGACCTTCTTAATAACTTTATTCATAGCTATGTACTCCGCCTCTGCAGTTGATAGTACCACCACATGTTGTAAAATTGACCTTTAACACACACTATACTCAAATACTGTGAATATATACTCAATCAATGACCTTTTCTTATCGAGGTCACTCACATAATCTGAATCGACGTATCCTCTTACTATTTCACCCCAATTCTCAACCCTTTTGTATATCAATCCTTGCTTTGATATTCTTTTGAGATATCTCAAAATCTACTTGAGTACAAGCTAGTGATTTTTCTCTAGATTTGTCATATATCTATTCATAACTCTAACCACATATTTTATGTCAAGTCTCGTGTAAACTATTACATACATGATGCTTCCAATATCGCTAGTATATAGTACTTTACTCATATGCAGTTTACCCTTTTTGAATTCCGGCGATTATGCTGCTGAAAGTTTAAAATACACAGCTAAAAGAGTAGAGACAACCTTTGCATTAAACATACCAAATTTCTCAAGTATCTTGATTATATATCTCCGTTGTGTCAATAAGATAATATCTTTTATTTCCCATACAATATCCATACCCAAAATTTTCTTCGTTGCTCCCAAATCTTTCATCTTAAACTCGTAACTCAATTGCCTTTTCAATTTCTATATTTCTTCTATATCCTTATATGCAATTAATATATCATCTATATATAAAAGTAAATACATACTTAATCCACTACTCAGGTTCTTAAAGTACACACAACCTTCATACTTGCTTCTATTAAACCTAATATCATGAAGTCATCAAATCTCTCATACTACTTTCATGTCGGGTTTTTTAAACCCTTGTGGCTGTGACATGTTTCTTTGCTCTTCTTGCTCTCCATATAAGAAAGTTGTCTTTACATCTAATTGCTTTAGATGTAAATCTAAGTTCACACACATGGCTAACAAAATCTTAATAGATGTGTACTTGACTATTAGTGAGAATATCTCATAAAAGATTATCTTCTCACGCAGAGTGAAACCTTATGTCACTAACCTAGCTTTAAACCTTGTAGGCATTACTATTAGTATCCCTTCCTTAACCATGTACACTCACTTGCACCCAGCTAGTTTCTTGTTATAAGGTCTCTTCACTATAACCTAAGTATTGCTATTAAAAAGAGAACTAATCTCTTCATTCATAGCTTGCTGCCATTTCTTACTATTCTCACTCTTTATAACCTCATCATACGTCTTAGGTTCATCAAACTCAAGAGTGTATATAGAATTAAAGGCATGAGTAATTTGTTTGCTTAAGCATACCTTATAAGTGGGTTTATCATTCTCTTTAGTCTATCTTTAGCTAGTTGGCACTCTTTAAGTTCTATCTCACGAGTCTTAGTCTAACTTTTAGAGGATTTTAAGGAACTAATCGGTGTCTTTTGTTCGACTTAAAAGGTTTACTTGCTAAAGTTTTGATATAGAGGCATCCTAGTTCTACTCTTAGATTCCACTTCAAGGTTTAATCTAAGTTGACTTGCTAATATATTGACTAGGCCACTTCTTTTGGCATATGCTCTTTCTTCACTTCTTCTTGAGAAACTTTCATCAATGTCATCTTATCAAACGTCACGCCTATACTTATGATATTTCTTAGTGGTTTCAACTCATTGTTAGGGTTGGTGCTTACGTGTCATCTCTGAATGTACATATACTTGTGTATTTATACAAGTCTACATTCCCATTAAATCACTAATACCCATTCACATGGTATTATGCAATGTAACATTACAGACATTGTAGATCTGAAGGAGTTTAAGTCAGATCTAAAAAATTTTAGATAAGAGCCTACAATTAGCCACACTGAAAGATATAAATGCTAAATGTTAGCATAGCTAAGTTTTAGCTGGTTATAATTCTTAGCGAAGATCTAAGAGTTGGAACTTTATCTGTAATGGGATATAGACCTGGGAATATACCAGTAATTGCATAGTTGTAAGACTTACAATCGGGTGCTAGGAAATGCTAGTTATGCAAGTATGTTCTCGAATTATTGTCTCTGATCTATTTCTGCAGATGCAGGTCTATCGGTGGATACCTTTTTATATAGATCAGCATATGTTGTACCTATATGGAATAGATCGTCGTTCCTAACCGAATGTGAACTTGAAGCTTATATTGGCATATGGGTATCCAGTTAGGACTAGATATGGGACAGACTCAAGAGGGCCTCCAATAGACACCCTATGTAAGCCGTCAAAGGAGGGTCCTCTCGAGTTGAGTAGTATACGTGGTCCTTTTACCTGAGTGTCATGGTGGGCTTGTAAGTGATCCACCATACTTTGGTTCCACGCATGTCACAAACCTTTCATGATATGACCGTTAGGTGTCGCTAGGTATGGTCCGATGCTTATGGAGTTCGATGTGTACAGATATGGGTAGCTCGCATAGAAAGTTTAAAATCTAGATGCTTTAAGACTGTATCTCAAAAAGTCTTGTGGCCACAAGCATTAATCCCAAAAAAGAGTTTCGTCAGGATGGAACAATATGGTAAAAGAGTTTGCACATATTATTTATTGAGATACTAGTCTGGAGATAAGACATGAATGAGTACTTGGTGATGATCTATATCCCTACACATCCAGGATATCTTGACGGAATGACTATACGTATGCGTTGTAACCTCAACTTGTATGGTTCAACGCGCTAATTTGTAATATCTGTGACGTGTACGTGGGACATTACTCGCGAACTCATGGAATAGTTCCATTTGACGAATCGAGTGTGGACTTAGGGAGTCCCGCGATATGGAGTGCACTCGTTGTGCACTAGGGTAGCGTGCTGGATTAAAATGTTTAATCCAGCAATATTTAGCATTACTGCAGGAATACGTGCGTGTCTGTATTTAAGTATTAAATACAATAATTAGTTTATAATTATTATTTATTAATTGTATAATGACACGTGACGTTAAGGGTGGACAAAACAAATCGGGAACCAAAAAGCCGAACCGAAACGGTCGATTCAGTCCGATTGTTTTAACTAAAAATTAGTTCAGTTTTTTTGGTGGAAAAATCGACCATTTCGATTCGATTTTCCCAAAAACAAAACCAAAAAAATTGAAAAAATCGAACCAGACCGGTTTGATTTTTTCTATTAAAAAAATTAGTTTCGATTTTATTTTTCAAAAAAATCGAACCGGACTGTGCACACTCCTACGTGGCACATTGTGGACTCTCGGTTGAGTTTACTCAAATGTCAAATTTAGTGGGACCCACTAGGGGTTGACTTGGTAACTTTTATAAGGGGCAAAATGATCATTTCATACTTTGATTATTTAATTGTTAAATAATTAAAATATCTCATTATTATATATTATTTTATTATATAATATTATATTTATATTATTATTTAATTTTGGGTACCAAATAGTTGGCACCCATTATTATTATTATTATTATTATATAATATATATTATATTATATTTGATATATATATAAGTGAGATTGTGTGTGAAAAGTGAATTGGTGGGTGTGTTTTTGGTTACGGGAAATGGAAATCAAAGGAAATTGAAATGGTTTCAATTTCCTTTGGTGGCGAGAAACAAAGAAGAAGAAGAAAGAAATGGCACCGAGGAAGAAGAAGAAAGAAAAGAAAAAGAAAATAGGAAAAATTAAAATGTTTCATTTTTCTCTATGGTGCCATTAGAAGCAATTGTGAATTGTTTCATATTCCATTCCTTATCCTTTTAGAGAAAAGGACGAAAACACATTACCGGTTATTTTGGGGTTAAGAGTTAATCTTATGCTGAATATCGGGCTGCTGTTCTAGATCACCAAGCCCACTGTGTTGGTGACTAAAACTACCCACGAGTTGGTCTTCATGCAGACTTCGAACAAATACGTGTAAAACGTTACACATTGAGGTGAGTTCTCTACCCTACTAATATATTAATGTGATTAATATATTTATTTATTGTGTTTATTGTTTAATTTAACGCTTCCGCCGCGTATAATTCATATATGATACGTATATTATGTAATAGATACAATTGCACATACATACACCCACATGTATTAGATCCTTGACAACACTCGTTACACCATACCTTATATTCTTTCATACCTTCAAGATACCCTATGAATATCCCCTTCAATGCTCTAGGTTCTAACTTGTCTTGCTTTATTTGTACAAAAGTTAGATAACCCAATATCTAGAGATGATTATTTTTTGACGGATTGCCTGGCCACTTTTCTTCTGGGGTCAACATGCATCTAACTCTTTCATACCTTCAGGACTTCTATTGATTAAGTAGGTTATTGTTATTACACTTCAACCCAAAATGCCTTAAACACCCTTACATTGGTCAACATGCATCTAACTCTTTCAAGAAAGGTTATATTTATCCTCTCTGTCAAACTATTTTATTGCGGTGTTGATCTTACAGTTTTGTTCCTTATGATCCCATGTTGGCACAAAATTTATCTAACTTTTTTTGCAATATTTGAGACTATTATTAGTCCCTAGTCTCTTAATCTTCTTATTAGTTTGTTTCAACAAAGACTTTCCATGTTTTTAATTACTCAAACAATTTCTTCTTGCTCTTTAACACATATACCATAACTTTCTTAAATAATCATCTATGAATATAAAGAAGTACCTTGCCCCACAATGAGTCACTATTTGTCCTGGCTCTCAAAGATTTGAGTGTGTATAATCAAGAGTACCCTTTGTTTTGTGCTTTATGGTATTAAACCTTACCTTACGTGCTTTCTCAAGCATATAATGCTCACAAAGTTCTAATGATTGAAACTTATCCTTATCAAATGTCTTTTAATCATATAACTCCTCCAGGTTCTTTTCACCTAGGGGAGGTAACCTTAGATTCCATAATTTGGTCTATATATTCCCATTATTAGTAGAGAATGATGCAGAACCACTCACAGCCTCTCCTCTTAACATATACACACTATTGTGCCTATCACCTCTCATAACTATTATGGAATCTTTCTATACTTTCATAATCCCTATTTTAACTCTGATAGAATACACATTCTAGTTTAAAATGTCTAGTGAGATTAAATTCCTTTTGAGGTCAGGAACACATTTAACTTCTAATAACTCTATCACTTTCCTATCATGTAACCTAAGTTTAACATTACTAATTTCTATCACTTGACAAATCATGTCATTCGCTATTAATACTTTACCATCATTAATGGACTAAAAATTAGTACATAATGACTTATTCAAGCATATGCTAAACATAAAACCAGAATCTAAAATCTATTCATCAGAACTCTTACCATAAGAAGTAACAAGAGTTTTTGTGCTATCATAGCTATCTTTATAAGCTATAGCAGTATCTGCATCTTGCTTCTTGTCATTGGCTTTCTTCTGAGGACAATCCTTTATGAAGTGCTCCTTTTTTTTTAGTAATTGCACTTCCTAGGATTTCTTCTGGACTTTGATATTAAGCTACACTTTGACATTTTGTTTTATATGCAGCCCTTTCTTTTGCAAATAATCCTTTGCATTAGCCTCTATCTTCTTCTCAAATTACTTTAAGTTTAACGATGATTTTATATCCTTCATAGTTAAACTCTCTCTACCATAGAGTAGCGTATCAATAAAATACTCATAACTATGGGGAAGGAAATTTAATAAGATTATAGCCATATCTTTATCATCTATCTTCACATCGATAGTCTCTAAATCGATTATAATCTTGTTAAAGGCATCTATATGATTTTTAATAAGTGTCCCCTCTGATATAGACAACTAATAAAGTTTTTCTTTATATGTAAACGGTTGGCCAACTACTTTGTTATATAAAGATTATCTAACTTCTTCCAAAATCCTACAATTGTCTTCTCACCAGCAATTTCCCTCAAAACCGTATTGCTTAATGACAAATCGATTACACCACGAGCCCTTTCTTGAATGTCTTTTCTCTCTGCTTCAAATTTAGATGACACTTGCTTCTCTTCTTTTCTAGACGAGGCTGCACTATCCTTTAGCCGAGCCTAAACTTTAGCTCACTAGTAATGCAATCACTTTAGCCTTCTATAGATTAAAATCATTCATACTGTTAAAATTTTCTACTTCATACTTAGGTGTGGCCATGATTGCTAAAATCAAGCTCTGATTCAAGTTTTTTGGGGTGAAGCACTTAATCACACAAGCATAATAACGCAATAAATAAAACAAAAGACAATTTAGAAGATAATCAGAAGAAAACACACACAACAATTTAATGGTTCAACAATTGTCTGCGTCTCGACAGATCAAGATCTTGCTTTTATTATTGAATCACAAAAATACTCACAAAGTATATTTTTACAAGTATCACAAAGCTCACAAAGAACTTTCTCACTATAGAAATAGATTTTAACCATTGCTCTCTCAATTGATTTCTTTTTGGTGTCTATATTATAGTGATGTTGTGATGTATTCTCAAGTCAAAATAAGCCCCTTATATAGCCTAATATGTCGTAAGTTAACCCTAGTTTCAATTGGAACCAAAATAGGATGTTTGAGATAACTTTAAAAAAACTAAAATCGTGGTTACTTGCATTTTCTATGACTACAGCATCCAGTGCCCCAACGCCAGCATTTGGGTACTACAGCTCTAGAACCTAGGCTCAGGCGCTGCAGCTGGAGGACTGCAGCTCTCCAACGTCGGTCTCGGGCACTGCAGTGCTACACACTCAGCGCACAGCACCCTAGGCTCTGGAATCACCGTTGTAGCGGTGGCCTACGCTGCAATGGCAGTCTATCTCTTGTGTTTTTGGATTTCTTCTCACCTTCGTACCTTCGTCGCATGTCTACTTCTCATTGGCTTAATTCTAACTCTATTCTAAGATAATTTTTAATCATCTTCTTACAACAAGTGTAATATTACTCATATTACTAAAGAATTCCCCCAAACAAAGATATAGTGCAATTAATGTTCACATTTCATGTATTTTTTTATTGAAATAAAACATCGGTTGACTTGATAGTCTTAATTTAGTAATTATTTATAAAAAAAATTATTATTTTAATTTTTGTATTTTTGTTGAATTATCCATAACGTCTTTGACATTTTAAAAATAATCAATTGAGTTTTTTAGAAACAAAAATGGTCATGTTTTAGGAATAACAATGATAATTAAAAAGTATATTTTAAGATGAAAATAATAGAAAAAGCACCATAAAGAATGTAATTGAAAATTTTTAAAATATTAAATACCAAATGAATAATTTAATAAAAATACAAAAATTATACTATTAATTTTTCTATTTATAATAACAGTTAGAACAACTTTTTATTGACTTACTATGATCCACTAAAAGTAGTTTATAGCACTTGTGCTATTTTAATCACGATGCATTAGAAATCCTAAAAATATATGCATATAGTTGTTAACAAAGTGATATTAGCCTTTTTTTTCCTCAAACAGAAAAAATATTTGATAGTCATGATGGCAAAATTGATGGCAAAAACATGTAGGTCCATTATTTTTAATTGCTTGACAACAAACATGTTTTTAAGTAGAGATCTACTTAGTATATCATCATCTTGTCTATTTATCTTACAAATACTACATGATATGATTGACTGTTTGATAAATATGAAAGATATCAACTCAATGTTTTTCTTTTAATTTTTTTTTAAGTGTAAGGACAAGGGTAAATAAACCAACCTTTCCACCATATGAACGAATCGAAACCTATTTTATCTTTTTTTTAAAAGGCAAATCATAGAAGGAGAACGCTAAAAGTGCACTATAAATTATTCAAAAAAAACTAAAAAGTGGATTATAAATGCAAAAAGATATTTAATATAATCTAATTAAATAAAATAAAATTTTAACGTAAATATTTGTTTATATTTAATATTATGAAAAATATTTTTTATTTTATATTATTAAATTACATTAAAATGCATATTGATGTTGTATTTTTTAAGAGTTAAATTAAAATTTATTAATTAGTATAATATTCAATATTTGTATTTAATTGTAATTATTTTTAAATAAATATTATTTAATTAAATAAACATCACACAATATTTTAATATATAGTTGATTCTTATTGATATATATAATAATAATTTGAATTCATTAATTAGTTTTATTAATTATTATGATTTACAAATATAATAAACAAATTAAACTTTGTTTAATTAGAATTTAGTAATTAAAAATTAAAAAAATATAATTTCTAAATAAAAATTAGGTAACAATAATATTATGGTGGCGTCTTAATACCTCATTTTGGTGCTCTATTGATATTACATTGAGAGATTTTGTGTACAACGATGTCTTTGTTCCACCTTAATCAATTATTGGACCGTCATTGGATATCATCAAACCACCGTGTTGGCGGCTATGTTAATGTTCTTTCAGTGATTGGTTTAGATTTTAGGTTTTTGTTTTTAGAAAAATAGTTTAAATATAATTATTTAATATTATATTAGAACACCTGTCAATATAATTTAAACGTATATGTAATTTTTTCAAATTAGTACTCTAAAGCATCAAATTTTCTTTAAATACACTTATCTTTATTATTTTGTTTGAAAAGATCTTTGGAACCATTTCAAAAAAAAAAAAAACTTTAGATATACATTATAAATCTTCCTTTCTTGAAAATACCTTTCTTCTTGTTCAAAGTAATTTATTTATTTTATTTTACTTTTGGCAATAGTCTATTAATAACATTCTCTTCTCACACACATGCATAACGTGTGTGTGGCATTGGCTTGATTTAAAAATAGGGATGCCGCACTCGCATTTTAAAAAAGTTAAATGCTGAGCTTTATCTAATAATGCAAATGGAATGTTCTCGTCTTAGAACTATTTATTATGTAGATTCACCATTTTATTTGCACATTGTTGAGCCAAATTATACATAATGAGTTTATTTAGGATTTTTTTTATGTATATTAGTCTAGGCCCAATTGGGTATCAGGCCAATATTAAGTGCCTATTAAAATAAGAAATTTTATTTAATTAAGATTCTTTATCTTTGTAGAATTAGGATCATTGTTGATCCTTGTTGTTGATCTTTGTTGCCTAATTGTCAAGTTTTACTTGTTCTTTTTCGTAGAGTAACCTAAACTCTATAATTTGCTTACTATCTTGTAGCCCAACTTCATTCTGAGCCTTACTCACTGAAAGTCAAAGTCGGCTTTACTTAATTTGACAAACTTAACCACAGCTTTTCGTGAGTTTAAGGTAACTCATATTTCTAATGGAACACTAGGCATACATAAATCCTCATATGCTTAAATTTACACTCAAACATTCTTTTTGGCATGCTTAGTAGGACTTTTCTTTGTATGCCAATAACAACTAAGAGTATGACAAAAAATTTAAAATGACTAGAATCAGAAAGACTTCTGCTGAACCTTTTTGTGCAGCAACATAGGGTAAAGAGCTGACCATTATTCTTATAAGAGATCCTTTAAATGCAACGCATCATGTAGAAATAAGTGATGGCCATGATCTCATAGAAGTTCATTCAATCGACAACTTGACAACATTCTAAGAGATACTTTGCTGCAATAAAATTGTTCCCTACAATCGGTATTCAGGGGTTAATTTTCCAAATTTCTTAGGAAAACCAATAGCTGGGCATTATACTCATCAATCAGATGATTGTAATTTTTAAACCATTTATTGAGGATAACTAGAACATCAGCAGAAGCATTCTAAAGAACCTATAAACCAAATTGAGCTTACAACCCTTCTTCAAGGTCGACCTAATTCAAAGCTCTCGAAGCCCCATAGGTGCTAGAACTATGATCAAACTGACCTCCAACACAACTCAATTAATATCCTCATGCGACCTCAACGAGTTGAATCTATAAACTCTTAGGTTCAATAAGGCCAACCTGAATATGTTTTCAACTATGATTCTACTAAAAACATGGTAAACTTGGGTAGCTTACATCGGCCAGCTCCATAAGTACATGAGCAAGTCAACTAATCCTAATTAAGGTTGTTTTAATTTGGATCTGTAGAACCACCTAGACTAGCCAGCCATCAAAGTAATGAAATTGACCAGAATATGTTGGTTGAGGCTTTACAGAATATGGGATTTGATATGAAACTGATGGCAAGGTCGTTTTATAGAAATCATCCCTATAGCATAGATTCCTTCTTTCTTTTTTGTAAAGGTTACAAAATTCCTGAGTTCTTTTTGTTTTTATTAAAGGAGAACATCATGACCTTCAAGCATATCTTAGTCACCAATGCAGTATGGGGAAACTAGTTCTTTTTTTTTTTTGAAAATTAAGATTGTTTTACAAATCTTTGATGAAGATTGCTTTCACTTGGTACCCAAATTTAATGATAGAGTCTATTGCTACTTGAGAGCAGTGGAGGACAAATTCTATGCCTAATTTTATAAACTATCCCAGAAGTTACTTTGACCGACTTAGCTAGAATAATACAGTTGTCTAATGAATCGGTATCCAAGTACATAGCCCGCTTCAAGAAGCTCAGAACGTGATGCTATAGCCAAATCACTGAGGGAGATTGTATACCCATAGGGGCATGTGTTTCGTAATGACAAAGCACTTTAAAGGATATCGATTCAAAGATTTATATGAATTGGCCACTAGAACAACTAATTATGAAGGGCTTATAATAGAAAGAGACTAGAAAAAGATGTCCTCTAAAGGTACTTATTATAAGGATCAGCTGAATATGGCTGCTATTCAGATAGAGTCAGAAAGTAACTTTGATGACTTAGATAAAAAAGTATATCTTGCTGAGGTTGTTAAAAGAGCTTTATATGAATGTCTTATTCTCAAGTGGCCAACTTTTACCAAAAAAAAGAAGAAGTTTTGTAATAATACTTTGATAGACAAGGGGTATTCATTCGGCTTGAGAAAAGTCGATGAGATATTCGATTGACTTTTAAAGAAAAAGCAAATCAAGCACTCTGAAGCACATACCATCCCCCACTCGAATGAAGAGCCAATAAGGATTATTAAAATTAAAATAACTCTTGGAGGCACTATACAAACAAGTGTATTGTTTTCAGAAATGAAATTCAACAGCTTATTACTGAAAACCAACTTCTGTTCAACTCTAAAGGTAAGCCCCTTTATAAAGGAAATCGATCTTTTCTCAACCGTCAGTATAAATATGGTCATACAATCAACTAATTGAAAGACTTTGGGGAAAGGATCCTCGGCTCAAATATGGACTTCTAAGAAGTCAAGGATAAAAGTTCAGGTAGGAGACACTACTAAAGATGCCTCTTGAAAAGAAAGGATCATCACCAAAGAGCAAAATCCATGTATAGAGTTAACTACTAAAAACGCTTGTTTGGTCTATCTACAATGCCAATTTGTTTTTTCCAAAAGTCACTGAGGATAATCGAAGATAATTTTTTGCAAGGCCAATCCGCAGCATTAAATTTGGAGAACATTTAAGCCAAAGGCATACATAGTTGATCATTGGGAGCAGAACGTTTTGAAAATGATCTTATTTGACCAGCTAGGGCGTAATTACAAGAGTAGGGATACACCTAAGTTAACTAAAACACAAACGAGGCATATACAGAGACACAAGCAATTGAGGCATTTGGAGAAAGCTGTCCATCATAATGGAGAGGATGAAAGCCGAGAAAACTTGGCAAAAATAGAGAACCTTAATAAGAAGCTCTATGGCATTATAGCACACGAGTTAAAAAATTGACAATAAATAAATTCAATCCAAGATGGCCAACGATTTCTATCATTTCGATAAAAAGAAATTGGGTACCCATCAACAAGGACAAAGCTAATCAGTGAACAAATGAATTGGAACAAATTTAAATAGAAGCCATCCATATAGTCGTCATGTTGCCAGAGTCCTTTTAACCCAAGCATGGACAGTCTTCCATTCTTGATGGAGATTTGGTTGAGATATGTAATGCCTTAAGTGATCAACTTCAAGAATCAGCATTGCTGACCCTCTCTCAACCTTTTGATGAAATAACCCAGCATATCTAACCACTTTATGTCAAGATTGACCTCAATAGAGTTCCTTGTAAAAGGATTTTTTTTGATAACGGGTCTAGATTAAACATTTTACCTCTGCAGATGTTAAGGAAAGCTAGGGCTATCGAAAGATGAATTAGAACTATTTGAGGTGATTATAATTGATTTTTCTAGTAGCGAAACTCTTGTAGATTATGTTGCCAATATGTTAAGTGATTACAATGTCTTGTTAGGAAGAGATCGGATATACCTTAACAAAACTTTAGCATCTAGTATGCATGAAATAATTTTTAGATGGCAACCTAATATGTCCATGTTGATTCAAATTTCTTTTCAGAGAATGAGCAATTAGCATCGACATCTTTATGTAACCCATCACTTAGGATCACCATCCTTAAGAAAGATGCTAATGGCAATATACATAAGGGACACGACCAAACCTTATTAGCCAACAAGTCTCGAGGGAAGAATTAGCTCAACGAACTATGAAAATAAGTTAACCCTTTGTTTATTTTTCAGATGAATAGACACTTAAAATCTTTTGCTAGGATAAGACATATAAAGTCTCATCTATTTGCTTATGCTAAATGCATATATAAAGATGAGGCTCAAGACCCCCAAATCGGCTAAGAATTGAGAGAAGTAAAACCAGCCTCTTTAAAGTTGGATGATTAAAAACCCTTAAACACAAAGCTAACTTCAAGAGATTAATTTAAGAGATCAAGAACCAAGGCCAATTGTCATCAATGCACACTTAGATCTAGAATTCAAGACTAAGTTGGTGAATTATTAAGGGAATACAAATTTTTTTTTTCGTGTAAGACTACACTAAAATGCCTAGTATAAGTCGAAAATTAGTGGAAATATTCTACCAATCAAATAAGGATTTTGGTCTTACAAGTAGCACACGAGAAGAATGTTCAAAGAAGTTGAAGAAAAGATAGCAAAAGAAATTAAAAGACTTATCCAAGTTAGTTTTTATGGATAGCAAGCTTTGTAGAGTGGCTTTCTAACATAGTCTCGGTTATTAAGAAAAATAGAAAACTTTTCCTATGTATAGATTTTAGAAATTTAAATATGGCAACTCCAAAAAACAAATGCCCCGTGTTTATTGTCAATATGTTGGTCAATTTGGCTGCTTGTAATACAATCATGAGTTTCTTTGATGGCTATTCTGGATATAACCTGATATTCATCAAAAAGTTAGATGTCAACAAAACAGCTTTTAGATGCCCAGGGGCTATTAGGACATGAATGGATAATAATGCCTTTTGGCTTCAAGAATGCAGGAGTAACATACCAAAGGGCAATGCACACCATCTTTCATAACATGATAGGTCAATTTATAAAGGTTTATATCGATAATGTGGTGGTCAAGTCCAACATAGATCAAGCATACTTGGTCGAATTAAGTGCGTTATTTAATAGAATGAGATTTTATTAACTAAAGTTGAATGCTTTGAGGTATGCATTTGACATTTCAGCAGGCAATTTACTTAGATTATTGGTACACCAGCAAGGGGTGGAGATAAATAAGAACAAAGCAAGAGCCATCAAAGAAGTTGAGATAAAATAGATTAAGCTGCAAAAGAAGTGATGAATTAGGGATCAAAGATAATTCAAACAAGAAAATCACGAGTAAAAAAGGAATTACAAGATAAAAAAGGTTAAAAATCTAACCAAGAAAGGTTTGAAGGTTGGTGAAGAACATAAGAATGCCTTAGAATGTTCAGAGACAATTGGTTTTGCTTGAGAGTTGAAAGTAAAAGTAAAAAAGTGAAACTTGGTTCTTATAGGCAAAGTTTTGGCAGTAAGACGAAGGGTTTAAAATGAAACCCATTAAATGTAGAAGATTAAGAGACAACATTAAATGATCTATTTAAAGAAAATTGACCTTGTTTTATGATGGAGATAGCAACGGCTTGAACATAGTTAAAAGTATAACTTATCAGGGTAAAAGTTGGTTATGGAAAAATTAAAAGACTTCTCCAAGTCGATTTTTAAGGCATGTTTGCATTTCCTTGCTAAAAGATGATTTATCTTAGAAAAGCTTTCCTAAGACGGATTTTCCGTGAGTGTTTTACAAGGCCGGCATTTCCTTGGGAATACTTTATTAAGCCAAATTTCTAAAGAATGTTTTACAAGGCCAACATTTCCTTACTAAGCTGAATTTCTCCTATAGTTATCTTGATAAGCCGACTTTTTCCATGTAATTCCTAAGATTACTGCATGAAGCTAATTTTTCTACAATTCATGCATATAAGTGATTTTAAATGGCAATCAGCTTGGCTTAATTAGGTCTGTCAACATGTAGGATTTAAGGCAAACTTTATTAGGATGTAAGCCTTAGAAAAATAATTTTTGATCGGCTTCTAGAAGCATTATTGATACTGGCCCAAAATTGTTCATAATATAAGAATAAATCATTGTAATCATTCATTCATTCATATTGAATATAAGAATTTTTTTTTTTAAATTTAACTTTTTCTCATTTTTAGTTTTCAACCCAAGATCTGATCCTTGTTTATTGATCTTCATATCCTAATTGTCGAATTTTACATGTTCTTCTTCGTGAAGTAATCCAAACTCTACAGTTTGCTTGCTATCTTGTAGTTCGGGTTCATTTTGAGTCTTGCTCACTAAAAGTTAAATTCGACTTTGCCTAATTTAACAATCTTAATCATAAGTCTTCGTGAGTTTGAGGTAATATATATTTCTAGTAAGGCATTGGACATACAAAGAATCCCTCTACGATTAAATTTACATGCGAACACACACCAATCTCCTATTGTATTAAAATTGAAAAAGAATTATCTAACGGTTTGAATGTAACAGCTTAAAACCCTATCCTGTAAGAACTTAGCTCAGTGTAAAATTTGTGCCCAAACCTGTGTAGATTTTTGTCTACTCTTTAAATACCTCATGAGATATTTAAAGTAGTCTGGATCATCTATTACTAGTGACGTAGGATTTTATATTCTCCTTCTTAGGACCTTGTGTAACATAAATCCCGCCTATGCTACATTTTCCTCTTTAAACTTGTTTTGCTAACGATGGGAAATTTTACACTATATAAGAGCAGATATCTTTTCTAATGAATTTATTCAATATCTGATTGAGTTTTCGTATATATTACAGACAATAAACGATGTGATTACCGGAATTGTCTTCTTGGGAACTCGGTTATACATGCAATCAGTGAACCAGGAGTCAAGTAAGTTACGTTCAACAGCATTGGTATTGCTCAACACCAGGATGTTCAGAAGCTACAGTTCAGTGAAGGAGATGGTTAAACCTAAGGCTAAGTCACCTTGGGGAAATTATTTTGCATTTTTGCACGTGTCATTACCTAACTTAACAGATGTCGAGCTCGAAAATCCCCTGGAATTTATCAGAAAAGCCCAAGAAATTACCAAGAGAAAGCGCAGCTCTTTTGGTGTTTACCTCACTGCCAAGCTCCTTGAAGTTGTGAACAAATTGAGAGGCCCTGAGGTACAGGATTGCAAAAATTTATTCTCTAACTCTAAAAATTGCAAAATATATATACATATGCTCTAGCTTTAAAATGGTCACACGCTTGTATTGCAGGCAGCAGTTAGATATGTCCATGGCACACTGAGGAATTCGAGTATGGCCATTACAAATATGATAGGGCCGGTGGAAAAAATGTCTTTGGCTAATCATCCCATCAAAGGCCTCTATTTTATGGTTGCCGGTTCACCTCAGATTTGCTTATATTATTATATAATACACTACGGTTCAAGGTTAAACTAGTTTTCCTTTTTTTTTTCCTTTCCCTGCAAAGGCAGTTCAAATTGGATTTACTTGTGCTATTTTGATCGTTTTGCCGAGTCTTGTGGTGACGATTGTGAGCTACATGGGAAATCTAAGGGTAGCTATAGGAGCAGAAGACGGCTTCATCGATTCCCAGAAGTTGAAATCATGCATAGAAAGTGCCTTTGACATGATACTCAAAGCTAAATCCTGAACTCTTTCAAAGTAAAAACTTGCTTCCTCTATTCAAGCTTAATGATGTAATGGATAAATTTTCCTAAAATATTTTGTGATTTCTTCAGGACGTGTTGTGAGTTTCTGAGCGTATAATGAAGTGTAACATTTTTACTTGTTTGTAGATATTCTTTGTTCTTCATGCTCTTAAAATATTTTTATTCTCAAGCCTTAGAACTTCCTAAATCCTTATTAAGACCGTAATCAATCAAATCGGAAACGGTAATATATATATATATATATATAGTGATATAGACAATTAACATTTGTAAGCATGATTTATATACTATTACATAAATAGTCTCTAACGCTAAATTAGCTTAAAATTTTTTTATAAAAAATCCTTAAATTTTATAATTATTTTTTTTAACCAACTGTTAATCCATCATTTTTTATTAGTCAAACTTCTCATAATAAGACATTTATACCTCAAATAAAAAATATAAGCTTTCTGTCGTTTTTCTTCACCGAACCAAAAATTATATTCTTGGACAAATATTTTTAAAGTTGCCATTGCGCAGATCGAGTGTTGCCCAATATATTTATCACTTCAAATCAAGAAAATAGCCATTGCTTATAAGTTTTTCTAAATTTTTAAAAAAATTTAATATTCATTAAAAATTAGATAAAAATTACAATTGAAGATAGAAATATGTGTTATTGATGAATTAAATATGAAAATTGAGTTAAAATGGTGAAATAGACGTTGAAATTCGGTTTAAAAAATGGTTTTTTTTGTGTGTTTGGATAAAACCAGATGGCAGTCGATAGGCGATCCACCGCCATCTATTTTCAGCAATCTCGGGCCATTTTTGTGCGCATCTCGGGCCCAAGATGTCCTCAAGATGTGTTGAAGGGCGAGATACGCACAATATGTACACCTCGTTGCGGCATCGCGGACCTTGCCTGCGTTGTGTTTGTAGAAAAGTTATTTGATAGTAAAGACGAACTTCACCAGGTTATTAGTATGTTAGCATACAAGGGTAATTAGAGCTTTAAAGTCTCAAGGTCGACAAAAGATCATTTTCAGGTAAAATGTGATGATGATAGATGCTAATGGCAATTACGTGTGGTGTCGACAGATGTAAGAAAATATTTCATTGTGCGCAGAATTGATTCAAATCACGTATGCCAATTAGATCGATTGTGCGAAGATCATCGACAAGTAAAGTCTCGGATTGTTGACAAATTTATAAAAAATAAGTTTACATATGTGAGTCAACTTTATAGACCGAAGAAAATTCAAGTAGACATATGTGAGGAGTTTCGTGTGGAGATAACTTACCCTACTGCTCGGCAATCTAACGAGCATGCATTGAGGTTGATACGTGATATTCTAGAGGCTTCATATAAATTACTTCTTGCATACTGCCATATGTTGGAGTAACAGTGTCGACGGATCTAATATACGTATGAGTGTATGCAAGTACAATTGTGTCTATTGCCTAAATACGTATCATATACGAATTTAAATCTAACGGAAGTATAAAACATGCAATAAACACAATAAATAAATATATTAATCACATTAATATATTAGAAAGGTTAAAGAACTCACCACAACATGTAACTTTATACACGTATTTCCTCGAAGTCCGCATGGAGACCAACTCACGGGCAATTCTAGTCACCAACACGGTGGGCTTGGTGAGCTAGAACAGCACCCCTATACGCAGCACCGGGTTTAACTCTTAAACTCTAAAATAGTCAATGTGTATTTTTATCATTTTCTCTAAAAGAATAAAAAATAAAGAATTTAAAACAATCCACCATTGCTTTCATTTTTCCCTATTTTCCCTATTTTTTTCTTTTTTTCTTCTTTCTTTTTTTTCTTCTTCCTTCTCCATTTCTTTTCTTTCTCTCTCGGCCGAAATGGGCCACTCTTAAACATCTCATCTCACTTTCTCTTTTCTTTATATATATATACATATAATATTAATATAAAATATATATAATAATATAAAATTAATAATGGGTGCCAACTATATGGCACCCAAAATTTAATATTAATATATATATAATATCTAATAATAAAATATTATATAATATTATATAATATAATATAAAAATATATTATATAATAAAATAATATAATATAAAAATATATTATATAATATAATAAAAGAGATATTTTGATTATTTAACCTTTAAATAATCAAAATAAAAAATGATCATTTTATCCCTCATGAATAGAAACCAAGTCTACCCCCTAGTGGGTCTCACCAAATTCTACACTCGAATAAACTCAACCGATAGTCCATAATGCACTACGTATCATTATACAATTAGTAAATAATAATTATTGACTAATTATTGTATTTAATACTTTATTTAAATATAGATACACACGTATTCCCGTAGTAGTGCTGAATATTGCTGGATTAAACAATTTAATTTGGCACGCTGCCTCTGTGCACATCGAGTACACTCCATATCGCGGGACTCCCTAGGTTCTACGCCCGATTCGTCAAATGAAACTATTCCTTGAGTCTGTGAGCTATGCCCCATGCACATGTCATAGATATACAAATCAGTGCGTTGAACCATGCAAGTTGAGGTTACAACGTATACGTATAGTCCTTCCGTCATGATATCCTGGATGTGCGGGGATATAGATTATCACCGTTAAATCTCTAGTGCTCATCCATGTCTTATCTCCAGACTTGTATCTCACTGAACAATATACGCAAACTCTTTTGTCATTTTGTTCTACCTTGACAGAACTCTTTTTCGGGATTAATACTTGTGGCCACAAGATTTTTCGATATACAGTCTCGAAGCATCTGGATATTGAACTTCCTATACGAGCTGACAGATCCCGTATCTATACGCACCGGACTCCATAAGCATCGGACCATACCCAGCGACACCCAGAGGTCACACCATGAAAGGTCTGTGACATGCGTGGAACTAAAGTATGATGGATCACTTACAAGCCCACCGTGGCACTCAGGTCAAAGGACCACGCATACTACTCAACTCGAGAGGACCCTCTGTTGACGGCTTATATAGGATGTCTATCGGAGGCCCTCGTGAGTCTGCCCCATATCCAATCCTAACTGGATACCCATATGTCAATACGAGCTCCAAGCTCACAGTCGGCTAGGAATGACTATCTATACCCTATAGGTACGACATATGCTGATCTATATTAAAAGTGTCTACCGACAGAGCCGCATTGGCAGAAATAGATCAGGGATAATTATTTGAGAATATACTTTTGCAACTTAGCATTTTTTGGCACTCGATTGTAACTATGCAGTTACTAGTATACTCCCAGGTCTATGTTCCATTACAGACAAGGCTTCAGTTCTTAGATCTGCTGAGTATTCTAACTAGCTAACACTTAGTTATGCTAACATTTAGCAATTATATCTCACAACGTGGCTAACTATGAGCCCTTATCTAAACACCTTTAGATCTTATCCGAATTCCTTTAGATTTACAATATCTGTAACGTTACATGCATAATACCATATAAATAGGTATTAGCGATTTAATGAGAATGTACACTTGTATAAATACACAAGTATATGTACATTCAGAGATGACAGGTAAGCACCGACCATAACAATCTCTCACTTACTCAAGTATCATTCATGATTGCATCTCATACACATCAACTCTACGTGTTTCATAAACACTTTAAGAGTTATGGCCTTAGAAAATGGGTCTGCTAAATTATTTATAGAATACTTCTGCAAATAATCACATCTCCTTCAGCCAAGATTCCTCTAGTTATGTGAAACTCCTCTCATTATGATTAGAGTACTGATATCCTCTTGGCATGTTGGCTTGTTCAATGGCCTAGTTTTATTGCAAACTTATGGGATAAAATTCATCTGTCTTGGAACTCTTTCAAGGCTAGCGATAAACCTACGGATCCTCACTATCGCTTCCGCTCTATCAATTTGAATTAGCAGTGAATCCCAGTTTGGTGTAATTCCAACTTCCTTAGTACTAATGAGAATGAGCACATTCCCAGATGTAGACTTTCTATCGTTTAAGTCAAACTAAAAGTCTGACTCCGTGCATCTTCTCATTTGTAAGTTACTTTCTCCATATTTGGGAAACTTATCCTTTGTATCCTCTAGGTACCTCAGGATATATTGAACTACCATCAAATAGAAGTCACCTGAGTCAGACTAAAACCTGCTCATAACTCGTATGGCCAAACTGATCTCAGGTCTCAAACACATTATAGCATACATCAATCTCTGAAGAGATGATGTATCTGATGTGTCAGATACTCTAACTCTCTCATCTTCTATTTGAAGAGACACTCTCCTCGAAAGATAAACACCAAGTCTATTAGACACGTTAACTATCTCATAGTTAATAAACCGTGCCCATTTAGATGCTATTGATGTGAAATAATTTAGGAGATTCCTATCAGCTTTCTAGCTCTATCTCTATAAAACTTTATACCTATTATAAAGGAAGCCTCTCTTAAATACTTCATGGAGAAATTCTTACGAGTTGCTTCTGACCAATTATAACATACCGACATCATTCCCAATAACCAATATGTCATCAACAAAAAGCATCAAGAAGACTATTATACTCCCACTAACCTTTCATGCACACTAGTTCAAAAGTCTGAGTGGACGTAAAAACTTCAGGCTGTTCCATGAATATCTCTTACTCGAGATATCCATTCTGGAACACCTTCCTTACATCCATCTGGCAAACTTCAAAGTCGTAATATACTGCAAAAGCCAATAAAATTCTAATTGGCTTTAACATTAATATTGGTTCAAAAGTTTCCTCTTAGTTAATCCCAGATCACTGAGGATTACCTTTCTAAAACCAATATAGGGCCTAGAATGTCTTTACCTTCTATCTGGCTCCCACTACCTCTTTGTAAACCATTTATAACCAATGAGAACAATTCTCACAAGTAGTTTAACCAAGTCCCAAACTTGATTCTGATGCTTAGAGTCAATTTTATTTTTATAGCTTCTTGCCGCTTCTTGAATCGATGTCTAACATCGACTCCTTATAAGTCAAGGATAATTTTCTTCTACCAAGAAAACTCCAAGTTCACCATCAGGTATCATCCATACCTAAAATGTGACCTAGACATTCTTTCCAACCTATTTGGAGGTGTGCTAAAAGGCCAATGCTTAATTGAGCGTGAGTTCATATCCTTGGTTCAATATTTTCTAGATTGACTTTACCAAGCTCAATCTTTCTATGATTCCCACGACCCATGAGAAACGCTTCCTCAAAGATAGCGGTATAATGAGAAACGAACACACTTCGCTTCTCTAAATCATAGAACTAGTATCCTATAGAATTCACATGATACCTAATGAACCTATACTGGTATCTCTTGGGTATTGTCTATCTTGCTAAATAACTCTTACAAAACAAGATACCCTACTGCGTAACTCTTACGTAAGTAGGACAACCCCAAGTCTTAACTAATTTAAGATACGGCTTCCTTTTTCTATATATCTCATACAAAACGAAAGAATAGTTTTTGATGGAACTCTGCTAAATATGCAGCTATGATTGGAGCATATACTCACAATTGTAGATCCATAACACTCATTATCAATCAGACCATATCTAATAAAGTCTGATTCTTCCTTTCCAAAATATCATTATGTTATAGATTATCTAGAGGACTATAGTGAGTGAGAATCTCATTCTCCTTAAACAAATGGAAAAATTGTTGTTAATGTACTCACTACCTTGATCTAATCAAAGGGATGTGATGTACATTCTGGTATTTATAGTCATCTCCGTGAATACATTATTTATAAACTAGTTAAAGCTTTATGGTCAGATCAGGAATCCAACCATCTTTAACCAGACGGATAAGCGTCCCATGCTTATGTAGGGATTTGTGCTTACGTGTCATCCTATAATGTATAAATATATAGTGATAGTGTTTACACAATTATTATTTCTAATAAAATCGTTAATATTATTTATTATTAAATGGTAAGATGCTTGTAACGTTTCAGACATTGTATGATATGAAGGAGTTCAGATCTGGTCTAAAGGAGTTTAGACTAGGGCTAAGAGTTAGCAATGCTAATAGTTATAAACACTAAGAGTTAATGGTACTAAGAGTTAGTAAGTTTATAAGAGTTAGCGAAATCTAAAGAGTTAGATCCTTGTTTGAAATGGGACAATGACCTGAGAATATATTAGTAATGACATAGCTACAAGGAGTTGCAGATGGTGCCAGGAAATGTCATTATACAAGTATGTTCTCAAACATAATGTTTCTGATCTAATTTCATCGATGCGGGTCTATCAGTGGAACCCATTAATAGATTAGTGTATGTCTATATCTAGATGGTCGAGATGGTTAGTCTTAGCAAACCATGAGCTTAATAGGAAGCTCGTATAGAGATGCAGGTATTTAGTAAGGACTGGATATTGAACAGACTCATGAAGACATCCAATAGACATCTCATAAAGCCGTCAATGGAAGGTCTTCCGAGTTGAGTAGTATTTGTGGTCCTTTGACCTGAGCGACACAGTGGGCTTGTGAGCGATCCACCATGCTTTGGTTCCACACATGTCAGAAACCTTTCATGGTCTGACCGCTGGGTGTCGCTGGGTATGGTCCGATATTCATGGAGTCTGGTATGCGTAGATATGGGATCCGTCAGCTCATATGAGTGGGTTGTATATCTTAATGCTCCGAGATTGTATTTCAGAAAGACTTGTGGCCACAAGCATATACCTTGGAAAAGATATTTCGAAGGAATAAATAATATCACAAAAGTGTTTGTGGATATTGTTTAATGAAGTATAAATCTGGAGATAAGTTCATGATTGAGCAAATAAGAGATTTAACGGTGATGATCTATATCTCTGCTCTTCAAGGATATAAATGATGGAAGGATTATACGAATATGCAATAACCTCAACATGCATGGTCTAACACGCTAATTTGTAATATCTATAACGTGTGTGTGGAACATTGTTCACGGACGTATAAAGGAGCTCCATATGACAAATTAGGTGTGGACCTAAAGAGTCTCACAATATGAAGTGTACTCGTTGAGCACTGGGGTAGCGGGTTGAATTGAATAGTTCGATCCAATAAATTTCAACAATGAATAATTAGTTAAGGATCCCTCAGATTGTACATTTGTCAAGACTTAATTGTTAAATACATCATTGAATTAATTAACAAGGGTTGTTAATTAATAGAATATTGACAAATGACAAAATTTGTTCCATGATTTGATTTTACCTTTTTACCATTTAATCATAGTAGTAAAAATTAGTAAGGTAAAAAGAAATTATTCAAAATTGTTATGAATAATTAAATTATATATTGTTATTATATTATTAGATAATATTATAATATATATAGATCATGGCATTGTATTTTAATACAATGAGGGGCCTAGATGTTGGCCATTTAATTATCCATTATAATTAAAGTAATTATATTTGTTTGGTAAAGATTAATTTAGGTGGCCATTATTCTAGTGCTTGGTTTAATTAATCCTAAGTGGGAGACCAACAATAAAATTGGTGGAACACTTTCTTTTGTTTAATCAAAGTGTTGAATAAACAAAATAGATTTTGGCAAAACAATTGAATGGATTCATTCAATTCTTGTAAAGAATTCGACAATGGCAAGGAAGAGAGGTAAGAGAGAGTTTTGGGTTTTGTTCTTTCAAGTGTTGGAAAAATAAACAAACTTCTCTTCATCTCCTTCTTTAATGGATGGCCAAAATGAATGAAATAAAAATGGAGAAAAAGATAATTATTTTGCAAAGAGTTGTTCAAAATAATTATCATGTAGAAATTGTTTCTAAGATTTATATACAAGAGTTGTATGTTAAATATTTTTAATTAATACAAGAGTTGTATAGAAAATATTTACCATCTCCATTTAAGAAACAAAAATTGTATTCAAAAGAGTTTGAATACAAGTGCTGAAAATTCTAAATACTAAGTTACCATTCTAGCTCCTTAATCCCACCAAAAGTTATGGACTAAAATTGTTCAACATATACTTCAAGGTGAGCTCTTCACATGGATTATTGAAGGACTTAAAGAATTTGTAAAGCTACCTTCATTAGGTGAGTACTTTACATTATGTTTTTAGTAATATTGTTCATCATATATATTTTGTATAATTGTTATACTTGTTCATATATGTGATACAATTGTTCATCATGTTTATAAATTGTATAATTGTTATACTTGTGCATATATGTGATATATGTTGAAATTGTTAAAATTGGTGTATTATGTAACATGCTTTCGCTGTGCATATAGTAATTTTTGAAATTGCGTATACACTCGTATAATCACACACTCGGTGATACACCCCCAAAAAATGGTATCAAAGCATGTTAAATTGAGTATGTGATAATTCTTATTGTTGAATATGTTAACATGGTGATGTTGTATATTTAAACAACTTGATGATGTTTAAATTTGAACATGGTGATGTTTGATATTTAAGCATGATGATGAACATATTGTAGTATTCTTGAACATCATACTTATTATGCAATTCAACTGTTGTATTGCAAACAAGAAGTAAATCAAGTTGCCCAATAACTTGGACCTGCAAGAAATCACTATTTTTTACTTTCAACTTTACTTCTACAAACTATTGCATTAAAGTCTCTCTCAATTCCTACAACATCTTACAAATATGAGAGGGACGTGTGGTATCACATACCCAGCTTGAACTGGCATCCTATGCATTAGAAATGTTTATATGTGTCAAACACAAACCTGTATAAGTCTTTCTGACTTTTATAAGGCTTCTAGGGTAGAGGGATTTCCAATACCCAACCTTATTGTATTGGAAACAGTTTTTACCTACACGCTCTCTTATTGATCTTTAAATAAATATTGCCTCTGAGAATTGATCCTGGGTATCTGCTTCATCTTCTTTACCTCACACATCTAGTCTCACCAGATATACTTGGAGTAAAAGATAAAGCACCCTGAACAAAGAAGGTCATACCCTCTCTATTATATCCTCTAGAGAGGTGTTATCAGAATTACCTTACAGCAAACTCTGATCAACAATAAATCCAAATTTTCTAAATCCAGAATACTTTTGAGATTCATCCACCGGTCAAAGTAATTCCTAGTACCCTAGAGTTGGACTGCGTCAACTATGCTCACCAACTGATTCGTAGTGGCCATTAAATTTGACAGGCCAAACTTACAGGAGATGTAAACGGAATGGTCATTAAATCACTAATAAAATATTCTAATCATGGGTATACTAATTATACATTTTTGATTTAAAAAACCTCCCACTGCTTTATATAATTCTGGTAATCTCTCAAACGGGAAGACGATAGTTTATACTTTTTAAACTATATAGTGGGAAGTAGATCCCATTGAAATCTACTCGGGCTTAATGCTGTAACAATATTGGCCTTTGTAAATCCAACAGATAGATAACACTTGTTAATTGCATCTCATGTAACTCTTACCCCCTAGATCCTAAATACACCTTATCCTCACGTTGTAGCAATATTAGATAAGTGTATTCCAAATTAACTTATCAATGATCAAATATATGCTATCGATACTACCCTCACGCTATAGCAATATTGGATAATACTTTCGCATATATTTGCCTCATCTCATGTTTAATCGGCATAGTCCAAGCCCAACCAACCAAGTCCCTCACACTATAGCAATATTAGAAAAAGGCCGACATAACTCGTCTAACACCGTATTGACAAGAGGGATCAAAATAAAATATTATCTCATAATATAATATTCTTCAATTTGATTAAAAGAGATTTTTGTTTCTAGGTCTCCATTCTCTTAGGAAGGGTGATTCTCAATTAATAATATTTTTTATGAAAGCACAACTAACCCCCACCAGTAAGGCTCTCATTGTGGTTATCAACACAAAAATTAATCCTGGTTTATAATGCAGACCGATAACTCTTTATCACTGCATCTCATAAACTCCGATTTATATTGTTAACTAATAACTTTTATCACTACATCTCATAAATCCACACATGCAAAATTAAATTAAAAACACGGTGGGCTTGGTAAGCTAGAATAGCAGCCCTATACGCAACACTGGGTTTAACTCTTAAACCCCAAAATGGTCGGTGTGTATTTTTATCCTTTTCTTCAAAAGGATAAGAAATGGAGAATTTGAAGCAATCAACCATTACTTCAAATGAAACCATAAATAAAAATGAAACAATTTCATTTTCTCCTATTTCCCCTTTTTTTTTCTTCTTCTTCTTTCTTTCTTTCTTCTTCTTCCTTCTCCATTTCTTTTCTTTCTCTCTCGGCCGAAATTGGCACCTCACACACATCTCATCTCACTTTCTCTTTTCTTTATATATATTTATATATATACATATAATATTAATATAAAATATATATATAATAATATAAAATTAGTAATGGGTGCCAACTATATGGCACCCAAACTTTAATATTAATATATATATAATATCTAATAATAAAATATTATATAATATAATATAACAAATAATATAATAAAATAATATAATATAAAAATATATTATATAATATAATAAAAGAGATATTTTGATTATTTAACCTTTAAATAATCAAAATGAGAAATAATTATTTTGTCCCTCATGAATAATTACCAAGTCTACTTATAGTGGGTCCCACCAAATTTCACACTCGGGTAAACTCAACCGAGGGTCCACAATGCGCCATGTGTCATTATACAATTAGTAAATAACAATTATTAACTAATTATTGTATTTAACACTTCACTTAAATACAGACACGCACGTATTCGCGTGGTAGTGCTAAATATTGCTGAATTAAATAATTTAATCTGGCACGCTGCCCTAGTGCACAACGAGTACACTCCATATCGTAGGACTCCCTAAGTTCTACGCCCGATTTGTCAAATGTAATTATTCCATAAGTTCGTGAGCTATGCCCTACGCACATGTCATATATATACAAAGCAATGCGTTAAACCATGCAAGTTGAGGTTACAACGTATACGTATAGTCCTTCCGTCATGATATCCTGGATGTACGGGGATATACATTATCACCATCAAATCCCCAGTGCTCATCCATGTCTTATCTCCCGAATTGTATCTCACTGAACAATATACGCAAACTCTTTTACCATATTGTTCTACCCTGACGGAACTCTTTCCAGGATTAATACTTATGGCCACAAGATTTTTCGAGATGCAGTCTCGAAGCGTCTGGATATCGAACTCCCTATACGAGCCTATATAAGCATCGGCCATACCCAGCGACACCCAGAGGTCACACCATGAAAGGTCTGTGACATGCGTGGAACTAAAGTATGATGGATCACTTACAAGCCCACCGTGGCACTCAGGTCAAAGGACCACGCATACTACTCAACTCGAGAGGACCTTCCGTTGACGGCTTATATAGGATATTTATCGAAGGCCCTCGTGAGTCTATCCCATATCCAGTCCTAACTGGATACCCATATGTCAATACGAGCTCCAAGCTCACAGTCAGCTAGGAACGACTATCTATACCCTATAGGTACGACATATGCTGATCTATATTAGAAGTGTTTACCGACAGACCCGCATCAGCAGAAATAGATCAGGGACAATTATTTGAGAACATACTTCCGCAACTTAGCAATTTCTGGCACCCAATTGCAACTCTTGCAACAATGTAGTTACTAGTATACTCCAGGTCTATGTTCCATTACAGACAAGTCTTCAATTCTTGGATCTGCTGAGTATTATAACCAGCTAACACTTAACTGTGCTAACATTTAGCAATTATATCTCTCAGCGTGGCTAACTATGAGCCCTTATCTAAACACCTTTAGATCTGATCTGAACTCTTTTAGTTCTATAATGTCTGTGACGTTACATGCATAATACCATATAAATGGGTATTAGCGATTTAATGAAAATGTACATTTGTATAAATACACAAGTATATGTACATTCAGAGATGGCACGTAAGCACCGACCCTAACAATTAGCCATCCCGATGGGTACCAACCTCGAACTCGTTAGGCATATATGGATGAGATCCCGGGTTCGAGGGAGAGGAGGTACGTCCTGTGCCTGGGTGTGTTGAGGCACTTGCAGCTTCCCCGGGTAGACCCCAAGAAGTTGGGGTAGGCCCTACATACTCTGACAAATAGAACCCAAGTGCAGTCATGCATTTAGAGATTGAGGATTGTACGTACTTCAAATATTTATTCATGGTGCTTGGACTATGTATCAAGAGGTTCCAGTCTTCTATCCGATCGATTATTATAGTTGACGGTAAATTTTTGAAAAATGCATACCTAGGAACAATGTTTGTAGCTGTTTGTAAGAATAGAAACAACCAAATTTTTCCTCTTACATGGGATATTGTTGACTCTAAAAACAATACTTCATGGACATGGTTTATGGTAAAACTCTGAGAAGTCATTGGTGATCTTGAGAACCTTATATTTATATCTGATCGACATGCTAGCATCGAGAAGGCCATTAAAGAGGTATTTTCTATGTATATTATAGGGTTTTTATCCATCAATTGAAGGGTAATTTAGTTGCACAATATAAGATACCGTCAAAGACAACAAAAATAAGGGGATATTTGGCTTTTGATTTTGTTGCTGTCAAAGCGTATCGCCTAGATGACTTTCAAAGGGAAATTAATAATATGCGAGAAATGAAACCAGAAGCAACGAGATACTTGGAGGAAGAGGTTAGGTTTTCAAAATAGGCTCGATCAATGAGAGCATTAAGAAGATATGACATCATAACCACCAACATTGCAGAGAGCATTAATGTTGTGACAAAGAAAGCACGTGGCATGATAGTGATTGCCTTTGTTGAGTGGATTCGAGAGTTAATGAAAAGATAGTTTGTTAAGAGATGTGTGGCTACCAAAAATATGTCAAACTTTTTGATAAAATAGGCCTATGAGAAGATTTGGAAGTACAATGATAAGTCCACTAGTATAACAGTACATGCAGTAGATCAATCTCGCTTTGTTGTTAAGGACAGAAATAGAAATGGAATAGTAAACATCCCGACAAAGTTATGAAGTTGCCAAAAATTTGATCTGCGGCAGCTATTGTGTGCCCATATACTTACAGTAAGCAGGCAGACTAGACTGCAGTACTAGACTCTTTATTCGTGATATTACACAACTGAGTCTTTGTTATATGCATACAGTGATTCTATAAATCCAATTGATCATCCATCCAATTGGATTGTTCCAAAAGAGTTGAGAGCTACTGATATCCAACCTCCTATAGTACGTCAGCAATTAGAAAGATGTCGGAAGAATCGAATTACATTGCAAGGTGAGGTACCCACGAAGAATGTATGCAATCGCTGTAAGCAGCATGGACATAATCGGCAAACTTATCGAAACCTAATTGCATTACATAGCAGTTGATATATCCTTTATGAGTTATATTTTTATTTGCACTTTGCTGCTATGGTCCTTATTTGACTAGTTACTTGTATTGTGTTACCATTGTGTTTAATTGACTGGATTTTTTTTTTCTTTTTTCCAATTGTCGTTAATAATTCATGCATTGACTAATTATACATTAAATGTATAAAATACAATAAAAAGAACTCTATAAATATACAAACATTTAATTTTCCTTTACTATTTTTTGGCACCTTTCCATAAATCAGTCGCCATTTTAGTCTTAAAAAATTATTCATGATCAGGACTAAATTTTAGGGGACAACAAAACATCAAAAACTCTATAAACATACAAACATAAACCCTACAATCCCTACTAGTCACTATCTATTATGGCACTACATTCTTTAACCTAACTACAAGAAAAATGGTTAAGTCATGTGTAATTTTTTGTTGCTCATAAAATCTAATAGCATCTATGCAATGGGGTAATAACGTAGATACTGGCGCAATATGATTCCCAATCATGCCATTGGCATATCCTTTTATGCTAGAATCATAGATCATTATTTGTCAATACAAGATGTCCACCTTAGCAATAACCTAATGCTATTACTTGTAGTTGACAGGAATATAAACCTACATAAAAAATTAATTAATCTCGTAAATAGTATTATAATTATAAAAACAATAACTCTTTTAACAAATATTATATTTTATCTTGTCAACTTCAATCCACATTCGTGCACTGAGTAAATCTTCTTTCGCGCTTTCAGCATATGACATAACGTCATCACTTTAATGAAATGGCAGAAATGTCATTTTTGTGTTACTTATAGAAGAGCCTAAAAGTCTCCTAAAATAGGAATAAACGAGTAATCAATAAAGTGCATATAAGAAAATAAAATTTATTTAATTCAACACTTACAAAGAAGTACGAGTCCACAGTAGTGGATAATTTTGGCAATGCATTAATGCAATAGTTTTGCCTAAGCCGGACCACCTTCAGATACTCATTAATATGCTGCATTAGAAAATAATTAAAATTATAAATTATTTAATATATTTCAACATATATGATTACCTTTAAGTAAATGTGTAAATTCAAATAAATAAATTTTACTTACAAAGTTATCCAGCCAGGTGTGTAGCAATTCCTAAAACTATGTCGGGTTAGCTTCAAGGCCATGTAAAATGACTACACCCTCATCCTTGTCCAACCAGACTTGAAACTCAAGTAAGATGGTCGGATCTATCTACTGTAATAGGTTCATAGCTGCTTAAGGTTCTGTTGGTATGTAAATAAAAAAATTTTTGTTTATAAAAATAAACGCAACGGAAGTCAAATTGTCTTGTTCATAATTACATATATAGGGATAGAAGATTACCTCAATTCCTCGTTATGGCAAATCTTAAATTGATTGGATGTAATCTTCTCTATGATCCTTAACCTTCAAACTCAACACGTGTGGGCACATAGATCTTTCTTAATCTCTAAAAATACTAATACCCAAATCTAATAGAATATTATTAATTAAATTCTCTTTCTCACGTAAAAATACGTAAAAAGAATTTTTTTTCTATATGGCTGTGTCCATTTTCTTATTACATACCTCCTATATATATAGGGATCTCCCTTGGGTATTTAGAATTTGATTAGGATTATGAAATTAGAGTTTGATTCTAATTTATGCTAGTAGAGGGACTGCAAGACCCATGGGCTTCCTAACTCCAACTTAAAAGGCCTAATCCTTATTATCTCATAATACACCAATTCTTCTAAGTTAACCCCAGGCTATTCCACTAAAAGCCAAGAGTTATACTCTAGTAACCCATGTTATAAAATAAAAGTTCATTTAATTAAAACTCCTTTTAATTAAATTGGGCTTGGTCTTTAGACCAACAATAACCACTTAATTAACCCTCTAATTAATGCCCATAATTAAAGCTAGGCCTTGAAAAAATGTCTTGTCTCTTTAATTACTTATTTGCCCCTAAGTCACTGAATGCCCTAATGATCAATTTTAATACATCTATATTTGTAAATAAATTTATAAATAAATATTATTATTCAATAAACAATTTATTGAATAAACTGTGGCCACATATTCTAATGATCAAGTACTGAAAAGAGCTTAGGTGGACATTAATTATTAGATTCCATCTTGCAAATACATGTTCCTACGACCCATGAAATTATATCTCCAAGTTATCTAGGTTTTGACCGTTTATATAGATCTCACTCCATGATAATTCAAACGATACAACGCATGAATGTAAGTTCATTACCTGCTCATGATTAAGATCAATCAAGCTTATTAAAGCTTTTGTGAATTAAGATCTACGACATTTAGTTAACCAGATCGAAATTCACAGTAGTCTTGTTCAATGTATCAAATACACTCGTTTTTCTACTTGAAGTCTCTACTTCAGTGATCAAGGTAAATCATCCACTATAAAAAGTAGAAAAACTATAACCTTACATAATAAAATGCCCTTTTTTTCATTAATGGTTGTAAACTAGATTTAATTTATAAAAAACTTGTGATCTATACCTTCTGTATTTGCATCATATGACTAATACATAGATTGCATACTTTATAAATATAGGCTCATCAATGTATGCTCAATTATATGTATGAATAAACTTTATTAATCTAATAAAATATTATTACACATACTTTAAGGGCATAAAATAACATAAAATGTCTAACAATCTCCCACTTGCCCTAAAGCATGTCAGGCATCTGTTGAACTCGCATATCATATATATAAGTTTCAAAACACTTTTCTAGCAATGATTTGGTAAATGGATCCACTAGATTTTCTGCTAATGCAATCTTGGATACCATAACTTCACCTTTTTGCACTAGCTCCTGTACTAAATGATATTTTCTCTTAATGTGTTTTCCTTTCTTATGGTATCTCGGTTCCTTGAATTGTGCTATAGCTCCACTATTATCACAATAAATAATAATGGGCATCTCAACACTAGGTACCACTTCAAGTTCTATAAGGAACTTGCGAAGTTATATAACCTCTTTTGCAGCTTCTGACGTAGCTATATATTCAGCTTCTATGGTAGAGTCTACAATGCATAATTATTTTACACTCCTCCAACTAATAGCCCCACCACCTAAAGTAAACACATATCCTGAGGTAGATCTCCGAGCATCCTTATTTGATTAGAAATCTGAATCTTTATACCTAATAGGTATAAGATCCTCATTAGAATACACGAGCATATAATCTTTTGTTCTCCGAAGGTACTTGAATATATGCTTTACTGCAGTCCAGTGTTCTGGTCCTGGATTAGATTGATATCTGCTGACCATGCCGACTGCATAACAAATATCTAGTCTAGTACCTAGCATTGTATACATGAGACTTTCTACTACTAATGCATAAGGAATTCCTCTCATGTGATCTATCTCTTCAGGAGTTTTGGGACACTGATTCTTAGATAGATCAATTCCATGTCTAAATAGAAGTGATCCCTTTTTGGATTCATGCATAGCAAACATAACCAGAATTTTGTCTATATATGTAGCTTGAAATAAAGCTAACATCCTATTTTTACAATCTCACAATAGCTTAATTCCAAGGATGTAACTAGCTTCACCTAAGTCCTTCATATCAAATTGGTTAGATAACCAAATTTTAACTAATGATAATAATCCTACATCATTTCCAATGAGTAGTATATCATCTACATATAGGACTAGAAAAACCACCAACTACCTATCTATCTTTTTATAAACACAAGGTTCATCAAGGTTTTGGTCAAAACCAAATGATTTGATTGCCTGATCAAATCTGATGTTCCATGATTTAGATGTTTGTTTAAGCCCATAGATAGATTTGTGTTGTTTACAAACCATGTACTTTTGGCCTATAGCTATAAAACCATCTGATTGTATCATATAGATACTTTCTTCAAGATTGCCATTAAGAAAGGAAGTCTTGACCTTCATTTGTTAAATCTCATAATCAAAATTTGCTACAATGGATAAGAGAATTCTAATAGACTTAAGCATGGCTACTGGTGAAAAGGTCTTCTCATAATCGATACCTTCTTTTTGAGTATACCTTTTAGCAACAAGCCTAGCTTTAAAGGTTTCTACCTTTTCATCTACCCCTCTCTTTCTCTTGTAGACCCATTTACACCCTATGAGTTTTATCCCTTCAGGTTTCTCTACAAGTTCCCAGACTTTTTTGGAATACATGGAATTCATTTCTGATTTTGTAGCTTTATGCCAATGATTTGTATCTTTATCAACCACTGCTTCATCATAACTAGTGGGATTTAGTTCATGCTTATTAGAGACTACCTGAAATGATTCTCTAATTAACATGTACTTAGTTAGATGTCTAATAATCTTTCTACTATGACGAAGTACAGGTGGTCATTGTTCTGCAACTGGCTCTGGTTGGTTTTCATGATCTAGATTGGGAATTAGCTCATTGACTCTATCAAGCACAATATTAGAGTTCTTAGATAACTCATCAAGAATTATCTTACTCCCTGGCTTGAAGTCTTTCATATAGTCTTCTTTAAGAACGATTGCATTAATGCTAACTAATACTTTTTTATCTTGAGAACTATAGAAAAGACTTCCTCTTGTTCCTTTAGGATAGCCAACAAACAGATAAACTTTTGACTTAGATTTCAACTTGTCTGTCTTCCCTTTTAGCACATGTGCTGGACAACCCCATATATGTATATGATGTAAACTTGGTTTACGTCCTATCTACATTTTTAAAGGTGTTTTAGGGACTGACTTAGATAAATTTAGGTTAAGAAGATACATGGCTGTTTCTAAGGCATAACCCCATAATGAGATGGGTAAAGTTGAATAACTCTTCATTGACCTCACCATTTCAAGAAAAGTTCTATTTCTCCTTTCTGCTACACCATTTTGCAGGGTGACCCTAGTGCAGTCAATTGGGATAATATCCCATTGTCTAACAAATAGCTCCTGAACTCATTATAGAGGTATTCGCCACCTCGATCAGATTGAAGTGCTTTTATTTATTTTCTTAATTGCCTTTCCACTTCTACCTGAAACTCTTTAAATTTATCAAACACCTCAAACTTGTGGCGCATTCAGTACACATAACCGAATCTAGAATAATCATCAATAAAAGTAATGAAATATTCATAACCTCCCCTAGCTTGTGTGCTCATGGGCCCACACACATCAGAGTGCACTAATTTTAACGTTTCAATGGCTTTATTACCTTTAGTATTAAAAGGTCTTTTGGTCATTTTACCTTCTATACAGGATTCGCAGACTGGTAATGGCTCAATATCTAATGAACTCAAAGGTCCATATTTGATCAGTCTTTGGATCCTATCTAGACTAATATAACCAAGACGTAGATACTATAGATACGTTTGATTAGTGGGAGTCACTTTAATCCTCTTATGGTGATTAGATTCATTATTCAATTCTGTGTCATGCAGTGAGTTGATTTTAGGATATATGTAGTATAGATTGTTAACTAGTGTACTAGAACATATAAACGACTTATTTCTTTTTACCATCACAGTTGAGTTAAATATAACAGAATAACCAAATTTATTCAAATAACTAACTGAAATCAAATTACGTTTGAGTTCCGGTACTAACAAACAATCATCTAATACTAATGTCCTAAAATCATCAAAATAAAGTTGAACAACTCTCACTGTCTTAGATGCAATAGTTGCCCCATTTTCTAGCCTTAGAGTGATCTCCTCTTCATTGAGTTATCTAGTTTCCTAGAACCTTTGCAATGAATTGCAAATATGATTAGTGGCTCCAAAATCTATTATCCAAGAATCAGAAGAATCAACCACTAAACATATCTCAATGAAAAGAATTTTACCAAAAGATGAAGCTATCCTTTTAATTATTAAAAATTTAACTAAAGGATAGTTTCTCTTCCTATGCCCTTTAATGCCACATTGGAAACAATTTCCTTTGGGCCTTAATACCTTTTTATGAATTTGCACAAACTCTAAATTAGATGCTTCCTTTGGTTTATTATTCTTCTTCTTACTACTCTTTCCTCTAGGATTGAGACCAAAAGATGAAAATGTGCCCTTAGTCAATTGACTATTATAAGCATCTATTTCATTTTGAAGTGCATTTTCATTAAGTATTTAAGTACATTTATCAGTCATGACATATTTGTGCTTTTCAACTATGAGTTCAATATCTAAGTTCCTTTCCAAATTTACATAATTATTTCTAGTTAACTTGTCTTAGTTAAAGATAGATGCTAGTGGGCTGAATGAAGACATTATTCTAAAAAATAAATTCATACATGAGCATACATTATCTGAAAACATGTGTTACTTTTGCATGAAATGCATTTATGTAGAACTCTTTAACTACATTATACATCGGTAATCTAATTTTCATTTAGAATACACTTCTGTATGGTGGTTGTATCCGTCATAAATCAAACTAGTACCATGCTAATTTATTATTATTATCTTGATATCTCATATCAAATAATAATAAACTACCGATTCTTTAACTCTTAGATTTAATTGACAAGAACTATGTAGGGAGGATATCAATTAACATAAGTTGAGTATACAACTATTATTTCAATCTTTTATATTTCTCAATTAAAAAAGCCACTATAGGGTAGTCAATTTCGCATGAGTCCTATATTGGATCTTATTGTTTAGGAAAGTCTTATCTAGTAACCAATTCTAATTAATACCCTCCGTAGGGAGCTCACAAGATTTGAGGTAAGGCATTAATCTACCTTATTATGGGACTAATAATGGAGGCCATGGGCTTTATGTCTAAAGCCCTCTCTCACTCAATATTTTAATTTTTTGAGTTTTTAATTAATTTATAAAATGACGTTTTACTCATTAATATCTAATTTTATTTTCATAAAATAATTAATAAAGTCACGTCAAATAATAAATTAATATAATATTAAAATTATGACAATAATCTTATCCTAATCTCATTATAACATTAATGTCATACAATATGATATATTTTATGCATGGACATGTGAATGTGGCACTCTTAATCTATATGACATGTTATTCATCCAATCAATTAACTAGATAAATAAATAACTCATAATTCATGGCTTTTCCTATGAAGAAAAACATTAAAACTAAATCTAAATTCTTCAAAGTCTTTCTTGAAGTCAACTTGGGCTCTTTCATAATGTTACCTCCTCTTACTTGCCTTCTTTTATGGGCTTAGATTTTGAGCTTTATAATTTTCTTTGGTCCACTTATTTTAAAAATAAATTTGGCATATTTTAAGCTTAAAATTTTTTTTGGGCCTTCAAAAACAATATTAAATAAAAAATATTTTTAAACCCAATAATTTTAATAAAATAGCCCAAATAAAATTTTATAAAATTGAATAAGATTAAAAAAGTTTGGACCAACTTTAAATTTTGCAAATACCCAAAATTAATCCAAAAATAAATTTGAGTTAAATTTAAAACTTTATTGCAAATTTCTCAAAGCTATCTGGTCAAATTATAATCACCCAAAATCAGAGGGGGGTGAGTGAGAATAAAACAATCTGTTAGGTCCTATTTGCATAATGTACAAATTTATTGACCTAAAATAGAATTATGTATAACAATGAGGGACCTGTGCAATATATTCCAATGGAAACACAATATTCACCCGCGCCGCTCACACTCTCTAGTTCCCAGCCACCGCCGCTCAACAATCCAGCCGCTGTTCATGCCGAAAAAGGGACCACTGTTGTTGCGGCGACTTGCCGCCGGCCTCTGTCAACGCCGACCGTCTCTCTGCTGTCGTGAAAAACCCGCGGCACCTAGCGTTGCCATCCATCGCGAGGAGACCGTCAGCCACCCGAAGGAAGCCGACCACATCATGAGCTAACAGCGTCGCTCCTTGTCACCGCCGATTTAAGACGTCGCCGTCCGACTCTCCGCCACCGTGAAGACTACGAGCAACGCTCGCCATCAAAGCCGTGAAGAGCCCAGCCACCACGAAGCCGTCCTCCGTTTCATCGCTAGTAGCACGAAGGAGACTAATGGAAGTTGCTTCACCAAGCCACCCTGGTGCCGAGCGGCAATGCACGCCGCTGCTAGTGACGAGCGGCCATGCACGCTGCTGCCATAAACAGTGGCAGCGTGCATGGCTTTTCCAGTTCTAATTTTTGCTCCTTTTTCCTCTCTTTTTTTTTATTACAACAAAATAGTAAAAAAAATATTTAATCTAAAATTTAAATTATCTAAGAGGGAAAATTGTGATATAATTTCGTTATCCTCTCTTGTTATAAATTCTTAAAAAAAAATACAATTAAATATCTAACCATGAATTATTGGACGTAACCATTCATCATATAATTAATAAAAATAACAATATAGATTAATATGCAATTGGTGCCACAATAAATAATTACTACCATTTACAAAATAAACTATACATGTAATATAAAATAATGCGGCTTTGATACCAGTTGTTGATATGTAAATAAATTTTTTTCTGATTATAAAAATAAACGCAGTGGAAGCCAATTTGTCTTATTCATAATTACATGTATAGGGATAGAAGATTACTTCAATTCCTCGCTATGGCAAATATTAAATTGACTGGCTGCAATCTTCTCTACTATCCTCAACATTCAAACTCAACACGTGTGGGCACGTGGATCTTTCTTAATCTCTAAAAATACTAATACCCAAATCTGAGAGAATGTTATTAATTAAATTCTTTTTCCCACTTAATAATACGTAAAAAGAATTTTTCTCTATATGGTTGTGGTCCCTTTTCTTATTACATACCTCCCATATATATAGGGATCTCCCTTGGGTATTTAGAATTTGATTAGGATTAGAAAATTAGAGTTTGATTAGGATTTGAGTTAGTAGAGGCACTGCAAGACCCATGGGCTTTCTAGCTCCAACTTAAAAGGCCTAATCCTTATTGTCTCATAATATACCAATTCTTTTAAGTTAACCCCAAACTATTCTACTAAAAGTTAAGGGTTGTACTTTAGTAACCCATGTTATAAAATAAAAGCCCATTTAATTAAAAATTCATTTAATTAAATTGGGTTTAGTCTTTAGACCAACAATAACCACTTAATCGACCATCTAATTGATGTTCATAATTAAAGCTAGGCCTTGAAAAAATGTCTTACCTCTTTAATTACTTATTTGCCCCTAAGTCACTGAATGCTCTAATGACCACTTTTAATATATCTATATTTGTAAATAAATTTATAAATAAATATTATTATTCAATAAATAATTTATTGAATAAACTGTGGCAACAAATTCTAATGATCAAGTATTGCAAACAACTTAGGTGAATATTAATTATTAGATTCCAACTTGCAAATACATGTTCCTATGACCCATGAAATTATATCTCCAAGCTATCGAGGTTTTGACCATTTATATAGATCTCACTCCGTGATAACTCAAAAGATACAACGCATGAATGTAAGTTCATTACCTGATCAGGATTAAGATCAATCAAGCTTATTAAAGTTTTTATGAATTAAGATCTACGACATTTAGTTAATTAGATCAAAATTCACAATAGTCTTGTTTAATGTATCATATACACTAGTTTTTCTACTTGAAGTCTCTATTTCGATGATCAAGGACTATAAGAAGTAGAAAAACTACAACCTTACATAATGAAATGCTTTTCTTCATTAATGGTTGTGAACTAGATTTAATTTATAAAGAACCTGTGATTTATACCCTCTGTATTAGCATCATATACCTAATACATAGATCACATACTTTATAAATATGAGCTCATCAATGTATGCTCAATTATATGTATGAATAAACTTTATTAATCTAATAAAATATTATTACACATGCTTTAAAGGCATAAAATAATATAGAATGTCTTACAAGTTCTACTTGAATTTTAATTTCTTCTTCTCATGTATCTTTTGTGGAAAAGGATTTATATATTGGGTGTGCAAATATCATACAGGCTTATACAGTCTCCCATACTGACTCACACTCTTATGCGGGGCAAGTAAGATCTCAACACTTGCAGTACCAGAAATGCGTACGAATATCCATACATGTTGTAACTCTCAAACTTACTCTATGTAAATCATTTCATATTTATTTTCTCAAGTTTTTTTAATACGGCATTCTTAAGTGAGTTATAAAGTACGGTCCATACAATATTGCCTCATGGATACTTATTAAACTCATTAAAGTCGTTTACTAAACATAATACAAAATTTTGTATCCTGCTACATTCTTTGTGTGGAATCAAAACACCCGCTACATTTTTTGCGTGGGATCAAAACACAATGCAGAAAATAGAATAAACTCAACTTTACTGCATCTTCATTGTTTATTTCTGTCAGTTTCAGACGTCCGTACCAATTATCAATAAATATGTACGACAATTGTTTTACCCCTGAAAAATATGTATCCCATGCCCAATTTCCTATTTAGCTACTGGGCAGGAAGGTAATCTTACATTTTTAGTCCGATGATTAGTACAAACTCATGCCGGCTAAATCGGATGCATTTCTTCCCTATGTAAAATCACATATCATCGTGTAAATTAGAGGTATGCACCTCATGCAATAATAACCCGTGCACCAAAATACCAGAGAGTGTCAAACTGACATATTTAAGAAATGCCCCATACACATTTGCCTAAATAATACCTTTTGATTCTTTGTTAGTTTTTTCTTTATATGTTTTAGACCTCATATCTTCGAATAAGTTGTCATTGATGCACAAAAATATATATGCTTTAGAAGCTTATATTTTTTTCGATACGTTATTTTTTTTATAACAATTAAGAAAATAAATAAAATTAATTAATTAATATTATTAAAAAATAACAAACATACAATATTATTTTAAAAAATTACAAATAATATAGATTAATTCAATAAAATAACTAACTAAGGGTATTTTTAGTATAAGTATGAAAAGAATTTTAAAAAATATGATATCACATACGCTTTTTTTTTTTTTTTTTTCATGTTATTTTATTGATCATGGCATGTTATCATGCCTATGCATTATATATGTATATATTCATTTTACTAGAAGAAATACTAGTTTATTGCTGCTTTTACACTCACTATAGTGTAATCTAACCCTTAGATGATTGTAGAATTATGTATATAGTGATTTTACCAAAGTTTCTACTATATCTTGCTTCTAAGTTGGTATACACAGATATTTTGGTTAAAGTGGTATTTTGTTTTAAAATACTTTATTTTCACTATTTCGACTTTAAAAATTATTTTGGGTAAGTTTAACTTTATAATTATTTATTAAGTACTAATTTTGAGTTTTGCAAGTTATTTTTGTTAAGTGTGATAACTCTTTTGACCCAATTCAGGGTGGGGGCATAACAAATAATGTTGAAGGTCTTAATATTCTGTTTGACAATAAAATAGTGTAGTCGAAGAGAACCATAAAGAAGGTAAGGATGTATTAGATTTTTTTGTTTGTTGCAATAATTTATTAGAATAAATATTAATTTTTTAAAATAAAATTAAAAATACATGCCATTAGTATTATATTATAGATTTTAAATATGATCTTATATTGTAAAATACATGCCTCTTTTTCTTTGTTGAACAAGTGAAGGTTACAAATATGGAGTTGCATCTAAGAAAATGAGCAGGACAAATGTATGCAGCAACATAAATAGATATATATATATATATATATGCAAAACTCGTTGCAAACAGTAGGATTTGAAACTTAAAACTGAACTAATTAATGACCGTGGACTCCGTTGGATTTAATTCTCAACTTATGTACTAAAAAGTATGGCACCAACAAAAAAGGTTATTAAGATAAATAAAAGCGCCGCGTTTGATCCGTTGATTCCTTGTTTATATTTCTGTCATGATCAAGCTTTCAATTGGTTCGTATAACAAATATATATATATATATATATATATTTCCCAACAAGGAAATTTCACCCCGCAAGATAATTGATATATATATATATATATATAGAAATGGTTTAACAAATGTATCGGCAGAATATGTATTTTAGAAGAGCTGATGATAACAGTGCAAAACTAGCAATTTTACATATGGTTTCTTCTTAGTCAATGCGTGTATCAACATTTCATTAAGAAATCTTTTTGCCCTTGTAAAGAAAGTGAATAACCTTGTTTGGAAACTGAGAAAAATTCAGAGCAGGATTGAAAATTTAAGCATCTGTATTATTTCAATTGAATTATTTTTCGTACATACGCAACAGAAGCATTACACTGCCTTTTATAGTTACACAAGATATTAGTAATTACACATGTCACCTGATTTGGTGAACAACTTTAACTAACTATTGACGAAAATATTTGTTTTTCTTTCTTTGCCACCTCAGCATGGATTATCACTCAACTTTAACCTTTAGTCACAAAACACAGCTTCTATAACATTTTGCTCAGGTTGCCTACAGTTTCACTTCATTTTGCAACTCTAAAGTTGTTACTTTGTATTCTGCACTTATGCTTCTGCAATAGCTTGCTGTTGTGTCCTGCTAGTAAACTTTGATAAATTACCTGCTTAAGTCTTATATTCTAATAGCCCCTCTCAAGCGCAAGATGTAAACATTGAGCTTGAACTTGTGAAAGAAGAATCTGTCAAATGTCAAAAGTTTGGTTAAAATATCAGAAACTTGATTGGAAACATATTTGACTTCAAATTGCTAATGAGCTATTTTCTCTCGAATGAAGTGAATGTTGATATAATATCTAATTCCTATTAGTAGTATTGGCACCTTAATTTTGGTATAGAGTAATAAAGACACCGTAGGGTTACCCAATTTTAACCCTATTAAAAATATTTTCTTTATGGTGTGCGTGAGAGATATTAGACCTAATTTGATAATTTCACACTCAATCGGAGAGTCGGACGACCTTAGAATAGTTTTAGAATTTTTCTCTATTAGCTTGGAAAATAAAATTTTAATTTACTACAAGAATTTTCATTTAAGGGTTATGTATGGAACAAGCCTTTGTTGAGAAATACAATTCATATATTAAAGAATGGACCAATTAGAAGAAATCTCATGGATTACCAAGTTGAAAATTATAGTTAGTTCTTTAGACTATTCTAATTAGATAGTTATAAATGAACCAATTATATACTTAGTTTCGAACTAATGGCAAATTAGTAATTTAGAGTAAGTTGAGGGGCAAAATGGTCAATTGAGGGAGCACTATATATATGTTGGAAGTGTGTAGATTTTTTAAGAGAACAAAAAGCAAATACTTAGAGCAAAAAAGAGAGCAAATTCGTGCAAGGTGAAGGGGGGTGCTGCTACAGTGAAATTTCAGTTTTTTTAATGAATTTTCATGCTTAATCAAGCCAAAATAAGGTTACATACCAATTCCTAAGCTCAATTGAAGCCTCTATTAGTGGAAATTCAAGAAAAATAGGTAAGAAAAACATTGTTTTGTGAGATTTATAAGTGAGCTTTTAAGATTGCTTCAATTGATATTCTTGTATGTATTTTTGGTTTAGATTGAGTTGAATTCTAGTGTGGAGCTTGAAGGAGTCATCAATTTGAAGAAATTGGCAAGGTAAGAATTAGGGTTTTGGGTGATTTGAATGTAGAGATTTCAATTAGTTGTAATTAGGGCATTAGAATGAAATTGGCTTGATTTTGATGTAATTGGAACAAGAAATTGAGAAAAGAAATGTGTTGGAACATAGGGTGAAATTCTACCACTTTAGGGAAGTTAAGGAGTGAGTGATATTTTGATTATGTTGTTATGCGTAAATGGTGCCTTATGTATGTTGAATGTATATGGTTGATGAAAAAATCAAAAATGAAGAAAATATGACATAATTGTCCATTTTGAAAAGGTAAAGGGCAATTATATCCAACCAAGTTATAAGGCGTTTAATAATTTTCAGGGCATCGAGTGGTGAGTTAGATTAGATTAAATGACTCCGTAAATGAAAATTGAGAAGTAGTATGCATCCGGGCTTTGTATGCCGATTAGGGCGTTTAGTAGTTAAATTAGATTCTAGCATTCGATTTGGTTCTAAACGTCGTTTATGGTGCTTAGGTGAAGAAAACCGAGAGTGGTAACAGGAACAGAAATCTGGAGTGAAATTGAGCGCAGAGCGGTTGTGAGTGAAAATCTGTCATTTCTTTTATCTTTCGTTTATTATGTTTTCGCATAATAAAAATATATGTTTTATGAGCTTTCAATGCATAAACATGATTTATGATCTTGATATATATTCATAGATATGCTTTTACATGTTCGGTTTAAGAAACAGTTTTAAAATTACTGCATCTGTTTTAAAGACCATTGGTACCTTCAGATTATAGTAGTGGTGATTGTATTAGACCCAGTCAGTATATCCCGTGCACATGGGCAGGTCATGGGGTGTATCATTAACTCCGGGAGGTCGAGATGTCGAGTCATGTGAGTCGGTTTATATGTACGGGGTATTGTCTCGCTATATGTATGCGATGTAAGATTCCGCTGCATAGCCAGTGAGATGTCTTGAGATGTCACTATAGGTGCTGCTAGTTAAGGTGCCTCGTGACTTACTCACATGTGCGGTGCTAGTTGAGTCGCTGCGCGAGTATAGAGCTTTAGGGTTACCATTGGTACAGTTTAGAAAGAAAATGGCCGAGCAAGGACTTTACTAGTTTTTGATCTACCGATTGCATTTTATGCATTTATATGCATATAGCAGTTATTGTGTTATATAGATTTTGGATACTGTTTTCCAAAAATGTAGATAAAACCCGCTCGGCAAGATTTCATCAGCATATAATGTTATAAACTGTTTTACAGCTTTACATTAGTTTTAGAAGCATGATTTATGCATGTACTTAGAATTTACTATCTATGCATAATGTTATTTTATTTGAAATCTTAATTGCACTCACTGAGCTTCTTTAGCTCACTTATTTTGTGTTTCCTGTTTTCTAAACCCCCTTCCCAAGTGCAGGTCTTGGTACGCCAACTGCTGATTCTCCTATTGCTGAGTAGTGGGCCAAATCTAAAGATCATTTTTGTATATGTAAATGTGCTAAATAACACCATTTGCTTTCTGCATAGTAGTTGTTGGCATGTATATTTGTATGTATGTTTTGAACTAACAAAAAGAGATTTCGATATTATGATGATCGTTTTTACTTTTCATGAGTATGCTCAATTTGTGATTTAAATAAAACTATTGAGTTGTGTTGGATTTGGTTTGAAAATGATCGGAGGTCCGAATTGGTAGTATTGAGAAGTATTTGAAATAGAAGTAAAATTTCTTTGCAAGTTTTATATGGATTTTTCAAAAAACAAAAAAAACTCTGCCCTTTTTTTAAAAAAATTAAGATGTCATTTTTATGTATATTACAAGATTTTTTCAATAATAGTAAGAACTAAAAAGGGGTTCGCCTCGCAAAATTTCTCAACTCACCCAGTTAAATTCTGAAGAATTTTCGTCAAGGTGCCCGGCAGGGCCGCTATGACCTACAGTAGAGGGTCTCGGGGTGGGTCTTGTCAGTTGAGCTCTATGTGTTTGGTTCTAGAGTGGAATACTGGATTCAAAGCTATTGCTTGAGCACTTTGCTTATCACATCAAAGAATAGGAACAGCAAGTGACAACATATATAGTTCAGCAAGTAAAGATCTTAACCATAAAATTTATACACGTACTGAGGCTAAAGCCCTGTATTCTATCTCTGTACTAGATCTAGATACCACATTTGACTTTTTGAAAGACCATAAAATTAGATTGTCACCAAGATATATGCAATAACCACCTACAGACTTTTTGTCAATGGGATCATTACCCTGGTCAGCATCAAAATACCCACAAGCTGCATATCACTAGCATCAACAAATTCACGACCAAACTCAGCAGTTTGTTTAAGATATATGAGCACATGTTTGTAGGCTTGCCAATGCTATAATGTTGGAGAAGCAAGAAACTGACTTAACTTATTGATAGAGAAGGCTAACTCTAGTTTTGTTAAGTTTGTATACTACAAAATACCAACTACACTCCTATATAAAGTTGGACCATTAAACAGCTCACTATCATCAAGAAGTAGCTTCTGACTTAGAACCATCGGTGTTTCACCCTTTACAGTCATCAATGTCTGCCTTTTTGAGCAAATTATAAACATACTTAGTTTAAGATAGATGAACACCAATCTTAATAGTTTTAACTTATATCCCAAGGAAGTAGTTAAGACTATCTAGATCTTTTAGAGCAAAAGTGTTACTCAAATATTGAATAAATTGTTCCAATATTGAGTTGTCATAGCCTGCTACTAAAATATCATCAACATATGCAAGAACCAAGATTAGTTTACCAACTTCATTCTTGATGAATAATGAGGTGTCAAACTTTGAATTACTGAAACCCCATTTGAGCAGTGCTGACTTGAGTCTGTCATATCAAGCTCTTGGAGCTTGTTTTAACCCGTATAAGGCCTTATAAAGTTTGCATATAAATAGTTGAACGTTAAAAAAAAATTATATTCTTTCTAAAAACACTATAAATAAAAGTTTTTAGTAATTGATTGATGCTTTATTAGCTAAGTGCAAGTGCACGCTATCATATCAAGTAATATAGAATTTTAAGTCAAAATATCAATTCCACAGAGACTATGCGATCTAAATCTATAAATCAAGTACTAAAATTGTACCTACCTAACTTTTATTCAGAAAATCACAATCTGAAATTTAATTTATTAATCCAAATCTATCAATTAAACTAAACAAAAGCAAATTATAGAATTCACAAATAAATATAATCTAGGGTTTTGACTTGTCCCATAGTATTTCATTAGACTCATTAACCACTTAGTTAATCTCTTAATACTAATTGATTGACTTAGAAACTAATCTCATCATAAGCCTCTATCGATGGTCAAGTGACTATATTACACATTCTAACAATCACCTATATATCTATGGTAATCAAATCAGAATGTAATTCATTAAGATCAAGTCTAAATTATACCATACATGCCACCTAGGTATATGTCTATCTTAGATAGAATTCATTGTTGTTATCCTATGATCATGCATTATACTATCCTAGGCTAAACACATAAATCCCTCAGTCGAGTTCATAATGGTTCCTCAATCATTCAAAATATTGATCAGGTATAATGAAAGCATTAAACACGAGATAGAATGAATCAATTGAATGTATCAAGTTTATAAACTAAAAATTAACACAATCTAAATCTATACTAAGTTCACATAGTCTAACCCTAAATGAACAGTTTAGCCTATCACAAAACTAAAAGCATCAAACTAATTCATAAAAATCAACAAGAACAAGAATATAATGATAAAGAAATAGTATAAAAACTAATCAAAGTAACTCCTTGATATGCTTCTCCCTCAATCTTGACTTGAAACTTGAATCTTGATCTTAGTTCTTCAATCTTTGGCTTTGATTTTTGATTTTATGTCGTGAATTCTTTCTATAATCTATGGTTTGATTTTGATTTTATGTAATAAATTCTTTCTTCAATCTTTGGCTTTGATTTTTTATTTTATGTCATGAATTCTTTCTCTAAGTGTTTTTTTTCTTTTCTTTTTCTCCCCTCTTAGGGTTTTTGTCTTCAAACTACTGTTCATGAGTTACTGTTCATCAACACTGTTCACCGCCACTAGCGCCCAGCCTTAGTGCCCCCTTCGTATTTTGAGCGTAACTTCTTCGTTATACATTCGATTCACCTCCTGTTTGTTTCTATACGTCACATTTTTTATCGTGCATCTATATATGATCAGAAAACATAATTAAATAGCCAAATATTAATGATTTGGAGCAAAATACAAAATTTGAGTACAAATCATACTAGTATTTTTACGCCCCTATCAATAATATATTAGCAAAACTGAAGGTAAAGTTACTAAGTAGTAATTTAATATCTCAAAAGTTAGAAAGTAAATTTTAAGTCTAGATATCGATTCCACAGGGATTATGCGATCTAAATCTATAAATCAAGTACTAAAATTATACCTACCTAACTTTTATTCAGAAAATTATAATCTAAAATTTCATTTATTAATCCAAATCTATCAAGTAAACTAAACAAAACCAAATGATAGAATTTACAAATAAAGATAATTTAGGGTTTTGACTTGTCCCCTAGTATTTTATTGGACTCATTAACCACTTAGTTAATCTCTTAATACCAATTGATTGGCTTAGACACTAATCTCATCACAAGCCTCTATTGATGGTCAAGTGACTATATTACACATTCTAAAAATCACCTATATGTCTATGGTAATCAAATCAAAATGTAATTCATTAAGGTCAAGTCCAAATTATATTATACATGCCACCTAGGTATATGTCTATCTTAGATGGAATTCATAATTGTTACCCTATGATCATGCATCATACTATCCTAGGCTAAACACATAAATCCCTCCGTCGAGTTTATCACGGTTCCTCAATCATTCAAAATATTGATCAGGTATAATGAAAGTATTAAATACAAGATAGAATGAATTAATTGAATGTATCAAGTTCATAAATTAAAAATTAACATAATCCAAATTCATACTAGGTTCACATAGTCTAACCCTAGATGAACAATTTAGCCCATCACAAAACCAAAAGTATCAAACCAATTCATAAAGATCAATAAGAACAAGAATATAATGATATAGAAAGAGTATGAAAACTAATCAAAGTGATTCCGTGATGTACTTCTCCCTCAATCTTGACTTGAAGCTTGAATCTTGATCTTAGTTCTTTAATTTTTGGCTTTGATCTTTGATTTTGTGTTATGAATTCTTTCTCTAAGTTTTCTTTTCTTTTCTTTTTTCTCTCCTCTTAGGGTTTTTGGCTTTCTATTTATAGGTTTTTGTCTTCAAAATGCTGCTCACTGACACTGTTCACCGACATTGTTCACTGCCACGAGCGCTGTGGCGCTCAGCTACTAACCTGGGCATCGCGGCCCTCAGTCGCTGGGCGCTGCGGCGCCCAGCCCTAGTGCCCCTTTCGTATTTTGAGCTTAACTTCTTTGTTTTACATCCGATTCTCCTCCTGTTTATTTCTATACGTCACATTTTCCATCGTGCATCTATATATGATCAGAAAACGGAATTACATAGCCAAATATTTATGATTTGAAATAAAATACGAAAGTTTGATACAACTCATACTAGTACTTTTATGCCCCTATTAATAATATATTAGCAAAACTAGATGGTAAAGTTAGTAAGTAGTAATTTAATATCTCAAAAGTTAGAAAGTAAATTTTAAATACATAATTTTATAATAAATTGGTATTTTGTATTTAAAAGATTTTTTTAAAAATCTCATCTAGGCCCCAAAATTTTAGGTTTGCCTACAGCTCCAAATTTCCTCGAGTCGTATCCAAACAAGGTTATTTTGACTTTTACTCATATTAATCACCATTCTCATTGTCTAAGACTCATGTATTAATGCAGCATAGAAAGGGGGTTTTGCCAATTGTTAAAAAATTATAATAATGTAAGTCATGAGAAATATATCAAGATATAAACAAATATAAACAAAGATTTACTTGGCTTCTTATTAGGCCCTTTAATTTATTGCAAAGTAATAGCTCTTAAAAGCCATCTATCATTTTGTGAACAATTTATTCATGTCATGTAAAGTATTCACCATGCCCTTTTATTCTATCAATTTATTAACAATATTATGTTAATTCACTATTCTTGTTTAAGTCTTCTAATTTGTTTTATTGGTTGAAGCTACAAACTTTTCTCTTTAATTAAGAAGAAAATTATTTTGTTATCTTATCATAATTGCCAACTCTATATTTAAGACTTCAATTAATCTTTTCTAATAAGACGCCTTGAAAAAATTGAACCCTTACTTACAATGACAACCTTTCTTATTTTTTTAGGAAGGCCCTGCATTTTAGGAAGGTTGTTCCAATGATTCAAATATTAAACCATTTATCTTCAAGGATTAAATTTTTTTTCTTTAATAGATTAAACTATTCTTTTAAGAAGCCTTATTTTTTTTAAGAAGGTAGCTCAATTAAAGCTATATATATTTTTAAAAATATTTTAATAATTAATTAAATTCTTGGTAGATAAACAATTCTTTTTAATTAATAGCACTTCCTAAATAAGGCTTTTTTAACAAGATAGTCTCACTAAATTAAATGCTTAAATCATTTACAATATTATTTTCATAATTAATTCAAATCCTAATTCTAGCCAAACAGTTGTCATTAATATTATCCCTTACAAAATAAATTATTTTAACTTATGTTAACTCAAAAACTTTTGTAATTGAACATTATAACTATTTTATTTAATGTTACGTCTCAATTAACCATTAAATTTTTAGTTGAATGTTAGAATAAATTAATTGTATTCTTTCTAAAACTCTTATAAAAAGAAGTAATTAATGATATTATTGATGCCAACCCAAAAAAGTGTTTAATGGGCTTTTTCCTTTTAAGGTTTTTGCCCTATTGTGTGTTATATCTTATTTAAAAATTTGTACATTATAGGAAGTTTTATTACATTAGAATTTTTTTTTCTTGTAAAACTAGATTTTGTATATGGTTTTACAGGTTATAAATAGGTTTGATATCTCATTATAATCAGAATTAACTATTCATTCAACATAATACACAAGTTTCTTAGCTTTGTATCTTTTTTTCCTTGTTTTTATCATTCAACCTAGGGCTCGCGTCCTTGCTTGTTGAAACCCATGGTTTTGTTGTTGAAGCTTCATCTATCCTTCTCCGAGAAGAACCCAAGCTCTAAGGTTCACTCACTATATGCTACCCTAAGTTTAGTGATAAACATTTCTTGCTGACGGCTCAGTTGCAAACTTTAATTGCTAGCAACCAAGTTCGACCAAAGGGTGGCATCCGTCTAGCAGAACACTGGACATACACGAATCCCAAATCTCTTTTGTTTTTTAATTTTTTTCAACATCCATTTTGGCATGCTCAGTAGGACCATATTCTTTGTATGCCAATAACAACTATACATATGGTGAAGAACAAAACCGAAAAAAATGGTGTTGAATCGTCCATGGCTACACCACCACACTTCAGAGATTCAGTCGATTTTGAATAGGATGGGGAAAGTTTAGCCTATACTGAGGAAGATTTAATGAATCAACAGCTGGAAGAGATGCATCGCAGTACTCTTCCATGCCCCTAGCTATTTTCTACGGTCGATATACAAGGGTTGGTCATTCAAATCACCCAGAAAAATTAAATGGTCGCTGATGGAGGATAATTAGAATATAAGTTAAAGTATCTTAAGTCGATGAAGCAGCGAAAACAAAACTTACAACTCTTCTATAAGGTCAATCAAACCCTGAGCTCCAAGAGCCTCAACACTAACCGAGTTATCCCCAGATCGACCTACGTTACAGCTTGGTTAATATCCTTAGGCGACCTAAGAATGTTGATTTTACAAACTTATAGGTCTACCAGAACCATCCAGAATAGATTTTTTGTTATGACCAAGTTGAAAACATGATTAATATGAAAAGTTTACACTAGCCTACTTCCCAAAACCATGAGCAAGTGGACCAAACTCAATCAAGGCCGATATAATTTGGGTCTCTAGAACCTCTGCGACCTACAAGTAGTTCTGGGCAACCTAAGATAGACAAAAATATGCTAGGAGAAGCATTGCAGAACATGGGGGTTGACTTAAGGCCTATGGCACACCTATCTTATTGAAAGCCTTCCTCCTATAGCATCGATACATTTTTTCCCTTTTTCAAAAGGATATAAAATCCTCGAATTCTTTTTGTTTTTTTTGGTAAAGATAATATCACTATATTCGAGCATATCCCCAGGTTCACAATACAGTAAGGTGAAGCTAGTTCGTTTCTTTTCTGGAAGCTGAGAATGTTCAATAACTCCTTGACCGAGACAGATTTCACTTGGTATACCAATTTGGTACTAGCGTCGATCGCTAATTAACAGCAAATGGAAGATAGGTTTTTATGCTAATTTCTATAAGCCGCCCCCAGAAGTAACTTTGGCCGACTTGGCCAGAGCCATCCACATGCTAGGTGAATTGGTTTTAAAATACATAAGCTGATTTAGAAAGCTTTGGAAGCCATACCAAACACAAATCTATGAAGCCGACTCGATACCTATGGTAGTCAGAGGCATGTCCTTTGCCATTAAGGAACACTTTGAAGGACATCATTTCAGGGATTTATATGAGTTGACCACTTGGACGGCTAACTACGAGCGACTTCTGATGGAAAAGGATCAGAAGCATGCGTCCTCTAAAAGGATGTATTACAAGAATTAACTAGAAATTACGGCAATCCAAGCCAATTTAGAAAGTGGTTCTAATGAATCAAATTCTGTTGAAGAGGTTTGTGTTAGGTAAGGTGGTGACATGAGGGCCATACGAGTACCTAGTATTAAAGAAAGCGATCCCCCAGCAAAGAAAAGAAGTTTGGCAAGAACATACAGATCGCCAAGGAATACTTATTCGATTTGTAAAAAGCTGACCAGATTTTTTATTGGCTCTTAAAGGATAAGCAGATAAAGCTATCCAAAGGCCATACCATCCCCCCTAGTCTACCAATGTATAAGGAAAGATTATTGCGAGTGGCACAATTCTTAGCAACACAATACAAGCAATTGTATTGTGTTCAGGAATGAGATTCAACGGTTGATCGACGAGGGCCATTTTCGTTTTAGTTCTAAGAGAAAGACTCATTTCATAGAGATCAACCCATTCTCAGCATCGAGGGTTAATATTGTTATACAAGTTATTTGGCAAAGTGTCATCAACAACAATTTGGACCTCAAATAAGTTGAGAATATAGAATCAAGTGGGAAATTTGGCTTTAGAGATGACTCAAAAAGAAAGGATAGTCACAATAGAGTCAAACTCTAAACAACCAGCTGACCTCTAAGAAGACATATCGGGTTTGCCTTTAGTGCCAAACCATCTTTGAAAAAGTCCAAGGCAAACTAAGGAGAGGTCAACTTCCCACTGTCCTATAAAAATGTTCAAGCATAGTCGGCCAATGGGAGGTTGATAGGCCAAGGCGTAATGTATTTGATCTGCTAGGGAAGCAAACACTTCTACATCCCAAGCCAACCATAAACACAAAAAAGGAGAATGCACAAGTATGAGCAGCTTATGCATCTTGAGCATACCATCCAGAATCTGGGCGCAGGCTAAGAAATTAAAAAGAACTTGGCCAAAATTGATAGCCTCAATAAGAAGCTCTATGGAAGAAAAGCGACGGAGGCTCTACAACCATCTAGGCTGACCTGCAGGGGTGGTAAACCCTGAAGAAAAGTCTGGTTACATGTTAATAGGAAAATAGAAGAAGAGTCACCTACCTAAAGTAAACAAAGAGACCTAGATGATCAAATTGAGCTTGAATTTCAAGGCGATCAAACTAACCAAAGGTGCATCAAAAGAAAATGCCCCAAATGAGGCTTTCAATGTAGTAGTTATATTGTCCAAATTATTTCAATCAAAATTAGAGTAGCCATAAACTCTAGATCGAGATATGGTCGAGATATGCCACATCATTGAGGATGAGCTAGACGAACCAACGTCACTAACCCTACCTCATCCAGCAGAGCATATGACCTAATATATTCGACCCCTTTATATTAAGGCTGATCTCAATAGGATCCTTATTGATAATAGGTCAAGAGTTAATGTCCTGCCATTAAGGATGTTGAGTAAGATAGGAATAAATAAGGGTGACCTGGAGCCCTCAGAGATCATCGTGACAGATTTTACTAGGCACAAAATCCCAACCGATGGTTTGGTCTCTCTCCGAGTCAAGGTTGACCGCATAGAAAAGGAGGAACCATTATATATAGTCAACGTGTTCAATGACTACAACATCTTGCTAGGGTGAGATTTTATTCACTCAAATAAAAGTTTGCCATCTAGCATGCATCAAATGATTTTTAGATGGCAACCAAATAGGTTAGTCAATATAATTCATGTCGACCCAAAGCTATTTGAAGGGGATGAGTAGATAGTGTCCACTTCCTTGTATAACCCTACTATTACCATAATAATCCTTAGAAGAAGTGACACCGACTAATATACTAGGGATCCACATTGGTGGTAAATAACACTTAGCAGGCCATCAAGAAAGAACTTGTTTGCCCCACTATGATTAAGATAGGCTAACCATTAGTCTTTTTTTTTTTTTATGAATAGACCAATGACCTATATATCCACATCAACCGAGTGTATCGATAAAGATAAGAAACAAGAACCTTAAGTTAGCCAAGAGTTGAAACCATCCTCTGCAAAGCTGGATGACCATACCCCTCAAGCAAACGCAATGAGATTAATTTCAGGATTGAGGACAACAATAGGCCGATTTGTATTAGTGAAGGGTTAGATCCAGCCTAGGAAACAAGTTTGGTAGTGATTTTACAAGAGTTCAAAGACTATTTTACGTGGGACTACATAGAAATATCTGACCTAAGCAGAAACCTAGTCAAGCACAGCCTGCCAATTAAAGATGGATTTCACCCATACAAGCAACATATGCGGAGAATGTCAAGGGCCGTTGAAGATAAAATTTCTGATGAAATCAAAAGACTCCTTCAGACAGGTTTGATTAAGTTGAAAAACTATGTGGACTTATTTTTAAATGTAGAGCCAATCATAAAAAGAATGGCAAGTTGAGAACGTGCATCGATTTTCATAATTTTTCCTTGAAGGGTATTTGGGCTATAACCTAATATTCATTAAAAAGTCTAATGTTAGCAAAACATAATTTAAATGCCCTAGGGCGATCAAAACATATGAGTGGATTGTTACGCCATTTGGTTTGAAGAATGCTGAGGTAGCCTATCAACTAACTATAAACACCACATTCTATGATATGATCGATCGGGTAATAGAGGTTTACATTGATGATTTGGTGATCAAATAGAATTCAGATGACCAACACTTGGCCAATATATAAACAACCAGTCAAATGATGAGACTACATCAGCTAAAAATGAACCCACTCAAATGTGCATTTAGGGTTTTAGCTGGTAACTTTCTTACTTCCTTGGTACACCAATGGGGTGCAGGGAAGATTAACCAAAATAAGTCAAGGCGATTATAGACACGCCTATACTAAGAACCAAGAAAGAATTACACTAGTTGATTGGCAAAATAAATTTTCTTTAAGCTATTTATTTTGATCTTGGCTGGTAGGCTCCATTTATGGTTGCCCTTACTTAAACTTTAAAATGGGGAGGACTTCAAGTGGAAGACTCATCACCAGCAGGCTTTTAAGGAGATCAAGAAATATTCACAAGTCCACTAGTTATGGTACTACCTAAACCAAGGCTACCTCTGATTCTTTATATCGTTGTTGTAGAGGAATTGATTGGTACATGTAGGCATAAGAGCACAATGATATAGAAAAGGTCATCAGTCGAGTCTTAAATGACGGAGAAACTAGATACACTGTAATCAAAAAAATATGTTTAGCTTTGTACTTCCCATGCACAAAACTAAGGTATTACTTATTATCCACAACAGTGCATGTGATAAGCCAGACTGAAATCATAAAATACCTCGTATCAAAACCATTTCTAAGAAATTGACTTGGAAATTATGGGATTGCACTGTCAGAATTCAACTTGAAGTATATTTCTCAGAAAGCTGTCAAAGGATAAACCGTGGCTGATTTGCTTACGGATCAATTAGGTATGGTTTGATGTATCAAAGACAAATCAGGCTGCAGAGGCAAGAATCGTCTTGGTATCTCCTTCTAGATTAAGATGAATATGTCATTCATGTTGGACTTCCTATGTACCAACAATCAAACTAATGATGAAGCCTTTATTATCAATCTGCCACAAAGCCAGACATCTACTAAAAGGATTTCAATCCACCCTTGTCAAGTACTCAACAAGGATGAATAATTTAGAGGCCAATGATCTTACCCAATGGGCATTAGGATTCAAGAGAGCAATAACCAAAATTCTTCTGATCCATCAGCCACACTCTTATCTATATAGTCTAGAGCTAACAGATCACCAAAGACTAATTTTACATATTGATTTTAGTAAGGCTTGGAGAAATGAGTTGGTTGCCTATATGAAGAACCTTGATGTAGATATTGACCGACGAATTAAAACTATAGCACTAAGGTTCAACCTCTTTGTAGGAGAACTATTCAGATGGGCACCTTTGGGTGAATATTGAGATGTATCAGTCCAAAAGAAAGCATGCTGGTCATGGCTGAGTCACACGAAGGTCTAGCTGGAACTTATCTTAGTGGGCGATTGTTGAAAAAGGCATCCTTAAGAATGGTTTTTAGTAGTTGACCATAGAGCAAGATTGTTACAACTACTCCAGAGGCTAATAAGAATGTCAAAAACACGTGCCAATTTAGTCATTATAGCTGAAGAAATGCACATGGTAATCAGACTATGGCCATTCAAAGGATAGGCAATAGACATGATTAGGAGGATTTATTTGCCATCCTTTAAACAACACGCATTCATCCTAATGGTAACCGACTATTTCAAAAAATGGGTTGATATTATCCCCTCGAAAATGGTTAACCAACAGTCAATTATTAAGTTTATCAAAGAAAATATTATATACTGGTATAGCCTTTTAGAGCTCATTATGATCGATCAAGGAACGATCTTCATCGGAGAAGAGATGGTTTATTTTGCTAAGAAATTTGGCATCAAAGTCATACACATCATGCAATATTATGCCCAAGCAAATACGCAAGCCAAATCCATAAATAATTTAATCATCCCAAGATCGAAGAAGGCGATCAACCATGTAGACGAAAATTACCTTGAAGCATTAAATCGACTCAAAATACAAAAGAAGAGAATAGAGAGGGCTTATGACAAAAAGGTCAGATTCAATTCATTTAGATAGGGTGATCTGGCATGGAAAGTTATTCTCCCAATAGGATCCAAAGAGAGCGAGTTAGGAAAATTCACTCTAATTTTGGAAGGACCATTCAAAATTATTAAAGTCCTTGGAAAAAGGGCCTATTTATTAAGCGACTTGGAAAGAGATGTCCACCTTATGGCAATTAATGGTAAATATCTCAAGCCTTTTCAACCAACAATCTAGAAAGGAGTTGGCAAAGGCAATGTTTTCAAGTTCTCATAAAGTCCATCGATTAGTGATCTGTTGTAATGATTTTTTTTAAGCCAATATTTCAAGTTATTAAGGATCAGCTGTTTTGTAAGCCGATTTTATAAAGTTTTATTTCTTTTATCCATTAATAAATAGATGATTATTCAATTCAATTGAAATTTTTATATAGGCAATTTACTTTGGGTGATTTATAAATAACATTCAAAATAAGAGTAAAAGAACTACTCAAAAAGTATCTTTTCATTAAACATTAGAATATAAAGTGTTAGTGTATTAAAGGTCGCATACATATAATTGTGTACATGTTGAAAATTTTAAAATGCATTTCAACCATATATTGTGTAGTAAAATAAAATAATATTTCAACATATACACATTACAACTAAATTAAAAATAGTATAGGAATCGTATACGTACCCTTGTAGACGATTCGGTGAAGGTTGTTGGACATTGAAGCCATTTGAGCTTATAATAAAGTCCTCCCATGAATAATTCTAAACTTCAATATTTGATGGGAATAAAGAGCTAGAATGGTAGCCTTTGATATATATTTCATACTAGAATCAAAAGAAGTTCAACAGTTGAACTAGTTCTAGCATCTAATGCATAGGAATTATGTTTATGGACCAAAATACAACTTTTTCAAAGTTTCCATTTTCTCTCAAATACTTTTGCACAAATTTTGCATTCAACAATTAAATTCTATACAAATGAAATTCATTTCATTTGCTTTATTTAGTCTAAGATTTTTATATAGACACATGTCCATTATGTGGCCAACCTTTAACCATGCAAGGCTTTGCATAAGTGACAAATGTCACTTATGTTATCCATGCAAACTCTTTACATGATGAGATTTGTCACATACAACTCCATACATGCTGCTATTTGTTACACAAATGGCCATGCATGGATGCCATGTGAGTATTTTACTTTTCTATGCAATAGGGACTTATTTGTAATATTTGTAAACTATATTTTTCACTTTTCAAATAGGTCCCAAAATATATCTTGCTTTCCGAAATCTTCTAGAATCGATTCGTAGGATCTGTCCCACTACTTCAATGCTCAACGAGTATATTTCATATTGTAAGACTCTTAAAGTTCACACATGTTTCTCTTATGAAATATTTTTGTAAGTCTGTGAACGATGCCCCACACACAAGTTATAGATATTACTGGACTGCATGTTAAATCATATAATTTGAGGTCAACCTTATTCGTAAAATCCTTTCATCACTTATATCCTTAGAAGAGAAAAGATATAGATCATCACCGTCAAATCTCTATATGCTCGACCATGAACTTATCTCCAGATTCATATTTCTGTAAACAATATCCACAAACGCCTTTGCGATATTGTTTAACTCTACCAAAAAAACTCTTTTTCCATGGTTTATGCTTGTGGCCACAAATAAGGGTGGGCATTTTTGGGTTCGAGTCAGGTTTAGGAATTTCCAACACCTACCCGAACCCGATCGGGAAGGCAAAATATGTCCCATTCGGAACACATTTCAGGTTTGGATAATTTTCACCCGATATCGGGATAGCTCGGGTCGGGAAATCTAGATTTTTTTTAAAATTTTTTTTTTTAAAAAAAGACGTAGTTTTGATTTAAGACAGGTCGGAACGTATCAGGACAATTCGAAACGGTGCAGTTTGGGACAAGGTGGTTCGGGACGGGTCGAAATATTTTGAATTTTATTTAGAAAATAAAAAATGAATTTTTTTAATAAATTATGTGAATACACATTGACATTCACATTCAATAATTTGTAATGTTAAATTCAAATTGAATTATTTAAATTCAATGTGAATATAAATTACATGAAATATTATAATTTGATTAATTTGAAAATCAATTCGTTTCAATTAAAATTCAATGGCGTAAAATATTGTTATTGATATTTATATTCAATATTGTTTCGATTTCAATTACATTATATATCATGGATTTGAATTGCATTAAACGTTATTATTTGAAATTAAATTAGTGAATATTATAATTTGATTAATTTTAAAATCGATTTATTTCAAATTTCAATTCCAAATCTAATTATATAAAATGTTGTCATTTTGAATTCAATTTTCAGTTGAAATACGTTTCAATCTCAATTAAGCTATATATCATGAATTTGAATTACGTTAAATGTAATTATTTAAAATTAAATTACATCGTGAAATATTATAATATTATTAATTTTGAGATTGATTCATTCAAAATCCAATTACTTAAAATATTGTCATTTTAAACACAATTTCAAGTTGAAATACGTTAAATGTTTTAATTTGAAATATTTTTTCGATTTCAGTTACATTAAATATCATGGATTTGAATTGCGTTAAATGTTATTATATGAAATTAAATTACATGAAATATTATAATTTTAAAATTTTAAAATTGATTCATTTCAAATTTCAATTCCAAATCTAATTGTGTAAAATGTTATGATTTTGAATTTAATTTTTAGTTGAAATACATTAAATATTATAAGTTGACACATATAATATTATTTCGATCTCAATTAAGTTATATATCATGGATTTGAATTACGTTAAATGTCATTATTTAAAATTTAATTACATGGTGAAATATTATAATTTGATTAATTTTAAGATCGATTCATTCTAAATTCAATTACGTAAAATGTTGTCATTTTAAATGCAATTTCAAGTGGAAATACGTTAAATATTTTAATTTGAAATGTTGTTTCGATTTTCAATTACATTAAATATCATAAACTTGATTCATTTGAATTGTGTTAAATGTTATTATTTGAAATTAAATTATGTGAAATATTATAATTTAATTAACTTTGAAATTGATTCGTTTCAAATTAAAATCCAATTGCATAAAATATTGTCATTTTAATTTTTTAATCCATTTTTCAATTGAATTACGTTTATTTATTTTGAAGAAAATTTTGACAGAATCTCCCTTTTTTTATTGGACGTTCCATTTATTGAATTATAATAACTTGCTAAATATTGCAAGTTTGTAGCACTTCAATATAATTTTAAATATTTGACTCCACCGTTTAACTATTAAACTAACTCTAAATCACACTTCTCCAATAAATAGGAATAAAATATTCACATTGACATTGACATACACATATCATAACCAACTACAATACAACATAACAATTAACAACATTCCAAAAAGTAATACAAATCATTATCCATATTTTAAATCCAAAATTTAATAATTTATGAAGCATTAATCCTTGGCAAACCAAATGGTTGGAATTTGACAACCTGTAAGGATACATAAAAAAAAAAACATATTATTACGCTAATGGAATATATAAATAAAAATTAAAAAAATTGAATTATTGAAATTTGATTTATTACCAACGATGTAAATATGAATAACATGATTTATTGTTGTAGTATTGTCAATGCCTATAGCCGCTCTTGCATAAAAAAATGAGCAAACTCTGTACGAAAAAGAAAAAACAAGTAAAAATATACGCACATAAGTATAAATATTTGAACTTTATTATAGTAATGCACATTATTTTACCTATTTTCAGTTGGTCATAATATTCAACATCTATAAGTAATCCTCTTTTTCGCTTCTCTTTATCCACTAGAAGTAAAGATCGTATCCAATTTTGTCCACATATCAAGCACTCAACTACCTTTAAAGTTAACGAACTCTGAAATGAATCAAGAATACGACCTTCGGTACTGAAAGCTGACTCAGAGGCTACAGTAGATACAAGTATAGCAAGTACATCTCTAGCTATACATGAGAAAATCGGATATCTCTCCGCATTCAACCTCCACTACTATAAAACATCAAAACGCGGGTTGCGAGGATTCTCAAGTTTATCCATTAAGTATTTTTTTCACCTCATGCATTTATCTACAAGCCCAACTATCGAATACTTGTGACTATGAAACAAGTATGGTACTAGTACTACTACTCCCACCACCAATAGAAGTACCATTAACAATAGATGCACCACACTATGATTTGCCATGCAATGCACTATAGGCTTTATAAAGTATAAACAATAACTCTTTACTGAGATGTTTTATTTCTTTAATTCTTTCATTGACATTATCAAAGAGTTTTGCAAAACAAAATTTAGCGAACTGCATCTTATGCTGTGGATTAAGTAAAGTACCTATTATCAAAATCTTATTAATCTTCTCTGTGGATTTCTAATATTTATCAAATTTTAACCTCATCTTGTTTGTCATATCTCCTAAAGAAAACTCATTACGCTGACTCATTTTTATTAAGGAAGAATGTATTATGCAAATCTCATTGAAACATTCTATAAAGGTAACACTTAATGAAGCACTGAATTTTAATATTACTTTATAGAAAGATTGCAAAAATAACACAAAATGCTCAGCATTCTCCCAATCTAAACTGACTGATAGCCCTTATCTTCTCTTTTGATTTTCCTCCTCTAAAAAATAACTTCCAAATAGAGGACCATCATTTTCTATCAAATCAAAAAGCCTTCCAAAATTTCAATGCAGTCGTCAACATTAAGTAGTTAGAATTTCACCTAGTTGGCACATCTAACACTACGCTTCCCTTATACTCAATCTTCTCCCTTTCCACATAATAATTTAAGGCTTACAAGTGCGATCCAGAAGATCTAACATATTTTATTGCATTTCGTATAGAAATCACAGTCTCATTTAAATCCTTTAACCCATCTGTTAAAACCAAGTTTAAAATATGCGCACAAAAGCGCACATGAATGTATTCCCTGTTCAAAACCAAAAACTCTTCTCTCCGACTTTTCAATCTCTTCTTCAAATGAGATAGGGCAACAACACTTGCATTATCAACTGTTACACAAAATACTTTATCAATATTCCAATCTAAGAAACAATACTCTAACTGATTCTCAATTGTATCACCTTTGTGATTTAAAATGGGGGTAAAACTTAAAATCCTCATATGCAAATGCCAATGACTATCTATAAAGTGAGCTATAACAATCATATAACTATTATTATAAATGGAAGTCCAAATGTTAGTGGTCAAGCTCACTCATTGCCAACTAATTAAACTCTTTTATAAGTCTTTCTCTAAACCAAACAACTCAACTGCATCTCTTATTATGGTTTTACGATATGGAATATCAAATCTAGGAACTGCCACGCAGTTATAATATCAAAACCCAGCATTCTCCATAAAACTAAAAGGCAACTTGTCCATCACTACTATTTTAACAAGAGCTTGTCGAATGCAGCTTGACTATCCGCTAGATATAACATTACTACCCTCTCATTCTTCTCTAGTAGGTTCTTTACCAAAAACTTCTTGTTGATCATCAATCGCCTTCTTGTTATACTCAACACATCTCTTTAAGTGCTTTGACATACCATTGGTTCCATGAAGCACTGAATAACAACTAATCAAGTTACCACAATGATTACACTATGTTTTGTCTGTTAACGTTTTACTTTTTTTTTTTGAAGTGCAACTATGCTTTCGATCTTTGTGTCAATCCTTATGGCATAAACTTTCTCTTTTTTTTTCATTTAAGCATGGTAGTTAGGAAGCATTTTCTTCCTTACCTATATCCCTCTTATGATCATCCTCAGAATTTGATTAAGAATGTAAGTCTACAAAATTATTACCAGCTGAACTTGAATCTGAGTCCATTATTTACAAATAATGCATGTTTATGGATATCATGCATAAGAACCTCAAAGGATCTGGATGACCCCTAGTCTCGATATAGCAAAATTGATGAAATATATTTTAAAATTGATGAAATATAATTTAAATAAATAAAAAAAACAATACTAAAGTGCTTATGGTGTGTGTTACAATCAAGTGATAAGTCATTACTGCTATTTAAGTTAGTAATTATAACGTTGTTTAAGATTGTCTACTATAACACACACCCATAATTTTAGATCAAAGTTTCACATACTTTTTAATTCGTCAAAATTCAAAATTAACATATTCAACAACGGGAAAAAAATGAGATTTGAAAAATATATTGCTATTCATTCATACATTTATTATAATGAGAATCGATTTATCACAACATTTTCAAAAAAATGCTCAAAATTCTCATATAGCAACATTTTCAACATTGCCGGTAACCCAACTAATAGAAACTCGGTCAGCCTATGATGCAGCCCACAAAATGACATAAAAGCTAATATGCAATAGATTAAGTATAAAGTTTAAGGAACCTTTTAGATTATGTTCATAAAACTCTAGCATAGTCATAAAACCTTCTATTAAAAAATGAATGAATAAAAACCCTCCTTAAGTGGTTAAAGTTGAAGGGAAGATTTGCTTACTAGAAATCCCCTAGCATTCTTATGAGGCCAAGCAAATATAAAGGTTGATTTGTGGTGATTATAATTTGAACTTCTAAATATTTTGATGAGAAATTAAAACATTGGCTGGAACATGAACTCAATATCATTTTTTTTTACTGCAAATTTTCAAGACAAAAACTTTTCAAGTATATCACAGATGAAGGACTAGAACCAATTCGATATATATGTACAAACTCTTATGCAAACTCTTCATAATCAAAGTTACCATGGTTTCATAAAGCCTCTTAAAATCGAAATCCTATGCATTACATTTTCAAAATTTATGATGTGATTGTTTTACATTTTTTTCTTTCAAAAAATTAATCTTAAACTGGAATTTAACTCATTCTAGTAAATACTCTTTCTTATAACCATTAACCAACGTGCATATAAATTTTATAAATACATCCCATAAATTTAACTCAAAAAAGGTATCAAAAAGGGTATAAATCTCATTTAAGCTATCATTTAAACAAATTAAATTTGTCAAAATTATCATGAAAAAATTAAACACTTTAAAATTACCACATATACACAATGAGAAGGCAATTACGGACAGTGACTTCGACAGTTCGGCCTTCGAATGCTTCATGGTGGTAAGCTGTCGACGACTTACCCTTGGTTTTTAGAGGAATCATGACGATTGGCAACAAACTTTCAGAGATAGAGAGAGACCAAGACCGAGAGCAAGGTTGTAGGGGGGAGTTTAGCCAAGGGGTGGGATGGTGGCGTTCATCACCGGTTGCGTCCGTTTGGCATGGTGGGGGCACTCTCTCATTTAGATGTTGAGAAATCGGCGAGATTGAGAAGCGGACGAGAATTAAAATTTGGAGACTTCTGGCTTGTGTTTCTCGATTTCAATTTTTGATTTTTCACATTAAGAAAATTGCATCGTTTCATTTTTGTTTTCCTTAAGAAAATGGCGCCATTTTAAAAGTATTATAAAAAAAATTTGGGAATTCCTAAACAGGTTCGAGAATTACCCGACCCGACCTGACCCGTTCGAGACAGAATGTTTTGTCCCGAACAAGACCCAAAATCATTCCGTTCCCATCCCAACCCAAAATTTAGGATGGGTCAAGTCGGGTTCGGGAATACTACTCACCCCTAGCCACAAGACTTCCTAAAATAAAATTTCAAAGCATCAAGATATGTAATTCACCCATATGAGCTGACAAATCCTATATCTATGCACGCCAAACACTATGACCATTGGATTATACCCAGCGACACCCATCGGTCAAACCATGAAAGGTCTTTGATATGAATGGAATCAAAGTATGGTGGATTGCTCATAAGCCCACTATGGCGCTTAGGTCAAAGGATCATGAATACTACTCAACTTGAGAAGTCCTCTATTAACGGCTTTATAGAATTCCGTCTATTAGAGATCCTCATAAAACTGTTCAGTATCAAGTCCTTACTGAATACTTGTATACTTATACAAACTTCCACTAAGTTCATGGTCTACTAAGACTAACCATCTGAACAATTTAGATATAAACATACACTAATTCAGAAGGAATATCGATCGACCCGTGTCAATAACCATGGATCAAGAATAATGTTTTCGAAAATATATTGCCCAATAAAATTTATTAGTACCATTTGCAACTCTTTGCAACTATGTCATTACTATATTATTCTCGAGTCTTTGTCCCTATTTCATATAAGGTTCTAACTCTTTAGAATTACTAACTTTAGCGCTGACCTAAACTCTTTTAGGTCAAATCTAAACTCCTTTAAATCTAATATGTCTAAAATGTTACAAGCTTGTTACCATATAATAATGTATTAATGATTATTATTGAAATGTTTATTGTATATCAGAAAGGCACATAAGCACCATCTCCAACACAAATGAGGGCTTTTAGACCTATTACATTTTTTCAAAAAAATAAAAAATAATTCGAGCACTTGAGAGTCAACCACCTTCATGTTCACCTCAGCCTTCGGCACGGTCACAATTTTTGCTTTGAGGCTTTTCTTTAAAGTAGCCTTCTTGGGGCAATTTTCCAAAACCTGTTGCCTCAAAGCTTGAGATCTTTCTGTATAGATAGCCTTAATTTCCCTCAGCATAGGCAACTTTTGACCTTTAGAACCTTGATCCTCTCCTTTGCTACCTTGCTCTGATCACCTAGTTCACTTACTTTTGATATCAGTTGCACTTCTAGGTGATTGAGTGCGGCTTTTACCTCAGCTTTATTTCGACTTTATTGATAATACCAATAGCCAATTGCTTCTTTTTGGCAAGACCAGTGAAGGCAATTACAAACATGTCCAATTGTGTCTTCAGCCCAACCAACATAGAGTCACATGAAGCATTATCAAAAACATATTTCAGCTTCCTATTCACCTCTATCATTTGGTGATCGTTCAGAAACAAGTAGGCCATTTTCTTTTGTAGTGACTTTAATTGATGAATGGTTTCCATCACTTTAGATTGCACGTTAGAGGTTAAAGAAATTGAATATTCATTAAGAGATAAGGCAACTGTGTCCTCACTTTCGTCAGAGAACTCATCTAGCAACATGGTATGGACATCTGCAATAGAAGGTAGCTCTAACTGTTAAGGTTGATGTTTACGTGCCATCCCTGAATGTACATATACTTATTATTTATACACATGTACATTTCCATTAAATCACTAAGGCTTATTTAAATGGTATTATGCAATGTAACATTACAGACATTATATGATCTAAAGAAGTTTGGATAAGAGCCTATAGTTGGCCACACTGAGAGATACAAATGCTAAATGTTAGCACAGTTAATTGTTAGCTGGTTATAATACTCAGCAAATATTCAAAAGTTGGAGCCTTATCTGTAATGGGACATAAACCCAAGAATATACTAGTAGCTACATAGTTGTAAGAGTTGCAATCAGGTGCCAAAAAATGTCAGTTGTGTAAGTATGTTCTCGAATATTATCCCTGATCTATTTCTGCCAATGTGAGTCTGTCAGTGGATACCTTTATATAGATTAGCATATGTCGTACTTATACGGTATAGATGGTCGTTCCTAGCCGACTGTGAGCTTGGAACTCGTATTGAGATATGGGTATCCAATTAGGATTGGATATAGGACGGACTCATTAGGGCCTCCAATAGACACCTTATATAAGTCGTCAATGGAGGGTCCTCTCGAGTTGAATAGTATACGTGATCCTTTGATCTGAGTGCCACGGTGGACTTATAAGTGATCTACCATACTTTGGTTCCATATATGTTATAGACCTTTTATGGTGTGACCACTGGGTATCATTGGATATGGTCTGACGCTTATGGAGTCTGGTGTGTACAAATATGGGATCCGTCAATTCGCATAGGGAGTTAGATATCTGGATGCTTCAAGACTGTATCTCTTAAAAGCATTAATCCTGAAAAGAGTTTCTGTTATAGTATAACAATATGGCAAAAGAGTTTGCACATATTGTTCAGTGAGATACAAGTTTGAGGATATGATATGGATGAGCACATGGGAATTTAACGATGATAATATATATCCCCGCACATCCATGATATCATGACGAAAGGGCTATACGTATGCATTGTGACCTCAGCTTGGATGGTCGATGCGCTGGTTTATATTTCCGTGATGTATGCATTGGGCAATGTTCACGGACTCATGGAATAGTTCTATTTGATAAATCGAGCGTGGACCTAAGGAGTCCTGTGATATGGAGTGTACTCGTTGAGTACTGGGGCAGCGTATCGGATTGAATTGTTCAGTCTAATAATATCTAGCACTACCACAAGAAAACGTGTGTGTCTGTATTTAAGTATTAAATACAACAATTAGTCAATAATTATTATTTACTAATTATATAATGACACGCGGCATATTGTAGATCCTCGGTTGAGTTTACTCAATGTGGGTGTGGTAGGACCCACTAGGGGGTAGACTTGGTAACTATTTATGATGTATAAAATGGTCATTTCACATAATGATTATTTAATTGTTAAATAATCATAAAATCTCATTATTATATGTTTTAATATATTATTTTATTTATAATATTATTATATTATAATAACATTTAGTTGTCATCGATTATTTTTCATTATATTATTGTTAATTATAATAATATTATTTATATAGATTTGGTGGTCAAGTCTTGTAATTTTTATTAATATAATATTATATTATTATTTTAATATATTTATTTGAGAGATATAAGTGTGAAACCGTATGAAGCATTTTGGAGAGTTAATGCTTCATTTTCATTTGTGTTGTGGTCTTCGAAACGAGAAGGAAAATGTTAATTTCAAAGATTGGATGGCCATGTTTTGAGCAATGATGGATTTGATCCAAATTTTGAATTAATTTCAAGTGTTGAGATTAATTTTTATGCTAAATTTCATTGGCCATCAATTACAACAACACATGAATTTATTTTATTGATCAAAGAGTTGATCAAGAAAAAAAATAAATTCAAAGGGTTTAAGTGTTAGTCCTAGTGCTGGATTTGAAGCTGTTGTTCTAACTTACCAAGCCCACCGAGTTGGTGAGTAGAACTGTCAACGAGTTGATCTCCAGGCAGACTCCCAGGATACATGTGTAAAAAATTACACGTTTCGGTGATTTTTCAACCCTTTAAATATATTAATATAATTAATATATTATTTTTTGTGTTTATTGTATCGTTTAATTATTCTGCTAGTTTAAATATGTATGAGATACATATTTTATACAATGAACACTATTGCACATGCAAATGAGTTCAAGCGATTCTAAAGGAAGATAAGACAAAGCAAAGTTATAAAGGCAATTTTTTCTTGTTACCTTTACTTGGTTTTTTGGTGGAGCCATCTCTTCTGGGCCTATAAGTGAGGCATCCAACGTTGTAGGAATCGCCTCTGCATAAACCAAAAAATAAATCAAAAGTCAAAAATTAAAAGTATAAGAAAAATTTCAAATTTAATACCTTGTCAGCTCGTATCGCCAATGATCCTGACTGATTCTGGGTCAAAGATAAGTTTATTGTATTTGTCAAGATAAAACTCGGTCTATGTAGGGTATTGGTTTTTCATTCTTGAAATATCGCCAGCTATACTGAACTTAGCCATTGGAATTTGGAGTCTTGGATCCACAAATGGTCACTCGAAAAATATCTTTCTAAACCAAGGGCCACCTAAGCAAACTTATTGAGTTTGGTGTTTCACGGCCAACCATCTATGTTCTAAAATAAGCTCATTTTTTCTCTAGCGACATAAACTCTTCATTTCTTTTAACTTATTACAATTATACTCAAAATCATAAAAGGACTCAAAATCAAGAATCTCTTGGATTAGCTTACCCTCTGATTTCTTCTGGCAGACCTGCACACTAATATTAATGTTAGTTTTCTCAAAATAGTGGCAGGAAATGGTTTCATCTAAAGGGAGGGTGAAATGCCAGTCGACATCTCCCTCCCAATATACATCAAATATGCTCAGGTGACCAAGTGATATAGGAAAACTAACCAACTGAAGCGATCTCATAAGGAGATTAAAGACTTTAGTAGTTTCATATATGAAAAATAATTCTCTAAATACTACTATATGCTTAAACTTTTGGTTTGAAAAAAATGAGTTGGGGTATGGAACAGCTTGGACAAACCTAAACTGGTGACTTACCCACTGAGAATGATAAATCTCTATTTCATATTTGTTGTTAAGATCATCTGGTCCACATAAGGCAAAAAAGGGTTAGCCTAAGGCGATAAAAAAATTAGTCATCTAAAAAGGGTTTAGTATAATAAAAAGAAAAGAAGTACTTGAAACTAAGATCCTTGATCTGCTACTGAATAAGGCAAAGAGCTTAACATCTAAGCCGATTTTCATCAAGCTAAGAGTTACTTTGAACAAAGAAATAAAGTAGGCCGATATCCAAAAATAAAGAATCCACAAGGGACCCCCAGTATTTAGAAAGGTTAACTCATCCTTAAAAGAAAGAAATTCAAATAAACTCTTATACAAATGAGATAAGAAAATGGTCCTAGAGCTAAAGAAGTGCCTTCAACCAAGGCGACTGTTACTTTCAAGGTGGGTAACATAGGCCATATTTACACATCCAATAAAGAAGAAAAGCGATATACTCAGTCCTTGTAAGTTTGGCCGATTTCTCCTTAAAAATGCTCATAAATTTTTTATATCCGGATTCAGCTCTGGAAAAATATACACCGATCTCACCTACTTCTAACTCATAGTTGATTTCAACCCCATGAACTAGTAAGTTGAAAAGAACTGCTAAATCATATAAGGTGGGTGACATGTAACCAAACCTAAAATCGAAGCAATTACTCACCCTAGACTAAAAGAGTAGGGAGGCCGATATCAAGTTGTTATGCAAGGGTATTTGGTACTTAGACAACTGAACGAGATCATTGATCACGATCGACTTTTAATTTAAAGCAAAGTGTTGCTATAGGCAATTTAACCAACCTCTAAAGTCATTAGTTGATTTTGGCCAAGATCGAATCGATTTTGAGGTCGACTAGATGGACATGTCATGTTCTTGGCCAAATCTCATTGGATCTTTGATATAGGCTGGAAAGAAATTAACGTAGTCTACCATGATAGATTATTCATATGGACCTAAGATATTATTGGTGTTGTGTGTGTATGTGTGTGTGTGTGTATGTGTGCGCGCGCTATGGGTGAATGTGTGTATTTTAAATAATTTAAATATCATATATCTCACATACAACGTAGCAGAAATATAACATACATTATCTCATTACACTAATGAGATTAGGAGACTTGTCATTGAAACGTGCTTGAAGCAACTCTTACTTCTAATATATTACTGTCTCTTAGATATAAGGTTAACAATTAACCTTTCAAAAAAAAAAGCAATTCACTCCAAATTCTCATCCATTTCTCTCGGCCACTAAATATATATATATATAGGCAAATTTGCCTTGCATTCATCTAATGAAAAATGCCTTGGTTGCCACTTATTCTAGTATACGATGTAGCTGAATTGCTTAATATACTGCTTGCTTTCGTTGGCCACGTAAGAGTGAAATTGGTGGTATTTGAAATTTTAACAGCACGACACCTCAAGCTTTAAGATTGAATCAAATTAAAAATCATCTTATTTCAATTGTCTTCTAGCCAATAAAAGTGCAACAAGTACCTATTGTTATCTCACTCAGCCAATTATAAATGAACATGTTTCTACTACCATTATTTCATCCAATAACATTTAAACAAATACCAAGACTAAATCAAATGAATCCAATTTATTTGATTTAGACTAATGGCCGAATGGTAAATTGAAATAATAATTGTTTTATTTACTTAATAGCTTTGTCTATCAATGTCCTATTTAATACTCATACAAATTATTTTCATAATTTAAGGCATACACTAGGTAGATAAAAATGTCAAGTCTTACTTGGCACAATCCTAGGTTTAACACTTAAACCTTAGCTACTCCCTTAGAGACCCTAAAATAAATAAATGGTCGATTGATTTAATTTAAATAAAATAATAATTATTTCATTTAAATGATAGCTATATCCATCAATGTCAAGTTTAGCACCCATACAAATTATTAGAACAATTTGAGGCATACATTAGGTAGATAAAAATGTCAATTCTCACTTGGCACAATCTTAGGCTTAACACTTAAACCTTAACTATTCTCTGAGAGACCTTGAAATATATTTATATTTTCTAAAAACTTCCCAGATCGAACAATTCGATCTGGTGTGCTACCCACGTGCTCAACGAGTACGCTTCATATATAGAAACTCCATAGGTTCAAACCCATTTTATCTTTTAAAATATTTTTGTAAGTCCATAACTGATGCCACCACCACCCCACACACACACACACACACGTATTATGGATAATAAAAAAATAGATATTTAAACCATACAAGTTGAGATTAATCCATATTCATACAATCCATCCGTCATATATATCTTGAAAGAGCTGAGATATAGATCAACACTGTCAAATCCCCTTAGCTCAACTATAAACTTATCTTTTCAATTCGTATTTCGATAAACAATATCCACAAACTATTTTACAACATTGTTTATACCATGAAAAACTCTTTCATAGGTTAAATGCTTATGGCCATAAGACTTCTTGGAATACTATCTTGGAGCAACAGGATATTAAAATCACTCATATGAGCTGATAGATCCTATGTCTACATATACTGGACTTTATAAGCATCGAACCATACCCAGCCAAACCTAGCAGTCAGACCATAAAAGGCCTCTAACATATATAGAACCTAAGTATAGAGGATCACTCATAAGTCCACCATGGTTCTCAGGTCAAAGGACTACGAATACTACTCAACTCGAGAAAACCCTCCATTGATAGTTTTATGGGATATCTATTAGAGTCTTGTTTAATATCCAATCCTTACTGAATACCTATATATCTATACGCGCTTCCATTATGGTCTGCTAAGTTTAACCATCTGGATAATCCAGATATGGATATACATTGATCAATATAAATCAGTTCTACTCGATAGACCATTCGTCGGTGAAAATAGATCAAGAACTTATAATTCGAGAACATACTTGCACAATGGCATTCCCTAGCAATGCTTGTAAATCTTTGCAACTATGTCATTGTTAGTATATTCCTAGGTCTTTGTCCCATTTCAAACAAGGTTCCAACTCTTTAAACCTAATGTGAACTCATTCGGATCAATATAATGTCACAAATGTTACAAGTATCTTACCTTACTGAAATTAATTAATTAGCGATTAATAAAATATTTATTTATTATATAAGTATGAAATTACAATATGCATACAAAATTGGGATAGTACATGATTACAACTCTGATGCGATATTTGTATATCATAAAATTAAATACAAGTATACACTATCGTATGCAAGTAATAAAGAGACTAAATAAGTCGGATGTCGAACCCACAGGGATAATGTTTTCTTTTTAACCAATTACTAAAATTATGTCTTTCTAATAATTATTCAAAAATAAATAAAAATCTAAGAATGAATGTAGAAAATATAAAAATAAAAACACAATGCAAAGAGAATAAGGAGATAGCAACGTAGAGAGAACCTAGGATTAATACTATCCCTCAATATACTTTCTAATGATTAATCTTCTAATATTTAACTCCCTTAGTCTTTGTTATTGATCAAGACGCTAATGTATTCACAAGCCTCTTCCAAGGTCATGCAAGTATACCCTAATTTACCAAATACCTATATTCCTATGGTACTTGTAATAAACTAAGGTTCATTAAGATTAGGTCTTATTGATCATACATGCCAATTAGGTATATTCCTATCCTAAATTGAAACTTGCATATGCAACATTGAATGTTACTCTACAATCATACATCAAATTACCTAGGTCTAAATATTATGATTCCTCTTCTGAGTTTATCAATAATATTACTAACTCATTCACCATATATTGGCCAGATATATTGAAGCATTAAACACAAGTAATTTAAATAATAAAGGACTAAGTTTATTAAATACTAAAAGATATGGCAATTTAAGCGCACATATTGAGTTCAAATATTAACCCTAGAAAATAAGTTTAGTTCATAGCTACAAGAGAATAGCAGTAAAAATAATTATAAATCATGATACAATTATTAGCAAATCAATATAGACGTCGAATTGCTCTTAATTGTGCTGCCTAGGAACTCTTGATGCCGAAGAACGTCTTGTATCTCTCTCTAAATTTGCTTCAATTAACCTCCTATTGCTCTCCAAGACTCGTGCTCTGTATTCTTGGTGCTCTTGGGTCGTCTTTGATTGATTCTTGAAGGCTGGGAACGAGTGGCTTTTTATAGGGATTGATATAAGCTTGTAAATCTCAATTCTCATCGGACTAGGACTCGCACTACCGCTGGCAAGCTATGAAGTTATCGCTGGGGCGACGCGTGAAAAATCTATCACCGCTGGAGCGGTGTGATCTCAACGCTGGGGCGTTGCATGAAAACAGCTTCATCGCTGGAGCGGTACGTTGATGGCGCTGGGGGGCTGAATCGTCGCTGATGCGGTGATTCTTCAGCGTTGGAGCGCCAGACGCGACTTAAACAGATCGTTTTTCTAATTTCGATCACTATTCCAGAGCTGGGCGATAGTGTTCTTGGCACTGGGGCGATGGACTTATATTTTGAAAACTTTGCATTTTAGTCCATGGAGTTAAAACGAAAAGTCACTCTTCAATAGTTTAGGCTTTTTTTAGTAGATTTAAATGTTTTCGCTAAGTGATAGGTGATTTTTGGAGATGAATGAGCAATGTCACATACTTGAGTGATTTCACTATAAGACATTGATGGATGGTTTAGAGACAAAGATTCATCCAAGGCAATTTTCATGCAAATCAAAGGATTAGATTAATGTGATTGATGACTTCAAAGGTAAATGATAAGATCTCCTTGAACCTAAGGCAATTTCTTGCCTTTAACGGACCACAAATGATTAAAAGCCTATCAAGATGCCCAGAGCGATTTGTCACCTAGAAAACCAGTGGAATTTCAAACGAGGGCGATTTAGGGCAATTTCGTTAAATTTAGTTAAATTTTGTTCAAGTCCCTATAAATAACAATAAAGCACATAAATAGCCATCTATTCTCATAAAATAATAAAATATCGAAATAAAAGCATGAGAAAATATATGACAAGTTTGCCCTTATCAAAATCCCAACAGATGTAACCTAAGTGATTAGGTGAGTATGGGAGTACCTGGGTAGTGACCTTATCACTATTGGCGATTTATGATGTATAGCATGCACATTGAGGGGGGTGTCATCAGCTTCAGTGGAGCAAGCAATATTGGTCAATTTTAAGGCCATTGATTACTACAAATCAAAGTTTAAAATTAAAACAAGTTTTAAAGTAAAAGTGCAGTAAATTAAATAGTAAAAAGCAAAATTTGAGAAATTTACCTTGAAGATTGATAAAGTTGCTTGAAGGTAAAGAACACGTTGAAGTTTACTTTGAGAGGGTTGAGAGAATAAGAGTGCTTTAAAGTAAATGTGAAAGTAAAAAAAATAAAGGCAGTCCTTTTTTATAGTATCCAAAGAGAGTTAAAACGAAAAGTCACTCTTCAATAGTTTAGGCATTTTTTAGTCGATTTAAATGTTTTCACTAAGTGATAGGTGATTTTTGGAGATGAATGAGCAATGTCACATACTTGAGTGATTTCACTATAAGACATTGATGGATGGTTTAGAGACAAAGATTCATCCAAGGCAATTTTCATGCAAATCAAAGGATTAGATTAATGTGATTGATGACTTCAAAGGTAAATGATAAGATCTCCTTGAACCTGAGGCAATTGCTTTCCTCTAAAAGGGACCACAAATGATTAAAAGCCTATCAAGATGCCCAGAGCGATTTGTCACCTAGAAAACCAGTGGAATTTCAAACGAGGGCGATTTAGGGCAATTTCTTTAAATTTCGTTCAAGGCCCTATAAATAATAATAAAGCACATAAATAGCCATCTATTCACATAAAACAATAAAATATCGAAATAAAAGCATGAGAAAATATATGACAAGTTTGCCCTTATCAAAATCCCAACAGATGTAACCTAAGTGATTAGGTGAGTATGAGAGTACCTGGGTAGTGACCTTATCACTATTGGCGATTTCTGATGTTTAGCATGCGTGTTTGAGGGGAGTGTCATCAGCTTCAGTGGAGCAAGCAATATTGGTCGATTTTAAGGCCATTGATTACTACAAATCAAAGTTTAAAATTAAAACAAGTTTTAAAGTAAAAGTGCAGTAAATTAAATAGTAAAAAGCAAAATTTGAGAAATTTACCTTGAAGATTAAAAAAGTTGCTTGAAGTTAAAGAACACGTTGAAGTTTACTTTGAGAGGGTTGAGAGAATAAGAGTGCTTTAAAGTAAATGTGAAAGTAAAAAAAATAAAGGCAGTCCTTTTTTATAGTATCCAACGAGAGTTAAAACGAAAAGTCACTCTTCAATAGTTTAGGCTTTTTTAGTCGATTTAAATGTTTTCGCTAAGTGATAGGTGATTGTTGGAGATGAATGAGCAATGTCACATACTTGAGTGATTTCACTATAAGACATTGATGGATGGTTTAGAGACAAAGATTCATCCAAGGCAATTTTCATGCAAATTAAAGGATTAGATTAATGTGATTGATGACTTCGAAGGTAAATGATAAGATCTCCTTGAACCTGAGGCAATTTCTTGCCTCTAAAAGGGACCACAAATGATTAAAAGCCTATCAAGATGCCCAGAGCAATTTGTCACCTAGAAAACCAGTGGAATTTCAAACGAGGGCGATTTAGGGTAATTTCTTTAAATTTCATTCTAGTCCCTGTAAATAACAATAAAGCACATAAATAGTCATCTATTCTCATAAAATAATAAAATATCGAAATAAAAGCATGAGAAAATATATGACAATTTTACCCTTATCAAAATCACAACAGATGTAACCTAAGTGTTTAGGTGAGTATGAGAGTACCTGGGTAGCGACCTTATCACTATTGGCGATTTCTGATGTTTAGCATGCACACTGAGGGGAGTGTCATCAGCTTCAGTGGAGCAAGCAATATTGGTCGATTTTAAGGCCATTGATTACTACAAATCAAAGTTTAAAATTAAAACAAGTTTTAAAGTAAAAGTACAGTAAATTAAATAGTAAAAAGCAAAATTTGAGAAATTTACCTTGAAGATTAAAAAAGTTGCTTGAAGTTAAAGAACACGTTGAAGTTTACTTTGAGAGGGTTGAGAGAATAAGAGTGCTTTAAAGCAAATGTGAAAGTAAAAAAATTAAAGGCAGTCCTTTTTTATAGTATCCAACGAGAGTTAAAACGAAAAGTCTCTCTTCAATAGTTTAGGCTTTTTTAGTCGATTTAAATGTTTTCGCTAAGTGATAGGTGATTGTTGGAGATGAATAAGCAATGTCACATACTTGAGTGATTTCACTATAAGACATTGATTGATGGTTTAGAGACAAAGATTCATCAACGGCAATTTTCATGCAAATCAAAGGATTAGATTAATGTGATTGATGACTTCGAAGGTAAATGATAAGATCTCTTTGAACCTGAGGCAATTTCTTGCCTCTAAAAGGGACCACAAATGATTAAAAGCCTATCAAGATGCCCAGAGCAATTTGTCACCTAGAAAACCAGTGGAATTTCAAACGAGGGCGATTTAGGGCAATTTCTTTAAATTTCGTTCTAGTCCCTGTAAATAACAATAAAGCACATAAATAGTCATCTATTCTCATAAAATAATAAAATATCGAAATAAAAGCATGAGAGAATATATGACAATTTTGTCCTTATCAAAATCCCAACCGATGTAACCTAAGTGATTAGGTGAGTATGGGAGTACCTGGGTAATGTCCTTATCACTATTGGCGATTTCTGATGTTTAGCATGCACATTGAGGGGAGTGTCATCAGCTTCAGTGGAGAAAGCAATATTGGTCGATTTTAAGGCCATTGATTACTACAAATCAAAGTTTAAAATTAAAACAAGTTTTAAAGTAAAAGTGCAGTAAATTAAATAGTAAAAAGCAAAATTTGAGAAATTTACCTTGAAGATTGAAAAAGTTGCTTGAAGTTAAAGAACACGTTGAAGTTTACTTTGAGAGGGTTGAGAGAATAAGAGTGCTTTAAAGCAAATGTGAAAGTAAAAAAATTAAAGGCAGTCCTTTTTTATAGTATCCAACGAGAGTTAAAACGAAAAGTCTCTCTTCAATAGTTTAGGCTTTTTTAGTCGATTTAAATGTTTTCGCTAAGTGATAGGTGATTGTTGGAGATGAATGAGCAATGTCACATACTTGAGTGATTTCACTATAAGACATTGATTGATGGTTTAGAGACAAAGATTCATCAACGGCAATTTTCATGCAAATCAAAGGATTAGATTAATGTGATTGATGACTTCGAAGGTAAATGATAAGATCTCCTTGAACCTGAGGCAATTTCTTGCCTCTAAAACGGACCACAAATGATTAAAAGCCTATCAAGATGCCCAGAGCAATTTGTCACCTAGAAAACCAGTGGAATTTCAAACGAGGGCGATTTAGGGCAATTTCTTTAAATTTCGTTCTAGTCCCTGTAAATTACAATAAAGCACATAAATAGTCATCTATTCTCATAAAATAATAAAATATCGAAATAAAAGCATGAGAGAATATATGACAATTTTGTCCTTATCAAAATCCCAACCGATGTAACCTAAGTGATTAGGTGAGTATGGGAGTACCTGGGTAGTGTCCTTATCACTATTGGCGATTTCTGATGTTTAGCATGCACATTGAGGGGAGTGTCATCAGCTTCAGTGGAGAAAGCAATATTGGTCGATTTTAAGGCCATTGATTACTACAAATCAAAGTTTAAAATTAAAACAAGTTTTAAAGTAAAAGTGCAGTAAATTAAATAGTAAAAAGCAAAATTTGAGAAATTTACCTTGAAGATTGAAAAAGTTGCTTGAAGTTAAAGAACACGTTGAAGTTTACTTTGAGAGGGTTGAGAGAATAAGAGTGCTTTAAAGCAAATGTGAAAGTAAAAAAATTAAAGGCAGTCCTTTTTTATAGTATCCAACGAGAGTTAAAACGAAAAGTCTCTCTTCAATAGTTTAGGCTTTTTTAGTCGATTTAAATGTTTTCGCTAAGTGATAGGTGATTGTTGGAGATGAATGAGCAATGTCACATACTTGAGTGATTTCACTATAAGACATTGATTGATGGTTTAGAGACAAAGATTCATCAACGGCAATTTTCATGCAAATCAAAGGATTAGATTAATGTGATTGATGACTTCGAAGGTAAATGATAAGATCTCCTTGAACCTGAGGCAATTTCTTGCCTCTAAAAGGGACCACAAATGATTAAAAGCCTATCAAGATGCCCAGAGCAATTTGTCACCTAGAAAACCAGTGGAATTTCAAACGAGGGCAATTTAGGGCAATTTCTTTAAATTTCGTTCTAGTCCCTGTAAATAACAATAAAGCACATAAATAGTCATCTATTCTCATAAAATAATAAAATATCGAAATAAAAGCATGAGAGAATATATGACAATTTTGTCCTTATCAAAATCCCAACCGATGTAACCTAAGTGATTAGGTGAGTATGGGAGTACCTGGGTAGTGTCCTTATCACTATTGGCGATTTCTGATGATTAGCATGCACATTGAGGGGAGTGTCATCAGCTTCAGTGGAGAAAGCAATATTGGTCGATTTTAAGACCATTGATTACTACAAATCAAAGTTTAAAATTAAAACAAGTTTTAAAGTAAAAGTGCAGTAAATTAAATAGTAAAAAGCAAAATTTGAGAAATTTACCTTGAAGATTGAAAAAGTTGCTTGAAGTTAAAGAACACGTTGAAGTTTACTTTGAGAGGGTTGAGAGAATAAGAGTGCTTTAAAGCAAATGTGAAAGTAAAAAAATTAAAGGCAGTCCTTTTTTATAGTATCCAACGAGAGTTAAAACGAAAAGTCACTCTTCAATAGTTTAGGCTTTTTTAGTCGATTTAAATGTTTTGGCTAAGTGATAGGTGATTGTTGGAGATGAATGAGCAATGTCACATACTTGAGTGATTTCACTATAAGACATTGATTGATGGTTTAGAGACAAAGATTCATCAACGGCAATTTTCATGCAAATCAAAGGATTAGATTAATGTGATTGATGACTTCGAAGGTAAATGATAAGATCTCCTTGAACCTGAGGCAATTTCTTGCCTCTAAAAGGGACCACAAATGATTAAAAGCCTATCAAGATGCCCAGAGCAATTTGTCACCTAGAAAACCAGTGGAATTTCAAACGAGGGCGATTTAGGGCAATTTCTTTAAATTTCATTCTAGTCCCTGTAAATAACAATAAAGCACATAAATAGTCATCTATTCTCATAAAATAATAAAATATCGAAATAAAAGCATGAGAGAATATATGACAATTTTTTCCTTATCAAAATCCCAACCGATGTAACCTAAGTGATTAGGTGAGTATGGGAGTACCTGGGTAGTGTCCTTATCACTATTGGCGATTTCTGATGTTTAGCATGCACATTGAGGGGAGTGTCATCAGCTTCAGTGGAGAAAGCAATATTGGTCGATTTTAAGGCCATTGATTACTACAAATCAAAGTTTAAAATTAAAACAAGTTTTAAAGTAAAAGTGCAGTAAATTAAATAGTAAAAAGCAAAATTTGAGAAATTTACCTTGAAGATTGAAAAAGTTGCTTGAAGGTAAAGAACACGTTGAAGTTTACTTTGAGAGGGTTGAGAGAATAAGAGTGCTTTAAAGCAAATGTGAAAGTAAAAAAATTAAAGGCAGTCCTTTTTTATAGTATCCAACGAGAGTTAAAACGAAAAGTCACTCTTCAATAGTTTAGGCTTTTTTTAGTCGATTTAAATGTTTTCGCTAAGTGATAGGTGATTGTTGGAGATGAATGAGCAATGTCACATACTTGAGTGATTTCACTATAAGACATTGATTGATGGTTTAGAGACAAAGATTCATCCAAGGCAATTTTCATGCAAATCAAAGGATTAGATTAATGTGATTGATGGCTTCAAAAGTAAATGATAAGATCTCCTTGAACCTGAGGCAATTTCTTGCCTCTAAAAGGGACCACAAATGATTAAAAGCCTATCAAGATGCCCAGAGCAATTTGTCACCTATAAAACCAGTGGAATTTCAAACGAGGGCGATTTAGGGCAATTTCTTTAAATTTCGTTCTAGTCCCTGTAAATAACAATAAAGCACATAAATAGTCATCTATTCTCATAAAATAATAAAATATCGAAATAAAAGCATGAGAGAATATATGACAATTTTGTCCTTATCAAAATCCCAACCGATGTAACCTAAGTGATTAGGTGAGTATGGGAGTACCTGGGTAGTGTCCTTATCACTATTGGCGATTTCTGATGTTTAGCATGCACATTGAGGGGAGTGTCATCAGCTTCAGTGGAGAAAGCAATATTGGTCGATTTTAAGGCCATTGATTACTACAAATCAAAGTTTAAAATTAAAACAAGTTTTAAAGTAAAAGTGCAGTAAATTAAATAGTAAAAAGCAAAATTTGAGAAATTTACCTTGAAGATTGAAAAAGTTGCTTGAAGGTAAAGAACACGTTGAAGTTTACTTTGAGAGGGTTGAGAGAATAAGAGTGCTTTAAAGTAAATGTGAAAGTAAAAAAAATAAAGGCAGTCCTTTTTTATAGTATCCAAGGAGAGTTAAAACGAAAAGTCACTCTTCAATAGTTTAGGCTTTTTTTAGTCGATTTAAATGTTTTCGCTAAGTGATAGGTGATTGTTGGAGATGAATGAGCAATGTCACATACTTGAGTGATTTCACTATAAGACATTGATGGATGGTTTAGAGACAAAGATTCATCCAAGGCAATTTTCATGCAAATCAAAGGATTAGATTAATGTGATTGATGACTTCGAAGGTAAATGATAAGATCTCCTTGAACCGGAGGCAATTTCTTGCCTCTAAAAGGGACCACAAATGATTAAAAGCCTATCAAGATGCCCAGAGCAATTTGTCACCTAGAAAACCAGTGGAATTTCAAACGAGGGCAATTTAGGGCAATTTCTTTAAATTTCGTTCTAGTCCCTGTAAATAACAATAAAGCACATAAATAGTCATCTATTCTCATAAAATAATAAAATATCGAAATAAAAGCATGAGAGAATATATGACAATTTTGTCCTTATCAAAATCCCAACCGATGTAACCTAAGTGATTAGGTGAGTATGGGAGTACCTGGGTAGTGTCCTTATCACTATTGGCGATTTCTGATGATTAGCATGCACATTGAGGGGAGTGTCATCAGCTTCAGTGGAGAAAGCAATATTGGTCGATTTTAAGACCATTGATTACTACAAATCAAAGTTTAAAATTAAAACAAGTTTTAAAGTAAAAGTGCAGTAAATTAAATAGTAAAAAGCAAAATTTGAGAAATTTACCTTGAAGATTGAAAAAGTTGCTTGAAGTTAAAGAACACGTTGAAGTTTACTTTGAGAGGGTTGAGAGAATAAGAGTGCTTTAAAGCAAATGTGAAAGTAAAAAAATTAAAGGCAGTCCTTTTTTATAGTATCCAACGAGAGTTAAAACGAAAAGTCACTCTTCAATAGTTTAGGCTTTTTTAGTCGATTTAAATGTTTTGGCTAAGTGATAGGTGATTGTTGGAGATGAATGAGCAATGTCACATACTTGAGTGATTTCACTATAAGACATTGATTGATGGTTTAGAGACAAAGATTCATCAACGGCAATTTTCATGCAAATCAAAGGATTAGATTAATGTGATTGATGACTTCGAAGGTAAATGATAAGATCTCCTTGAACCTGAGGCAATTTCTTGCCTCTAAAAGGGACCACAAATGATTAAAAGCCTATCAAGATGCCCAGAGCAATTTGTCACCTAGAAAACCAGTGGAATTTCAAACGAGGGCGATTTAGGGCAATTTCTTTAAATTTCATTCTAGTCCCTGTAAATAACAATAAAGCACATAAATAGTCATCTATTCTCATAAAATAATAAAATATCGAAATAAAAGCATGAGAGAATATATGACAATTTTTTCCTTATCAAAATCCCAACCGATGTAACCTAAGTGATTAGGTGAGTATGGGAGTACCTGGGTAGTGTCCTTATCACTATTGGCGATTTCTGATGTTTAGCATGCACATTGAGGGGAGTGTCATCAGCTTCAGTGGAGAAAGCAATATTGGTCGATTTTAAGGCCATTGATTACTACAAATCAAAGTTTAAAATTAAAACAAGTTTTAAAGTAAAAGTGCAGTAAATTAAATAGTAAAAAGCAAAATTTGAGAAATTTACCTTGAAGATTGAAAAAGTTGCTTGAAGGTAAAGAACACGTTGAAGTTTACTTTGAGAGGGTTGAGAGAATAAGAGTGCTTTAAAGCAAATGTGAAAGTAAAAAAATTAAAGGCAGTCCTTTTTTATAGTATCCAACGAGAGTTAAAACGAAAAGTCACTCTTCAATAGTTTAGGCTTTTTTTAGTCGATTTAAATGTTTTCGCTAAGTGATAGGTGATTGTTGGAGATGAATGAGCAATGTCACATACTTGAGTGATTTCACTATAAGACATTGATTGATGGTTTAGAGACAAAGATTCATCCAAGGCAATTTTCATGCAAATCAAAGGATTAGATTAATGTGATTGATGGCTTCAAAAGTAAATGATAAGATCTCCTTGAACCTGAGGCAATTTCTTGCCTCTAAAAGGGACCACAAATGATTAAAAGCCTATCAAGATGCCCAGAGCAATTTGTCACCTATAAAACCAGTGGAATTTCAAACGAGGGCGATTTAGGGCAATTTCTTTAAATTTCGTTCTAGTCCCTGTAAATAACAATAAAGCACATAAATAGTCATCTATTCTCATAAAATAATAAAATATCGAAATAAAAGCATGAGAGAATATATGACAATTTTGTCCTTATCAAAATCCCAACCGATGTAACCTAAGTGATTAGGTGAGTATGGGAGTACCTGGGTAGTGTCCTTATCACTATTGGCGATTTCTGATGTTTAGCATGCACATTGAGGGGAGTGTCATCAGCTTCAGTGGAGAAAGCAATATTGGTCGATTTTAAGGCCATTGATTACTACAAATCAAAGTTTAAAATTAAAACAAGTTTTAAAGTAAAAGTGCAGTAAATTAAATAGTAAAAAGCAAAATTTGAGAAATTTACCTTGAAGATTGAAAAAGTTGCTTGAAGGTAAAGAACACGTTGAAGTTTACTTTGAGAGGGTTGAGAGAATAAGAGTGCTTTAAAGTAAATGTGAAAGTAAAAAAAATAAAGGCAGTCCTTTTTTATAGTATCCAAGGAGAGTTAAAACGAAAAGTCACTCTTCAATAGTTTAGGCTTTTTTTAGTCGATTTAAATGTTTTCGCTAAGTGATAGGTGATTGTTGGAGATGAATGAGCAATGTCACATACTTGAGTGATTTCACTATAAGACATTGATGGATGGTTTAGAGACAAAGATTCATCCAAGGCAATTTTCATGCAAATCAAAGGATTAGATTAATGTGATTGATGACTTCGAAGGTAAATGATAAGATCTCCTTGAACCTGAGGCAATTTCTTGCCTCTAAAAGGGACCACAAATGATTAAAAGCCTATCAAGATGCCCAGAGCAATTTGTCACCTAGAAAACCAGTGGAATTTCAAACGAGGGCGATTTAGGGTAATCATGGCCATTTTCCACTAGTAATGATTGATAGCAAATTTTTGAAGGCTGAGTGGATGTTGGGCAATCACCGAAAGATAAAATGTTATGGGTAAATTGACTAAAAGCTTGAAGCATTGAGCAATTAGAAGAATGATGAGGGCGATCTTAGCTGAGCAATGTTTGAGAGAATGCATCCGAGCGACTAGATAGTCCTTGAATGAATTCGGGCTATTAGGTAGTCCTTAAATGAATTTAGGCAATTAGATAACCCTTGATTGAAGTCGGGCGATTAGAAGTCCTTGATTAAAGCTGGGCAACCCAATAAACCTAGAGGGACTCAGAATGACATTGGGCAATTTAGCCAGCTAAAGGTTGCAAGCCTTGGCAAAAATTATCTTTTTGATCAGCTTGTAGGGGGGATTGTTAACATCGGTCTAAAAAATACCCAATGGACTTTTCCATCTTAGGGTTTTGGCCCAATTATGTAATGTATCATATTTAGGAATTTGTACATTATAGAAAGTTTTGTTACATTAGGATTCTTTTCCTCGTAAAACCAGATTTTGAATAGAGTTTTGCAGCGTATAAATAGGCTTGATATCTCATTGTAATCAGGATCAACTATTCATTCAACATAATACATATGCTTCTCAGCTATTTTTTTTATCTTTTCTCTAATTTTTATCATTCAACCCAAGACTCGCGTCCTTGCTTGTTGAAACTTATAGCCTTGCTATTGAAGCTTCGCATGTCCTTCTCCAAGAAGAACCCAAGTTCGCAGTTTACTTGCTATATTCCAGCACAGATTTACTGATAAACCTTACTCGCTGACAGCTGAAGTGAAAACCTTGCTCGCTAATAGCCAAGTTTGGCCTTGCCTTACTTGGTAAATATCATGGTCTCAATCTCTCGAATCTGAGGTGTGGCATCCATCTAGTAGGATACTGGACATATATGAATCCTAAATCTCTTAGTTTTTATTTTTCCCAATAGATATGTTAGCAAAATTAGAAGGTAAAGATATTAATTAGTAATTTAGTATCTTAAAAAGTTAGAAAGGAAAATTTAAATAAATAATTTTTATTATAAATTTGTATTTTATATTGATAAGACTTAAAAAAATCTCGTTTAGGCCTCAAATTTTAGGTTTACCTATAGCTCCAAATTTCTAAAGTCATCCCTAGACAAGGCCATTTTGACTTTTATTCGTATCAAATGAAGCATCCACCACACCCAAGATAGATCCAAATGCAACGAAAGAATTCACTTTGTTTCTTATTGGGCCCTTTAATTCAATGCAATGCAACAAATTGTAAAAACTGCCTATCAGTCTGTGAACATTTTGTTAGGGTCGGTGCTTACGTGTTATCCCTAAATGTACATATACTTATGTATTTATACAAGTGTACATTCCTATTAAATCGCTAATACCAATTTATATGGTACTGTGCAATGTAACGTTACAAATATTGTAGATCTGAAGGAGTTTAGATCAGATCTAAATGAGTTTAGATAAGGGCTCATAGTTAGTCACGCTGAGAGATATAAATATTAAATGTTAGCACAATTAAGTGTTAGCTGGTTATAATACTAAGTAGATCTAAGAGTTGGAGTCTTGTCTGTAATAGGATATAGACCTAAGAATATACCAGTAACTGCATAGTTGCAAGAGTTGTAATCAAATGCTAAAAATTGTCGGTTACGCAAGTATGTTCTTGAATAATTATCCCTTGTCTATTTCTGCCGATGCGGGTCTATCGGTGGATACCTTTATATATAGATCAGCATATATCGTACCTATAGAGTATAGATGGTCTTTCCTAGCCGACCATGAGCTTGGAGCTCGTATTGACGTATGGGTATTCAGTTAGGATCACATATGGAACTGACTCACGAGGGCCTCCAATAGACATCCTATATAAGCTATCAATAGAGGGTCCTCTCGAGTTGAGTAGTATATGTAGTCCTTTGACCTGAGTGCCACGATGGACTTGTAAGTGATCCACCATACTTTGGTTCTACGCATGTCACAGACCTTTCATGGTATGACCGTTGGGTGTCGCTGGGTATGGTCTGATACTTATGGAGTCTGGTGTGTATAGATATGGGACCCGTCAGCTCGTATAGGGAGTTCGATATCCAGATGCTTCGAGATTGTATCTCAGAAAGTCTTGTGGCTACAAGCATTAATCCCTGGAAAGAGTTTCGCTAGGGTAGAACAATATGGCAAAAGAGTTTGCACATATTGTTCAGTGAGATACAAGTTTGGAGATAGGACATGGACGAGCACTAAGGGATTTGACGGTGATAATCTATATCCCCGCACATTCAGGTATCATGACTATACGTATACGTTGTAACCTTAGCTTGCATGGTTCAATACGTTGATTTATAATATCCGTGACGTGTGTGTAGGGCATTGCTCACAGGCTCATAGAATAATTCTATTTGACGAATCGAGCATAGGACCTAGGGAGTCCCGCAAAATAGAGTGTACTCGTTATGCACTGAGGCAGCGTGCCGAATTAAAGGGTTTAATTTAGCAATATTCAGCAATACAATGGGAATACGTGCGTGTTTGTATTTAAGTGTTAAATATAACAATTAGTCAATAATTATTATTTACTAATTGTATAATGACACGTGGTGCATTGTGGACCCTTGGTTGAGTTTACCCAAGTGCGGGCTTAGTAAGATCCACTAGGGGTAGACTTGGTAACTATTCATGAGGGGCAAAATAGTTATTTCATACTTTGATTATTTAATTATTAAATAATCAAAATATCTCTCTTATTATATTAATATTATATTATTATTTTATTTTATATATATATAAAGTGAGATTTGTGTGAAAAAAAAATGTGTGTATTGTTGGTGACGGGTGAAATGGAGAATGAAATGGAAATGAAAATGTTCATTTCCTTTGGAGTTGAGAAAGTGAGGAAGAAGAAGAAGAAAAAAATGGGGGGAAATGAAATTGTTTTATTTTTTTTATTCTTCCAATGAAGCAATGGTGGATTGCTTCAAATTCTCCATTTCTTATCCTTTTGGAGAAAAAGATAAAAACATACACTAGCCATTTTGGGGTTTAAGAGTTAAACCCAATGCTCCATATAAGACTGCTGTTCTAGCTCACCAAGCCTACCGTGTTGGTGACTAGAACTGTCTACAAGTTGGTCTTCATGAGGACTCCGAAAAAAATACGTGTATAACGTTACACATTGAGGTGAATTCTCTATACTACTAATATGTTAATGTGATTAATATATTTTATTTATTGTGTTTATTATAATTTATACGCTTCCGCCGCGTAAAATATGTATAAGATACGTATTTTAGGCAATAGATACAATTGCATATACATGCACCCATATGTATTAGATCCCCGACAACATATTTCACTCGTGTCAAATGAAGCATTCACCATGTCATTTATTTATTAGGTTTTGAGTAACATTATGTTAATTTGTATACTTGCATTAGTCTTCTAATTTACTTTATTGGTTGAAGCTACAAACTTTTCATTAAAAAGAAAATCCTTTTGACATCTTATCAAAGTTACTAACTCTATATCTAAATCTTATATCAAACTTCAATCATGTCTTTTATTTAGATAACTCTATATCTAAATTCAGCACTTGGTTACAATGACAAAGTTATTTTGACTTTGACTCATATCAAATGAAACTTCAACCACATCTCTTGTCTAAATTTCATATATCAATGCAGTATAAACAGAGCTATTTTTAGTGTGATGGAGTAATGAAAAATATCAAGATAGAAAAAAGCTAAAGAAGGGATTCATTTTGCTTCTTATTGGGTCCTTTAATTCAATGTGATGGAGTAACTCATAAAAGCTACTTATTAGTTTGTAACTTTTACTATTGTCAAATGAATCATCCACCATGCCTGTGTGTTTAAGATTAGATTCATGTATCAATGCATTATTGAACGAGGCTATTACTAATAGTCACAAAATTATAATGGTGAGAGTCATTAGTAATATGAAAACAAAAACAAAGCCAAAGAAAGGATTCACATTGCTTCTTATTATGTCCTTTAATCTAATGTTATGAAATAACTTGTAAAAGCTACTTATAAGCTTGTGACAATTTACTCATGTCAAATGAAGCATCCACGAGACAATTTTGTTTATTAGCTAGTGAACAATATTATGTTAATTTGCTATACTTGGAGTAGTGTCTCATAAAGACGGTAAAATACCCCACGAAGAGGGGCCTCAAGGGGCCCGCCCCGAATGGGGTGAGGGTGGGGTGATTTTTCTAAAAATGGTATGTGTATGGGAAAATATTATTTCCCAAATTATTAATTGGGTGGGGATGGAATTAAGTCTCCCTACCCCATCATTGCCCCACGCCCCATTTTATATGAATATATTAAATGTAATTTTTAGTCTATTGTTATATAGTTTACCAATTTTTTTATTTTATAATTTGTATTTAACTAGGTTACTAATAAATATTTTAATAATATAATTATATTAATAAAAACTAAAAATATTTAACGAAACAACATAAATCTAATATTAAAAGTTTTTATTTTATAGTTGAGCCATCAACTATCGTTAATTTTATTCTCTTACTCTCATCAAACTTGCTCAGTTACTCTCTTTATGTTCTCATCATACTTGTTCTCTTGTCTCGAATAAAAAAATTTAAAACTATAACAAAATTAATTTTGATAGCATCTGAATCTGTATTTAGTACAAGTGATAGATTTATAAGCCCTCATTGTAGCAAGTTACATCTAAAGACATTAGAAGCTTTGATATTTTCTCAATGTTAGTTATGAAAAAAGTAAAGGTATGACGCATAATTATTTATTATTTGTAAAAACAATTTAATATTTATTTTATTTGATTTTAATTAACTAGTTCCTATTTGATTTATTTTTATTATCAAGTTTAAATTCAAGTTCTTTTACAAAACTTTAATGTCACACATTTATTAGAGATACTGATAAAGATAAACTTCAATCTAATTTCTTGTAAGTTTAATTGTACTAAACTATTTATTACATTATTTTAAAGAAATTAGTAAGAAACTAATATATATATATATATTAGGATTGAAGTCTAAATCTCATGATTTTTAATGAGAGAATATGAAGTAATTAATAAGAAGATCAATAATACTCAACACTAGAACATGATCTAATTTTTTGTTTTATTTATTTACATAAAAATTTATTTATTATTCATATTATTAAATGATATTATCATATTATTTCAACTTGTTAGTTTGATTCCTTTTAATCATAATATAGATTAATTTTATATTATTACAATTTATGAATATAAATTAATATTTGATATTAATAAAAATGAGGAATGGGGCGGAGATAAGAAAGTCATTCCCTATATGGGGATTCCTAATCCCAGCCCGCTAAATTTTTATGAGAAATAGAGTGGGGATAAAGCTTAAAATAAAAAATGAGGTAGGGTGCGAGAAAGGCCTCCCCGCCCCATTGCCATCCCTAGTCTTTCAATTTTTTTAATTGGTTAGATGCTACAATTCATGTCTTTTATTTAAAAAGAAAATCATTTTGATTTCTTATTAAAATTGTTAACTGTTTATTTAAATTTTTACATCAAACTTTAATTGTGTCTTGTTTACTAAGAAGTCGTAAAAAATTCAACTCTTACTTATAATGACTAAGATATTTTAACTTTTTTTTTGTATCGAATAAAGCATTCACCAGGGCTCTTGTCTAAGATTCATGTGTCGATGTAGTATTGAAAGAAGTTGTTATTAGTACTCACAAAAATTTCAATGGTGTGAGTCATGAAAAATATTAAGATAAAAACAAAGTCAAAGAAATGATTCATTGTACTTCTTATTGTGTCATTTAATTCAATGTGATAAAATAACTCACAAAAGCTAGTTTATCAATTTGTGACAATTTACTCGTGTTAAATGAAGAATCCACCATACCTATTTGTTTATCAGCTTATGAATAATATTATATTATTTGTTATGTTTGTATTGGTCTTCTAATTTTCCTTATTTGTTGATGTTACAAATCATTTTTTTTAATTAAAAAAAGAATCATTTTGACTTTTTATCAAAATTGTCGACTCTATTTAAATTTTTATATCAAACTTTAATTATGTCTTGTTTATTAGAAAGCCGTGAAAAATTCAACTCTTACTTACAATGACAATAATATTTTGACCTTTTTTTGTGTTAAATAAAGCATTCACCAAGCCCTTTGTCTAAGATTCATGTGTCAATACAGCATTGAAAGAGATTGTTATTAGTACTCACAAAAATTTCAATAAGTAAGTCATGAAAAATATTAAGATAGAAATAAAGTCAAAGAAATGATTCACTATACTTCTTATCGTGTCATTTAATTCAATGTGATAGAATAACTCACAAAAGCTAGTTTATCAATTTGTGACAATTTACTTATGTTAAATGAAGTATCCACCATACCTATTTGTTTATCAACTTATTAATAATATTATAATATTTACTATGTTTGTATTAGTCTTCTAATTTTCCTTATTTGTTGATACTACAAATCATTTCTTTTAATTAAAAAGAGAATCATTTTGACTTTTTATCAAAATTGTCGACTTTATTTAAATTTTTATATCAAACTTTAATCATGTCTTATTTATTTAAAAGCTGTGAAAAATTCAACTCTTACTTATAATGACAAAGATATTTTGACTTTTCCTCGTATCAAATAAAACATCCACCAAACTCTTTATCTAAGATTCATGTATTAATATAACATTGAAAGAGATTGTTACCAATACTCAAAATTTTAATGATGTGGAGTGTTTGAGAAATATCAAGATAAAAACAAAGTCAAAGAAATAATTTACTTTCTTTCTTATTGTTCTTTAATTCAATGTGATTGGATAACTCGCAAAAGCTACTTATCAATTTATAATAATTTACTCATGTCACTATTAAAAAAAAGCTCAAGTCTATGATAAATAAATTTTGTGATGTCTCATCAATTTGTCATAAAAAAATATATTATTAAATTGTAATTTTTATCGTAAAAAAATTATATTACAAATATTACCTACCTGGACGATGACATAAATGCTAATTTAACACTTAATACGATAAATAATATAAATGTGACATCATAAGACTAACATCACACAAAAATAATATGACCTCATCAAAATACATAACCTATCACAAATTTGTAATAAATGACTCACAAATTCGTAATAAATATATATCTAAATATATATTATCTATCATGAATTCACATTAGATGAAAACCAATTTTTATTAATTGTATTTTATTATCAATTTTGTAGATTTCATGAATTTAAATTATATCATATATTTATATTAAATTATTTCATATATTCATATAAATAAATATATAAATATATTATTTATATAAATATATATTACAAAAATTAAAATATTCAATAAATATTATTATCTAAATATTCAAATAACCATAATTCCAACATTTATCCATTAACTAAAATACATCATAAACTATAGCAATATACAACCATTAACTAAAATACATCATAATTATAAACTATAACAATATACAACACCATAATTACATGACATATTCACTGTAATTCCAACATCAATATATAAAATTAACATCCAACTTAGTTTATAGGTGAAATTTCCAACAATTAAAGCTATAAATATAAATACCTAACAAAAATTCCAAGTGCCACCTTCAAAAAAATTCCAGATATAAGTTGTACACCGTAAACAAAGTTCCATCATTAAACCAACAAATGAGATCAATGTATCAGAGGCAAATTGTACGTGCTTCTAGTGCCACCTTCAAGAAAAAGAAATACTAAGTTACTATGTAGTAGTACAAAGTTAAAAAATAAAATTAGAGTAAGATATAAAATATTGAGTGAAAAAGTTGTATACCTAGTTTATGTCTTAAAAAAGCAAAAAATGCCCCGTCTACACAAACCTCATCTATCTTCTCCTCAGAATATATTGTCTTACCTATGAATTAATAACATATAAAGTAGAAGAAATATATCCATTATAGATTGTACAAAACTTTAAAGCGCATATATAAGTAAATGAACTTAAAAGAGCTTACATATTGATACGTGGAACTCACTTATTCAAAATGGTCCTAATTTGCTTTACGACCAAGACCCATGAGGAAGTTATCAACCTTTATGTCCCTGTGCAAAAATCCTTTTAGAGTGTACATACTCTATTCTTCTAATCTAAACAAGTTAAAATAATATGTTCAATTATTTAATTAAAATTAGTGCAAACTCATAATCATTGCAAATAAAAAAAATTTAAAAAAACTTAAAACTACAAGCAGATACTTAAACTTTTTATCAGTGACAAGCACTTACCATTTGATCAGCCAACCATAATCATTACAAAATGAAATTGATAACCACTGGTATAAGCCTTCTTATCACTTTCAGAAAAAGAGGTGGACTTTGATCCAGTCACTTTGTCCCCTTCAATTAGACAAGAACAACAAGATTTGGTGATTTTTATTTTTTGAGTGACTTGACTAGATGTAGGTTCCATTGATCTCAAGGTCTCCAACCCAGCCCGAGGAAAAAGGAAGTTCATTCAGCTCCACGTAGATTAACACAAACAAAAGGCATATAGCAACAAATAGCAAAGATTAGGAAGAAAATAGTTTGTGTCAAGTCCATGACAGTTACATATATATAGAGTAGCACATGCTCTCAACTAACCTAATCACATGCTTGCTCTGAAGTTTGGCTACATAGGCTGCATAGGATTGGAGTGCCTCATTCTTGGGTTCTATAGACAAAGCAAACTTTGAATTACTCTGTCACAATGGTTAAAGCATAGTCAGAGTTCCAATAATTTTAGCTTGAAATAATAAAGTGAGCTTGGAATATAAATTGGTGAATGGAGACGGGAAAAGAAATACAAACCAGTGTGTATTCGTGACTGAAATATATAGTTCAGTATTTATGAAGATGACAAATCACTATTTTTAGTTAAACTAGATACTGATCATAGAAATTAATACATTCTAATGCAAATTCAATCAATTACTTCCTCAGGAACTACAAGTATTTACCTATATACTTAAATCCTTGTAATCTTTCTTACATATTCAGAATTATTCCACCTAAATTTCTTTTGCTATTTCCTAGGGGCCTTCTCTGCTCTCCAAACAAACGAGTACTTGGCAGCAGGTGATCTTATTTAAAATTTATACAGATGAGCAATTGAAATACCATGTATATTCAAAATGAAGACAACTGCATGCCGTTATTGGAAGGAAAAAGAATCCAAGCCATCAAGAATGGGAATGCCATTTTTGTCTTCCTTATCATCCTCATCATCATCATGCACTGTACTTCAATTTGTTAATTAGTATCACCAATTATTCCCTACTAATTTTTTCTAAATTTAAGTGACATGACTATGTGAAAAGGAAATAAATAAAGTGGAGCAGTTGAGAGAAATTATCATTGAAAACCCCAAATGTGACCAAGTTATTATCATTGAGAAGGAAATTAAGTAGATTTAAGAAGCCTCCATGGCTACAAAAAGAAAAACATAATTATTGGCATAAGCAGCATTAATAACAAGTTAAGCAAAAACTAGTAACTCAGTAACAATATCAGCATCACAGGAAGCAGTAAGACATCAATGATCAATAAAAGCAAATAAAGTTCATGTCTCTGACAAACATGTACTTGAGGATTCTGGAAATCATCCATAGCAGCGGATAGTGCTGGCAGAACCCTTTGATGGAATTGATTTTGCAAGTCCGGAACCAAGTCTGCTGACAACTGCCCAATGGCATTAATGGCTGCCCACCTCACTCGAGGATGGGGATCATGTAATGAGTTCAGGACCATGGACACCACTTGCTCCAAATTTTTTACCCATTACCTACCAAAAATCACATTACAAATCATCAAATAGTGTGATTTGCTTAATAGGGATGAATACAAATAAGACGTTGGAAGTAGTTCTTACACATTCTATAGTTTTATTATTATTTTCTATGTAATATAACTAACAAATGAGGTGAGAATTGTGAAATGTACCATCTCAATACACCTAAGTTGCTTTAAAACTTGATCTGCTTCTAGTTCCTGAACAAATATATAAACCAAGATATTTAAATAGAAATGTATGGCGCATACAAAGCACTTGGAAAAAATAACAAAATTGAAAAACACCCCCAACTTACAATAACAAAAGGAAAACAATGGCTAACTATTACAAACAAAGAAATCAAGCAAAAATAATTTCACAACTTCCCAACCAAAATCACACACGCACACACACTCATAAATTAAAAAAACAATAATAATCTGAATCTCCGACAAAAGCTTATTGGGAGGCAACATCTGATAAAATGAAATTTTTTAAAAAAAAAATCTGAATCTCAACAGTCTTTACTTTGGAAAACATGTCAAATAAATGTAGTATTAATGATTGAGTTGATAATTTCTGTGTCATGAAATTCATAAAATGCTCACATCAGGTCTTCTTTGGTAATGTGTTGGCAACCTTGGGAAAATGCCATAAAATATCTGTTTGGGGCCTTATCTGGACTGCACTAAAAAATTGGCCATTTCAACCTAATCTACTAGAAATTTTCTTTCCGACCACCTTCACTGTTCCTCCCAAATGACTGCCCAATTAAGCCCATAAATTATTGTTGTTGAAACTCCTCCTTTAAATTTTTATTCTGAAAAGTATCAGATAATTTCCCCTTCACTTCAACTAGCCTCACCATCACATTCCCAAGTAGTTCCAACTCACCAATCAAATTTCTATTGTCCTCTTCCATTGGCAAATGCTACGGAAGATCCTCCTACCACTGTTCCCTTCCTAGGCCCACATGGCCTTGGATTTCTATCTCTAAATAATTTCTTATCTGAAAATCAACTGCAATATAATTCTGGCTTGGCTTCTCTTCCTGCACAAAACTTCATCTATTTACCCATTCCCTTCCATTATATAACTTGAATTCTTTTCTCAATTCTCATTTTCTCTTCCCTCGTATCCGAAAAACTTACCTATTGACCACTTCAGATCTTTGATAGAACTAATTTCCTCATGAATTTATGGCCTACCATCCACCATTCCATAACATACTCTTAAATTTGAGATGATGTAGCAACGTATTCTTAAATTGAAAGATCAGTGATCCCTAAAATCCGAATCACCAGTTCATTGATTCAACTGATGAACCCATTAGAATAAAACCAATATGTGTTAAATATTAATAATTAATTTCTATCTTGCAGGCTTAAACAGCATCCCATTTTCATTTTCAATCTAGTGAGGTGAAATAGTATGTGTTTGCTAAGTTCTTGTCATGATTAGAAAGGAGAATTTTTTGCTGAAATTGGTTTGGGGGACTCTAATCTTTTATAATTTTTGAGCTGAGTGATACATTTTTGTTAAGTCATTTTTCAAACCTAAGGCTTCTCGGAAAAGATTGTCCTTGTAAATAGCTTGTTCACCCTCTTGTAAATTTCTTCTATCTAATATAATCATTTTTCATTTCCTAAAACAAAAACAATATATATATATATATAAAGGCAAATGAGATAATAAGGGATATCTCAGTGAAAGTTATCACCTGAGGTACAACCCAATTAGCATGAGTTGGATCCCATTCAACAGCGCAGTAACACTCTCAGTCATCATTTTGAAGTACTTCAAAAAGTGGAGCCCTGTGCGATCAGAAATACTAGATTTTAAACATCTTATGCATAAGTAACAAGAAAATCATGGGCATATCTGAAAGATCAAGTTTAGCAACTAAAAATAGTTGTAAAGTAAAAGAATGAGGGAAGATAGAGTACAATAAACCGTCGGTCGTCACATCATTCAGACACAAGTAATATACTGCTATCTTGCTTACCATTGACTCAACTAGAGCATTTTCCTTTACGAATATATTTAATTTAATTTCAATGAAAAAGTTATTAACAATTAACAAAGTAGATGATAAATAGAGATGGTTATGAGAGGACCATGAGACAACAATAAGACTAACAATCGACGGCTACCTGGGATCTACCAGATAGTAAAGGCAGCTTGGCGTCATGGCTTGGGGTCTCAGGATGACTTCCGTCTGTGATAGTGTGGCCTCGAGGATAGAGGTCGCAACTTCACGTTCTCAATCCGTGGCGTGGCATCGTGCTTCTTGTTAAGAAATTGAGGGGTGATGCAGGGTCGTAGTTAAAGCGAAATTGAGAAAAATAATAAAAATAAAAATAAGACAAAACACAAGAGTTTACGTGATTCGGCTTTTAGCCTGCGTCCACGGGCGAAAATAGAAGAATCTTTTACTATTAAAAATGGAGAATACAAGTATTGTAGTGTTTTAGTCTTACAACCCAAAACCCCAATACACTCAATTCACTCAAAAAACTCTCTCAAAACTTGAGAAACGCTCTCTAATTTGCAATGTTAAATCAATTGCTAAACTCTCCCTTTTATAGGGAGAGTTGAGCAAGTGGACAGCCTTAACAAGGCTGTCCACAATTGCAAATTTGCTGGCACACGGTAAATTTGCTGGCACCGTGTGCCAGCAAATTTGCAATTGCAAAATTGCACGGTGCCAGCAAATTTGCAATTGCAAAATTGCTAATCTGCAGCTGGCACACGGTGCCAGCTGCTGACAATTCTCCCACTTGAAGATTTGATTGAAAATCAATCAAGTCTCCACACCATTCTTTCTTCTTCGCCAAAGCCATGTTGCTTACGTGTCTGCTAGGCCATGCAAGGACCTACACCATACAAACTTGTTGGTATTGATGGGCTTGGTCATCACATCTGCAAGGTTATCATCTGTATGAATTTTTTTCATATCCACACTTCCATCTTCTACCACTTCACGAACAAAGTGATATTGAACACCTTTATGCTTCGTTCTTGAATGAAAAGCTGGATTCCTTGCAATGTGCAAGGCACTCTGACTGTCACAAAATAATTCAACTTTCTCTTACTTGTGCCCGAGCTCCTCCAGTAATTTTTGTATCCAAATTGCTTCCTTACAAGCTTGTGTAGCTGCCATGTATTCTGCTTCTGTAGTAGATAATGCCACAACAGTTTGCAGTTTTGAAACCCAGCTTACAGCTCCTTCAGCAAAGTTTAAACACATAACCAGTAATGAATTTTCTTTTATCAAGATCTCCTGCAAAATCTGAATCCACATAGCCCTTAACAATAAAATCTGATCCTCCGTAACATAAAGCAACATCTGAGGTACCCTTAATGTATCTAAGGATCCTCCTGACACAACCCCAATGCTCTCTACCAGGATTTGCCATGTATCTACTAATTGCTCCCACTGCTTGTGCAATGTCTGGTCTGGTACAAATCATAGCGAACATTAAACTTCTCACTGCTGATGCATACGGTACTCGAGACATCTCCTTCCTCTCTGCTTCTTTGCTAGGACACATCTTAGAGGATAACTTGAAATTAACAGGGAGTGGGGTACTAATTGGCTTACAATCTTGCATGTTGAAGCGCCACAAGATTTTCTTTAAGTAGTTCTTCTGAGAAATCCAAATCTTCCTGTTATTTCTGTCTCGGTGAATTTGCATCCCTAGAATCTTGTTTGCTGGTCCCAAGTCCTTCATATCAAATTCCCTAGCCAACTGTGCCTTCAATTCTTGGACTCGATCTTTGTTGGGGCCTGCCACCAATATGTCATCCACGTACAAAAGTAAAATAATGAAATCATTATCATCTTCAAACCTTTTGTAGTATGTACAATGGTCTGAACTAAGTCTGTTGTATCCAAGGCTGATGATATAGGAATCAAATCTCTTGTACCAACACCTCGGCGCCTGTTTGAGACCGTACAGAGATTTGTTCAACCTACAAACTAAGTTCTCTTTTCCTTCTTCTTTAAAACCTTCTGGTTGGAGCATATAAATTTCTTCTTCAAGTTCTCCATGAAGAAAAGCTGTCTTCACATCTAGCTGCTCTAGATGTAAGACAAATGTAGCACACATTGCCAGGACTGTTCTGACTGTCGTGAGTCGAACCACATGGGAAAATATCTCATTAAAGTCAATACCTTCTTTCTGAGCATAACCTTTCACCATTAATCTCGCACGATACCGCTCCACTTGGTCATTACCATCCCGTTTAATCTTGTAGACCCATTTGTTTCCAATGGCTTTGCTTCCACGTGGCAGTGCAACCAGCTCCCATGTTTTGTTCTTATGCAAAGCTTCAATCTCTTCTTGCATTGCTGTCATCCATAGAGAAACATCTTGACTTTTAGAAGCCTCCTGGAAAGTTGTTGGCTCTCCATCCTCTGTTAGAAGGCAGTATGCAACATGAGCCTCCATGACATACTCTGAGTGCCACGCTGGTGGTCATCTCTCACGAGTTGATCGACGATTATCTGTAGCCTCAGACTCTACTGGTTCTTGTTCTTCATGCTCTGGTGCTGCTTCAAAAGAATCTGAATCTTCTTATACTTGATTATTTTCCATTTGTACTGTTGTAGTCTCTGGATTTTCTTTCACTGTGCTATCATCTTTATCATTCCTTTGCAGTTTATCTTCTGCAAATACCACATCTCTACTGATGACGACCTTGTGGGTAGTGGAATCCCACAGGCGATACCCCTTGACTCCATCAGCATATCCCAAGAAAAGGCATTTTCTGGATTTTGGATCCAGCTTCATTGTTTCTTGGGGATTATACATCACATACACAGGACTTCCAAATGTATGAAGGTGAGAATAATCAACTGGTTTTCCAGTCCACATCTCCATCGGTGTCTTCAACTCGATTGCTGTTGATGGTGACCAATTTATCACATAACAGGCGGTTTTGACTGCTTCTGCCCAAAATGCCTTGGCTAAACCTGCAGTTCTCAACATAGCTCTTGTTCTCTCCAACAAGGTTCTGTTCATCCGCTCTGCTACTCCATTTTGCTGAGGCGTGTAAGCTGTGCTAAATTGTCGCTTGATGCCTTCTTGTTGACAGAATGCAATAAAATCCTCACCAGTATATTCTCCTCCATTATCTGTCCTTAAACACTTGATCTTCTTTTCTGATTCAAGTTCTACACGCGCTCTGAATATTCTGAAAGCTTCAAACAAATATGACTTCTTCTTGATTGGATAGACCCAACATCTCCTGGAGTAATCATCTATGAATGATACAAAATATCTCGCTCCTCCTAAGGACATCACCGGTGTTTGCCAAACATCAGAGTGGATCAATTTTAGAATTTCTTTACTTCTAGAACTGGATGTGCTGAACTTTAATCTGTGCTGCTTACTTGTGACACAGTGCTCACAGAAAGGTAAATGAACCGATTTGAGCCCAGGAAGTAAATTTTGATTAGAGAGAATTTTCAAACCTCGTTCTGACATATGGCCCAGTTTGCGATGCCACATTATCGTTGACTCTTCTGCTGAACTAGTTGATGCAACAGATGCATCTCCTTCCTGCAGTGTTTCTCCATTAAGCATGTACAAATTTGTAGCAACCTTTTCTGCCTTCATTACTACAATGGCGCCTTTGAGAATTTTCATTATCCCATTTTCAATTTGGGTCTTACACCCAGTGTTATCTAATTGTCCCAATGACAAAAGATTCTTCTTGAGGCCTTTCACATGTCGCACCTCCTGGATAATACGAACAGTATCATCGTACATCTTCATCTTGATGGATCCTATTCCAGTGATTTCCAAAGCATGATCGTTCCCCATATATACAGATCCTCCAGAGGTAGGTTCATATTGATGGAACCATTCTCTCTTAGAGGTCATGTGCCATGTAGCTCCAGAATCCATGAGCCATACATCAGAGAACCTTTTTCTGCTTTCAACAACTATTGCTGCCTTGCTGTATAAAATTTCACCATCATCTGAGGTGCTTGCAATATTTCCTTGAGGTTTGTCCTCTGCATTTTTCTTCAATCCCTAACAATCCTTCTTCAGATGGCCTTTCTTGCCACAATGGTAGCATTTGACGTTCTTCTTACTTCTAGATTTTGGTCTACTATGATTTTGACTCCCATTGGGGTCACGTTCTGTTGATCTACCTCTCATCATTGTCAAAGCTTCTGCTTGCTGCGAACATTCCTATTTGTCTTCTTTATTTTTCCGTCTTCGTTCTTCTCCCAATACAATAGCTGTAACATCATCAAAGACTAAGAATTCCGTTAGGATATTATTCATCAAGTTGATGATGAGTTGATCATACGAATCTGGTAGGCTTTGAAGTAAAATCTCTGCACGTTCACCTGCCTCTATTTTATGCCCCAAGGAAGTGAGTTGGGAAAATATAGTATTTAATGTGTTGATGCTCCGTCACTGAAGTGGATTCTGCCATTCGAAGGGTGTACAATCTCTTTTTTAAGAAGATCTTGTTGTGCAAAGATTTGGCCTCATACAATTTTATGGGAGTATCCCAGATCTCTTTTGCTGTCTTCTTTTCCGCTACACTGGATAGCACGTTATCAGCAAGTGCTAGATGCATATCAGCAACTGCATTACCGTCAATCTCATTCCACGTGATATCATCAGTAATACCAGCGGGCCTTTCATCAATCCCTTCTAAGCACTTGTTTTTCCTTAAAATTGCATTTATTTTCATTTTTCACAATGTAAAATTGCCTCTATTGAACTTCTCAACTTCGTATTTTACCGCCATTGCTGTTCACCACGAACTGTTTTCTGCTAGGATCGGCTCCCACTGTTTCACATGAATAGTAACCGTACGTATAAACAGTAATAGTATGTACAAATAGTAATTATATACATGAATAGTAACCGTATACGTGAATAGTGACCTCCTTCAACCAGAAGCTCTGATACGACTTGTTAGGAAATTGAGGGGTGATGCAGGGTCACAGCTAAAGCGAAATTGAGAAAAATAATAAAAATAAAAATAAGACAAAACACAAGAGTTTACGTGGTTCGGCTTTTAGCCTACGTCCACGGGCGAAGACAGAAGAATCTTTTACTATTAGAAATAGAGAATACAAGTATTGTAGTGTTTTAGCCTTACAACCCAAAACCCCAATACACCCAATTCACTCAAAAAAAAACTTTCTCAAAACTTTAGAAACTCTCTCTAATTTGTAATGTTAAATCAATTGCTAAACTCTCCCTTTTATAGGGAGAGTTGAGCAAGTGGACAACCTTAACAAGGCTGTCCACAATTGTAAATTTGCTAATCTGTAGCTGGCACACGGTGCCAGCTGTTAACACTTCTCATCGGAAAGATAAGGAAATTTGGCCCAGGGTTTTAGGCCTAAAGATTAGGAAATTTGAGTTAGGGATTTAGGCGTGAAAGGCGAAAATTAGGCATTTGGTACTAGTTTCAAATTTTTTGTTCGATATTCAATTTTCTATTTACCCGCCCAACGAAAAAAATTAATAAATTGCTAAATTAATAAATTTATATCAAAATAATATGAATATGTATTAGAAAAATATTATAATAAAATACATTAATTTATTTTCAATAAAATTGCCCGTCCATTAAAATCACAATTCCAACCTCAATCTTAATGTTCCATTCTAAATATTATTTTAATCTCAATTATATTTTCCATTCTAATCTCAATTCTAATTCTAATTCTACTTTTTATCTCAATTCCTATTAAATTAACGTAATTAAAATTAAAATTAAAATTATAACATTTAACATAATTAAAATTTGAATTGAAAACGAAATTATAACATTTAACTTGATAAAAATTAAATTGGAATCGGAATATAATATTTAACGTAATTAAATTAAAATAAGATTCAAAATTATAATATTTAATATAATTGAAATTAAATTGGTAGTGAAATTATAATATTTAACATAATTAAAATTGAAATTAGATTCAGAATTATAACATTTAACATAACTGAAATTGAAATTATTATATTTAACGTAATTGAATTGAAATCGGACTTGAAGTAATAACTTTTAACATGATTGAAATTTGAATTGAAATTAGAGTTATAATATTTAACGTAATTGAAATTAAATTAGAATTAGAATTATAACTTTTAACGTAATTAAAATTAAAATCGAATTTGGAATTATAACTTTTAACATAATTTAAATTTAAATTGGAGTCAGAATTATACATTTTGACATAATTGGAATAAAATTGAAATTAAATTATAATATTTAACATAATTGAAATTGAAATTAGATTTGAAATTACAACATTTAACATAATTGAAATTGAAATTAGATTCAAAATTATAATATTTAACGTAACTAAATAAAATTAGAATTAGAATTAGAATTAATATTTAATATAATTGAAATTGAAATTGGATTGGAATTTATAACTTTTAATGCAATTGAAATTAAATTGGAATTAGAATTATAATATTTAACACAATTGAATTTGAAATTAGATTTAGAATTATAACATTTAACCCAATTAAAATTAAAATAGGGTTTAAAATTATAACTTTTAATGTAATTGAAATTAGAATTGGAGTCGGAATTATAATCTTTAACGTAATTAAAATTGAATATGAATTTAGAATTACAACATTTAACGTAATTGAAATTAAAATTAGATTTGAAATATAACTTTGAAATTGAAATTAAAATCGGAAGTGGAATTATAATATTTAATGATTAAAATTGATATCAAATATGGAATTATAACTTTTAACATAATTGAAATTCGAATTGAAATTGAAATTATTACATTTAACATAATTGAATTTAAAATTAGAATTATAATTATAACATTTAACTTAATTAAAATCGAAAATAGATTTGTAATTATAATATTCAACATAATTAAAATTAAATTTTGATTTAAAATTATAACATTTAACATAATTCAAATTCAAATTGAAATCAAAATTATAACATTTAATGTAATTATAATTAAAATTAAAATTAAATTTGAACAATTTATAACATTCAACATAAATATACAAATTTGTGATTCTATCACCAATTTGTGGTAGAATGTATCACAAATTTGTGATGAAAATTTTGTTTTAAATTAAATGACGTCGTTTTGACTTTTCACATCAAATTTAATAAATTTGTATTAAATAATTTAAAAACATATCTATCACTAACATATACTATTTACATTCTATCACCAATTTATGATATAATATATCAAAAAATTATGATAGAAAATTTATTTTAAATTAAATGAATATCTTTTTGATTTTCACGTCAAATTTAATAAATTTTTATTAAATTGTCCAAAAATATATCTACCAGTAACATATGCTATTTATTTTTTGATATATTCTATCATTGATTTGTGATAGAAAGTATTACAAATGTATGATAAAAAATATTATTTTCTGTTTATAATAGAATATATCACAAAATACTGATATTATAAAGTTCGTAATAGATTCTATCACAAATTTCTTATAACAGTATATTTTTATAATAAAATTTCTATCACTAAAACCATTTTATTTAGTAGTGTGTCAAATGACGTATCCATTATACCTATTTGGTTATCAACTTTTAAATAATATTATGTTATTTGTTATGTTTATATTGGTCTTCTAATTTTTCTAATCTGTTAATGCTATAAAACATTTCTTTTAATTAAAAAGAGAATTATTTTGATTTCTTATCAAAATTGCCAACTTTATATTTAAATTTTTACATCAAATTTTAATCATGTCTTATTTTCTAGGAAGCAGTGAAAAATTCAATTCTTACAACAATAACAAGGATATTTTGACTTTTCTTATATTAAATAAAGCATCCACTAGGCCTTTTTATTTAAGATGCATGTATCAATGTAGCATTGAATGAGGTTATTATGAGTACACATAAAATTTTAATGATATGGGTCATGAGAAGTATCAAGTTAGAAACAAAGTCAAAGAAAGAATTCAGTTTGTTTCTTATTGTGTCCTTTAATACAATGTGATGGAATAACTGACAAAAGTTACTTATTAGTTTGTAACAATTTACTCATGTTCAATGAAGTATCCACCATACTTATTTATTTATTAGCTTGTAAATAATATTGTGTCATTTGCTATGCATGTAATGGTCTTCTAAATTTAGTTATTTGTTGATGCTACAAATTAGTTCTTTTAATTGAAAAGAGAATCATTTTAATTTCTTATCAAAATTGTCAATTTTATATTTAAATTTTTACATCGAACTCTAATCATATCTTATTTACTAAGAAGTATTGAAAAATTCAACTCTTACTTATAATGACAAAGATATTTTGACTTTTTTTGTGTGTCAAATAAAGCATCTACCAGGCCCCCTTGTTTAAGATTCATGTATCAATATAGCATTGAATGAGGTTGTTATCAGTACTTAGAAAATTTTAATGACGCGGGTCATGAGAAATACCAAATAAAAACAAAGTCAAAGAAATTATTCACTTTGCTTCTTATTGTGTCCTTTAATTCAATGTGATGGAATAACTCACAAAAACTACTTATCAATTTGTGACAATTTACTCAGGTCTAATAAAGTATTCGTCATACCTATTTGTTTATCAGCTTGTGAATTATTTTGATTTCTTAAAAAAATTGCCAACTCTATATATAAATGTTTACATTAAACTTTAATCATGTCTTGTTTACTAGGAAGTAGTGAAAAATCTAACTCTTACTTACAATGATAAGGATATTTTGACTTTTCTTGTGTCAAATAAAGCATCCACCGAGCCCTTTTGTTTAAGATTCATGTATCAATATAGCATTGAATAAGGTTGTTTCGAGTATACATAAAAGTTTAATGACGTGGGTCATGAGAAATATCAAGATAGAAACAAAGTCAAAGAAATGATTTACTTTACTTCTTATTGTGCCATTTAATTCAATTTGATGGAATAACTCACACAAGCTACTTATCAGTTTGTAACAATTTACTTATGTCCAATGTAGCATCCACCAAACTTATTTGTATCAACTTGTAAATAATATTATATTATTTGCTATGCATGTAATGATCTTCTAATTTTGCTTATTTGTTGATGCTACAAATTAGTCCTTTAATTAAAAAAAAATTATTCTAATTTCTTATCAAAATTGCCAATTTTATATTAAAATTTTTACATCAAACTCTAATTATGTCTTATCTACTAGGAAGTAGTGAAAAATCCAACTCTCACTTACAATGACAAAGATATTTTGACTTTTCTTGTGTTAAATAAAGCATTCGTCAGGCCCCTTGTTTAAGATTCATGTATCAATATAATATTGAATGAGGTTGTTATTGGTACTTATAAAATTTTAATGACGTGGCTCATGAGAAATACCAAAATAGAAACAAAGTCAAAGAAATGATTCACTTTACTTCTTATTGTGTCCTTTAATTCAATGTGATGGAATAACTCACAAAAGCTACTTATCAGTTTGTGACAATTTACTTATGTCCAATAAAGTATCCACTATACCTATTTTTTAATTAGCTTGTGAATAATATTATGTTATTTGCTATGCTTGTATTGGTCTTCTAATTTTCCTTATTTGTTGATGCTACAAATCATTTCATTTAATTACAAAAAGAATTATTTTGATATCTTATAAAAATTGCCAACTGATGAACACTTGAAATTACATATTTAATAAGAGTTTTACATGATTGTTTTGTATTACTAGTGTATTTAATTTTCTTAACTTAAGTATGTTTACAATATTGTACTTAATTATCTTATAACTGTTTTGTGGCAGGTTTGGTAAAATGGGCATAACTTTCTACCCAAAGATCCAATTGAGATGATTCTTAATCCTGTGCAGAGCTGACTCAATAGGCTAACGTATTGCATTTCATAAAGCATTGGAAATTCGAGTGTTTAGAGGGTGAAAATTGGCCTAGAACAGAATTGATCTGCAGTACAGGCCCAGTTTGAACAGTTATCAGTATTTGGCCCATAACTATAGAAATATGTATCTAATATGTATGAGATCACTCAATTTGGAAAGATAAGAGAATTATCTACAACTTTTATGTTTTGCGTGACAGCTAATTCGGATCACATCAATTCCAAATTGGATAATCAAGTGGGTGCCCAAGTGATAATGAATGCAAATTATTTTACCACCATTCTTGACTTTCATCAACCAAGTGGTTCCCTCCAAATTTGTCTCGATTTATCCATGTTTTTCTATAAATAGGTGGATTGTTTATGCCTAAAGAATGTAATTAGAAAGTTAGAATTTAGTTCAAAATACTTTTCCTTTATATCCATTTCCTTGTACTATTATTTCTCTTGTTTACTATTAAGTCATGTTATTTCTTCTTCCATTTCTTTTCTTTTCATTTAGTTTTATTATGTCCAAATAATTTTGTTTAAGCTAAGGTGAAAGGGTGAAGCTCTTGGCAAGGTAATTAAATATGTTTAATATTTATTCATGAATTTAATGCTTCATTTTTAAGTTATGCAAATTTATATATGATGTATTTATTTTGTTTGTAGAATTAATACCCTTTCTTCTAAAGTGGTGATTCTTGATTTATTATTGACAACTTAATACTTGGCACAATAAATTCTTGAAACCATTTATAAGATTTGGTTTATATAACCTTTCTTGTAAAGTGGGAGTCTTGATTTATTGTAGACAAATATAAAGATTGGCATAATAAATACTTGAACCCATTTATAAGATTTGGTGTATAATAATTGAAAGAAATAAATACTAATCAATATATAAATGATAATGAACTTTAATTGCTATATTTTCCGGTTGGAACCTCCTTTGTGTGAGGATTCCAATGGAGTTATAAAAAAATAAAAAGTTAAATATATTCTTACTTCTTATGCCAAGAGTGAATCCCCGTAACCTTAGCTTTTTATTTGAATTGGTTAATTGAAATAATATTTACAAACATCTTATACTGCATTAATTATCTTTAAAGTGTTTATAATTTGTAATTTTAATTCTACTTCCCTGTAGATCGACCCCGTTCTCATCGGGTTATTTATTACTTCGACAATCCTGCACTTGCGAATAACTTCTATATTCTGGACGTGTCACCAACTCTATATATAAATTAAACTTTAATCATGTCTTGTTTACTAGGAAGTAGTGAAACATTCAACTCTTACTTACATTGATAAGGATATTTTGACTTTTTCTCGTGTCAAATAAAGCATCCACCAGGCTCCCTTGTCTAAGATTCATGTATCGATATAGCATTAAAAGAGGTTGTTACCAATACTCATAAAATTTTAATTACGTGAGTTATTAGAATTATTAAAATAAAAACAAAATCAAAGAAAGTATTCACTTGGCTTCTTATTGTGTCATTTAATTCAATATGATTGAATAGCTCGTAAAAGCTACTTATCAGTTTGTGAGAATTTACTCATGTCAAATAAGTATCCACCAAACCTATTTGTTTTTCAACTTGTGAATAATATTATGTTATTTGCAGATCACAATTTACATTTTAAAAAAGTGAGAAAATATAATGTAAAAATGCCTTGTTAGATGTTATGACACAGCCTCATGTAGAGATTATAGAAAGTTATGGGGAAAAAATAAGGGTAAACTTGTAATTATATATTTAAGGGGTAAGGATAATTCTGTCCCTCAAATTTGGTGTCATACTCAATTTTGTCCATAAAGTTTCGAATTACCAAATTTTGTCCCTCTTAATTAGGCTAGTTACTATTAGATTCACTGATTGGAGGCAAAATCTTAACTTAATAAGAAGATATTTCTACACTGACACATGTCAAATTTGGCCACCGTCATTTTCTATCAAATGGTGGGGTGGTGACGTGCACTACTCTTACTATTGGACAAATCGGCCTTTCACTATGGGTGCGGCAGCTACCACTGTTCGCGTCAAACAGTAAGGTGGTAACGTGTACCGGCCCACCGTTTGTCAGCAAATAATGATGGCTGCCTCCTCTATCGTGGGACTCCCACCATATTTAGCCTCATTTTGGTATTTTTTATTAAAAAAAATGACCTCATTATTGTATAAATCACGAAAAATAGAGTCTAATGATATAAATTTTGATTATTTTTGTCGTTGGAGACCGTGGTCGGCGATGGCTCGCCTCCGGTAAATATCTACTATCACTGGAGGTTTATGTTATTTTTAAATAATTTACTTTTAAAAAATTTAAAAATAAATATTAAGATTTCGTCCTATCTAAACATGCCACGTGCCTTTTTTTTGTCAATGGCCAATTATTTATGATAGGTTGTACAGTGATTAACACATAAATGTTTGCATAGGCAAAAATGTTATAATATAAAAAATAAACTTTTTCGTCAAATTTAATGGTGATTGACGAATAGAGATGGATAAAATTAGGTAATTCAAAACTTTAGGGATAGAATTGGATATTGGACCAAATTCAATGGGCAAAAAAGTCTCTATTCCTATATTTAAACTATTATTTTTATTTAAATTGATGACAAAATTTAACAGATTGAGATAAATTAAATATTTTAAATTTAATTAGAGCAAAGTTGTGAATTATATTAAATTTTTGGTGTAAAATTGCCCTTATCCTTTAAAAAAAAGGATAGCTCATTTATAACGTGATAATGTTTTATTAGATGTTGCTAACACAACCCAAATAGAGATTTTCTCTATAAATAGATGATGATGTTCCCCCAAGTGATCAGTTGAAATCAAGCATGGCTGATAAACCAGGAATCCTCACTGATTGGCTATGGAAACCTTTGGAGAGCTTCAAGGTATCTATCTTTCTCTTATTCTTGAAACTAAATGCAATCTCTCGGTCCTTCTCTCACAACATACTAGGAAGCCGTAGCCAATTAGCTATAGCTTTTTGCATGGCTAAGAGTATACTATATAGCGTGTTGTATTATCATAAATGCTTGAAAAAATATGGTAACAAGGGGATTCTTATTTGTACAAATATTTAACCATTTGTTTGAATTAGGCGATTGAAATAGAAAAGATTAGGAAAAACATAAAAAATAAAAAACAAAAACAAGCACTGACTATATTTAGAATCACTCTTTTTCTTTTCGAGATTTTCAGCTCCTTTTTTCATTTTTTGCTACTTTACACAGTGCAAAACATGCTCTTAGCACCGTGGGTTATTCACAGTATTTACTCACTCACATTCAAAGGAGAAAATGAGAGGAACCTTACTTATCTCCTCTCATTACCATTAATGTTATGGAGAATGCTTCACAATCAGATTTGGATAACCCTTTTCTCGTCATCGAACAGTCGAAGGCAACAACATGATCGTCAATAAGGCTCTTGAGTTCGAACAAGTTAATAGAGAGAGCAACTGGTCGTAGTAGCTTGTAGTTATTTCAACAAGTTTCATCTCAATAATGCAAGTCTTGAACCAGAGTGGATCCAAGATTTTAATATTTCGTATATATGTTTTGTCGAACCTCAATAATATAATAAAGTTTTATAAACTTGAAAAGAGAACATGCACCTAATAAGATAGGGTACATCACAAGCAATTTTGTTAAGAATTATAAGGTATAATTTACTTTAAACACCCTTTTTAATGATCACTTACTGTAATAATTTATATGATGTCAACTATGGAGGTGTGCACATTTGTCTGCAGTTTAAAAATGTAACTGACCGTGAGGGTGGACCTTCATTGAAGCTTGGGGGCCATAAAATACAAACCTAATTTCAGGGGCCAACCTTTATTAGGGTCTATGCGGGGATGCCTCCTCCCTCCACCTCAAGTTTTAGAGAAAATTTAAATTTAATAATGAATTTTTATTATTTTATTCCTCTAAAATAAACATTTTTATAATTTTTTTAAATTTAAAATTTACAACTATATGCACTAAATATAATATCCAGAATATGAGTATACCTAAATGGGACACTGAAACTTTGAGCTCATCCCTAAATAGCTCTTCGCCATCTTTCCCCCTCTCAAGTATCTCATGTATACACCCTCGTAAGTAAATTCACCTACTTTTATTAGTTAGTTGCATAAAAAATTTACATGTATTATATAACTCTTAATTAGTAAAATATACATACTTTTTACTTATTTATGTATAATACTTTTTTATTTATGAAAAATCATCAAAGCAAAGAAACTTTTATTTACAAATATAGAACTTTGTGGTCAAGGGAAATATTGTTTTAATTATTTTCATAAAAGTTTGACAATTTACGTATAATAAAAGTATCATTGAGAGTTTTGGGGTATTTGGAAAATAATCAAGAAGATAGTGGAGTATTATTCAATAAACTGCGAGGTAAATAGCTTCTTTAGACAACATGTGAAATATGAAAAACATTGGCTACTCATGGCGCACTATACCACTTCTACTAACTCATTATGTGCACCTTTCAACCAATCGTGAAACAGTCAATACCCAAGACTTTTTTAAAAGTCCAATGCATTGAGAATACCCAAGATTTTTTGAGTACACACATCATGAAGGAATGAATAACCATTGATCTTTTATACTTGGTAGATTCCACTCTCTACATCATACTCAATTTCAGACAAATTACTCACTATTTATGCCTATTTACAATTATATCTATGGTTATGTGGAAAAGTCTTCAGATTAGTTCTATGAAACTTCGCTTAAAAGATTCAGAATATTCACCCGATGTTATACACCTGACCCATTTAACGACGTTCGAGTCCATCTATCATGTGCGCCTAGGATTTGCCTCTTTGGCATCAAAGCCTTATGCACCCAAATGGTATTTGTGGGCAATGTGGCCTGTGACATTCTAGTCTGTGGTCTTGACTTGAATTTATGGTCATACAATTACTTTAGACATGTACAATTTTAAAAAGCTCAACTTACAATCTTGGTTAATACTGAGATACAACATACAAGTAATGTTTACAATTATATTTCCTTTTCTTCATACATATTTATTTTGTCATGAGTTTAACTTTGTAATTTGTTACAATTAACAAATAATTTCAGTGGTATTTTTTAGTTGATTACTTAATATATTTAATAAGAATATTCACTTTCATTTAGAAATTTTCAGTGATGTATTTCATTTCATAATAATTATAGCTAATATAAAGATGACTGTATTTTATCTAGTATATCTTAAAATGGCAAAGAGAAGCTATCAATAGCTTGATCGAAGAAGCTATAATAGAAACAGATAAGAGAGGAGTTAAAGTGCTGAGCTTAGGTCTTCTGAATCAGGCTAGTAAATAGATGCATGCTTGCTCTCGTTAATTTATCTATTTTCCTTCTTTATATATAGCAAGATGGGCTTAATATATATGATAAGAATTTTAATTTGCAAGGTAAAGAGCTTAATAGAAACGGAGAGCTCTATATCCAAAAAAACCCTCAGCTGAAAATCAAGGTGGTAGATGGAAGTAGCCTGGCAGCAGCAGTTGTAATAAGTAGCATACCTGGAGGAATAAACCAAGTACTTCTTTGAGGCAAACTTTCAAAGGTTGCTTATACAGTAGCAGTTGCTTTATGCCAAGCAGGCATTTAGGTATTAAGTTAACTACACTCACTTTCTTTATAGGCAGGGTATAATACTTTGGTCCAAGTTAGGTTGCAGCCTAAAACTAGAAAAGGGAATTATATATTCTGGTGCCAAGCAGGTTGCCACATTAGACAAGGATGAGTATGGAAAGAGTAACAAGTCTGAGAATAATTTGATCCTTACAAAATCTTATGATCAAAAGGTAAAAACACTTGCTTATATAACTCTAGTCCAAGCTAGCTAGTTAATTAACATATTATAATATATATATGTGTTGAAATTTGGTGATTCAACAATTTTGTATAGACAAGAATTGTGAAAAATATCATAAGGAGTCATTATAAAATCAAGTCCGCATTAAGTGTACAAAAGATGAGTAAAATAGAAAGTCAGAAGAATAGACACTGTTCATACGACGATATTGTTCATGCGTAGGGGTAATGTTCATAGCGAGTTACTATTCATGACTGGTATTGTTCACGCGGTAACTTATGAGTATTTCTTATTTTGGCTCAATTGACTTCTTTAAGTAGAATTAGGATTCCTACAAGTAAGGACTCTTATTTAAATAATGTTTAAGGTTTCTAATGGTGTTTTATTTACTATATAAACCTTTTTAGACACAAAAGAAAGACAACTTCTAAAGTTTTAAGATGTAAACCATAAGAGAGAATAGAGGAGTTAGATAAGCACTAAGTGTGTAGTGCACTAGGGTGTAAATTTTTTAGGAGTATTTTCTTTTGGTTCTTGAGTGAACAAAAGAAACACCATAGATCTTTTTAGCTTAGATGCTCGGGCTATTTTTTATTCTTTGTAGAAATCTCTTATAAGGAGATACTAAGAGGTCTTGGAGAATTCATAGTGATCAATGGTAGATACTTAGAGATTTCTATGGGAGATATTAGGGTGATCTTGTTGGGTTATGTTGTATAAATCACTAGGGTGCTTGCATGTGGGTAGTGTTCATCATACAAAACAATATACATATCTCATACATATATGTGCACAGCAGAAGATTAAATACAATGAACACATAAAATACATATTTAATAAACTGAAAATCGAGATTGAGAAATATCACCCATGAAGCCTTTGGATTTATTTTGCTTTAAGTCCACCATGAAATGAATCTTTGAACAATCCTAGCAATCAACAAGGGTGGGTTTAATAGTCTAGAATAGCAATATGTTAATCTAGCATTTTGTTTAACACTTAAACTTGATTATTAAATTTGTTTTTCCTTTTATTCAACTCTTGAATAAATAAAACAAATCTCCTTTTTAGTTATTACATTTAGCAACCATTTGTCTAATTTGTTTTGTTGTTCTAACACTTAAAACAAAAAACAAAGAATTTCAATTTCTCAAATTGAAACGACTCCCAAAAATGCAAAACCTAAAAACTAAAAACTTATTGATTTTGAATTTCATTTCTCTTTATATACTAATGCATAAATTTCAAACTAATTTGAATTTCATTTGGCTAAACCTAACCTTAGTTAACATTTAATCTTAGTTAGATTATTTTAACTTAACCTTTAAGTTAATAAATATTTAATTAATTTAACCATAGTTAACTAACTTAACCATAGTTAGGTTAACTTTTACTTAACCATATGGTTAAATTTTAACCTTAGTTAAGTTAAATCATTTATTTAACAATTAAATAAATAAATATTTATTTTAATTATTTAACAATTAAATAGTCATAAAGTGAAATTAATTTTATATTCTTACTAGGTTACCAAGTTAACCTAAAGTGGATCCCACTATTTAACCATATACTTTAGTTAACTTAACCTTAGTAAATTATTGAATTATACTATATTGAACAATTCAATACGGTACACTGCCCAAGTGCTCAAAGAGTACATTTCATATTGGGACTCTCTAGGTCCACACCTGATTTGTCAAATGGAACTATTCCATTAATCCGTAATCGATGCCCCACGCACACATTACGAATATTACAAATCAGCGTGTCAGACCATACAAGTTTAGGTCATAACGTATACGTATAATCCTTCCATCATTTATACCCTGGATGTGCGGGGATATAGATCAGCACCGTCAAATCCCCATTTGCTTATCCATAATTTTATCTCCAGATTCGTATCTCGATAAACAATATACGCAAACACTTTTACTATATTGTTTAACCCTATGGGAGACTCTTTTCCCGGGTTTATACTTGTGGCCACAAGACTTTATGAAATACAATCTCGGAGTATCGGATATACAACTTACCTACGTAAGCTGATGGATCCCGTATCTACGCACACCTGACTCCATGAGCATCGGACCATACCCAGCGACACATAGCGGTCAGACCATGAAAAGTCTTTGACATATGTGGAACCAAAGTATGATAAATCACTCACAAGACCACCGTGGCGCTTAGGTCAAAGGACCACGAATACTACTTAACTCGAGAAGACCTTCATTTGACAGTTTCATAGGATATCTATTGGGGTCCTCGTGAGTCTGTTCAGTATCCAGTCCTGATTGGATACCCGCATGCCTATACAAGCTCTAAGCTCATGGTCAGCTAAGAATAACCATCTGAACCAGTCAGATATAGACATACACTAATCTATATAAAGTGAATCACCGATAGACCCGCATTGGTGATTATAGATCAAGAACATTATCTTTAAGACACACTTGCATAATGATATTTCTTAACACCTATTGCAGCTCTTTGCAACTATATCATTACAAGTATACTTTTAGGTCTTTGTCCCATTATAGACAAGGTCCTAACTCTTTAGACCTCGCTAACTCTTATAACCTGATAACTATTAACAGTGCTAACTCTTAGCATTTATAACTCTCAGCTTTGCTAACTTTTAGTTCTAATCTAAACTCCTTTAGATCAGATCTGAACTCTTTCAGATCAAACAGTGTCTGTAATGTTACAAGCATTATACCATATAATTATGATATTAACAATTTTTATTCGAAATGTTTATTGTATAAATATTAACAATTAATATTCATACAATATTGGAATGGCACGTGAGCACCAGCTCCAACAGATCTATGGGAGATACTTTGGATATTATGGCATCATTGATGATATAAGAAGATACTTAGTGATCTATATCAATAAAAGAAGTTGGATCATGGATCTTCTATGGACGTAAGCATTTATGGGCAAAACCATATATATCTTGTGTCTTATTGATTAGTTTATTTTCTTTATCTTTGTTGGTGTGTTAATCGTATGTATTCTTACTTATGATGTGAGTTATGATTTTTGCTGCGCATAGATTCAAAATGGTATTAAGGATGTGGTTTAATTGATATTATAAGACTGTCAAGCTGAACAACATGACTTGATATCCACAACAATATATTTGTTACTTGTTACAAATATGGCTGGTAGAAGAAGGATTGACTAAAAAGGAACAATTGAAGGCATAAAAAGGAACATTGTTTATTCCCTTTTCACAATTCCCTCCAAAACAAAATTCACAAAGATTGCATCCACCACTCTACATCAGCAATGATAGCTCCTTCATCTTTACAAAACATGCATTCCTGTAAGGTGATGCAATTCATATATATTATCTAAGTTAATGCAAGTTTCATATATTTATTGTAAATTAAAGAAGATAATCATGAATTAAATATTAATTGGTATTTAAATATGAAATAATTGTACATAATTGGTTGCCAAGAAGGGTGATGAGTGCATGGCGTATTGCTGGAACCAGTCACAATTAGAAGAATGGAATATGCATGAGTGCGGTGACACATTGTTTAGCATTCACAAAGTATGGAAAGCAGCACTTCATCATGGCTTTCATCCTTTATCCATCTCCTCTTAGCAAATTTGCGTTTATATTTTCGGTTAATTATGATCGAAAATCTGCTAAATATAAGCATAAATAAATAACGAAATCATATTAATAAAGCATAAAAATTTATGTGACTTTAAAGATTGTTCATTATTTTTAGATTTTAATTTTTATTTAAAAAAAGAAGTCTTTTATTGTGCTACTCCCACTATGTCATCCATGCTATAATCATCATAACCATAACTATTAAAAATATGAATGAATTCTGAGGCTAATGATTACCCCCATTGACCAAAAATTATAAATGAGTTATTTTTAAGATTTCCAAAGAGATTATAATATTGTACTTTCCAATTCATATCCCAACTTGATTCTATTTCAAGTGATGTGCTATGTGTTCAGTTAAAAAAAAAATTATCATCCAATTGATACATGAAACATTACTTATATCTCAACTCAATTCTATCCCAAGTGATGTAGATAATAAACTAGGGTTTATCTTTCCTTTCTATATCTAGAGGAGGAAGAGGAGGAGGAGGAATTCTACTTAAAGATTACATTTTTGAACTAACAAAGAGGACAATGGATAAATGATCCAAGTTCTTTAGAGAAAAAGTTTGATCGAATAATTATAAATAAATAAATAAAACTAGGGTTTCTAAAATTCTCCATGCAGTTTCCCCATAAACTTTAGGGCGGATCTAAACTGTTATCCTATAGATATTCATATATTCTTACTATAGTAGAAATTCTATAGAAATTTTGACAAGACTTCCCCTACTTTTTAAACATTTTCAAACCTGCAACTTAAAATATAAACACTTCTATAAATTTAACACAAGCACTTTTACTTTCAAATTTCTTATTTCTAATCCACAACACACAATAAACATCATCAAATTAAAATATATCTATAAATCATTCATCAATAAATCAAAGTATTTAAGACAATGGTAACAACATTATGACATCAAATGCCTCAAATAGAAAAATAAATACCCAAAGTCCAAAAAACTAATACAATAAGTTACTATAGACAATAAATAAATAAAGTGACAAAGAAAGTCAATGAGTCCTACATGGCTTACAAACACAACCTAGAGCACTACAGCGTAACCCGCCTCAACTAATTATTGAGCTAAGGAAGTTTATAATCTCTTAAGAGGGAAAAAAGTGAAGGGGTGAGTTTTCATAAATCTAATAAGTAGAATAGTTTTAAATAAGTAAGAAACATAATAGAGATAATAAAATAATAACAATAAAAACAAAATTTTATAATGTAGATACCAATATTAACATATACAATATAACTATTCCAAAATCTCGTGAGAATCATGAAATTTCATTTTATTCATGCTAAATATGGAAGTTTTAGAAAGCCTAACATGATCTCATAAATAAATAATTTTTTAAAATCTTACACTAAACTAGTACGTTGAGAAAATTTGTTGTACTTGAATACTCTTCGGGCAGAGCAATGGACATACACATAACTCACTGATCATATACTCGTCTTACTCATTGGTAGACCAAAACTCCCAAAGAGTAAGGTGTTCAAACACATGGCCTAAAACTTTTATATATGCATAGACAAGTCCCTAAGACCTTAATCTCATCTATAAATCTAAAAGGGGGAGAGTATCACTTAGTGATTTGAAAACCATTTTTGTTTATGCAAATTTAAACTCATAGAACATTATCATGTCGTATTTAATAAGTTTTAATCCATAAACTCTTTAAGCTCATTTTTATTGATATAAAGTGTAGTATAATCTCAATTACAAATATTTTGAGTGTCAAAACTGTAAAACATATTCTTTCATAACTTAAGATAAATATTTAAATATAATATGATATAGTCTAAGATAACTAAGAAAAAGTATCTATTTTTTATAAAATAAATTTAATATTTTTTCTTAAAAGAATTGGATAGAGATAAAAAAAACCTCTCACCTGTGAAACATCAACCTTTACTCTATATTTTTACTCTGACCCATCTAGCCGCGGGCGCTTATGCATTCATGACCAATTGAGCTACGGCCAAGGGCAAAATAAATTTAATATTCTTCCATGGACTTTCATAAAATAGTGATTGAAATAAATTCAATGCCGCTAATGAAAAATAGGTTTTCTAGATGAGCCACGTATAAGAACCCTTCTAATGAAGAGAATATATAATTACTCACTGGAATGAAAATTAATAATCGAATTATAATTCTAAACAAAATTTTACTAAACAAAATTGTATCACATCGAGTTATTCTTGTACCAACTCATGAAGTCGATGCGGGCTTTGCGTCTTAAGACCCAAATCATCGCATCAACCTCCTATGTGTCCTAAAATGAAGATAAATAATACATTAGCTAATAATTAAATAAAATTCAAAATTAAGCCCAAATCAATGAATTAGGATTTTTCAAAATCCAAATCGCCCTCTTTCCATGAAATCCAACACCTCAACATATATATATATATATATCCTTTAATTTGATAAGTATATCTTGTCAAAAAACCTCCAAAATGCTTTCTTATACTAACTTTCTCTTTTCAAAACCTTAAACACCTAAATTTCTTTCTAATTAGAAAGATTCCAACATTCTAAAGTTCTAAATCATCTTTAAATTATCAGCTATATAACATTATCTAAAAATCATACTTAAATAAGTATGCAATGGAAGACTCCAATGAAAAATGGCCGTGAAAATATTGAAATGCTTACCACTTTCCTCTTGGCAATGACAGCTCCCCTAAAGTCAAGATAACTGAGAATATAATATGATATAGTATAAGATAACTAAGAAAAAATATCTATCTTCTATAAAATAAATGTAACATTTTTTTTAAAAGAATTGGATGAAGATAAAAAATTATCACCTATGAAACATCAACCCTTACTTTATGTTTTTACTCGAACCCATCTAGCCGTAGCCGCTTGTGCATTCATGACCAATTGAGCTACGGCCAAGGGTAAAATAAATTTAATATTCTTCCATGCATTTTCATAAAATAGTGATTGAAATAAATTCAATGTCGTTAATAAAAAAATATGTTTTCTAGATGAGCCACGTATAAGAACCCTTATAATGAAAAGAATATATAAAATATGTTTTCTAGATAAGCCACGTATAAGAACCCTCCTAATGAAGAGAATATATAATTACTCACTAGAATGAAAATTAATAATCGAATTATAATTCTAAACAAAATTTTGCTAATCAAAATTGTATCACGTCGAGTTATTCTTGTACCAACTCATGAAGTCGATGCGGGCTTTGCGTCTTAAGACCCAAACCATCGCATTAACCTCCTATGTGTCCTAAAATGAAGATAAATAATACATTAGCTAATAATGTAATAAAATTCAAAATTAAGCCCAAATCAATGAATTAAAATTTTTCAAAATCCAAATCGCCCTCTTTCCATGAAATCCAACAACCCAACAAATATATATATATATATATATTCTTTAATTTGATAAGTATATCTTGTTACAAAACCTCCAAGATGCTCTCTTATACTATCTTTCTCTTTTTAAAACCTTAAACACTTAAATTTCTTTCTAATTAGAAAGATTCCAACATTCTAGAATTCTAAATCATCTTTAAATTATCAGCTATATAACATTATCTAAAAATCAGACTTAAATAAGCCTTGTACAATGGAAGACTCCAATGAAAAAAAGCCGTGAAATAAGACTTGTTTTAGGCTTTAGGCAAGTGGGGGCTTAAAATGTTTTTTTTGGATCCTAAAAAATTTAACAACTCATTTCTTTTAAAACACATGGCCCATTTTAGATCATGTTTCCCTTCTATACCTATATTAAATAATGTAAATTTATGAAAATAGACAAATCTCAATTATTTTATTATAATAAAATAGAAATCACTAATACAAAAAAAAAATGAAAACTTAATATAAGTTTCATAAAAACTAAAATAAAATTCCTAAAATCCACAAGAAAATTTTAAAAAATGACTTAAACAAATTTGACCATATGTTTTGAAGGCCTAAATGATAGAATTTGAACTTGAGGCACAAGGTGTATATATATATTATATGCGTGATTATAACACTCGTAACCTAAGTTATTACTTATGAAGGTTAGATACTCGTTTGAAATGTCTTACATCAGTGCCCTTTTCTTGGAAACAAACTCATCCTTGAGTTAAACGTAAGGTACAATGTCTTATCTTTATTTAAATAATATAAATTAGCAACACTTGAAGTATTTGAAATGTTCCAATCACTTGGAAGGTGTAACAAATAGGTGTTATCGTTGATTTTTCATGCCACATCAAATGAGCCATACTTCCTATTTAGGAGCTTGGATTACACTCTAGGGAACTTATTCTTTTTCATAAAAGCCATCACTAGGTCACCTTCCTTAAATGTTTTCCTCTACCAACATTCATCGGCATCTGCTTTGTACTTTGCATTACTCATCTTTATATTAGCACGATCTTGTCACTTCTTTTTCACCATATTATTAATATTAAAAAACCTTAAACTAAAACTCTAATACCATATTGTTGGAGTCAATGACATAAAAGTACATTTTTAATTTTCAACTACTAGTTTATTATAATTTTTCACAAATAATTTGAATTTTTAGGTAATATTTTTTTTTAACTATAAATATAAGAATTAACTTTTTGTAACTAAAATGTAGATAATTGAACATTATGCCACTGAGTTGTATTTCTATTTCTATTAAACATTCGAATCATCTTTCTCAAGAAATTAAAAGAAGATTATATCCTCAAGAAATTAAAAGAAGATTATATCCTCAAAAATTAAATTAAAATTTAATTTCAAAAATATAAATTAAAGTTATATTTTATTAAATTAAATTTTAAAAATAAAATAATCATACAATAGAAAATTATACAACAGAACTAGTGTGTGAATTTTCAAGAGTCACACACATTAAATGTGAGGTACCAATTTGGTGTTATCTTCATTATTTAGTGCTTTGCTTGGGTATAGTCATCAACTTTTATAGGTAGACTAGACTAAAGCCTAATTAAGAGAAAGGCCAATCCAAGCACAAGCCTAGGCTCAATGTCAAACCCAATTAGAAGGATTGCTAGGCCTAAGCCTAAATTAAGAAAAGGCCTAACCCAAGCATGTATCTGATCCATTAGGAGGCTCACTCAAAGAAATGCATTAAGCCCAATACCCTAAATAAGAGAAATCTCTAGGTTTGGGCATGAGAATGAACCCAATCCATGAAGACAATGGCTCGAAAGCACATTAGGGTTCAAACTTTCAGAAATAGGTAGATTGATAACCCAGACATCTAAAGTGCACCCTTCCCGAGAAGGGAAGCAAGCCATCCATTGGGCACTGGTAGCCTTCTGACTCGAGGAATCTACCATAATTGAGGACAATTGACAAGCATAAGAAATTGATGAGTCTCTAGTCTATGTTCTTTGAAAAACACGAAATAATTATTCCATAAATATCACAATAAAACCTTATTCAAGATCCTTAAATTCATACTCCACATGAGAGGTGGGGATTATGGATAACTAAAATATAACTAATCACCCTCCAAAACCTATAAAAAAAAATAGGAGTTGCATGTAAGAGATAGAGGCAAGAAACAGAAAATTACATCACAAAAAATAACATACTTTTACAGGCAAGAAAAAATTGGAGAACCCTTTGATTTTTTTTTTTTTTTCCGACTCATAATCAATGTGATTAACTTAAATATCTGAGGTTGATTGTAGAAAAAAACCTCTAGCGCATCTTGATCGAATTTTATGAGCATAGGAGAATCACTAAGACTTTATCCCAATCAAAAGCTCGATCTAGATTGAACCATTTAGCAAAAAAGCTATTTCCTATGTGAAAACCTAACTGCAAACTGAGGCTCACATTGCTTGATATCGCCTAACCCGAGGTCAATACACACAAAAGTTATTTCAAAATATTTTGTGTAAAAAAAAAGGTACAGTAAAACCCTAGAGTTAGTTAGAGGGTATAAGACCTTAGATTCCACCATTGAGCTTCTTGACTATTTATCCTGAGTTTGTAACCGCATCACAATAGAAAGGTCAAGAAACAAGTTTTTCTTTTTTTTTGGTCTTTTATGAAAGTCTTACACTCCCATGGAGTTTATGGTTCTATATTTAGCGACAGAGGTAGAGATTCCAAGATACGTGGAACTTGATTTTTTCTTTGGGTTATATTGTATTGAATCCAGTAATGCATGAGTATATGATGGGATTGTAAATAAATTCCCATCATCAAGAGGGAACAATCTCATTCATGCCTTAAATAAAATTTTCCCTTCTATAACGAGTGTGATAAAATTGAATTGAGTTTGCATATCAAAATGTTATGTTATAAGACTTAGACTCTCTCTCCCTTTGTCGAAGATAGAGTATATAAATATTAAAGACTAAATGCAGTGGCTTTTCACATAGCATGCAATATGATAATCTACTTAAAGATTAGATGATTTTTTCTTTAATAGCTTTGTTAGGTTGTCATGATAGTGACAACTACGAGATCTTCTTCATGAGTAGGTTTTATTATTATTTTCTTAACATGATAGACGAAATTTAAACCTTACTTTTAAATAATATTATTAAAAAAATTAATTTTTTTTCACTCTAAAATTACCTTTATTAAAATCAAATCCTTATCTCTGTTTGACTAACTCGTTTGCTTCGACAATCCACTACAATTTCTAAAAATGACATAAAGTTATAAATTAACTTCATCTCTTTTTCTATTCTTTTTCATTTGTTTCTGATAATATAAAAGGAGGAAGTGCGGAGCAATAACAGTGCAAGAGTAAAGAAAATAAAATGAAAGAGAAGATACAAACATCAATAAATGAAATCATTGCTTTAACAGCCAAGGTTTTTTTTTTAAAAAAATTAATTGTTGAGCTCATTATTTATAGGTTTAATCGGTTTGTTGGAGTTTTTTTTTAAAGAGAATTGTACTTTTTTTTGTAAATTTAAAAATATTAAAGGCAAAAAGTTGTTATTTTAAGATTCTAAATCGAGCAAATTAATATTTAAACTTCATAGTCTTCTTCAACAATTTCTGCAAAAGTTTAAGAAAATGTGGGGTTGTATATATGGAAGCCATGAAAAACTTTTAGTCTTTCATGAATTTGTTTAATTTTTTTAAATCTCAATTTTTAAACAATAGAGTTTCTCTTTCGGTTTTTTCTCAACTTCACGATACCATCTACAGCAATATATTTCACATATGAAAATTTAACCCATTTTTTTTATAAAAAAAAAAAAAAAGAGTTCAAAGCTCTAAAATATACAATAATACTAAGCTCTAATAAATAATTTCATTGACTAAACTGGTTTTAGGCTTTTTAGTTTTATGTTCGAAAACTAATTGTTGATGTTATTGTTAGTGCTATTCTCAATTTTTCTTTTCATTTATTTGTGATTTTTTTACTAAAAAAATTAATATAAGTGATGTTATGTGACAATTTGTTTTTATGTTTTTTTTATAAATAAATTTGATAAGAGATACAATTCTATATTTAAAATAAGAATAAATATATGGGTACGAAGAGAGAAAACCAAGGGTTAAACAGCACTAATCTTAAATAATTAATTTGTTTTTGAAAGAGGATTTACTGGCTTTATTAATATTTTGTTTAAGAATAAACCATCTATGATTTGTTATTAAAATTACTGGTAAATAATAAGAATAATAAAGTTATGTAGTATATTAAAATTTAAATACATAAATTGTATGTGTAATATTATTATTATCCTCAAATAAGTTTCTGACAAGACAAATAATTTACGATTTATTATATATAAGCCTCCATAACACAAAATATTCTCTTAATATTTTGTTTCATGAATATTCAAAAAACTAGGAAATGACAATAATATTCTTTTTTTTTATAAAAAAAGTAAGGATACTATATTAATCAAGAACACTAGCAACAACAGAATCTGCTACAACATAGAATAAAAGAGAAGAAGAAATCATTATCATCCAAAGCTGCTTATCCGCAACGAAAAAAGCGAGTTTGAATAGACCATGTTAACTTCTCTAGAATTATAATTAACGTTCAGAATATTAGACTAAAACAATAACTCAATAATATCAGAAATCTATACCCTTTCTTAATTAATCTCGCTATAGTGATTAAGTCCTCTTCCTAGACGGCTGAAGTGTGTGATCCATTTCTATAACTACTTTTTTTTAATTATTATGTATCAATGTATAATTATGGTCGTGTTTTAGTTGTAAGTTGTGATGTGGGTGGATATCGGTTCGGTTGAATTGAAAATTAAATTAAATAAAATAAAAAAAATTTAATTTATTTTAGTTTAGAATTAAGTATTTAGTCGGTTTTATATATTTGAGATTGATTAATTCAATTTTAATTTAATTCAAATAAAAAATATTTTAAAAATATAAATTAAACCGAACCGATTTGATTTCTTATATGATCCTAATTGAGATTATAATTTATCAATCTTTAATTGTCACTTGCATAAGAAGATAAAATATTATTAAGAACATTTTAAATTTATGAATTTTGTGATATTTTAATATTATTTTGGCATATGTGGGTGAAATTTGAACAATAATTTGTCATTTATTAGCAAATATTTCTAAATCCGCTTTATAATCTTCATGAATCATGATGCCGGTATTAGTACTCAAAACGATGACAGTGACGATACAAATACAATCTCCATCCGGTTCTAGAGGGTGCACCAAAAGGCAAAACACATACGTCCCGCCAAAACGCGCACTGGGAATACGACACCATATCCTCGCTGGCTGGGAATACGACACCGTAATAGTTACATGGGAGTTAAGTGTAGTACCTATATAGTCTTGTAGGCGTCATCAATTTCGTTTGCCGTTCTCTTGAGGCATCAATTATTATTCGCATTCTGGTATAAATTTGGTGGTAATGCAGCCACTGGCAGGCCATTTCTGCCTCCTTTTGTATTCACGAGGGCATTATTTAATACTTTACAATTAAATAGTTATATGGGATTTGTTTCCGATAGATCTTAGGGTTTTTTTATATGTATTACTCTTTCTTTGTAAATATCAATAACTTTATCTTTAAATCTTGCCTAATTAGAGAAAATAAAATAATTTATAGAATTATAAACACTTGAGTATTATAATTAATAAGTTTATGTTAAAGTAATTTTTTTAAAAGAGAATTATTCTAAAATAGGCTACTATTGAAGTTACCAATTAGCTTTCATACTCCCATGTAACTATTACTTTTTTTTATGTATATGATTCTTATATTTATTGGTTTTATACTTTTTTTAATATGCTCGTAGAAAATGTTCAACATTGGTACAATAAGAAAGGAGATATAACTTGTGAGACATATCATCTAGTACATTTATAGTTTCAGTTTGTTTTTTGTAACTTATGTAATGCATCTTCTTTTATTAAATTATGCAAATCTTCAAAGTTAATTTTTTTGAAATATTATATTACATTGCCTATATGCATAGATAAAGGATGAACAACTAGCAACATTTAAATATTTAGTTTTATATATAAAATGATATAAGAATGTAATGCAATGTGATGATAGGGTAAACTTTAACATTTTTTCATTGTCCTAATACTTTTCAAAATGAGTTATAATTAAGTTAATTTAATAAGTACAAAATATATTATCTAATGTATTATTTCTTTTGAAATTTATAGAAGTGGGTCTTACCTATATTTTCTCTATAACCATGGTTCAGATGAAACAAAATTCATATATATATTTACCTATCTTTTTTTTCATTGCAGGTTGGCTTTAGAAGCATATACTATTTACATAATTGTTGTTGAATTTTTATAATTTTTGGATGCTTGACTAATGTACTACTTTTGAAACATATAACTTGTAGTCTCCATACTTTTATAGTTGAATTTTTAATTTTATGTTTGATTTGGATGTTGAATTTTATAATGTTGTTGTTAAGGAAGCATATAACTTAATTGTTTTGATGTTATTTGTAAATTATGGATTGATTTCATACATTTAAATAAATTGTTGAATATTTTTAAATTGTAATTTATATTATATAATAATATAGTTTAGTATATAAATATTAATTTAATTATATATATAAATTAAATCAAATTTGAGAATAAAAAAATTAATGATAAAAATCTATCATAAATTAATAAGAGAATTCTATCAAGAATTAGTGATAATCATATATGTTGTCACATAAGCGTACATGTCAACTGCCACGTAAGTGCACACATAAGCGTACATATCAACTGTCATATCACATACTAAATTTGTAAGTCACATAGTTTATGATAGAATGTATCTATCACAAAATTTATCTATAATTAATCCGTGATAGAAATAATCTATCATAAATTAGTGAAGTAATTTTAAGTGATAGAATATATTTATTATAAAACTTCATTTGTCATAGATATTATTTATCACCAAAACTCTTTGTTAGTAGTGATAATATTATCAATAATTAAGTGCCTTAGAATAAAGACACTTTGGGATTAGAAATATAATTATCTTATTCAACATTCACTTTTTATTATATATTATTAAAATATTTAAAATTATTTGTACTTTGTAATATATTCTATTGAATTATTAATTTATTCTTATTATCGCTTTTGAATATTTTTAATACATCCGTTATTTATAAAATATGACCAAATAATTTTTAATAAATTTTCTCTTTTATTTCTAAAAGTATTTATTTTATCTCTTAAAATATTTAAAATATTAATGTATTTATTAGATTAGGATTAGTTTGTGTATAAAAGATATTGAAGTTTATAGTATATTCGTAAAAGAAAAAATAAATTTTATATATAAGTATACTTACAAATGTTTTTGGTCTTTTTTTAGTAATTTAATAAAAAAAAAATTAAAAATTAAATAAAAATAGTAAATGGGAGATGATGAGATAAAATGGAGGTCATACAGCGTTACTTTACACTTAATTAGGAATTTAAAAATTACACTATTTTAGCGTTATTGCGGATCTCTTAACATTCCACCCATCTCTACTTGTGAACACGTTGATCAATTAAAGATATGTAGCTTCCACATCCGAGCAACATTTCCAAATTGGAAGATGGTTCGCATTCAGTTCATTAATATCGCAACTGCAAATGGCATTGACGTACTCCAGTATTCGGAATGGTTTGGTAATATGTCATTTTCACATTGATTCCCATGCAAACTAATACAATTTCCTCCACTTAAAAAGTGACTTCATTTATATCTCGCAAGCATGTCATAGAATATAAAAATGCAGACTTCTCATTATTTGACAGCTGGTTGGGTGCCATACTCTTGACGTTTGAAGGATTTATCCAACGTTGACTAAGGGAAATCATATTCACTTAATTCGATTTAGTTTTTCTAACTCTTGTAGAGTGGTACAACTAAACAGAACCCACCATATCCAAATGCACCGAATACTGAAAAGAAATTGAAATTTAAAAGGTTATTCTGCATGTGACTCAAATATTGTTTTTTAACAACGGACTCGACTCAATTTTTTTTTTTTTTTTATATTTATAAATCAATAGTGAGATGATCTAATAAGATTATAGAAACAGAAATAGAGGAGGGGGAAAAAAAACTGTAGAAAGGAGCTCATGGAAGAAGAAGAATTAGAACCTGTGAGTCCTACAGGGCAGTACTTGAACAGCTCAGCTCTTTCTCTTTCAATTCTTGGGGTACTTGAATCGCAAGTGCCAATTGATGATTCTCTGACTATGCCCTTGCTCAAGGACGTTTTTCTCCCCATCAACTCACGTTTCTCCTCCATTATGGTTTTTAAACATTCATCTTTCGTTTCTTTGACTGAAAACATTCCTCTTTTGTTGATGCTTTGCGATATCAATTAATACTCTCATTATCTGTCAAAAATTCGATAAGTCCTTTCGATTAACTTAATAAGGTTATTGATACTAATTTGTAGGAATTTGACATCAGGTTGCAGAAGACAATGGAGAAAAGAAATGGAGGAGAGTTGAAGTGGAGCTCAAAAATCACGTAAAAGTTCCGAATTTCCCCACTGGATTGTCACCAGAATCTTATGACAAATTTCTCGATGACTATATTACGAAAATAGGAATGGAACAGCTTCCGCAAAGCCAACCTTTATGGGAAATTCATATAATCAAATACCCTACGAGCCATGCAGCTGGTATTGTAATATTCAAGCTTCACCATTCGCTTGGCGATGGATTCTCTCTTATGGGAGCTCTTCTTTCATGCCTGCAAAGAGCTGACAATCCTTCTCTTCCCTTGACATTTCCTTCAATAAAGAACGATGAGAATAATGATAACAAAATTTTCAGGAGATTGGCAAAAATATTTTCTGTGGTGTCTAAGACAGTAGCAGATTTCTCTTGGAGCATAGCAAAGAGTACTCTGATTGAAGATGATCTAACGCCAATACGATCCGGGGATGCTGGAGTTGAGTTCCGGCCAGTCACTGTGGCATCAACGACCTTCTCCCTTGATCACATCAAATTAATTAAGAACAAAGTTGATGCGGTATGTTTCATAGCTGTTCCTTTTTTAAATAGAAATCTTTGGTTTGTAACTTTTACTTATACAGTTTAAACTACCATTCTCTTCGAATATAATTGCCTTCTGATCCAAAGGTAATTCAAAGCTTATGTAGTAATTAATCACTCGGCGAAACTAGAATTTTTTTAAGCGGGGTTATGATATAATTTTGAATATTTACTAAAGAAAAAATATGAATTAAAAATATAGATACCTACTTATAGATATAGGAAACTTTGCTTCTTTTTTAATCTTTTTATTTAATTTAATTTATTTTTTTTCTGTATAATTTTTTATTTAATTCATTTTAATATTTTTTATTAAAAAATAAAAAAAATTAATAATATGATAACATGTATCATTTATAATTTATTACAAAATAATATGATAAGAAATTCTCCTTAATCTCCCTCTTTTCTCCTTCATCACAATAACAAATATATATAAGTACAAAATTAGAATCCCATTTTTTAAAGAAAATCGTGTTCTTGCGCCTCAAGCCAAGAATCACGTCCCACAATCTTCTTCTAATAATCTTCTTCTAATTTACTGAAATTCTCCTTAATTATCTCCTATAATAATGTTTATAATATATCACAATATCTCCTAATTTTAGTAAAATATATCCTTAAAATATACACTTAAAATATATCTCGTACACCCCCCCACAAGTTGGAGCGTGTAAATTTCGAATGCCCAACTTTTTAATAAAAACTCGAACTGCGACTTTCCCAATGCCTTTGTAAATATGTCCGCCAACTGAACCTTCGTAAACACATACGATGGATCAATCAAACCCTCTACGATCGCATCTCTAACAAAATGACAATCGACTTCTATATGCTTAGTTCGCTCATGAAAAATAGAATTTTGTGCAATATACAAAGCCGACTGATTGTCACAATAGAGTCTTATTCCCTTCTCATGCTGAACTCCTAAATCCCCAAGTAATTGCTTCAACCACTTCAACTCATAAGTAATAGACGCCATTGAACGATATTCTGCTTCCGCCGACGATCGTGACACTGTTTATTGCTTTTTGGTTTTCCAGGAGACTGGGGAATAACCAAGTAATACAAACCATCCACTCAGCGTCTTCATGTCAACGGGCAACTAGCCCAATCCGAGTCACACCATCCTTCCAAACTCAACTCACTATTTGTTCTCAACAATATACCTTGTCCCGGGTTCTTCTTCAAATAACGAATAACTCGCAATGCAGCTTCCAATGCTCTTCCCATGGATTTTGCATAAATTGAGACAAAATGTGAACGGAATACGCCAAATTCGGCCTAGTCACCCCGAGATAGATAAGCCGACCCACCAACCGCCTATAACTCTCTGCATTATCGAGCAATTTTCCACTAGTTAACACCAATTTGTGATTTTGCTCCATAGGAAATTCCGCTAGCTTCGACCCCAACAATTCCGTCTCAAATATTATATCTAATGCATACTTCTGTTGACACATAAAAATTCCCTCCTTACTCCGCGCCACCTCCAGCCCAAGAAAATATCTCAAAACTCCTAAGTCCTTCATCTTAAAGCATTTTCCAAGATAATCCTTGAATATTACTAACGCCACTTTATCATTTCCTGCAATGATTATATCGTCCACATAAATAAGAACATTAATCTGGATTTTACCCTTTGACAATGTAAACAAAGAATAGTCTGAATACGACTATTTGAAGCCATGGCTCTTTAGTGCCGTTGTTATTTTAGCAAACCAACACCTAGGAGCCTGTTTCAAGCCATACAATGACTTCTTCATTCTGCACACCATATTTTTGTTGTCACTTTTCTCAAATCCCGGAGGTATCCTCATGTAAGCTTCCTCTTCCAGATCACTGTGCAAGAACGCATTGTGAACATCCATCTGATGTACTTCCCAACTCTTGATCGCTGCAACTGCCAAGAACGTTCGTACTGTCACCATCTTAGCCACAGAAGCAAAAGTCTCATTATAGTCAATACCCTCTACCTGATGATTTTCAAATATCACAAGCCTTGCCTTTAATCTTTGTAAATTCCCATTCTTATCTCGTTTCTCTGTATATATCCACTGATTACCTAGTGCTTTCTTCCCGGGAGGCAACTCTTGCAGTACCCATGTTCCTTGATCTTCTAATGCTCGAATCTCCTCTGCCATGGCTCTTCTCCAACCTTCATGTTTCACTGCTTCTTTAAAGGTTTTAGGTGGTTTTCCTGCACTTACAGCTGTCACATATTGTTTGTAATTATTTAAAAACCGTTCACAAGATACAAAGTGCGAAATAGGATAAAGAGTACCTGAGGTTACCGATGAAAATGGCGAATTTTCAGATGAACTTTTCTTTTTCACAACTGTATGTGTAACAAAACCATGATAGTGAGAGTTTGGGAACTTAACCCGTTTCCCTTTTCCCATTTCCGCCTCTTCATTATTTGCATCTGCTTACACAACCACTTCCTCTACAAACTGTTCACTGCCCAACACCGCCCCCTCAGGGCTTGTATGTTCGCTGCCAGAACCATGCAGCGCACCAGCCTCCCCCTCTTCTCCTTACTGCACTTTCAATTCGCCCCCCTGCTGTCCGCACCTCCTCACTTCCAGTGGCAGCAGGTGCATCAACCCCACCAATATTCACATTATCACCATTATTCACTACTTCATCAAAATCATCACAATACAATTCCTCATTACCTGCTACTATATTAGAGTCACGATCCACATTGCTTCCAACCATAGGAAAAACATGTTCATAGAAATCGACATCACATGAAACAAGTAATTCCTTTTTTTTAAAAATCATATAACAACCATCTCTTTTTAGAAAACGGATAACCAAGAAAGATGCATATACGACTTCTACTATCAAATTTGTCTCCTTTTGATTTTTGATGATGAGCATAACACAAACATCCCATCACTCATATTTCACTTAAATCAGGTTCCTTTCCAAACAAACATTCATATCGTGTTTTAAAATCAAGCACACTTGAAGGCGTACGATTAATTAAATAACACGCCGCCATCACACATTCCCCCCAAACTTTCATTGGCAAGTGTCCCTAGAAACATAAAGCACGTGCTACATTCAAGATATATTTATGTTTACGCTCTACCCAACCATTTTGTTACGGTGTACCCACACACGACATCTAAAAAATTATGCCATTCTTCACAAAATAATTATCCAAGCATTTAAATTCAGTTCCATTATCACTACGAACTCGTTTTATTTTTTGATCAAATTGTCGTTCTACCAAGGCCACAAAATTCATAAATGAAAATTCAACTTCTAATTTATTAAACAACAAATAAACTCAAACTGCTCTTGAATAGTCATCAACAATAGTAAAAAAATAATACGCTCCACAAGAGGAACGAGTCTTATGAGGACCCTACAAATTACAATGAACGAGTTCAAAAATTATACTAGCTCTACTACTACTAATCGGAAAACTCTTTCTAGGTTGCTTTGCACGATAGCATGCATCACAACCATCTTTATTCAAACCACTAGAAACACTCACATTAGGTACCTTCCTAAGCACTTTCTCCGACGGGTATCCTAAACGCTTGTGCCATTACTCCATTGATCTTCCACTACCAAGAGTTAGAGCTCGAGCTTGAGGTACACCACAGAAAAAGAAAAGTCCATATTCGCATTCACCCACTCCAATCAACCGCCTCGTCACTCGGTCCTGTATAATATACAATGTATTAGTTATTTGAACGGTACAATTCTTTTCATCTAGCAACTTTGTGATAGAAATTAGATTACAATCCAATGTTGGAACAAAAAGCACATTATTAATTTTTAGGGTTCCTTGGCAATAACACACTGCCTTCATGAGTGGCTTGTGAACTACTACCATTCGGCAAACTCATTGGACAGTTGCTGATTTGCTTCACATCAATCATCCAATCTAATGTCCTTGTTACATGGTGTGTTGCTCCTGTATCAATAATCCATAGACACTCACCAGAGAGTTTATCCTTCGATTTCGGCAGGTTGAGAAGATCAAGGATATGTTGCCACTGTTCCGGAGTTATGCTTGACAATCCGGCTTGCTCCACGGTACGAGACTGCTGTCCCTGGCTCTGCTGCTGTGTCGAGGTGCTGGCAGTGGCTTTGTTTGCCCTTGCTGCCATGCCCCTTGCCACAGCACTTCCACGCCCTCTCCCAGCCATGACACCACCACGTCCCCCTCTACCTCCACGACCAGGCCCATGGCCACCACAAGGTCGATCACCCCACCAATCCGGAAAGCCGTGAATTTAGAAACACGTGCTTTCATCATGTCGATCACTCCACCAATCCGAAAAGCTGTGAATTTTGTGCTCTGATGTCATGATAAAAAAATTTCCTCAATCTCTCTCTTTTCTTATTCATCATAATAACATATATATATAAGTACAAAATCTGAATCCCACTCTCTAAAGAAAATCGTGTTCTTGCGTCTCAAGCTAAGAATCACGTCCCACAATTTTCTCCTAATTCACATAAAATCTTCTTAATTATCTCCTATAATAATGTACATAATATATAACAATATCTTCTAATTTTGGTAAAATATATCCCTAAAATATACACTTAAAATATATCTCATAACATAATACGTGTCATTTTTTTATAATTTTATTTAAAATAATAAATCAATTATTTTACAATATGTGTCATTTTTCTTATAAATTAAAAATTAAAATGTCACTCTAAATTTTGTGATAGGAATTTTGTTAAAGATAAATATATGAATATGTCATTTTTACCGTTTAAACTTACAAAAATCATCACCCGACAGAGTTTTTAATTTTCTCTTTTGAAACCACATATGTCCTTTTCACTCTAATAAATTAATAAAGAAGTTTGAATTTTTAACTCTTTTTTTTTTTGGTTAATAAATCATCGTTACTATCTTTGATCTCTCTAGTCTTTTTGTTTTTTTGAAACAAAACTCTAATATGACAATATAAGATATATATATATACATATAATTATAAGATCAAATCAATAATTACTTCTCTTATTCTGATGTAACCAACGAGACTCGTGAATGAACCGCGAATTAACCAGAGAGCTGAGAGTGTTTGTGGTATCTGGCTGGTTGCCTTATCCCAACTACTAATTAAAGTAATCTACCAGATCTTCCCAACTACTTTAAAATATTTCTCAACTTATAAACTTCAAATTTCTTGGATGTTGACTTAAATAAGCGTTTTGGGGGCTACTAAATAATTTCTTTGATAAAATTGTATGTGGACTGAACAAATTTTAGAGGTCTAGCTTACTACTACTACTTTGATTGTGACTTTATTCCCATTCTATGGCATGATGCTGTGGGGTAGAAAGCCCATGATAAAATATCAAGGTAACATCATATTTTAATTATCAATTGTACGAATATTATAAAGTCTGAACATTCATATTGTTCAAATTTGAACTTCAGCTATATACCTTTTCTTTAACTGAAAAATGATGTCGTTTTTCACCTAAATGACTGTAGAGCATTCAATGCAAGAACAATACTTGAAATCTTATTATATTTTATAATAATTAATTAATTAATGAGAGCAATATCCATGTTAGGATCATTACTTTACTAATCATGGTCTTGTTTCTGTTAACACATAATGTTAATGATATAATCATTCTTGTATGCACGATTATAATGCTATGAAACTATAATATGCTTATTATGAATGTTCTATTAATTTTGCTTGATAACAGACTATTAATGACGTTATTGCCGGAATAGTCTTCCTGGGAATTCGGTTATACATGCAAGAAATAAGTCAGGATTCAAGCAAAGCAAAATCTACTGCACTGGTGTTGCTCAATACCAGGGTATTTCGGAGCTACACATCAGTGAAGGATATGGTTAAACCTAAGGCTAAAACACCATGGGGAAATTATTTTGCATTCTTGCATGTACCCATCCCCAAGTTAACTGATACTAGATTTGCAGATCCTCTCAAATTCGTCCTGAAAGCACGACAGATCATCAATGGCAAGAAACGCTCTTTAGGGTTTTACCTCACTGCCAGACTACTGGAGATTTTGAAGAAATTTAAAGGCCCTGAGGTATATATATATATATAAATATAGTGATTTGAATTAAATCAAAAAAGAAAAATGGAATCATATTGCTTGAGGAACGACTATGAAATAATTTTGACAACGCATGTAATTTAATTTGTCAGGCAGCAGCTAGATATATCCATGGAAGTATAAAGAATACGAGCATGGCAATCACAAATATGATTGGGCCACTGGAGGAGATGGCTTTGGCTAATCATCCAATTAAAAGCTTATATTTTATGGTCGTTGGTGCACCTCAGGTATGAAAGGGAAACACCATTTCAATTTATTCTCTTTTGGTCTCAATCATAACCAACTTCTTTCAATTACTTCAACCTAATTTTATATTCCCAGAAGCAGAATTTGCATATAATTACGTAGAAGATAGCGAGAAATTTTTTTTTTTTTTACTGCCAATAAGACGGAGGACCGGCTAAATACAAGTTCAACTCAACTATGATTCAGCATAACGGATGACAAAAAAAATAAAACAAAAGTTACTTTCAAAATAGAAGGAAACCTTATACAATATCATCATAAGCAAAAATTATTAATATAGAAAAAATTTCTTTTAATATAAGAATTAAATGATCTTTTTTTTTTTTTGAAAGAAAATATAGGTATATTAAATTGATTGGCTAAATCTTAGTAATTCATTAATTTTAATTACTTATCACTAAAAATAATTCATTTTTACAATATGAAATATACATGTAACAAATTTTAAGTTGCATAAGAATTTAAGTTGGGGCCTTAATGCAATGAAATTGAAGCCTGAATTTTAAGCAGGTCCTTAGGCAATTGCCTAAGAGTTGAGCCGCTTCTGACAACAACAATGTGCATTTTTTATTTTATTTTATGTGATTGCAGAGTCTAAGCATAACAATGGTTAGTTATATGGGAAAGTTGAGGGTTTCTGTGGTAGCAGAAAAAGGCTTCATTGATGCTCACAAGTTGAAGTCGTCCATAGAGGATGCATTCGAGATGATACTGAAAGCTGCATGTGAAATTTCTCCCTTGGAGACATGTTAAGAGAATGAACTTAATGATATTAGAGAAATTATTAGTCTTTATACCTTTTAAATAGTTCGATTAATCTTTGTTGTTGAAAAAATAATATTTTAATGATACCTTTTAGATAACAAATTAAATCAATATATAATAATTGTAAAAGTTTTATATTTAATCAAATTTATCTTATCATCTCTAAAAATTACGCTTTAAATATTATTTTTAATGGTAAAAATGAGTAATTCAATTAAACATCAATAGTTAAATTGACAAATTCTCATACTATTATTTTTTTCTCCTTTATACAATCATTAAAAAAGTTTACAATAGAATTTATTGTTTTTAATACATAATTTAATGTAATTTTATTTAGAATAATATTACAAATTTAAGTTGTATCTCAAGTAATGATGTGTTAAATAATTATTGAATATAATAAATAATTTTATATTTTATATTATTTTATCACCGAATGGTTACTTGGCATATCATTATTTGAGATATAATTTAAAATACAAATTAAGATGTATAATATTATTTTTTGTTTATATATTTGATGTGTTTTTCATATATAATAAACAATAAAGCATGATATTTATATTAAATGCATATGCCTAAGAGAAAATGGAAAGTGTAAATAACATGGTCAGGAAAGACCCTAGATAACGTTGCTTTGACCCTAAATAACACTTTTTACACCAAAACAACCGTTGTTTACCTTGAGGTATTAAAGAAAATAAAATTGAAAACAAATTCCCCTTCCTGCTTCCTTTTGTACTACTCGATTCGTCATCTCAATGTCTTTCTAATGTCTGAGTTATTGTTAAAAAAAATGAAAAAAAGGAAAAGGAAAATTATTGATGAATATAATGGCTTCTCAGTAGAATATTGCTTATAGAAAGTTTTAGTCACTGCTTGGTCTGCTTAGAGAAAAAAAGTAAACTAATAAATTTCTAATCAAAGAAAATTCTCATGTGTTGTATTTGGTGTACAAATAATATGAAAAGTACTTAATACCTCAAGACAATGAAATAACAACAAATGTCCCAATGGATAGCATTTATATTTTATTTTTTAGTAGTAATTTTTAAATTCTCAATGGATGATCTATATAGCGGCTTATGGTTACAGGCTTTGGTCCCCAAGTCCAGAAAATTTTCAAATAAACAAATAAATTTTTATTTACAATTCAAACCCTTGAAATAAAAATAAACTTACATTTTAGCCCTTTAAATTCTATGTTTGATCCTTAATAGTTTTCAACTATGATCGATTGCCCCATGCGATTTCAACTCTCTTCGTCCCCTGGCCGTCACTGTCACTATCATCTCGTAGTGTGCCACCACTAATCGATCACCCTACCCAACTTTTTAGTCTGTTTTGGTCAAAATGATTCTATCGTTATATAAATTAAAAAAAATAAAGCTTAATGGCATAAATTGTTGTTGGAGTCCGACAATTGACGGCAGCCACCCATCATTACTTGATGGTGAAGGTATAGAGGGTTTTTTTTTCTTCTTATTTTTAAATTATTTATTTTTTAAAAATAATTATTTCATTTAAAGATTTACAATTAAGAAAAGAGAAAGAAAGATAGATGAGAGAGAAAAAAGAAAAGTTTATTGTATTTAATCCTATAATTAAATGTAAATTATTTTATTAAATTGAATTGTATTAAATGAATAGATGACATTGCATCTCGTATTTAAAATTAAATTAAATAAGGATTACCCTTTGATGATCCAATCTTGTCAGCTCATAAAAAGTAAAAATATTATTATACTAAAAAATCAAAATTTTTATTAAAATTAACGAAATTTTATTAACGAGTTGAGACAAAATTAAATTTTTAAAAATTTATTAGACAAAATTAACGTTGGGTATTCAACAACTGATGTGAGGTAATTAATTTAGTCTAATAAATTTTTAAAAAATTAATTTTGTCTCAACTCGTTAATAAAATTTCGTTAATTTTAATAAAAAATTTGAATTTTTGGTATAATAATATTTTTGCTTTTTATGAGCTGACAAGATTGGATCATCAAAGGGTAATCCTTATTCAATTTAATTTTAAACACGAGATGCAATGTCATCTATTCATTTAATACAATTTAATTTAATAAAATAATTTACATTTAATTATAGGATTAAATACAATAAACTTTTCTTTTTTCTCTCTCATCTATCTTTCTCTCTCTTTTCTTAACTGTAAATCTTTAAATGAAATAATTATTTTTAAAAAAATAAATAATTTAAAAATAAGAAAAAAAAAACCCTCTATCACCTTCACCATCAAGTAATGATGGGTGGCTGCCGTCAACTGTCGAACTCCAATAACAATTTGTCATTGGGCTTTATTTTTTCTAATTTACACAACGATAAAATCATTTTGACCAAATCAGACTAGAAGACAACAAAAAATATAGGCTCCTTGATGCTTACGAAGGTCAAGGCAGCTTTGACCACCTTCCTCGAGAAGTATGTAGATTTTTTTTGTTTGGTCCCATAAGGACATGTCCAAGTTGATTTGAATATAGCCTACTGTCAACTGAATGTAGATCCCAGCTATAGACTAGTCAAACAAAAGATAAGACCTTTCAATTAAAAAAGATACAAAGCCAAAGAGGCAGAGGAGCATAAGCTACTCAATACTTATTTCATTCACAAGGCTTATTATCCAAAGTGGGTCTCCAATGTAGTACTAGTGAAGAAAGCAAACGAGAAGTGACATACATGTGTGGACTTCATTGATCATAACAAAACTTGTCGTAAAGACAACTTCTCTTTACCTCGAATTAATCAACTAGTGATGTGACCTTACGACACGAGCTTTTGAGCTTTATGGATGCATTATCATGCTACAACTAGATTGGGATGTATGACCCAGATGAGAAAATATTGCTTTTATCATTATTAGAGGTCTTTATTGATACAAAGTAATGCTCTTCAGGCTCAAGAAAGATGAGGCTACCTACCAACACTTGGTAAACATGATTTTCAAAGATCAAATTAAAAAACCATGAGCTCTATACATATAATATGATCACTAATTCAGTACTCGCTATTGACCACATGTCAAACCTAAAAGGAACATTTGAAGTGTTATAAATGTTGGGGTCGGTACTTACATGCCATCCTTGAATGTACATATACTTGTGCATTTATACAAGTGTACATTCTCATTAAATCACTAATACTAATTAATATGGTACTATGCAATATAACATTACAGACATTATATAATTTCTATAAACTTTAAGACAAATCTCGACTGTCATCTTATGAACATTCTTATAGACTTTATATAATAGGAATTCAGTCAAAACTTTAGCAGAGTTTTTCCTATTTGTTTAATATTCACAAACCTGCAACTTAAATATAAATATTTCTATAAATTTAACACAAGTAACTATACTTCCAAACTTTCCATTTCTTATGCACAATATGCAACTAACATCATTAAATTAAAATAAATCTATAAATTTTTCATCAATATATTCTAAATATCTAGGATAGTGTTAACAATATTATGATATCAAATACCCCAAATAGCAAAATACATATCCAAAATTCAAAGCCTAATGTAATAAGTTATTATAGGCCTACCAAAATGACAAAAAAGTTCATGAGTCTCACATAACTCACAAAATAACGTAAAGCACCACTACATAACCCATGTCAACTAGTCGTTAGGCTGAAGAAGTCTACAATCTCTTAAAAGGAAAAAAAGTGACGGGTGAATTTTTATAAATTCAGTAAGTGGAATAGTTTTAAATAAATAAGAAACATAATAGAGGTAATATAATAATAATAAATTTTCTATTATCTTAACATATATGATATAAATATTCTAAAATTTCATAAGAATCATTAAATTTAGTTTTTTTATGCTAAATATGGAAGTTTTGCAAAATCTAACATGATTTCGTAAATGACTTTCATAAATTGGTTCATATGTAATACATGTCATAAAATTTAAATATTTTCTAAAATCTTACACTAAACTAGTACTTAAGGGAAACTTTGTCGCACTTGAAATACTCTTCAAGTAGAGCATTAAATGTACACAAAACTCACTAATCATATCCTTGTCTTACGCAGCACAAAGCAAAACTTTCAAAGATCAAGCAGTTCATATACGACCCAAAACCTCTGTGTGTGTACAAATGAGTCTTAGTGACTGTAATCTCATCTATAAATCTAAAGGGGGAAGGTACCGCTTAATAGTTTGAAAACCACTTTTATTTATTCAAATATAAACTCATAGTATTATCATCTCATATATAATAATTTGTAATTCATAAACTATTTCAAACTCATTTTTATAAATATAAAGTGCAATATAATCTCAATTACAAATATTTTGAGAGTCAAACTATAACACATTTGCTTTTTTTAAAACAAAAAATAAATATTTAAATATAATATGACATAGTCCAAGATAACTAATTATTAAGAAATAAATCCTTTTTTTTATAAAATAAATTAACATGGTTCCATGCATTTTAATAAAATTATGAGTAAAATAAATTAAATGCTTCATATAGAAAATAAATAATATAATTAAAATATAAATCTCACTCACAAAGTGATGACATAAATTAAAATTATGTTTTTTGAGACATGTCAAGTACGAAAATCTCCTAAATAAGAGAAAATACACAATTATTCACCGGTACAAAAATTAATACTCGAATTGATATTTTTAAATAAAAATCTATTAAACAAAATAGTATCTCGATGAGTTATATACATACCAACTCATAAAAACGATGTGGGTTTTGCAATTCAAAGTCCAAGTCATTTTGTCGACCTCTTATAAATTCTAAAATAAAAAATAATAATAACTTAAACTAATAATATAATGAAATTCGAAATTAAGTCCAAATCAAATGTTAGGGTTTTTTAAAATCTAAATCCCTCTCTTTTATAAAATTCAACACCCTAACAAAAATTGTTAGTGATTTAATTAGAGTGTTGATCTTACTCTCATAAGCTTGAATTTTCATTCAATAGCCTATCAATGCTACTTATTCTAAATTCCTTTTTTTCTACTAGATTTTATACAAAAAAAAATTATAGGAAGTAAACAAAGTCTTTCCTTTTAAAAGAAACTTTTGAGTCACGTCTTTTAATATTGGGACTTAAGTTAAGTACTTTTGAGTTGTTCTTTGTCTAAAACCCTCCTTCCAACTTATAAATACCAACTATAAATAATTTTACCATCTTTTGTTAAAGAAACGTCTCTTTTTTATAGTGGCTTTCTCTCTCTAAAATTCTTGATATCTAAGTAAATTTTTTTTAATATTTTAGAGTTCTAAATAATCTTTAAAACATCACTCACAAAACCATTTACACTAAAATAATTTATAATTTTCTATAAAATAAAGATTTTTCATAAAATTTACCTTAAAATCTTTTAGTTTTTCTTCCTTCTCTTTCGATAGTGGTAGCCTCTTAAAGCCAATTTTTTTCCTTTTTTTTTTTTCTCATGCTAATTTAAAGAGATGAGAGACTTAGTTTGGGCTTTAGGCAAATGAGCCTTTTAAGTTTTATTTTTTCTCTCTAAGACCTTAAAAGATTTAACAACCCATTTCCTTTTTTCTTTAAGACATGGCCCATTTCAATTAGAGTTGCCGAGTATTGATCTATATCTAATAGAGATGAAGTGCACCTTAAAGCAAAAAGTCGTTTAACAATAATGTCATAATAATGGTCATTACTCTTCTGCAACTCCATTGGCAACTTTTCAATGTTTCATTATAAAAAAAATAACTTCATTATCACGTATTAGTGGACATTGCTTTTGATTTTCATTTTGATTTATTGAATTAATTTTATAAGTTATAATAAAAAATAAAAAATCAAAATATCAACCTATTAAATGTGTATAGATTCTATTCATATTTTTTTAAAAAAAAATTAAAATTTAATTTAATAATTATATTTTTTATTATAAAAATAAATAAACGGTTAAGATTATGTCACATATTATGTAATGTTTGAAATTTGAAATTAAAGTTGTGAGAGGTAAATGAATTATTTACATACTGAAGGGTGTTATTTAATTTAAATTAATAAAATCAATTAGCAGATTGAAATTATTATATTTTTGTTATTTCAAGGAAATTTGTTTTTTTTTTTAATTGTAAAAATCACTAACTTTAAGCACTGATATTCTCATTATGAACAACCATGTCTCAGTTACCAAACAGTCAGAATTATACGGCATCCCGCTTGTACTTTTTTGCTTTCTAGGGCTTCAAAGAGTCGTCCTTTTATAAGGCATTATGTTCTTTGTTCCCCCTCAACTTTCTTCTGTTCTTGTTCCTTCAGACTCTTACTGAGTCTCAATAAGGTGTGTTTGATTTTCTGATTCTACGTCTCTGAGCTTCAGTTTTTACTTCAATTTAATTGTGAATATGATGAAAGTAAAATGCACGGGTGATGATTAATTTCATCTGATCAAAACCTGTTCGCTACGTTCTTTCTGATTCATCTCTTCACTTTTCAACAATTTTTTTTTAAAAAATAAAATAAAAGAATGAACAATATTGATTTCTATTATTTTGTTTGGTTGTTGGCCATTGAGAATGGTGCATCAAGATGACGAGAATCAGAAAACCTTAGGACACCTTCTGACACGGTACCAGCATTACCGTGTATGAGAAAGAATTTCACTTCTGATACTTTATGATTATTTTCATATCACGGTTCTGATTTTTTTTCTTTGGTTGTTTGTTGATTTTTTTTCCCCTAAATTTGGTTTCTTTTTAATGTGATATTTATCTGTTTTGAACACCTGGTGTTCGACAAAATTCCGGAATGGGGTGATGTAAAATGCCTGTGGTTGATTAATAACTTGCAGGCTTCGTTAATCTCAGTAACCAAAAAAATATATATATGAAACTTTCTTCTATCTACAAGGAATGAAAATGAAGATTACTTGTGACTAGCGAAATTTTTCATACAAATCAATCGGAAATGTTTAGAATTTTTGAAAGAAATTTGAAAATTGAAATGTTAAATTACTTCTAGTAAATAAGAAAAAGAAAATGTGTTCACGGATCCTTGCAAGTTCTGTAAATATTTTGGGTCAAACTTGAATCATTCAACTGACTTATAACATTTATTATAATAATGATCAAGAGAAAATTTATTTAATAGTATTTCACCCTTTAATAAGGACATGTGAGAGAAAATTAGAATGAATGGTATAATATTATTAGATAGTTTTATGAAAGCAATTCCATATAAAAAAAATTTAATGAATTTTTTTAACATTTAAGTTTAATATCATTTATTAAAATTAATAACATTATAATGTAAAGTTGAGCATGGCCTCAGCCAAGTTGATAGAGTCCCACAAAGTCTCACGTCCCATTTGGGTTTGACCTCCCCTCCTTTAGGTAGTGTGAAAATGTTAATAAAAATGTTGTAATTTTTTTATTCAAAAAAAAAAATTATAATGCAAAATTTTTAATTTAAAATTAAAAGATTTATCTTAACAGAAATATAATATATTTATTATGATTTGTCTGAACTTACTATTCTCTTTTAGAAATAACATAACCAGCCAAACAGATTTTTAAATTAAATGATTAATTCTAAAGATCTTTGGTTAATTTAATTGTTTTGTTAAATAATACATAAACAGCCAAACAGATTTTTGGATTAGGGTGGTGATACATTTTCCATTGAGAATCACAAATGAATTGGGATCTAAATGAATCTAAAACAAATTAATGTTTATGATATGTCTTAAATGATTCGTGTCATTTTACTTGCGCTGTGTTGGCATTCGCATTTTAAACTCTGCAATTGATTACTTGCCTAAAACTAGTTTTATTGTATGTACTTTTTTTTTCGAACAATTTATTGTATGCCATGTTGATCTGTCATTTTTTTTCAACCCGAATTCATTTACTTCTCTTTTTAAATGTGAATACGTATAAATTTGATTATGTTCTGATCCAAATTGTCACTACTAATTTGTACCACCATTAAAGTAATAGGTTGTTTGTTTTTTTCAAATAGGACTTAATTTAGTTTATTCAAATATTTAACCTATTTATTTTTCTAATTTAATAAGAATTTTAAGTCAATTTTGACTTAATTAGGAAAAAATCAAATATCCTACCTAATTTATATTAGGGAAATTAATAATTTATTTTTCTGTTTTTATTAAAATACTCAATTGGTCCTTCATATTTTAAAAATTATTAATTATGTCTTTTAGAACATTTTTGTTACTATTTCATCATTTTTAAAATATATTTTTTGTTACAATTTTTATTTTTAAAACAGTGCCATTTTGTCCCTATGAGATGTAATTAATAATTTTTAAAATGTTAGGAATCTAATGAATAATTTAACAAAAATGTAAGAATTAAAGTGACAATTATTTTTTTTTATGTTATTACATCTCTTTTTATATAAAACTTATCACTCTTTTTCTTTTTATCAAATACTAATCATATAAAATTACTTATTGTATTGACCGATTTACAATAAAATTCATATTAATATTATTTTAATATTAATTTATATTATTAAATATTATTTCTGTTATATATTTTCATGTTTTTATAATAATTGAATAGTAAAAACTTCATAAGATCATAAATGTAAAAATATTAGTTTTAAATTATTTTTATTTTAAAAATAAATAATTTAATACTTATACTCAAATAGCAAATAAAAAAAATATACATATCATTCAAATTCAATCATTCAATCTATTCAACATTCAACTTAATTCATCCTTATTAAAAAATTAGTAAAAAAAAACTACCTACGTTTCGCTCGGAAAGTTATGAATTTAGAACTCATTCTACATAAATTTTACAGTGTGCACTATTAGTTTGGATATTTATTTTTTTAATTAATATATTTTTTTGATGAAGTGATTTTTTTAAAATAATTTATCATTGAAGAAGTTGTCAACTTTCCCCAAACAAGTTTAATTTATTTAATGTCGCCTAGGGCAAGTTAGAGAGACTGAGGGATTAGAACTTAAAAAGAAAATTTTGCACAAATACAAAAAGCCTAGTAATATATTATTGGCTTCTTTTTGCGCGCCATTTGCTGTTGGAAGCCAACAAATAAATATGCAAAAGCAAAAGCAAAAGCGGTAGTGGGCAAACTTTAACTTTGGCAATTTGAAATTTGCAATTATAAATAAAGATTCGAAATTGGGAACAACGGGGTTTACTCAAATGCCGTGACTATTCTCCTCTCGTCCTCGCTGGCACCATAAGTAAGTGTAAATACATCTGTCACACGCAGCCGCACCCGAAACCTGTTTGTATAAATGCCAACAAGAAAGAAAGAAAGAAACTAACCCTATTTAGACGGCGTTAAGGGTCTGTTTCAAAAGTTATGACTGTTTTTGTTATTCTTGAGCTTTCTCTACTTTCTTTGATGAATCATATTTGGCGCTTGTGAAAGGAATTCTGAATCTGGTTTCGTATGTAGGGAGTTTAACTCTTTGTTTGTAATGATGATGTTATTTTCCTTTGAACAGAGGAAAATTGTGCATGCTTCAGAGACTCTTTAGAATGATAAAGACTTTTGTCCCACATTGTGAAGTACGTATCATTATCATTATCTACTGTCGAGATTACTTATTAGCTTTCAATAATTTATAAATAATTCTCTAGTTCAATTTTATTCGATCTGACATGTGGGAAGAAGGACAATTCTCTTAAGAGTATTTATCGGCTTTTTAGTCATATTTGGCTTACGCTACTTATAATATTAGATCTATTATAGGCATTGAAAGTCCCCATTGCTAAGGTTGGTGGGTTGAAGCAGTTCAAGTGCAAAAGTGTGAGAATGGAACTCACAATAACTCAGCCGGATGATTGGCATCTTCACCTCCGTGATGGTGACCTTCTCAAAGCTGTTGTTCCACACAGGTAATCTTATTTTAATTGCAATGTGATTTTATGCGTTGATTTTGCTTAATGATTAAGTTTGGTTCTTATTAGCAAACTGCTTTATCCATATGTAGTGCAAGTCATTTTGGGAGGGCAATTGTGATGCCGAATTTAAAACCTCCCATCACCACCACAGCTGCTGCTGTGACTTATCGAGAATCCATCTTGAAAGCGCTGCCTGACAATAGCAACTTCACTCCACTTATGACTCTTTATTTGACTGATACAACAAGTCCTGATGAGATCAAGCTTGCTAGTAAGTCAAATCTACAATCTGCTGTTTGGTAAGCTAATTGTTTTACGCTAGTAGATTATGTACGAGGCCATTTTGCATACTGATCTAGCCTCTTTTGATCTTTGTCGACTTTGAAGCATGGAGTTTTTGGGATATTGCAAAATAAATATGTAATCAATTTGGAGTTGACAGTAGACATCTCTCTATCTTTTAATCTTGGAATCTTCTAAAACCCTAAGATGGAAGATGAAATTCATTTTTTCATTATGAGGATCATGCTTGAGGGTCAGTACCTATTATTGGAATTTAGAGGCTTTCTGATTGAACTAATAATGGTTTGCAATAGATTCTCTTCCTTCATCTGTACGCTGTATGTGCTGTATAATAAAAGAGGAAATTAGTCCCATACTTACGCTTTTGTTTTTTTTTTCCTTACAGTTAAATTTAGTTTTAATGAAAAAGCCTATTATTTGACAGGAAAAAGTGGGGTTGTATTTGCTGTGAAGTTGTATCCGGCTGGTGCTACCACAAATTCTCAAGATGGTGTTACGGATCTTTTTGGGAAATGTCTACCTGTCCTTGAGGAGATGGTTGAGCATAATATGCCATTGCTGGTAATCTTACTCAAGCTAACTTTAACTTGCTCCTTTTCTGTACCATTCTGAGTGGTGGATGATGAATCTTTTCTTGTATACCATTTATTCACCACATTAGACAGAATATAGTACTTTGACATTTTTCCTTGCAAATGAAAACATAAGCATTGAGGGTCCATTAAGCATATGTTTTGACTTTCTTATTTGGGCATTTCTCTTTTGAATGGAGGCTAAATTTTGTTTTCATATTTAACTTATTGACCATTGGCTTCAACAAAGTCTCTTTGCTTTGTTGCTCTGTATTTTACTTTGCAAAATGCTAGGCTTATGGAATCAAGGAAATCGAATGCGTAACACATGATGGATAATCTAAATCACAAAGCTATGATGTATTTATGAGTTTAAAATGGCATATTTTAATGCTTCAGACAAAAGGACTCTCTTTATAATGTCTTAAATGATAAAAGGTCTACATCAGTTTGTTAAGTAACATCATATTTTAACCATGAATGGTTAGATTGCTTAATATACCTAGCATGTACATTAATTGTATCATGGTGTTTTACTTCTTTATTGCTAATGTTTACCACTTGGAAGTGTTGTGAATATAATCATTCATATATCTTAGCTTTTCAGGTTCATGGGGAGGTTACAGATCCCAATATTGATGTATTTGATCGTGAGAAGGTCTTCATTGACACTGTTTTACAACCATTGATACAAAGGCTTCCACAGTTAAAGGTTGTCATGGAGCACATAACTACTATGGATGCTGTTAAGTTTGTTGAGTCTTGCAAAGAAGGTAAGCAAAATTGACTTTCAATTAGCAGTTCTGCTAATTTATGTTTCTTTTACATGTTTTTTCCCTTTGTTTTCTTTTTCTTCCGTCATTTTCTGGTGGCCTGGCAAGTCAATGAATATATTTCTATTCATATGATTGCCTTTTAGTTATAGACATTTGTCTTACTTCAGTTATATTTTTTAGGATTTGTAGCAGCTACTGTTACTCCACAGCATCTTCTTCTCAATAGAAATGCTCTCTTTCAAGGAGGATTGCAACCACATAATTACTGCCTTCCAGTACTCAAAAGGGAGATTCATAGTATGTTACATACAGTATCTCCTAAGAACTGTAAATTAACTAAATTTCACATTTATCCATTTTTACCATTTATTATCTTTTTTATTTCATTTTTGTTGAGCCATGATTCTTGGCTTAATAAATCATTCTTCCTCTAAATCAAGATAAAGTTGTGATATTCCATAATTTGTCTAGTTGTTTGACATGGTTTTATCTGATGAAGTTTGCTGTGCAATGTGTTTCCATGCACAAAATAGCGGCTTATAAACTAGATGTTGGGATATTATCGTGGGTTGTCCGTGCTAGTTGCTGGAGTAGATTGGCCATGTGCATAGTAGTTGATTGTACTTCCTTAGCACACAAATATAAAAGTTCATTAGTGCAAGAATATATCAACGAGTTGTTTCTTTTTTATTTTTTGTTCATGATCTCATACTCCTATTTCTCATCCAGGGCAGGCTATCGTTTCAGCTGTGACAAGTGGAAGTAAAAGATTTTTCCTTGGGACTGATAGTGCTCCTCATGAGAGAACAAGAAAAGAATGTCCATGTGGATGTGCTGGCATCTACAATGCTCCTGTTGCGCTGTCACTATATGCCAAGGTCTTTGAAGAGGTAGGTCTCTTTTTTTTTTTAATTTAAGATTGTGATCTGATTCTTATCAAATATTTTTTTTAGTATTAAATGATCTTTTTTCAGTATCTACAACCTTACTTCATACAGTTGAGCTTACCTTATTTAGTTTGCAGCCCAGACCACCCCAATCTTCACTTTGTGTGACTACATTCACTTTGACCATTTTAATAATGCTCTCAAGGAATTTTGAACCTACATATCTCTAAATAAAGTCTTCTAGCTCATACTTAGACCAACATGTTACTAAGTTTGTTGGTGGCTGTTGGGAAGGGAATATGGAATGGGGGTTTTCATCTATGGATTTTGAGATTTATTACTCTTAGAGGTTGACTTTAGATTGTATCCATTATTGATATAAAGTTCTATACCGAATTTCAGAAAGTTTTATTCTTAAATAAGAATATGATACTTTGTATAAGATTAATAAAAAACTTGGGCGCCGAACCTTGTCCATGTTTTGCATACACTGTTATGTTACACTTCTGTATGATTTCTGTGCTAAATACTCTTATCTTCACAGTATTTACCTGAGTTTTTGCTTGTTTTAGATGGGTGCTCTTGACAAACTAGAGCCGTTTACAAGTTTCAATGGGCCAGACTTCTATGGGCTGCCTAGAAACACATCAAAGATTAAGTTGAACAAGAATTCATGGAAGGTACCAGAGGCTTTCTCATTCTCATTTGGAGATATCATTCCAATGTTTGCAGGGAAAACTCTTGAATGGAAGCCATCCTTAATTTGATTTCACATCTTGTACTGCATTAATATATGCCATTTGTTTGGTCATTCATTTATTTTGCTACATGGAATAATCGTATTATGAAATCCTTGAATGCTTCAAATTTTTCTCATAAAAACTGGAAGCAAATAAATTTTGATGGCCTATATTATATATCATTCAGGACAAACAGCTTAGAATTGTAAAGATAAATTTCTGTTTCACTTGATCTTGAAGCTGAACTGTGAGAGAACAACCATTATACCTATTTCTATAGCCAAATTGGTCAGCTTGTGTTCTCCAATCTTTTTGTTTCAGTGGGTTGTCCACTTGTCCTGCATTGAGTTGTAAATGATTCAAATCATTGAATGATTTGATTAGCTTCTTATTCAAAAAGAACTCTCATTTGTTTCATTATTTTGTATTAATTTGTTCTTGCCCATCTTAAAACACTGGAAGATGATTCTCTCCATGAAGACAGGCTAGAAACTTTGATCATCATCCTGCAGCTTGCAAACTGTCCCCAATGTTTTGTCTAATCTTATGGAATTTATATAATATCAACCAGCTTATTGTTGAAATCTTGCTAGATGTTGCTAGCTTTCATTGCTTTCATGTCATTTTCTTCATTTTGCTTTGCTTGTTTTCTAAAGCTACATGGAGCTGAAATGGAAAAAGTACTCAGTTAGCTAATGACGTGTGAACACAGCATCATGTCATAGTTTATAATAGATTGCTGGCCTCAAATTTCGTTGGATATTTGCTTTCCTGATGTTTCGGCTCTTGGTTTGACTGCAACCTGTAAAAATATTTTCCTGGAAGAAAACCATTAGTACATCTTCTACTCGTAAGCATGATTAAAATATCAACGGGAAAAACAGTTCGAAGATGATTAACTACCCCCAATAGTTCATGCCAAATTTTAAGCTCCTAATTGCAGGTTTACAGTAATGGTTGTTCCACAATAACATACTTGATTACCAAACCTAGATTCTTGTATAAGAATCAATTGGTGCACCATTTGTTGTTATTATTTGGTTCACTTATATTTGGCTTGTATGTTATTAGATTATACATATATTTTTTTATTTTTATATCAGTTCTTTTTCTGCAAGGTATATATATATATAGATTCATGAACTACTAGTGAAAAGTCACCCGGCTGCAAACTTGGACAATAAGATATTGGGCCATGGGTACGGGATCTCCACCTGGAACTCTATATGGTGGAATGAAAATAAAAGAATCAATTGAGAGTAATTCAATGACAGAAGAAGATGACTTATAATTATGAATATAAACTCGCAGATTATAGAACAAAAGCAATGGCTTTCCGCGTATGTAATATAAAAACCCACTTACTCCCCACGCAAGGAAAGTCTACTCATTCAAAGATTCTCATGAAAAACTTTATATTTTTCTTTTTGATTATTCATTTGGTGCTAAAACCCATATACAACGATTTTTGTTAGTTTTAATATAAGAGATGAGCTACATATGGGTACATGTGCTAAGACTAAAAAGAATGTCAAATGATTTGTGGGCCAAACCTTCGAAGCAGCAAGTCGATGTGGAAGAGAAGATATTTCTTCTATCATGGTGGAGGATGTTCGAATCTAGGGGAGGGTAATTTCGTGGGAAATTTTTTTATAATAGTAAAAAATTGGACCATTTCTTATTTAACTAAATATATAATTGTATTAATATAGTTTTGAAATAAACAAAAATGCCCTTATTTTATTCATACATTCTTATAACTCCAAATTTTTTGCCTTCCAAATTTAAACTTGCACTTTGTAATTTATATATATAACACTTGAGACCGATAGAGAATCCATTCTAATATTTCAAATAAAATATGTCACACTTTAAAAGAAAATGTGAGATATTATATCTTTTTTGTACTATCTGATTTTTTATTTTTTTATGTTATTTAGATTAAATCATACCAGTTTAAAATATTTAGATGAAATTTATTTGTTATTTTAATAAATATATGATTAGAAAACATAAATATAGTGTCATACAAATATTAAAAGGAAATAAATGAAATACAAAAACTCAAAAAATATATCTCACAATACTTTCTTACATGATAGGCCGACATTGGGCCACTCATGTTATTTATTAAAATTATATTTATATTTGTATTTATTCATTAAATTATACTTATTTTATTTAATTATATTATTTGTTATTATTTAATTTTAATTTAACTGTATTACCTATTAAATTTAATATAACTATATTACTTAATTATATTATTTATTTAATTTTTGTTTTTATTGTTATAGTTACTATAAAAACAAAACTATTCTAATTTTTATCAGTCATCAGTCAAATTAGATAATCCTGCGATGAGGTACAAAATGAATATTTTTACATTAAATTACGTTGGACAATGTGCTAGAAAATGGTCTACAACTGGAAAATAACATTATTGAAATAAATAAATAAAAATATATTACATAGTATATCAATAGTGAATAAATAACACTCAAAATTACAAAATCAAATAAATTCATACAAACACAATTAATAATATTTAAAATGAAAAAAATAAAAGACTATTAAGTAGGAGTACACGCAATAATTATTATAAAAACTACATAAAGAATATAATTAAACTATATAGTAAAATTAAATTAAAAACAACAGATAATATAATAAATAATATAAATATGATTTAATGAACAAATATAAATTCAAGTAAATATATATAATTTAAATAAATAATATAAGCCGGCCATGCATAATAAAATAAATAAATAAATAACAAAAAAATAAAAGTATCCCTAAGAAATATTGAAGGTGATAACTATATTGCTCTAGGAGAAATTGGGGACAATTCTCCGACACCATCTCCTTGGTCTAATACCTCATGCAATAAGTTGAGCAAGAAATAGTAGGCACAATTCTTTTTTTGTTCTAAGGCGGGGAGGAACTAAACTGGTTGGATTCAATTTTTTTTTTGGTATTTCTTTATTTCAAGCTTTTTTTTTTTGTTTTAAATTAAATTAAATTAAATCGAATTATAAATAAATTAAATAATTTTATAAGAACCGACTTATGAACTGAATCAAATTAGTTCATAAAAAGTGCATTCACTCGGTTCACAAAAAGTAGAATCAGTTGTTTTAAAGGGAGAATTCAAACTGGCTTGATTTAGTTTTTAATTTAAACTTTTATATGGTATATATAAACCATGTTGTGGGCCCCTCGAAGCAAGTGATTTTTGTTCGTCTTTTAGTGACAATAGTTTATTGGGCAGACCATGACCTCAATGTGTATATAATTTTTATTGTCTTGGTTGCTCTGAGATTGTAAAAATCATGTACTTGTAAAGTTATAATAATTTAAAATTAAAATTTGAAGTGCGATATGGCCCTAATTGGGGTGACCACAATATTGGTAACCCCACCATGTAGCGCAACCTAATACCTCTTACAATAAGTTGAGCGAGAAACAATGCGCATAATTTTTTATTGTTTTAAGGAAGCAATCTTGATTCGATTCAGTTTTTTATTTTTGTTTTAGATTTTTTTTTATTTTGTTCGAATTAAATTAAATTTAATTGTAACTGAATTGAACGATTTTATAAGAACAACCGAACAAGCAAAATTTAGTCATAATCGAACCAAACGGTTTTATAATTTTATAAGAATCAACCTAAGTCTCGATAATATTTGATTAATCTTAAAAAAAATTTAAAATTAAACTAATTCGTTCACAAAAAGTGAAAATCGATTGTTCTAAGGGAGGAACCAAATCAATTTGGTTTGATTTTTAATTTATTTATTTAGACTTATTTTTTCAGTTTTAAAACTGAATTTAATCATAACTGAACCAATCGGTTCGTACTCAAATTATAACCAAATCAATTGATTATATAAGAACCGACGTATGAACCGATCGGTTCAGGTCATATTTGTCTAGTATTACTTTTAAATGTAAAGAGTTGAATTTTTTTTTCGCTCTTTTAGAGGGTATGTATAAACCATGTGTGTGGGTGTTTGTGGGCCGTCGAAATAAGTATTTGTTGTGTTCCTCTTTTAGTGGCGCATGCTACATGATATTTTAAATTGTTGTGTTATTTTAAATTAATTATTTTTTAAAGTAATTTATAACTAAAATAAAAATAATAATTAACTCTAAATCACGACCTTTAAGCTTTGAACACTAAATTCTAATATTTTTTAAGTTATAAATTATATAATAATATTTATAATAATTTAAAAATAAAGAGGATAATTAAAGATATTTTTTTATTTTTTTTATTTTTTAATTACATTTTATAATTTTAAAATATATTAAAATTGTGAGTAAATTTATTTATTTTTTTAAGGAAAAATTTCATAAATAACCTTCATAATTTTTATTATTATTTTTTAACCAAATTTAAATTGATTATATTTTATTAACCAAAAATTTTTATTTATGGACACTTTTACCCTAAAATAAAAAATTCAAGCTATTTTCACACTGTCCATCGAAAATCACCAAAAAATTTAAAGTTTCACAAATTAGGTTAGATCGAAAATTTTAAAGTTATCATTGCATAGATCGGAGCTTATACAATATATTTTTCACTTCAAATAAAGGAAATGAGCGATTTTTGGTAAATTTTTTGAACTTTTAGAAACTTTAAAATGTGTTTTAAAAAATTGTTAGAAATTTATTAAAATTTACATTTGAAGTTAAAAAATAGGTGAAATTATTGAATTATACGTGAAAAATGGATTAGAATGGTGTAATGTACTGATGCAACAGCTGCCGCTGTCTGCATCAGTATATTACACCCAAAACTCTCATTGTTTTTGCTCATTTTTAACGTTAAGGGCGCATCATAGTGCAGGCCGCTGTTGCATTGAAAGCCAATCTCGGGCGCACACTGCAGGCTCGAGATGCGCCTTCTGCACTATTGCCCACGTGGCGCAAAATATAATTTTTTAAAATTTTAATTTAATTTAATTTAAATGAAATAAATTAAATTAATGTTATTTAAATTAAATTCTTTTTTAAAAAATTTAAAATTAAATGTAATTTTATTTAAATTAAATAAAATCTAATTTTAGAAGGAATGGATCTATTAAGTAATTAATTAACATTAATTAATAAATTGGTTAAATGACTCATTAATTTTGGTTTATAATATTATTTATTATTTAATGAGTACCATTTTTAATTATAACTTATATGATTATTTTTATTTTAATATATAATTAATTATTATAATATATTGATTAATAAGTTAGTAATTAATTTTTCTTTTTCTTTTATGTCTGTTAAATTAATTGTTTGTGAATTTATTTTGGTAAATCATATTGTATGTTATTTAAAATATATGTATGCTTGTTATTATTTTTCTTAATATTATTTATTAATTTATTTTATTTTCTTAATTGTTACAGGAAAGATAACGTATCGAAAAAATATAGACTTTCAGAGCATATATTTTTTTGTGCATCAGTGATTTATGGAAAGGTGCAAAAAAAATAGTAAAGGAAAATTAAATATTTGTATGTTTATAATTTTTTATTTTATGTATTTTATACATTTCATGGTAAATGTATAATTAGTCAATGCATGCATTATTAATGACAATTGAAAAACAAAACATAACAAACGTATCAATTAAATACAATGGTAACAAAGTACAATTAACTAGTCAAATAAGGCCCATAACTACATGACTTAAAAATAAAAATATAACTCATAAAAAATACATTAACTATCATGTAATGCAATTGGGTTTCGATAAGTTTGTCGATTATATCCATACTGCTTACAGCGGTTACATACATTCTTTGTGGGAGCCTCACCTTGCGATAGAATTTGATTCTTCCGATGTCTTCTTGATGGTGCATACATTCTTCATTGAATAGTATAGGAGAAACATTGCGATACTCATTCGTTGTATTTGAAGGAACCACTGCTGAAATTGATAGAGATATATGGCTCATTTGATTACTACCGCTAGTTAACATAAAATGAGTATGAATAGATTGTGGGTTTTAATTGAGGGGCTGTACATCATCTTCATAAACGGGAACTCTAGGATCCACTGTTATACATAAAAGACAGTACCATCTTTTATTGGCGCTTAAAAAGAATCGAACATCACTGTCGTTTTTAATCTCAATAAATTTTAACTTATACCTCGTTGCATCAATTTTGATTTTTAAAGTCACTTTAAAGTTTTCATTGTCGACTCCCAAAATATAACATACTGCATTTAAAAAATCTTTAAAATTAATATTTTTCGGAACTGAAATTTCAAAATTACTATAATCAACATAACTTTCTTCCCCATCACTAGAACTTTCTCACTTTCCTCCAAAACAAAAAACAATTGCATTAACTCTATAGAACTTGAAAAAAGAAAGAAAATTATTTAAAAATAAACAAACATAAAAAATAAAATAAAAAAATTAATCAAAACAGTGTAGCATCGCGGACTTGTCCGCGATGCCGCAATGAGATGTGCATAATCTGAGCATCTCGAGGCCATCTTGGGCTTGAGGTGCGCGTAATATGCGCATCTCATGGCACATCTCAGGCCCGAGATAGCCTCGAGATGCTCAAACTTAATGGCAGCCACACTGGCCATCGTCTGGTTTTCATCAAATACACTAAAAATTATATTTTTGACTAAATTTTAACGTCTTTTACACCATTCTAACTCATTTTTCACATTTAATTCCTCAATAACACATATTTTTAACTTTAAATGTAATTTTTATCTAATTTCTAATGAATATTATATTTTTCTAAAAAGTTTAAAAAAACTTTCAAGATTTGGCTATTTCCTTGATTTGAAGTAAAAAATATATTCAACAACACTCGATTTTTGTAATAGTAACTTCAAAAATATTCGACCATCAATATGATTATTGGTTCGGTAAAAACAAAAGAGAGGGAATTTATGTTTTTAATTTTATGATAAAATTGTCCATAAGTAAAAATTTTGTTTAATAAAAAATAGTCAATTTAAAATTGGTTAAAAAAATAATAAAAAATTATGAGGACTATTTATGAATTTTTTTTAATAATTGTTTAATTTAATGTATTTAATTGTATAATTTGTTTATCATTATTAAATATACTATTTTTTTAGTTATAATTATTTTTAAGTTTTTGTCATTATTTTTTTAATGTATCGGATATTCCTATTTTAGTACATGAGATTTTTTTTATTTTTATAAAAATAATTTAATTATAAAACAAATGTGTACATTTTTTAGTTATTATAATATTTATGATAATTAAAAAATTAAAAATTTTAAAATGCTACAGTAGCGCACAAGGTGTTGCATGCTATAGTGTGCGCAACACCCTGTTACTCGCCCTGTGACACACAACAGTGTACACTACAAAGCGTGCGTGAATAAATATTATTAATTTTATAATAATTATTATAAAATAATTTTTTATGTAAATTATTAATTTTAATTATTTTTTGATTAAATTTATTTATTAAATTAATTAATTAAAATAAATTAAAAAATATATATTTTTACAAATTTTATAAATAAGGACAAAATAAAAAAATTATATCTTTGGTCAAATATAAATTTTTTTTTTATAATTAAGAAAATTTTACCTCAGAAAATATTAACAATGATAATTTTCCTAAAAAAACTATCTAGTGTGAAAATGGGACCTCTATTTAGTTTAAATATTTTTTTTTGGAGAAAATTGGCCCCGATATCTCCATATTAGGGGTGATAGCAATATTGCTCTGGGAGATATTGGGGCAATTCTCCCCCACTACATTGTGCAGCCTAATACCTCGCGCAATAGGCTACGCGAGAAACGATGCACACATTTTTTTTTATTAATTTATAAAAAGGAATCCAACCAGTTTATTTTTTTTTTAAAAAAAAAATTTATGCTAGAATTTTTTTTTTAATTTTAAACTAAATCAACTCAAATTAAATTATAATCCAACCAATTGATTTTATAAGAACCAAACTATGAACCAGAACAATTAGATTTGTTAAATTTTGGGTATTCTAAATTTTTTTCCAAAATTGAACTGATTGCTTCACAAAAAGTGTAACCAATCAGTTCACAAAAAATGGAATCAATTGTTTTAAGAGGAGAAATCAAATTTGTACAATTTAGTGAGGTTTTTGTATTTTGTCTTCATTTATTTATTTTAAGTTTTTAAAAAAATAATAAATTGAACCAAATCAATTGATTTTATAAAACTAATATGTGAATCGAATTGATTTAGTTTAATTGAGTTGGTTTTATTCATATTTTTTATACTTATTTATAATACACATACACAAATTGTGCACTTAAACGGAGTAGAGAATTGAACCCCAAACTAATAGTTTTATTTATATTTATTTACCCTTACTTGCAAATGTAAGAGCTGAGTGTTTTTCACTGGTATATATAAATCATGTTGTGGGTGTTTGTGGGCCTCTCGAAGCAAGTGATTCTCTCTCTCTTTTGCGTGGCAACAGTTCATTTAGGCAGACTATGGCCGTAATTTTAATAATCTCAATTACTCTCTAATTGTAAATATGATGTCCTTGTAAAATTGTAATTAATTAATAAAAAAAAGAATTGAAGGAAAAAAAGTCAAGAAAGAGACTGATAATATTTTCATAATCCAACTTTGAAAACTAGACCTCCAATTACGGGTTGGAGGCTCGAATAATTAAGTATGGTAGATCGGAGTTTTGAATTTGATTAAGATAGAAATTAGTATATTGAGTTTAGCTTTATTAAGTATTGGAAGTTAGGTTTCATTTTTCTTTTTCTTTGATAATCACGGTTGAAAATCTATAAAATACTTAAAATTATCGTTAAGACTTAATTGAGGTGAATTTTTGAGGAAACTCTCCGATACTTAAGTCAGAAAAAATTATTTGATAAGAAAAATGTTCAACAATAATTTAAAACAATTATTGTAAAAGAAAAAGTATTCGTGTTCTCTCTATTGCGTTTACCTCATATATTTGTAACATCGGTCTTCTGAAAATATTCTTTGTGTTTATCCTTACCGGTGTAGTAGTTGAATTGGGTAGATTTTACTAATTTTGGGTTATCCTAGTTTTGAATTATTCTAATCTTCTAGCGTAATTTGTGGTATTCTTTCTTAATAACCTTATAGTTCTTTTCTCTTTACACTTTTATTTTCTTTGCAACATTAGTTTCCTCTTTAAGAGTGTTTTCGTAATAAAACTAGTTTCTCTTAGGTCGATTTGGTAATCTTTTGATATTCTTTCTGCTATAAAGTGGTTCAGTACTTCATACCGAGTTGGTTTTCCTTATGGTACTTATACTGAGTTGGTTTTCCTTTATCTACCTTAGTTGTGATATTTTTAATTCTGATCGGGATTATGCAGAGCTAATGTGCAAGTATCTTAAATTGGACCAAGTTTAAGCGGCCGAGCCAGTTTTTCATGAGTGACCCTCTTTTTAGGATTATTGTCAGTACTTGTTGATGGGTTGTGTCGTCCTGGGCCTGGGATTCTGTAAGAGTGTGTGAGACCCACCAACTCTTTGGTCTACTAGTTGGGTGACACCTCAGAGCCACTAGTGTCCCAGCACACAAGCCGCAGGTTACCTGCACCCCCAAGGAATCGAACCCCCGCCCCCCATCTACTAGTTTTGACTTGTTTAAGACTGAAAAATTATTTCTTTTTTTTTTGGTTATTTGCTTAAGCCTTCTCCCATTTGGTTGGAATTTTTACTTTGCCTCTGTTCGATTTTCTATGTTCTATACTAGCCCGAATTTTGTGCTTTTAACATTGTTACTCTGATCGAATTAGTCCAGACAATTTTTTTTTTATTTTTGGATTATACTGAACGGCTTGGTTTGGATTTGCCCATACAACTTTTCTTAGTGTACTGAGCTAGTCATTATTTGCTGGGGTCCTTTTGAAAATCTTCGTGCAATTGGGGATATCTTTTCGTTCTTTGAAATTTTATCGAGTGATGACAATAAGGATTTGTGAAAACATTATCCTTAATTTAAGTTAAATGACGTCTAATATATAAGAACTGATTATGGCCATTGATTCTTTTCTAATCGTAAGGCTAGGGGCTGAAACTAAGATGCCATGTCTGTTCAGATTTTAAGTGATGTTTTGGTGACCGAGATGATCTGGTCCGTTGAATTTTCAAATTTCAATATTCTAGATGAAGACTTTGAAAAGACGTGCATTTATTACTCTGGGTGATTGAAAAGTTGTGCCGACTCTCTTAAAGGGGTGCCTTTCTAGCTTCTGTTGATCTCGTTCGTCTATTCGATCTGAACGGTTATGATTTCATCCTATTGGCTATAAATAATAACTCCATCTTTACTTATTTTTTATTTACTCGTAATTCTTCTTCTCATTTGATCTTGGTTTCTTGGTGCTTATTGTTACGAATCTCAGTGTTGCTGTGCACTTTATTTGGTTTCAACGTTTCTTTTTGGTAATTTTTCATTCTTTTTTTTGTTTTCTTGTTCTAGTCTTTACTAAGTGTAAGCATGCTTTTTCATTTTTTTGTATTTCTTTGCTCTTTTTGAGTTTTCTGCTTCTGTTTCTTTTTTCTTTTTATATACGGCTTCGAGATGCTTATTTTTACCTTATTTTGCATTATTCTTAAGTGATTGTCTTTGTCCTTGCTCTTATATGTCTTCGATAGCTTTTTTCCAAAAACATTCCTTAATATTTCCTAATGGCATCTTTAAGGAACCTAGGTCTTCCTATCATTAACATAGATAAGGAAGAAGAAGCCGTCAGCCCTGAGGTCTCACTTGTCAAAATGACTGATGGGCCAGTAGTAGTGGAGGGGTAGGGGCGTTCACCCTGGCTGATGGCGTGCCTTCATCTTTGGCTATTATGACAGAGGCCAAGCCGATCTCTATTATAAGGGAAGACCCAGGGCATGATGAAGTGAACGAGGACAGGCTTGCTTGAATCACCACGGCCCTTGAGCATATTTATCCTGTCCAGGACTTGCTTTCACTGGGCAGCCTCATCCAATCTGGCCTGGTGACCTCTGTTCAGCGCAAACCTCGTGTTCGAAGTAAGCATTATTCTTTTAAATTCACTTTATTTACTTTTCCATTGCTGAACTTATTGATGATTCATCTCGTACAATGTTCAAACAAAAAGGCAGTGAAACGAGAAAGAGGATCCGCACGGAAAGCTCTAATGCTTCCTTTGCTAATCGGGGTGCCATTAGCCCTAACAATGTCATGGGGTTACTGTTTATCTTTAAAGGAATGAGTCAAGCTAGGGATCCTTCTCATGAACTGGGGCAGGCAAAGACCCTATGGAGGAAGGGTGACAAGTTCTGCCTAGGGGAGAAGGTAGGTGTAATATAGTGAGAGGCCAGGCTACCCAAAGCTTCCCTCAAATATAACGCCCTCGATCCCCTCAGGCACAGAGTAGGGGTCGAGGCTCCCCAGCTTGGACTTCAACACAAGCGCCCTTCTCTTCTCGAGCTATGGGGGTGCCTAGTTCCATGAGACAAGATGGGTCTTTAACAGGTAGGGGGTCCTCTCTCTTCTCGTCTCTTTCAGTACTGGTCCCTAAGAGGAAAGAGAACCTTATCTATTTGCTACCCGTGATGTGAGAAGCTGAGAGATACCTGTACTTGGCCTGGGTAGGTCAGGTTTTATCTTTAGATTCTATCACGGGGTTTCACACTGCTAGGGGATCTGCTCTAGATGTGAGTTCCTCATTTTCTTTTTCTTTTTATTCACTTTCACTTGTTCCAATTATCTTCATTCTTTTGGTGAAGTTCATTTTTTTGTTATCTTGATTTAGGGTTGAGATACTAGACATGGCGGCTCGGGCTCATTGAGCTGAAGAGAGCCTCATACAATCGAAAGACGAGGTTCTGCAGGCCAAGAGGGTGGTTGATTAGGAATGGGTGATAGCTGATCAAATGAGTGCTCGTGTGGAGTAGCTGGAGACTGAGTGTGTAGAGGCCGAGAGTCGAGTCTCAGAATTAAAGCCTCAAAAGTGGCTAGGCAAGTAGAAGATGACCAACGTTTTGGCCATGACGGAGAGTCAAGCTGCAGAGCTGATGAACCAAATCGATGAACTTGAAATGCAACTCGCGATGGCTCATAAGGGGAAGGAACTGGTCGAGTAGAGTAGGAGTAACTTGGCAGCTCATCTGGATGATCACCAGAAAGATTTTCACCAAGGGGCAGTGAAGGACTTCCAGAAGTCGATCGCCCTCTTCGAAGAGAATTACCTTGAGAATAACCTTTAGTGGAAGTGGAATATAGTCATTGAGGGATCATTCAATGAAAGGGAAACTTTTGAGATTCGAGGTGTTGCTAAGGTGGCCGAGCCTACTACTGGTGCTATTGCTCATTCTTCAGATGTTTCTGTTTCTACTACAGGTGTTACAATTGCTGTTGGGGGTGATGTTGCTCTAACAGCAAGCATTGTTATTGCTACTGGGGGTGATGCTGCTCCTGCTGCAACTGCAACAGTCTAGTTAGCTGTGCCTTTCGCCCACCAGGCTCCAACTACCGCTAACCCTACTCAGTCCATAGGACAAACTGTAGTCTCGGTTAACCCTCCAGCTCCAGCTCCAGCTTCAGTTAATTCTCTTTCAGTCAGTGTTGCTCGTGGATTGATGATGATAATGAATTTAGAGTCTAGTGACACGACTCCAGCAGTATGAGCCGGTGTTATGCTTTTATGTACATATATATTTTATTTGTAAACTTCATATAATTCTTCTCTTTATCAATGAATGCGAGTAATTTTTCTTCCTATGCTTTCTTTATGCGAGCTTGTTGTTTTATACTTTCCTTGATTATTTGCTCTCTTATAATCATAATAGAATAATATCCTATTTGAAAAAATGTATCCTCATAGGGTACACCCCACTAAGCATTACTCAGTCTAGTAGTTTATGGGTAATCTCGTGAGTACCGCCCCCTATGAGTCTTTTATAAACATATCCTCATAGGGTACACCTCACTGAGTCTTACTCAGTCTTGTGGTCTATGGAAAATCTCGTGAGTGCCGCCCCCCTATGGGTATTCTATAAACATATCCTTGTAGGGCACACCTCACTAAGCCTTACCCGGTCCGGTGGTCTGTGGGTAATCTCGTGAGTGCCGCCCTTTATAGGTCTTTTATAAATATATCCTCGTAGGGTACACCTCACTGCTCCTTACTCGGTCTGGTTGTCTATGGGTAATCTCGTGAGTGTCTTCCTTTACGAGTCTTTTATAAATATATCCTCATAAGGTACACCTTACTGAGCCTTACCTGGTTTGGTAGTCTGTGGGTAATCTCGGGAGTGTCGCCCATCTACGAGTCCTCTATAAGCATATCCTCGTAGGGCATACCTCACTGAGCCTTACTCAGTTTGGTGGTTTGTGAGTAATCTTGTGAGTGCCACCCTCTTACAAGTCTTCTATAAACATATCCTTATAAGGTACATCTCACTGAGCTTTACTCGATCCAGTGGTTTATGGGTAATCTAGTGAGTTCCACCCCATACGGGTCTTTTATAAACATATCCACATAGGGTACACCTCACTGAACCTTACTCGGTCTGGTGGTCTGTTGGTAATCTCATGAGTGCTGTCTCCCTACAAGTCTTCTATAAACTTATTCCTGTAAGGTACACCTCACTGAGCCTTATCCTGCCCAGTGGTCTGTGGGTAATCTTGTGAGTACCGCCTCTTTGTGGGTGTTTTATAAATATATCCTTGTAGGTTACACCTTACTGAACCTTTATCCAGTCCGGTAATCTGTAGGTAATCTCGTGAGTGCCATCATTCTACTGGTTTATTTTATTTTATTTTGAATAATGTTGTAGATGTTCGTGATTATCTAATCGCAGGTTCCAAGTAAACGTTTATGTAAAAGTACATGTAAGAAAATAACAACTTAATTAAAGATGATGTCCTTACATAGTGAATGAATAAGATATGAAATAAAATTAGACATGGTATTTTTTAACAACTTGGCATTCTGAGGTTTCCTCACAACCTATCCGTCCATTCTTTCCAGCTCGTAAACTTCTTGGATTCGTTTGATGACTTTATATTGTCCTTCCCATATTGGTCTAAGAACTACATTTGTTAAGTTCTTTGTATTTGAAACAACTCTTCTTAGTACTAGGTCACCATATCTAAATTCTTTTACCTTGACTCTCCTGTTGTATTATCTACGACTTTGTATTCGTAGGCAGCTACTTAAATCTAGGCTCTTTCCCTCAACTGTTCAATTAAGTCCAGCTGACCCCTAATAAGCTCGTTGTTAACTTTTTTTTTTGAAGAAGTGTAATACTCGATGTGTTGGAGCTCGGATCTTAGCGGGGGTTATTATTACACTACCGAACGCTAATGAGAACGGTGTTTCCTCAGTGACAGTTTTACTGGTTGTCCGTAGTGCCCAAAGTACCTCTGTAAGTTCTTCAACCTATCCTCATTTTTTTTAATTCAATTTCGCCTTGAGCAGCTTCTTGATCATTTTGTTGGATGACTCCACTTAGCCATTCACCTTGGGACGTGCTAGTAAGGTGAATAAATGTCGTACTCCTAACTGTTTGCAAAAGTTCTTGAAATTACTATTGTCGAATTGCTTCCCATGGTCAGTAATAATAGTGTGATGAATTCCATATATGTATATCACGTTTCTCTATACAAAATCCCTTACACTCTTTTCGATTATCTTGGATAATGGTTCATCATTGATTCACTTAGTGAAATAATCCACTATCATGACCACATACTTACAGGCCCCTTTTTCTTAGGGGAGGGGACTAATTAAGTCAAGTCTTCACTGAATGAATGGCCAAGGTCATTCATAGTGGTTAGTTTTTCGACAGGTGTTTAGATCTTATCAGCGAACCTCTAACATGTGTCGCAATTTCTAACCAGGTTTTTTGCATCTTAAAGAGTTGTTGGACAGTAGTAACATGTCTTAAACACCTTGTGGGCCAACACTTCTGTACTTGAGTGGTTACCACAAATCCCCTCATAAATTTCTCTAAGCATCTGCTCTACTTTTTGAGGCCCCAAACATCTTATATAGAGGTGAGAGAAGCCTCATCGGTATAGTACTCCTTCAATTACCGAGTATTTAACGGCTTGGTATTTAAATTTATAGGCTTTTTTTTTATCGGCTGAGAGAGTTCCATTATGAATGTAATTCCTAATTAGATCCATCCAGCTAGATTCAGCCTTAATTTGCATGACCTGTTCCGATTTCTCACTTTAGCTAAGTAAGCAACCATTTTTTTCTTTCTTTTCTTCAAAACTGTTGTTTACCTAATTCACTATTAACTGAGAATCACTTTTTATCAGTATCTCTTTCGCTGTTAATTTATGGGCTACTCTTAAGTCAGCTAATAAAGCTTCATACTCCTCTTCTTTGTTAGACGCTTTAAACCCGAAACGAATGGCATAGTTGATTTCATCTCTATCTCGATTAATAAGGATGATCTGAGCTCTGCTTTCTTGCAGATTGGATGCCCTATCTACGTAGAGTATTCATAATACTCCTTGGTTTTATAGACCTGGCTCTTCAAATTTCGTGGAATTATGAGTGCATTCAGCTTATAAATCGGCCCAGGCCTGACCCTTAATAGCTATTCAGGGTTTGTATTGTATATTAAACTCACATAGTTCTATGGCTCATTTAACCAACCGACCGAATAAGTCTGGTTTTTGCAAGATTTGCAGTAGGAGCTGGTTGGTTAAAACAATTATAACGTGATCTTGGAAATAAGGTCATAGCTTTCTCCCATAGACCACCAAAGCCAGAGCCAATTTTTTCGAGGAAGGATATCAACTCTCTAGATCGGTGAATGCCTTGCTGATGTAGTATACTGGTTGTTGGATCCCTTATTCTTCTTTGACCAGTATTGAGCTCACTGCTTCATTCGACTTGGACTGGAATAGTGAGATGAACCGATTCAGAGAGGTAAGCTTTTAACTATTGGAAAACTTGCTCGCATTCTGTTGTCCATCGATTCTTGTCTTTCTTCTTTATTGCTTGGAAAAACTCAAAACATTTATTTGTTGCTCAGGATATAAATCTATTCAGGGCCGCAACTCTTCCCGCAAGTTACTGAATTTCCTTCACCGTGCTTGGAGACTTCATATCTAAGATAGCTCGAACTTTGTCTGGGTTGGCCTCTATCCCTCTCTTGCTAACCATAAAACCCAAACATTTTTCTAACTTTACTTTGAAGGTACATTTTTTGGGGTACAATTTCATTTTTTTCTTTCTCAATATTTCAAAGACTTCTCTTAAGTCTTGCTTATGATTCTCAACTTTCATAGATTTAGCTATCATGTCCTCCATATACATTTTCATATTTCTTTCGATTAGGTTCTTGAAAAGTTTATTCACCAACCTTTGATATGTGGCTCCTGCATTTTTTAGTCCGCACGGCATCACCTTATAACAATAGACCTCCTAGTGAGTGATGAAAAATATTTTCTCTTGATCCGGAAGAAGCATTGGAATCTGATTATAGCTAGAAAAAGCGCTTATAAAACTGAGTAACTCATGCCTGGTGATGAACACTTGAAATTACACATTTAATAAGAGTTTTACATGATTGTTTTGTATTACTAGTGTATTTAATTTTCTTAACTTAAGTATGTTTACAATATTGTACTTAATTATCTTATAACTATTTTGTGGCAGATTCGGTACAATGGGCATAACTTTCTACCTAAAGATCCAATTGAGGTGATTCTTAATCCTGTGCAGAGCTGACTCAATGGGCTAACATATTATATTTCACAAAGCATTGGAAATTCGAGTGTTTAGAGGGTGAAAATTGGCCTAGAACAGAATTGATCTGCAGTACAGGCCCAGTTTAAACAGTTATCAGTATTTGGCTCATAACTATAGAAATATGTATCTAATACGTACGAGATCACTCAATTTGGAAAGATAAGAGACTTATCTACAATGTTTATGTTTTGAGTGACAGCTAATTCGGATCACATCAATTCCAAATTAAATAATAAAGTGGGTGCCCAAGTGATAATGAATGCAAATTATTTTGCCACCATTCTTGACTTTCATCAACCAAGTGGTTCCCTCCAAATTTGTCTCGATTTATCCATATTTTTCTATAAATAGGTGGCTTGTTTATGCCTAAAGAATGAAATTAGAAAGTTAGAATTTAGTTCAAAATACTTTTCCTTTGTATCATTTTCCTTGTACTATTATTTCTCTTGTTTACTATTAAGTCATATTATTTCTTCTTCCATTTCTTTTCTTTTCATTTAGTTTTATTATGTCCAAATAATTTTGTTTAAGCTAAGGTGAAAGGGTGAAGCTCTTGGCAAGGTAATAAGATATGTTTAATATTTATTCATGAATTTAATGCTTCATTTTTAAGTTATGCAAATTTATATATGATGTATTTATTTTGTTTGTAGAATTAATACCATTTCTTCTAAAGTGGTGATTCTTGATTTATTATTGACAAACTTAATACTTGGCACAATAAATTCTTGAAACCATTTACAAGATTTGGTTTATATAACCTTTCTTGTAAAGTGGGAGTCTTGATTTATTGTAGACAAATATAAAGATTGGCATAATAAATACTTGAACCCATTTATAAGATTTGGTGTATAATAATTGAAAGAAATAAATACTAATCAATATATAAATGATAATGAACTTTAATTGCTATTTTTTTCGGTTGGAACCTCCTTTGTGTGAGGATTCCAACTGAGTTATAAAAAAAAATAAAAAGTTAAATATATTCTTACTTCTTATGCCAAGAGTGAATCCCCGTAATCTTAGCTTTTTATTTGAATTGGTTAATTGAAATAATATTTACAAACATCTTATACTTCATTAATTATCTTTAAAGTGTTTATAATTTGTAATTTTAATTCTACTTCCCTGTGGATCGACCCCGTTCTCATCGGGTTATTTATTACTTCGACAATCCTGCACTTGGGAATAACTTCTATATTCTGGACGTGTCAAGTTTTTGGCGCCGTTGCCGGGGAGGTAACGTTAATATTTTGTTTTGTTGTTGTTTGTTTATTTTATTTTCATGGAAGGCTGAGCCTCCTACTCGTTATTTATTATTCGTTTTTTTTATTTATTTTATTTTTTATTTTCATGGAAGGCCGAGCCTCCTAACGTACTTTATTATTATTCTGTTTTTATTTTCGCGGAAGGGTGAGCCTCCTACTCTTTATTTCGTTTATTTATTATTTTTTTACTTTTTATTTTCGTTTTTTTTAATTTTCATGGAAGGCCGAGCCTCCTAACGTACTTTACTTTATTTATTATTCACCTTTTATTTTCGCTTTTTATTTTATTGGAAGGCTAAGCCTCCTACTATTTATTTATTAATTTTTTATTATATAATCTAACATCACTAATCTAACTTCTAATTATTTATCTTTATTTTGCTTTTAGTTTTACATATTTTATTTACTTGTGTGTAATATTTTATTTTATTTACCTGTATTTAATATTTTATTTGTATTATTTATTGTTATTGTATTTTGTTTTGTTTCTTTTTATGAGCGGTTGGTTTCGAGATCCTAATTCTCATCGTTTAGTAAAAGGTAATTTCAAAACTTCCTTTGATAATTTGTTAGATTCTCCTTCATCTTTTCATTCTTCACCAAGTAACACCATGAGCGAAAATCAAATTGAGGGACTCATAGACCCAGGGGACAATCAGTCCCAACATAATGATCATAACCGACCTAGGACACTTAGAGACTATATGAACCCTACACGAACCGGTGCACTATCTTGCTTAATTTTTCCACCGGATGCAACGCATTTTAATTTTAAGCAAGGCATTATCCAACTTTTACCCACTTTTCATGGCTTAGATGCAGAGAACCCTTATCTACATCTAAGAGAATTTGAAGAAGTGCGTAACACGTATAATGATCAAAATTGTAGTATGAACACAATTCGACTTAAGCTTTTCCCTTTTTCTTTAAAAGATAAAGCTAAAACATGGCTACAAAACCTTAGGCCAGGATCCATTTCTTTATGGGATGAGATGCAACAACAATTCCTGAAAAAGTTTTTTCCCTCCCATAGAACAAATTCTTTCAAAAGACAAATCACCACTTTTGCCCAAAAACCAGGAGAAACCCTTTACCAATGTTGGGAAAGGTATAAAGAATTACTTAATACCTGTCCCCATCATGGTTTTGAAACATGGAGAGTAGTCTCAAATTTCTATGAGGGCTTAACACCCCAAGTTAGGCAAATGATAGAAATGATGTGTAATGGAACATTTGAGGAAAAAGACCCAGAAGAGGCAATGAACTATCTTGACTTACTAGTAGAAAATGCTCAAAATTGGGACACTGCTGGTACCTGTGAGGCACCTAGCAAAAATCAAACCACTACATCTAGTGGGGGTATTTATCATCTTAAGGAAGACCATGACCTTCAAGCCAAATTAGCATCCCTTGCTAGAAAAGTCGAAACCTTAGAAATGAAAAATAGTGGTCAAATAAAATCTGTTCAAGAAATTGTGTGTCATATTTGTGAAACCCATGATCACCCTACCAATGATTGCCCAACTTTGCCTACATTTAGGGAATGTCTCCATGAACAAGCGAATGTTTTAAACACGTTCAAACGGTCAAACAATAACCCATATTCACAAAACTATAATCCTGGATGGCGAAATCACCCGAATTTTAGTTGGAGGAATGACACTCAAGCACAGGCTTCGCAACCACCTTTCCAACCACACCAAAACTTTCAAAATCATCAAGGTTATGCACCATATGTCCCACCTCCTAGGAAAAATCTTGAAGAAACCTTGCATACATTCATTGAAAAACAAGAGTCTGTTAATTCTCAAAATGCTCAAACATTTGCTGATTTGAAAGATACTCTTGCTAAATTTGCATCTGCACTGAACATTCATGAGAAAGGAAAATTTTCTTCTCAACCATAGCCAAACCCCAAAGGACAACATAACTCAAATGCATGTAGTTCAGGAAGCCAACACATGGATCAAGTTAAAGCAGTTATCACTCTTCGGAGTGGTAAAATTGTTGAAAAAGAAATTTCTGAACCTCATGAGAGCGATGAATCAATCTCTAAGGGTAAAGAAAGTGTTGAACCTACACTTAATGAAGAAAACACTAAACCCTTACCTCCACCCCTATTTTCTCATGCATTACGTAATACTAAGAAGATGAATCATAATCCTGAATTTTTGAAATCTTCAAACAGGTAAAAGTTAATATTCCTTTATTGGATGCTATTAAACAGGTTCCATCTTATGCAAAATTTTTGAAAGACTTATGCACAGTAAAAAGAAAACTGAATGTGAAAAAGAAAGCATTTTTAGCTGAACAAGTAAGTGCCATTCTTCAGAACAATAATTCTTTGAAATATAAAGACCCTGGTTGTCCTACAATTTCATGTATTATTGGAAGTCATAAAATTGAACAAGCCTTACTTGATCTTGGTGCTAGTGTGAATTTATTGCCGTATTCAGTTTATCAGCAGCTCAATCTCGGGGAGTTAAAATCAACATCTGTAACTCTTTTACTTGCCGATAGATCAATAAAAGTACCAAGAGGGACAGTGGAGGATGTCTTAGTTCAAGTTGATAAATTCATATATCCTGTGGATTTTATCGTCTTGGATACAGAACCTGTCAAAGGATGTAATCCGATACCTGTTATTTTAGGTCGTCCATTTTTAGCAACTTCTAACGCTTTGATTAATTGCAGGAATGGAGTAATGAAGCTTTCATTTGGAAACATGACACTTAAACTCAATGTTTTTAATATGTGTAAGCAACCATATGAAGAGGAGGATGAAAGTGAAGAAGGTGACATGATTGAAACGATTGTGGAGGATCATATTCAAAAAGGGAGTTCTACCGATCCCTTAGAAATGTGTTTAATAAATTCATTTGAGTCAAATATACAATTAGATCCTGAAATCTCTGACATATATTCTTTACTTGACTGTGCACAGGTGATTGAAAATAAAAGATGGAAACTAAAGTTTGAAGAATTGGGAGAAAATGGGGATAAAAAGAACGAAATTTCAAAGTTGGAGTTAAAACCTCTGCCTGAAGGACTGAAATATGCATTTCTTGGAGAGAAACAAACTTACCTGGTGGTAATCGCTTCTACACTCACAAGTGAACAAGAAGATAAGTTGATTGAATTATTGAAAATGCATAAAAATGCAAATGGGTGGAGTTTAAAAGACATAAATGGTATTAATCCTTTGATTTGCACACATAGAATACACCTAGAGGATAATGCCAAAACTTCCCAACAACCTCAAAGGAGATTAAATCCACATATGAAAGAGGTAGTGAGAGCTGAAGTTCTCAAATTACTTGAAGTAGGAATCATCTATCCGATCTCAGATAGTAAGTGGGTAAGTCCTACTCAGGTAGTACCAAAACAATCTGAAATCACAGTCATTGAAAATGAAAAAGGTGAGTTAATACCAACTCGAGTCTCATCTAGTTGGAGGATGTGCATAGATTATAGAAAATTGAACTTGGCCACTAGAAAAGACCATTTTCCTTTACCATTCCTTGATCAGATTATAGAAAGAGTAGCAGGACATCCCTACTATTGCTTTCTAGATGGTTACTCTGGCTATTATCAAATTCCTATAGCACTAGAGGACCAAGAAAAGACTACATTCACATGTCCTTTTGGAACCTTTGCTTTTAGAAGAATGCCCTTTGGACTTTGTAATGCCCCAGCAATATTTCAGAGATGTATGTTAAGCATTTTTAGTGACATGATTGAGCATTATTTAGAAGTTTTCATGGATGATTTAACTGTGTTTGGAAATTCTTTTGATAATTGTCTTGAAAACTTAGAAAAGGTCTTAAAAAGATGTGAAGAAAAGAGTCTTGTATTGAACTGGGAAAAATGTCATTACATGGTTACTTCTGGAATTTTTTTGGGACATATAGTATCTTCTAAAGGAATTGAAGTGGATAAGGAAAAAGTCGAACTCATTACACATTTGCCTCCACCAAAAACAGTCAGAGAAGTCCGACCTTTCTTAGGACATGCTGGATTCTATAGGAGGTTCATAAAAAACTTTAGTGCTATATCTAAACCTCTTTGTAACCTCTTAGCAAAAGATGTATCATTTAAGTGGACTCAAAAGTGTCAAAATTCGTTTGAAAAATTAATTGGCCTCTTAACATCTGCTCCTATCATACAATCTCCTAACTGGTCTTTACCTTTTGAGCTCATGTGTGATGCTAGTGACTACGCTGTTGGTGCTGTATTAGGACAAAGAAAGGAAGGTAAATCCTATGTAATTTATTACGCAAGTAGAACTTTAAACAGTGCACAAATGAATTACATAACAACTGAAAAAGAACTACTTGCTGTAATATTTGCATTAGACAAATTTCGTTCTTACTTAATTGGTTCTTCAACTATTGTATTTACTGACCATGCTGCTGTAAGGTACTTAATGTCAAAACAGGATGCAAAACCAAGACTGATTCGATGGATTCTATTGCTTCAAGAATTTATTATCACTATCAAGGATAAGAAGGGAGCTGAAAATGTTGTTGCAGATCACTTATTAAGACTCACACCAGATTCATCAACAGAAATAACACCTATTAATGATTCTTTTCCCGATGAATTTTTATTTTCTACTGTTACAATGCCTTGGTATGCTAATATTGTTAATTTTCTTGTAACAGGAGAAATGCCACCTCAATGGAATTCTCAAGACAAAAGAAAATTTTTAACGGAGGTGATAAAGTTTTATTGGGATGATTCTTATCTCTTTAAATATTGTCGTGATCAAATATTTCGAAGATGCATACCCGACAATGAGGTAAATAAAGTTATTGAATTTTGTCATTCTGAAGCATGTGGGGGACATTTCTCATCAAAGAAAACAGCTGCAAAAATCTTGCAGTGTGGATTTTATTGGCCCACTTTATTTAAAGATACACATGCATTTTGTATAACTTGTGAAAATTGTCAAAAGTTGGGATCAATTTCAAAACGAAACATGATGCCTTTGAACCCCATTCTTGTTATTGAAATCTTTGATTGTTGGGGGATAGATTTCATGGGACCATTTCCGTTATCATTTGGATTTACGTATATCTTAGTTGCAGTAGATTATGTCTCAAAATAGATTGAGGCTATTCCATGTCGACATAATGACCATAAAACAGTCATGAAATTTTTGAAAGAAAATATCTTAAGTCGATTTGGAATCCCTCGAGCCATTATAAGTGATGGGGGTAAGCATTTTTGTAATAGACCATTTGAAACATTAGTGAAAAAATATGGTATTACTCATAAAGTTGCCACCCCTTATCATCCTCAGACAAGTGGACAAGTTGAATTAGCAAATAGGGAGATAAAACAAATTTTAGAAAAAACTGTAAACCCAAATCGCAAAGATTGGTCTTTAAGACTAATTGATGCACTGTGGGCTTATAGAACTGCTTTTAAAACTTCATTGGGTATGTCTCCCTATAGGATAGTTTATGGAAAACCTTGTCACTTACCTGTGGAATTTGAGCATAAAGCCTACTGGGCTATTAAAACTTTCAATGAAAATCTTGATTCTGCTGGACACATACGTAAATTACAAATAAATGAACTTGAAGAATTGAGAAATAATGCATATGAGAATTCAAAAATTCATAAAGCTAAAATTAAAGCCTTTCATGATAAAACAATTCAGAGAAAAACATTTGACACTGGTCAGAAGGTTTTGCTTTATAATTCTCGACTTCACATATTCCCTGAAAAATTAAGATCAAGATGGAGTGGCCCTTTTATTGTGAAACATGTGTACCCTTATGGAACAATTGACATTGAAAATCCTAGAAATGAGAATGTGTTTAAGGTAAATGGACAAAGACTCAAGCCGTTTCTAGAAAACCAAGCTTTTCATGAAGAATTTACGTTCCTGTCGGATCCGTGTTACGAGACCAATTAATCTTTGTTTTATATATTTACATATTTATATATATTTACATATTTATATATATTTATTCTTCTTCTAACATTTTTTTTTTACTTGCAGGTTAATTTAGTAGTTTTGTTAAAGTTTTGTTTTGCACCCCGGTTAAGCGGCGGATAACGGTACTCCGTGATATTTCAAATCGGTTTTGTCAGTTTTCCATAATTACTGATATCTTCTCTTCTTTCCCCTTTTCTAAAAAAAAAAAAAATAGATGACATTCTAAAAAATTTGAAAAAGCGTTTTCCCTCATTGCCTCAAAATTCATTGAAGAAACTTTACCAAGCAAGATGTGAAAGATTAAGGTTATTAATGATTATGAATATACCTGTTGATTTACGTCGGTTAATTGAAGCCAAAGTTAGATTGACAGGTGAATTTTCAGACTCATTAATTTCCTACATGCCTGGCTTAGGTAAAAGCTCTTTTTTAAAAAAACGAAGAGCAAAACGATTAAATGTTTGTTACAAGTGTGCACGCACGACTTGCAACACACGTTGCCGCACTTTAGGAATGGTGTCTGTAAATCGTGAAGATAAAATTAGGTTCATTAAGGATGGCCTGAGTAAGGAGTGATAAGGGCAAATTTGTCATATATTTTCTCATGTTTTTATTATTGATATTTTATGATTTTATGAGAATAGATGGCTATTTATGTGCATTATTGTTATTTATAGGGACTGGAACGAAATTTAAAGAAAGAACGCAAAAGGAGCGAAAACAGGGACTAAAATGCAAAGTTTTCAAATTATGAGTCCAGCGCCCCCGCGCCACAAGTATTTTCGCCCCAGCGCTAAAATAGTGATCGAAATAAGAAAAACGACCTGCTTAAGTCGCGTCTAGCGCCCCAGCGCCGAAGAGTCACCGCGCCAGCGACACTCCATCGCCCCAGCGCTATCAACATAGCGCGCCAGCGGTGAAGCCGTTTTCATGCAGCGCCCCAGCGCCAAGATCCCACCGCCCCAGCGGTAATAGCTTTTTCACGCGTCGCCCCAGCGACAGATGCATAGCGCGCCAGCGGTAGTGCGAGTCCTAGTCCGATGAGAATTGAGATTTTCAAGCTCATATCAATCCCTATATAAAGCCACTCGTTCCCAGCCTTCAAGGAGGAATCGAAGACGACCCAAGAGCACCAAGAATATAGAGCACAAGTCTTGGAGAGCAATAGGAGCTTAATTGAAGCAACTTTAGAGAGAGATACAAGACGTTCTTCGGCATCAAGAGTTCCTAGGCAGCGCAATTAAGAGCAATTCGACGTCTATATCGGTTTGCTAATAATTGTGTCATGATTTATAATTATTTTTACTGCTGTTCTCTTGTAGCCATGAGCTAACTTATTTTCTAGGGTTAGTATTTGAACTCAATATGTGTGCTTAATTGCCATATCTTTTAGTATTTAATAAACTTAGTCATTTATTATTTAAATTACTTGTGTTTAATGCTTCAATATATCTGGCCAATATATGGTGAATGAATTGGTAATATTTTGATAAACTCGGAAGAGGAATCATAATATTTAGACCTAGGTAATTTGATGCATGATTGTAGAGTAACATTCAATGTTGCATATGCAAGTTTCAACTTAGGATAGGAATATACCTAATTGGCATGTATGATCAATAAGACCTAATCTTAATGAATCTTAATTTATTACAAGTACCATAGGAATATAGGTATTTGGTAAATTAGGGTATACTTGCATGACCTTGGAAGAGGCTTGTGAATACATTAGTGTCTTGATCAATAATAAAGACTAAGTGAGTTAAATATTAGAGGATTAATCATTAGAAACATATTGAGGGATAATATTAATCCTAGGTTTTCTCTACATTGCTATCTTCACATCTCATTGCATTGTGTTTTTACTTTTATATTTTCTACATTCATTCTTAGATTTTTATTTTTCTGAATAATTATTAGGAAGAAATAATTTTAGTAATTGGTTAATAAGAAGAAATTATCCATGTGGGTTCGACATCCGACTAATTAGTCTCTTTATTACTTGCATACGATAGTGTATACTTGCACTTAATTTATGATATAGAAATATCGCATCAAGTTTTTGGCGCCGTTGCCGGGGATAATTATCTACTTTTTCACCAATATTAATACCAATCTTTCTAGTTTTTACTTCAGAATTTTTTTATTTTTATTTTTCTTAATTTAGTTTTACTTTCTTTCTTACGAGGTATATGCGAAGATCGAAAAGTGAAGACTTGATTGCTTTTGATCCAGAGATTGAAAGAACCTTACGAAGAATTAGAAGAGAGAAAAATCAAGTCAACACCATGGAAGACCAAGTACCAATTGCACCTAACAATGAAGCAAGACCACTAAGGGAGTATGCTGTTCCCTTAGTCAATGGAATCCATTCAAGCATTCAAAGACCAACTGTTCAAGCTAACAACTTTGAGATCAAGCCAAGCACGATTCAAATGCTCAAGGATTTGGTACAATTTAGTGGACTACCCAATGACGATCCAAACATGCACATCATCAACTTCTTGGAGATATGTGATACATTCAAGTACAATGGGGTGTCCGATGATGCAATCCGTCTAAGATTATTTCCCTTTTCCTTGAGAGACAAAGCAAAAAGCTGGCTACTATCACTTCCATCTGGATCCATAGCTACATGGGATGATCTTGCACAAAAGTTCCTCGCCAAATTCTTTCCACCTGTTAAAACTGCCAAGATGAGGAACGACATCACATCATTCCTACAACTAGATGGAGAATCTCTTTACGAGGCATGGGAGAGATACAAGGATATGCAAAGAAAATATCCTCATCATGGAGTTCCGAAGTGGTTACTTGTACAAACATTCTACAATGGATTAGCCGGTCAATTCAGAACAATAGTAGATGCTGTAGCTGGAGGAGCACTCATGAACAAATCCACCGATGAAGCTTATGATCTACTAGATGAGATGGCGTCCAATGCCTATCAATGGCCCACCGAAAGGTCCACCACAAGAAAGATCGCTGGACTATACGAAGTAGACACCTTGACCACATTATCTGCTCAAGTCAACCTTTTGACCAAACAATTAAGCAACTTGGGAGTTAATGCCATCAAGAGTCAACCTATCACTTGCGATTTTTGTGGAGGAAATCATGCTAATGGACAATGCATGGAGACTGCTCAATATATAGGGGACTTCAACCGCAACAATCCTAACTCTAATTTTTACAATCCTGGATGGAGAAATCACCCAAACTTCTCATGGAGCAACAATAATCAAGGACAGTATTCCAAAGCGCCTCCTGGCTTCCAAACGCAAATTCAGCAAGAGAAGAAACCAGACATTGAAGACATGCCCCTGCAATACATGAAGAAAACAGATGCACTCTTCCAAAGTCAAGCAGCTTCACTTAGAGCCTTGGAGAATCAAATAGGACAACTTGCTACAGCAATAAACAATCGACCTCAAGGAACTCTACCAAGCAACACTGAAGTCAATCCAAAAGGAAGTGTAGAACAGTGCCAAGCCATCTCCCTAAGAAGTGGTAAAGTCTTACATGACAATACTCCTCAACCACAGCTTTCAGAGATGATAGAGAAGGAAAAAGAACCAGTGGTCCAGCAAGATGACGTGCAACCATATAGACCACCTATACCATTTCCTCAGAGATTACAGCAACTAAGAAGTCAAGAGAAAAGTGCTAAAACGCAGAAAAGCATAGAAAATGGTATTCAAGTGCAAGAACAGAAAAGTGAAAATGCAGCAGAAGATACCAATAGCAACTCGCAGAAGCAACCTACGCAGTCATTCACTCCACCACCTCCATTTCCTCAAAGGCTGCAAACGAAGAAACGAGATAAGCAGTTTTCAAAATTTCTTGATGTTTTTAAGAAATTACATATTAATCTTCCTTTTACAGATGCATTGGAGCAAATGCCGAGCTATGTGAAATTTATGAAGGAAATCCTATCAAAAAACAGAAAAATAGATGACTTCGAGACTGTGGCCCTGACGGAAGAGTGTAGCGCCATCCTCCTAAAGAAGCTACCTCCAAAGCTCAAAGATCCTGGGAGTTTCACCATACCATGCTCAATTGGGAATTATGATTTTGGGAAAGCACTTTGTGATCTGGGTGCTAGCATCAATCTTATGCCATTGTCCGTGTATAAAAAGTTGGGACTGAAAGAAGCCAAACCAACAAATATCACACTTCAGTTAGCAGATCGTTCTCTCACCTATCCTAAGGGATTAATTGAAGATGTGTTGGTTAAGGTCGATAAATTCATCTTCCCTGCCGATTTCATTGTTTTGGATATGGAAGAAGACAAGGAGATCCCAATCATCCTTGGAAGACCCTTCCTAGCCACTGGAAGAACTACTTGTATATATTTACTATAGCTGTTATTTTTAAATGTTTCATTTCAAACTCAAATGTCTTTTCAATAATCAACCACCTATAATCCTTTTTGAAAATTTTGCATTTTAAGCCGACAACCCATGTGACTTTTCCAGCTAACAAATTGAAAATTGGTAAAAGGTGTTGAATCTTGTATTTCAAGCCAATAACCATGTGATTTAACTTTGCAATACCTTTTGGCTCTATAAATACATTGCATTATTTCTGCATCTTTGTACAAACTCAAAATCATTCAAGAGAGAGGGTGAGTGTAATCATGGAAGGATCATCAACTCGTAAATTCACAAAAATTTGTGTCTTTTGTGGATCCAGCCCTGGAAAAACTAGTGAGTTTATAGAAGCAGCAGAAACCCTTGGTAAGATGTTAGCTGAGCGCAATATTCATTTAGTATATGGGGGAGGTAGTCTTGGATTAATGGGACGTGTGGCAACCACTGCACAAAATAATGACAGTCGAGTTTTGGGTATCATACCAAAAGCTCTAGCTGTTGGAGACATTGTAGGAAAAACAATTGGGGATGAGTTACAGGTATCATCAATGCATGAACGAATTTCTTTTTTGCTTCGTAATGCTGATGCCTTCATAGCTCTACCTGGAGGTTTCGGAACATTGGAGGAAATTTTTCAAATTGTCTTATGGGCACAATTGCATATTCATAAAAAACCAATTGGTTTGTTAAACGTTGATGGTTTTTATAATGGGTTGTTATCTTTTCTTGACTATGCGGTGGAAAAATAATTCGTCTTATCTGCAGCACGACAGATCCTCATTTCTGCTTCAACTGTTGATCAGTTACTCGATGAACTACAAGCTTTTACACCTCTATCTGATCCAACAATGAGTCAGATAGATTGGTATACTGATAACAGTGAAAAGAAACGCAGGATAGATTTGACGCTTCGTCTGTAGCCTATCTATTTCTATGTATTTTTAAGCTTTTTTGTGTGACTTGTTTTATTTTTTTTTTTTGTGGCTTGTTTTATTTTGTTGCAGGTTTAATTTTCAATAAAAGATATTTCAGGTGATATCTTCTATATTTTACTCTTTCTATATTTTGACATTGAGGACAATGTCTCAATCTGGTTGGGGGGAGGATAGTTGATATATAATGTTAGTGTTAATTATTTTATTTTGTTGTTGTTATCACTTTGTTATGTAAAAAAAAAAGAAAATTATCATGAATGGCGTGAGTAAAATGTTCATTTATGTATTCTTGAGACGCATTCTAGTTCTAGAATGGTAGAGTAAAGAGTACATTATAAACTTTTGAAACACATTCGAATTGGTTTATTTTTAATGCATTTTATGTATAATTGTTTGTTGCTTAAGTTTTTGGTAACTCTTGCGTAAATAAATTTGCTTTACTATCGATGTATGATTTCAAAATTGTTTAGTTTAAATCACTTTCTCTATTTAGGTTACTAAAGAATAACTTCTGAAATTATTTCTTGAGAACAATACTAAGCCTTGTGGTAAGATGGATGATTCAATATATATAGCCAAGAGAATTTCCATGTTTAAGTATACATATTATTTTCTAAACTCACATATCTTTTGTGAGTGAGTGGAGAGGTTTGAGATAACAGCTTACGAACTTTCATTGATCTTTTGAAATGGTTAATTTTTATTTGAAATGACATTATTTGGGATGATGAATGATTTGGTTGCTTAGCTGAAGGATAAAAAAAAAAAAAAAATTGGAAAAGTATTATGGTGATAAATTGCTCTTATGTTGTAATGATTCCTTATGTCTTTCAAAAAAGAAAAAAAAATGAGTAAAAAAAAAAGAAAGAAAAGAAGTCAATTCAGTTCAATAAAGTCTTCATTCAATTTTAGAAGACTAAAGTCATTAGGAAGTAATCTTATCACCGAATTCTATATTCGTAAGATTCGCATTAAATAATTAAAGTCTTGAAGCTGGCATTTGGCAATAATGGTTTGACTCTAAATATTTGATTTTCCTATCTTTGGATCAATGTTAGTTTGTCTGTCTGTCCTTAAATGTAACTTTTTCTTGAGCGATCATCTGTTTTCCAACTCCATGAGTGAAATCCTAAGTCATTAAATAAGTTATTCACCTGTAAGGATATGGAGTTGAGGCTTTTACTTGGAACATTTTTAAGGCTATATATGTTGTGGTTTGTGGTAAGAAGGCTTTGGCTTAATTCACACACACACAAAAATATTTTTGGAAGTTATGATTGAAATAACCTTTATAGCGATTGTGATTTTAAAACTGACGTTTTGTTTGAAATACTTAGATAGTGTTCAAATTTTATTTATGCTCGAATTGCTAGGGACTAGCAATAAGCCAGTTGGGGGGTGTGATGAACACTTGAAATTACACATTTAATAAGAGTTTTACATGATTGTTTTGTATTACTAGTGTATTTAATTTTCTTAACTTAAGTATGCTTACAATATTGTACTTAATTATCTTATAACTGTTTTGTGGCAAATTCGGTAAAATGGGCATAACTTTCTACCTAAAGATCCAATTGAGGTGATTCTTAATCCTGTGCAGAGCTGACTCAATGGGCTAATATATTATATTTCACAAAGCATTGGAAATTCGAGTGTTTAGATGGTGAAAATTGGCCTAGAACAGAATTGATCTGCAGTACAGGCCCAGTTTAAATAGTTATCAGTATTTGGCTCATAACTATAGAAATACGTATCTAATACGTATGAGATCACTCAATTTGGAAAGATAAGAGACTTATCTACAACTTTTATGTTTTGAGTGACAGCTAATTCGGATCACATCAATTCCAAATTAAATAATCAATTGGGTGCCCAAGTGATAATGAATGCAAATTATTTTGTCACCATTCTTGACTTTCATCAACCAAGTGGTTCCCTCCAAATTTGTCTCGATTTATCCATATTTTTCTATAAATAGGTGGCTTGTTTATGCCTAAAGAATGAAATTAGAAAGTTAGAATTTAGTTCAAAATACTTTTCCTTTGTATCATTTTCCTTGTACTATTATTTCTCTTGTTTACTATTAAGTCATGTTATTTCTTCTTCCATTTCTTTTCTTTTCATTTAGTTTTATTATGTCCAAATAATTTTGTTTAAGCTAAGGTGAAAGGGTGAAGCTCTTGGCAAGGTAATAAGATATGTTTAATATTTATTCATGAATTTAATGCTTCATTTTTAAGTTATGCAAATTTATATATGATGTATTTATTTTGTTTGTATAATTAATACCATTTCTTCTAAAGTGGTGATTCTTGATTTATTATTGACAAACTTAATACTTGGCACAATAAATTCTTGAAACCATTTACAAGATTTGGTTTATATAACCTTTCTTGTAAAGTGGGAGTCTTGATTTATTGTAGACAAATATAAAGATTGGCATAATAAATACTTGAACCCATTTATAAGATTTGGTGTATAATAATTGAAAGAAATAAATACTAATCAATATATAAATGATAATGAACTTTAATTGCTATATTTTTCGGTTGGAACCTCTTTTGTGTGAGGATTCCAACTGAGTTATAAAAAAAAATAAAAAGTTAAATATATTCTTACTTCTTATGCCAAGAGTGAATCACCGTAATCTTAGCTTTTTATTTGAATTGGTTAATTGAAATAATATTTACAAACATCTTATACTTCATTAATTATCTTTAAAGTGTTTATAATTTGTAATTTTAATTCTACTTCCCTGTGGATCGACCCCGTTCTCATCGGGTTATTTATTACTTCGACAATCCTGCACTTAGGAATAACTTCTATATTCTGGACGTGTCACCTGGCTGTGGCGTTGACAAGCTAGTCAATTTTTGGGAGTAAGCTGTCTTTTGGGCACGCTTTGTTTAGATCAGTAAAATTCACATACATCCTCTAATTTTCATTAGCTTTCTTCACAATGACTACATTGGCAAGCTAGACTGGATAGTGAACTTCTCTAATGAAACCAGTTATCAATAGTTTATCTACATCCATGGTTATAGCTTCATTTCGCTCTTGGTTGAATATCTTCTTTTTTCGTTTGACTGGAAAAATGTGATGCTGATGGTTAACTTATGACAGGCTAGAGTAGGATCTATTCTGGTTATGTCTTCATGAGATCAGATGAAGAAATCTGAGAATTTCTACATTAGTGTCATTAACCCCCTATTTAATTCTTAATTCTAACTGGGACCCTATCATGATCGTTTTTTCAAGCTCCCTATCATGATCGGTACCTTCTCTTGGATCAACAATGGAGACATAGAAAACGCTTTTTGCAGACACTGCATAGCAGCTCATTGCCATCTTTTGATCTCCTGATATTACCCCTATGCCTTTTCTAGCTGGGAACTTGAGTTTTAAATAATGTATGGACATGGCTACATTTGTATTTCCCATAACGGGTCAATCGAGAAAGATCCTGTAGGGAAAAGGTTGGTTGACTACCACGAACTTGGTCATTATTATTTTCTTTACGACTTTTATCATATAGTTAGAAGAAGGGATATTGTTCCTACTGGTACCACACAACTTTCTTCAAACCCCTATAAATATGTCTGGGTCTTCTATATGTATAAGTTTTTAATTTTCAGATCATCCAATATTTCTTTAAAAATGATATCAACTGAACTACCTGGATCAATGAATACTTAGTTTATCTTCTCATTAGCCACATATACCTCAATTACAAGAGCATCGTATGAAGGGTAGCTCACTTTTTGTGCATGCTCCTCAGCGAACACGATAGGTACTTCCTGTTGTAACCTGAGTTTTCTTATCTGAGGCATATTATACATGACCTAATGTACCACTATAAAGTACTTTGAATAATTTTTCATCTGCCTATTAGAGTCCCTAGCGAGCATGGGCCCTTTCAATATAATCATAATGAAATTATGATCTAGTCTGTTAGGCTGGATAAAAGGGTAGGTTATTTTGTCTCTTAGCTCAAAATTCTCCTAGATATCCATTCCTTATTAAGGCATCAACTTTATTTTTTAACTCAAAGTATTCTCCAGTGGCGTGCCCTATACCCTTGTGTACATCGCACCAACTCTTCAGGTTTAGTCGCTAGTCTACCTCTTTCCCCTTAAAAGTTTTGTTGAGCAAGCCTCTGTCTTTTATGGCTTCATAAACATCCTCTAACAGTACTGCTAGAGGGAGAAAATTTTCTACCCGAGCCACCATTATTTCCTCAGTCGGGTACTTTCAGTTATTTATGGGGTTTCTCAATTGCTCAGGGTAGTAATATAGGCGAGGTCTGTTCAGCCCATTATTCATCCAATTATGATGCAAATTTTAGTTGTTTAAGAAGTTACCCTTTTGTTGGGGTCTGTATTTATTGTTTGCCCTTTGGTATTTCTACGGATGGGATGATCCATCTCTTCCTCCATGTCTTTCATTCACTCTCATCCACACCTGTCCTTTAGGAGGGTCGTGAGGGATCGCTTTGCTTCCTCTTCCTCTTCTATAGCAATGTACTTCGACCTCTTGTTATACGCTACTGCGTAATTTGGCACATTGCTCTCGAACAGGTAACACTAGAACTTATTCAGTTTCAACCCAGTTTTGAGGGCTTCCAGAGTAATGGGTTGGTCAAATGCCCTCAGTAAGATTACTTCCTTGTGAAAATTTTGAATAAAATCTTTCAGACTCTTATTCTGACCTTGCTTAATATGCTTCAATTGTCTTAGATCTTTAGTCACCTCATAGGGACCCTGAAAATGCTGAGAAAACTTTTCGGTCAGCTCGTGGTAAGACGAGATGCTCTGCTACTTCAAACCTCTATACCAGAGGTGATTTGGTCCCTTTAGATTTATATAAAAAAGTCAGCACATCTGGTCTTACCTCAATCATGCGATTGATAACAGGTTGGTAACCTGATCCATGTAGTGATTGGGGTTGGTGACTCCTTGATAAGTGGTAAGGCTCGGTAATTGAGACACGCTCAAAAGCTTCATATCCTTAAACTCGTCTAGAAATAAAGATCTTCTTTCCCTTTCTGTCATTTTCGATGGAGGTTACTCTTTTTTTTTGTTTTTCATCCAAGAAGCTCTTCAATTTTTCTTTTAAATCCTGAACCTTGTACTCCAGAGGCGATTTGGCATTATGGTGCTGTTTTGTCTATGACTATTTCCTAATTAGTTGGTCAGAATCCCCGACTTGTGACACCTTATTTTCAAGGAATGCTCGTTTCTGTCCAGCTGTCCCAACTAGGTCTCGTGGAGTTTCCAACCTGTCATTTCTCTTCAGCCGCTCTAGTATTTGAACCTCTACAGCTTAAGATTCTCTCCTAGCACTGTTTCCATCATTTCTAGCTGCTTTTGCTTTCCATCTGTTTCTGATTAACTCAATCATAAGTTGCCTCAACTCTTCCTTTACTTCACTCAAATCCCACAACTTTTCTTGAACTTTAGCTGGTAGTGAATTCTTTGTTTACTGCGTATGTTAATTTTTTAGCCTTTTATTCTTATTCTAATTCAAGACTTGTTCCCCGGTAAATAAGTTTCGACTGCTGGATGATTGTTTGGCCATTTTGACTGTACTAGAAGGATAAGGCATCTTTTAACAAAGTTTTTTGTTCTAATTCCTACAGACGGTGCTAAAAACTATTGAAAAAAAAAACTTTCTCAGGCCAACGAGCTTTGAATTTATTTGAGGCAAGATCAGTGTACTGGACTTTACTTTATTGGGTATGAGAAGTTGGGTTCCGTCTTCCTTCTTCTTTGACAATAGTTGTCGGACACTGGCAAAACACTAAAAATTGTCTTTAAGACCTCGCCGGGGTGGGTTCTGGTGAAGACTCTCCAATGCTTAAGTTAGAAAAAGTTATTTAGTTAGAAAAACGTTCAACAAGAATCTGAAACAGTTGTTATGAAAGAAAAAAATGTTTATGTTCTCCATGTTTTGTAACCTCATATATTTATAGCATCGGTCTTCTATAAATATTCCTTATGCTTATCCTCGTCAGTGTAGTGGTTGAGTTGGGTAGGTCTTATTAATTTCAGGTTATCCTAGTTTTGAATTATCGTAATCTTTTGGCTTGATTTGTGAAATTCTTTCATAAGAACCTTACAGTTCTTTTTTGTTACACTTTTATTTTCTTTGTAACATTAGTTTCCTCTTTATGAGTGTTTTTGTAATAAAACTGGTTACTTTTAGATTGACTTGGTAATTGTCTAGTATCCTGTCTACTATAAATATGGTTCAATGTTTCATACCGAGCTAGTCTTCCCTATGGTACTTATACTGAGTTAGTTTTTCTTTGTCTACCTTAGTCGTGATATTCCTAATTCTAGTCGGGATTACGCGAGGCTAATATACAAGTATCTTAAATCAGACCAAGTTTAAGCGGCTGAACCAGTTTCTCATGAACGACCCCATTTTTAAGCTTGTTGTCAGTACTTATTGATGGCCTATGTCATCTTGAGTCTGAAATTCTGCGATAGGTCCATATAGGGATGTCCTTAAAGAACCCAATCATTCTGAGCTTGATGACAATTTACAGAGGGAACAAAGTGATTGCTCATCCTTCCAACCCTTCTCAACTGGCGATTTTTAAGTAATGGCACGATGCTTCTCTCATAATTGCACCTTTTCACTTTCGTTCTATTTCGATATGAATGTGTCCACCTTATTTTAAACAACAAATATCTACCAATATATAAGAAAATATTTAAATAAAACCATGGGGCCAAAACTTCGAATAAGAGGTTTAATTAAATCAACAAAACCTCTTGAAGAGACAATTCCTCAAGAGTTTTCACGTCTTTCTTTCGAGCAAGTACTTGGCATTGCTCATAATTGAAACATATCTTTCATATCTACTATATTGAATTCACGAAGAACCAAAAAGAACAATTAGAGATGTCACATACTTTATGGAGTGGTCAGAGATGAAAGCGTTACTATGACTATAATATTCAACTTAATTCTAATGTAATTATCTGCACAAAATAAGTGAAGTGAAAGATTGTGTTGTAAATGAATTAAAAATAGGTCAAAATAAAACAAAATCGGGTTAAAAATGAAAATTTTGAAAATAAGTGCGGAGAGGTTTTTAAAAATAAATGCACAAAAAATTAACTTTCTTTTTGGAACTCTATTTAAAAAAACATAATCTAACATTTAATGATGAAGTTTTAGAGAGAAATAAAGTGAATGAGAATAAAAAAAAAAACTAAAAATCTAAAGAATTTAAGTTTTGCAACTTTTGGATTAAAAATTTATCACGCATCCATTTCTCACACTAATGAAATGCCGCGCAAAATGTCATGCACGGGAAATGGTCAAGTGAGCCATTTTCTTTTTAATTTATTTTAAACACTGTAGTATATATGAATTGCTTTTGTTTAGCTCCAAGGCGATACTCAGGTCAAGGTGCACAGCACCCGTGGCCACCCAATTCCAAGTAATAAATGGGGTTAAGGATTAGTTATTTACGGGTATCTAATTTCTTACTAAGCTTTTTTTTTTTTTAAATTGCTTTCATATTTTTTTTACCCAGAATTGTTTTGTTTTTATTTTCTTTTTTCACCCACAATTTCATTTTTTTTGGCACCTAGAATTACTTTTTTTATTATTAAACTTCAAACAAATATTTTAAATATTTTTTTATTATTAAACAAAAATTTAAAATATTTTAATAAAAAAATATTTGTTTGAACGATATAATATTGCATAATTTATTATATTTTAACAAATAATAATATATAAATATTTAATTAGTTGCTATTTATTTTAATAATATTTCATTATAAATAATTTATAATTAATTAATTATTAAATTGAATAAATTATAAAAAAAGAATATATTATTTAATAATTGTTTATTGAAAAAACTACTTTCTAAAAAAAAAGATTTTTTTTTTAAAATCATAGTAATGCGAAACACCAAAAATGATTTCAAGCTTAGTGCCAATGGGCGCTATGACATGCACGCGGCGTGGCATGCAGTGCACGTAGGGTGCCCAATGGGTGTTCCGCTTGAGATCATTTTGGCGTTTCCCGCACGAAACATTCACAATTATTAAATAAATAATAAATTATAAAATAATTAAAGTATAAATAAATTTAATTTAAAATATTATTTAAATATATACAACTAAATAAAAATTTTAATTAATAATTAAATATTTATTACTAAAAGTAATAATTTATTATTATTTGTTAAAAATAATTAATTAAATAAATTATGCAATATTATTATTTTTAGGGGCATCTGGTATTTTTTTTAGTCTTAGTGTAATATTTGAAAGCAATTCCTGGACATGAGTTGGTATAATTTTTTTTTTAAATTTCAAATGTAATTCTTTTAAGGAGAATTTGGTATATATAAGTTTTTCTTCGAAAGAATTTTTGGTCTAATATTTGAAAGCATTATCTATTCAAAAGTAACCTATGTTGTTCCAGTTTCTAAGTCCAAAATTGTGAAAACACGAAAATCGACCAAACTGAATGGATTCATTCTAGCTCAATTTTGATATTACATTTTGATTCTTTTGTTTTTATTTTTATAAAAATTAAGATTTTAATATCGACAAAAATCAAATTAAACTGAACTAAATTGAATCATTCCGGCCTTACCCTTTCGTTGTTCTCATATTTTGTTAATATTTTCTTTCTTGAGAAAATGGTGTAGACTTGTAGGTATAATGTCGGCCAAAATTCATCTTTTGTCTTCTAGTTTTCAAATATTCTGTAAAAGGTTTCAAATTTTACTATTCTGTACATAAATGGCTAATTCTCAAAATTGGATTGAAGTTGTAAACAACATTTAAAACGGTTAAAAAAGAAATAACAAGCCAGCGAGACTATTTCAACGAACAGAAGAAAATGGATTATGGATGTAAATATAAATTGGCAGATTATAGACATGGCTCTCCGCGCATGTAATATAAAAACGACTTGCTCTCCCCACGCAAAGTTCATTCAAAGATTCTTGTGATAAATTTTATATTTTATTTGTAATGATTCTTTTGGGGCTAGACTAAATATACAACTATATTTTTAATTTAAAAGCCGAGATGAGCAACCAGTGGATACATGTCCTAAGGCTTAAAAAAAATGTGAATACATGAGTGGTGTATTTTCTAGAGTTGTGACCAAATGAGTCAATATTGAAGAGAAAACGTCTCTTGTTTATCAATGAATTGGTGAACCAACGAAAAAAAAGAAAGTCAGGAAAGAGATTAGTATTTTCACAATTCAATCAAGATTGTTTCATGACTAGTTGTTAGACTTCACTATTACTTCACGATGAATAGAGAAAATAATTCATTACAGTTATATGGGAATGGGGATAAAAGTCTTCAATCAATCCCTGTGTCATTGCCATCCCTACTTCCCATGCTTCTTTGACTATGTGTCAACAATATTTTGCTATAATTGAAATTACGTATGGTGTCAACAATTTTAACAATATTGTGTTTATCGAAGTTGATATTGCATTGTTTCTGAACATAATTTAGATGGTTGTGAATGAGCTTCATGTTTATCATTATTTGAATTCGAGTAAAAATAAAAGGTAAGGGTTGGTGTTTAGTAGAAAAAATTTCACATCCCCATCTAAATCTTTTAATTGAAAAAAGAAAAACGATATTGTAGAGTGTCAACAATGTAATGTTATAATGGAATTCGACCTAAGAAGGTCTCAACAGATCTCTGACCATGGACAGAAAGAAAAAAAAAAAAATATATATATATATATATATATATATATCTGAAATGGAAGTTGGGTTCCTCAGCTTTGTGTAAATCTTTTGAGTGTACATTCAACTAAAAAACATACTATTTAAAAAATTTCCGTGTAAAGAACAATTACTCGTACAAATCCTCTCTATAAACCAATTGCTCATACAATTTACAACAAAATGGCTAAAAGAACAAACACTAACAGATCAATGGATTTTAACCTTTTGGTTGATTTTCCAACTCTTTTATTGTTTTTTCAAATTCTCCAATTAGATTAAAAATGCAACTTATACGCGCAACCATTTCATTGCTGGTGAATTTGTTAAATATTGGAGCCGCTAGATTGAGTGATTGCTCATTGAAGTTTCTCATCCTTCCATCCCTTATCAACTGGCGATTTTTCAGTGATGGCAAGATGCTTCTCTCATAATTACACCTAAAAGCTTCACTTTCGTTCCATTTCGACATGAATGTATCAATCTGGTTTCAAAAGACAGATATATGCCGATATATTAAAATAAAACCATGTAACCAGAAGGTTCAATAAGAGGTTTAACTAAATCAACAAACCTCTTGAAGAGACAATTCCTCAAGGGCATTCACACCTTTCTTTCTAGCAAGTTCTTGGGCATTGCTCATAACTGAAACATATCTCTCATATCTGCTATTCTAAATTCATTGAGAAGCAAAAAGAACAATTGTAGATGTTTAGAAGACTCAAATGAATTTTGATCATGAGAAGATCCTGATTCTTAGAGATAATACAGTCGAAAGAAATAATAGGACATATAATAATAATAAATTAGGGGAAGGAATATCATTACCTCTTCATCCAGTTGTTTCTTTAGTTGAAGAATATCCCGGTTCACTTTTCTCTTGTCTCAGCCGTAAACGATGAAGTTGCTCCACTGAAGCGTCTCTCTCTTTTTGCATAGCATCCAGAATTTTCTTAACACCTTTGATTTTAATCCTGACTTTCAAATGTTGCTTTCTTATTTCTTCCAACATCTTATTTACAATCTTAAAAATATATAGGACGCGATAAATTTCTAAGTTAATCAATTAACAATAGTGATAACATCGAATTAAGGTTCAGAGCTAGTATCTTACTCTAATATGATCCTTTACAGAATTTGGCCTCCCCTGTTCAAGCTCTTCAATTTCTTTGAGGATCTGGTCATCCCTAACTATAATGTTGCATGGCCATTCCATTCGGTAGGACAGCCACCGAATCTGCTTTCAAAATCCCATGGAAAAGATAATTACAAAAAGGAAAGTTAGAAAAGCAAAGGAGTCTAATAACAAATTTTAGTTCTTGACGTTTAATTCTTACAGAACTAACTTCTTTTACTGATGAAAGTAAAGGATCAACAGCTCCTCTTTCTTGGGTTTCTTTGACCTGTCTCAAGCGTTGCTTTTCTGTAGCTAAATTTTGGCTTGTGTGTAGCAAATGGTGTGCATGATTTCTGGAAATATTCAGCTTCTCTTTAGCTTCTAGCAGATTATTCATTGCCTCGTTCTTCCAGGCTAGAGTTTCTCCGATGCTGCTTTCCCAACGGCTTAGATATTCCAGTTCATAAATCAAACGGTCCCGTTCAAGCTGATGACAAGATCCATCATTATCGATATGAATTTCGCGTGGTCGTAATTAACGAATTTTTTAGGAATTAATGTTGTTTGCTTGCACTTTTCAATCATCATAAGGACTTAAAATCATGATGCCAATTAAGCAAACCATGCATAATCATTTAGGTACTTACAATTCCTGTTCTGTAGCTCTCGATCACAAAAACTGCCTCATGATTTATCTTTTCAATCAACTTTCGAGCCTCTTCAATTCTGGAATATACATTCTGATATTTGTACGGATAAATCCTGACAAAAAAGAACTGGTGAACTTCTTTCTGAACAAACCCATCAACTTTTACAGGCTCATCAGAGTCTTGCCCCTGATTGAATTCTTCTTCAAACGCGTTTGCATGCAAATAATTGGAATCTTTTCCACTTTCAATGGTAGGGGAACTTGGCATAAATTCAGTTTCCATCACCTCCAAAACACTTGGTTTTGCTTGAATATGTCAATGCGAAAACTATGCTGATTTTTAATCACTTCTGAAATTTTGAAATCTTGAAAAATAAAATTGCATCGACTTACAAGTTAAAAAAAAAAAAGAATTACATAGGCAAAGGAAACAAGTAAAAGGAGCTAAAATCTCTTACCACTAGTATCAGCATATATATTTATACTGGCACATATATATTCATTAAAGAAGTTCAGGCCTAGATTATAGAGGAAGTTAAAACAAGAGAAGCTGCAGTAGTATTGAATTTTTTGTTAGTTAGTTAAAGTTGTTAGATACTTTATTGAATTTACAGATCATTAGTCACGTGTATTAAGTTGTTGAAGACTCTTAGTATAAAAAGGCTCATGTATCTTCAATGTAAGAAATTTTTGGAAGAAGTTAATAAATAACAGATTCCTTATTTCTTTTGCTTTTTTTTTTCTCAGTAACTTTCTCAGTCACTTTCTCAATAAACAAACAGTTTCAAAATCTTCACATGGTATCAGAGTCTTATAATGGCTAATGTTAATACATCTAGTATCAATCTTGTTTTTGTAAACCAGAATTCTTCAACAAATATCAGCTATACTTTTCCCTCTATAGTAAAACTCACCAGCTTGAATTTTGTAGTCTGGAAATCATAAGTACTGACAGCAATCAGAGGAAATAGACTTGAAGGTTTCATAAATGGCGACAGAAAGATGACAGATCAATTCATTCAAGTAATGGATTGAAATCAAAGTAATAAAGCAGTTGAAAATTCCGATTATGAGCTGTGGATTAGACAAAATCAACTTCTTCTGAGTTGGTTATTTTCTACAATACATGACTCGATTTTGTGTTTGATAATTGATAGTCAAACCTCAAAAGAGTTATGGAAATCGGTAGAGAAGCAATTTGGCTCAGAGTCCAAAGCAAGAATAATTCAGCTTAAAAGAAAGCTTGCTACTGTAAGTAAAGGGACACTTTCCATGTCAGATTACTTTTTAAAAGTAAAAAGTATTGTAGATGAATTGACTACTACTGGTTATCCAATTGAAGAAGAAGAATTTATAGAATATCTCATAACTGGTGTTGGTGCTGAATTTGATTCTGTTGTAGTACTTATAACAAGTAAACTTGGTAAGATCAGTTTAAATGAAGCTTATGGAATGCTCCTAACTCAGGAAAGTAGAAACATACAGAATTCTAGTAAAATGTTTTTCAAGATAGTTATATTGCAAATTTTGCTCAAAAAAAATCAAAAAAAGGTGAACTTTGGTGGAAGAGGTTTAAATGGATATGGTGGAAATAATCAGTATGGTGTCAATGGAAATTTTAATAATTCTGGACAGTTTGGCAACTATGGAAGAGAAGGTCAGCAAGGCAAAGGATGAAGTCAAGGTTATTCTAGCCATGGGAAGATTTAGTAACTTTGGCAGAGGAAATTATCCTAGACTAATATGTTAGATTTGTGAGAAGCAGGGGTATCTAGCTTCAAAATGCTACTACAGGTATTATAAAGACTACATACCGAAAGAACAGAATGGAGTGGGAAATAACAACAATCAAAATTTTATGAGTCAAGGACCAGGTAATTCTTCAAGACCTAGTGCAGGAAGGATGGCTCTCATGGCTAAACAGACAACTCAAGGGAACAATTATGAGCAAGATTGATACCTCGATTCTGGGGCAACACACCACTTGACAAACAACATCAACAATCTTGGCGACAAAATAGAATTTTCAAGTAATGATTAGCTTATAATTGGTAATGGTTCAGGTTTACAAATTCTTTTTACTGGTGATACATAACTTAGATCAAATTCTAATAATGATTTAGTTCTAAAAAATCTGTTATATGTTCCTTCGATCACAAAAATCTAATCAGTGTGTCTAAATTGGCTACTGATAATGATGTTTTTATTGAATTTTTTTCTCACTTGTGTTTTATTAAAGATACGAAGAGGAAAACCTTGCTGCTCAAGGGTATTGCTGTTAAGGGGCTTTATAAACTGGTCTTCTCATCTACTTCAATCAACAATACAAATTCTTTCTTTACCAACTCAATGTCAAATAACCATCCTGTCTCCATACTTTCTTTGTATTGTCCATATGCACCATTTTTGATAAATAAGAGTCAATGTGGTGCAGCTGATTCGTGTTCAAAAATCTGTAATTCAAAATCTTGCAACATGTCAGTTCAGTCATATACAATGCAGAATGTATCAGATTTGAATCTATGGCATCAAAGACTTGGACATCTAAGTTCTTTTGTTCTTAAAAGTATACTCAAGTCTTGTGAACTCATTTTCAAAAACAATGAAAGTATTAAACCTAATTTTTGTAATCCTTGCCAGATGGGTAAAATGCACAAGTTTCATTATGCTTGTGTTGGAATAAGAACCAAATGTCCCTTAGAACTTATATACACAAATGTTTGAGGTTCTTCTTCAATAGAAACCACAAAAGGTTATAAATATTATCTGAGTTTTGTTGATGATTTTACTAGATATAACTGGTTGTTTCCCATGAGAACAAAATAAAAGCTTTCAATATATTCAAAGAATTCAAATCCTTTGTAGAGAAACAATTTGACAAAAACATTAAAACTCTTCAGTCAGATTGGGGAGGGGAATTCAGGTCTTTTTCTCAGTTCTTGAGTCAAGAAGGTATTCATTTAAGACATCTATGCCCTCATACACATCACCAAAATAATGTCATTGAGAGAAAATATAGTCTTTTGTTGAAATTGGACTGACTCTACTTGCCCAAGCATCTATGCCTTTCTCATATTGGTAGGATGCTTTTAGTACAGCATCTTACTTAATCAATAGGCTTCCCGCAATAGTCTTAAATAATAGATCACCATTTGAAGTACTGTTTCATAAAAAACTAGATTATAGCTTCTTAAAAGTGTTTGGTTGTGCTTGTTTCCCATATTTAAGACCATATTAGACAAACAAATTGAATTTTCATACTGAGAGGTGCACTTTTCTTGGTTATAGCACAAGTCATAAAGGATATAGATGCTTGCATCCATCTGGTAGGATATACATAGCTAGACATGTTACTTTTAATGAAACATGTTTTTCATATAATCAAATGTTCACTTCTTCTATTTCACAGGATAATTCAGTGTTTGATTATTCTAATTCATTTATGTTTAAGTCTAGTCCTAGTAGTTTAAAGCCTAAGTCACAATATCTGAACCAGCACCAAACCTTTAGATAAGCACTGAAAACATTACCTCTCAGCCCCTTTAAGAAATAACCTCTGATTTAAGTACTCAGTATACAGATACTTTAGATACTGTACACTTAAACACACACCAGCAAATACAAACACAACAACCATCTCAAATCACATCAACCTATCCTATGCGTACTAGATCAAAAACTGGAATTACAAAGCCAAAATGTTATATATTCCAGTCAACAAAAGTAAGCTTTAAACCAACCTCAATAACAAAAGCATTGCAGAATAGACAGTGGCACTAGGCTATTCTTGACGAATATACAGCATTAATGAAGAATGAAACATGGACTTTAGTGCCAGAAAGTGAAGCTTCAAAGGTCATTGATAACAAGTGGGTATTTAGGATCAAGTACAATCTAAATGGCACTGTGGCAAAACACAAAGCTAGATTAGTTGTAAAGGGTTTTTTACAAACTCCTAGTGTTAACAAGTGGGTATTTAGGATCAAGTACAATCCAAATGGCACTGTGGCAAAACACAAAGCTAGATTGGTTGCAAAAGGTTTTTTGCAAACTCCTGGTGTTGACTATTTTGATTTCCTCAGCCCAGTCATCAAGACATCAACAGTAAGGGTTATTCTTAGCTTGGCAGTGATGAACCATTGGAGAATAAGGAAAATTGATGTGAATAATGCCTTCCTCAATAGAACTCTTACTAAGGCTGTTTACATGAAACAACTATTTGGCTTTATAGATTCTTCCCATCATTCCTTTGTGTGCAAACTTCAAAAGGCCTTGTATGGTTTGAAGCAAGCTCCAAGAGTTTGGTATGATAAGTTAAAAACTGCTTTACTTTAATGGAATTTTGTAAATTCCAAGTCTGATACCTCATTATTAATAAAGCATGTTACAGGAAAAATGATTTTGGTGTTTGTCTATGTAGATGACATATTAATAACAGGGCCTGACAATAGCCTATTAGAAGACTTTTTTCAGCTCTTGGGTGTAACCTTTGCACTAAAAGACCTAGGAGACTTCAATTATTTTCTTGGAGTAGAGGTTAAACCTACAACTACTGGGTTACACCTATCTCAAACAAAGTATATTAATGACTTACTTAAAAAAGTTAATATGGAAGAATGTAAAGGGTGTGATGCACCAATGGTTCTTGGTCAGAAAATGCTCTATGGTGATAGTACTCAAATTGAAGATCCCACTTTATATAGAAGCATAGTTGGCTCCCTACAGTATACCACATTTACAAGACCTGAATTAGCATTTTCTGTTCAAAAATTAAGTTAGTACCTATCAGCACCAATAATGCAGCACTAGCAAGCTTGTAAAAGAGTACTTAGGTACTTGAAAAGTACTGCACACTTTAGCCTTGAGTTTGTGCATTCAGGTAACTTCAAGCTGACTGGCTACACTGATGCTGATTGGGGTAATGATCCATCTGATAGACAATCTATTAGGGATTATTGCATATATTTTGGAGACAATTTAATGTCTTGGTTATCTAAAAAGTAAGGTGTGGTGTCCAGGTTAAGTGCAGAGGCTGAGTATAGAGCCTTGGCTTTTGTATGCAGTGAAGTTCTATGGTTGAATTCATTATTGTCTAAACTTTACTTAAAACCTTCCACTGTGCCAATTCTTTGGTGTGACAATTAGAGTGCTCAGGCTTTAGCTTAAAATCCTATTTTTCACTCAAGGACAAAGCATATCGAGTTATATGTTCACTTCATAAGGGAGAAAATTGCAGCAAATCAGCTGAAGGTCAGATATGTGCCTGATGCGATATTTTTATATCTTAAAATTAAGTGCAAATATACACCATCGTAACAAGTAATAAAGGGACTTATAAAGTTGGATGCCAAACTTACAGGGATAATTTTATTTTTTACTAAGTACTAAAATTATATCTTTCTTGTAATTATTCAGAAAAATCAAAATTTAATTTTGTAATAAATTTAAGTAAAATAAAAGTGTAGAAAGTATTGGTCAAGACACTACTGTATTCACAAGCCACTTTTAAGGTCATGCAAGTATATCCTAATTTACCAAAAACCTATATTCCTATGGTACTTGTAATAAATTAAGATTCATTAAGAACAAGTCTTATTAACCATACATGCCAATTAGGTATATTCCTATCCTAATTCGAAACTCGCATATGCAACATTGAATGTTACTCTACAATCATGTATCAAATTATCTAAGTCTAAATACAATGATGCCTCTTTTGAGTTTATCAAAGTATTACCAAATCAATCATAATATTGATCAGATATAATGAAGCATTAAGAATAAATAATTTAAATAATAAAGAATTGATTTCAAATAAATATTAAAAAGATCTAACAATTATGCTCACATATTGAGTTCAAGTAATAACCCTAGAAAATAAATTTAGCTCATGATAACAAGAGAATTATGGTTGAAAAATAAAATAAACATGATACAACCAAAAGCAAACCAATATAGACGTCAATTCGCAGTTGGTTGATACGCCAAAAATTTGCCAATAATCTCTTGCTTCCTTTAATTGTCTTTACTTCTCTCTTTAAAACTTGATTTTCTTCAATGTGTTGTGGCTCTAAGAGCCCTAAGTTGTGTCTCTCCTTTAAGTCTGAAATAAGAGGCCTTTATATAGGGATTGATTGGAGTATTTGAGTTGTACTTCTTTTAAGTTTACTGTAGCACGACTACTGTTCATAGATACTGTTCTGCGACTATTCACGAGTTACTGTTTACGCGCTACTGTTCACCGTTGGAGCAAAAATCTTTGGGCGCTGAAACTTCATTGGGGCGATATACTGTTTATCGCTAGGGCGATGTCACTGTAGCAAATTGTTCATGGTACTGTAGTGAATCACTGTAGCAATATGATGTTTTGCCTTATTATTTTAGATTTTCATCCCCAATTGTTCTATTGACTATAAACCTATAAAATAATAATTAAACATATAAAAAACCTAATATTCTTATTAAAATGAGCAATTAATCAAGTTAAAGGAATGAAAATAATAGATATAATTTACGTTTATCAAATCAGATATGTGCCTAGTATGAATCAGGTTACTGATATTTTAACAAAACCTTTAGCCTTTGATCGGTTTAATTATCTTCGATCTAAGCTCAATGTCACAGCTAGACCTTGAGCTTGTGGAGGGATATTAGCATATATATTTATACTGGCACATATATATTCATTAAAGAAGTTCAGACATAGATTACAGAGGAAGCTAAAACAAGAGAAGCTGCAGCAGTATTGATTTTTTTGTTAGTTAGTTAAAATTGTTAGATACTTTACTAAATTTACGGATCATTAACCACGTATATTAAGTTGTTGAAGACTCTTAGTATAAAAAGGCTTATGTATCTTCAATGTAAGAAATTTTTGAAAGAAGTTAATAAATAATAGATTCCTTATTTTTTTTGCTTTTCTTTTCTCAATAACCTTCTCAGCCACTTTCTCAACAAACAAACAGTTTCAAAATCTTCACAACTAGTGACTCATAATTTGAATGAACAAAATATCAATTGGCAAATAATAGATTATATAAAAGGAAAAAAAATATTGGGTAGCATAAATTTACAAACCACTTGCACCCCATGCAAAGTAACAACTTACCCATAGCCAATATACCTTTGTCAACTCTCGAATGACACGGTAGGGGTTTTTTTTTTATCTTGAATAATTATTTTGGTGATTGGTCAAAGATACCTTTGTTAACTCCTAAATGACAACATTTTGTTTTTCTATGGTCTTGAATAATTCTTTTGGTACTGGATCAAACAGTGAGATTTCATATGTGGGAGTATGTGCAATTTACAAGTATATCTTTAAAAAAATTATCAATTAAGTCCCGATATGTTTTTTGAATTATTTATTAGGTTTTCAAATTTTTTGTATCTAATTTAATCCTTATTATTGAAAAAATTAGGTCTGACTTGTAATTTTTGAGAGCAATAAAATAAATTTAATCAAATATAGGATTATTTGTCATGATAAACATATCAATTTACCCTATTACCCTAAAAAAGTATACTTCTGACGTTACTTTTTCAACAACTTGAGCTAAATTATGTATTTAAAAAAAGTTTAGAATTTAATAAATAAATTTTTATTAAAAAAAACGTAAGGACTAGGATTATTTTTTAAGATATTATTACTTTTCTAAATCTAGAGAAAACAAAGAACTTTCAATTTCAATATCAACTTATTGATATTAAAAGCTTTACAGTAATTCAAACTATGAGATCTACTTTCAAATTGATCTATCTTAAAGTGCCTGAGGATGGTGAGTCCTTCGTCTACTTTAACCTCATGCTCAGATCAAGTTCGATTCAATTTGTATTGTATACTCAGGAATTTAACTAGAGAGGTCTCATGGGCTTTTTGGGTAGTTAATTAAGGAAGCCTTTGGTGTCTACATGATTAGATTCAGGGCTCAAATGAGCATGGGCCATATCCTCATAATTCTTTTTTATAGGCAATCGAGGGGGTCATTAGGGCCTCACCTTGTATCCCATTGGCCTTTTGATAACCAATCAAAGGGGTTAGTGTTAGAGTTAGTGCTTACATGCCATTCTTGAATGTACATATACTTATTATTTATATAAATGTACATTCCTATTAAATTATTAATGCCTATTTATATGATACCATGTAATGTAACATTATAGACATTGTATGATTTAAAGGAGTTCAGATTTGATCTAAAAGAGTTTAGATGAGGGCTCACAGTTAGCCACGCTGAGAGATATAAATACTAAGTGTTAGCACAGCTAATTATTAGTTGGTTATAATATTCAGCATAGATCCAAGAGTTGGAGTCTTGTCTATAATGGGACATAGACTAGGGAATATACTAATAACTGTATAGTTGTAAGAGTTACAATCGGATACTAGGAAATGTCAGTTGCGCAAGTATATTCTCGAATATTATTCCTGATCTATTTCTACCGATACGAGTCTGTCGGTGTATACTTTTATATCGATCAACATATGTCGTACCTATAGGGTATAGATGGTGGTTCTTAGTCGACCATGAGTTTGGAGCTCGTATTGATATATGGGTATCCAGTTAGAACTAGATATGAGACAAACTAACGAGGACCTCTAATAGATATCATATGTAAGACGTCAACAGAAGGTCCTCTCAAATTGAGTAGTACACATGGTCCTTTGACCTGAGTGCCATGGTGAGCTTGTAAGTGATCCACCATACTTTGGTTCTACGCATGTTATGTATTAATACAAGTGTATATTCCCATTAAATCGTTAATACCCATTTATATAGTATTATGCATGTAACATTATAGGCATTGTAGATCTGAAGAAGTTTGGATCAGATCTAAAGGAGTTTAGAGAGAGGCTAGTAGTTAGCCACGCTGAGAGATATAAATGCTAAATGTTAGCACAGTTAAGTGTTAACTGATTATAATACTCAGCATATCCAAGAGTTGGAGCCTTGTCTGTAATGGAACATAGACATGAGAATATACTAGTAACTGCATAGTTGCAAGAGTTGTAATCGGGGGCCAGGAAATGCTAGTGCGCTAGTATGTTCTCAAATAATTATCCCTGATCTCTTTCTGTCGATATGGGTCTATCGGTGGATACCTTTATACATAAATCAGTATATGTCGTACTTATAGGGTATAGATGGTCGTTCCTACCTGACTGTGAGCTTGGAGCTCGTATTGACATATAGGTATCCGGTTAGGACTAGATATAGGACTGACTCATGAGGGCCTCTGATAGACATCCTATATAAGCCATCAACAGAGGGTTCTCTCGAGTTGAGTAGTATACGTGGTCCTTTGACCTGAGTGCCACAATGGGCTTGTAAATGATCCACTATACTTTGGTTCCACGCATGTCACAGACCTTTTATGGTGTGACCGGTGGGTGTCGCTGGGTATGGTCCGATGCTTATAGAGTTTGGTGCGTACAGATATGGGATTCATCAGCTCCTATATATAGTTTGATATCCAGATGCTTCGAGATTGTATCTTAGAAAGTCTTGTGGCCACAAACAATAATCTTGGGAAAGAGTTTCGCTAAGGTGGAATAATATGACAAAAGAGTTTGCACATATTGTTCAGTGAGATACAAGTCTGGAGATAAGATATGGATGAGCATTAGGGGATTTGACGGTGATAATCTATATCCCTGCACCTCCACGATATCATGACGAAAGGACTATACATATGCGTTGTAACCTCAACTTGCATGGTTCAACGCGTTGATTTGTATATTCGTGACATGTGCGTGGGGCATTACTCACGGACTCATAGAATAGTTTCATTTGACGAATCGAGCATAGTACCTAGGGAGTCCCGCTATATAGAGTGTACTTGTTGTGCACTAGGGTAGAGTGCTGGATTAAATTATTTAATCCATCAATATTTAGCAATACCACAGAAATACGTGTGTGTTTGTATTTAAGTGTTAAATATAACAATTAGTTAATAATTGTTATTTACTAATTGTATTATGACATATGGCGTATTGTAGACCCTCAGTTGAGTTTACTCAAGTGTGAAATTTAGTGAGACCCACTAAGGATAAACTTGATAACTATTCATAAGGGGCAAAATAATTATTTCTTATTTTGATGATTTAATAGTTAAATAATCAAAATATCTCTCTTATTATATTATATAATATATTATTTATATTATATAATATATAATATTATATATTATTATTATATTATATATATACATATATATAAAGAGAAAGAGAGAGAGAAGAAAGTGTGCAAGTGTATGTTTTGGCCGAGAGAAAAAAATGAAGAAATGGAGAAGAAAGAAGAATGAGAAGAAAAAAAAAGGAAAAAATGAAATTGTTTCATTTTTCTTTATGCTTCTAATTGAAGTAAGGATAGATTGCTTCAAATTCTCCATTTCTTATCCTTTTAGAGAAACGGATGGAAATCACACACCGATTATTTTGTGGATTAAGAGTTAATCTCGTGTTGGATATCGAACTGCTGTTCTAGTTCACCAAGCCCACCATATTGGTAATTAGAACTGTAAACAAGTTAGTCTCCATGTGAACTCCGAAGAAATACGTGTATAACGTTACACGTTGAGGTGAGTTATCTATTCTATAAAAATATTAATGTGATTAATATATTGTATTTATTATGTTTATTGTAAGTTTCACGCTTTCGTTAGACTTAAATATGTATTTGATATGTATTTAGGCAATAGACACAATAGCACATGCATACACCCACGTGTATTAGATCCGCCGCCAACAGGAATAATATGGCAAATGAGTTTGCAAATATTGTTCAATGAAGACTGGGGATATGATATGGATAAGCACATGAAGATTTGACGGTGATAATCTATATGTTGGGATTTGTGCTCACGTGCCATCTCATTGTTGTATGAATATTTTATTTTATAATATTTATCCAGTTCATTATTTGTTAAATCGCTAATTACTATTATTAAATGGTTCAATGCTTGTGATGATACAGACATTATATAATTTGAAAGGGTTCAGAATTGGTCTAAAGAAGTTTATATCAATGCTAAGAGTTAACATCACTGAAAATTATAAATGCTAAAGGGTTAGCATGTTATATTAATAAGTGAAGTTTAAGTGTTAGAATCTTGTCTGTGATGGTACAAAGACCTAAGAATACATTAATAATAACATAGTTGCAAGAGTTGCAATAGGGTCTAAGAAATGTTATTATGTAAGTCTATTCTCAAATTATATATTCTTGGTCTTAATTCACCGATGCAGGTCTGACGGTGAAATCGTTTTACATAGACCAGTGTATATTATACCTAAATGGTTATTCTTAGCTGACCATGGGCTTACTAGAAGTTCATATTGTTGGGTTATGGGGTACTAATTAACTAGGTTGCTTGCATGTGAGTTGTGTTCATCATACAAACAATATACATATCTCATACATACATGTGCACAGCGGAAGATTATATACAATGAACACAGAAAATAACATTTGATTAAATGAAAATTCGAGATTGAGAAAATATCACCAATGAAGCCTTTGGATTAATTTTCTTTGAAGTCCACCATGAAATGAATCTTTGATCAATCCTAGTAATCAACAAGGGTGAGTTTGATTGTCTAGAATGGCAGCATCTTAATCCAGCATATATGTTTAACTCTTAAACATGATTCAAAGTTAAACTATTTAACTTAATTAAATTTGTTTTTCTTTTTATTCAACTCTTGAATAAATAAAACAAATCTTGTTTTTAGTTATTACATTTAGTAACCATTTATCTAATTTATTTTGTTGTTCTAACACTTAAAACACAAAACAAACAATTTCAATTTCTCAAATTGAAATGGCTCTCAAAATGCAAAACCTAAAATCTAAAATCAATTTCAAAAAATTAATGATTTTCAATTTCATTTCACTTTATATACTAATGCATAAATTCCAAACTAATTTGAATTTCATTTGGCTTAACCTAACCTTAGTTAACATTTAACCATAGTTAGATTATTTTAACTTAACCTTTAAGTTAATAAATATTTAATTAATTTAACCATAGTTAACTAACTTAACCATGGTTAGGTTAACCTTTACTTAACCTTTAAGTAAGGTTAACTTAACTTAACCATTTGGTTAACTTTTAACCTTAGTTAAGTTAAATCATTTATTTAACAATTAAATAAATAAATATTTATTTTAATTATTTAACAATTAAATAATCATAAAATGAAATTACTATTATATCCTTACTCGGTTACCAAGTTAACCTAAAGTGGGTCCCACTATTTAACCATATACTTTAGTTAACGTAACCTTAGTAATTGCTGAATTATACTGTATTGAACAATTCAATACGGTACACTGCCCAAGTGCTCAAAGAGTACATTTCATATTGGGACTCTCTAGGTCCACACCCGATTTGTCAAATGGAACTATTCCATTAATCCGTAATCGATGCTCCACGCACACGTTACGAATATTACAAATCAGCGTGTCAGACCATACAAGTTGAGGTCATAACGTATACGTATAATCCTTCTATTATTTATATCCTGAATGTGCGGGGATATAGATCAACACCATCAAATCCCCATTTGCTCATCCAATAATCTTATCTCCAGATTTGTATCTCGATAAACAATATACGCAAATACTTTTGCTATATTGTTTAACCCTGTGGGAAACTCTTTTCCCGGGTTTATGCTTGTGGCCACAAGACTTTATGAAATACAATCTCGGAGCATCGGATATACAACTTACCTACGTAAGCTGACGGATCCCGTATCTACGCACACCGGACTCCATGAGCATCGGACCATACCCAGCGACACATAGCGGTCAGACCATGAAAGGTCTCTGACATATGTGGAACCAAAGCATGATGGATCACTCACAAGACCACCGTGGCGCTCAGGTCAAAGGACCACGAATACTACTCAACTCGAGAGGACATTCCTTTGACGGTGTCATAGGATATCTATTGGGGTCCTCATAAGTCTGTTCAGTATCCAGTCCTGACTGGATACCCGCATGCCTATACACGCTCTAAGCTCATGGTCAGCTAAGAACAACCATCTGAACAAGTCAGATATAGACATACACTAATCTATATAATGTGAATCACCGATAGACCCGCATTGGTGATTATAGATCAGGAATATTATCTTTGAGACATACTTACATAATGATATTTCTTAACACCTATTGCAACTCTTTACAATTATATCATTACAAGTATACTCTCAGGTCTTTGTCCCATTATAGACAAGGTTCTAACTCTTTAGACCTCGCTGACTCTTATAACCTGCTAACTCTTAACAGTGCTAACTATTAGCATTTATAACTCTCAGCTTTGATAACTATTAGTTCTGATCTAAACTCCTTTAGATCAGATCTGAACTCTTTCAGATCAAACAATGTCTGTAATGTTACAAGCATTCTACCATATTAATATAATATTAACAATCTTTATTCGAAATGTTTATTGTATAAATATTAACAATTAATATTCATACAATATTGGAATGACACGTGAGCACCAGCTCCAACACATATAGCATACAAGTGTTCAGTGAGGAATGAATACTGAACAGACTCAATGAGGACCCCAATAGATATCCCATGAAGCCGTTAATGGAATGTCCTCTCGAGTTGAGTAGTATACGTACTCCTTTGACCTAAGTACCACAGTGGGCTTGTAAGTGATCTATCATACTTTGGTTCCACGCATGTCATAAACCTTTCACGGTGTGACTGTTGGGTGTCGTTGGGTATGATCCGATACTTATGGAGTCCGGTGTGTACAGATATGGAATCCGTCAGCTCATATGAATGAGTAATATATATCCAAATGCTCAAAGACTGTATCTTAGAAAGTCTTATGACTATAAGCAACAAACTCAGGAAAAGAGTTTCCGACAAGGTTAAACAGTATTGTAAAAATGTTTGCATATATTATTTATTAAGATACGTGTCTAGAGATAAGTTCATGAATGAGTACATAGGAATTTGATGTAGTGATCTATATCCTTGCTCTTATGGGATATGATTGGTGAAAGGATTATATATATGCGTTATGACCTAAACTTGTATGGTCTACTGCACTGATTTGTAATATTCGTAATGTGTGCATGGGGCATCGATCTTGGACTCACAGAATAGTCTGTTTGACAAATCAGGAGTGGACGTAGAGAATCCCGCAATATGAAGTGTACTCGTTGTGCACTGGGGCAGCGTAACGGATTGAATAGTTCGATTTAGAAAATTTCAACAGACCAGACATTTACTTCGGTTTCTCTCTGGTCGTGCACGTGTCAAGACTTAAGAGTTAAGTACATCAATTAGTTAACAATTAGTTGTTGATCAATGGAATATTGACACATGGCACATGTGGGCCAATTATTATTTGATTTCAAAATTATCAAAATGACCTTATTTGTTAGACAAATAATATCATTATTTTATTCATTAAAATATTTATTGAATAAAATAATAATAATGATATATAATATTATTATTTAAATTAAAATTAAACAATTAACATGTATTTCTACCATGATTTAATATGATTAAATTATTTGTTTAATATTTATTAAATGATAAGATAAATATAAATGGGTGGTATTTGTTAATAGTAGGCCTTAAGATGTTTCTTAATGATGAGAAAGTGTTTTCTCATTTGGTCTAGATTAAGGCTGAGTTCATTTAAATAATATTCTATTTTGTTTTAATTTGGTTTATTGTAAGATAATAAAAAACAAAAACTAATGGTAAACATAATGGATGCCATTAGGTGAGAAAATGAAAGATAATAATAAATAAAATACTAATGACAAACATAATAGTTACCGTTAGGTGAGAAAATGAAAGATAATAATAAACAAATGAAAGAGCAGTTAGTTGCTCAATTAATCATCAAAAATTCGTGTAAGGGGTTAAGTGAATGGTAGAGAGAATTTTGAAATGTTAAGTGTTAGAAATTCTTTCAAAAATTCCTCAAGTGTTGAGAGCAAAAACACATTTTTTCATTTTTTCTTCCATTTTGAGTCACCTGTATTAAAAGTTAGAAATAAGAATTCAAGAGTTGAATCATTTGCTAAAAAAGCTGCTATTATAGCTTCCTCAAGCCCACCGTGTTAAGGAACTAGAATTATGAACGGATTGCTTCAAGGCAGGTACTCCGATTTGAGAATATACCAAAGGCTTGACAAGGTACTATTTCTCAATTTTGAAGTATTTTATATTTATGAGATAATATGTAAAGTTTATTTGTGTTTATTATTGAGTAATTTGTATTTCGCTGCACTTGTACGTATGTGATACATATGTTATATTTGAATAATAGACACAAACCTACATACTTGCACCCTAAGTTTAAAATCACTCACAACACTATATCCCTGCATATTCAGGATATTATGACGGAAAGACTATACATATGTATTGAAACCTCAGCTTGAATGGTTGACACGTTGATTTGTATTTCAGTGACGTATACGTGGGGCAGTGTTCACAGACTCATAGAATAGTTCCATTTGACGAATTGGGCGTAAACTTAGGGAGTCCCACGATATGGAGTGTACTCGTTGAGCACTAAGGCAGCGTACCGGATTGAGTTGTTCAATCTAGTAATATTCAACACTACCACGAGAATGCGCATGTGTCTGTATTTAAGTGTTAAATATAATAATTAGTTAACAATTGTTATTTACTAATTATATCATGATACGTGACGTATTATGGACTCTCAGTTGAGTTTACCCAAGTGTTGATATAGTAGAATCCACTAGAATGTAAACTTAGTAATTATTCATAAGAGGTAAAATAATCATTTTAAATATTAATGATTTAATTATTAAATAATAAAAAATATCATTAAAAAATATTATTTAATAATATTATATATATTAATGTATACTAGTTGTCATGTATTAATATATATAATTTTTATTATTATTATATTATTAAATTTAAACTTTGTGGCTAAGTTTAGTATTTTTATTAATACAATATTATTATTTTAATAATATTTTTTTATGAGATATATATGGTGGAAACGTGTAAAAGAAAAAACAAGGAAGGAAAAGCCATTTCGTTATTTTATTTTGAGAAGCACAATTGTTATTTTTTGAACACTTTGGTGGCCGGCCAAAGATTAAGTAAAAATAAAGGGATATAAATTTATTTAAGGATTAATTTTAAGTGTTGAAATTAATTCTGTTGCCTGCATTAATTGCCTACTAGTTATAACAATAATATATGAATTTATTTTAGTGATCAAAAAGTTCATCAAGGAAAAAAAAAATTAAAAAGATTTAAGTGTTAAACCTAATATTGAATTTGGAGTTGTTATTTTAGCTTATCAAATCCACCGAGTTGGTGATTAGAATTGCCAATGGAGTTGGTCTACTGATGGACTCCCAGAATACACATGTAAAACATTATACGTTTCAGTGATTTTTCAATCCTTTAGATATATTAATATGATTAATATATTATTTATTGTATTTTTTTAATTATTCTACTGCTTTAAATATATATGAGATATGTATTTTATACAATAAATACTATGCCATAAGCATATACTCACGTACAAAAATTCTCGACAATTAGTATAGCCTCTGCTCGTATCCTATCAGTCTTCTATAAGGAAAGTATTTTAAATCTGCTCCAATCTTCATTCCTTTTAGATGAGTCATCTTGGAGAGCGTTTCAAACTCTAGAACACTATCCTTTTAGGATAAGTCATCTAGAAATATGCACCAGACCTCTGTCCATTCAACATGAGTCATTTAAGAACATACACTAACCTTCATTCCTTTTGGGATAAGTCATTTAAGAAGATTCTCTAAACTTCTATCCTTTTAGGGATAAGTCATTTTAAAAGATGCTCTAGACTTCCATTACTATATTTTTATAATTTTTTATGTTAAATTTGAAAGAATTATTTATTTTTTAAACTTTTTCTTATTACCATTTAGTATTATTTACAACTTTCAATTTTATCCAATTTAAAAAAATAGATAATTTCATCAAATGTAATAGAAAATTTATTAAAATGAGGTGAAAATAAATAATTTTAAAAATAAAGTAAATGGTCACTTCACTATAATGTGAGAATTTAAATATTATTTTCTTTATTTTTACAAAATAGTACAAGAGATTATAGTCATAAAATAAAAAATAATGAAAAAAAAATGCTGAAGAAGAATGCACAAAAGTTAGTGGAGTAGAGATTTTGCAATCTATTGGATGCCTCTATTTATAGGTACCGTTGGACTTTATTGTATAACTTTTTAGGATTAAAATTTATAATTTTTTTAGTTAGAGTTGATTTTGAAATTTTAGAAATAAGATTCTTTTTTTAAGATTAGAATTTTTTTTTTAAAGATATTATTGTTTTCACAAAGTCAGGGGAATAGATTCTTACCACCTGCAGCAATGACCGGTCAATGAGATTCTTAAAAAATGAACGAAACAAGATAAATTTACAAATATAAAATGATCAGAAATTGCACCCCACGGAGCGTAAGTCAACTCAGCCTCAAGGTTCCTTGTTACAAAACTTGGGTTTTGATATTTAATTATTCCTCCGCGGCTGAGCCATTATGTATTGGAGATAATCAAGACACATGCCCACACATGCAAGGGCAAAATATAATCTAGCGGTTTCTGTATAATCCGAGCATAACTTTTTTTAAATGTGTTATTTTCTTAGATTTAATAAATTGATGGATTGAATTGAATTCAAAATTTTAAAATTTTCCCTTAATGAATTAATTCGTAGATTTATTTTGATTTGCTAAATTTGAATACAATTCAAAGATAAATAATACAAAAATGATATTATGTTATTTGTTCGACTACTTAAAAAGTCAAAAAGAAAAATCTATTCAATTTGTAAAAGATAATTAATTATTTTTGTTGAATTTAAATTATTTTCACTTGTTGAAACTCCCTTACTATCATTTTAATTATTTTGTAATCTTTTAATAGGATTAACAGACCAAAAACTTAAGCCTAACTCACTTATCACACATTTCATAATGGGCAAGTCGATGTGTAGTACAATAGGCTTAACCTATTTTAAACTCTAGTAGTTAGACTCATTTGACATGTTTAAATAGAATCAATATTTTTTATTATAATTTTATATTAAATAAAATAAATTTTCTAAATTTTTAAGTGCATTAGAAAAATTGAATTTTACATTTCAATGAAATGTATTGAATTAAAAAATCAGCTACCCGCTTAATAATAAATCAAATAAATTATTGGTATAATCTAGAAGATCTAATCCAATAAACATCCCAAACATCCCAAATTTTGGAGATTGAGAATATCTACTTTATTAGAGGATTGGTAGCAATAGACATTCGTATAGTAAAATTTTATTGAAATGAATTTTGACCTATTTTATGATCCACATTTACCACGTTGTTTAATAAACTTATAAGTAGAACTCATCTTTAAAATATGAATTTGTAAAGTAAGAGTGTCTATGACGAGTTTACAAACCAATTAGCATCAATATTTGTAGCCCATATGAGATTTAGAAGGCTAGCAGTCTATCACGTTTGTCAACATTCCCAGGTTGATGACTTCCCAAATCGGGTCTTCCATGAATACCAGCTCTCTTCAGGTCGCCTTATTCATAACAATGGCTTCAAAGATACTCAGGATTCTCAGGGGCGGCAATCTGTGACCTGTTTCAATTAATGTTCCTCATCCGTCCATCCTTAGTCAATTGGCGTTTTTCAAGTGATGCCAAGACACTTTTCTCATAATAACGCCTAAAATAATAATTTCTGTTCCACTTGGACATGTATAAATCAACCTGATTTTGAAATAAAAAAATAATACCGATGAGGAGATGTTGAAATGTTAAAAAAACTGTAAGTTATAATAAAATCAAATATATTGAAGAGGTTCATATCACCAAACCTGTCGCCTAGACAACTCCTCAAGGGCTTTTACATCTTTCTTTCTAGCTAGTTCTTTGGCATTGCTCATGACTGATACATATCTGGCGTATCTGTCATTCTGAATTCATAAAAAGGCAAGAAGAAGAGACATAAGGAAAATATATTATGAAAGAAAATTATTCATCGATTCTAAGATCGTGAGATTAACCACAATCTAAATGCAATGACAGGTGTCATATAAGTTAATCAAGCTTAAAACTCTAATTTGTTTTGACAATTTTCTCACCAATTTGATGATCCTTTCAAGTAGAAGGAAAATATATGCATGAGATCTTAATTTTAAACACAAGCAAATATCTTACAAGTAAAAAAGATATACAAAACAAAACTTTGTTCCTCAAGTAAGAATAAGAATTGAGACAGAGACATATTACCGCCATATCTTGTTGCTTGAGAATAAGAATGTTGCGATACACATCATTCTTTCTTTGCACTACTACATCTTTGTACTGTCTAGTTAAAGGACTTGCCTCTTTATCTGCAATGTCTAAATCTTTTTCGACCAATTTAATTTCAGCTCTTATTTCTGAAAGTTGCTTCTCTAACTCCTCCAATATTTTATTTATAACCTACAGTACAATGTGATAAAATTATTATAAAAATAAATACTGTCTTTGACATTTTGTTATGTGGAAGTGAGGTTCCACAAGGAGTATCTTACTCTGATTCTTTCTTCCATAGCTTTTGATGAACGTAAAGGGTTCCAACTCTTTCCCTTTAGATTAGCATTTGTGCAAGCTGCCTCCTCCGCTTGATCAAGTTCTTGGATCACCTTGAGGACTCGTTTCTTCCTATCTTTGTCCAGGTTTGAGTATCCTAGATCGTAGGAATACGACCTTCGAATCTGCTAAAATTGGAGTCTCGCGTTACATAGAGGATATAAACTATTTTTTTGTTTTGAAATATTACACACACACACTACACCGGGGGTGGGGGAGAATCGAACCCCTGACCACAGGTCAGGGGGGTGCGCACACATAGGGGGTGGTTGCCAATTAGGCAAGCACCTCAGGCACATAGGTTATAAACTAATATTGAGCCCAAAATACAGTTAAAGGAAACATATTTAGCAAGAAGTCTTTATATATCATTCTCAAAATCTTCCTCCTTTTATTTGTAATTTAATAAATCCAGACTTATATATGAGGATAGGATACCTGATAATGATTACAAATTGTGCTACCTAGTAAAACATAAACCAACACAACATAGGCTATCAAGAGAATGTTAATTTTTTATCTTACGAAATCTCTAGAATTTTTTGCTGACGAATATGAATCAATTGGCTGTCTCTGCTGGCTTTCATTCATAGAGAGTCTTTCTTTGATCTCTCTCAAAAGCTTCCTTTCTGTAGCCAAATTGTTGGTTCTGTGCACCATCTGGAAGGCAAACTGCAAATAATTCATTTCAATATATAGTCACCTCGGAATCCCAACAAATGAAGAAAGACAAAAGATAAACTTCCAATAAATCAACAGAGAAAACAGCATAGTGTGTAGTATAATACATATGGTGCTCGTGCTTACAGAATTGAGAAGTTCCGCCGAAGAGCGCGAATTAATATCGCGCCTTTCATATGCACTTTTATCCAATTTGAGCTTTCTTATAGCTACCTGCAGATGAACCTTGTTCTCTGTATTCTGAGCGAGCATATGTTTAATGGCGTTGCCACGATTCTTTATATGCAAATATTGGTGAACAATATTGCATCTATCTGTCTGCTCAGCATATCCATCAAGAAAAACTCTTGAGATGAATCTCATCAACTACCACTTTTTGGATAACTAGCAATTAAGGCAATTATGCTAAGGATCATAAATCATGAGGCATACTATTGTATACTTACCATTCTCTTCTTGTATTCCTTAGTGATGGGAGATGTCTCTTTATTGATCTTCTCCATCAGCTTCTCAGCCTCTTCAATCTTGGATTTTACTTTCTGGTCTTCTTCTGGCCAAAACTTGATAAAATAGAATTGATGAACTTCCCTCTTAGCACATCCATCTGCATTTGAAGTCCGATCAAGTTCATGCCTCTGATTGGGTTTCTCAATTGCATTTTCTTGCAAGTAATTGGTTTCTTTTTCTTCTTCATCAATGGGGGAGCTCTGCATAAATTTGGTGTCCGTGATCACAGCTGCCATGTTCATTTGTTTCTTTGTTCTGGGTTCCAATACAAAATGATGATTTGACTAATTAGCAGTTACATTGCACGATGAAAATTTCAAACATGGGTTGATATAACAAAAGAGTAAAAACACAAGAAAAAGAAAGGAAACATATAGATAAAAGGCTAGCAAATGAATAAATCCCGCAGAAAAATTAAAATTGTTTATGAGATTCAATGAATGTGGAACTTAGATGTAACAGAAACTACAAATACTCTGAAAGCAGTACAGGAATCTTACCAGCAATTCCTTGTTAATGAGACTCTAATAACAAAAACAAGATGCATTGTATTTATATTGCATGAATATAAATTGGAAGAACTTGCACCCCAAGGAATGTAAGTCAACCCAGCCTCAAGATTCCTTGTCACCGTGTTTCTGTTTTTTTAATTATTCTTTGGGGCCAAAACCTTTGTTGAGGTTTTACCAGTTGAACTAGGACAACCACTTTAAATTCTTTAAGTTCTTGGCCAAAACTGATAGGTACAAACCACGATGCCCTAACTATCACAGACTTCAAAATTACTTCCAAGTTGAAATTAACTATAATTCAAACAACTCAATTTGATATGAGAAACAAAGGGATGATTCCACTCACCAAACCCATCTGGAATCTCGCCTCTATAATTGGCAGCAGTCCAGCGCGCCACAAATTATTTTCTGGGTTTTTTTCTTTTTCAAATTTATTATTCGAAGAAAAACAGATTGTACTACAAGCAAGCTCCCCTTACATTACATATGAATTTGATTATACACGAGAAATAGTCTTTCAGGCGCATTTGAATAATTGACGGGGTGCATTTAGATCACAGTTTCTAGAAATAAAGTTTAGTCAGCCTTACTTATTCTCAGTCCAGCCAATAATCAATGGCTCGGTCCACCATCATAAAATTAAAATAAAACACAGGAAACTATGTCTAACCTTTTCTTTTTTTCTGTTTAACAATCAGATTCTGGAGAATGAGAATTATTACTATGCTTGTAAAATTTTCTATTTTTGCAGGTTCTTATCTATGTTTGTACTATGCGTGAACTCTTTAGTCTTCCCACTAGATATTCCGTTTCCCGTTGTTTTGCATTTTTTTCGTAGTTGAATTCTTAGTGGTTGCAATGTTGGATTTTCGTACTTGAATTCTTAGCGGTTGCAACGTGTTAGATTAGCTATAGTATCCGATTGGATTTTTGACGAATATCTTTAAAATTGTATTTATATTTATTTTAAAAATAAAATATTAATTTTTTTTTTTAAATTCGATATAAGTTTAAAATTTTATTATCAAATCTGTATTTATGAGTATGTATTTATTATTAAATCTGCAACTAGTTATTCTTGAATTTTAAGTAGATTTTAAATTAATATAATAAAAAATAAAATTATAACTTTAATTTAATTAAAATTTTATAAAATATAATAATTAAAATAATATCAATTATAATTATAATTTTATTTATGTTAAATGTTATAATTTTAATTATAATTTTAATTTTAATTACGTTAAATATTATAATTTTAAATTCAATTTTGATTTTAATTATGTTAAATGTTATAATTTTAATTACGTTAAATGTTATAATTCTATTTTTTTTTCGATTTTAATTATGTTAAATATTATAACTTTAAATTTAATTTTGATTTCACTTACGTTAAATGTTATAATTATAATTCTAATCTCGATATCAGTTACGTTAAATATTATAATTTCTATTTTAATTTTAATTTTAATTATGTTAAAATATTATAATTTCAATTCTAATTTTAATTTCACTTATGTTAAATGTTATAATTCTAAATTCAATTTCGATTTCAATTACATTAAATTTTATAATTTCAATTTCAATTTTAATTTTAATTTTAATTACGTTAACTATTATAATTTCAATTCTAATTTTGATTTCAATTATGTTAAATATTATAATTTTGATTTTAATATTGAATTCAGTTATGTTAAATGTTATAATTCAAAATTCAATTTCGATTTCAATTACGGTAAATATTACAATTTTAAATCTAATTTTCATTTTAATTACATTAAATATTATAATTCTAATTTCAATTTCAATTTTAATTACGTTAAATGTTAAAATTTTAAATCTAATTTTGATTTTAATTACGTTAAATATCATAACTCAAAATTTAATTTTGATTTCAATTACGTTAAATATTATAATTATAATTTAATTTCGATATCAATTACGTTAAATATTATAATTCTAATTCCAATTATGATTTTAATTACGTTAAAATATTATAATTTCAATTCTAGTTTTGATTTTAATTACATTAAATGTTATAATTCTAAATCTAATTTTGATTTTAATTACGTTAAATATTATAATCTCAAATCTAATTTTAATTAAATTAAATGTTTTAATTTCAATTCCAATATAATTTTATTTACATTAAATGTTAAAATTTTAAATTCAATTTCAATTTCAATTGTGTTAAATGTTATAATTTAAAATCTAGTTTCAATGTTCATTACATTAAATATTATCATTTCAAATCTAATTTTAATTTCAATTTCAATTACGTTAAGTATTTAATTTTAATTATAATTTTAATTACGTTAAATACTATAATTTTATTTTTAATTACAATCATTAGTACATTTAAACTAATTTTATTTATTTTTAATTGAATGGTACGAGCGACGTCAAACTAAATATAAACTTTTTTATGTTGACTAAAATAAATATAAAAAAAATCAACTTATATTTTTATGTTTCTCTCATTTAAAAAAAAAAAAAATATATGTAGATATTTATAAATTTTTTATCAAATTTATACCTGTACTAAATTTGTGGTAGATTTTAATTTTATATATTAAATTTATACTAAATTTGCTTTAAATTTTATTAAATTTTTTTAAATAAAATTAAATTTTAACAGATTTGAAATAATTTTATCGTCTCTATATTTGATGCGGTGATGTCCTTATCATGTGGGCTTTAATTTCTATATCTTCTTTCTGAATTTTTTCAATTTAGTCAAACATTAAAGAATTTGGTTCTGCGTCAATTGCAAAGAGAAAATGAACTGAAGTTATTAAAAATTTATGTCGATCACAAACTCCCAAGCTAACAAGAAAACCAGCGTTTGCCGCCAAAAATCTAAGACACGATTTTATAAATCACGTCCAATAAAACGATTTTATCGATTATAAGACACTCTATTTTAATTTAGTTCATTTCCTTTTTACTTTTGAAAATACAACAATTTAAAATATTTGACAAAACACTGTTTAACTCATCCGCATTAATTTGACAATAATATAACATATTCGAAGTCACAAGCTTCAATCCCAAATATTATTTTTAATTAAAAAAATCAAAATTAATTTATTTTAATTTTTGGTGGGTGAGATTTTTACGCAAACTTTTTTTTAACTGTTTATATATTTATTGTTATACATGAAGTCTTTCAGTTGTACATACATACATAAATGCATATATTATATATATATATATATACATATATAAAATTAAAAATAACATAATAGTTCTTTTATTTAAAAAATAAAATAATTAATAAATTTTTTGGTAGATTCTTATAAAAATATAAAGGTTATAGAGATTCGAAAAATTAAAGATAAATGATTTTTTAAAAAATATTAGTTGAATATAATTTATTTTTATTAAGGGTATAATATGAAAATAAAAAAATATTATTATGGCATATGTGATATTATATAAATATTAAAAAAAACTCAAAACATTTTATTTTCAAAAGCTCAAAATTTATATTTTTATAAGTAAAGGTCAAATAACTTTTTTAATTTTCAAAAATTCTTATTTAATTGTAATTAAATATCATCAAAAAAAATTTCAAAAAATTTAATATTAAATTTTTTTTTTAAATAAGTAAAAAAATCTAACCAAATAGTCACGTAATCCATTAAACTATTTCTACCTATATATATTTTATATGAAGCTAATTTGAAGTGTACAACCAAATATATTACCTTTATAAAACAAGTTCTTAATTTCTCCAGCTTATATAATTAAAAACTCTGTCCTCTTTTCAAATTTAATCAACAAAACATCTAACTAATTATCTAATTCTATAATAAATTAAATTATCACAAATTATGAATGTAACATAACATAATCCATAAAAAAAGTATTGCAATTTTGTTAAAAAATGGATTTATCACGATTTTGAAACATGTTTCATAATTTCAACGATAATAAAAGTTGAAAAGAATCTTTACTATTAAGTTTATAACATAAATTATTTTTTTTAAAAAAATATATAACATAAACAATGCTATATTTTTTAAATTTTTTAATTTAAAAGATATTTTAAATAATTATTATGTAGTGAAATAATATAATAAATAATTTTAAAATTTATATTATTTTATTATTTAATAATTATTTAATATTTTAATTTTAATTTTAAAATATAAAATATAAAATATTCTTTTAATATTTTAATTTAAAATATAAAATTTAAAAAACCGTTTGAAAAATGTAATATTACTTTAATATATTTAACATATATACTAAGATTTACAATAACTTGATAATAATAGTAAGTACATTGGAAAAAGGAGAAAGAATGGCACAATTTTTCCATGAAGTCTTTTTTTTAATATTAATTATATACATGAAGTCTTTTTTATTAATTATATACATGAAGTCTTTTTTTTAATATTTTATAAAATTCTATCACGTATCCAAAAATTTCTTATATAACCCACTAAATTATTTATATATATATATACATATATAATAATAAAAAAGAGAATTAATTCAATTGATTATATAATTCACTATATAATAGGGTGTATAGTTCATCATATGTATATATAAATATAAAAATAATTTAATAAATTATATAATTTATTTTAATAATAAATAATACTTTATAATTTATTTACAATTTTAACATAATTCACAATGTACTTTATATTCTTATCACATATTAAAGTAATCGTAAAGCAACATTGCTCTTTACAACAAAACTTTATACATATATATATATATATATATATATGTGTGTGTGTATTATAATTAAAGCAATCAAGAAGGCAATATAATTGTTAAGGTTGATCAAGGACAACTAAACCAAAACAATATATGCAAAATATAAATCAAACTGAACACATCAAAGAAAAGAAAAGAAAACACAACACAACTATCAATTTACATGATTCGATTAAATTGACTTACGCCTACGAGTGAAACTAGCTCACGAATCTTTATTTACGAAATTGACTAAGGTACAAGAACAACAATAATTGAGAAAAGAACGAATCCCAAATTCTCTTTTTCAATTCTCTCTAATATTCTTCTTCTTTCGTTCTACCCCCTTCAAGTCAAAGGCTTGCTTTTTATATACTTATCTTTATTGTGATGGACTCCTACTTACCTGGATTACAATCAAACCTGAAAAGGACTTGCAAAAATATATTTAAACCACAATAGGATGCTAAAATTTTCTTATTTTAGCATAACTCTGATTCCAAAAATCCTAATATATATAAGAACAACAATAACAAATCTTGATCTACGTCCATCAGTGTAACTAGCTTATAAATCTTTATTAATGAAATTACGAAACAAAATCCAAGAACATCAATAACCGAGAAAAGATCTCTTTTTCAATTCTCTATAATATTCTTCTTATTTTGTTTTACTACTTTCAAGTCAAAGACTTGCTTTTGTATGCTTCTAATCCTAATTGTAAATTCTACCATCCTGAACTTTCAGAAATATATTTCAACCATAATAAGATGCTATAACCTTCTGATTTTAGCATAACTCTTATTTTGAAAATCCTAATATACCTGACAAATAATCTCTACTGATTTGTTAATGTGTGTGATATTATTATTAATGTGTGATATTATATTATTAATATATTTGATATGATATAAATTATATTAATAATATAATATTTTTATTTTTTATAATATATAATTATTTTCTTTTATATATGGTGTTATTTTTTTATTTTGTAATAGGCTAAAGTCTATATAAAGGTTTCTATTGTACAGTTTTTATTGACAATGAAATATATTTCTTACATGGTATTAGAGTTTTGATTTTTTCATTATCTTTTTGCTTAACTGGAGATTTATTAGAATTTTTTTGGAAACTCGTTGGAAGTGTATCAGAGTTTCGTCGAAAAGCCACTAGAAGTTCGTCGGAAGTTTGTCACGGTTGACATCACCCACCTCAAGACACTCAAACTCCTTCGGCCATTCCAACGCTGCTGAAAACCAACCGATTGGAGATAAAAAAGTGCTCATGGGTTGCTTGAATTTCTTTGCCCCCAGTCATTGCCATTTCAAATCTTGACTGTTATATGGCATCGTAACCAACACTGCCCAGTCTAGGAGAATTAGCAGTCTCTGACCGTTCAAATGTCGTTGGAAGCACGTCGATCAGAGATCAATAAACACTGCACACATCGCCTGAAACTTACTGTTTGTAATAAGGGTCTGTTTGTAAACTTTTTAATATTTGAAGGTTAGATCGTAATTTTTTTAAAATTTTAGGGCCATTTTGTAACTTTCAAAATTTTTGGGTCATTTTGCAATTATTAAATTATTTTAGGGTTAGTTTATAATTTTAGGGGTTATTTTGTAATTATTAAAAGTATTGGGATTAAATTATAATTATTAAAATTTTAAAAGCCAGATTATAATTATTAAAAGTTAAAGGGGGAAATTTATTTTTCAATGGATAAATCTGATATTTCTCAACCTATTCACATGATCTTTGATGGACATAATTTTGTCTTAAAGGAAGAAGACTTTGACGATATATGACTGGTGATGCTACTCTGCCTAAGTAGCGCGATAACGAGAGTCTGAAGGCTTTTATTGACAGACTAAATGATTAGGATAGTAAAAATCATTAGATTATTACATGATTTTGTAATACATCCACTCCCGATCTATCAGTCTTTACTATGGTCAGTTTGATATTGCCAAATCACTTTGAGATTTTCTTGCACAGTGCTATATCGCCACAGATCTCTCTCATCAATATCAACTACTGCAAAATTTTCATCACCTTCGATAAGAACCAGGATAATCCATCATTGACTTTCATTCTGAGATGCAGTTTATTTGGGACCAACTGGCTCTTTCAAAACTGATTTGGAAGAATAATGATGATGCTCAAGCCTTCATTGTTTACTGAGATCATCAACGTCTAGTTTAGTTTCTCAATAGAATGGTACAATTTATCAAAGATCTTATCCCAGTATATCTCAGTAGAATGGAAGAGCTGAACAAGAACATAGACATATTCTTGACACAGTTTGTGATCTTCTCATCTCTGCTTTATATCTTGAACAATTCTGGGGTAAAGCTGCTTTAACTGCTGTCTATACAATCAGTTGTGTCTTTTCTCATGTTAAAGAGAATAAGTCACTTTATAAGAATCTGTATGGACTCCCTCCTAATTATAGTCTCCTCAAAGTTTTTGGTTGTGTTTGTTTTGTTCTACTTAAAAAATATGTACATACCAAACTCGAGCCTCGCACACAGTTATGTTACTTTTTGGGATACGAAATAGAACATAAAGGTTATTGGTTAGAATCCTATATCTAAATGTCGTTGCATCTCTCATCATGTTGTATTTCTTGAACACAAAATGTTCTCCTTCGTATCAAACTTTCATTCTGTGTCTCTACCCACTTCTCAATTCTTTACTAACAATATTATTGACATGTTTCCTGATACTTTCTCTGAGTTTCATATAGGTGAACCCACTAATACAACGCCTACTTCTGAGCTTCCTATCTTGTCTGAAGGATTTGCTATCAATATCTCTGAGGCCTCTCATACTCCATTTCTTCGTCGTTTTTCTCTGGTAAGAGAATTTTCTGTTAAAATTTGTGATTATCACTGTTTCTATACTACTATTTCGTTATATGAACCTCACTCTTATTCTGAGGCTAGTGCTAACCTTGTTTGACAGCAAACACTGACAGAAGAATTACAGGCTCTTGAAAAATCACATACTTGAGATTTTGTTACTGTTCCACCTAATAAAACTTTTATTGGTTGCAAATAGGTGTACAAGATCAAGACCAAGTCTAATGGGTTTATTGAGCAATATAAAGCTTGTCTTGTTGCAAAAAGATTTTATTCAGAAATATGGTATTGATTATGAAGAAACTTTTTCTCTTGTTGCTCGCCTTACTTCTATTTAGAGTTTGTTAGCTGTTGTTATAGTTCATTATTGGATATTATTGGATGTTTAATGGTGATCTTTCTAAAGAAGTCTATATGAAACCTCATCTTGGTTATCCACGTCTCTCAGGAAAGGTTTGCAAACTTTATCAAGCTTTATATGGTCTTAAACAAGCTCTTTGTGCTTGATTTACAAAATTCAGTAGCACTATTTCTCAATATAGTTTTCAGTCCAGACCCTATGACTTTAGCCTTTTTCACCCGTAGAATAGTTCGTGGTTGTAATTGTTAGGGTCAGTGCTTACGTGCCATCCCTGAATGTACATATACTTGTGTATTTATACAAGTGTACATTCTTATTAAATTGCTAATACCTAATTATATGATATTATGCATGTAACATTATAGACATTGTAGATCTGAAGGAGTTCGAATCAGATCTAAAGAGTTTAGATAAGAGCTTATAGTTAGCCACGCTGAGACATATAATTGCTAAATGTTAGCACAGTTAAGTATTAGCTGGTTATAATACTCAGTAGATCCAAGAGTTGGAGTCTTGTCTGTAATGAGACATAGACCTAGGAATATACTAGTAACTTCATAGTTACAAAAGTTGTAATCGGGTGCCAAAAAATGCAAGTTGCGCAAGTATGTTCTCGAATAATTATCCCTGATCTATTTCTGTCGATGCAAGTTTATTAGTGGATACCTTTATATATAGATCAGCATATGTCGTACCTATTGGGTATAGATGGTCGTTCCTAACCGATAGTGAGCTTGGAGCTCATATGGACATATGGGTATCCAGTTAGGACTACATATGGGACAGACTCACGAGGGCCTCTGATAGACATTCAATGTAAGCTATCAACGAAGGGTCCTCTCGAGTTGGGTAGTATACGTGGTCCTTTGACTTGAGTGCTATGGTGGGCTTGTAAGTGATCCACCATACTTTGGTTCCATGCATGTCACAGACCTTTCATGGTGTGACCGCTGGGTATGGACGGATGCTTATAGAGTCTGGTGCCTACAGATATAGGATCCGTCAGTTCCCATATGGAGTTAGATATCCAGATGCATCGAGACTGTATCTTAGAAATTCTTGTGGCCACAAGCAATCATCCCGGGAAAGAGTTCCGCCAGGGTCGAACAATATGACAAAGGAGTTTGCGTATATTGTTCATTGAGATACAAGTCTGAAGATAAGACATGGATGAGCACAAGGGGATTTGATGGTGATAATCTATATCCCCACACATACAGGATATCATGATGGAAGGATTATACGTATGCGTCATAACCTCAGCTTGTATGGTTCAACGTGCTGATTTGTATATCTGTGACATATGCGTGGGGCATTGATCACAGACTCATGGAATAGTTTTATTTGACAAATCAGGCGTAGGACCTAGGGAGTCTCGCGATATGGAGTGTACTCGTTGTGCATTGGGGCAGCGTGCCCGATTAAATTATTTAATCCAATAATATTCAGCATTACCACGACAATGCGTGCGTGTTTGTATTTAAGTGTTAAATATAACAATTAGTTAATAATTATTATTTATTAATTGTATTATGACACGTAGCGTATTGTGGACTTTCAGTTGAGTTTATCCAAGTGTGAAATTTGGTGGGATCCACTAGGGGGTGAACTTGGTAACTATTTATGAGGGGCAAAATGGTCATTTCTCAGTTTGATTATTTAATAGTTAAATAATCAAAATATCTTTCTTTTTATATTATATATATATTATTATTATTTATATTATATAATATATTATATATATATATATAAAGAAAGAAAGAAAGAGAGAAAGAAGAAAGAAGGCCAAATGGTTGAGAGAGAAAGAAGAGAAGAAATGGAGAAAAAGAGAAGGAAGAAAGAAAAAAAAAAAGGAGAGGAAAAATGAAATTGTTTTATTTTCCTCTATGCTTCCATTTGGAGCAATTATGAATTGCTTCAAACTCTCCATTTCTTATCCTTTTGGAGAAAAAGATGTAAATTCACTCCCGACCATTTTGGGGATTAAGAGTTAATCCTGGGCTGAATATTAAGCTGCTGTTCTAGCTCACCAAGCCCACCGAGTTGGTGACTAGAACTGCACACGAGTTGGTCTACATGCGGACTCCAGAAAAAACACGTGTATAACGTTACACGTTTGGTGAGTTCTCTAACTTTATAAATATATTAATGTGATTAATATATTTATTTATTGTGTTTATTACAAAATTTATATTTTTGCTGCGTTAGGCAATAGACACAATTGTACATGCATACACCCACGTGCCTAAGATCCTGCGCCGACAGTAATTTACTATTTTTTTATATTGATGACATGATTATCACGGGTGATGATCTTATTGGAATTTCTACTCTCAAGGTTTTTCTTCAGCAACATTTTGAAATGAAAGATCTTAGCACCTTTAGTTATTTCATTGGCCTTAAAGTACTGTCTATCTCTACTAAATATTATCTCTCATAGGTTAAATATACATCAGATTTACTTGTTAAAGTTGGCTTGACAGAAAGTAAGATTGCTTCTACTCCTCTAGAGCCTAATACCAAACTCCGATCTTCTGATGGTACTCTCCTCAATGATACTACCCTCTATCGTTAGTTGGTTGGTAATTTCGTCTATCTCACTGTTACTCACCTAGGCATTGCTTATACTGTTCATGTTGTCAGTTAGTTTATGGCCACTCTTTGTACTTCTCATTATGCTATAGTTCTTAATATCTTACATTATCTTAAAGGTACATTTTTTTATAGCCTCTATTTTTCGGTTCATTCTCCTCTCATGTTATGAGCTTATACCAATGCAGATTGGGTGGGTGATCTTACTGTTTACGCTCAAAATATAACGTGGCTATCACAATATAGATTGAGGTATCGATCCCACGAGAAAACTCTTGGCAAAATAGGTTGATGAAGTAAAATATTAAAGAGGTAGCAAAGGATAAAATTAATTGATGAGATGGAATTGTCTATGAATTGAAGAAAACATCTTATGATGATTTAAGCAAGGCTTTGAGAATCACAATTATGCTTTATAAATCTACTCTACACTTTGATTCAATGCTTATAACTCAATTGAAAGTTTCACATCCCAAACAATCAATCGGAAGATAGGAAAATATAGCACATTTGATAACACATATATTTGATGTAATTAAACTCTTTGCAAGCATTAACACACATCATGTTCATTTATACAAGTTATCTAAGATCAACAATATATCACTTTGACAATATTATAGTAAAAGATCAACTTAAATATCAAACATTTATTGCCCTTATATGTTATCCAAGATCGACAATATATCAATTTGACAATATTGCAGTAAAAGATTAACATATAAAACAATGTAACCAGTAACAATTATAGTTCACCAAGAATCACATAAGAAAAGCATAACTAAACTTATATGAGACATGAGAATTATAATCTCTGGATTATAAAAAATAGAATAGATAAGAGTTTAATCAAAACCAAACTTACAAATATTTGTAGCTCTTGGCAACGAATCAAAGCATAGAAGTAGATTTATTACACATAAAAGTTCATCTCTTAGCGTTGTCAAGAACTCTAGCCTAAATTACAATACATGTTAATGAGAAGAAAAGAAGAGAGAATTATCTAATATTAAAAACGTCATAAGAGTCTCCTTACATAGGCAATGAATGGACATATGTCATGGATGACATCAATCTTCAATAATTTTAAGCTAATAACTTGTTTATCCACTTGCAGCATATTTTTTATAATGTAAATGACCGATTTAGCTTCTGTAACCAACATGAAAGTTGTATAATTTTGACTTTGCTTTCCATAGGCACCAATTTCATGCAAATTGGATGAGTATCCAATGAGATATGAGAAAACTTCCAAAGATACATCAGAATTCGGCCAATAACCATTTTACCCACTTGAAATGCGATTTGGTCCATGATAACGGCTGATTTGGACTTTACCATCAACATACAAGTTATTGATAGTTAAGTTAGTATTTCACAGCTTCAAGAATTATACCAATTGAGTACGTATTTTGTGAGATACGGTCTAAATACGTGAGTTGGGTCAAGTTGGGCAGAAGTTGTAGCCTGATTCTGTTGTATCTCAATTTTTGGCCCATAACATATTGGATTTGGCTTTTACACTATTCTTCAAATTTGTGTAAGATTGAGTCATGTTTTACCAGGTTCAAGAATTTCTTTATTTCGATTTCTACATTGAGAGTTATGTCCATTTTACCTAAACCTGTCCAAATAACATTCATTAATCACAATTTAAGGAGAACACTTTATTTTAAGCTACAAATACAGAAAATGCTAAAATTAGTGACATTAAATGGTGACTGAATCTCTCAACAAATATGTATTTTCATGTGTTCTTCACAGCCCCCAACCAGCTTATTGCTAGTCTCTAGCAATTCAAGCATAAATAGAATATGCAAAATTACCTAAGCATTTCAAACAAAACGTCAGTTCGAGATCACTGTTGCTATTATGGTTTTTTCAATTACAACTTCCAAAATTTGTGTGTGTATAAATTAAGCCATAACCATCTTACCACAAACCACAATAGATATAGTATTGAGAATTTCTCCAAGTCAAAGCCTCAACTCCATATCCTCACAGGTATATGACTGTTTAAAAGGTTAGGACTTCTCTTATGGAGTTAGAAAACAGTTAAGCACTCAAGAAAAAGTCATTTTTAAGGACAGACATACAAACTAACATTGATCCAAAGATAGGAAAACCATTTGTTTAAAAATCAATTATTCCTATCATATGCTAGCTTTAGAACTTTAATTGGCTTGTGAGAATAATACAAATATAACTTGGTGAGAAAACTGCTTTACAAAATATTTGTCTTCTAAAATTGGATGAAGACTTTATTAAATTGAGTTGATTCTTCTTTTTTTTTTTTTTGTATTTTTTTGGTATTTTAATTTTTTTTTTGTATTTTTGAAGAATACAAGAAAGCATTACAAAGATTTCTCACCAAATTATATCATACACAAATGCAACCAACTTATCCCTTAATTCAAATAATATCAATCTAAACAAAAATTAACCAATTCAAAAGATCAATGAAGGTTCATAAGCTGTTTTCTCAACCTTTCCACTTACTCACAAAATATATGTGAGATTAGAAAAATATATACTTAAACATGGAAATTCTCTTGGCTATATAAATTGAATCATCCATCTTACCATAAGGCTTAACATTGTGCTCAAAAATATTTTGGAAGTCATTCTTTAGTAACCTAAATAGAAACAGTGACTCAACCTAAACAATTTTGAAATCATATCTAGGCAGAAAAGCAAATTCCTTTATACAAGAATTACCAAGACTACAAGCAATAAACAACAATACATGAAACATAAAACAAAACAACAAAAAGGTAGTAAAAATGTGTTTCAAAAGTTAGAACTAAAACTCCTTACTCTGCCATTCTAATTTGACTTAGAATGCGTCTCAAGAGTTCAAGAATGAACTCTTTACTCTGCCATTTTAATCAAATGTCGGACCACAATTTTTTTTTTTTTTGCAAAATGCAACGTATGTCTACTATTCAGATGAAACATTGTCCTCAATGTTTAAATGGAAAGAGATAAAGTATATGAGACATTACCTGAAACGCTAGTTATTTGAAACAAACAAACCTGAGAGACACTTAAGCAAATATAAACTAAAATGATGATGCTGATAAATAAATAAAACAAAGAGAAATTTACAAACGAAGTGTCGGATCCAATTTTCGCTTGTTAAGGCCCACTGACCAATCGATCCGAGTTATTGCTGGGTCAGGTTCATAGGTAACTGCCTATAATTTGTTAATCAATTCATCCGCCTCAGTAGCAGAAACCAGGATCTGTCACGCTGAATGTGAAATAAAATTCTATTTCACAGCTTGATTAAGAAAACAAAGTAAGCAATCAAAATAGTTATTAACATTCAACAAACCTATGGGTTTTCGGTGAATATTTAGTTGAGCCCAAGAGAAAATTTGCAAAAATTCTTCTAAGGTACCAAAACCACCTGGCAAAGCAATAAAAGCGTCTGCATTGCAAAGCATTCTAGCTATACGTTCATGCATAGAAGAGACTCATAATTCTTCCCCTATTATTTTCCCAGTCAGGTTTTCCACGGCTAAAGTTGTAGGAATAATACCTAAAACTTGACTTCCTCCTAAATGTGCAGTTGTTGACACACACCCCATTAACCTAAGGCTACCCTCTCTATAAATCAAATGAATTTTTCTTGTAACTAATGCTTTTCCTAGATTGTTTGCTGCTTCTACAAACACTTTACTCTCCCTAGGACTAGATCCACAAAATACACATATATTTCGAAATTGTTGAACTGGGGTTTCCTCCATATCTACACTCACATTTATCTCAATATATGAAAATGAAGAAAATGAGGTGCTGTATTTATAGAGTACCAAATGATAACAATGATTATGGTAACTTGACAGTTTGTCAGAAGAGAGTTAAAAATAAAACACAAAAATTTAAACATAATGACCCACATGCATTATTGAACAAAAAGATTTGAATTTAAGACATCTACATGAGTAGCCCTACTATTCATAAAATAAAGTTTGAAATTAAAGCACATGTATTTACAAGTAGTTGTGATTGTGGCTCACATTTTCCTCTGGTTTTACGTCAAGTAACGGCTTAAACGCCCTCTATGGGTCGGGGATAGGCTTCCCATCCAATTTTCTTATAAATTGGCAAACAGGGTCTTTTAGAGTCAGATTCCCGAGACTATACCGTTGATGTTCATTTTTGAATTTGTTCCACAAATCGAGAAGTTCACGTTGTACGAGCCCACAGGGATGCGTCTCAAGAGTAAATAGGATATCATCCAAAGACTCCTTACTCAGTCCATCCTTAATGAACTGAATTTTGTCTTCTCGATTTCTAAATGCAAATCCTATAGAACGACAACTCCAGTTACAATTTCATCGAGCACATTTATGACAGACTTGTAACCTCTTTGCTCCTCGCCTTTTGGCATAAGAGCTTTTTCCAAGACCAGGCATATGAGAAACAAAATCATTTACAAACTCACCAGACAACCGAACCTTGGCTTTAATTAACCAACGGAGATCCACAAGGATATTACCTAACATCAATAGTCTTAGTCTTTCACACCGTGCTTTGTAAATCTTAAGTAGAGCATTTTGAGGCAATGAAGGAAAATATTTTTTAAGGTTGGCAAAAATGCGATCCATTTTGAAAGAAAGAAAAGAGATGAATGCACAGTTTGAGGGACAGTTTTTAGGGAACTGAGAAACCGACTTTAATAGTCATGGAGTACCGTATCCACCACTTGACCAGGAAATAAAATCACACTGAAGAAAAAAATAAAGAAAAGAAAATAAAGTAAAATAAAATGTGAAAGAAAATAAAAGCAAAAATAAAAAGTCAAAAGATAAAATATAGACAAAATATAAAGTATGGTACAGATAGATTGAACCTGATCAATCATGATAGATAGGATCTACAAGAGGGATCTCGTCTAGGTACATAGAGTGGTCTACCTTTTCCACATAGCTTTTCAACCGTTATCCATTCACTTTGAAAGTTCATCCATCAGTGGGGTCCTCTATTTCGACAGCACTATTAGGGAAAACGTGCTTTACCATAAATGGACCAGTCCATCGAGATCTCAACTTTCCAGGGTGTAAATGCAATCGAGAATCATAAAGATAGACCCGTTGATTTGGCTCAAAGTGTTTCCTTAAGATCTGTTTATCATGAGCTACTTTTATTTTAGCTTTGTAAATTCTGGAGTTGTCATATGCGTCATTTTGTAGCTCTTCTATTTCTGACAATTGTAACTTTCTCTGGAGATCTGCAACATTCAAATCAAAGTTAAGGGCTTTGACAGCCCAATAAGCTTTATGTTCTAGCTCAACAGGTAAATGGCAAGCTTTCCCATAAACAAGCCGGTATGGAGACATTCCTAAGATGGTTTTGTATGCAGTGCGATATGCCTATAATGCATCAGAAAGGCGTAGAGACCAATCTTTGCTATTCGGGTTAACCGTTTTTTCCAAAATCTGTTTAACCTCTCTATTTGCTAGCTCGGCTTGTCCATTTGTCTGTGGATGGTATGCAGTGGAAACTTTGTGAAGAACACCATACCTGCGCATCAAAACTTCAAAAGAATGATTACAAAAATGTGTTCCTTGGTCACTAATGATAACATGTGGCGTACCGTACCTAGATAACACATTTTCTTTTAAGAATTTTACTACAGTTGTATTATCATTAGTACGACAAGCTACAGCCTTCACCCATTTTGATACATAGTCAACAGTTAAGAGAATATAAAGGTAGCCAAAAGATGAAGGAAAAGGACCCATAAAATCAATACCCCAACAGTCAAATATCTTGATGACAAGAATAGCTTTAAGAGGCATCATATTTCTTCGAGATAAACCACCTAACTTTTGACATCTTTCACAGGAACGACAAAAATTATTAGTGTCTTTGAACAAAGTGGGCCAATAAAGACCACACTGTAAAATTTTCACAACTGTCTTCTTCATAGAAAAATGACCACCACAAGCAGCACTATGGCAAAAATTTAAGACACTAGAAACTTCACTTTCAAGAATGAAACATCTCATGATTTGATCAGGGAAGTATTTGAAAAGATATGGATTATCCCAATAAAAATTACGTACCTCAACCAAGAACTTACGCTTATCTTGTGCACTCCAGTCAGATGAAAGTTCACCACAAACCAAATAATTTACGATATGTACATACCAAGGTATTTGGCTTATAGCAAAAAGAAGTTTATCAGGAAAATCATCTCGAATGAGTGGCAAATCAGTAGAGTCAGTGAACTCAAGGCAGGATAGATGATCAGCAACAACATTTTCAACGCCTTTCTTGTCTTTGATGGTTATATCAAATTCCTGCAAAAGAAGAATCCACCTAATTAAACGGGCTTTAGCATCCTTCTTAGAAAGAAGGCACTTAAGGGCTGCGTGGTCAGTAAAAATAATAATAGGTGAACCAATCAAATAAGAACGAAATTTATCTAAGGAAAAAATATCAGCTAGTAGTTCTTTTTCAGTAGTAGTGTAATTCATTTGAGTATCATTCAAAGTCCTACTAGCATAATAAACAACAAAGGGTTTTCCCTCCCTACGTTGCCCAAGAACTGCTCTTACTGCATAATTACTTGTATCACACATAATTTTAAATGGGAGATTCTAATCTGGCGATTGCATGATAAGAGCGGTGGTGAGTTTGGCAATGAGTGTTCGGAATTCCTCCTCACACTCTTGTGTCTATATAAATTCTGTATCTTTTAGCAAAAGGTTACACATTGGTCTGGATATGGCAGAAACGTTTTGTATAAACCTTCTGTAAAAGCTTGTATCACACATAATTTTAAATGGGAGATTCTAATCTGGCGATTGCATGATAAGAGCGGTGGTGAGTTTGGCAATGAGTGTTCGGAATTCCTCCTCACACTCTTGTGTCTATATAAATTCTGTATCTTTTAGCAAAAGGTTACACATTGGTCTGGATATGGCAGAAACGTTTTGTATAAACCTTCTGTAAAAGCCAGCATGTCCAAGAAAGGATCGGACATCTTTTACTATTTTGGGTGTAGATAATTTAGAGATTAATTCAATTTTTGCCTTGTCAACCTCTATCCCTTTTTCAGATACAATGTGCCCCAAAATAATTCCTGAAGATACCATGAAATGACATTTCTCCCAATTTAGCACAAGTCCTTTTTCTTCACACCTGCTCAAAACAGATTTCAAGTTAAGTAGGCATAAATCAAAAGAATTACCAAAAATAGTCAAATCATCCATAAAGACTTCCATGCAGTTTTCAACCATATCAGAGAAAATACTTAACATACAACGTTGAAAAGTAGCTGGTGCATTACATAATCCAAATGGCATTCTACGAAAAGCATAAGTACCAAACGGGCATGTAAAAGTGGTTTTTTCTTGATCTTCTATAGCTATCTCAATATGGTAATATCCTGAATACCCATCAAGAAAGCAATAAAAGGATGTCTAACTACACGTTCTAAAATTTGATCGATAAAAGGCAATGGAAAATAGTCTTCCCTAGTGGCTGTGTTTAACTTTCTATAATCAATGCACATTCTCCAACCACTTACTACCTTAGTTGCAACAGGTATCCCATTCTCATTTTTAACAACAGTAACCCCAGATTTCTTAGGAACTACTTGAGTTGGACTTACCCATTGACTATCAGAAATTGGGTAGATTATACCTGCATCTAATAGTTTCAAGACCTCTTTCTTCACTACTTCTTTCATTGTTGGGTTAAGTTTTCTTTGTGGGTCTCTACGGGGCTGGGTATCTTCCTTTAAATGAATTCTATGGGAGCATATCAATGGAGAAATACCTTTAATATCAGCTATGGTCCAACCTAGTACAGACTTATGTTCTTTTAACAATTTTATCAATTTTTCCTCTTGTTCAGTACTAAGTTCAGAAGAAATGATGATAGGAAAGGTATCACCTGGTCCCAAGAATGCATGTTTCAAACCTTTGGGCAGTGGAGAAAGCTTAACTTGTGGTGTCTTGAGGTTTGATGGTTTTGGTCTCTCCCTCTCTTGTGGCAACTCTTCAAAGCGTGGCTGCCAAAATCGAGTCCCTTTATCCTGTGAGTCAAAAACACTAAACACATCAGTTGTTACATCAGGATAATACAATTCTTCAAAATCAAAATTGAGAAGGTTTTTCAAAGAATCATAGCCATGATTTTTATAAGCTTCATCCGCTACAAGTATGTCTATTATATATGAATGATAGTATTCGTCTTCTTCTTATAGTTGTTTGCTAATATTGAAAATGTTCACCTCAAAAGTCATATTCCCAAAAGATAATTTTATTAGACCATTTCTGCAATTAATAAGAGCGTTAGTATTGGCTAGAAAAGGTCTCCCCAAAATAAGAGGGATTTTTGACTCCATGTTAACAACAGAATGAGTATCTAAAACAAGAAAATCAACAGGGTAGTAAAATTTATCAATTTGTAACAAAACATCTTCTACTATTCCCCGTGGTTTCTTGATTGATCGGTCAGCTAATTGTAGGACTACAAATGTTGGTTTAATCTCACCAAGTCCCAACTGCAAGTAAATAGAATAAGGCATTAAATTTACACTTGCTCCTAAGTCCAATAAAGCTTGACCAAACTCATGTGTCCCAATTTGGCAGGAGATTGTAGGACATCTTGGGTCTTTATACTTGGGTGGTGTCTTTTGTTCAATCACTGCACTTACCTGTTCTGCCAAAAATGCAGTTTTCTTCACATGGTGTTTTCTTTTGATAGTACATAAATCCTTGATGACTTTGGCATAAGTTGGAACCTGCTTAATCAAATGCAACAAGGGAAGATTAATCTTAACTTGTTTCAAATGTTCTAAAATCTCACCTTGCATTTTTAAATTTTTTTCAACCGGTCGAAGAGCTTGAGGAAAAGGCACTGGGATTGAAAACTTATTTTCGGGCTCTTTTTCCACTGTGGCCTTTTTTTCAAAAGGGGCGTCTTTGCTATTCATATATGTGTTAATTTCAGAAGTAGGCTCACTTACAATCTTACCACTTTGAGTAGTAATGGCATTGACTTCTTAGAGATTTTCAACATTAGAAGTAGAAGCTTGTGCCATGAATTGTCCTTTCGAATTGGATTGAGGTTGAGATGGAAACTTACCTCGCTTTTGTACAGTTAAGGCACTGGTCAACTTTGTGATTTGACTCTTGATTTCTTTGTTTTTGTCTACCACCTGTGCAAGAATTGTTTCAAATTTTTGATTAGTCTTACTTTGTGTCTCCATAAATGCTTGTAATGTATCCTCTAAAGAACTCCTAGTTGGTCGTGCATTATATTGAGGTGCAACATAAGACTTGGGTGCTTGTTGTTCTTGTTTCCACTGGCTGTTGGCTTGTTGGTCAGATTTTCAACTGAAATTTGGGTGGTTTCTCCAGCTAGGATTATATGTTTCAGAGTAGGGTGAATAAGGCTTCTTGTACATCCCTAGGGCATTACATTATTTCTCATATATCCCTCTCATCTCACTATAAGTGGGGCAATCCTGAGCTAAGTGTTCCGCTCCTTCACAGACAAAACATACATCGTGTGACTCAATTCTAGCAACCGTGTGGGTGACCCTTCTATCTTTGGTTTTCAAGGCCTCTAATTTCCTAGTTAAGACCTCTAATTGGGCTTTAAGGTTATCTTCTTCCCTAAGATGAAAAACTCCATTGGGTCGTGACCTATTTGTGCTCTCAGCAATGCTAGGTCCAGTCCATGTATGGGCTTTTTCGGCTAAGTCATTAAGGAATTCTATGGCTTCCTCAGGATCTTTGTGAAGGAACTCCCTATTACACATCATCTCAACAAATTGGCGCTCTCTAATTGTGAGTCTCTCATAGAAATAACTAACCAAACGCCAATTTTCATACCCATGGTGAGGGCACAGATTTAACAACTCATTAAACCTTTTCCATGCTTGATATAAGGTTTCACTGTCTTTTTGGGAGAAGGAAGAAATTTGTCTTTTCAGGCCATTAGTTTTGTATTGTGGGAAGTATTTATTGAAAAATGCTTGGGTCATTTCTGCCCAAGTTCCTATAGACCTCGGCCTCAAAGAGTATAGCCAACTCTTTGCTTTGTTTTTCAAAGAAAAAGGGAAAAATTTAAGCCTAACAGTGTCTATGGCTTTAGGTTGGCTATGGAAGGTGGCAATTACCTCTTCAAATTCCCTAACATGTACATAAGGATTTTCACTATCTAGATCATGAAAAGTGGGCAGAAGTTGTATCATTCCAGGTTTAAAATCCAAATGTAGTGTGTTAGGTGGAAATATAATACATGATGGTGTAGCTGTGCGAGTAGGATGCAAGTAATCTTTTAGAGTTCTAACGTGGTTTTCTTCGTGTTAGCTTATTGTGTTAGAATTACAAGATGAATTAGAAGGTGAATTTTCTTCCCTTACAAATTGTGGGGGTGGTTCTAGTTCTAATTCTCTCACAAATCTTCCTCGTTTGTCTCTAAGTCGATGCATACATCCTAACAACAATTTCTTTTTTTTTTTTAAGGAAGGAAATGCTTAAGGAAAATTAAGAAGTGGAATAAAACACAACAAGAAATAGAAATGAGTTAGGTGGTAAGACCAACCATAAAATATAAATACAATAACTGAACAAAAGATAATAAACTGTAAAGTACGATAAAAAAAAGTACAATAAGTAAATAAATAAAAGGTTAGGCGGTAGAACCGGTCTTTAAAATAAAAAAAAATACAACATATTAACTAAAGAAAATAAAGTGCAATAAATAAGTAAAAGAAAATGAAAATAAAGTACAATAAATAAATGCAATAAATAAATAAAGTACAATAAAATAAATAAATAAACTAAGTTAGGCGGTAGAACCAGCCACAAAAATAAAATACAACAAATTAACTAAAGAAATAAAGTACAATAAATAAATAAAAGAAAGTGAATGAAGTTAGGCGGTAAAACCAGCCATTAAAACAATATAAATTATAGCAAATTAACTAAAGAAAATAAAATAAATTAGGTGGTAGAACCAACCATAAATAATAAATAAATTACAATAAAGGAAATAAAACTAAGATTTTACAAAGAAAAGAAAATGCACAAAGTTACCACTTTAGTATTTATAATCGCAACCGACTTTCACTTAGTGTGCCTTCTCGGAAACGGCGCCAAATTTTTGTTTACGCTCAAAATATAACGCGGTTATCGTAGTATAGATTGAGGTGTCGATCCCACGAGAAAACTCTTGGCAAAATAAGTTGATGAAGTAAAATATTAAAGAGGTAGCAAAGGATAAAATTAATTGATGAGATGGAATTGTCTATGAATTGAAGAAAATATCTTATGATGATTTAAGCAAAGCTTTAAGAATCACAATTATGCTTTATAAATCTACTCTACACTTTGATTCAATGCTTATAACTCAATTGAAAGTTTTACATCCCAAATAATCAATCGGAAGATAGGAAAATATAGCACATTTGATAACACATATATTTGATGTAATTAAACTCTTTGCAAGCATTAACACACATCATGTTCATTTATACAAGTTATCTAAGATCAACAATATATCACTTTGACAATATTACAGTAAAAGATCAACTTAAATATCAAACATTTATTGCCCTTATATGTTATCCAAGATCGACAATATATCAATTTGACAATATTGCAGTAAAAGATTAACATATAAAACAATGTAACGAGTAACAATTATAGTTCACCAAGAATCACATAAGAAAAACATGACTAAACGTATATGAGACATGAGAATTATAATCTCTGGATTATAGAAAATAGAATAGATAAGAGTTTAATCAAAACCAAACTTACAAATATTTGTAGCTCTTGGCAATGAATCAAAGCATAGAAGTAGATTTATTACACATAAAAGTTCATCTCTTAGCATTGTCAAGAAATCTAGCCTAAATTACAATACATGTTAATGAGAAGAAAAGAAAAGAGAATTATCTAATATTAAAAACGTCCTAAGAGTCTCCTTACATAGGCAATGAATGGACATATGTCATAGATGACATCAATCTTTAATAATTTTAAGCTAATAACTTGTTTATCCACTTGCAGCATATTTTTTATAATGTAAATGACCGATTTAGCTTCTGTAGCCAACATGAAAGTTGTATAATTTTGACTTTTCTTTCCATAGGCACCAATTTTATACAAATTGGATGAGTATCCAATGAGATATGAGCAAACTTTCAAAGATACATCAGAATTCAGCCAATAACCATTTTCCCCACTTGAAATGCGATTTGGTCCATGATAACGGCTGATTTAGACTTTACCATCAACATACAAGTTATTGATAGTTAAGTCAATATTTCACAGCTTCAAGAATTATACCAATTGAGTACGTATTTTATGAGATACGGTCTAAATACGTGAGTTGGGTCAAGTTGGGCAGGAGTTGTAGCCCGATTCTGTTGTATCTCAATTTTTGGCCCATAACATATTGGATTTAGCTTTTCTACTATTCTTAAAATTTGTGTAAGATTGAGTCATGTTGTACCAGATTCAAGAATTTCTTTATTTCGATTTCTACATTGAGAGTTATGTCCATTTTACCTAAACCTGTCCAAATAACATTCATTAATCACAATTTAAGGAGAACACTTTATTTCAAACTACAAATACAGAAAATGCTAAAATTAGTGACATTAAATGGTGACTGAATCTCTTAACAAATATGCATTTTTATGTGTTCATCACCTACAGATCAATGATCAACTACTGGAGTATCTCTTTTCTTCAGTAATTCTATTTTTTTTATGAAAAAGTAAGAAGCAGACAACTACTACTTACTCTAGTACTGAAGTTGAGTACCGTGGTCTTATTGATACTACCCAAGAGATTGTTTGGTTTCGCTGACTTCTTAAAGATACAGGTATTTCTCACACTGGAGCTACATCTCATTATTGTGACAATCAGAGTGCTATTTAAATTACTCACAATGATGTTTTCCATGAGTGGACCAAGCACATTGAAACAGATTGTCACTTTGTTCAAAAATATATTTCTCAGCGAACGATTACACTCCACTCCATCTCTTCTGAAGATCAACTTACTGATATCTTCATCAAATCTCCATTTCCTGGTCGTTTTCAAACTCTAGTCTCCAAACTCAAGCATACTTCTACTCTTTATCTTGAGTTTTAGGGGGAGGGGGGGAAGGGGTAATTAATGTGTAATATTGTATTATTAATATATCTGATATGATATCAATTATATTAATAATATAATATTCATACCTTTTATACTATATAATTATTTTCTTTCATGTATAGTATTATTTTTTTATTTTGTAATAGGTTAAAGCCTATATAAATGCTCCCATAGTACAATTTTTATTGATAGTGAAATATACTTCTCTTTATATTTCTCACATGATAAAAAAACCTCTGTTGACAAAAAATTCTTAGTTGAGTAGGATTTTTTTATCTGAGTATATTTCAAATTTTTATTGCAATTCATTTAAAATTCATAATCACGTTTAACAACTCTCAACCTTGATTTCGACTTCTGAAGACTCCCTTTTGAACTATCCACCACCAAGCTTCCTCTTTTATATGCTTTCTACAACAATTAAGCTCAACCAATAGTTAAACTTCGTTGCTACCAATGGTTTTGTTAGCATATCTAATGAGGTTTAGCAATATAGATCTTATCCATCAAAATTGACTATTTGCAACTTCCCTAGCAAAAACTTGCAATCCCTAATAATTTCAGCTTACTTATACCATGAATCAAACTACAACTACTAGTGCTAATAAAGTATCTCATAATCTATCTCACTTCATTCTAGTGCTCTATTCTTGGATTTCTTATGAATTTTACTTTTAACCCTAACCTCATGAGCTAAATTTGATCTTGAGCATACAATTATATGCACTAATAGATCTACTATATTCACATATGATACTTTCATTATCACATTCATCTTATCTTTTGTGAAGCTTTTATAAATTCATCAAATCTATTAAACCATTCCCTTGGTGACTGTTTTAGTTTAAAATTTTTTTTTGGCCAAGAAACACTTTTTATAATTGAGTTATATTAACCAATCTTAGTATTTGTTTTTTTTTTCTAAAAGACTTAATTTCCTCAATCGTGGCTTCCTGTCATTTCTTATAATCTCTACTTTGTATATCTCTTTAATTCATCAACATACCTAAACCTTATAGAGGGTTTAATTTTTTTTTTCTTAATCCCTTGCTAGCTTGTAATTCTTAAGCTCTGTCTAACTACCATCCCAAAATTCTCTTTGACTGTCACCTATAAGCTCTGTTTAAATGTCATCCACTTGCATTTCTAGTGCATGATCTTATAAGAATCAGCTTAACTTTGAGTTTCATTTGTGATTCTTAACCCCATCTCTAACTGAACTTTATTTATTCACTTGGGTAACTAATTTTGATCATCTTCTTCTTAAGCCTTGGATTTAATCATTTTATGTCGTCAAAAGTCAAATCTTCGCTCTTAATGAATTTTCCTTCTTTGCCATCTAAATACCTTGAATTACAACTCGCTACTTTATTAAGATAGTCAATAAAGATGTTTTTCCATCCACTTGAGTCCTCTACTCAAAGCTCTCTATAGCCTCTAACTTCCTTTGCTTAACTTTAAGCATATGTATTTTAGGGTTTAAGCAAAGATAAGTATTGAGATGGAGTGAAGATGACAAAGGTCATCAGAAGTCGAAGTGCTGTAAGCACTGTGACACCACCCTCTTGTAATTAAGGCTTATTTCATTACATAATGGTAGTAGCTAGCCCCAACTTAACTAATAAGGGTCCGGTAGTGTGGGGTAAGAATGAAAGAAGGCGCTAACCAATCTCTTTTTGAAACTAAATGCCCGTAGTTGGCATATTACCATATTATTAGTTTGTTATAAGGCTATTCTCGTAGGTTTTAAGGCCTATTATTACCACCTTTAAGATTACTCAAATTAGGTACTTAATAGCCTAATTAATTCTAGAGTTTTGAATTCATAGTTGCTGAGGTGTTTCTATTAACAAGGTAAGTAATAGTAGAAACAACTTCTACCCTAAATTGTCTTTGAGGTTAGCATGTATGAAATCTAAATTGCCTTCGATTTTATGTACAATTGATTCAAACTTCATTCTATAAGCCTTTTTAATAGCGCAATGCTTAGAAAATTTCATTACTCTTTTACCAAACAGTCATTGACTACTTAACTTTTTTCATTCTTTTATACAAGTCTCATATGCCATAATGTAGTTATATCTATCTCTATACTAAATACAATAGTTTCAACACTTAGCATTGTGCCTTTGAGAATGTATAAACCATTTCTTATTTCACATTTCATAACAACTAAAGACCCTTTAAGAACTTTTAACACCCTAGCTTTACCTTTAAAACTATATTCGATGAGATCAAGTGTTCATACTAAATTTAGGTTCGTCTTTAACTCATGTACGAATTTGACCTAGTGAAACTCAACATCATCCATTCAAACATCCTAATTCTTATGGTCTCAATTTCATCTACTTTGTAGGTTGCATTATTTCTTATAAGAACTATTCCTCTTTCTAATCTTTGTAGTAAAAGAATGTTTTTCTAAAAAAATAAGCATGCATCATTAGTCCCTTAGGAAAATTAATATTAATAATTTTTTTTTAATAGACATTTCACAAAAGTTGTTTATATTAATCAACCTGAGGGTTTGTTTATTCTATATATCCCTCTTATATTTGCAAGCTTAATAAAGCTCTCTATGGCTTGAAACAAGCTCTATGAGCCTGGTATGATAAGTTTAAGTCTGCTCTATTATAATGAGATTTTGTTAATTCTATATTAGATACCTAATTATTTATTAAGAGTTTGTGTGAAAAATTGATTTTTGTATTAGTGTATATGGATGATATAATTATGATAGGATGATGAACACATTTAAATGCATATTTATTAAGAGATTCAGTCACTATTTAATGTCACTAATTTTAGTATTTTTATATTTTTAGGCTTTAAATAAAGTGTTGTCCTTAAATTGTGATTAATAAATGTTATTTACACAAGTTTAGGTAAAATGGATGTAACTCTTAATGTAGAAATCAAAATGAAGAAATTATTGAACTTAGAGTAACATGACTCAATCTTACACAAATTTGAAGACAGTTGTATTTTATGGGCTAAAATTGGGATACATCAGAATTGGATTACAACTTTCGTTCAGATTGACCCACCTCACGTATTTGAACCGTATTTCACAAAATACGTACCTAATTGGTATAATTATTGAATCCATAAAATACTAACTCAATTATTAACAACTCTTATATTGATGGTAAAGTCCAAATCAGTCGTTATCATGGACCAAATTATATTGCAAATGGGTAAAAGGGTTGTTGGCTGAAATCTTACATATCTTTGAAATTTTGCCCATATCTTATTGGATACTCATCCAATTTGCATGAAACTTATGCCTATGGAAAGAAGAGACAAAATGATACAACTTTCATGTTAGTAAAAAGGCTACATCGGGCATTTACATTATCAAAAAGATGCTGCAAGTGGGTGAACGAGTGGTTGGTCTAAATTATTGAAGATTAAAGTCACACTTAATATATTTCCATTCATTGCCAATATAAGGACACTCTTATGACGTTTTCAACACTAGATAACTCTCTCTTATTTTCTTCTTATTAACATGTATTGTAATCTAGGATAGAGTTCTTGGCAAGGCTAAGAGATAAACTTTTATGTGTAATAAATCTACTTCTATACTTTAATTCTTTGTCAAGAGTTACAAATGTTTGTAAGTTTATTTATGCCTAAACTCTTATCTAGTATTTTTCTATAATCCAGAGGTTATAATTCTCATATTTTATATATTTTCAGTCATGCTTTCTTTATGTGATTCTTATTGAATTATAATTGTTATTGGTTACATTGTTTTACATGTTAATCTTTTACTGCAATATTGCAATCGATATATTGTCGATCTTGGATAACATGTAAAAAAAATAATTGTTTGATATTCAAGTTGATCTTTTACTACAATATTGTCAAAATGATATATTGTTGATCTTCCATAACTTGTATAAATGAATATAGTTTGTGTTAATGTTTGTAAAGCGTTTAGTCGTATCAAATACATGTGTTATTAAATGTGCTATATTTTACATATCTTTTGATTGATTGTTTAGGATGTAAAACTTTCAATTGAGTTATAAATATTAAATCAAAGTGTAGAGTAGATTTATAAAGCATAATTGTGATTCTCGAAGCCTTGCTTGCATCATCATAAGATATTTTTTCTTAATTCATAGACAATTCTATCTCATTCACTTAAACTAATTAATTAATTTTCTCATTTGCTACTTCTTTAATATTTTACTTCACCAACTTATTTTTTCAAAAGTTTTCTCGTGGGATCGACACCTCAATCTCTACTGCAATAGCTGCATTACATTTTGAGTGTAAATAAAATTTGGCGTCGTTGCCAATGAGGCACAATAACCGAAAGTCGGTTGTGTTTATCAGCACTAAAGCGGTAACTTTATACATTTTCTTTTCTTTGTAAAATTTTAGTTTTTAAATTTATTTCCTTTGTTGTAATTTATTTTATTGTTCATGGTTGGTTCTACCACTTAATTCAGTTTATTATTTTTAGTTATTTAGTTATATTTTATTTTATTTTAATGGTTAGTTCTACTGCCTAACTTAGTTCATTTTCTTTTATTTATTTTATTTTATTATTTATTGTACTTTGCACTTTATTTCTTTAGTTATTTTATTGTATTTTATTTTATATTAATTATTGGTTCTACCGCCTAACTTAGTTCATTTTCTTTTATTTATTTATTATACTTTGTACTTTATTTTATTTATTATTATATTTTATTTTTTTAGTTAATTTATTGTATTGTATTTTATATTAATGGCTGGTTCTACAGCCTAACTTAGTTTATTTTTTATTATTTATTTATTACACTTTATTTATTTATTGTACTTTATTTATTTATTACACTTTATTTATTTATTGTACTTTATTTATTTATTGTACTTTATTTATTTATTACACTTTATTTTCTTTTATTTATTTATTGAACTTTTGTTTTTTATTTATTGTATTTTATTTTTATTTTGTCCTATTTGTTTATTGTACTTTTTTTTCTCTTTAGTTAATATGTTATTTGTTTATTTTATTTTAATGGCTTGTTCTACCGCCTAACTTTTTATTTATTTATATATTGTACATTGCAATTTATTTTCTTTTATTTATTTATTGTACTTTACAGTTTATTATCTTTTGTTCATTTATTATATTTTATATTTATATTTCATGGTTGGTCTTACCACATAACTCATTTCTATTTTATGTTGTGTTTTATTTCACTTAATTTTTTCTTCATTAAAAAAAATAATTTTTTTTGTTAGGATATATGCATCGACTTAGAGACAAATGAAGAAGATTTGTGAATCTACGAGTAGTAAAGACGCCCCCCCCCCCCCCCCCCCTTTGAAAAAGAGGCCATAGTGGAAAAAGAGCCCAAAAATAAGTTTTCAATCCCAGTGTCTTTTCTTTAAGTTCTTCGACCTGTTTGGAAAAATTCAGAAATTTAAGGTAAGATTTTAGAACATTTGAAACAAGTTAAGATTAATCTTCCCTTATTGCGTTTGATTAAGTAGGTTCCAACTTATGCCAAAGTCATCAAAGATTTATGCACTATCAAAAGAAAATACCATGTAAAGAAAACTGTATTTTTGGCAGAATAGGTAAGTGCAGTAATTGAACAAAAGACACCACTTAAGTATAAAGACTCAGGATGTCCCATACTCTCCTGCCAAATTGGGACACATCTATTTGGTCAAGCTTTGTTGAACTTAAGAGCAAGTGTAAATTTAATGCCTTATTCTATTTATATGCAATTAGGACTTAGTGAGATTAAACTTATATCTGTAGTCCTACAATTAGCTGACCGATAGATCAAGAAACTACAGAGAATAGTAGAAGATGTTTTGTTACAAATTGATAAATTTTACTACCCTGTCGATTTTTTTGTTTTAGATACTTATTCTGTGATTAACATAGAGTCTAAAATTTCTCTTATTTTGGGAGACATTTTCTTGCTACTACTAATGCTTTTATTATTACAGAAATGGTCTAATGAAATTATCTTTTGGGAATATGACTCTTGAGGTAAATATTTTTCATATTGGCAAGCAACCAGAGAAGAAGACGAATGCTACCATTCATATATGATAGACACAGTTGTAGCGAATGAAGCTTATAAAAATCATGACTCTGATTCTTTAGAAAACCTCTTTGATTTTGATTTTGAAAAATTGTATTATCCTGATGAAACAACTGATGTGTTTAGTATTTTTGACTTACAGGATAAAGGGACTCGATTTTGGCAGCTACGCTTTGAAGAGTTTCGACGAGAGAGAGAGAAATCAAAACCATCAAACCTCGAGACACCACAAGTTGAGCTTTTTCCACTATCTAAAGGTTTGAAACATGTATTCTTGAGACCAAGTGATATCTTTCCTATCATCATTTCTTCTGAACTTAGTGCTGAACAAGAGGAAAAATTGATAAAATTGTTAAAAGAACATAAGTCTGCACCATGTTGGACCATAGTTGATATTAAAGGTATTTCTCCATTGATATGCTCCCATAGAATTCATTTAAAGGAAAATACCCAGCCCCGTAGGGACCCATAAAAAAGACTTAACCCAACAATGAAAGGAGTAGTGAAGAAAAGGTCTTGAAACTATTAAAAAAAGGGTATAATCTATCCAATTTCTGATAGTCAATGGGTAAGTCCAACTTAAGTTGTTCCTAAGAAATTTGAGATTTTTGTTGCGAAACATGAGAATAGGATACTTGTTCTAACTAGGGTAGTAAGTGGTTGACGAATGTGCATTGATTATAGAAAATTAAACACAGCCATTAGGAAAGACTATTTTCTATTGCCTTTTATCGACCAAATTTTAGAACGTGTAGCTAAACATCCCTTTTATTGCTTTCTTAATCGGTATTTAGGATATTACCAGATTATAATAGCTATAGAAGATCAAGAAAAAATTACTTTTACATGCCCTTTTGGTACTTATACTTTTTGTAGAATGCCATTTGGATTATATAATGCACCAGCTACTTTTCAATATTGTATGCTGAGTATTTTCTCTAATATAGTTGAAAAATGCATAGAAGTTTTTATGGATGATTTGACTGTTTTTGATAATTCTTTTAATTTATGTGTACTTAACTTGAAAGCTATTTTGAGTAGATGTGAAGAAAAAAGACTTGTGCTAAATTGGGAGAAATGTTATTTCATGGTATCTTCAGGAATCGTTTTGGGGCACATTGTATCTGAAAGAGGGATAGAGGTTGACAAGGCTAAAATTGAATTAATATCTAAATTATCTAGATCCAAAATGGTAAAAGATGTTTGATCTTTCTTGTACACGATGGCTTTTATAGGAGGTTTATACAAAAATTTTCTTTTATATCTAGACCATTGTGTAACCTTTTACTAAAAGATGCAGGATTTACATGGACACAAGAGTGTGAGGAGGCATTCCGAATGGTGCTGTCGAAATTGAGGACCCCACTGATTTTAAAGTGAATGGATAGTGACTGAAAAGTTATGTGAAAAAGGTAGACCAATTTATGTATCTAGAAGAGATCCCTCTTGTGGATCTTGTCTATCATGCTTGATCAAGTTCAATCTATATGTACTATATTTTATATTTTGTCAATCTTTTGACTTTTTATTTTATCTTTTATTTTCTTTCGTACTTTATTTTATTTTATTTTCTCTTTTTTCTTCAATGTGATTTTATTTTTCGGTTAAATGGTGGATACAGTATTCCGTGACTATTAAAGTTAGTTTCTTAGTTCCTTAAAAACTATCCCTCAAACCGTATATTCATCTTATTTCTTTTTCACTTTCTTTCAAAATGGATCGCATTCTTGCCAACCTTAAAAAATATTTTCCTTCATTGCCTCAAAATGCTCTACTTAAGATTTACAAAGCACGGTGTGAAAGATTAAGGCTATTAATATTGAGTAATATCCCTACAGATATTCATTGGTTAATTGAAGCTAAGGTTCGATTATCTGGTGAGTCTGTAAACTATTCTATTTCTTTTATGCCTGGTCTTGAAAGAAGATCTTATGCCAAAAGACGATGAGGAAAGATGTTACAAGTCTATTATAAATGTGCTCGATGGAATTGTAACGGAAGTTGTCGTTATTTAGGATTTGTATCTAGAAATTAAAAAGATAAAATTCAGTTCATTAAGGATGGACTGAGTAAGGATTCTTTGGATAATATCCTATTGACTCTTGAGATGCATCTTTGTAGGCTCGTGTAATGTGAACTTCTAGATTTATGGAATAAATTCAAAAGTGAACATCAATGGTATAGTCTCAAGAATCTGACTTTAAAAGACCCTGTTTGCCAATTTTTTTAAAAATTAGATGGGAAGTTTATTCCCGACCCATAGAGGGCATTTAAGCTGTCACTGGACGAAAAATCAGAGGAAGATATGAGCCATGATCACAACTAACTGTAAATACATGTGTTTTAATTTTAAACCTTTTTTTTATTTTATTTTATGAATAGTATGGCTACTCACATAGACGTCTTAAATTCAAATCTTTTGGTTAAATAATGCATGTGGGTCATTATGTTTAAATTTTTGTGTTTTATTTTTAACTCTTTTTTGACAAATTGTTGGGTTACCAAAATCATTGTTATCATTTGGTACTATATAAATACAACACCTCATTTTCTTCATTTTCATATATTAAGATAAATATGAGTGTAGATATGGAGGAAACCTCAGGTCAATAATTCTGAAATATATGTGTATTTTGTGGATCTAGTCCTGGGGAAAATAAAGTGTTTATAAAGGCAGCAAACAATCTAGGAAAAGTATTAGCTATAAGAAAAATTCATTTGATTTATAGAGGGGGTAGCCTTGGGTTAATGGGGGTATGTGTCAACAGCTGCACATTTAGGAGGAAGTCAAGTTTTAGGTATTATTCCTACAGCTTTAGCTGTGGAAAACCTGACTGGAAAAACAATAGGGGAAGAATTATGAGTCTCATCCATGCATGAACGTGTAGCTAGAATGCTTTATTATGCATATACTTTTATTGCTTTACTAGGTGGTTTTGGTACATTGGAAGAAAATTTTTAATTGCCTCTTGAACCCAGCTGAATATCCACAAAAAATCCATAGGTTTGTTGAATGTTAATAACTATTTTGATTGTTTACTCTGTTTTCTTGATCAAGCTGTAGAATAGAATTTGATTTCACATTCGGCGTGACAAATCCTCATTTTTGCTACCGATGCGGATGAATTAATTGACAAATTACAGGCAACTACCTACGAGCCTGACCCAGCAATAATTAGGATTGATTGGTCAGTGGGCCATAACAAGCAAAAATTGGATCTAACACTTCGTTTGTAAATTGTTTTTGTTTTATTTATTTATTAGCATTATCATTTTAGTTTATATTTGCTTAAGTGTCTCTTAGGTTTGTTTCTTTTGAATAACTGGCGTTTCAGGTAACGTCTTTTATACTTTATCTCTTTCTATTTAAACATTGAGGACAATGTTTCATCTGGTTTAGGGGGGGAGGATAGTAGACATAAGTTGTATTTTGTATTTAAAAAAAAAAAAGATAATGGGGTCCGACATACCTATTTGATTAAAATGGTAGAGTAAAGAGTTCATTCTTAAACTCTTGAGATGCATTCTATGTCAAATTAGAATGACAGAGTAAGAAGTTTTATTTTTACTTTTAAAACGCATTTTAAATAACTTGTTGTTATTTTGTTTTACTTTTTATGCATTGTTGTTTATTACTTGTAGTCTTGGTAATTCTTGTATAAAGGAATTTGCTTTTCTGCCTATGTATGATTTAAAATTATTTGAGTTGAGTCACTATTTCTATTTAGGTTACCAAAGAATGACTTCAGAAATATTTTTGAGTACAATGCTAAGCCTTGTGGTAAGATGGATGATTCAATTTATATAGCCAAGAGAATTCCCCTGTTTAAGTATATATTTTTCTAATCTCAAATATTGTTTGTGAGTAAGTGGAAAAGTTGAGAAAATAGCTTACGAACCTTCATTGATCATTTGAATTGGTTAATTTTTGTTTAGATTGATATTGTTTAAATTAAGGAATAAGTTGGTTACATAGTTGAAGGACGATTTAAATTGAATTCTCAAATTTTGTGAATATATTTTAGTGAGAAACTGTTTTTTTTATTGCCTTCTTGTATTCTTCCAAAATAAAAAATAAAAAAAGAGCAAAATACGAAAAAAAAAAAAGCAAAATACGAAAAAAGAAGAAGAATCTATTTAGTTTAATAAAGTCTTTATTCAATTTTAAAAGATAAATATTTTGTAAATCAGTTTTCTTATCAAGCTATTTGTATTATTCTCACAAGACAATTAAAGTCCTAAAGCTAGTGCATATTAAGAATGATTGATTTTTTAACAATTAATTTTCCTATTTTTGGATCAATGTTAGTTTGTATGTCTATCCTTAAAATTGGTTTTTTCTTGAGTGTTTAACTGTTTTCCTACTCTATGAGAGAAATTCTAACCATTTAACAGTCACATACTTGTGAGGATATGGAGTTGAGACTTTTACTTGGAGAAATTCTCATGACTATATCTGTTGTGATTTGTGATAAGAAGGTTACGGCTTAGTTCACACACACACACACAAATTTTGAAAGTTATAATTGAAAAAACTATAATAGCAATAGTGATCTTGAACTAACTTTTTGTTTAAAATGCTTAGGTAATTTAGCATATTCTATTTATACTTGAATTGCTAAAGACTAGTGATAAGTTGGTTGGGGGCTGTGATGAACACATTTAAATGTATATTTATTAAGAGATTCAGTCATAATTTAATGTCACTAATTTTAGCATTTTTATATTTTTAGGCTTTAAATAAAGTGTTGTCCTTAAATTATGATTAATAAATGTTATTTGCACAGGTTTAGGTAAAATGGATGTAACTCTCAATGAAGTTATCAAAATGAAGAAATTCTTAAACATGGAGTAAAATGACTCAATTTTACACAAACTTGAAGAACAGTTGAAAACCAAATCCAACATTTTATGGGCTAAAATTGGGATACAACAGATGGATCCTATCCCATAGTTTGGTGACAAAATTAGGCCGAGGTGCCAAGAGAACACCAGTACTCTAATTATGTTGAGAGGAGACTTACATGACTAGAGGAATCTTGGTATAAGGAGATGTGATTATTTATTGAAGTGTTCTATAAATAATTAAGCGGACTCGCTATCTAAAGACTATGACTCTTAAAGTGTTTATGAAACATGTAGAGTCGATGTGTATGAGATGCCATCAGGAATGACACTAGAGCAAGTGGGAGATTATTAGGGTCGGTGCTTACGTGCCATCCTTGAATGTACATATACTTGTGTATTTATACAAGTGTACATTCTCATTAAATCGCTAATACCAATTTATATGGTTCCGTGCAATGTAACGTTATAGACATTGTACGGTCTGAAGGAGTTCAGATCAGATCTGCAAGAGTTTAGATAAGGGCTCATAGTTAGCCACGCTGAGAGATATAAATCCTAAATGTTAGTACAATTAAGTGTTAGCTGGTTATAATATTCAGCAGATCTAAGAGTTGGAGCCTTGTCCGTAATGAGACATAAACCTAAGAATATACTAGTAATTACATAGTTACAAGAGTTATAATCGGGTGCTAAAAAATGCTAGTTACGCAAGTATGTTCTCGAATAATTATCCCTAGTCTATTTCTGTCGATGCGGGTCTGTCAATGGATACCTTTAATACATAGATCAGTATATGTTGTACCTATAAGGTATAGATGGTCATTCATAGCCGACTGTGAGCTTGGAGCTCTTATTGACATATGGGTATTCAGTTAGGATTGGATATGAGACAGACTCACGAGGGCCTCCGATAGACATCCTATGTAAGCTGTCAATGGAGGGTCCTCTCGAGTTGAGTAGTATATATGGTCCTTTGACCTGAGTGCCACGATGGGCTTGTAAGTAATCCACCATACTTTGGTTCTATGCATGTCACAAACCTTTTATGGTGTGATCGTTGGGTGTCGTTCGCTATGGTCCAATACTTATGTAGTTTGGTGTGTATAGATATAGGATCTGTCATCTCGCATAGGGAGTTAGATATCTAGATGCTTCAAGACTGTATCTCAAAAAATCTTGTGGCCACAAGTATTAATCCCGGGAAAGAGTTCCGTCAGGGTAGAACAGTATGAAAAAGGAGTTTGGACATATTGTTCAGTGAGATACGAGTCTGGAGATGAGACATGGATGAGCACTAGAGAATTTGACGGTGATGATCTATATCCCCGCACATCTAAGATATCATAATGGAAGGACTATGCGTATATGTTGTAACCTTAACTTATATGGTTCAACGCATTGATTTGCATATTTGTGACATGTGTGTGGGGCATTGCTCACGGACTTATGGAATAGTTCAATTTGACGAATCGAGCATAGGATCTGGGGAGTCCTGCAATATAGAGTGTACTCGTTGTACACTAGGGCAGTGTGCCAGGTTAAATTGTTTAATCTAGCAATATTCAACACTACTACGGGAATGCATACGTGTATGTATTTAAGCGTTAAATACAACAATTAGTTAATAATTGTTATTTACTAATTATATAATGACACGTGGTGCATTGTGGACCCTCAATTGAGTTTACCCGAGTATGAGATTTGGTGAGACCCACTAGGGGGTAGATTTGATAACTGTTCACGAGAGCCAAAATGGTTATTTCAAACTTTGATTATTTAATAGTTAAATAATCAAAATATCTCTCATTATAATATATTATATTATTATATTATATAATATCTTATTATATGATATTATATATATTAATATTTTATTTAGGTGCCAAATAGTTGGCACCCATTATGATTATTTTATTATTATTTTAATATATATATATTAGATATATATGTATATAAGTGAGAGCGTGTGAAATTGAAGGAATTGGTGTGTGTGTGTGTGATTTGGCTGAGAAAAAAGAAAGGAAGAGAGAAATAGAGAAATGGAAAAAGAGAAGAAATGGTCGAGAGAAGAAGAAAGAAAACAAAATAAAATAGAAAAAAAAAAAATTGTTTTATTTTTCTTTATGGTTCCAATTGAAGCAATTGTGGATTGCTTCTAAATCTCCATTTATGATCCTTTTGGAGAAAAGGATGAAAACACATACTTGACCATTTTAAGGATTAAGAGTTAATCATGTGCTAGCTATAGAGCTGTTGTTTTAGCTCACCAAGCCCGCGGTATTAGTGACTAGAACTGCTCGCGAGTTGGTCTCTATGCGGACTTTGAGGATATACGTGTATAACGTTACACGTTGAAGTGAGTTCTCAATCTTACTAATATACTAATGTGATTAATATATTTTATTTATTGTGTTTATTGTATAATTTATGCTTCCGCCGCACTAAATTCATATTTGATGCGTATTTTAGATAATATATATAATTGCACATGTATACACCCACATGTACTAGATCCTCGACAGTTTTCAACACTAGACAATTCTCTCTTATTTTTTTCTCATTAACATGTATTGTAATCTATGCTAGAGTTCTTGACAAGGTTAAGAGATGAACTTTTATGTGTAATAAATCTACTTTTATACTTTGATTTTTTGTTAAGAGCTACAAGTGTTTGTAAGTTTGTTTGTGCCTAAACTCTTATCTCGTATTTTTCTATGATCCAGAGGTTATAATTCTCATGTTTTATATATTTTCAGTTATGCTTTTTTTATATGATTCTTATTGAATTATAATTGTTATTGGTTACATTATTTTACATGTTAATCTTTTACTGCAATATTGTCAATCAATATATTGTCGATCTTGGATAACATGTAAAAATAATAATAGTTTGATATTCAAGTTGATTTTTTACTGCAATATTGTCAAAATGATATATTGTCGATCTTAGATAACTTGTATAAAGAACATAGTTTGTGTTAATGTTTGCAAAGAGTGTAGTCATATTAAATACATGTGTTATCAAATGTGCTATATTTTACATATCTTCTGATTGTTTGGGATGTAAAACTTTCAATTGAGTTATAAATATTGAATCAAAGTATAGAGTAAATTTATAAAGCATAATTGTGATTCTTGAAACCTTACTTGCATCATCATAAAATATTTTCCTCAATTTATAGACAATTCTATCTCATCCATTTAAACCAATTAATTAATTTTCTCATTTGCTACTACTTTAATATTTTGCTTCACCAACTTATTTTGCCAAAAGCTTACTCATAGAATCGACATCTCAATTTATACTGCGATAGCCGCATTACATTTTGAGCGTAAACATAGGACATGATTATTTTTTGTTGAAATTTTTTGTTCAAAATCTGAGTAGTACATTTGTTGAAAGATTTAGGACAATTTAACTACTTTAGGAGCTAAAATAACGCTACAAAGTTAGCCTACACTTGTCACATAGTAAGTATATCAATGATATACTCAAGAAGGCTTATATGAAAAATTGCAATGGTTATAACACTCTTATCAGTATTGGTAAAAAAATTGCTTATTGATCATGCTCCTTTGCTTGAAAATCCTTCACTCAATATAAGCATTACAGGTGTATTGCAATATAAATCTTGACATTACATGAACTTTCTTATTTAGTTTATAAGCTGAGTAAATTATTGTCTAATAATTAACTAATGTCAAGCTTGTAAGAGGGTGCTAAGGTATTTTAAAGCTATTGTACAAATTTGGCTTTATTGATTTTGAAAATCATCAATTGCAAGGTATGTGGATGATGATTGGGACAAGAATCCCAGTAACAGGAGATCAATTGGTGGTTACTATTTTCTTAAGTGATAATATTATTTCTTAATCATTTAAGAAGCAAAATGTTGTGTCAAGATTAAGCACAAAAGTTAAGTTTAAAGCTCTAGCTACTGTATATGCTGAAGTGTTATGGTTAAGTTTATTATATGAAGAGTTGCACATAGCTTTATCTTTCACTCCCATTATTTGGTGTGATAATCAAAGTGCTCAAGCATTATCACTTAATCTTGTTTTTCATTCTATAACTAAGCATATAGAGTTGGATGTTCATTTCATCGGAGAAAAGATTGCAAACAATCAGGTTGAGATTAGATATATTCCAAGTGCAGATTAGACAACTGATATTATAACAAAACAACTAACATTTGATAAATTCGCCTTTCAAATATTCAAGCTCAAGGTCTTGTCTCATCCTTAAGCTTGAGAGGGAATATTAGAATATGTGCTAAAGTGTTGAGGTGGTAAGCTGAGTTGTCAAAGATGATGATCTATATAATTTTTCATCGAGTAGTTAAATCGTTACAGGGAAACAAAGTTCACATCAAACGTTAGTTTGCAAAGTAGTTATACTATCAAATTAAATCATGGATCAATTGCCAATTGTACAAGTTATGAATTTTAATTACTATATATTGATCACCTAAGATCAATTAATTATATTGACATTCAAATTTCTTAACTTTTCTATTTGTTCAATCTCTAATATTTTCTAAGTAACCAAACCCCACTTGCAATCTTATAGCTTGAATATAGGAAAATGTGTTTGTATATTTCAAAACATATAGTTAGAGACATAAACAATATCTCACTCATGCATTATAAATGCAATACTCAAATCTAAGCATAAAATGCGGTCATAATGCACATGCTTTCACCTACAAATTGATATAAGACCTAAAACTAGAAAAGAGAGACAATAAACATATTACCACCTCATTATGTTGTCTCCATAGGCTAAAAAATAGTGGTTCACTTTCATCATTTCTTTACTTTATATCATTGTATTGGCTCTTTAAGGAAATTATATCTTTATCTTATTAACGTGTATTCATAGTGCATGCATGTGATTGTGTTCATTGATCATTTTATCTAATGCATAACAATCATACATAATTATGCAGAGGAATTAGAAACTAATTTCCTAGTAACAAACATACTGAAATTGAAGTCTTGTTACACTAACACGTCTAGAAAATCATACTTTTGAAGCCTTTGGACATTTCTTTACTTGGAGCTCAAATTGAAGTAAACTCTTGAACAATTTTAGGCTTCAACAAAGTTGTAAAATTAAAACTATAGAATGGCAGCATGTTTGATTAATTTCAAGCATGATTCAATTTCGAAATCCTCTCAAAATGAGGCTATTTTGTTGACTTAGAAATAGGGACCTTATTGAAAACAAGTTCAAAACTTGTTTATAAAGTTAACAAATGTGGGAAGGTAAATGCAACATTTATAAACCTTTAGCCACCTCACCTTTTTCATGGTTGATACTTGTCACTCATACATCTCATGCATGCCTTGTGTCAATCATGCAAAGCTCTATGTGCCATTTGTCAAACAAGTGGCCGTGTGTCAAGATTCCTTTTGCCATGCAATAGAGACATTTTTGTAACATTTGTAAAGTATATTTTCTGCTTTCTAGAGAGGTCCTAAAACGTATCCTACTTTTTAAAATCATCTTGGATCAAACCGTTCAATCTGTCTCGTTATCCTAGTGTTCAATGAGTACACTTCATATTGTGAGACTCCTTAGGTTCACCTCTGTTTGTCTTACGGAACACTTTTGCAAGTTCGTGAATAATGCCTCACACACACATTATGGATATTACAGAATAGAGCGTTGAACCATACAAGTTAAGGTTAACTATATCCATATAATCATTTCGTCACCTATATTATAGAAGAACAGATACATAGATCATCACCGTTAAGTCTCTATATGCTCAACCATAAAATTATCTCTAGATTTATGTTTCTATAAAATAATAGCCGTAAACACCTTTGTGATATTTTTAACTCTGCTGAGAACTCTTTTTTGGGGTATCTACTTTTGATTAAAAGACTTCTTGAAATACAATTCTTAGAGCATTAGGATATGTAACTCACCTATATGAGCTGAAAGATCCTATATATACGCACATTAGACTCTATGAGCATCAGACCATACCCAACGACACCTGGCAGTTAGACCATGAAAGGTCTCTAACATACGTGAAATCAAAGTATGATGAATCACTTACAAGCCTACCGTGATGCTCAAGTCAAAGGATCATGAATACTACTCAACTCGAGAAGACCTTTAATTGATAGCTTTATGGGATGTCTATTGAAGGTCCTCGTGAGTCTGTTCAGTATCTAGTCCTCACTGAATACCTGTATGCCCATACAAAATTCTACTAAGCCTATGGTCTGCTAAGACTAACTATTTGAATAATCTAGATATAAACATACACTGATCCAGAAGGAATATTGATCGACTTATGTTGGTAACCATGGATCAGGAATAATATTTTTGAGAACATACTGCACAATGACATTTTTTGGCACTATTTACAACTCTTTCCAACTATGTTAATTCTAATATATTCTCGGGTCTTTATCCTATTTCAGATAAGGTTCTAATTTTTAAAATTGCTAACTTTTAACAGTGACCCAAAATCCTTTGGATCAGATCTAAACTTCTTTAGATCTAAATATCTGTAAATGTTACAAGCTTTTTACTATATAATTATGAATTAACAATTATTATCAAAATGATTACTGTTAATTGGAATAGCATGTAAGCACTATCTCCAACAACTCTTACTTGCTCTAGTACCATTCACAATGATATCTAATATCTATCATCTTCAAGTGTTTCTCAAACACTTTAGAAGTTATAGCCCTAGTGAGCAAGTCCGCTATATTTCTTATAGGATCTATTTTAGATACTATTACATCTCTTTCAACCAAGCTTTGTCTAAATACATGGTTTTTGATCTCATATGTTTAGACTTCTGGTGTATTCTTGGTTATAGTGCTAAGCAATTACCCTGTTAATTATTGTAATATAATAAGATAGAATCTATTAAACCTAAAACTATTTTGAATTCAATGACTATTTTACATATCCACATTGCTTCCTTTATAGCTTATAAAGTTGCAAGGTATTCTTCCTCCAAGGTAGAATCAGCTGTGGACACCTACTAAACACATTGCTAACTAATTGCGGCACTTATAGAGAAAAATACATATCTAGATGTAGACTTTCTATCATCGTGATCAGACTCGAAGTTTAAATTAGGATATCTTCTTATTTGTGAATTACATTCTCTATATTTCTAAAACTTATCCTCTGTATCTATATGATATTTTAGGATATGTTTCACAACCATCTGATAGTCATTACCTATATCAAATAGATATTGGCTTGTAACACATAACTGATGTCAAGTTTCGTACATAATGCAGTATACATCAAACTACTTGTAGTTGATACATATTTTATATTAGACATTCTAACTCTTTCATCTTTCATCGAAGGAAACATTTTACTAGAAAGATCATTGCCGTGTTTGAAAAGAACATTAACAGTCTCACAGTTGTTAAGGTTATACATTTCAAGAATATTTTCTATGTACAAGGATTTAGGAGAATCCTATCATCTTCCTAGATTTAGCTTTATCTTCATAAATGTCTTATACCCAGTATATAAGAAGTCTTTCCCTAATCCTTTATGGAGAAGCTTTTACTTAATAATTCTTGACTAACTATTACATACCAATATCATTTTCGATATAAGTATGTCATCCACATATAGAGAACTTAAAAGACAATCTTGCTCTCATTGCTATTTCTGAACACACATGTTTCCTCTTTATTTTTGATAATAACTAGGCTTTTGATTACTTGATCAAAATAAATATTTCAGTTTCAAGAGGCTTGCTTAAGTTCGTAAATGGACTTCTTTAGTCTATACACTAGATCAAAATTTCGACTGGATGTAAACTTCAAGTTATTCCATGTATATCTCTTACTCGAGACATCCATTCTGAAATACCATATTTACATTCATCTGCTAGATTTCATAAATCATAATATGCTGCAATACCCAATGAAATTCGAATCGACTTTAACATAGTGACTAGTGAAAGGTTTTTTCATAATCGATCCTAGATCGCTGAATGTAACCTTTTACCACTAGTCGGGCTCTAAAGGTCTCCATCTCTAATAGATCATTAGACTTTCACTTGTAAACTCTTTTATAAAACACTCAAAACTATTTCTTTGGGAAGCTTAATCAAGTCATAGACTTGATTGACATGCATTGAGTCAATTTTGAATTTCATGCCTTCTTACCATTTTCCCGAATTAATGTCTAACATCACCACTTTACAAGTCATAGGATCTTTTCCTTCAACTAAGGAAATCCCAAGGACATCTTCAGGTACCAAACAATACCTTATAGATATTCTTGACATTCTTCATGACTTACACGGAAGGTGTGTCTAAAAGGTATTTCACTTGCTTGAGTATGAAGTTCCATCATCGGTTCCATAAATCTTGGATTAACTTAGTCAAGTTCAATCATTCTATTTCTCTAGAAAAATGGCATTATAAGAAATGAATATTTTGTTTTTCATAGATCATAGAACTGATAACCATTGAAGTATTAGGGATATCCCTTGAACTGATATTTGTACCTATTAAGTGCAAGTTTATCATATTTGGTAACTTTTACTTAAACAGGACAGTCTCAAATCTTAATAGACTTAAGACTCAATTTTCTACTAGTTTGTATCTCATATGGAGTAATAGAGAAGGAAGGGTTTTGATAGAACTCTGTTCAATAAGTAAATAACAGTTTCTTATGTATAATCCCAGTAGATATTTTTGAAAGATCGGTGTAACTCATTATTAATCGGTTCTTATCTAATAAAGCTCGATTCCTCATTTCCAAAAACACTATTGTAGTTTAGGAATACCTGGAGGACTATAGTGAGTGAGAATCGCATTCTTACTTTAAATGTTTCAAGAATCTACTTCTCATGTATTTATCCCTTCAATTTGATTAAAGATGTTTAATACATGTGGCGGTTGGTTTCTCTACTTTAAGTCGAAAGGCCTTTGAACATTTTAAAAGTTTCCAACTTTTGTTTCAACAAACACATGTTTGGATCGTGACATTCATCGATGAAGACAATGAAGTAGGGAAACCTATCTATAGCAGTGTGATTTGGACCATGTACATCACCATGTATAAGTTCTAATAAATCCGTTAGCATGGTGTCGTATACCAATAATAGAGACTTGGTCATCTTTCCTTAAATACTAGATTCATAAATTGGATAGGTCTCACAATAAGATCAAGTATCTGACCATCCCCAACCAGACGGGTTAGGCATATTACGGTCGTATGTCCTAGTTTGATTTGCCACAATTCTATAATATTCAAAGTTTTCAAACTTATTACTTTATCTATTCATCAATTTATTAAAGACAACTCCTATCGTATCTTAATTATAATAGCCTTTCGTCAACTGAAATTCAGCTAATGATACATTATCAACATCATGTAAATATAAGAAATAATTTCTTCTATATACATGATAACCTTCAGTGTCTAACATAAGAAGAGATACTAACTATCTAATAATGTTCGGCACAAAATAATTAGTATACAATCTTATGCTTTGCAGTAGAAGAGTGAAGTGGCTAAAAGTTTGAACAACTTCATCGTTCTGGAAATCTCTATTTCCTACATGAGGATGAAGTTCTCCTTATAATAACTTTTAGCATTTTCAAATCATACAACAATTGTAGATATGAGAGCAATAGGCGGTATCTAATACACAACAATTTCTAGCATCAAATGCTGATGAAATGCCAATGTTTTTGTAAACATTCATCTAAGGAGTTTATATTGTCTATTTCGAGGTACTATGGACAGTAACAATTACAGCGTCCAACAATATTGCAATGAAAAAATTTCCTTTACATTTATTGTCATCTTGCAAATTTTGGATACATCAAAATAATTCTTTTAATAAGGAGTATAATAATATTTGCACTATTTCTGTGCACATGCTTCCACTGAATATCAGTAGATATTAAGGTCAGAATATATTTGTAAATTGACTCTCAAATTATCTTTATCCTTTTTCTAGATAATTTAAACCCCTTTAGAAGAAGTATTATCAGATAAATATCTTATTTTTTACTGATAAATGTTTATTCAAGTGCCCTTTAATTCGTGTATGTCTAATATGTATATCTATTATTCAAAATAAATATATATTCAATATCTTTTACTGAAGTATTATCAGAAACACATCTTATCTTTTTTTTTCTAAGATTCTAAGTTAGTCATAATTATTATTTTAATGCCCTTCAGTTTGTGTATGTCTAATATGTATATCTAACGGATAGCTTGTATTCTTGTCCTATCTCTATAAGACAAGACGTAAAACATTTAGCAAATTCATTTTTAATCATTAATATTAACGTTTTTAGATTATGGATATAACTAGTATATGTTTTCGATCTAAAGACTCATTTCCACTACTTTACATATTTTTCATAATCTCTCAAACAGAAAAATGAAATTTTAAGCATTTTAAATTTTATAGTGAAAAGTAGATCCAATCAGCATTCTACTCAAGCCCCACGCTCTAGTAATATTAGTCTTTGTAAAACTCAAAAGATAGACAACTTTTGTCAATTGCATCTCATACAACTCTTACTTTTGATCATAAACACACTTTATCTTCACGCTTTAGCAATATTGGGTAAATGTATTCCATATCAACTTGTCAAATAATTAAATATAAGTTATTGATATTACCCTTACGCTTTAGTAATATTGGATAACACTTTTGATTATATTTTTCTTATTATATGTTTAACTGACATAGTCCAAATTACACCGATCACTCCATCACGCTCTAGCAATATTGAAAAAGACCGAAATAACCCGTCTAGCACCATATTGGTAAGGCGGACCATGCACAACACTATCTCAAAATGTAATACATTTCAATCTAATTAAAAGAGATTTTTGAATTTATAATAATAAATTTTTCGCACTCATACGGATCTAATTCATAATTAAAATTTTTGTTCACATAAATACAACTAACTCCCACCAGTAGGGCTCCCATTATACAAATATTAATAGTTTATATAACATAGTAATATAACACAGGTTGGTGGTCGATTTGTCCATAGTAGGGGCAGTGCAAGTCACCGCCGTCCCGTTTGGCGGTCCCTCCCCACCATTTTTGGCTATTTTTTTTGGCAAACAAAGACTACATTAATGTATAGATAAAAAAAATAGAGTTTAATAATATAAAATTTAGCTTTTATTACTGCTCCACCATCACCAAAAGAAGGTGGCTGGTGGTCGGCCGGTCGTCGTTGTCCAGCAACGGTGGGCAGTAAATGTTATAATTATTTATTTTATTTTATAAAATATTTCTTAAAAATATAAATTTAATTATAAATGACACGTGTCATGAAATGATTAAATATATATATTATTAATTTACTTTTAAAAATATTTAAAAAAATATAAACTAATTACATGACAATACATGTGATTATTAACTTATCATATTATGCCACGTATTTAATAACAGTGAATGAGTACGTTTGTGTCACTTGTTCAATGATAAAGGACAAACAATAAAGGTAAACTAATAATTACATATTAAACTATTATTTTCATTTAAATTGATGGCCAAAATTAATGAATTAAGATAAAATTGAGTATTTTAGATCTATGAAAGTTGTCAATTAAATAAATTATAAGATAAAATTATCCTTATCCCTATGTACTATTATTAAACCCCGTAATTATTAGTTTAAGCTTCTCAACTGATGGTGTTTCAAAGTGGGATCACAACTTATTTCAGCGAGAAGTCTTGTATATCATTCTAAAAAAATCCCTCTTATCATTAATAATTTAGTAAGTCCAGGCTTACACATAAGGGTAGAAGCTTGATAGTAATTACAGATAGATAATGGCACCCAACAAATCAGAAAATGAGACAACATGATATATTAATATTAGTCTTCAAAGTTTGGTCTTGTTTTCTGAAATCTTTCACTAATGAATATGAATCAACTACCTTTCTCTGCTGGCTTTTGTTGTTAGAGAGGCTTTCTTTGATCTCCCTCAAGAGTTGCGTCTCTGCAGCCAAATTGTTGTTTTTGTGTAGCATCTGGAATGCAAGCAATAAATAATTCATTTTTCTGGTCACACCACAAGTCCAACAAATAAAACAAAACAAGAACAAAAAATTTAGTAGACTTTAGTTTAATGCAATGCTCATTCTTACAGAGTTGAGAAGTTCCACTGACGAGCTTGAATTAATATCGCGCCTTTTGTATGCATTTTTATCTGAATTCAGATTCCTAGGCTACTCGCAAATGACCCAGTTTCTCTGTATTCGAGACCAGCATTTGTTTGTTGTGTCCTTCTCGATGGTTAAGACGTCCCAATTATTGAAGTATCACATAGTATTTATCCATCTGTTCAGCAAATCCATCAAGAAAATCTGAGATGCATCTCATAAATTACTTATGTTTGACAAACATGCAATTGCTGTAATCCAACACTTAATCATATTGTTGTTCATAGTTTCGGCAGAGATAACAAAATTGCAACCGTCTCTACTCTGTTACAATCATGATATGGATTTGAAATCATGATACATAACATCTTATACTTACCACTCTCCTCCAGTATCTCTTGGCAATAGTAGATGCCTATTTTTTGTTCGAAATTTTGTTTGAGATATGTTATAAATAAAGGATACTCAATTAATAAATTGAATGTCAAGGCGTGTTAGACACTATTTTTAAAACTATTTTACCCCTACAATGATATTAATTAAGGTACAATAGGGTTGAATGGTAGTATATTTCTAGTATTCAATAACAATTAGAAGTTGCAAAGGTGCACACAAAATGTAACTTCTTTGGACAACAAGTAAAACTTTAATATAGTTAATAAGTAGAGAGAATTTTTAATCAAAAATAAAGAAGATATGTTAGATTCTTCAAATGAAGTGTGCAGATAGTATATATAAAGATAATGTCTCTCTGAAGAGACACAACACCTTTTCAAAAAGTCATGTCTATTAGAAGGGGTAGATGACTCTCCAAGAGTCACATTTTCAACTCTTGGTGCTGGGTGCTCAATAGGCAAAAATTCAAATTGCTCGGCGCTTAGTTCAGAGACTTGGGCGCTGCAGCGCCCAAGCCTATTCTTGCTTGGGCACTCTTCTTCACTTTGTTCCCCTTCTCAGCTCTTTCTCTCTACTCTAATACTCTGATTTATATTTTTTTATTTGAAATCTCCTATATATTTCAAATAAACTAATGTGATCAAATTAACTACATATCAAAGTATAATTTTAACTTATATGAATTGATACTCTTTCAAGCTATGAACCAACCATTGATTAAGTAATTGTATTTTACAGGCACTAGGTGAAACTAAGTTTCTATCAACCTTTATTCCTTTGGGTGTAAAATAGAGGATTCAATGATAAAGTTAATTCTCTAGTAACTTATTTTTTGTCTGTGGTTTGGCACTATTAATGGTCCTGTGCTGTTCTGATTTCATGAGTGCTTTAGAGATGCCTGTTTAGCTCTCATAAGAACAAACCCAATTTCACACTCATATAAGTGACAGTCCATCAATCGTGTTCTACAGGTTTAACACACCACCAACCTGTAAAGAGCTATGGAGTTCATTAAGAGTATTACTCACCCTTATCCATTACAGATACACTACCTCGCCACAAGGAATGATTCATAAAATACAATCGGTAGTACAACAAGATAATAAGTGACTTGTTCTTACCCTTATGTAGCTACTTCATTGGGATTATCAATCACATAGGCAAGGTAACCATCACTATTGTCTTATGCCCTAGGCAGAAGTCCTATCCCCCTTAATGTATGCTCCACTAATCTCTTATTTAGTGGCTTAGTCAGAGGATCGATCGAATTCATCTTTGACTTCACATAATCTAGGCTCATCACCCCAGATTCCAGCAACAACTTAATAATGTCATATCTTAGACAACTATGTCTACTTTTCCTATTATAAATCTTACTTTTTGCTCTAATAATGGCTGCTAGGCAATCATAATTTATAAAAATTATTGTAAGAGGGTAAGTACTAATGGGAAGATTAGTCACGAGTGTTCTTAACCACTCAACCTCAAAATAAGCTTTTTCTAAGGCTATCAATTCTGATTCCATGGTAGATCATGCTATATAAGTTTGTTTAGTGAATTTCTATCATATGGCTCCTCCACCCAAGGTGAACACATATCTATTAGTAGACTTTACCATATTGGATTCAAATATCCAATCAGTATCATAATAGCCTTCTATCACATATTATAATCTACTATATGACTGTAATAACTCTATCTAAGATACGCCAATGCTCTTTTCTTGGATTCTGAGTATACCTACTCAATTTTTCTACAGCATATGCTATATCAGGCATAATTTTGTTCATCAAGTACATAAGACCACCAATAATCTATGCATAATGGTTTTGATTGCACTATGCTCAATATTCTTTTGAAGTTTAACTTTAGCATTATACGTTGTTGCCACCAATTTACATGCTGTGTACTCAAATCTCTTTAGAAACTTATTTACATAGTGCTCTTATGATAAAATGGGACAATTAGATGTTTTTATAATCTTTATCCCAAGAATGACATCAACTTCTTCTATATCTTTCATATTAAATTTAGTTGATAGAAATCTCTTAATCTCATCTATTACTTTCATACTATGACTGATAATTAGTATCTCATCCACATAAAGACATATGATGACATAATTCTTACTATCAAAGGTTTTATAGTATATATGTTTATTGGAATCATTTATCATAAAATCATTTGATAATAGAGCATTGTCAAGCTTCTCATGCCACTGTTTTGGTGCTTGTTTTAAGCCATACAAAGACTTCACTAATTTATATACTTTATGCTCTGTACCAACACTAACATAACATTCTGGTTGTTCCATGTAAATTTTCTCTTTTAAATCTCCATTTAGAAAGTTGGTCTTTACATCTATTTGATGTATGAACAAATTATATATTGTAACTAATGCAATCAAAATTTTAATAAATGTAATTCTAGATACAGGAGCATAAGTACTAAAATAATCTCAATCTTTCTTTTGTGTGAACCCATTGACAACAAATCTTGTCTTATACTTCTCAATTGTACCATCAGCCTTTATCTTCTTTTTAAAGATCTATTTACAACCAATGTACTTGATACCTGGAGGTAAATTAACTATTTGTCACTCATGATTACTCATGATTGAGTTGATTTCATCATTAATTGCCTTTCACCATAAGAAAGCATCATGAAAAGTCATAGCCTCATTATATATTTTAGGATTTTCTTCTATAAGAAATATATAGAAGTCATTACTAAAATTAGTGGCTTTCCTTATTCTTTTACTTCTTCTAAGTTTATTGTTAGACCTTTCTGGAAGGTCATCATTAAACTTTATACGAGTCAAATTTTCCTCTATGTGGGTTTCTTAAGAAAAATAAATTCAAAGAATTTTAAATTTTTAGACTTTATTACATTGTTTGTATAAAACAATCCAATGGTATCCTTTAATACTAAGAATCTATATGCAATACTATTCTCGGCATAACTTATAAACATATAATCAATTGTTTTAAGCCCCATCATTTTCTTTTTAGAGTTAGGAATTAGAACCTTTACAAAATACCCCCACACTTTGAGGTATGAAAGATTAAATGCATAACCTTTCAATAACTCATAAGGTGTAATTCTTGTTTTCTTATAAGGAATTTTATTTTGTATATAACAATAAGTAAAATTGCTTCCCCCACAAGTTCATAGGTGCCTTAGAATTTATTAACATACAATTTATTATGTCCTTTAATGTTCTATTTTTTCTTTCAGCCACCCTATTAGATTCAAGTGAGTATAGTGGTGTAACTTCATAAATAATTTCATTGTCTTTACAATAGAAACTAAACAAGTTAGATACATACTCTCCTCCTTTATCAGTTTTTAATCTTTTTATTTTCCTACCAAGTTGATCTTCTACTTCTTGTTTATAAATTAAGAACTTCTCATATAACTCATCTTTATTTCTTAATAAATATATTTTGGTATATTTTAAAAAATCATCTATAAAGGTTATGTAAAAAATTTTCCCTCCTTTAATCATGATATCCTTGAGAGCACCTAGGTTACTATGAATCAAACTAAGTAATTGATGCGATATTTCTATAACACACAATTAAGTGCAAGTATACATTATCGTACTAAATAAGAAATAAACTTTTAAGTTGGATGTCTAACCCACATGGATAATTTTTATTTTTTACAAATTACTAAAATTGTATCTTTCAAGTAATTATTCAGAAAATCAAATCTTCAAATTGTAAATAATTAAAGTACAGAAAATAAATGATACAACTCAAATAAAATAAGAAGATAGGAATATAAAAAAAGCCTAAAGTTAATTACTATCTTTCAATCTATTTTTCTAAAGATTTAATCTTTAAATATTTATATCCCTTTATTCTTATTATCAGTCAAGACACTAATGTATTCACAAGCCTCTCACAAAATCATGCAAGTATACCTATAAATTAATATTCATTAAGAACAAGCTTTATTGACCATACATGCCAATTAGGTTTATTCCTATCCTAATTTGAAACTTGTATATGCAACATTGAATATTACTCTACAATCATATATCAAATTATCTAGGTCTAAATACAATGATGTCTCTTATGGTTTATCAAAGTATTATCAATTCAATCACAATATTGATCAAATATTATAAATCATTAGAACAAGTAATTTGAATAATAAAGAATTGAATTCATATAAATATAAAAAAGATATAACAATTAAGTTCACATATTGAGTTTAAGTAATAATCCTAGAAAATAAATTTAGCTCTGGTAACAAGAGAATTATGGTTGAAAAATAAAATAAACATGATACAACCAAAAGCAAACTAATATAGACGTCAATTCTCAGTTGGTTGATATGCTAAAGATTCTCCAATAATCTCTTGCTTTCTTAAATTGCCCTTACTTCTCTCTCTAAAATTACTCTTCTTCTGTGTCTAAGAGCCTTAAGTTGTGTATTCTTTGAGGTCTGAAATAAGTGGCCTTTATATAGGGATTGATTAGAGTTTTGAAATTGTATTTCTTTTAAGTTTAGGAAATCACACTGTTCACCGTTGTAGTGAAACACTGTTCATCACTGAAGCGAGTCACTGCAACGCAGTACTATTAATGGGCACTATCATGAGATACTGTTTATGCGCCTGTTCACTTTTGTGCTGCAGTGAGAAGTGGACGTTGGGGTAAATCACTGTTTGTGGGATATTGTAGCGATTCACTTAAGCAAAATGTTATTGTAGTAATTTGATGTTTTATCTTGTTTTCTTTAGATTTGCATCCCTAATTGCTCCATTGACTCATAACCTACAAAATATATATATATATATATATAAAAGTCTAATATTCTTATTAAAATGAGTAATTAATTAAGTTAAGGGAGTAAAAATAATAGATATAATTTACGCTTATTAGTAATTCAGTTTCTCTAAGAGTTATTACTTTATAAATTTTTTTAGTGTATTTTTTTCTACACATACATTACATTGAAGTGTTTTATCTAAACTTATGTTAGAAAGTAAACTAGCTCTTTTCATCTTTCTTAAATAAAGATAAGTCAAATGACATAGTCTATCATGCCATAAATTAAAAATCTTAACAATATAAATTGAAGAAGAATTCTTATTAATAGAAACATCAAATATATTGAGTTTGAACAATTCATTCGAAGAATATCTCTTTCCACTGAATGTTCCACCCTTGGTCATTGCAACTTTGCCTCCTTCAAATAAGATTTTTACATTTGCCTTTTCTAGCATAAATGCAGAAACAAAATTGTATCTAATATTCGAATCATGGAGTACATTATTCAATACAAGAGACTTTCTATATGTCAACTTGAGAAGAACTTTCCCTTCCCCACTACAGTGCAAAATGAGAATCATTAAGATAAACTTGTTCCTCTTATTCTCTTACTTGAACATAATCATAAAAAGCATACTTGTCACCATATATATATATATATATATATATATATCTAGTGGCTTCAGAATTAATGACCCACTCTTTGTTGCCACTTGCAATCATGTTCACTTTGGAAACAACCATATTGACAATTACCTTATCTCCCTCAACCAAATTAGCTTTAGTAGTTTATTGTTTCCCTTCTTATTTCTGTACTTACACTAATATTTAAAATAACCAACCTTCCCACAAATATAACATTTATCTTTCTTTTTGAATGAGGCTTTATTTTTATTAAAGTAAGAGTTGCCCTTAAGAGTTTCTTGTGGAATTTTGATATTTCTCATCATGATTTTCACCTTCAATCAAATTAGCCTTAGAAACTAATTCTTTAGCTTTCTCTAAATTCTCCCATTGGCAATTTTTTTCTTCTATTCTTATATGCACAATAGAATCCTTCAATATTAAGTGTCTTCTTTTATGCTTGTTGCTTTTCTTATAATCTTTCTAAGAATCAAGCAACTTTTCTATCAAGAAACCATCCACAAAACGTTATGGGAGAACTATACCTTCATTTTTCATATCATTGATCAGAAGGTGAAAATAATATATTTGTGTTGTAACATCATTTTCATCAAGCATTTTAAAATCAAAGAAATTAGCTATTACATACTTTTGGGCACCAACATTTTTAGTTACATATTTTTTCTTTAATTATGCCCAAATCTCATATATATCTTTATATATGGAATACACATCATATAATTCATTAAATAAATTATGCAAGATTATGTTTCTACATACCTTATTCGCTTTGCTCCATTTTGGGAATTGTTCTTTATAATTTTTTGCGATAACTTTTGGAGGAAGAAGTGTGAGATTTCTACTAGGTCGATATTGTCTAGTGTGTCAAAGACACAATCTTATCATCTCTTGAAATATTTTTCATCAAATGGTGGTATCTTTGTAGTCTTGGAAAGTGATTTAGCTAAAGCCAAAAAAGAAGAATTACTTGTAGTATCCATGTGGAAATAATTTTAAGATTGTTGGAAATTTTGTATGGGATATGTGTACAAACAAAAGATACTCAAGTAATGAATTGAATGTTAAGGTGTGCTAGGAACTGTCCTTAAAACTATTTCTACCCCTTACAATGATATTAATTAAGGTGTAATAGGGTTAAATGATAGTATAGTTTCAGGATTCAATGACAATTAGAAGTTGCAAAGGTGCATACTAAATACAACTTCCGTAGACAACAAGTAAACTTTGATATAGTTGATAAGTAAAGATAATTTTTTTTTTATCAAAGATGAAGAAGAGATATTAGATTCTTTAAATGAAATGTGCCTTCAATATTTATAGAGATAATTTATCTCTTTAAAGAGACACAATGCCTCTTCAAAAGGCCATACCTATTGAAAGGGGTATATGACTTCTTTAAGAGTCATATATCTAGCTTACAGCACCGCGGCGCTTAACTGGCAAAAATTCAAATTGCCCTACTGGGTGCTACGATGCCCAAAGATTGGCGCTATAGTGCCCAATGCTTGGCAAAATGACACCCAAACCTATTCTGGCTTGGGTGCTCCTTTTCATTTTACTTTCCTTCTGGTCTCTTTCTCTCTACTCTAATGATTTGATTTACATTTATTTATTTAAAATACACTCATAAATACTAATACTTTTCAATGATCTTTTTAGCACCTTCAATCTTGGATTTCACATGCTCGTCTTCATATGGCCTAGACTTGACAAAATATAATTCATGGACTTTCTTCTTCACACATCCATCAACGTTTGTAGTCTATTCAAATGCTAGCCTCTGATTGAGTTTCTCAATTGCATTGTCATGTAAGTAATTGATAATTTTTAAAATCTTACACAAAAGTTGATATCTACCAACCACAATACCCTTAAAAAATCATTTGTAATAATATTTTTATACCTTTATTAAACTAATTTGCTCATACATTATTTCAAATATACATTATTAACTAAAATTTATAAAATATGTTAATTAAATATTAAATATAAGATGCTAGTACAGAAATATGTAAACCATAGGTTTTTTTATTATAAATAAAAGAATATTTACAATCATTAATGTAATGGGTGTTTTATTATGTAAGACAACAATATTTTCCTTGTATAGTAAATAAATCATCTTAATTATTGAAATAGAGAATTCGAGTAGCAACACTAATATGTTTGTTGCATTGAATTAGACTATTGTGAATTTTTACCTAGCTAAAGAAATGTCATTGATCTTTATAAAGATTGATTAATAAAAATAATGTGTAGTATGGTTTTTGAGTTAGAACCAATGAGGATAAGACACGTGGTTGAGGTGCAGAGTTACATGAAGCACTAGAACACAAGTCGAGGTAGTACCTAGGGGTTGGGATGTGAAAATATGAGGCAACAACTCCATGAAGTCTGTATATAGGCATTGGGGCACGAGAAAATGGCTCCACAATGCCATGGGAGTCACCGTAATGCTTGGACGACACTTCAAAATTAGGGCGACACTGTGGCACCACCACCTGGGATTATGAAAGCCCGACCAAATGGTGTTACAATGCCGATGACAAATTTATCCCCAAAATCCTGTGTATTTTAGGACTCAAATTGCTCGCTAAGTACAACTTGAAGTAGGGTTACTTAAGACGTCTAAGAGCATTATATAAACTCTATTTTGGCTTAAGAAAAAGCATAAAAAAGAGAACGTATTCCTTATAATTCCTAGAGAGATCTTTGTGATCATTGATTAATAAAAAGAAGCGAGGATCTTGATTCATTATGGATATAGGAAATTGTCAAACCATGTAAATTCTTGTATTGTGTGTTTGATTCTTACATTCTGTTTCTTTTTATAATCGTTTTAAATTATGTATTCTCAATTACTTGTGCGTGAAATTTCCAACAAAGTGGTATTAGAGATTAAGTTAATTCAATCATGACGACCAACAAGCATGAAGTTGAGAAGTTTAATGGGCATAATGAATTCAATTTGTGAAAGGTTAAGGTGATGGTTTTACTGGTGAGTCAGGAGCTTGACTTTACTCTTGAGTAGAGTGCAACTTCAACCTGTGATGAGAAGAAGCCCGAGACATCAAGATTTGATCAAGATCTTGAATCTATTTAGGAAAAGGCATATAGCATAATAATTTTGTCATTGAGTAATAAGGTTTTGAGAGAAATTACTAGAGAAAAGCCGATAATTGGTCTTTGGAAGAAGCTTAATGATCTGTACATGACAAAGTCCCTAACAAATCATTTGCATATCAAGAAGAAGCTGTATCAGTTGTCTATAACTGAGGGTACCTAATTAAAGATCACATTAATTCCTTTAAAAAAATTATCATCGATCTTAAAACGGTTAACATTAAGATAAAAGATGAAAACAAGGCTATAATCTTATTGAGTTCTCTATCATCAAGTTATAAGCACTTTATTAATACACTTCTTTATGAAAGGGAGTCATTAACAATGATTAATGTCAAGGTCTCTACAAACTTAAAAGAACTAAGAAAAAGATCAAAGACCAATACTACAGATAGATTGACTGTAAAAGAAAGATTTGAGAATAGATAAAAAACAAAAAGAGAATAGGTATTCAAGATCAAAATCAAAGGGTAAGTCCAAAAGTGTTATTGCTACAAGAAAGAATGACACTTTATAAAGGATTATCTAGAAAAAGGGCCAAGTTAAAAGAAAGAAGAAGGAAAATGATGCTGCAGTAGTCTGTGATAAAGATTATAATAGTGCAGAAATTTCAGTAGCTTCTAATAGAAAAAAACATTGGTGTATGGATACTTGATTCTAGCTGCACTTACCATATGTGTCCAGATAAATCTTTTTTTATTAATTATCAGCTCATTAATGGTGGAAAAATATTAACGAGTAATGACATAACTTGTCAAATCATTGAGATTGGTAACATTAGATTGAGATTATATAATGATAAGGTTAGAGAGCCAATAAACGTTAAACATGTTTCTAATCTAAAAAAAATCTTAGTTTTTTTAGAAATGCTAGATCAAGTAGGTTACTTATTTAAAGCTCAAAATGAGATATTCAAAGTGATTAAAGGTTCTGTGGTAGTAATAAAGTGTGAGAAACACAATAAGTTATATATATTACTTGGAGAGATTGTTATTTGTTTTACATTTGTTGGTACTGATGTTGAAAATATGCATATCAAGTTATGGCATATGAGATTAGCATACTTGAGTGAGAAATGGCTCAAGGAATTATATGATTAGGGCGTTCTTAGTAAGGAAGAAATTCAGCCATTGGGATTTTATGAGGATTGCATACTTAGCAAAGCTTATAGAGTTAAGTTTGACACTAAGGAACACAAGACCAAAACTACTCTAGATTATATTCATATCTTTGGGGGCCTGTACAGACTACCACTCATGGTGGAGCTAAGTACTTTCTAACCTTTATTAATGATTATTCAAGGAAGTTGTAAGTGTATGAATTGAAGAGCAAACAACAAATATTTGAGACATTCAAAGCATGAAAAGCACTTATTGCTAATTAAACTAATAAGAGAGTCAAGAGACTTAGGACAAATAATGGTTTTAAGTTTTTTAATAGTGAGTTTGATATCTTTTGTGTTAAGTATTATATTACAAGGAATAAAATAGTAAGATTAATGCTATAGCGGAATGGTCTTGCAGAAAGGATGAACAGGACCTTACTTAGGATAATAAGATCTATATTGACCAATGCAGAGTTATTTAAAGCATTTTGGGGTGAGACAGTAAGACAACAACCTACTTGATCAAAGAAGTCCCTCTTTTAGTAATTAGCTTTATGACTCTAGAAGAGAAATAGTTAGGCAACGGTCAAAAGTATGATCATCTAAGGGTATTTAAATGCCCTTCATTTATACACGTCAAACAAGGCAAATTGAAACTTAGAGCCATGAAAAGGATATTCGTTAGATATCTAGAAGGAGTTTAAGAATACAACGTTTAGTGTAATAAGTTAAAACCACCAAAGAGTATCATTAATAGAAACACAATGTTCAATGAGTCAATATTGTTAGAGATTAATCATAAGACAGAAGTGAAGAAATCAAAGTTTATGTTAACAACCATTTCAGCACCAGAAACTATAAGGGGGAAATAGAATATGAGTTTAGATGGACTTTAAATACAAAAGTACCTCAAAGACCACCTATAAACAAACCAGACTCTAGAGTCAAAACTTGAAGAGCACCAATTAGCCAGAGATAGGTTAAATAGAATGGTTAAGCCATCAATCAAATATACTCATGCAAATTTGATAGTTTATGCCTTTAATATAGCCTACACTATTAAAGAGGCTATGAGAAGTGTAAATAGTAAAAAGTGGTAGCTTGTTATGAAAGATGAGATTAGTTTTCTTAAGAAGAATAAGACATGAGAGTTAGTGAATAGACTTGAAAGTAAGAAACTAGTTGGGCATAAATGGGTTTACAATGTCAAAAAGAGGATCCTAGTGTTGAATCTACAAGGTTTAAAGTTAGGTTAGCCTTACAAGACTTCCCTCAGTAAGAGAGGGTTGGTTTTTATGAGATTTTCTCCTGTAGTCAAGCACTCATTAATGAAGATTCTATTGGCCATATGTGTGAATTTGAATTTGCATTTAAAACAAATAGATGTTAAGATTGCATTTTTTTATGAAAAGCTAAAAAAAAAAGATATAAATGTCACAGCCACAAGGTTTTGAAGAACTTAAAAAAGAAGATCATGCTTACTTGTTGAAGAAGTCTTTATATGGGCTAAAATAATCATCTAGGCAGTGGTATAGGGGATTTGCTTCACTATAGCTTTACCAAAAGTAAGTAAAATGGATGTGTGTACTTTAAGGCATTGAAAAACAGTTTGCAAATGTATCTATTTTTTTTTATGTGGATGATATATTGATAGCATGTTAAGATAAAAAGGAGATACAGAAGTTGAAAAAACAGTTGAAAGATGAGTTTGAAATAAAAGACTTGGGCTCAGCTAAGAGAATATTGGGTATAGATATCATTAAGGGCAAGTTTGATGTTATATTCTTGTCTCAATAAATATATGTACTTAAAGTCCTTGAAAATTCACCATGTTTGATGAGAAGGCTATTTTGACTCTATTGGTTATGCATTTCAAGTTGTCAGCAGGACAGTCTCCTAAAATTAAAGATACTTAAAGTACCATATGCTAGTGTTGTAGGATGAATCTTGTGTGCAATAGTATGCACAAAGCCTGATATAGCTCAACAATGAGCCTGATGAGTAAATATATGGCTAATCTATAAATAGCATTAGCTTGCTATTAAATGGATTATGAGATACTTGAAAGGAATGTAAGAGCATGGTCTGCTATATAAAAGAGGAAGTACAGATGGTGAAATAGTAATAAAATCTATAGACTCAGATTATACAGGTGACCTTGACAAAAGAAGGTCGTTAACTAGGTATAAATTAATAGTGTTTGAATGTAATATAGGCTAAAAATCAGCTTTGCAACACATGGTGGCATTATAAACTACTAAGGCAGAGTACATAACTATTGGAGTGTTTCTTAATTGATCAAAACATATTGATGTGAGGTTATATTTCATTATAGATGTTGTATAGAGTAGTGAAGTTAGTTTAATTAAGATACTGACATTAGAAAATCCTACAAATATGCTGACTAAGTCACTATCCTCAGTTAAGTCTTGTTAGTGCCAAGACTTAACTAAAATTGTGAGGAGGATGGATCCAAGGAAAGTTTCTTAGAGATTTTTTTTATCAAAGAGGGGATTGTAAAGATTAGTGAATTAAAATCATGTGCAATATAGTTTTTAAGTGAGAACCAATAAAGAAAAGACAACGAGGAGAAGACATATTACCGAACTACGTAAATTCTTGTGTCGTGTGTTTGATTCTTACTTTTTGTTTCTGTTTTTTTATCTTTTCAAATTTTGTATTCTTAATTACTTGTGTGTAAAAATCCTAATAATTTTAGTTTATATAAGCTTTAATAAACTTAACTAATCTTAATCTTGAGCAAATAATAAACTTTTGTTCATTATTATATCTTTTGGAATTAGTGCAGAATGAGATCGATTCGATGGTCAAAATTTCAATGACTTAGAGATGATTTCGTGGGTTATGCAAATATATTATTGTAAGGTGGAATTTATATTCATTAATGCTCACTTAAACTATTTGTAGTAGTTGATCATTTCAATCTCTGATCACAACTTATTATAATATTTATTTATAAATTTATTTATAAATATAAATACACTAAATATGGTCAATAGAACATTCAATGATTTTAGGTTAAATGAGTCATTAAAGAGACAAAAAAAAAATTCATGATTTGATTTTAATTATGAACATCAAAGAGATTTAGAGATGGTCAATTAAATAGTTATGATTTATATAAGACCAAACTTAATTTAAAACTCTAATTTAAATAAAAAGTTTAAATTAAAATGAGTTTTATTTATTTATATGTTACTAAAGTGAACCTTAAAAGTTTTGTTGAATATTTTAAGATTAACTTAAAAATTTTGGTGGGCATGCAATGAGTAAAGTTGAGCCTTTTAAATTAAAATTAAAAAGATTTGTGAGTTTGTCTTCACTAACTTAATTCTAATTAAATTTATATCTTTAAAATGTGGTGCCTATATATAAAAGAGAATGAGTAGTAAAATAAAATTTCAATTAGGCTACTCATTCTTTTCACTAAACTTATAGTATTGCTCTCTGAATCTATAAGATCATTTTGAAAAATCTACGTGCTAACACTTATTATCTTCTCTCAATTCAATAGGATGCTATCTAAATCTATATGATTATTTCAAGATTAAGAAATCTATGTATCAACATGCGTGAGTCTAAAAATTACACTTTTCTTAATCAATAGGTATTCTCTCAATCTATACGGTTACTTTAAAGCAACTGTAAAAACCAGAATGCAACGAAACAGTGGGATTTTATCAGCCGGTTAAAAAATAGAACACTATAGTTTGCATATAACTATGCAACCGGGAAACCAACTATAATTGATTCGTGAGGAAGAAAAAAGAAAAGGATTATTCCACTCACCAAACCCATCTGGATCTTGCCTCAGTTGCCCACTAATTCAACAAGAAAATGTCGTCGGGCCACAAATTATTTTGTGTTTTTCTAATATATTATTCGTAAAAAAATTAGAGTCTTACTAAAGGCACCCCACTTATAACATAATTGTACCCTATCCAAGCAACATCATTAATCCTTTTGTGGGTGTATCAAAGAACTTTTCAAGGCGTCTACTTAGAATTACTCATTTCTTGATTACAATCGAGTCAGCCAAGTTCATAATCAGTCCAAGGAGCCCCATCATGCACTTCGAAGGGACGATTAAAACAAATATTGTTAAGATTGTTAAAACACTTGGTAACTTGGAGAGAAAAGGTTATTAACCAATAAGGCTAGCATGATTTATTAGTTTACAATTCAATTCAAAAATTTAAGTTGATATAGATGAAGGTCTAATATTAATATTAAAGATAAATTTTTAATAATTTTTTCATGTAAAATATAAATTTAAATTAATATTAAAAATAAATTTCTAACAGATCCTACGTGAAATGAAAACAAGTCTCTAACAATTTTCTTATATGAAAATAAGACAAATCTCTTACAATCCCTTTACGTGAAACGTGAATTCGAATAAATTTAAAGCAAATGAATCTTGTCTTTAAAATAATTAAGAAATAAAAAAATTTGAATTAAATGAATCCCTCATTTTTAAATAATTAAAAATTAACTGAAAATAAATATATAGGAGTTTGAACTCAAAATCTTAATTTTAATATTATATTAATTTATTATTTAATTTAAAATTTTAAAATAATAAATTAAAATTTAATATTAATATGAAAGACAACTATTTAACAATTTGGAAGACACTTCAACCAATAATCTATCCTCAGTTTGGACCTGGTCCACAATCATAAAAGTAATGATATTACAATATATATATATATATATATATATATATTATTTGTGAAACACAGCTGGCTACGTGCAAGTTCTTTCTGAAATGCTTCTCCTGTTTCTTTTTCTTTCTTTTTTAATTATTAGATTCTTGAGAATGAGAATTTTACTTTATTTGAGAATCGGTAGCAAGTAGCAGATTTTTATATTTAGAACTTTATACTCTTGAATTTTTTTGACACATGCATAATATTTTATTTCCCATTCTGCATTTTTTTGGTTGAATTTTTTGTTCTTGTTTAGAATTTGGATGTGTTTATTTATTTTTTCTTTTTTCTGTTGAAATTGAAGTGATTAGAAAATAAAATTGGGAAACTCTTCAATTAATTAAAAAAAACCAGTGTTGCATTTATAGTATTTAGTGATAAAAAATTTACAATGCACATAATTTTACGGATCATGGAAAGATTTATTTCAATTGAATTAAATTATCTCGTCTAAACTTATAGCGAAGGGATTTTTTTTTTTTTAAAAGAAAAAAGTATAACGAATGATCTCGTCTTGGCTTGGACAAAATTCTCCATACAGTATAGTAAGACAAAATTCTCGTTCAAGTCAAGAGGGTCAGATTCTTTGAATTATTACTTAGGACGGGGCATAAATTCTTTGAGACTTTGAGAATTTGAGACTTATAGATATGTTTGTACTGTATAACTATATGTTGGTGGAGATTATGGTGGCATTCGCGATGTTTTCTAAGATCTATTGGGGTTTTAGATCTAATTTCTCTGAAAGGGCGTTTAGCTTAAATTGAGATTTGACTACAATATTTAGTACGGCACAAATTCATTTCCCTTTACAATTTGGCTTGTGGGATTGTTAGGTGGGATTTATATATTAGTTTACGTCATCATTCAGTCTCATAACGAAGGGACATATTATTACAATTAGTTCATTTGTCATGTTATTATTGGGTCCTACAATTAATGCATACATCAACAAATCTTAGTTTTTAAATAGTAGCCACAGTCTAAACAAGATCTTTTAACGAACTTAGTGCTGGTTCAAACCCATAAACTTCATAACTTGCTTTAAAAAGCTAAAATCCAAACCGAGGTACACATCAATTACATTAAAATTGGCATGACTCAAAGTCTTTTAAGTGGACTCACATAGCATTCTCCCTAGAAGGTTTACTACATTTTTTTTAGAGAGTATCTCTTCTGCTCAACCTCTTATGGTAGCCCTTTATGAGCAGCAACAAGCTCTTTTGTTAGAGAAGTGCACCGATGCTTGTATTTATCATTTTTGGCCTTCAAAACATCATCACTCTGTCTTAAATCAACTTGCTAAATCTCTAAGTACTCATTGACCCTCAGGGCTCGCTTAAGCACCTACTTATGCTCCCTTAAGATGTAAGCAGTCTATAATTTAAAAGACTATTAATATTCATATAAACTCAGCACCAAGAAATATAAAATACATATGGGTGAAGCAGAGCAACAAACAATTAGGAATTACCTTGTAGGCAAGACCCAGGGTCTTCCATAGAGTGCTTGCAAAGTCTTGCTGAGTTATCGAGTGAGCTAGCTCAAAGGGCAAAGCCTTGTGAGCACGTTTTAGATAAGTTAGTAGGTACCCGACTTTACTTCTAGGTTTGAGACTAAGGTCCTCAGAATGTAAAAAGCTTACTAAGGCTTGACTAGTCTTCGAGACTTAGCTTTTCTTAGCTTTTAATACGCAATGCCAACTAGCTTCAAGGCATAGAGAGCAGTAGAGTTACTCCCAGTTGAAGCCTAACACTTGGGACTTGAGAGAAGCTTAGAAGATCTTTTATGAGTTCCAATATCCAATCTTTACTCTTCAACATTTTAGTTAACTCTAAGTAAGTTGAAGAAGTAAGGGCAAGAGTTACACTCGTGGCAACAAAAATTATAACCAAAAAAAAAAAAACAAAAATAGAAGAAGAAGAAGAAGAAAGAGAAAGAAAGAAATATTAGGAAGAACGAAAGAGAGGACACCACGTGTCACAAAGCAAAGAAATTTTTACTGTCTCCTTACCTCTACACTAAAAACTATGGGGGATGATGTTAGAGAAAAATTATTATGATATTTAGGCTGCTTCCTAAGACTTATTAGGGTGCTCAAGCCTAACTTGTCTAATAGGCAACTCAGCCCAAATTAAGACTTAGCCATTAGATTCAATACATGCTCAAGCTCATTAACTTTTTATAATTCAACATGTGAGGCCCGTTATGTGGGACACATGTGTCAGCCTATGTCATTCCTCATTCCAAACACTAAAAGATGCATTATAATGGCTAGGTCATCTACCACATCATTGTTGGGTTCTACAACTGATACACTCATCAGTAAAATCCCCTCTTTCAAAGAGTAGTCACAATTCAAACCAAACACCTTAACAAGCTCAATTATGGCTCACACCCATGGGCTTTCATAACTTTATCTAGAAAGGCCCTTAGGTAGGCCCCGTATAAGGATACACGTTAACACTCAGTCCAACTACTAAAGAGCACATTATTGCAACCAAGACACAAGCCATATCATCATTGGGGCCTGTCGATTGGTGTACACATTAGTAGAATACAATCTCCTGCTATGTCATTATTGAGACCATCAAGTGCTAGCTAGAGGTCATATTATTTGATGACTAAGCCTAAAGATAAGGTTTAGGGTGAAAAATCTTAAAAGAACTAATAAGGAGCCTTCACGTCAGTATGAGTCAGATCCTTATCCTCTACTGATATAAGGACCAGGCCTGTCTATAATTGTTAAGGCAATCGAACAATAAATCCACTAAACTTAGGGGGGTAGTGCTTACAACTTGCTCAACTCCCTCAGCTGCTTAACTAACAAAGCAGAGCACTCCAAAAGTACCTAATTTGAAGAAACCTAGCGTTGTAAACTCACATGGGTATAATGACCCAAATACTCTTGTTTGAGTAAATTCTCAAAAATGCCTCTCATAAAAAGGATTAATTTCCAATTAAATGTCGCCAGAGTATTGCTCGTGAGAGGTATTCTCTAAGCCAACCTCCTTCACGCTTAAGGATTTAGTTCTACTTTTAAATGAGAGAAAGATAAGAAGTCAAACTAAGCACAATAACTCTAGTAAGAAATTCTCTCTATCTTCTATACTCTTTCTCTCTCTGGGTCAAAAACCCTAGGAAGAATCACCACTAAGCCTTCAACTTACTTGAATATTGAAGGGCCATCACTGGCCATATCGTCGATATCTACCTCCCACCTCGTATTTTTTGTGTTTCTCAACTTCCTTAAATTAGCCTAGCTTACAACAAATCCTCAACACCATCTCCACTCAACTCTAGTTCTAACATGATTGAATTCTGGATCTAAACTCAACTCTTGACACCTCTATGCTCCACAAATTAGATCTTTTCTCACTTAACAACACACTTACCCTTTTTCGGATGGTACAAATTAATGATTAGTAATGAAATAATTATGAACTAAAGTAAAGTCCCTCAATTCCAAATATTATCCTAATGAAAAGTTTAACTCATATTATTACATTAGGGTAAATGATATTTGGACCTCCATGTTATAGTGAAAGTTACAGTTTACTCAACTTGTTTTTTAAAATGACTTATTTTCACTTATTTTGTTTATACAAAATTTTATGTTAAATTTAATAAAATAATCTATTTTTTAAAAAACAAATTTTATTGTCAATGGGTATTATTGACAAATTTCACTTTCATCGAATTTTAAAAAAGGGCAATTAAATTTAACAAACAAAATTGTAAAAAAAGGTGAAATGATTATTTTTAAAAATGGGATAAGTAAACTGTCACTTTTATTATAACATTGGGGTCCAAATGTCTTTTCTCCTTATATATATTTAACCTTTTTGCAGTTGCAAATGTTTTTATTTTACTGAATACTAATTTATATACACTTATTAACAATTCGATGTTGAATTACTACAATTTAATGCTAAATTACTTAAAAAAAATAATGTCAGGCTTACAAAATTGAAATATTAAGTTTTTATCCTAGGTGATGAATCACTAATGAATAACTACAATATGTCAATCAATTGTTGATTTTTTAAATTCTTATTTTATGTGATAGTTATACAATAAAAACTAATAACAAACACACCAAATATCATATTACTAGATATAAATTTGTATCCTAACTTTGTAAGTCTAGCATAGTAACATTATTCATTAATAAAAGTTGCATGTAAATCTTTAAAAAAGAGAAAAGAAATCTACTGAATAATGTTGCATATGTTATGGGAGAGATAATTAGAGAGGATAAAATGACTTATAGATGCGAATACTTGCTAAAACCCAACTATGTTAAGAAGTATTTAATAAGACCCAAAGTAGGTTTGAGATGAGTTTAGTATGCAAGATTAAAACTTGTAATGGGTTTGGGATAGATACGGGTTGGGTGAGATGAGTTTTTTATTTTCTAAAATAAGGCAAAAATTATGTCTTTTAAGTACTAAAAGTGTCAAAACGATGTTGTTTTGATACTAAGCATAAAATCAAAGATAATTTCTTTCATCTCCTCCAATCGTCTAGATGTTTTTATTATATTAGTTATTTCATGTGTTTCTTTTTCACGGAGACCATTTAAAATATGAATTGAATAGTACTATTATGTTTTATTGTAGTTGTCAATTTAAATTTGTGATATGATATAATTAATAAATTTTATGAATTTTATTTGAAATTAATATTTTTTTACTATATTAATTTTACAACCTAAAATGTGTAGATAACCATTGCATGTGTGGTAAGAATTGCATATTTGCTAGAGCAGATTTGAAAATAAAATTTCAAACTTGCAAAAGGCTTGAAAAGAATTTTATATTATATTTTTGAAGCGGTGTTGATACTAGTTCAGAATTATCCATTCCAAACTAATCTTTTACCATCCCTAGCAATACCATCAAGTGGTATAATGTCTAATTCATCCACAAATTTAACACTAGTTAGGATGTTAGTTTATTATTATCGGGTTTTAATAGTCAACTTGAGAATTACTCTCAACAAGGGTGTTTGCTATTTACGTTTGCATGGTACGAGATTATACATCTAACTTTAATTAGTCTGGGTTAGTCTTTAAGCTAAGATCAGCCTAACTAGGTTAATAAGCTTCGACCATGAACTACACCCTAGGGTGAGGGCTCTCTTTATTTTGATTCACCTCCGTTGGGGGTTGTCGAATTGGGCCATTCTGAGTTCCCCCTCTCCCCCCTCACCCTTTTTAACGGATAAGATCTGACTGACCTAGATTATATATAATCCCCAAAGCCATAATTTTGACAAAAATTGAGTAAGAACTTAACCTATTAAAAGGGGTGAAGGGAAAAGGGGGAGTGGGGGGAACCCTTCTCCTCAAAACAGACCAATTCTTCTTGTATAAGTTTGTACTATGCAAACATAAATAACAAACACCTTTGTTGAGGGTAATTCTCAATTTGAATAAATTGTGATAATTCTCTTCAACCGGATCAACAAAGTCGAGATCAACTCACTTCCCTACCGACTCAATCAATCATAGGAAACTCAATTGTAAACTTTGGAGTCGCAAGCAACAGAAAAGGGATGGAATCTATACGGTTTACTCCTCCTTCACAATCTTCTATTGGAGGTGAATCAAAAGAAAGAGAGCCCTTGCTCTGGGAAGAGGGGTTCCTCTTAACAGGTTTATATAGCTGCTTTGAAATTTTCTAAGTTTTAGGGTAAATGCAAGCTATCCTCATCCAGTGATAAAGCCAGTTACTAAAAAAGGCTAAAAGATCCAATTACTCAGTATAAAATAAGTGAAGTTATTCATCGTATCAAAACTCCCTATACACACAGCATTAGACATATATTCATATCTAAAAGCTCGCTGGCTAAATTATTATCGATGAGCATGTCATATTCCATTAAAAAGCATATTCTTTGCCATTAAAGGAAAATAAAAATTTCCGTGAAATATTACAACTTATATTACATAGTATTGTGAGAATCTCAATTCATATTAAACTCTGGATTTAGAACTCCCAACATTAAGTCTGGGTCGATTTCATAGTCCCATAATCCTGCGGGTGACTGCAACTCTCCTTCACTGATAGATCCGAGTACCAACCGGGTTAGTCTCTCAGTTATTTTTGCATCTCCAAAACCGAACATTGCATCCCGAATCTACACACAAAGAAGCAAGATTCTTCAACCTAAACATCGAATGAGTATTGACAAATAAAAAACTTAGAACTTGAGCTCATTAATGTAATATATATAGATGTATACCTCTGCATGAATCACGTGAAAAATCGTATTTCCAACGACAGAAAAATTGGCATTTAAAACCTCTGCACCGTCTTCATGGAGTATGTGCATAACCTCATAAAATAGTGAACGATTATCAGCCCCACTTGTTAAAATCACTTCTAAATTGGAACCCATTTCGTGAATTTCAATTTGTGGTGATTTTGAACATGCCATAAATTCAGTATTATCGCTGGTGAATGTATAAGATCTTTTTCTACCCATTAATCGTTTCTTCTTCTCCTCCAACTCTTTCAATCTTGTCTGTGAACTTTTAATATAGTTTATAGCTTCGTCTATTTGCTCAGGCAGAGACAGTGCTTCCTGCATCCACATATCAAAGATTGCTTGTCAAAATGCGTGTCAATTGCATCAGATTGTGGGTGCTGATGATCAGTTCAATTAATAAACCTCTTAAAATATTATAAAAGTTCTGTAATTCCAACCTCGGTCACACTAAAATTAAGAAGTATTTAGTTTATATTTATATAATATCTAAAAACCATTTTAAAAAAATTGCAAAGCCGATGGAGAAATTGAAAGGAGAAAAACCTTAGAGGTTGGGTTGGGTAGAAGAGAGTTGAGTTTGGAGTACAGATGCTTCATTTGATTTCTCCTGTTCTTCTCCATGATCTTTCTTTCAACCTTTTTGTTTGGTGATGAGGATGAACATTGTTTCCTCTCCATCTCTTTACTTAATTTTTTTTTCCAAGCTCTGCATAAGAGTTATGGTCTGTTTTTGAGAATTATCACTATATATATAGTGCTGGAATCTCCACCAAAATAATACAATAAGTCAACTGTAGTATGAAGTCGTCATGGAAGAGACGTCAGTTTTCACTCATCAGCCATCAATTTGGATTCGTCATTGAGGTAATATTTACACATTTTTACACGTATGTTTGTGGGAAATCTTTTTCCGGGAAAGTGCTTGGATCTTCAATATTATTTTATTTTCCCACTTTGTAAGTCAAAAGGTGCTCTCAAATTTTTATTCGATGATGTTGTGAGAACGGTAGAATGAAGATGACAAAACTAGCCATTTAAGATTAGATTTATTCTTCTTCATAAAGCTACGATTTCTCCTTTGTCTTTTTGTCCCAGAATTGGTAATATTATATTTGTAAAAATGCTACCAAGCATTTTTAGTCAATCATCGATCGCTTTGTTTTTTGTTTTCTAAAAGCCAATTAAGAATGAAGATGGGATTAATGATGGCAACCTTGCTATCACAATCTGTATATGTTAATTAATCTTATTGTTGAATCATTGTTCTGAGTTAAAAGTTTAAATTTTTTAAGGGCTCAATAATAACAATATTTAAAATTTTATATGTCTTCTCAGACAATTCTCTCGCGTAATAAGTTAAATTTATCCAATAGGCTTATCATTTGAATCTCAATATGCTCTCACCTCACTAACTTTATATCAATAAATATTATAATTTTATTATAATAATTAAATAAAAAATTCTAAAACAAAATTATAGCATCAAACTTATTTTGCCTGAGCACTCATAGATATAATTCAATAATAATAATATTTTTTATAAATAATATCGAAATCTTGAGTTCAAACTCTCCTTACTCTTTGTATCTATATATATAAACTTAATCAAACCTTGCAGTAAGGATGAAGGACCCATTATAGCCTTTAGTTCAAGTACTTATAAAATAAAGTTAGGTGTTCATATAAATTATGTAATATTATTTAATAAAAAACTTTGAAGTAAAAATCTGTAAGTTTAGGTTGAATAAAAATCCTTAGATACGGAGTTTTACATGTTTTTAAAATATGAATTTGAGAATTATATTTATGTTTTACAAATATGAGATGTTCGCACTGAATATGACTCTTAGACAAAATATACTTGATTTCACGTATGTAGATGTGAGAAATTGTAGCTCAAGCTTGATAGATTCTGTTGAGTTAAGTTCACATCATGTGGTTGGCTTAACTAGAAAATCTTATGAAACTTTTAACTAAAAGAAAAAGAAAAGAGTGAAAGTGTATGTAAGGGTACCGAGAGAGAAAAAAGAAAAATAGAGAGAAAGAGAGAGAACCGAGAAGGGAGAAGAAAAATGGAGCTTAGGGTTTTAAACTTATCTTTGATGTTTGGACGGTGATTTAAACTTCAATTTTACTTAAATTTTGAAAGTGAATTTTCAACATCTTGTTGTACATATCTATAAGTGTTGATTTTCAGTTTGACCTCTATTATTGTTAAATCTAGTAAATACATATATGAGATAAACTTGTTAAATTTAAAATATTATTAAGTCAAGATTGATGTTCTTGATGTACTAGGTGATCTTCTAATGTGATTTTAAAAAGGACATTGTTATAATCCCATTATTATTTCGTAATGAAAGTTTGAATAGACTATAATCCCGTATTTTTTTTAATTTAAATTTTTCATGTAAAAATTTGACATTCTATTATGATTGACTATGTTTTATTATTATAATATTATTATCATTATTATTTTTGTTGATTATAAGGATGTACTTGCCTATTTTAATAACACAATAAAAAAAATTATTTTAATCATTAATTTTATAAATATATATTAATTTAATTCTTATTTTTTTCACTAAATACCACGATAGTTCTTGCGGTTAAAAAGATTTTGTTAAATAGTTATTGTTTAAGGACAAAAAGTATTTTGTAACTTTCTCATTCATTAATTATATAAGACATTTTCCCATTAAAAGATAAATTATTCCCCCCAATCATTTTTATATAAGGAAGAGGTGTTGGTTAATCCGTCAACCATGAGCACCCACCACCATTGGCATCGTCTTATTTGTCACTAGTATGCACAACCACGAACGTGTCATGTCACCATTATGAGCGCATTTTTGTCAACGCTATGAGCTCGTTTTGGCATTGCCACAATCGCACAACCTAGGCCACCACAGCCACGAGTGTATCCTTTCGTTGTTATTATCTCTAAAGCCATGATGGCTTTTTTTTTTTCCCTTTGAAGCCACAATTGCAATATATATATATATATATATATATATATATATTTTTTTTTTTTTCCCTTCAATTTTCAACATTATTTTTTATTAAAATAATTGTTAGAAATTCTATACTAGTGTATTTAATTTTATTTTATACAAGCTTTCAATTTTAAGGACCTTGGTATTGGTGATTATTTTGTGGTAAGACTATGATTATTAATTTTATAAGAATTTTTTAATTTTGGAGATGTGACAGATAGACCTTATTCTAATTGCATAATGAATCAACCTCCCTTATCATCAAACTTATATCTAGATGATTTCGGGCCTCTCCCTAGAAAACTCAACTTTCGTAAGGTAAATTTCATGCCAGCCAAGAACGTAAAATTGTTTCTTTTCTTTAACTTTAGCTATTAAGCAGAATTTGAGTGTTTAATGCTCTGATATTTATTTTTCAAAGTGAAGCAAAAGATGAGAGAAAGATAGGGTGGGGGGAAATAAAAATTAAAAAATAGAGTGAGGAAATAAAAATTATTTTATTTTTGTTTACTAGTGAATTTTGTATTTATTTTTGGGTTAATGATGGTGGTTTGTATTGGTATTTTGTATTTGATTTTGATTTTTTGCTGGTAAATAAAAGAGGCACACTAAAGAGATTAAGGAAAGAGATGATAGTAATGACCTGGTGTTAGATTAGTGTGTTGTGCATCAGATGAATATATACATATTTTAATTTTTATTTTATTACATGTCTCACATACAATATCACACAGCAGAATAATTATATATAAATCACAATCTCATTATTCTAATGAGATTAAAAGATTCACCCTCAAAGTGTGATTTAATAATTTTAATTAGGTACATAATAAATTCTCAAATTTAAATAGTAACTTTATCTTTGTCAAATAAAAATTAATTAAAGCAACACTTACGTCACTATATTTTCTTAAAATGAAAGTAAATAATTACTTTTGTATTATATTAACTTTTTAATACATTCAAAAGTTATCAAAAATCAATTCAACTTCAATTAAAGCAACATTCGGCCATCTACTTATAGTATATGCTACCATCAAAGCCAATTGAAATTCATTTTATTTCCATTTTTCCAAGAATGACAAAGCAATACTAAAACTTAGTGGTATACTTGATTTCGTTGGCAATTTGATGGAGCATTTGGTGGCATTCTTTAGTTTAAGACATTTGAAAAGTTGTCATGTGTTGCTTCATTTTTCATTTGCAATTGTATTACTTTGGATTCAATTTCTTTAGGCAAATAGAAATTAAACAAGTAGCTATTTACCTTTTAATAAGCCAATAAAAAAAGAACAGTAGCAAATAATAACGAATCAAATTCATTTAGATTTGTGTAATGGCCAAAATTGCTTTTGCTTGCTCTCTTTTATTTTTTTTGATAAAATAATATAATTATATTATCACTTGTTGTGCTATTATAAATTAATTGTATAATATATGATATATATTTAATAGATTGGTGTGTTAAGTTTCACTTAACATAATATTGAGTATAATACTTAAATTTTAACTATTTTTTAAGAGATTCTAAAATAAATGAATGACTAAATTTTTTTTTTTAAATAAAATAATTATTATTTTATTTAAATAATAGCGATATCTACCAATGCCACGAATTTTGCCATTACAAATTAATGGCATAATATGTGGCATGCACTTAGTAAATTAATGTGTCAAGTCTCGCTTGACACAATTTTGAGTTTAACACTTAAACTCTAGCCACTCCGTAAGAGACCTTGAAATAAATTCATATTTTTTAAGAACTTTTAAGATCGAACAATTCAATCCGGTGCACTACCCCAGTGCTCAACGAGCACACTTTATATAGTGAGACTTCTTAGGTTCATATCTATTTTGTCTTACAGAACTCTTTCGTAAATTCATAACAAATACCTCATACATACGTTATAGATAAAACAAGACGACGCGTTGACCAATACAAGTTAAGGTTAACCATATTCGTACAATCCCTTTGTATTTTATATCCTTAAAGAGTAGAGACATAGATCAACAACATCAAATATCTTATTGCTCAACTGTAAACTTATTTCTTAAATTCGTATTCCATAAATTATATCTACAAACACTTTTGCGATATTATTTATCCATCGGGAAGCTCTTTCCCTAATTTTTATGCTTGTGGCCACAAGACTTCTTGGAATAGAATCTAAGATCATCAGGATATTCAACTCACATATATGAGTTGACATATCCCATATCTATATACACTGGACTCAATGAGCATTGCACTATACCCAACAACACCCAGTGGTCAGACTATGAAAAGTTTCTAACATGTGTAGAACCTAAGTAGTGGATCATTCACAAGCCTACCGTGATGCTCAGGTCAAAGGACCACGAATACTATTTAACTCGAGAAAACCATCTACTAATAAATTTATAAGATATCTATTGGAGGTCTTTATTGAGTTTGTTCAGTACCCAGTCCTAACTGAATACCTGTATATCTATACGACTTCCACTAAACTCATGGTTTGCTATGATTAACTATCTGGACTATTCAAATATAAACATATACTGATCTATATCTAATATAAATTTCTCTTGACAAACCTTGCATTAGTAAAAATAGATCAGAAATATATAGTTTGAGAAAATACTTGAACAATGACATTTTCTTACATCGTTTGTAACTATATCATTGTTAATATATTCTCAGGTCTTTATTCTATTTCAGACAAGGCTCTAACTCTTTAAATATCAATGACTCTTATACCCTGTTAACTCTTAGTAGTACTAATTTTTAGCAATTATAACTTTCAGCGTTGCTAACTCTTAGTCTTGATTTAAACCCCTTTAGACCTAATTTAAACTTTTTCAGATTAATATAATATTCGAAATGTTATAAGCATCTTACCATATATATTTAACATTAGCGATACTATTTAAAATATTTATTATATAAATATTAAATAATTAATATTTATACAATATTAAAATGACATATAAGTACCATCTCTAACACCTAAGATTGATTTTAGTTTGGGAGATGGTTTTTAAGATAAGGTAGGACTATTTTAGTTTAAAGATATGGTTTTTGAGTGGAAGATAAAAATTAAAATTTAATAAGATGAATTGGTTAAATTTTGGATTTGAAAATACTTTTTATATTGTGCCATTTCATATTTTTTAATTAAAAATACTTTTCACTCTTGACATAGACATAAACATATCCATCATTTGTCACATGCATTATAATAAAAATAGTAAAAGAATAATTATATAATAAAATCCTTTTAACGAGAGGACTAATGTAATATTTATTGTAAAAATATAAACTAAATTGATAAATGTCCATAAAACTAAATGCTAAAAGAGCTTCTTTACGAAAAAGAATATATATCTTCTCTGGAGTATTTTTGTGATTTTCTCAAAAGATTCTGACTTGTGGTCCGGATGGATTAATGACTCTGAAACCAACCATTCTTAGTGGCCTGATCACTTCAAATTCATTTCTTTATCTTTTTGGCTGATTCCGCGAGGGACCGGCTGGGACAATAAAGTGAACAAAGATGTGGTATTGCGAATGGAACATTATATCTTTGCCGGTTTCATTGATGGAACAGCTGGGACAGTGAGGCAATCAAAAGATTAGCACCGGGACCCAAAAGATAACGATGTAGTTAAAACTGTGAACTTCCACAGGTTTGCTCGTGGGAATAAACTGTACAAATTTCGGCTCGAAAGGACAAAGATCACCATAAAAATTGACTCTGGAATTTGAGGTTCATTCGTTCCATTATTGTTGACTCCTGAATTATTATTCCCTGTATAATCACTGGGTTCGCGACTGAGAAGTTCCTAGAAACCACCGAGGACTGAATCTAGCTATTTTCCATGCTTTCATTTTCACCATTTCCAGGAAAGGTACAAATGGAGCAAAGAGGATTGGCCTCAAGTTTTAGTTTGGACACAATCATCAGCGTTTAGACTCACAAATGTGAAGCGTTTTGTTCACATTCTATATGACTAGGCACAAGATTCGGGTCATCAGAAAGAAAAAGGCACGTGGTATAAAATATGCATATCATTATTGTTAATAGGTGAACAGTTGGAGAACTTTTTAATCGCCTTTTTATCAATAGAAAATAATTCATATGCAGACAAGAAACATGCCAAAACATTGATTAATTTTTTCTATATATGTAGAAATAGGATGGTGAAACATGCATATATAAATAATCTTTTGCTAAGACTAATAGACAAGGCTTTCTAAGAGAATAGAGACCCACCTGCAGGACTGGTGAATAACGTATAAGGTAAACAGAATCCTAAGTGATAAATATATATAATATCCAAGAAACATGAATGGTCCATCTCAATAACATGGATAATATCATGACTTGTATTAAATAATATAATCAAAAGGAGATCAGGAAAGGAGTTGGCATATGTTATGAATTTCTGGAATAATTAATTGTAACACTAATCCTGCATAATAAATTAATTAAAAAAACAGTTAAGATTGATAAATTAGGGCTTGTATTTTAGTTAAAAGTGTAAAATGAAGTTGTTAAAGTTATTCTATTCTCTAGTCTTAGCTTTCTATTTTAAATAGTACTCATTTTAGAATATGAGAATGTCACATAGGAGAATTTTCACCTAAATAAAACAGTAGTATTCCTCATTTAATTTTAATTAGAATAAGATCAAAGTCTTTGTATCTTTTGTAGTTTGTAGGTCATAATGACTATTTCCACCGTTGAAAGTCAAGTCATGAATGATATATATAACGAAAAAGATAAAAGCGTTTCTGAGATGATAAAATTACAAAATTATTTTATTAAAAGCTACTTTTATAGCAAAGAACAAAATGATATGTTGCGTAACTATTAATCCGTTCACATTAGAAGCCATACGATCAAATTGAATCAAACACATTAGGAGCATATATAATATACTTTGTCAGAAGTAGTTGTAATAGTCTAATTGAGCTTCACGACAATCCATAATTTTCATTATAGGTGTATAGACATGGGTGGATTCATGAATTAAAAATAACCATAGGATTGTGAGTTGATAGTACCAAATGCGATCCAAACCTGGAAGTCGACTGCAGAAAATATCAAAGCGGTCCCAATTTTTCTAAATTTTTGGAAAAAGAACCGATAACTTCTTGAGATTTATACTCATAATCCCGTTAAATAACTGCACTCAGCCCCTGAGAGTTTGCAACTATGACAGAAATATCCGAGATAGAAGAAATTTGACTTTAGGCTCAGTGAGGACCAAGGTTATTGGGTATCAATAGCTCGGGGGCCAGGCAGTATTTTTGTGGTCCTAAAATTCGGTTCGAAGTGTTGTTGAGGTGGTTCTAAGTTTTGCAAAAGAGAAAGAAGCTAAATCCCCCATTACAAGCTGGGCAATAGAGCTCGAAAAGAAAGCTTTTCATTAATCAACTAGATTCCAGGAGGGGTAAATCCCCCATTACAAGCTGGTCAATAGAGCTCGAAATATCATCATTCCAAAATACAATTGAAGCATTATGAGTGCCATCTTAGCTAATCCATGGGCAAACATAATGTTGGCATGCTGAAAAGAAAGAAGGCGCTCCATGATATCCTGAAGAATACGTCCAATATCAGATAATGCATTCGCTTGCGAAATCAAGTCATTGACTATTGTTGCAGAGTCGGATTCGACCACAACCCTGGTAGCGTTCAGCCTACTTATCATCTGTAATCCAAAAAGAATTGCCTTCGCCTCAACTACAGGTACGGGGAGCAGTCCTTCTATACTATCCATACCACTCAAGACAACAACACCAAGATAATATCGTATCACAAAACCATTTTTTTTTTCTTTTTTAATGTCAATGTTTTACTTTTATAGAGATTCTATCGAAATTGATTAAGGAGCTACAGCCCACTACCTAGCCTACCGTTATACAATTGCAATCGAGAAATAATTTTAATTTTAGATATTTAGTTCATTAATATAATTTATAAATGTCCAAATAAAGTATTACACATTTAATTAATACTTTTGCAATATTTAATAATTTTAATTTACAATATGTAATCCATAATTTATTATACGCATAATTTAAGAAATTTGGATACTATATGTTTAATTAATATAACTGTAACATTTAAGAATTTTGATTTACAATATTTAATTCATAATTCATTCATCCGTTTAAGAAATTTGGGCATTACACATTTATTTAATATATTTAGAACATTTAAAATTTTAATTAACAATATCCATTTCGCAATTCTTTAATACGATTAATTTCTTATATTGGTATTAAGAAAATAAAAATATATAATTATAAATTCAATTGAAATTGGAATTGTACATGTAATTAGAATTGGAATTAAAATAATAATTGTAGTTGAAAATATAATATGTAGAATTAAAATTTGAAATAAAAATATAATAATTATAAATTCAATTGGAATAAAAATTGAAGTTGTAATGGTATGTAATTAAAATTAGTTATTATTACTTTTAACGCAATCAATTATTCAATTAATTCAATAAAGCAAGTGAATATAAATTTAATACGAATATAAGATAATAAATCATAATGAATTTTGTTGTGAATTTAATTATTTATTATTTTGATCTTTGTCGTTCACGTGTGTTAAATATTAGTAATTTATTTTGAATAACTACATTATTAGTTACTAATACTATTATAATTTTGTCAAAATGATCGAAGGGAGTTAATCAATATATATTTAATTCATTATAATATTTTTACATAAATTATTAATTTTTTAATTTACTTTAATATCAAAAAAATAAAATTAATTTAATCAAAATTCTAATTCATTTAATAAATTTTTTAATTCCTTTCAAATATTTAATTATGATTAAAAAGAGGATTCGAGAATTGAAAATATGATTCAATTAATCCAATTAACTTAATAAAAAAAAGTCCATATAATTTTGAGGGACCAATAAAACTCTATTAAATATTTTAAAATTTGTCTTAAAATAAAACTAAAATAAATAAATATACCAATCCCAATTAAAACTTACCTCATCAAAAAATTCAATTAAAACCCAAGTCCCAAACTACAAACATATCAAACAAAATTAAAAAAAACAACCCTAAAAAAAACTCAGCACAATTTGTAAACCTACCCAAAGAGACAGAGAGAGAGAGAGATTAAAAATCAGCCTAAAATAAAATTTTTCAATTTCGGGGTCCTATCCCGACCCAATCTAAATTTGAGTCAATTCTAGACAGGACCACAAATCAAGATAGATTTGTTTCTATTCCAATCTCTAAGTTTTGATACTAAATTAATAGAGAACCAAAAAGAGAGAACATAAAGAAAGAGAAAATCCATTAGAAAAATTAAAAGAAAGAAACTTTAAATATTTATTTCATTTATCAAATCATCATTTCTTTAAAAGAATTTACCTACCAAACCTTAAATAAAAATAAAAGACTGAAATTTAAAAAAAATATATACTTTTAAAAATAAGATAAAACTTACTTGAACAAAAACAAAAAAAACTATTTTAAAAAAATAAACTGAAAATTTAATTAAATGAAATAACTTAAAATCTCAAATGTTAAAATTTTAAAATAATAATTCTTCTTATGCATCACAAATACTTTTAGTTATTGTACTTGTTAATAGGTTAACAATTCCAAACTAAGTCCAAGTTATAATAATAGGAATGCATGTAATGTAGGTGGTGTTAATCCTGAAGACTAATTAAAGAAAGGGCAAGTTGGTGCGACTCCTTGTTGCCTCACCTGCGTTGAGTTCAAGAGCAAAGGCAAGAAAAAAGACTTAATCTACCCAACTTTGTTGACTCTGGAATTCGAGCACTCTTCAGCATTGTCTTCTTTCTAAAGATCTAAAAAAATGAAACAACTACCCGTCCAAGACTCTTAAAACACTTTTCTTGACTATCTTATTTTTCCTATACCCCAGTCATCTCATTCTTATAAAATGTTATATGATTCTAAGTCCAGCATCATGTTTTCTCATTTTCAAAAATTCCCCCCTCGGACTCAATTAATCTACAACAAATTAATCAAAAACTGTTGAGGGATATCAAGCCGTGCACTTTAATTTGACACCCCTATGGCATCAACTAAGCCATAACCTTGATACCCTTTACGCAGCGAAAAATTATAACTCACACCATAAGCAAGAACACATAAGATTAACACACCAATAAAGATAAAGAAAATAAACCAATCACAAGACACAAGATATACGTGGTTCGGCCCAAATTGCCTACGTCCACAGAGGATCCATGATCCAACCTCTTCCCATTGAAATAGATCACAAAGTATCTTCTTACATCATCAATGATCCCACAAGACCCCTTAGTATCTCCCATAAAGCCCTCTAAGCATCTACCCTTGATCACTATGACTCCCTAAGACCTCTTCGTATCTCCTCATAAGAGATTTTTACAAGAAATACAAGAATAGCCCTAGCATCTAAGCCTAAAGGATCTATGATGTTTATCTTTTATTTACTCAAAGAACCTAAAGAAGAAAACACCCCTCAAGGTTACACCCTAGTGCACCACGCACTTAGTGCCTACCTAGCTCCTCTATTCTCTCTTATGGTTACATCTTGAAACCTTAGATGCTTAATCTTAATCAAGGGTTTACTTAATCAAGGGTTTACAAGTGTTTATATAGGGTATATTTCGTGCCTATAAACCCTATTCCTTGTTGGAGTAAGAGTTCACTTATTTTAGAAGTCCAAAACTTCTCAAAACTTGAAATCCCTAGTCAAAACGGACTTCTTCACGCGTTCTGGCGCCGCAACGCTGGCCCTTCTCGTGTCCAGCGCTGCAGCGTTGAGGACCTAGCGCTGCGGCACTGGTCTTCTGTTTTGAGCGCCGCGGCGGTGGAAGCTGCCCGCGATTCTTTCTTTTCTTTCGCGTCTTTGAGTCCCGTTTCACTTCTTCCTTCGTGTCCCACACATCCTAGACTTCTCCATACGTGTCCCATATATTCTAAACTTCTTGTGACTCTTCATTTTAATATTCATCTCAATTCTTGTCTAATCAAAATTATTAAATCACCAATTTTTTAATAAAAACACACACACACAAGAACGCATAAGATTACAGTGGTTTAGTCAAAACCATTTTGAACTCTACCTTAAACTCTTTAATGGTGAAATTACAATCATGATTTTGTCTCGATAAAATTAAAAGTACGATCTTGTAAAAGTTAATTGTTGGTGCTTTTTTTTGGGGGCTCATAAATTAATATTAATTATGCGTCGGTTGGCTATTTAATTAGGAGCCAATTAAGTAAATGTAATCTAATAAATTTATTATGAGTTTATAAATTATCAAGTATTATTGGTATAAGTTTATATATGTATAGAAATTTAATATTTTATTTTATTATAATTGATGGACTGGTAATAATTTAAGTTATATAAAATGCTAGGTTAAAGTCCTTAATTTCAATTTGAGCCATACGCTCTTTTTCCCATCAAAGAGAGATAGGTTGTTAGAAATCGTTTAGTTTAATTTTTGCAATAAATCTTTTAAAAGTAAATTTTTTTTTAAAAAGTCATTAATTGTTTAATTATTAATTAAAAAATTTATTTTAAAATAATAGATCATTTGATTACACATTATTAAAAATATTTATTTATTATAAATTTATCAAAAATAATACTTAAATCTAAATATTTTAATTTTTTTTACATAAAATAAAATTTACACTTTAATTTAAATTCAATTTTTTTTAATAATAACTTAAATCCTAAACTTACAGTTTAATTTTTAATTTCATTGAATTTTTACTATATTTTAAATGTCAGACAAAATGAAACTTACAAAACTCAAATAATAATAATATCCAACATCATATGATATAAAATTAACAGCATCTAAAAATCAAAATTATCTATACAAATTGAATTAAAATAAAAATCACATCTTATACATAAGGATTGTAATTTTATGCTCCTCGTTTATTTCACATACACTGAACAAATTTAAGATTATCTTCATTAACTTTTCCTTATCATTCTTTCCTTTATTTATTGGATGTAGTTCCTCATCATCGTTGAACAGTTTTATTATTTTCATTCAATGTGAATTTGTTATATGAAAAGAAATTTTTTTTTACACACACACACACACCGACATGATTGACTTGCTCATAAAACAAATAACAAATAAAAAATTGTAAAGTTGTCAGAAGCTTTAACTTTTTAATTGAATAAAAATGAATATAATTTATTATTGATGGAGAAAACGCACTTCTTCCTTACGAGATTATATTAAAGTGAAAAATTTAAGATTCAGCATAGAACTCTAATCTCCTTACACAGCGGAATAACCAGTCAATCAAGTAAACACAACAAAAATCCAAAATAGAAAAAAAAAATAGCACAACACAATCTTACGTGGTTCAGCCAATTGCCTACATTCACGGTAGATCCAAGGATCCTAACCTCTCTTATTATAATTCCCTAGAGATTTTATAAGGAAAACCCAATGAAGAACCCTCAAAAGGACTTAAACGTTTAGTGAACCCTTACTCTATCACGAACAATGATCACCCAAACAACAGTTCCACCCTAGCGCACACAAGTACTTAGTGTCTACCTAGTTCTTCCCCTCTCTTCGAGTCTCTCTTAATGCTTAATCTGAAATCAATAGTTTACAAGTATTTATATAGGGTGCATTTCATGCCTACTAACCCTATTCCTTATTGGAGTAAGAGTCCACTTGTTTTGGAAGTCCAAAATTTTTCAAAACTAAAAATCCTGAAGAAAAACGGACTTCTGACCCGTCTGGCGCCGCGGCAGTCGTCCCTGGGCACTGGAAAAAATCGCGCCCAGCACTGCGCTGCTGGACAAAATCTGGGTTGCTGTCTTGGGCGCTGCAGCGCTCAGCCCTGTACGCCTATCCCGCATTTTCTTGCTTCCTTCACGTCTTTGAGTCCCGTTTCGCTTTCCCATTCGTGTCCCATGCGTCCTAGACTTCTCCATACGTATCCCACACATTTTAAACTTCTTGTAACTCTTCATTTTGATATTCATCTCAATTCTTATCCAACCAAGATTGTTGAATCACCAATTTTTTAACAAACCCTTCATTGATTCAAAATCTTCCGAATAAGAAGGCTTCGGGATCCGATCTACACCAATACTCTATCACCTAGAGTTGAGTCCAGTTAAGTCTCCACCAAGACTTAACTTTCCCCGGGCTAGTGACTTTAGCCTCTAAAGGCATTCGTGTACCTTGCATAGGGTATGGATGCGTTGCACTCCTTTCCGACCCTCATCACCTCGGTGAGCACGATTTCGATGTCGCCTAGTGGTCTGCATTATCCCAACACCCTACGTTGGGCCACTCACGGCCATCCCAGTAAGCACATAGAGCCCTCTATTGTGCTTCTCACCCTTAAACCCTATAAGCCCTTTCTCTACCCTTAGTTTTTCTTTTTCTGCTCTAATCGAATACCCTTCCTCATCGAGCTTGCCTAGGGATATCAAGTTCCTTCTCACTTTAAGAACATGCCTTACCCCATGTAAGTCCCTAGTTTCTCCACCTTGCATCCTCAGCCTTATGTCACTAACTCACATGATCTCACAAGTCATATCATTCCCCATTAGAGCTTTACCTCTCTTGGCTTTATAGTTGGTAAACATTGATCTATCGGGACACATATGGACGCTGCACCCCGAATCTAGTATCTATTTGCCAGCGTGCTTTCCCTTTGAGGCTACCAATGTGTCTACAACTTCGGTATCTTCCTTAGTACCGATTGCAGCCCACCTTTCTTGGCCTTTTAATTTCGAACAATCTTTCACAAAGTACCATTCCTTATTACAAAAGAAACACCTCTTGGATCTCCTCCTTGATTGGTTGCTCTTCCTTCCTTGTACAAGCAATGTTGCTCTACTCTCAGACTCAGATCTCTTTGTCAATTTTTTGAGTTCAATGATGCCTTGACGTTATTCATCGTTAAGACTCTTTTCCATACAGCAGCGTATCCACAAAGCTCTCATAACTCTTCAACAACAAACTTAACAGGATAATGGCATTGTTTTCATCCTCAGTCTAGATGCCCAGTTGCTCAAGACTTATGATGATCTTGTTGAACTCGTCAATGTGAGCTCTTAATGAAGTTCCCTTGTGCATCGTCAGCTCATGTAATCTCTTTTTCACAAGAAGTCTATTTGTAAGAGACTTCTTCATGTACAATGCCTCGAGTCTCTTCTATAGCCCAAAAACAGTTTCTTCATCACCAACTTCCCTTAATACTTCGTCACTCAACGCCAGAAATAAGGTGCTATGAGCCTTTTTCTGAATCGTGTCCCAATCTTTTTGCCTGGACTTTGAGGTTGTCACCTCATCGCTAGTTGAGTAGCTGGCTTTCACCAAAGCTGAGTCTAGCCCTTCCTTCACTAGTAGAGCCCTAACTTTCTTCCTCCAAAGATTGAAGTCATTCATCCCATTGAACTTCTCTATTTCTTACTTGATTGTAGCAATGGTTTAAATACCCCAAGTGTGTATTATCGAATCTCTAGCTCTGATACTAGTTTGTTGAGGGAGGAAACACCCTTCTCCTTCTCGAGGTTATGTTGAAGCGAAGAACCCAAGATTTAGCCTAAAACCCTAACCTTCTTGCATAGCGAAATAACTTGTCAATCAAACAAACACAATAAGAATCCAAAGAAAAAAACAAAAGAGCACAACACAATCTTACGTGGTTCGGCCAATTGCCTACGTCCACGGTAGATCCAAGGATCTTAGCCTCTCTTATTATAACTCCCTAGAGATTTTATAAGGAAAACCCAATGAAGAACCCTCAAAAGGACTTAAACGTTTAGTGAACCCTTACTCTACCACGAACAATGATCACCCAAAAAATGATTTCACCCTAGCGCACATAAGCACTTAGTGTCTACCCAGTTCTTCCCCTCTCTTAGAGTCTCTCTTAATGTTTAATCTGAAATCAAGGGTTTACAAGTGTTTATATAGGGTATATTTCGTGCTTACTAACCATATTCCTTGTTAGAGTAAGAGTCCACTTGTTTTAAAAGTCTAAAACTTTTCAAAACTAGAAATTTCGAAGAAAACGGACTTCTAAAGCGTCTGGCACTGCAGCGCTCATCCCTGGGCGCTGCGGCACTAGACAAAATCGAGCCCAGCACTGCGGTGCTCAGCCCTGTACACCTATCCCGTGTTTTTTTACTTCTTTCATGTCTTTGAGTCCTGTTTCGCTTCTCCATTCGTGTCCCATGCGTCTTAGACTTCTCCATACATATCCTACACATTCTAGATTTTTTGTAACTTTTCACTTTAGTATTCATCTCAATTTTTATCTAACCAAAATTGTTAAATTACTAATTTTTTAACATTTATAATTAACAATAGTGAGAGTAATGACTATCTTTATAAACGATGGTTATCTATATGAACTTGATGGGTAGGACTTTATAAACTATTAAAAGCATTATGAAACCCTTATGAATTTATCATCTTCTTTAGTATAAACCAAATGATAAGAAAAAGTAATTACAACTACGAACATGTATAAATATAAGTTTACAAAAATTTAAGTAAAATTAATACATAATAAGAACGGAATAGATAAATAATTATATTTGATATAAAAAAATAAAAATAAAATAAAATAATAATTGCATATAATATAAAATTTTTAGTGGAGAGCCATGTAAAAATATGATGGTTGGAAATATATGGATATTATGAACAAAAGTGAAAAACATATTAGTTGGTGGGTTTATTTTTATTAAAATATATCATAATATTAAGAAAATATTATTAGGGTATATCAATACACAAATATAAAAAAAAGCATTACTCTCAAAAATTCAAATTTTAAGCTCTTGTAATTAAAGGCAAAATAATTTTTTGTTTAATCTCTAAAATCTCTTCTACAATTACAACTAAACATTATCAAAACATTTTAAAAGAGTTTTTGACATTAAAATTTTTTTTTTAGCCAATAGAGAAGCTTTAACTAAATAAACACATAAGGTTCATTTTGTTGAACTTTTCAAATAGAGCCTTTTAAAATAGAATTTAAAGTGCAACTTTTAGAAGTAGAACTTTTACAAAATAGTCATTGATCGTTTGATTATCAATTAAAAAATATATTTTAAAGTAGTATATTGTTTAGTTACATATAGTTAAAAATACTTATTTGTTATTAAACTACAAAAAGGACATTTAATAAAGTTTACATTAAAATTCTATACAGTTCAATCTTTTTTACATAAAATAAAATATATAATTTAATCTTAAAAATTTACTAACATATTTAATAGATAACATAAAAGCGATTTGTGTTAAAATTTAATTTTATGATCATTATGAAATAATAACCAAAGAACTCTAAAAATCAAAAATACAAATTTACAAGAATTCAAGTAAAGTTAATGCTTAGAAATTAACGAATTAAATAAATTGATTGTGTTTAGAATAAAAATTAAAATAAAATAAAATAAATACTACTTATCTATAATTAAAAAAAAACTTGATATAGCATTGTAGAGATTTGATTAGAAATATATGGAGATAATAAGGTAGCTTTTAACAAAATATTAAAAATATATTAGTTGAATGGAATTTATTTTTATTAAAAGTATACTGTGTAATTAAGAAAATATTAATAGAGTATATGTGTCAATACATAAATATAAAAAAAGTTCAAAAATTTATATTCCTAAAAGCTTAAATATTGAGCTTTTACAAGTACAGATAAAATAGCTAATTTTAATTTATAAAGCACTTCTCTAATTACAACCAAACATCATAAAAAAATTTGAAAAAGATTTTTAATATTAAAAAAACTCTTTTCACTAATAGATAAGTCCAACCAAAAAATGCACTTAGTGTGACATTTTAAAACTTGAAATATCATAATTTCCATATTGTTGCTTGATAGATTTAGATATATATTCTAGATCCTTCTATATTTTATCATGTTTATCTTAATAATTTAATATAAAGATCCTACAAATTTTATCGTGGTTTATGACTATATTTTATTTATGATTATGATGTATGATAACATGAGCCATGTGTGAATTAAAATTTACTAAAAGCTTATTAAGAGCAATGATCTTATTAATAAATGGAATAAAGTTATATATAATTGAAGCTGTATATGCAATCTTTGCATTACTTTTAACATCTCAGTCAAAAAATACATACTTGAAAAGCTTCTTCCATTATCATGTAGTTTGTATTATACAATCATAAATTCAATTGAATGCTACACAATAATGAACCAAAAGTTCAATGATCTAAAAATGTTTATGCTATAGTATAATTGTCTTGGTTATTTAGTATCAACAATGATGTGTAGGGTTATTAAAAATTCTCATAGACATCCATTAAAGAACCTAAAGATTTTGTTACCTCATGAGATTATTTGTACTATTTACTCAGAAGCCATACTTATAGTCTCTTTTAAGATTGGTTTAGAATCTTCATAATTTTTTTTACAAAGGATATTGTTAGAGTTGGTGCTTATATGCCATTCTATTTTTGTACAAATATTTGTTAATATTTATACAATACACATTTTCATAAATTGTTATTTATAATATGATATTGATCATGTTCTTTTTCATACATTATAGATCTAAAATAGTTTAGATAAAAAAAAAACTAAGAGTTAGTATTTCTAAAGAGTTAGAACCTTGTTTAAATTGAGATAAAGACATGTGAATATTTATTATAATGATATAGTTGCAAGAAGTTGCAAATAATGCTAAGAATTTTCACTACACAATATATTCTTGAAAATGGTTCCTGGTTGTAGGTTTACCTACACCTACACAAGTTGATTAGTAAACTGGAAAGATCAATGCATGTTTATATCTAAATTATCCAAATGATTAGTCTTAGCAAACCGTGAGCTTAGTAAAAGCTTGTATAGGTATACGAATATTTAATTAGGATAGATACTGAACAAAGTCATAAAGACATCTAGTAGACATTCCATAAAGCTATTAATGGATAGTCTTCTCTAGTTAAGTAGTAATTGAGATCCTTAAACCTGAGTGTCATGGTGGTCTTGTGAATGATTCATCAAACTTAGCTTCCACACATATTAGAGACCTTTTATAGTCTGACCTATGAGTGTCATTGGGTATGGTATGGTCTGATACTCATGGAGGAAGGTATCTGTAAATATAAGATTTGTTAACTTATATGGTTAGGTTGTATATCATGATGATTTGAGATTTTATTTGAGATTAAGTCTTATCGCCAAAACTATAGCCCTAGAAACAATTTCTGTAAGGTAAAACAATATTCAAAAATAGTTTTTGGATATTATTTTTTAAGATACAAATCTGGACATAAGTTTATGGTCGAGCGGATAGAGACTTAACTATGACTCTGCTCTTTCGGGATATAAGTGATAGAAAGATTATACAAGTATATATGACCTTAACTTGCATGGTTCAACATATCATCCTGTAATAACCATGATATGTAGGTGGGCAAAATTTACAGACTTATAGAAATGTTTCATATAGATAATTATTAAGTGTACTCATTGAGCATTAGGATAACAATTAGTTAATGAATGACTAGTTAGATTTATGTGAATAATAACTATAAGATAATTATTATTTAATTAAAAGATTTTAGAATTGAAGAGTTCAATCTAGGGCATTATTTTTTGGATAAATGGAGTTCAAATTTACCATATGATGGGAAGGACACATGTTGAATTTTAAGTGTTAGAACTCGACATGTGTCATAGTCAAGTAAAGCACCTAGTGGAACTATATGTTGAATTTTTTCATGCTTAATTACTAAGCACTGTATAGTATAAAAGACAACTAAAAGCATGCAAGATTATGGCTTAAGGAAATGGGCACACTTGCCCACTAACTTAGCTAAAATGTTGATGTAGTAACATGTTAATTGTTAAACATTTCATAATGTAAAGATAGCACAAATGTTTTTTCTTTAGTGGCTTAAAGATATAAGCACGTATGGCCCACTAACTTAGTTATCTCTTCCATACTTAAAGATTTTGATTTCTCACTTGGAAAAAACTAATGAAATGAGATATGAAGGCTAAAAGTGTTATCACATCTTTGATTAAATAAAAAAAAATCCAATTGTATGAGTCTTCAGAGTTAAGCAAGTAAAACACAAAAAAAGAAAAAAAGAAAGAAAGAAAGTGAAGTCCTACCAAATAATTCTAGAGCAAAAAATTCCTACCTTCTTTTTTTGGCCTAGAATTGTTCATATGATATGCTCATTTATGATCTCCATACTTATGGATTAAATACACTCAACCAGAACAAATGCTGAGGTATATCTTCAATACATTTATTTTATATTTGATACAATGCATGTTAAAGGGAAATGTATGGAAGCATTATGCTTGAGATACTACATAGAAATTTCTAGCTGACTTTGGTACATTTTGGTGAGTGTGTTACGAATTTGATTTATGATTTTGCACACTTTATATGCTTCCAAAGTTTTTGTATTTTCATTGGTATTGCATTAAGCTTACTGACTTTGGTGCATTGGTTGAGTGTGCTACGGCTTTGATTCATGAGTTTGCATATTTATATGCTTGCAAAGTTTCTACATTTTCATTGGTTAAACATGCATTTTTGTATGTGTGTTACAGCTTTGATTCATGAGTTTAAACACTTTATATTCTTGCTAAGTTTCTGCATTTTCATTGGTATGAGATGAATTAAACTTGCTGAATTTTATGTTGAACTTGTTAGATTCATGCATGTTATATTGTTTTTTTGAATGATTATTTTGTTTATGTTGGTAACCACAAAGGAAGCTATATTAGTGAAGGTTAGTTATACTAGATTAAAATGAATTGAATATTCAAAAAACTTATCCCCATAAGATGTGGATGTGTTTAAAATCTCTCAAAATCATGTTGTAATATTTCTCATTCTTAGACAATGTCAAACATAGTTCATCTTGTCAATACGATCTTCGGTCCCTTTAGTCATCCCAATATTACTAAAGTGTGAGAGATTAGTTGAAGTAATTTAGACTATACCGGTTAAACATGAGATGAGGCTAATATAAGCAAATATATTGCCTAATATTGTTAAAGCATAAGGGTGGTATTAGTAATGTATATTTAATGATTGACAAGATGATCTGTAACCCACTTATCCAATATTACTAGAGCGTGAGGATAAGAAATATTAAAGACCAAATTTAAGAGTTACATGAGATATAATTGACAAATGTTGACAACTTTTGGATTTAGAATGACTAATATTACTAAAGCATAAAATTAAAGTAAATTCGATTGGGTCTAATTTTTACTGTAAAATTTATTGAGTTAAACTTTTATTTTCCCATTCAAGAGATTAAATTGAAAATATAAAGCAGTGAAAAGAGGCTTTTTGATTAAAAAAAAAAATAGTTATATTCATGAGCTAAAAAGCCTTTTAATAATTTAAAAATATTCTGCTAATGTCTCTTTTTTTGTCTTTTGAAGATAAAATGAGTTTAGCCAAACTGTTGGCGCACATACTAGATGTGCATTGACTAATAGGTTCCAAAAATTACTTAGATTGGTTAATGAATCTTAGAATTAATTTAGATTCAAAGAAACTTAGACACGTGATTGCTCAGAAGATGTCTAGAGGTATTTCTGATAAAGCCACTCTAGAAAGAGATTAATACTTATTAGAAATGGGTAGATTATGACTTAAAAGTCAAGTTATATATCTTGGCCTCGATGTCTACTGAACTTATGAGAAGGCATATATATATGGATAATACAAGTAGTAACATGCTTCATTTAATGAGCCATTTGGTGATTGACCTTAATTAGAGATGTATCAAATTGCCAAAATGTTATTTCAGGCAAGGCTTCTAGATGGTAGTCTAGTTAGTTCTCATATTTTCCATATGATATCCAATATTAAGAGACTTGAGACTATAGACATAGTTCTGAACAATTCTTTAGGGAATAATTTGATTCTCTAGTCACTTGTAGGGTCAATTCATCATAAAATTTTATATGCAACACTTAATGCTCACTTACGCAGAGCTTCATAATATGTTGAAGACAACACAAGAAGAAATTAATAAATGGGGTTCCACTCTCTTCATTTAGGGTGATTCATCTTCTGCATCGAAGGCTTCTAAGAATTCTAAGGGCAAGAAAAAGATGAAAATTACATCATTTGTTTGTCCTAAAAAAAGTGATGTATCTAAGTCATAGAGCAAGAGGAAGAGCAAAGGAAAATGTTTTTATTGTGATGTTATTGGACATTGAAAGCGCAACACTTTGCTTGCTACAATAAAGAAGAACCCTTTAGGTATATGTTTTCCTATCATTGAAATTTTACTAAAGTTTGATACTAGCATTGGTTGGGTATTGGATACTACATGACCTTCTTATATCTGCAATGTGTTGCAGCGATTAAGGGGTGCACAACTTTGAGTAGGAAATAGAGATTTTTTTTAGGTTGAAACTATTGTAACTTTTAAATTACTTCTTCCTTCAAACAGTAGTATTATGTTGTATAACTGCTATTTTGTACTAATAATAATATCACAAATCATTTCCCTCATTGTTGTCATAGGCCAGACGCTTGCCGTTAAAATTAAAACATTAGTCTGTTAGATAATGCTGTGACAGGACCCGACCCGAGACCCTCTACTATAGATCCCACTGGCCCTGCCGGGCACCCCGACGGAAGTTCCTCCGAACCTAACTGGGTAAGTTAAGAAATTCCACGAGGCGAACCCCTTTTTAATTCTTGTTACTACTAAGAAGATCTAGTAATATACATGAAAACGACTTCTTAGTTTTTAAAAATAAACGGACAGAGTTTTCCCTGTTTTTCAGAAAATCCATATAAACTTGCAAAGAAATTTCACTTCTAATTCCAACACATCTCAATTCTACCAATTCGGACCTCCGGTCCTTTTCAAATCAAATCCAACACAACTCAATTATTTCGTGTAAATCACAAAATAGAAATCATAAACTAGAAATCTCTTCTTCTTGATTCAACACATACTTACAAATATACATGCCTACAACTATTATGCATAAAGTAAAGAGTGCTATTAGCACATTTACATGTACAAATATTATCTTTGGATTCGGCCCACTACTCGGCGATAGGAGAATCAGCAGCTTGCGTTCCGAGACCTGCACCTGGGAAAGGGGTTTAAAACATAAAACATAAAACGAGTGAGCTAAAGGAGCTCAGTGAGTGTAAATGAGAATTCAATTACAAGAATATTATACAAAGATAGCAATTTCTAAAGTACATGCAGAATTTATGCTTCTAAAACGGATGTAAAGTTGTAAAACGGTTTCTAATATCATATGCTAATGAAATCTTGCCGAGCGAGTTTTATCTACATTTTTGAAAAACTATATTCAGAATCTGTATAACATAATAACTGCTGTGTGCATATAAATGCATAAATGCTATCGATAAATCGAAAACTAGTAGAATCCTCGCTCGGCCATTTTCTTTCTAAACTGTACCAATGGTAACCCTAAAGTTCTATACCCACGCAGCGACTCAACTAGCACCGCATACGTGAGTAGGTCACGGGGCACATCAACTAGCAGCACCTATAGTGACATCTCAAGACATCTCACTAGCTACGCAGCGGAATCCTACATCGCATGCATATAGCGAGACAATATCCCGTACACATAGAGCGACTCACATGACTCGACATCCCGACTTCCCGGAGTTAGTGACACACCCCCAAGATCTGCCCATGTGCACGGGATATACCGGCCGGGTCTAATACAATCATTACCACTATAATCTGAGGGTACCAATGGCCTTAAAACAAATGCAGAAATTTTAAAACTGTTTCACAAATCGATCATGTAAAAGCATGTCTATGAATATATCAAGATCATAAATTATGTTTATGCATTGAAAGCTCATAAAACATACATAGTCATTGTGCGAAAACATAATAACTGAAAAGTAAAAGAAATGGCAGATTTTCACTCACAACCGCTCCGCGCTCAATTTCGCTCCCGATTCCTGCTCCCGTTAACGCTCTCGGTTATCCTCACCTACGCGCCATAAATGACATTTAGAGCCAAATCGAACACTAGAATGTCATTTAACTACTAAATGACCTAATCGGCATACAAAGCCCGGATGTAAACTACTTCCCGATTTTAGTTACGGAGCCATAATCGAAACTAACTCACCATCCGGCACCCTGAAAATTATTGAACACCTTATAATTTGATTGGACATACTTGCCCTTCACCTTTCCAACATGGACAATTATGTCCCATTTTCTTCATTTTTGGGTTTTTTCATCAACCATATACATTCAATTCACAATATGCATCATTTACACACAATAATTCAATCAAAACACCACTCAATTCCTAATTTTTCTAAAGTGGCAGAATTTCACCTTAGGTTCCAACACATTCCTTTTCTCAATTTCTTGTTCCAATTACAACAAAATCATGCCAATTTCATTCTAAAGCCCTAATTACAATCAATTGAAATCTCTACAACAAAATCACCAAAAACCCTAATTCTCACCTTGCCAATTTCTTCAAATTGATGACTCCTTCAAGCTCCAAACTAGAATTCAACTCAATCTAAGCCAAGAATACATATAAGAACATCAATTAACACATTCTTGAATTCTCACTTATCAAACTCATAAAAGATGCTTTTCTTACCTCTTTTTCTTGAATTTCCACTAATAGAGACTTCAATTGAGCTTAGGGATTGGTTTGTAACCTTAATTTGGCTTGATTACACATGAAAACAAAACTTGAAAGGTCACTGTAGCAGCCCCCCCCTTTCCAAGCTCGAATTTTCTCTCTTTTGTTCTAAGTGTTTGCTTTTGATCATCTTCAAAATTCTACACACTTCCAACCTATTTATAGTCCTCCCTCTATTTACCATTTTGCCCTTCAACTTTCTCAAAATTACTAATTTGCCATTAGTTGAAAACTAATTATGTAATTAGTTCATTTGTAACTATCTAGTTAGAATAGTCCAAAGAACTAACTAGAACTTCCAACTTGGCAATCCATGAGATTTCTTCTAATTGGTCCATTCTCTAATATATGGATTATGTTTCTCAACAAAGGCTTGTTCCATTCATAACCCTTAAATGAAAATTCATGTAGTAAATTAGAATTTTCTTTTCCAAGCCAATAGAGAAAAATTCTAAAAATATTCTAGGGTCGTCCGACGCACCGATCAAGTGTGAAATTACCAAATTAGGTCTGATATCTCTCACGTGCACTATAAAGAAAATATTTTTAATAGGGTTAAAATCGAGTAACCCTACGGTGTCTTATTTGTTCTATACCGAAATCTAGGCGCCAATACTACTAATAGGGATTGGTTATTACATGCTGTCTACCCACCCACCCATATATTCTCAAGTTTCACCCAATTTATATTTAATGTAGGACATGATATTCTCCTTCATCCAATCATGTGATGCCCTCATCATGGTCTGAGCTAAACTTAAGGGCCAACCTGACCCATATTACCCATCCCTTTGGAGCTAGGGGACCACTACCCATGTGGTAATTGATTGATTGCTATACTAGCTAAACGCAAGTGCATGCTATCTTATCAAGTAATATAGGATTTTAAGTCCAGATATCGATCCCACAGGGACTATGCAATCTAATTCTATAAATCAAGTACTAAAATTCTACCTATTTAACTTCTATTCAGAAAACTAAAATTTGGAATTTATTGAACTAATCTAATTCTATAAATTAAATTAAATAAAATGAAAGGGTATAACTCACAAATAAAGATAATCTAGGGTTTTGACTCGTCCCCTAATATTTCTTTAGACTCATTAACCACTTAGTTAATCCCTTAATACCAATTGGTTGGCTTAGACACTAATCTCATCACAAGCCTCTGTCAATGGTCAAGTGACTATATTATACATTCTAACAATCACCTATATGTCTATGGTAATGAAATTAGAATGTAATTCATTATGATCAAGTCTAAATTATACTATACATGCCACATACGTATATGTCTATCCTAGATGAAACTCATAATTGTTACCCTATGATCATGTATCAAACTATTATAGGGTAAACACATGAATCCCTTCGTCAAGTTTATCATGGTTCCTTAATCATTCAAAATATTGATTAGGTATAATGAAAGCATTAAAGTACAAGATACAATGAATCAATTGAATGTATCAAGCTAATAAACTAAAAATTAATACAATCTAAATCCATACTAGGTTTACATAGTCTAACCCTAGATGAACAATTTAGCCCATCAAAAAACTAAAAGTATCTAACCAATTCATAAAGATCAATAAGAATAAGAGCATAATGATAAAGAAAGAGAAGAAAAACTAATCAAAATGACTCCTTAATGTGCTTCTCCCTCAATCTTGACTTGAAGTTTGAATCTTGATTTTAGTTCTTTTAATCTTTTACTTTGATATTTGATTTTGTATTGTGAATTCTCTCTCTAAGTTTTTGCCTCCTTTTCTTTCTCTATTTTCTCTCTAATTAGGGTTTTTGACATTCTATTTATAGGTTTATATCTTCAAATTACTATTCATGAGTTACTGTAGACTTAATGAAAATATTAGAATTAATGAACCTTTATTAGTAATCTCTATTGGGGGTTTAGAAACAGGAATTTTATTGTCCACTTGACCTATATTGCCTATCCCCTTAAAGGCATAGGGTATCCATATCTCACGTGGCAATCTCTATTGGGGTAATTTTAGAGGCTCATATAAAAATGAGAATTCGGGTTTACTCTAATACCACTTATAACAGGTTAGACGCTTGCAATTGCCTTAAAAGACTAGTCGGTTAAATAATCCTGCCTATCTGCCTATATATACCGAAGATCTACCTAATTTTTTATTTGATGTGGGACGTGACGCTGTTCTAGGCAAAGAAGGTTATCATGTATATATTAGAAATTGTTCCTTATGTTTATATGATAAAAGTAATATTTTGCTAGCTGATTGTTCAATTATGAATGGCCATTATATATTAGATATACAACACAAAATGTCTTAAATGTACAGGCTAACAAAAGGAAAAGTTCAAAAACTTTAAATATTATAGAATAGTGACACATAAGATTATGCCACATAGGCATAAGACGTCTAACAGGTCTAGTTAAGGATAGTTAAATATCTAATCTAACTATAAAATCTTACCTAGTTTTTGAATCTTGTATTCAAGGGAAGATGATCAAATCTCTATTTACTGGTGTAAAACACTGAGCCACTAATTTACTGGAACTAGTATATAGTGATGTATATAGTCTAATGAATCACATTGCCATAGGTGAGTTTCGATACTTCAAAACCTTGATTGATGATTTATCATGTTACAGGTATGTGTTTTTGTTACATGAATTCTAAAGCGCAAGTATACACTTCTGGTAATAAGTAATAAAGTAGTGAATAGAATGTCAATCCCATAAGGAGCTTATAACTATTTCTAACCAAATACTAAAATTATATTCTTTAATTTTATCTAGAAAATATAAAACTTCCAATGATGTGAACTATGATGAATATTAAAAATTTAACAAATATAATAACTTAATTTACTGATAGCTTTTACAAATATCAAGTTAACGAAAATACTAATACTAATTCAATTGCTCTTCGTATTAATCCTTCAACTGATTACTAGTCAAAATACTAATTCCTTCGCAAGCTTCTTTCAATGGTCAAGCAAATATATTTTAATCTATTAACAACCTATATTCCTATGGTTATCAATAAGAACTAAAATTCATTAAGTGAAGGTTTTATTAACTATACATACCATATAGGAAATATTCCTATTGTATATGAAGTTTATAGCAATTATACTATAATTATGTATCAAATTGCTTTTGGCTTAGCACAATGATGTCTTTTTAAAGTTTATCAATTGTGTTCCCAATTTAATTCAAATATTGGCCAGGTAAATAAAATTATTAAGCATAAACAATTTGAATAATCAAAATTAAGTTCATAATAATAGATATAAATTAACCCAATAACATATTTAGTTAAAGTCTATAATCCTAATAAATAGAATTTAGTTCGACATAGCAAGAGTTTGAAAAAAATTCAAAGAAAATCGTAAGATACAACCAATAGTAATTTGGATATGGAAGAAAAAGACTCCCTTAAATCTTCTAAATCTTGTATATTCTTAATTTTATTTTAATGAGATTTTCTTAGACCTTTGTTGAATTTTCTCTAGTTCTTCTCTTTCTCTTCAATGAAAAATTGACTATCTCCTCTTTTGTCTTAGGATAATGAAGCTTTATACCTTTCTGAATTCCCCAATTCGAACCTTAATCATTAAGGGTATTCTTGTTAAAATAAGACCTAGGGTCGCAACGAAGGCTTAGGCTTACTGTAGCACTAAGTCTCTAGAATGAGATTTTCTGGAAATCTGGTTCAGCACTACGACGAAGGTTTCGGTTTACTATAGCGCCGAGTCTCGGGTTAAGCCTCTAAATTCTTCTTTCTCAGCGCCGTGGTGAAGGCTCTTTCTTGTCGCAGTATTGACCCATTTACAAAATTATTTATTCATTTTTCTTGATTTATCTCCAAATTTAACCATTTTGCTCCATTTTCTTTGAATTCAATCTTTTAAGCCCTATTGCAATACAATTCATCAATAAACATATTAATAGCCATAAAATCACTCAAATTCAGACAATTCTCAAGTTAATTGGGATCAATTTTTGTACATTAATTTACTCTTATCAAATACCCCCCAAACGTAGAGAATTGATCATCCTCGAGCAATAGAGAAATAAAATTTGAAGAGTAAGCTTACAATAAATAGACACTAAAACAAACAACTGAACATGAAATAAATAGGTTGGTTAATTTGCTCTAATGATCACTAAATTGTCTCAAAGGTCACCAATTTATTCACAAATTCTTTGAAAATAATGAACATCTCCAAGCAAGCCAACTTATCAATATTAGGAACTTCTATTCTTCCCCATAAGTGATCAATCACCAATGTGTGTGATTAGCCAGTTCTGTAATTGACAATTACCCAAATAAGCTCAAATACTCAAGATTGTGCAATAATGAGATGTCTCGTCATTTTAAAATTTTTCATAAAACTTCTATAAGCTTATTTTTCATACCACTCTTCACTAATATAGAAAGATACATGATCAGGGATTTATTAGGTCTTTTATAGGCTTGTAACATAGGGCTAGGGTTAAGGTGGGATTGTAGATTTATTTGTTGGCTTAATTCACACCATAAACCATAGGCACTAACTAAAACTTCTCGCATATTCCTTCCCCCAATCTTACTTGATTTGCTCTCCCAAACTTCAAAGTTCACCATATTTTCGTCTACTAAACAACATTAAAAATAATTAAAATAATTTATTTATCAAATGAGATTTTATTCATCCAACTATCACATTTGTAAGTTATTTTTTCGACATTAATTGAATAATTCTAGCTAGACCTGTGGTTATGGTGTGATGGGTATTTAAGGAAGGAAATTTATAAAATTTAATATGGTTATTCCAAGAAAAAAAATGTATTTTTCTGGGCTTAAATTGGGTAATTAATGATAATTCACTTAAGGGTGACTAGAAAGGCTCAAATGATCTAATGATGGCCTAATTTCATTTTCCTATTCATATATTTCCTAAGATTTCGCCTTAAGTAGTAACTGAACAAGTTCTAGAGTATTTTTAGTCTTCAAGACTTGATTGTACTATTTGAGCATGAACGTCTTTAGATAATAGTTCAACTAAGCAAGCTTCTATTTATATGCTCAAGGAGTGATGATCAGAAATAGAGTTGAATTCAACTTTAAGTGCTAATACCTGGCTTACCAAGAGTGCCTACCATTTCTTAGGAAGTTGCAAATATGAATGGCTCAGACATACTTCTATTTCTCATTATATAGTAATGAACATTGTCATAACCCAACACCTACTATTTTCCATTATATCCCAGGTTCAGATAGCCTCCAAATGATGGGTCAAGGTCTGGTTGGCTAACAAGCTGGTTATACTCATTGTTCTCTATATCTGGCAAGTTGAAACCCTGTTAATAAATGAGTTGTTAAAGGCAACTAGTTTTCCTCGGACCCTGACTTGCAAGTTTTGATGTTCAACTGCATTAGAATAGAATCTATATACAACTAGAACTATTACAGCCTAGGAGGTTTTGCAAAAAGCTAGCATTGCTAGCTTTCAATTATTTAGGCAAAAAGCTCAATCTGTTAGAGTTCAAATTAAACCTCATTTCCTGAACAACCACCTTCTTATCCTTGGATTTGTGGTATCGCTTTTTATTATTAGCTGAAACAAATTTTGTGGAAACAAAGGATGACTCAATTGGTGCTTTGGTGCATGAATGTTTTGATGCCATTGGATGATGAGTGGAATGTGCTCGCAGATGGATTTAATAAGGTTGAATTTGATAAAATGGGTTAGGTTTTTGTGTTTGGTAAATTTAGTGGGTTGAAGATGATTTGTGTTTGATTTGGTGTTTTGGGATGTGTTTGGGGGTTTTAATGTGTCAAATTTGCTAATAGAGGGATGGATTTGGTGAATATTGGGTGCAGATTTAAATTCGGGTTAAGAGAGGGCTTGAGAAGGTTTTTGAGTGAGTGGAGGGAAATGAAGGGTTTGGGGTGTTTTATGCCTAATTGCAAACTCTTACCATAACTAGGGTTATTTTTTGCTGTGGTGCTCATGTAAAATTTTGGAATTTGGGTTTGGGCTTATGAACATTGCAGTGCAAAACGTAACTTGCAGCGACGTAGCAATACAAATTTAAATCCTCTGGTATTGACTTGGCATTATAGTGAAATGATGCTCTTGCTATAATGCTAAGTCCTAGAATGAGCTTTTGAGGGCCTTATTTTAGCATTGTAGTGAAGAATCTAGCTCATTATAGGTCTAAGTCACTGGAATTCTTTCTAGATTCCTTCAAAAATTTGCACTGTGGTGTTGGCTTTACCTTGCTACAATACTAAAACACTAGAACAATACCTGGATTTCAGCACTTGTGCCACTGCGACGAAAGCTTTGTCTTATTGCGGTGCTTAACTTCTGACCCTTTTTTTAAATTAAAATCATAAGATAAAGCACACAAAGTCACATACCCTTAGGTTACCTCCCAAGCAACGCCTAATTTAACGTCATTAACTTGATGTTTTTTTTTAAGGCTTGAATAGTTCAAAAGAGAACTTTTTGTAGTCAATCACACCTCGCTAGTATAACTTTAATCTATGTTCATTTACCTTGAATAGTCTTGTTGATGCTTTGTCTTTAATTTCAATTCCCCCGTATTAGTACACCTTGGGGATTCAGAATAGTCCAACCATCTAAACTTGAGTTTCCATGGAAAAAGCTTTAGTTGGGAGTTGAACAACAATACTCATTGGCTTGGTTCTAATGTCAGTGCCTTATCTTTTTGTCATGCCCTCTTTTTTTTTCCTTTCTAAATTCTAGTAGGCTTATTGTTAGAACTTATCTATTTCATTCAACTCAAGGATTCTCTTCACTTCTCTATTGGATACCTCTGCTTGCCATTAATTTATAAATGGTAAGCGATGGCTATCTTCTACCTTACTTTATAGTTTTGAAGAAGGGCTGATAACAATTTGTTGAAAAAATGTGACCTTTCATCACTTATAATCACTCGAGGCATGCTAATGTTAGAGATGGTGCTTAATAAAGACATGTTTGTCATATATTTTTTCACGTTTTTATTTTAATATTTTAGTGTTTTATGAGAATAAATGGCTATTTATGTGCATTCTTGTTATTTATAGGGACCTGTCGCCCTAGTGCTACAAGAATTTTTGTCCCAGCACTAGAACAATAATTAAAATTAGAAAATCAGAAAAAAGACCTGTTTAAGTCGTAATTTATTGCCCTAGCGCTAGCAATCTACCACGCCAGTGATAGCTCAGTGCCAAACCTTCACCTCTCCAAAGATACAACCTTTTACATGCAACGCCCAAGTGATAGCGAGATAGTACCCCAGCAGTAGAGCGATTCTTGACCCGACAAGAATAGGAGATTTCAAGCTCATATCAACCCCTATAAAAGGCCACTCATCCCCAGTCTTTATAGATCATTCAAAAACATCAAGAACACACAACACAAGTCTTAAAGAGCAATTAGAGCTTAATTGAAGCAGTCATAAGAGAGATTCAAGGTGTTCTTCGGCATCAAGAGTTTCTTAGGCAGCGCAATCAAGAATAATTTGACATCTATATCAGTTTGCTATTGATTGTATCATATTTTCTTATTATTTGTGCCGTAGTTCTCTTATAACCATGAACTAAAATTTTCATTCTATGATTAATACTTGAACTCAATATGTGCACTTAATTGCCATATCTTTTTAATATTTAATAAACTTAATTCTTTGTTATTAAATTTACTTGTTCTTAATGCTTCAATATATCTAACCAATATATGGTGAATAAATTGGTAATATTTTTTATAACCTCGGAAGAGGAATTATTATATTTAGACCAAGGTTATTTGATGCATGATTGTAGAGTAACATTCTATATTACATATGCAAGTTTCAAATTAGGATAGGAATATACCTAATTGGCATGTATGATCAATAAGACTTAATCTTAATGAATCTTAATTTATTACAAGTACCATAGGAATATAGGTATTTGGCAAATTAAGGTATACTTGCAAGACCTTAGAAAAGGCTTGTGAATACATTAGTGTCTTGATCAATAACAAAAACTAAGAGAATTAAATATTAGAGGATTAATCATTAGAAAGCATATTAAGGGAAGTATTAACCTTAGATTTTCTCTATATTGCTATAATTTAATTCTCTTTACATTGTGTCATTACTTTTATATTCTCTAAATTCATTCTTAGATTTTTATTTTGTTGAATAATTATTAGAAAGATATAATTTTAGTACTTGGTTAAAAAGTAGAAATTATCCTTGTGGGTTCGACATCCGACTCTTTTGTCCTTTTATTACTTACATATAATAGTGTATACTTGCACTCAATTTTAAGATATAAAAATATCGCATCAGTGCTTACGTGCCATTTTAATATATAGTAAATATTTTAATATAATCATTAATATGTAATTAAATGGTACTAAACTTGTTACATTTGATGACATTGTAGATCTAAAGAAGATTAGATTTAATCCAAAAAAGTTTGGGTCAACATTAAGAGATTAGCATTCTTAAGAGTTAGGACCTTGTCTAAAATAGGACAAAGACCCATGAATATTACAATAATGATGTAGTTGAAAGGAGTTATAAATGGTGTAAAGAAATATCATTGCCCAGTAATGTTCTAAAATAAATTGTTCCTAATCCATGGTTGTCGATACGGGTCGAATTGTATTCCTTCCGAATCAATGTATTTATATATCTAGATTATCTAGATGGTTAATCTTAGTAAATCGTGGGCATAACAGAAGCTCTTATAGGCATACAAATATTCATGTGAGGACTAGGTACTGAACAGACCCGCGAGTACCTCTAATGTACATCCTATAGAACTATCAATGAAGAGTCTTCTCAAGTTGAGTGGTATTCATGCTCCTTTAACCTAAATGTCATAGTGGACTTGTGAGTGATCTTCTATGCTCATGGTCTAACCTCTATGTGTCAATGGGTATGGTCTGATACTTATGGAGTCGAGTGTGCATAGATATGGATCTATAAGCTCATATGGGTGAGTTATATATCTTGATGCTCTGAGAATTATATTTCAGGAAGTCTTTTGGCCAAAAGTAAAAACTTCAAAAAAAAGGGTTTTTGTAGGGTTAAACAATATCTCATATGAGTTTATGAATACTTTTTATAGAAATACAAATTTGGAGATAAGTTCACAATCTAGCATATAGAGATTTGACGATAATAATCTATATCTCTACTCTTCCAAGATATAGGTGACAGAAGGATTATACGGATATGGTTGACCTCAACTTGTATGGTTCAACATGCCACTCTGCAATAACCATTATATGTATGGGCATCATTCTGACTTACTTTCGTAAGACAAATAGGTATAAACATAAAGAGTCTCACAATATGAAGTGTATTCTTTGAGCATTGAGGTAGTAGACTGGGCTGAATAGTTTGATAGTATGAGTTGTTTCAAAATCTCTCAAGAAATATATGTGTGTAAGGTTTAAATGTTAAGCCAATATTTTATTAGTTAAATTAGTTAACTAATGGAAAAATGACATATAGCATAATAGCTTCATGCATAAGTGACATATGTTATATGTATGGAATAAATAAGTGACAAGTGGCAAGTGAGGAAGGACAATTGTCTTCTGCTTGAGATGCATGAAAGATAAGTGTCAACCATTCATTGGCCAAGTATTTTAAACTCTGCAATTGTTGCAAATACGCCCTATTTTAGTCATATATAAACCAAACTTTAAAAATGTTTCATTATGGTCCTTATTTCCATTTTTACAAAAATGAGAGCTAAGTTCAAATGTTGAATTGAACTGAATCTGAAAATCATGTTGGAAATTCAAATAAATGCTATCATTCTAAATTTCTAATCCTACTGGATATTACGGATTAGAATTGATCAATGGGATTATTTTAAGTGAGCTCGAAAAGTTTAAATCTTCGTTGAACCGTCTTCAAGGGTATGATTTTGATTTTCTTGTTGTATTTGATTCAATTGAGCATGTGTTTGTTGATTAATTAAGTTATAATTCTATTGCATAATTGTGTGTTGGACATGCATTCAAAATTAATCAACAAGCATACAATCATATGCATGCACCTTTAATGCACGTTAACATCCAAAGTTTATAAAGATATTTGTCTGTAAAAATTTCAACACCACCTTAGCATTATTTGTTAGCAAAGTTATTGATTCAACCCATTTAGAGATATAATGAATTTCTATCAAATATACTTATGTCTATTTGATAGAATAAATGGCTCCATGATGTTAATTTCTATACATAAAAAATTTCAACTTCTAAAATACTTTATAGAGGCATCTCTTACTTTCACGATATGTTCTCTACTCTTTGGAACCTATCACATATTGCAACAAAAAAATATGCATCTTTAAATAATGAAGGCTAATAAAAGTCACATTGCTTTACTTTAATTGTTATTTTTCCTCCTCCAAAATGTCCTTTATAGTTTGAAGAGTGACAGTGTTGCAGTATATCTTCTACTTCCTCTTTTGGTACACACATTTTAGTCATCTGATTTGCACACTACTTGAACAAAAAAGGGCTCATCCCAGTAGTAGAATTTGACGTCATATAGGAACTTCTTTCTCTGTTAATGCATAAAGTCTGAAGGAAGAATCCCACTCACCAAGTAGTTAACATAATATGCATACTATTGTAGATTGAGGTGTTGTGCTACTAAGAGTTAGTTGCTAAGGAAAACTTTGTTAGGGTCGGTGCTTATGTATCATCCCTAAATGTACATATACTTGTGTATTTATAAAAGTGTACATTTTTATTGAATCGCTAATACCTATTAATATAGTACCATGCAATGTAACGTTACAGACATTGTACAATCTAAAGGAGTTCAGATCGAATCAAAAAGAGTTTAGATAAAGGCTCATAGTTAGCCACGCTGAGAGATATAAATGCTAAATGTTAGCACAATTAAGTGTTAGCTTATTATAATACTCAACGAAGATCCAAGAGTTGGAGCCTTGTCTGTAATAGGATATAGACCTGGAAATATACTAGTAACTGTATAGTTACAAGAGTTGCAATCGGGTGCCACAAAATGTCAGTTGCACAAGTATGTTCTCAAATAATTATCCTTGATCTATTTCTGCCGATGCGAGTTTGTCAGTGGATACCTTTAAATATAGATTAGCATATGTCATGCCTATAGGGTATAGATAGTTGTTCCTAGCCAGCTATGAACTTGAAGCTCGTATTGATATATGGGTATCCATTTAGGGACATACTTAGAGGGCCTCTGATAGAAACCCTATGTAAGCCGTCAATGGGGGGTCCTCTCGAGTTGAGTAGTATACGTGGTCTTTTGACCTGAGTGCCACAAGGGGCTTGTAAGTGATCCACTATACTTTGGTTCCATGCATGTCACAGACTTTTCATGGTGTGACCCTTGGTGTAGTCTGATGCTTATGGAGTCCGATGTGTATAGATATGGGATTCGTCAACTTACATAGGGAGTTTGCTATCCAGATGCTTCGAGATTGTATCTATAGTAACCACTTGTCCACAATCGGTAAGAATAAATATTTATACATATATAAATATACATATTTTATTTGTATATGGGTGATATTTGATTTATGTATTGTTATTAGTAGTGTTTGTATAGATTAAGGACCTACAATTAGTATTGGGTTTATTTGCAAGACTTTAGATTTATTTTAGGGACAAAATTGTAATACTTTAAAAGTTTTGGGGGATAATTCGTAAATACTAAAAATTAGCCTCTTAGTATAAAAATACACATTTGTAACCCTAGTTCACTCATTTTGGTTGAGCCACCTCTTTTAGAATGAGAAAATAGAGAAAGAGAGGGGAGAGAAAGAGAAGAGGAAGAAGAAAAAGAAGAAGAAATTTAGAATTTAACCTTTAAGAGGTATATTATAACCCTTTCTTAGTCTATTGGGGTTAATTAAGTTAATTCCTATAAGTTTTCATTTCTGAAAAAAGGAAAAAATGGAGATTTGATGTGGATTTTATAAGATATATTGAGAATTGATGATGATTATGTAGATAACTTGATAAGTCATGATGAATTGTATAATTTCTACTTGATAGTCTCTTAATACAAAAAATTTATAAATTGTTGTGCTTTGATTCTGGTTTTGGGTTTTGATAATATGAAACTAGATATGTTTAGAATAATTTGAGACTTTGAATTGATTGAAAATTTCAGAAATTGAATTTGTAGTAAATTTATGAAAATGGCCCTGCAATTCTGAAAATTACCTGTGTTAACAGTATACTACAATGACAAATAATTTTTAATCTGCTGAATGATCTTTAAAAATTACAAATTTTTGGAATATAATAAATTTATATGTCTAATATGATATATTAAAAGTTTAGAATTTTGATCAATGTGATTAATTTGTTATGATTTTCTAAAGTGTATCAGCTCATTACAGTATTTGATTAACAGATTTTTAAAGCTATGGAATAAAATAGTTTTAAAATACTTTTGGTAGGGATTTTGAAGTGAAACATTTATCATGGATTGATATATGTGTCAAGAGTAATTTTGTAATATGTTTATAATTTTTGAGTTAGTATATAATTTTATAAAATCGGGAGATTGAATACTATTCAGTAAATATCTTGACCTGTCAGGATAATAGTTTGGATTTGATGGTGTTTATGAAATATATTGTGTTGGAATTATGATATAATATTCATATATAAGAAGGATGTATAAGTCAAGAATGATATATTCTGATTTTGGAGTAATTAGACATCATTTGATGTATAAGAAAATTTTATTAAGTGTAAGTGGTCAGAATGACAAGTTTTGAGAAACCAAATCATTCGACCAATTCAATGAGATAAATACAATATGTGTAATTTTGTAAGCTATTTAAAGTATTTTGTGTGAATAGTGAGGCTTTTGAAATGATTAATCTCTATTGATAGGTTAAAGAGAATTAAACCTTGTACTCGAAAGTATTAAGAGGTAAATATACTAGACTTTTACAAAAATCGTAATAAATATAGTAATTATTTATGTATGATTTTATAAATGTGCTTAAAAATATGTTAATGTTATGTCAAAGTATATTTGATATAAAATGTGAAATACATATGTTTATAAATGTGAGCATTGATATTGAGCATAGACATACAAGTGTTTATGAAAGTGAGATTTCAAAATAAAATGTGTTTAACAAAGAAAGCTTTTGAAGTAAAAAATGTCCATGAGATACGTTTTGTGTTTTAAGGATGCTTGAACTCACTATTTACTTATTAGGCATCTTATGTGATTTGTGGAGCCTTTATGTGTGGCCTTTTCTTCGGAATTAGTATATGTTATTGTTGAAAAATGAGTGTATGATATACGAGTGTATACATAATTTCAAAAAATAACTATACGCAGCAGAAACATGTTACATATACACCTATTTTAACAAATTCGACATATATATCATATATATACGTAAGTATAACAATTATACAAAATATATATATGATGAATAATATTGTACTATAACATAATGTAAATACTCACGTAATAAAGGTAGCTTTACAAATTCTTCAAGTCCTTCAATAATCCATGTGAATAGCTCACCTTGAAGTATATGTTGAACAATTCTAGTCCATAACTTTTGGTGGGATAAAAAAGCTAGAATAGTAGCTTTAGAATTTTCAGCAACTTGTATTCAACCTTTTTGAATACATATACTTGTTTTATAAACATGAATATGATTTAGCCATCCATGGAAGAGGAGAGGAAGATGAAGTTTTATTTTGTTTTTGTTAATAACTCCTTACTAACACAATAATTATTATTTTTCTCTATTGTCATTTACAATATTTCTAAATATGTAGAAATCTGAAAAATTACAAAATAATAACTTCACCTTGTATTCTTTCAACTCTTTGAAAGGAAAAATGAGACCAAAAATATATATATATATATATATCTCTCTCCCTTGCACTTGGCCAAATCCTTCTCATTTACAAGAATGAATGAATTCTTGTTTTCTCTTCATTTGTTTTGTTTCAATTTTTTACCATAAAAAATTCAATTGCTTTTACCATTTTCATAATGGATGAAACATTATCATTATTAAAGGAAGTGTTTCCTCCATTAGCCAAAACATAACCAGACACTTCAATGAAACAAAATGAATAAAATTCATTTAATTGCTTATATTAATACATGTAATATAACCAAATCTTCCACCATTTATAATGGCCAAATATTAAATCCTTTTAAACAAAATTAATGCACTAAATTATATAATAATGTTTAGTGCATTAAAAGTATATAATAAATAAATCAAAAACTATTTTTGATTATTTAATTAATATAATAAAATAAATCAAAAACTATTTTTGTATTATTTTATTAATATATCATGAAACAAAATGAAGGGCTTAGATCTTGCCATTTGTCACCATCTTATTGGTTAACAACTTTTGTTAATAATATTATCCAAAAAATCAAAAACTATTATTGTATTATTTAATAAATATATCATGAAACAAAATGAATGGCTTAGATCTTGCCATTTGTCACCATCCTATTAATTAACAACCCTTGTTAATTAATTAAGTGATGTGCTTAACAATTAAGTCTTGATAAATGCGCATCCCGAGGGATCCCGAAATAATTATGCTCTTTTGTTGAAATTTATTGGATCAAATTAATTCAATCCAATCCGCTACCCCAATGTGCAACGAGTACACTTCATATTATGAGATTCTCTAGGTCCACACCTAATTTGTCATATGGAGCTCCTTTATACGTCCATGAACGATGCCCCATACACACGTTACGGATATTACAAATTAGCATGTTAGACCATGCCAGTTGAGGTTATTATATATTCGTATAATCCTTCCATCAATTTATATCCTTGAATAGTAGAGATATAGATCATTACCGTCAAATCTCTATTTGCTCAACCATGAACCTATCTCCAGATTTATATTTTATTAAACAATATCCACAATCACTTTTGTGATATTGTTTATTCCTCCGGAATATATTTTTCGAGGTTTATGCTTGCAATCACAAGACTTTCTGAAATACAATCTTGAAGCATCAGGATATATAACCCACTTATATGAGCTAATAAATCCCATATCTACGCACACCAGACTGCATGAGCATCGGACCATAACTAGCGACACCTACGGTCAAACCATGAAAGGTTTTTGACATGTATGGAACCAAAGCATGGTGGATCACTCACAAGCCCATCGTGGCGCTCAGGTCAAAAGACCACAACTACTACTCAACTTAGAAGACCTTCCATTGACGGCTTTATGAGATGCCTATTGGATGTCTTCGTGAGTCTGTTCAATATCCAGTCCTTACTGAATACCTGCACCTCTATACGAGCTTCCTACTAAGCTCATGGTTTGCTAAGACTAACCATCTGGACTATCCAGATATAGACATACACTAATCTATATTAATGGGTTCCACCGATAGACCCGCATCGATGCAATTAGATTAGGAACATTGTGTTTAAGAACATACTTGCATAATGACATTTTCTAGCACCATCTGCAACTCCTTGCAGCTATGTCATTACTAATATATTCTCGGGTCATTGTCCCATTTCAGACAAGGTTCTAACTTTTTAGATTTCGCTAACTATATGAACATGCTAACTCTTAGTATCACTAACTCTTAGCACTACTAACTCTTAGTATTTATAACTATTAGCGTTGCTAACTCTTAAAACTAATCTAAACTCTTTTAGACCAGATCTGAACTCCTTCAGATCATACAATGTCTAAAACGTTACAAGCATCTTACCATTTTAATTATAAATAATATTAACAATTTTAATAGAAATGATAATTGTATAAATACTATCACTATATATTTATACATAATGAGATGGCACGTAAGCACAAATCCCAACAGTTATGTGTTCCGTATGTAGGGAGGATTTTATTGGTATCTAAAGAAAAAGTGAGTCATCACATTCGTGTGGTGGCGTATTGGTATATGTGAAAGGATTCACCGATGATCAAGGTGAGGGTTTGGCTCTTACCTTTAGACATGAGCGTTATATATGTATAATTTAAGCCTTACTTGTGCTATTCCTCTCATATGGTATGTCATGGACAGATGACATTTGGCTCATTATGTGATATGTGATATGAAAGTCCTACTAAGTAGTAGTTGAGTGATGGTATTCCTATTATATGTTTTGAAAGAATGTGTAAGCGCTTACCTAACATGTGATTTGATAAGATTATGATTTTGATTTATCATGACATATCATACATATATATTGTGTGTATATATATATATATATATATATATATATTTATATTTTGATATATGAAAAACTAGTATGCTTACTTAGTTTTATACTCATTATAGTTTATGGTGATTTCAGGTAAATAAAGTAAATATGTGCTTAGCAGATTTGGCAAGGTTTCTGCTGTCCCATGGGTTCCCTAAGTTGCTAGGTTGATGAGTGTTTCATTTGTGGACACATGGTTTAAGATATTTGATTTGTCCATATTAAATAAATACTTATGTATTATTTTATTAAGTATGGTTGTATTTGGTTTATGTTTCACCAAGTATGGTCATGGGTGGAACTTTGTGGTAAACTTATTAGCAACTTGCTAAGGATTCTTATGTTGAATTTAAGTTTAAAATTTTATGCAATATTAATTATGAGTGCACATTATTGAATAAGTGTAAGTTATGTCGTATGTCAGATTTTTTGGGTCTAAGGCGTGACACTATCTCAGAAATTCTTGTGACCACAAGCATTAATCCCGAGAAAGAGTTTCTGTTAGGGTAGAACAATATGTGCAAACGGCAAAGGCGTTTGCACATATTGTTCAGTGAGATACAAGTCTGGGGATAAGACATGGATGAGCACTAGGGATTTGACGGTGATAATCTATATCTCAATACATCCAGAATATCATGATGGAAGGACTATATGTATGCGTTGTAACCTCAATTTGCATAGTTCAACGCGCTGATTTGTATATCTGTGACGTGTGCGTGGGGCAATGTTCATGGACTTATAGAATAGTTCTATTTGATGAATCGGGCATGGACCTAGGGAGTCCCGCGATATGGAGTGTACTCATTGTGCATTGGGGCAGCGTGTTGGATTAAATTGTTTAGCTAACAATATTCAACACTACCATAGGAATACCTGTGTGTCTGTATTTAAGTGTTAAATATAATATTTGTCAATAATTATTATTTACTAATTGTAAAATGACACTTGGTGCATAATGGACCCTCGGTTGAGTTTACTCAAGTGTGGGTTTGGTGGGACGCACTAGGGGGTAGGCTTGGTAACTATTTATGAGGGGTAAAATGATCATTTTACACAATGATTATTTAATTATAGAATAATCAATAATATCTCATTATAATAATATATTATATATTATTTTATTACATAATATTATTATATTAAATAATGCTTTTTAGTTATCAAGCATTATTTATATTATATTATTATTTAATATAATAATATTTTTTTCATAAAAGTGTTTTGTTTAATATTATAATATATAATATTATTATTTTATTATTTTGAGATATATAAGTGTGAAATATGTGTGTTTTGTGTAAGTGTTTTTTTGCTAAGAAAGAGAAATGGAGAAAGAAAAAAAAAAAGAAAATGGTGTTCAGAAAGAAAGAAGAAGAAAAAGAAAAAAATAAGAAAAATGAAATTGTTTCATTTTTCTATGGTACCATGAGAAGAAATTTTGAATTGCTTCAATCTCCATTTCTTATCCTTTTAGAGAAAATAAAGAAAACACACAACCGACTATTTTAGAGGATTTAAGAGTTAAACCCAATAAAGGCTATAAGGTTGCTGTTCTAGCTCGCCAAGCTCACCAAGTTGGTAACTAGAACTACCCACGAGTTGGTCTCCATGCGAACTTCGAGAAAATACGTGTATAATATTACACGTTCAGGTGATTTCTTAGCACTACTAATATATTAATGTGATTAATATATTTTATTTATTGTGTTTATTGTATGTTTTAATGCTTCCGCCACGTTAAATATGTATGTGATACATATTTTAGGCAATAGACACAATTGCACATGTATATACTCATGTGTATTAGATCCCCGAAAAAATTCATTTATCACAATTTAATCATCATTTTGTTTCCCTTCTTCTGAGCGAGATAAATGGTCTACAACCTGATTCTTTGTACATTCTCTATCTCTGATCTCTAAATTAAATTCTAGAAGCAATAATACCTATCCGATCAACCTTAACTTTGCATCTTTCTTGTGGATCAAATACTTGATAGCTAAATGATCATAGAAGACTGTCACTTTAACACCAATTTGATATGCTTAGAACTTGTTAAAAGCAAACACAACTACTAGTATCTCTTTCTCAATGGTAATGTAATTATTATGAGCATCATTTAGGGTGTTTATTACATAATAAATTATGTGAAACACTTTATTCTTACACTGTCATAGCACTACTCCCACTGCACTATCACTAGTGTCGCATATTAACTCAAAAGAAAAACTCCAATCTAGTGCTATTATGATCAGGACTAAAATGATCATCTTCTTTAACACTTCAAATGCTTCCAAACATGCTTAATTAGAATTGAACTTCATATTTTTCTCCAACAAGTTGTACAATGGCTTGAAAATTTTGAAGAAATCTTTTATAAACCTTCGATGAAAGCCCACATAACCAAGAAAACTCCTTACTCTTTAATAGTTACTAGTAGTCGAGTCTTCTCAATTACCTCAACTTTAGCACAGTTAACCTCTATTCCTCTTAAAGAAATCTTACTGCCTAATACAATTCCCTCTTTAATCATAAAGTGGCATTTCTCCTAGTTAAGCATTAAGTTGGTTTCTCACAACTCTTAAGTGAAAATACTAGATTTTCAAGGCATGTGTTGAATGAATCACCAAAGACTAAGAAACCATCCATAAGAACCTCTAAGAATTTCCACAATGTCTGAAAAGATTGCCATCATGCCATCGTTGAAATGTAGGTGATGCATAATAATGTCCAAAAGGCATCCTCTGAAATGTAAATGTTCCATATGGACATGTGAAGGTGGTCTTTTTCTAATCTTCTAGTGCTATCGCAATCTGGTTATAGCCTAAATACCTATCCAAGAAATAGTAGTATTGGTGCTTGATCAATCTATCTAACATCTAATTAATGAAGAGCAAAAGGAAGTGGTCATTTTTTTGTGGCTTTATTCAGCTTATAATAATCCATTCATACCTTCCATCGAGTTATTGTTTGAGTTGGGATCAATTCATTATTTTGTTAGATATAATAGTCACTCTTCCTTTTTAGCAAACATTGCATTGGACTCAATCATAAGCTATTAGATATAAGGTAGGTGATCCCTGTATCTAACCATTTGATTATTTCCTTCTTCATCACTTCTTTCATCACTAGATTCAATATTCTTTGTTACTCTATAGTTGGTTATAACCCTCTTCCAATAGTATTTTGTGCATGCAAACAGATGGTGTTATACACAAATGTCAACTATAGTTCAACCCAATGCTCTCTTGTAATTTCAGAGTACTATCAAGTAATTTATCTTCCTATACTTTATCAAGATAAAAATAAATAATGACATAAAGTGTTGAACATTTTCCTAAATAGCATACCATAAATGAATTGGTAAGGGCTTAAGCTCGAGAACTAATGGCTATTTAATTGAGGGCTTATTACGTACCTTACTATTTTCTTGTCTATCTGTGGTTCAAATATTGACCTTTTGCAATCAAAACATGGTGGTGAAGAATTCAGCACCTTTAAGTATTCTTGTGCTTCATGGTTATCTGTTTTGTCTTTATTGATTATTGCATCTTTAAGAGAGTTATGGAGTGTATTACTACTGAACACCTTTTATACTTCACTTTTGATCACATCAATACTAAAGCTTTCATCAGCTTCACTTGGGAACCTTAGAGCCTTGAATACATTGAATGTTACTTCCTTATTTTAGACTCTCATTGTCAATTCAACTTTCTGAACGTCAATTAATGTCCTCTCAGTGGCTAAAAATGGTCTACCCAATATGATAGGAATTTTTTATCTTCTTTTATATCTAGCATTATGAAGTCAACTAGAAAGATGAACTTGTCCACCTTGACTAGCATGTCTTCAATTATACCTCTTAGGTAGGTTATGATTAATTTGCAATTTATAGGGTGACACTAGTAGGCTTTGCTTCAACTAAGCCTAATTTGTTGTAGATTGAAAGTGGAATGAGATTGATACATGCCCATAAATCATATAGAACCTACTTAAAATACTGATTTCCAATTGCTTATAGAATAATGAAACTTTTAGGATCTTTGAGTTTATGAGGCAATTTCTTCTACAAAATGGCAATGCATTCTGGGTTAATGCCACTATTTCAAATTCATTCAACCTTTTCTTTCTTAAGAGTATGTTTTACATGAACTTGATATAACTCAACATCTATTTTAATGCATCAACAAAAGGAATATTAATATGTAACTATTAAACAATTTCCAAAAATTTGAAAAATTACTTATCGATTTTTTGTTTTTACAGCCTTTGAAAGAATGGTAGAGATGGATTATAAGGTTGCATAAGATTTTTCTTCACTGCTTCTCTCCTTGCTGTACCTTTTACATTAATTGTTTCTATAAGATTTCTTGAACTTTCTATGCTTTTATGGGTTGTTGCATTTTTATGGTTTTACTGGTGTTTTTGCATAAATTTGATGTTCTAGTTGCTATTCTAGAAGCTATTATGCATTTGGTTGTAATTCTTTGCCACATCTTAAAATGACTACCTTATAATGCTCTTTATCACCTTTGAGATTAGTTTCTATACTGCTCGATAAAGATCCTTGTAGATGGCTATTTCATGCTAAAGCCAGCTATCCAACATAAGTCTCCAAGGTCCGTAGAGTAGTTGCTTAACTCTGTATAAGTTGGTCATTTTGTTTCATTTACTGCATTAATAATTCTTCTAAACTAAGCTTCATCTCTTGCTATCATTGAATTATTAGGATGAAAATTTTGGGTGGATGAATCGATCTTGAAGATTGCCCTTAGTTGTTACTCTTAGAAAAGTTGAGATAATTTTGCCATCTAAGATTATAATAGTTAGGTAGAAATTGTGATGATTTTTGTTGGAGTTCTCTATATACTGTGTCATCTCCATATATTGACCATTCTGGTGGTTATCTCTATAAAAGTCACAAGTGATTAGTTGACTCTTCACTCAATTAACTCATAAAGCATTAACCTTTTTAGAAAATAAGTTGACTTAGGCAGCTAATATAGTGAGGGCATTTACATCATTTACACCAGTAGCCTTCCTCGAATTCACTCTCTCTACTAACCATTGATAGCTATCGGTTACCATCTCCTCTAGCAAGTCACAAGCTTTATCTATAAATTTATCCATCAATGCTCCGCTAGCTGCAGCGTCTACTATTGTTTTCAATTTGCTCATAAGCTTGTTGTAAAATGTTTGTACCAATAACCATTTTGAGACTCTATGGTGTGGGCATTTCCTTAGCGTATCCTTAAATATTTTCCAAGCCTCATACAATGATTTTGAGTTAAACATTATAAATGAGGTAATATCATTGTGCATCTTCACTGTTTTTGCTAAGGGAAAGGATTTTGCTAGATATTTCTGAACTAGAACATCCCAAGTTGCTATAGATCATAAAAGCAAGAACATTAACTAGTTTTTTTTACCTTATCCCTCAATGAGAAATTCAATAACCTCAATTGGGTGGCATTGTCTGAATGTGTCACATATTTCTACAAAGTTCACAATGTGTTCGTTAAGATTATTATGTGGAAGCCACTAAACTGCACAAATCTTTCAGCATCTAGATCATACTCATCTTGATTTTGAAATTATTAGCATTAACTGTTGGTCTTTGAATGCTAGAGTGTATCACATCAACCAATAAGATAGCACAATCCCTCAGAGTTCTTGGTTCTTCAACTGGTATGTACGGTGGATCATCTATGTTGCTTGCTTTTGTATGCTCATCAAAGTCTTCTTAGAGTTCTTTCATTTTTTGGGTCAAAAGTAATTAGTTCAACACATTATGCTTGTCACATAAATATTTTAAATAATTTGAAAAGAAAAAAAAACAATTATAATAAATAAATAAGTATATAAAATAAAAGCTTGATGGGTTGGTATTTAGTATTGGCTAAAGAAAATAAATTTTTAACTTGTTGGGTGATTTTTAAAGTACAAGTATACATTATTTTTAACTAGTAATAAAGTAATGAATAGGATGTTGATCCCATAGAGAGCTTACATTTATTTCTAACTAAGTACTAAAACTATATTTTCTAAGTTTTATCTAGAAAATATGAAACTTGCAATGATAAGAATTATGATGAATATTAAAAATTTAACAAATATGAAAACATAATTTCTTGATAGCTTTAAGAAATATCAAGATAACAGAAACCTAGGATTATAACTTTATCCCTCAATATGTTTATTAAACTAATTCAATTACTCCTCATATTAATCCCTAAATTGATTATTGGTTAAAGCATTAACTCTTACGTAAGCCTCTTCTGATGGTTGAGGGAATATATTTTAATCTATTAACCACCTATATTCCTATGGTAATTAGTAAGAATTAAAATTCATTAAGTGCAAGTTTTATTAACCATACATGCCATATAGGTATATTCTTATCCTATATGACGTTTATAGCAACTTATTGTAATATCCAATCCCTATTAGTAGTATTGGCGCCTAGATTTTAGTATAGAGTAATGAAGACACTGTGGGGTTACCAGATTTTAACCCTGTTAGAAATATTTTTTTTATGGTGTGCGTGAGAGATATTAGACCTAATTTGGTAATTTTACACTCGTTTGGAGCATCGAACAACTCTAGAATATTTTTGGAATTTTTCTCTATTGGCTTAAAAAAAGAAATTTTAATTCACTACATGAATTTTCATATGTATGGAACAAGCCATTGTTGAGAAACACAATACATATATTAGATAATGGACACTTTAGAGACAATTTCATGGATTGCCAAGTTGGGAATTCTAGTTAGTTCATTTGACTATTCTAACTAGATAGTTACAAAGAAATCAATTACATACTTAGTTTTCAACTAATGGCAATTTAGAAATTTTGAGTTAGTTGATGGGCAAATTGGTCATTTAGAAGAGCACTATATATATAGAAGAAGTGTGTAGAAATTGCATGAGACAAAAAGCAAACATCTTAGAGCAAGAGAAGCAAAATTCGGCCAAGGGGAAGGGGTTGCTACTATAGTGAAATTTCATTTTTTTTTCATGATTTTTCATTCTTATTTAAGATAAAATAAGGTTACATACCAGTTCCTAAGATCAATTGAAATCTCCATTAGTAAAAATTCAAGAAAAAGAGGTAAAAAAAGCATTATTTTGTGAGATTGATATGTGAACTTTCAAGATTGCTTCAATTGACGTTCTTGTGTTCATTCTTGGTTTAGATTGAGTTGAATTCTAGTGTAGAGCTTGAAAAAGTCATCAAATTGAAGAAATTGGCAAGGTAAGAATTAGGGTTTTAGGTGACTTTGATGTAGAGACTTCAATTGATTGTAATTAGGGCATTAGAATGAAATTGGCTTGATTTTAATGCAATTGGAAAAAGAAATTAAGAAAAGAAATACGTTGGAACAAAGGGTGAAATTCTGCCATTTTAGGGAAGTTAGGGATTGAGTTGTGTTTTGGTTGAATTGTTGTGAATAAATGGTGTCTTTTGTAAATTGAATGTATATGGTTGATTGAAAAATCAAAAATGAAGAAAATGGGACATAATTGTCCATTTTGGAAGGTAAAGAGAAATTATGTCCAACCGAAGTTATAGGGTGTTAAGAAATTTTCAGGGCGTCGAATGGTGAATTAGATAAGATTAAATGGCTCCGTAAATGAAAATTAGAAAGTAGTATCCATCCGAGCTTTGTATGCCAATTAGGGAGTTTAGTTGTTAAATGAGATTCTAGCATTCAATTTAGTTCTAAATGTCATTTATGGTGTGTAGGTGAAGAAAACCGAGATCAGTAACGGGAGCAGAAATCTGGAGCGAAATTGAGCAGAGAGCAGTTGTGAGTGAAAACCTATCATTTTGTTTATCTTTCATTTATTATGTTTTTGCATAATGAAATTGTATGTTTTAAGAGCTTTTAATGCATAGACATGATTTATTATTTCGATATATATCCATAGATATGCATTTACATGTTCGGTTTAAGAAACAGTTTTAAAACTACTACATCAATTTCAAAGGCCATTGGTACTGTCAAATTATAGTGGTGGTGATTGTATTAGACTCGATCGGTATATCCCGTACATATGGGCAGGTTTTGGGGGTGTGTCACTAACTCCGGGAAGTCTGGATATCTAGTCATGTGAGTCGCTCTATGTGTACAGGGTATTGTCTCGCTATATGTATGCGATGTAGGATTCCACTGCATAGCCAGTGAGATGTCTTGAGATGTCACTGTGGGTGCTGCTAGTTGAGGCGCCCCGTGACCTACTCACGTGTGCAGTGCTAGTTGAGTCGTTGCATGAGTATAGAGCTTTATGGTTACTATTGTTACAGTTTAGAAAGAAAATGGCCGAGTGAGGGCTTTAATAGTTTTCTATCTACCAATTTCATATTATATGTTTATATGCACATTCTAGTTATTATGTTGTATAGATTTTGGATATTATTTTTCAGAGATGTAAACAAAACCCGCTTGGCAAGATTTTATCGGCATATGATGTTAGAAATTATTTTACAGTTTTATACTAGTTTTAGAAGTATGATTTATGCATGTCTTTTAGAATTTAATATTTATGCAGAATGTTGTTTTATTTGAAATCTTAAATGCACTCACTGAGCTCCTTTAGCTTACTCATTTTGTGTTTTATATTTTCTAAACCCCCTTCTCAGGTGCAGGTCTTGATACACTAGCTATTGATTCTCTTATTGCTAATTAGTAGGTGAAATCTGAAGATCAATTTTGTACATGTAAATGTGCTAAATAGCACTCTTTCTGTTTTCAACATAGTAGTTCTAGATTTGTGTATTTGTAGATATTTTTTGGATAACCAAGAAGAGATTTCGATATTTTGATGATTGTTTCACTTTTTATCAGTATTCCAGTTTTATGATCAGAATGAAATTATTGAGTTGAGTTAGAATTGTTTTAGAAAGGACCGGAGGTCCTATTTGGCAGTATTAAGAAGTGGTTTTGAAATAGAAGTGTAATTCTGTGCAAGTTTTGCACTGAATTTTCAGAAAAATAGGGAAAACTTTGTCCCTTTTTTTTAAGAATTAATATGTCATTTTCATATATATTCCAAGATTTTCTCAGTAATAGTAAGAACAAAAAAAACAATTTTTCAACTTACCCGTTAAATTTTGAGGAACTTCTGTCGAGGTACCCGGTAGGGCCATTTGGATCTACAATAGAGAGTCTCGGGGCGGGTCCTGTCACTTATACTATAATCATGCATCAACTTGCTTTTGGCTTGGCACAATAATGCCTTTATCAATTGTGTTCCCAATTTAATTTAAATATTGGCCAGGTAAATGAAAGCATTAAGCATAAACAATTTGAATAATCAAAATTGAGTTCCTAATAATGGAAACTAATCAATCCAATAACATGTTAGTTCAAGTATGTAATTCTCGTAAATAAGATTTAGTTCGACAATGCAAGAGTCTAAAAATAAATCAAAGAAAAAACATAGATATAACCAATAGTAATTCAGATATGGAAGAAAGACTTCCTTCAATCTTTCAAAGCTTTTTTGCTCTTAATTATATTGCAATGAATTTGTCTTAGACTTTGTTGAATTTCCTCTGGCTTTTCTCTCTTTCTTTGAAGTAAAATTTGACTTTCTCATCTTGTGGCTTAAAAGAATGAAATTTTTATACTTTTCTAAAATCCTTAATTTGAACCCTAATTTCTAAAGGCATTTTTATCAAAATATGACCTAGTACTAAGATGAAGGCGCAAGCTCGTTATGGTGTTGAGACTTTGGAATAGGAGTTTTTTGAAAATTTGGTTCAATGCCACAACGAAGGTTTAAGCTTGCTATTACACTGAGTCTCGGGTTAAGACTCTAAATTGTTCTTTATCAGTACTGCGAAGGCTCTTTTTCGCCAAAGTGCTGACTCTTTTATGAAATTATTTCTTTATTTTCCTTGATTTATCTCCAAATTCAGCCGTTTTGCGCCATTTTCTTCATATTCCATCTGTTAAGCTCAATTCCTATAAAATTCATCAATAAACACATATAGCCATAAAATCACTCAAATTTGAACAATTGTTAAGTCAATTAGGATCAATTTTTGTACATTAATTTACCCTTATCAGTTTGTAGTGAAACACAAGTCGAAAAATTTTAAAATGTTCAAAGAGTTTTGACTTGAAGTAGAGAAACAAATCAAAAAATTCATTAAATAAATTCCTTTGGTTAGATCGAGGTAGTGAATACAGGAGCAGTAAATTCATTAATTATTTAAAGAAAAATGAGATTCTCACTTAGTATATTCATCCAGGTACTTCTTAATACAATGGTATTTTAGAAAATAATGAATTGGACTTTATTAGATATGATCTAATCAATAATAAGTTTTATTGATCTTTCTAAATATCTTTATGGATATACTTTAGAAACTCCTGCTCATTTATTGAATAGAGTTTCATCAAATGTTGTTCTTACCACTCTATATAAGATAAGGACTGATAGAAAATAAAAATTTAAGTATGTTAAGATTTGGGCTGTCCTGCTTATGTAAAATTTATGCAACGAGACAAACTTGAACCTAAAGGATACAAGTATCGATTCATTAGATATCCCAAGCATTGTATGGGATATCAATTCTATGATCCCAAGGAACCAAATATGTTGTTATGCCACTTTCCTAAAAACATAGTTTGTATTAGATGGTGGGGATTATAGAAAGGCTATACTTAATGAACTCAATGAACATATCAATGAATCGGTGAAGGAAACTTAGATTCAATTAAGTGAGATACCTTTGACACATCCTCCCCATTGGTTGGAAAGGATCTCGAGGCCATTGTAAGATATGGTATAATGCCTGAAGATACCTTTAATGTTATCTTAGTTAAAGAAAATGACCATTTGACTTATAGAGAAATGATGTTAGATTGATTAAGGTAAATGGCAAGACACTATAAAATTTGAGATTGATTATATACATGAAAATTAAGTTTAGGACTTAGTTGAAGTTTGCAAAGTTATTGTTTATATTGGTTATAAATGGGCTTACAAAAGGAAGTATGGGCCTGGTAAGAAGGTGGAAACCTTCAAAGCTGACCTGATAGTAAAATGATATACTAAAAAACCTAGAATAGATTATGAGAAAACCCTTTTGTTAATAGCCATGCTAAAATCAATTCGAATTTTATTGGCCATTGTTGCACATTATAATTATGAAATCTAGCTGATGAATGTAAAGACAGTTTTTCTAAATAAAAATCTTGAGAAGGAGATATACATGGAATAGCCTATGTACAATCTAATGTTTGGGGGAATTTGATAAAGGCAAATTTGTCATATATTTTCTCATGTTTTTATTTTGATATTTTATTGTTTTATGAGAATAGATGGCTATTTATGGACATTATTGTTATTTATAGGGACTTGAACAAAATTTAAAGAAAGGATGCAAAAGAAGCAAAAACAGGGACTATGTGACACATTCAAGTACAATGTTCCAGCGCCGGGACGATAATCCTTGTAGCGCTAGGGCACTGGACATATACTTTGAAAACTTTGCATTTTAGTCCCTATTTTTGCTCTTTTTGCATCCTTTTTTAAAATTTCATTCAAGTCCCTATAAATAACAATAATGCTTATAAATAGCCATCTATTCTTATAAAACAATAAAATATCAAAATAAAAACATGAATAAATATATGACAAATTTGCCCTTATCAAATTCCCCCAAACTTTACATTCAGTAAGACTTCTAATCTAGTATACAAACTAAAAAAGTCAATTTATAAGCTTAAATAGGTTTCCTGAAGCTAGAATCTTTGTTTTGACAGTGTAATCAGAGTGTCTAGTTTTATCAAAAATGAAGAGAAAGTCTGTGTGTATATAAAATAGTTAGTGGGAATATATAATTGTTGTTTTGGTGCTCTATATGGATGACATAATAATTATTCGAAATGATATTCGTATGTTATGATCAGTCATGAGTTATTTGAGTAAGAATTTCTCAATAAATAATTTGGGAGAGGCTTCCTTTATACTGGATGTAAAGTTTTATAGAATTAGACTAGAAAGCTAATTGGCTCTCTCAGTCATTATACATAAATAGTATTTTAGAAAGGTATAACTTCAGAAATTGTAATATAGTTAATGTACATTTTCAAATATGACATTCATCTTTCTAAGGGAATGTGTCCACAAAATAATCATAACATACCTTATGCATCAACTGTTGGTAGCATAATATATGTCTTATTATGTACAAAACCTGATATCAGTATAATTGTAAGTGTTACAAGCTATTATAAGTCTAATCTAAGTGACAACCATTAGATAGCCATGAAACATATCCTTAAATACCTTAAGGGTACAATGGATAAGTTTTTAATAAATGGAGAAAGTGACTTACAAGTGAGAGAATTCACTGATTCAAATTTCTAGTCTGATTTGAATGATAAAATGTTTACATTTGATTTTGTATTTCTTCTCAATAGTGCCATTGCTAGTTGAAAGAGTGCAAAAGAAGGATCTACAAATAATTGTAGCACAAAGGCAGAATACATTGTGACTTCAAAGTTGTAAAGAAAGAAGTATAGATACACAAGTTCGTTACAGAGTTAGAAGTTGTTCCAAGCATAGTAGATTACATTCGATTATACTATGATAACAATGAAGCAATAGCTCAAACAAAGTAACCTATGGCACATTAGAAATCTAAGCATATGGAGCAAAGGTATCTATAATTAGAGAGATGTTGTCCAGAGGAGATGTTATAATTTATAGAATACAAACTACTAAAATATCCACCTTTAACTCCTAAGCATTTGTTAAAACACGCGGAGTTGATAGGTATTAGATATCATCAAGAATGATACTAAAGCAAGTGGGAGTTATTGAAATTGGTACTCATGTGCCATTCAATTTTTTGTATAAATTTTGTAATTTTATACAATAAACATTTTCATAAATTGTTATTTATAATATGATATTAATCTTATTCTTTTTTATTTATTATAGATCAAAAATAGTTTAGATTGAAACTAATATTTAGTATTTTTAAAAGCTTAAAATCTTATCTAAAGTGGGACAAAGATCCAAGAATATTTATTGTAGTGACATAATTATAAAATGTTGCAAATGGTGCTAAAAAATGTCACTATATGGTGTATTCTCGAAACGATTCCTTGTTGAAGGTTTACCGACATAGGTCAATTAGTAAACTATAAAAACCAGTCTATGCCTATATCTATATTATCTAGACGATTAGTCTAAGTAGACTGTAAGCTTAGTAGAAGCTCGTATAGGAATATTGGTATCTAGTTAGGATTGGATACTATACACTCATAAAGCCATCTAAAAGACATTTCATAAAGCCATCAATAGATAGTCTTCTCAAGTTGAGTAGTATTTCTGGCCTTTAAACCTAAGCACCATAATGTTCTTGTGAGTGAACCACTATACTTGATTCCACACAGGTCAGAGACCTTTCATGTTTTGACCTTTAGGCATCATTGGGTATGTTCCAGTGCTCATGGAGACTAATGTATGTAGATATGAGATCTGATAGCTTATATGGTTGAACCATATATCATGATACTTAAAGATTATATTTTAAAAAATATTTTTACCAAAAGAATCTCCTTAGAAATAATTTCTGTAAGGGGAAAAAATATCCAAAAATACTTTTTGGTTATTTTTCAAGATACAAATCTAGAGATAAGTTTATGGTCGTGTATATAGAGACTTGACGGTATAGATTTATGGCTCTGCTCTTCTGATATATAAGTAACGGAGGGATTATACAAATATGTATAACCTCAACTTGTATGGTTCAACACATCATCTTATAATAACTATGATATGTAGGTAAGCATAGTTCACAGACTTATGAAAATGTTTCATATAACAAACGGGTGTGAACTTAAAGAGTTCCATAATATGAAATATACTTATTGAGCACTAGGATAGCAATTAGTCAATTAATGATTAGTCAAATTTATGTGAATAATAATTATAAGATAATTATTATTTAATTAAAGGGTTATATAATTAAAGAGTTCAATTTGGGGCGTTATTTTTTTCTCGGATAAACGGAATTTAAATTTTTCATATAACAAGAAGAACACATATCAAATTCTAAGCATTAGAACTCGACATGTGCCATGGCCAAGTATAGCACTTAGTGGTATTATTTGTTGACTTTTTTTCTTGCTTAATTGTTAAACATTGTATGGTTGAAAAGATAACTAAAAGCATGCAAACTAGTAGCTTAAGAAAATGGACACACTTGTCGTACTAGCTTAGTTAAAGTGCTGACATGGTAGCATGCTTAATTGTTAAGCATTTCATTATGCATAAACAACACAAAATGTTTTTGGTTAATGGCTTAGGATATAAACACACATACCTCACTAATTTGGTTAACTTTTGCATGCTTAAGGCTTTGGCTTGCTTATTTGGAAAAGACTAATGAAATGAGAGATGAAGGCCAAAACTGTTATCATATCTTTGTTGTAATAAAAGAAATTGATAGTATAAGACTTAAAGGTTGAGCAAGTAAAACACAAATAAACAAAAAGTTAAGTGCTACCAAATAATTCTAGAGCAAAATATTCCTACCTCTATTTTTGGCATAGAATTATTCATGTGATATACTCATTTATGAGCTCCACACTTAAGGATTAAATACACTTAAATGAAAAATTTGCTAAAGTATATATTCAATATATCCATACCATATTTGATTATACATTACAGTGATACAATGCATGTTAAAAGGAAATGTATGGAAGCATTATGCTTAGGTTGTAATATGCAAAATTTTATGAATATGTTAAGCTTGTATTGTACATTTTAGTTTTAGATTATGCATTTTACTTCTTATCCTTTAAATGGTGTTGCTGTTAGTTGGAAAACAAAGATCTATAGTTGATTCTACAATAGAGGCAGAATCCATAAAGCATTTGATAAGTGACTTGTGGCATACGTAACACTTGTCACTCATAAATGCTTAATTGTTAAACAACATGCAACACTTGTCACACATACATGCTTAAGTGTGATGCAACATGCAATACTTGTCACTCAAGCATGCTCAAGGCTTAGCAAAAAAAGGTTTAGAAATGTGCTTAAGAGTTAAGTAAAAAAAAACAAAACACAAAGTTCAATAGTGATAGAGGCGTAAATGCATTAAGTATATTTAACACCCTGAACGTAAATTTTGTTCAATTTATGAACTTTTGGCTATTTGATTGTTTTTTTGTCATAAATAGGTGCATGAGAGAAAATGTGATGATTTGGGACAAACATGAGGCAATATTGAGGGAAACAAAGAAGTTGCACTCAAAATATGAGAATCGACAAACCCAAGCTTGGGTGCCGTAGCACCTAGGGCAAAGAGTTTGGCACCGCAGTGCCCAAGTTGCCCATCGCTAGTCCATTTCTAAGTTCGAGCATTGCGATGCTCAGTCTAGCACTGCAGCACTTGTGTGACATATAAAACACCTCCTCAAAAGTCCTATTTTGACTTGTATTCGATGACGTTTGATTCTAGGGTTTCTTAAACCTATAAAAGTACTCTTTTTAGAGCCAAAACACAAAATTTTAAAGAGAAAAAACGTAAGAAAATAATTTACAATACAAAATCATGAGATCAAAGCCAAGAAATCAAGATTAAGCTTTAAGTCGAGGAAGAGAGAGAAGCTACGGCATCTTTTTAATTAGTTTTTCTTTTTCTTCTTCTTATTATTATGTTCTTGTTCTTGCTGTTATTCTTGGATTGGTTTGATACTCTTGATTTAGTGTTGAGCTAAACTTGTTTGATTTAGAATTAGACTTTTGAACCTAGTATATAGTTAAATTTTGTTAATTCTTAGTTTATGAACTTAATATATATAATTAATTCATTTTATTTTGAGTTTATTGCTTTCATTATATCTGGCTAATATTTTGAATGATTGAGGAACCATAAAAAACTATAAAAATGAATTCATATGTTTAACCTATAATAGCTTAATGCATAATCATAGGGTAACAACTATGAATTCCATGTAAGATAGACATATACCTAAATGGTATGTATAGTATAATTTATGCTTGATCTTATTGAATTAAATTCCATTCTGATTACCCTAGACATATAAGTAGTTGTTAGAATACGTAATATAGTCACTCTACCATCGACACAGGCTTGTGATGAGATTAGAGTCTAGCCAATTAATTTATATTAAGGGATTAACTAAGAGGTTAATAAATCCAATGGAATACTAGGTGATGAATCGAAACCCTAGATTGTTATTAATTAGTGAATTCATCTCTTTATTTATCATTGGTTAAATATTAGGTTTAGTTTAAATTTATAGAACTAGGTTAATTAATTGAATTTCATATTTTAGTTTTTCTAGATAAAAGTTAAGTATATATAATTATAGTAATTGATTGAAGAATTAGATCAAATAGTCCCTGTGGGAAAGTTTCTTGGACTTTAAATCTTATATTACGTGATACGATAGCGTATATTTGCGCTAGCTATTATAGCATATATCAAGGTTTTAGCACCGTTACCGAGGACTATTTATATTTATTCTTATATCAATACTAATATCAAACTAGTTTTTAATTCAGAATTTTTTATTTTTTATTTTTTTTCTTCTTTTTACTTGATTTTGTTTTTCTTTTGCTTTGACAATTCAGGCAATGGGTGAAAAGTATTGACTTAACTTCTTTTGATATTGAGATCAAAATAATATTGCATAGACTTCGATGTGAACAGTGCTAGTAATTTTTTTATATGGAGAAAAACAATGATCACATAAACATCCCTGTGTTTGAACCTATGATACCACATAGAGTACTGAAATAGTATGCAGTCTTTACTGCAGATGGTGCTCAATCTAGTATCCAGCAACCAAACATCAACGCAAATAACTTTGAGATCTAGCTGAGTATGATTCAAATGCTGAAATAGTGTGTATAGCTTAGTGAAGCTCTCAATGATAATCCTAACATGCATATCATAAATTTCTTAGAAATTTGTGATTCTTCAAATATAACAAAGTCTCAAATGACGCTATCTAACTATGACTATTCCCTTTCTCATTGAGAAACAAAGCCAATAGTTGGTTAATGTCATTGTCGTTCTGATCCATTTCAACATGGGATAATCTAGCGCAGAAGTTTCTAGCCAAGTTCTTTTCCACCAGTAAACATAGCAAAGATGAGGAATGACATCATCTTATTCAGTCAGATTGATGGTGAGTCGTTGTATGAGGTATAAGAGTATTTCAAGGACATGTTACGAAAGTGTCCTCACCATGGAGTTCCTAAGTGGCTATTAGTTCAAATGTTCTATAATGGACTAGTAGGCCATTTGAGGACTATTATAGATGCCACTATTAGAGAAGCTATAATGAATAAGTCTATGGATGAGGCTTATAATTTATTATAATGAATAAGTCTATGGATGAGGCTTATAATTTATTATAAGAGATGACGTAAAACAATTACCAATGGCCAGCTGAGAGAGTTGCACCTAAAAGAGTCGTAGGTGTGCATAAGATTAACGCATTCAGTACTTTGGTAGCACAAATCAATACCTTATCTAAGAAGATAGATGCATTGAATGTTGTCAAAACCAACAAGTGACATGCGACTTTTGTAGTGATAACAACATGAATGGTAGTGCATAGAGACAACGAATTATGTGGGCAATGTTAATTGACAGCAACCTAACCCACAATCTAATTTCTACAACCCGAGGTAGAGAGATTATCCTAACTTTTCTTAGCGAAACAACCCAGGGAAGTCATCTAGACCATTAAATCCTCCAGGATTCTAACCATCACAAGATAAGAAACCAACTTTAGAAGACATGTTCATATAATATATAAAGCCTAATAATGCCAACTTGTAGAATCACTCAGTAACTTTGAAGAATTTTGAGGTCCAAATGGGACAACTTGCTATAGCCATTAATAAGTGACCTCAAAGAGCTCTACCAAGTGACACTAAGATAAATCCTAAAAGAAAATATAGAGCAATGCCAAACCGTCAACTTGAGAAGTGGTAAGATCCTAGATGAAAACATATTCAAACCACCACCATCAAGTATGAAGGAGAAGGAAAAGACAGTAGAGCAATATGAAGTGCAACCTTATAGACCACTAGTTGCTTTTCCTCAAAGCTTACAGAGGAGAAAAACATATGCTGAAACATGAAATCAGTAGTATACCAGTCCAGAAATTAGTGTAGAAACACAAAACAAAATGCAGAAATTTCAGCAAATAAAAGTGTAGAAATTGGTATTCAATTGCAAAAAAATCTTGATGTTCAGAAAAATAAAATTTTAATGGAAAATACCAGTACCAATGTGCAGAAATAACAAATACAACAGATCGCTCCACCTCTATAATACAAAATTTGAATATAATTGTTAACAATAAAAAAATGTATATAGTACCATGCTTGTAATATTACAAACATTATATGATCTGAAGGAGTTTAGACTAGTTCTAAGAGTTAGCAACGCTGAGAGTTATAAAAGCTAAAGGTTAGCACTGCTAAGAGTTAGCAGATTATAATTGTCAACGATATCTAAAGAGTTAGAGCCTTGTCTGTAACGGGACAAAGACCTGATGGTATACTAGTATTAACATAATTAAAAAGAGTTACAATAAGTGCTAGGAAATGTCACTAGGCGAGTATATTCTCAAACACTATGTTCCTGATCTATTTTTATCGATGCGAGTCTGTCGGTGAATCCCTTTTATATAGATCAGTGTATGTTTATATCTGTAGGGTACAGATGGTTGTTCTTAGCTGACCATGAACTTAGAGCTCGTATAGGCATGTGGGTATTCAATTAAGATTAGACACTAAACAGATTTACAAGAAAGCCAATAGACATCCTATGAAGCCATTAATGGTGAGTTCTCTCAAGTTCAGTAGTATTCATGGTCATTTGAACTAAGCACCACGGTGGGCGTATGAGTGATCCACCATACTAGGTTCTACAAATGTCAGAGACCTTTCATGGTTTGACCGCTGTATGTCATTAGGTATGATCTGATACTCATAGAGTTCGGTGTGCGTAGATATAGGATCCGTCAGCTCTCATAAGGGAGTTATATATCTCGACGCTCCAAGAATTATATTTCAAAAAGTCTTTTGTCCAAAAGCAGTAACCCAAAAAAAAAAAAAATTCATAGGGTTAAACAATATCCGCAAAAAATAATATCGCAAAGGAATTTGCAGGTATTGCTGTTCAAAATACAAATTTGGAGGTATGTTCACGGATAAGCATTTGGAGATTTGATGATACTGATCTATATTCTAGCTCTTCCTTGATATAGGTGACAGAAGGATTATATGTATTCACTATGATCTCAACTTTTATGATCTAACGCGCTGATTTGTAATATCTGTGACGTGATGTAGGGCATCAGTCACGGACTCATGGAATAATTCCATTTGATGAATTAGGCGTGGACCTAGGGAGTCTTGTAATATGAAATGTACTTGTTGTGTATTGGGGCAGTGTACCGGATTAAATTATTCAATCTAGTAAATTCCAACAAAGCCGAATATTTATTTCAGGAACCCTTAGGATGTGCGCGTGTCTATACTTAAGTGTTAACTGCATTAATTAGTTAATAATTATTGTTAACTAATTAAATATTGACACGTAGTGCTTAGTGAGCCTTCAATTAAGTTTACTCAAATGTGTGTAAGGTAGGACCTACTTTGGGATAACTTAGAAACCAAGTAAGGGCTTAAGGGTAATTTTACTTTATTAATTATTTAATTTTTAAATAATTAAGATATTTTCTAAACTTGACCATGGTTAAAAGTTAACTAAAGAATTAGGTTAAAGTTTAAATTAAACTCAAATTAAAAATGAAATGAATATTTTATATTAAACTTAGATATTTACATTTGTTTAATTGTTAACCAAATGGTTAACCTAACCAAAGTCAATAGTTGACTCATTGTTAAGTTAAAGTCTAAGTCTATGTATATATGCATGAGTTGAAACAAAAGAGAGGTTGACTTGATGAAAGTGTGGCCGACCATTTACATATTAAAGAAGAATGAAAATTGTTTCATTTTATTGCCGAGAAAGGGAGCAAATGGTTCCTCCACACAAAAGAATAAAAGATAAATTTTATTTTTAAGAGTTGATTAGTTAAACTTGTAATTTTGTTCTTATATTGGCTGGCCACAAAAGAGTATTAAGATAAATTATTTTGTTTATACAAGAGTTGTATTAAGAAACTAATTTTTATTACTTTGAAATAAATACATTAGTTAAAGTATTCAGCTAATATTAATAGTTTAAATGTTATATTATAGAGATTAAGAGCTAATTCGAGGTTTAAATGTTAAACCAGTGCTGGAAAATAAAGATGTTGTTCTAGCTATTCAAGCCCACCATGTTGAGTCCTAAAACTATCAATAAGTTCATTTCAGGCGGTACTCCAACTTATACCATTCCAAAGGCTTACAAGGTGATTATTCTCTATTTTGGTATTAATGCTATTAATATCTATTTAATTTCATTAATGTAATGAAATATGAAATTTATTATGTTCGTTGTTTAGGAAATTAGATTTTTAACTTCTGTTGTGCATGTTTACGTATAAGATGCATAGATTACGTATATATGTATAATGGACACAAATACCACATGTATACAAATTTTAATCGACAGCAACAGTACTATGTGCAAGTGCACACTACAGTAAACAAGTAATAAAGAGCGAGCACAATACCATTTTCATAATGAATTATTATTATTATGTATATGCTAATTACTAAAATTGTGTGTTTTTTACTTTTATTCAGACAACTAAATATCTGAGGTAATTATTTTAATCTAAGTAAAATAAAAAAATATCACATAGATAACCAAGTAAAGCAAATTTAAATCACCACTATAGAATAAGTCTAGGATTACAACTATTACTCAATAGTTCACTTAAATAAACTAATCTTTCTTACTTTAATCCTTCAATACGAATTGTTTGCTAAATTCTTAATATCTTCACTAGCCTCTATTAATGGTCAAGTAAATATATCTTACTCTAACAATTCTCCTCTTCAATATTCTAAAGTCGCTCTAAAATCTGAGAATTTTTGTAAATAGTCATGATTTTAGGGCATTAACTAATTTAGCCATCTATAAGATTTTCTAAATTTTTTTAACCAAAACTTAATAAATGAACAAAAATACATTTCACTATTTTAACGGTACCTGCTATAGTGACTAGTACCACTACAGTAACATTTTTTATTTTATTTTATAACTAATTTATTTATTATTTTATTTTATTATGTGTAACATAATCAATTTATTTCATTTATTTAAAATTATATAATTATAATAAATAAAAAATATAATTGTAATAAAAAAATACAAACTTAAGTTTAAACAATATAAATATATTTTTCAATAAATAAATTAAATATAATTTTAATAAAAAAATACAAAATAAGTTTGTATTCTTTTATGAAAATTGTTTTTCAATTATTTTTTCATATTATTTATTTATTATTTACTTATTTATTATTTATATTATTTATTTAGTTTAATTTAACTATGTTAAATATTTATATTATTTATTTAATTTTGTAGTTACATGATTAAATTGGATGATTAAATAATAATATAAAATAAATAAAATAAGTATAATTTTAATAAACAAATAAAAATTTAATTTTGAAAAAAAAAGTTGCTTTAGCAGCACTGTTGGCTACAGTAGGTGTTGTTCACTATAACGGATATTATTAAAATAGTGAAATAGTATTTTTGTCCATTTTTGAATTCTTCCGCTAAAAAGTTAGAAAAAGTTCTAATTGGCTAAATTAGTTAAGCGTCCTAAAATTATGACTATTTATGAAAATATTCCAAGGTTTATGCTCTCTTGCAGCGTCTTTTTTCTTAGTCATTGAAATAGATTTTTTGGTCTTTTATATATAACCTAATATCTTCAAATTAGGGTAAAATATTAAACTTAAGTCAGACTATTTTTTATTTTCTCCTAACGACAACATTGTTCAAAAAGCACTGTTTATAGGTACTGTTCATTTGCCATGGCCTTAGCTTTCCAAGTGCTATAGCACTCATATTCTGCCTATCCTAGTATTGTTGCACTGAGCACAGTAGTCAATTACTGTAGCAATTACTATTTAAATTTGATAGTTTTGCTTATTTTCCTTGAATTTTTATCTTAAATATCTTCATAGACATTAAACCTACAAAATAATAATAAAAAACATAAAAAGTCTAATATTCATGCTTAAAATGAATAAATGCTAAGTTTACAAAAGTCTAACTAATAAGTATAAAATATGCCCATCAATCACCCCATCCCAATTAGGTCCCAACTCTTGGTGAGTGTTTTCGAGGTTATTTGTCTTATGGGTAATTAGGTCCCAACTCTTGGTGAGTGTTTTCGAGGTTATTTGTCTTATGGGTAAGGACAGGATAGTTCAGACTTACTTTTTCAAGAATTATGATACTTATATCATTTTAGGCATAGCATAGGGGCTTTTACTACTACTCACGCCAAAGGGCTCTTATTCCAATTCAAAATATGCCTTCCACCAACAAGAGGTGGAAGGAGTTCTAGTTCTTTGCTAATGAGGTCAGGAAATTGCCAGATCATGAGGGGAATCTTAGTCAATCCCCACTCAGTTTTCCTTAGATGCAAGTCATGCCCTTTTTTATTATTTCCTAAACTATGATGTTTTCTTCGATTATCTATGCCATAATTTCTTTTTTTTTTCTTTTTTTTTAAGTACTTAGGATACAAGGCCAAATATTTTTGACATATATAGAGCTTAGGTTGAAGTCGATCTAGCCCACACTGGTAACTGTAGAGGCCTATTAATTGAGGATGTAAACCTCATATTTGAGCTATCTAGTGTTATTCCTCAATGAAGAAAAAGTATGCTCTATCAAATTTTAATATTTATTTTTATTCTTTATGTTGCTTTTAATCTAACTCCTTTATCATATCCAAGGATGCAAGGCGCGGGGGTGAACCTAGTCATAAGCAAGCTCGTCATGGCGAGATGAGTTCGGAGTCAAACGTAGGACTCAAATAGGTGGATCCTCCAGGAGTTTTCCATCTTCTTTTTAGCTTGGGAGCCCATAGTAAAGGTTGTGGAAGCATCAGAGCGGGTGTAATTCCTAAGAGCCACAAATTTGAGAACAAAGGGCCTAATCTCGTGGCCAGCCCCCAGACTAATGTAAAAAGTAATTGGAATAGCCACTATCAAGCAGACTCTTGTCCTTACGACCCGAGGCCCTTCCCAAAGTTCTCCATAAGCTTTGAGAGCTTAAAGTTCCCGATCCCTTTCTTAAGAGCAATTGTAACAATAAATGTTCGAGAACCAAGTGACAGTAGCACCTATAAACTTGGTTTCTAGCAGGAACACTGAGCTAGAGTACTAGGTACCATTGCAAAGGGGGTGGTACGTGGATGTTACTAGGGCTTAGAAGATAGTTGGTTGGAACCCAATTGTTATTGTTCATCTTGGAGTACTATACCTGCACTCTGGATTTTGTTTATATTTTTCTATTCAGGATCTTAATTTTCTTCTCTTATGTTTCTGGCTGCTTATGCCTTTGCCTGGTGTCTTACGAATGTTGTTTGGACGCTGCTCAGAATCCAGCACCTTGAAGAGAATGTAGCTAAGGCAAGGCAACACGTCAAATTGGTTTAGAGGGAATCTAAAGACCTAGAGGCTTATGTTAAGGCAGTTGAGACTAAAATAGTAGAGGCAAAGAGCAAATTCTCAGAGTTAGAAAGGCAAAACGTCATGCTGGAGTATGAGGCTGCCTCTTCAGTAGTTGTTATTCAAAGTTGAGTATCTGAATTGACTAGATAGAATGCTTTTATGGAGGCCAAGTATATTAAGACCTATCACGAACTGGAGCTTATGGAGAGAAACAAAAAGGAGATGGACATGAAGATAAATGAGCTGGCCTATAAGCCGCACAATAGTTATGCTAAGGGTAAGGTGAGGTATGGAATGTTGAGGTTTTAGAGGGATTCTCACGGTGTGTAAAAGTTTTTTAGGAGTGCTACCCTGACCTCGACCTTAAATGGCTCAGGAGAGTAGTGAGACATCATCCTAAGGCAGTTGAAGACCGAAATCCAAGCATTTAGAAAGTTGATATTAATCCTATCATTGAGCCTCCTCAAGATCCCACCTTGACTTCTCAATGTATTACTCTCACTAAGAAGTTTCCATTAGTGGCTGCTTTAGTTGAAGTTCCCTTACCTATGATATACTTATTCCTATTATCAATGTTTCCCCTACTAATGTGTTAACTCTCAATGACATGGTTGTCTTGAATGCTAAGGACCACTTTACTCGTACTACTTGAACTATTTTTTGCTTGTTTTCTTTTGTGGTTACTAATGCCCTTTTAAATAAAATTTACATTTATATTTTAGATAGCGTTTAAGTTTCTTTTTACTTTACTTGAGCAACATTACTTGATCGTATTTCGTATGCTTTATTTACCTGATATTTTTTGATTGAGCTTTATTTAAAGTCATTACTACTTAAACTTTATGATTGTTCATATTTTATAGCTCATATTTCTGCCCTAGGCAGCTTGGATGAGAATCTGCCTTAGTGAACTTAGGGTTTCAAGTGATCTACCCCGATCAGGCTAGAAGTCTTAGGTCAGCGAAAATGCATCCTGCCCTAAGCAGGCTTAGGGTTTATTGATGAAATGTTCTTCGACCTAGGTGGACTTAGGTCTCATTTTGATTTATTGGAATTTCATCCCAAACCTGTGCTAGCTCAAGACTCATGTTGATTTGTAAAACTTATGTCCTTACCTTAAAAGGGCTCAAGACTCGTGTCAATTTGTAGAAACTCTACCCTTACCCTAGGTGGGCTCGAGACTCATATACTTTTTTAGAAATTTTATCCCTACCTTGGGCGAAAATTTCATGCCTGGCTTAAGTAGTCTCGAGATTCTTGTATATTTGTACATCATGCTTTAAGTGGGCTTAAAACTTGTCAATTTGTAATAACTCCATCCTTGCCTTTGGTGGGCTCAAGACTCTTGTTGTTTTGTACGTCCCTACCATAGGCAAGCTCGAAACTTTTATCGAATTGTGGAAATTTCATCCTTGCCCTAGGCAGGCTAAGAACTTGTCAATTTGTATAATTTTTGTCCTTATTAAGACTCATGTGCAAGAATGACTAATCACCAATTATGCGTAGACTTTGTTATTGAAATTCATAATGATGTGCTTTATAATAAGGGAAATAATTAAAGTAGACATGCTTTTTTGTAAATAGACAAACAAAGAGGGATGATTGTTTAAGGGTAGTACTTTTTGAGAAGTTCCATGTTCCATAGCTTTCTCACCATCCTTCGATCGGTGTTCTAAAGTTTGTATGCTCTTGCTTGGACTCTCCTAACAATCTTGTCAGATCCTTCCCACGTTAAGTCAATGACTTCATCCGTCCAGTTTTTTATATTGAGGAGTATTTTCCTCAAAACCAGATCTCCTTCTATGAATTCTCACGCTCAAACCTTCTTATCATAATATCTAGCCACTTTTTGCTAATAAGTTGTGACCTTGACTTATGTCAATTCTATTTTTTATTTAGTCAAGTCTAGGTTTCCTCTACTCATTCTTTCATTTTCCTTTCTTCGAAGTAGAGTACTTTATGGATTGGAACGCTAATCTCTACAAGAATCATAACTTCACACCTAAAGGCTAGAGTGAATAGGGTTTCCCCCGTGGTGATTTTACTTGTAGCAGTTCTTTAACCCATTCTATCTTTCTTTTCTCTCAGTCAATTTTTTTTTTAGCAAATTTTTGATGACTTTGTTGAAAGATTCCACTGCCCGTTTGTCTTCGGATAAGCCAAGGAAGCAAATAGGAGTTTTACTCTTAAATGCTCATAAACGTTCCTGAAGATATTATTGTTGAACTATTTTCCATGGTCAGTCATGATTGCCTATGGTACTCTAACCTTGCAAATTAGACTTCTCCATACAAAGTCACGAGCCTTTTTTTGAGTAATGCTAGATAGTGTCTCAACCTTTACCTATTTTGTAGAATACTTTACACCAATAATGGCGTATTTGGAAATTTTGTTTCCTAAGGTTAAGGGCTCTATTAGATCGAGCCCCCATTAAGCAAACGACCATTGTACCGACATTGTACTTAGCTTTTTTAGTGGAGTTTGGATATTGTTAGCATATCTTTAGCAATCATCACACCAGCTTACTAATTCCTAAACATCCCTAAGAATATTAGGCCATTAATATCTACTCTTCAAGACTTCATGAGCTAGGGCATCCACCCTTGAGTTGTTCTCACATATGCCCTTATGAATTTGCCTTAGCATATGATCTGCCTCTTTTGGCCCCAAACAACTCATATATGGATAGGAAACCCTTGTTCATATAACACTCTTTCTATTAATGTGTACTAGGCAGCCCTGTGTTAAAGCTATTATGCCTCTTGCTTATCCTTTGGAAGTGATCTCGTTGTTATATGCTTATTGATTGGATCCATCCAGCTAAGTTGGGAGTCGATTTGGATTATTTGCTCAATTTCTTGTATGGTAGGTGATTGGAAAGATCAAGTGGTACCAACTTAGGTATTTTAGCATTGTCAATGGAAGCCAGGTGTGCTAAGACATCAATTCAATGATTTTCAGTTCTTGAGATTAGCTAGACCTTCATTTCTTCAAACTGTGTAGCCAACTCTTGAACCCTATTAAGATAAGTCACCATGTTCTCTCTTTATTCTTCAAAGTCCTTTGTACTTGGTTCATGATTAACTGAGATTTATTCTTCACTGGGATCCTCTTATATATGAGAGCTCATACAACTCTCAACCCAACTAATAGAGCTTTATACTTAGGTTTATAGTTTGAAGCTGAAAACCCGAACTGAATTGCATAACAAACCTTATTTCTCTCTTGATTAATAAGTACTACACCTGCTCTCTAAATCCTTATAAGTTGGACACTCTATTAATGTAAATGGTCCAAGTCAGGGTTTCTATAAATTTTTCTTCCAAACCTTCCTCTAAAAAGGCCTCGAGCGTCACTTCCCTTAGGATGCACTCAGCTACAAAGTCTATAATAGCCTAGCCCTTTAATAGATGCCCTCGACTTATATTGTATATTGAACTCACTAAGGTCAGTTGCCTATCTAACAATTAGCCTGAGAGATTAGATTTATGTAAAATTTACCTTAAAGGTTGGTTGGTGAACAAGATTATAGTATGTGCTTGAAAGTAAGGTAGTAACTTTCATCCTAACATGGCTAGTGCCAAGGCTAATTTTTCTACAAGAAAGTATCAGCACTCGAGATTTGAGAAAGATTTGGTGGCAAAGTACACCAGCCTTTGGAACCCTCCATCTTCTTTGACTAGGATTGAACTTACTACCCAAGCTAAGACTCCAAGATATATGATCAGTTGATCCCTTACTAATGGACTAGCAAAGTGAATAGGTTGTGTGAGATAAATTTTAATTTGCTAAAATGCTTTCTTACACTACATAGCCCACATATTATTTTCTCTCCTCTTAATTGCCAAAAGGAAGTTAAAACATTTATTAGTCGCCTTAGAGATGAATCTGCTAAGGGCTGCTACCCTACCCTTCAAATGTTGAATTTCCTTCAGGGTTCTCGAGGATTTCATTTCTAAGATAGCTCGTATCTTGTTTAGGTTTTCCTCAATGCCCCTTTTACTAATTATAAACCCAAGGCATTTACTTGATTATACTCTGAAGGCACACTTCTCTGATTTTTGTTTCATTTTTTATTCCCTTAGTATTTTAACTATTCCTCTCAAGTCTTTCACTTAATCTTCTAGCTTCATAGATTTGTAAATTATATCATCTACATAAACATTCATGCTCTTCTATATCAAGGGTTTAAATAATTTGTTCACTAATATCTAATATATAGCCTTAATGTTTCTGAGACAAAACGACATTACTTTGTAACAATAAGTGCTCTGATAGGTGACAAATAAAAATTTTCCTAGTCGGAGGGGACCTTCTAATCTGATTGTACCTTAAGAAGGCGTCTATGAAATTGAGAAGAGCATGCTAGCTTTTAAGTCTACTAGCTAGTAGATTTTTTAATAGGGGTAGCTGTCATTGAGACAGGCCTTGTTCAGATCAATAAATTCAATGCACATCCTCCATTTTTCATTGCCCTTCTTAACCATTACCATATTAGCTAGCCACTCAAAATAGTTGACTTCCTCTATAAAACTTGCAGCCAATGATTTCTCCACCTCAGTAGCCACTGCCCAATTTTCTCTTGATTAAAGATTCTCCTATTTTGTTTGACTGGCTTGAAAAATGTGCTTACTACCAATGCATGAGACACCAAAGATGGATCTATATTAGGCATGTTCTCATGAGACTAGGCGAAAATGTCCAAGAACTCTTTTACTAGGGCAATTAAACAATTCTTAGCCTTAGACTATAACTATGACCCGATCTATACCTTTTTCAGGCGAGCCTAATTTTACCTGTATTAGATGTAGGTCCTTTATTAGCCTTAGAGACTCGACTTTTTTCTTCGCATAAAAACTCATTGCCATCTTTTAATCCCTAAACGTAATACATAGACCCTTCTCTAATAGGGAACTTAAACTTTTAGTAATGAATTGAGAGAGCAGGTATTGGTTTTTCTCATAAAAGGTCACACAAGTAAAATTTGTATGAGAAAGGCTAGTTGACCACCACGAAGTTACTCATGATAGTTTTGACGTAGTGCTTATCTATTAAAGACATGAGCAGATTTACATCCCTTAGAGGCATGACACTGCTATCCTCAAATGTTTACAGTGAGATTTGTGTTTTATTCATCTTTAAATCTTTGACACCCAGCTCATCTAATTATTCTTTGAATATTATATCTATCAAAATCCCTAGATCTACAAATACTCAGTTTATCTCTATGCCAGCTACCTATACCTTTATCACCATCACATCATCATGTGGATAGCTTATCCCCTAAATGTTCTACTCGATAAATATAATTAGAATAACTTGTATCTGTGGCTTTTTGGTGGCCTAGATGTTAAACACATGTGGTACCCTACCATAAATGTGTTCTCTTATACTTTCAGTTCACCCTTACTTGAAGTTTTTTAACTTTCGGCGGTTTTTGGTTGGTTCGCAATATCCCTTAAAGTGCTGTACAAAATTATTTGTAAACTTGCTATAAAAAGAGTTGCTTTTTTATTTTAAACCCCTATACCAAAGATGTGTGGTCCTTCCAAGTTTATATGGAACTTCTACTCATCTGCTCCTACCTCAACCCAAAATAGATAGTAAATCTATGACTTGATCCATGTAATGGTTTTTATTAGTAGTACATTTGTTAATGAGGAGGCTAGGTAGCTTAAATCCTGTAGATAGTTCTATATCATGAGTTCATCTACCAAGGGGATTTCCTCTCTCTTTCTGTCCTCCTCGAAGAAAGAATGTCTCTTTTTTCTTACTCTTCGAGCAGGTTGTGTAGTCTTTCTTTACTCCTCGGACGTTTTCTTCTAAAGGTGTCTTCCATTGTGTTCCCCTTGGTGTTCTTCTTTCCTGATCCCCCTTTCTCGCATTTACGGGTTCTCTTACCCTTTGTTCTTGTTGCTTAGCCACATAGCCAGAATCCCTGACTTAGGACTGGGCATATTCCCTATAGAATAAAAAGATTATAACTAGTTTATTAATTAATCCTCAAATGGAACCTGTTGTACTCTTTTTGCCTTTTCTACTTGAGAGGCTCTAACAGGTGGCATGCCTTGTGTATTTGCCCCCCCCCCCCTAATGGTTTGAAGTACCACTGTCCTAATTAACACCTTGAGGTTCATCTACTCCTAATCCTCGATAGGCTTTTAAAATTTTTATTAGTAATTTTGTCATCTTTTCCCCTTCTTCTCTTATCATCTGCAACTTTTTTTCCACCCATATTGGAAAATCCTCTTTTGTTCTACTAGATTTTCTTCTTGAGAATCCATCAATCAGGCCTGGTTACTTGGCTGTAAATGTTCAATTAACTACAATTTTAAATTACAATTAGTGCTACTCTATGATCTGTTCGTCATTCTTATTTTGGTAACCACTCCCAAGGCTTCTTATCCCGCTTCCCATGGACAGAGCTAAAAAATGTTGACCCAAAAAACTAGTTCCTTATGCCAACGAGCTTTAAATTTGTTTATGGAGAAAAAGAAATTGGGCCTCCACGGCTGGATAACGTTGGGATTGTTTAGTAATTCTAGCACTTCTAAAAGAGAAAACACAGCAAAATTAGGTCTCATGCGTGGTTATTCCAATAGGGATCCTTCAATGCTTAAGTTAGCAAATGTAGAATATGGGTGAAAGTGTTTGTGTATAAAATTTTCATGACCTTTGGATGTTATGGCTTTACATCTTCATAGTTAGTCCTTACTGCTCATCCAAAGAAATATAGGTGAGAAATCTAGGCTCTATCTTCATCGTGATTTATTGGGCAACTCAAGGTTGACGGGATTAATTCTCATCTTGAGATTTCCAAGGCTTCGTTTGTTGGATGATGATTGATGAGGATCTCTTAAGTCACAATTTTTGGATGTTAATGCTATCCTTTAAGCTTCTCGGGGTCTAGTATGTTTGAAAAAGAATGAATGACCTCTTTGAGGTTTTATACATCGATACCAAGCAAGTTCTTGTTTGGGAACACATAGATGAGATTTTTGCTTCTAGCCCATTTTTGGTCGATCTAGACCAAGTTTGGGCCTCGACTCTCCTTCTAGGTCAAGATTTTATACCTTGAGGTATGGGCTGATGTGCCTTTAAGCCTTAGCCGTATGGATTGGTTTTAATCTTAGGGCGAACCTTTAAGGGGAAGGGAACAATATATTTTCTATAACAAATGATCTAAATATTTTATGTAATATCCAATCCCTATTAGTAGTATTGGCGCCTAGATTTTGGTATAAAGCAAATAAGACACCGTAGGGTTACTCGATTTTAACCATATTAGAAATATTTCCTTTATAGTGCACGTGAGAGATATTAGACCTAATTTGGTAATTTCACACTCGATCGGTGCGCCGGACGACCCTATAATATTTTTGGAATTTTTCTCTATTGGCTTAGAAAAGGAAATCCTAAATTACTACATGAATTTCCATTTAAGGGTTATGAATGGAACAAGCCTTTGTTGAGAAACATAATCCATATATTAGAGAATGGACCAATTAGAAGAAATCTCATGGATTGCTAAGTTGGAAGTTCTAGTTAGTTCTTTGAACTATTCTAACTAGATAGTTACAAATGAACTAATTACATAATTAGTTTTTAACTAATGGCAAATTAGTAATTTTGAGTAAGTTGAAGGGTAAAATGGTCAATTGAGGGAGCACTATATATATGTTAGAAGTGTGTAGAAATTTGAAGAGAGATCAAAACCAACACTTAGCCAAAAAAGAGAGAAATTCGAGCTTCAAAGGGGGTTGCTGCTATAGTGACTATTCAATTTTTTTTCATGATTTTTCATGTGTAATCAAGCTAAAATAAGGTTACATATGAATCCTTAAGCTCAATTGAAGCCTCAATTAGTGGAAATTCAAGAAAAAGAGGTAAGAAAAGCATCTTTTATGAGTTTGATAAGTGAGATTTCAAGAATGTTTTAATTGATGTTCTTATGTGTATTCTTGGCTTAAATTGAGTTGAATTCTAGTGTGGAGCTTGAAGGAGTCATCAATTTGAAGAAATTGGCAAGGTGAGAATTAGGGTTTTTGGTGATTTTGTTGTAGAGATTTCAATTGGTTGTAATTAGGGCTTTAGAATGAAATTGGCATGATTTTGTTGTAATTGAAACAAGAAATTGAGAAAAGGAATGTGTTGGAACCTAGGGTGAAATTCTGCCACTTTAGGGAAGTTAGGAATTGAGTGGTGTTTTGATTGAATTGTTGTGTGTAAATAGTGCATATTGTGAATTGAATGTATATGGTTGATGGAAAAACCAAAAATGAAGAAAATGGGACATAATTATCCATGTTGGAAAGGTGAAGGGCAATTATGTCCAACCAAGTTATAAGGTGTTCAATAATTTTCAGGGCTCTGGATGGTGAGTTAATTTCGATTATAGCTCCGTAACTAAAATCAGGAAGTAGTTTACATCCAGGCTTTGTATGCCGATTATGGCATTTAGTAGTTAAATGAGATTCTAGTCTTTGGTTTGGTTCTAAATGTCATTTATGGTGCGTAGGTGAAGATAACCGAGAGCGTTAACGGGAGCAAAATTGAGTGCGGAGCGGTAGTGAGTGGAAATCTGCCATTTCTCTTACTTTTCGGTTATTATGTTTTCGCACAATGACTATGTATGTTTTATGAGCTTTCGATGCATAAACATGATTTATGATCTTGATATATTCATAGACATACTTTTACATGATCGATTTGCGAAACAGTTTTAAAATTTCTGTATTCGTTTTTAAGGCCATTGGTACCCTCAGATTATGGTGGTGATGATTGTATTAGACCCGGTCGGTATATCCCGTGCACATGGGCAGGTCTTGGAGATGTGTCACTAACTCCGAAAAGTCGAAATATCGAGTCATGTGAGTCGCTCTATGTGTACGGGATATTGTCTCGCTATATGCATGCGATGTAGGATTCCGCTGCGTAGCCAGTGAGATGTCTTGAGATGTCACTGTAGGTGCTACTAGTTGAGGTGCCCCGTGACCTACTCACGTATGCGGTGCTAGTTGAGTCGCTGCGTGGGTATAGAGCTTTAGGGTTACCATTGGTACAGTTTAGAAAGAAAATGGCCGAGCGAGGATTTTACTAGTTTTCGATTTACCGATAGCATTTATGCATTTATATGCACACAGCAGTTATTATGTTATACAGATTCTGAATATATTTTTCCAAAGATGTAGATAAAACCCGCTCGGCAAGATTTCATTAGCATATGATATTAGAAACCGTTTTACAGTTTTACATCCGTTTTGGAAGCATAATTTCTGCATGTACTTTAGAAATTGCTATCTTTGTATAATGTTCTGGTAATTGAAATCTCATTTACACTCACTGAGCTCCTTTAGCTCACCCGTTTTATGTTTTATGTTTTTAAACCCCTTTCCCAAGTACAGGTCTCGGTACGCAAGCTGCTGATTCTCCTGTTGCCGAGTAGTGGGCCGAATCCGAAGATTATTTTTGTACATGTAAATGTGCTAAATAGCACTCTTTACTTTATGCATAGTAGTAGTAGCCATGTATATTTGTATGTATGTTTCGAACCAACAAGAAAATATTTTGAGAATTTGATGATCATCTTTACTTTACATGAGTATGCTCATTTTGTGATTTAAATGAAACTTTTGAGTTGTGTTGGATTTGATTTGGAAAGGACCGGAGGTCCGAATTGGTAGAATTGAGATGTATTGGAAATAGAAGTGAAATTTCTTTGCAGGTTTTATATAGATTTTTTGAAAAACAGGGGAAACTCTGTCCGTTTGTTTTTAAAATTAAGATGTCGTTTTCGTGTATGTTACTAGACCTTCTTAGTAGTAACAAGAAATAAAAAGGGGTTCGCCTCGCGAAATTTCTCAACATACCCAGTTAGGTTCAGAGGAACTTCCGTCGGGGTGCCCGGCAGGGCTGTTGGGATCTATAGTAGAGGGTCTCGGGTCGGGTCCTGTCATTTTATATGCTTTGAGCAAGTATTTTTATTTTGTAAGTTAGAGTGTAAGACTACATTATCGTAAATAAGAAAGAAATAGTGAGTAAAGTATCGTTTCTATGAGAAACTATTATTATTATTATGCTAATTACTAAAATTATGTCTTCTTATTTTTATCCAAATGTTTAAGAATTAAAAGAGAAGTAATCTAATCTAATTAAATAGAAAATATCACAGAGCTAACTAAAGCAAGCAAATATGAGTCACCAATTTGTAATAAGCCTAGGATTACAACTATCCATTAGAATTTCACTTAAATCAACTAATATTCTCTTAATTTAATCCACCAATATAAATTATTGGCTAAACTTTTAATATCTTCACTAGCCTCTATCGATGGTCAAGTGAATATATCTTACCCTAACAATTACCTATATGTTTATAGCAATCAACTAAAGGTAAAACTAATTAAGAATAAGTTTGTAACACAATATATGCCATTTGAGTATTATGTCTATCTTATATGAAACTCATAACTATTACGCTACGATCATATATTAATTTATTGAAGGCTAAACATATAAATCTCTTTGTCGAGTTTTTTTTTATGGTTTTTGAGACAATCTAATTAGTGATCAAGTAATTAAAAAATATTAAATGCAAGATAAACTGAATAGATCTATATTAATTTCATAAAAAGAAAAAGAAGAAATAAATCCAATCTATATATTGAGTTCAAAGTTGTAACCCTAAAATAAAAACTTTGCTTGTGGTGATAAAAAAAGTTTTAGAGCATATACCAATAAAAATCATTGAAAGATTAACAATCAACAAGTAAAGAGAAAAGTAAAAGATGTAATGTCCTGAATCTTTATCTTTTCTCTATTCCTTATTGCGAAAATCTTATCTTAAATCTCCTAAAGTTGGTCTAAATCCTAAGAAGTTTGCTCTATTTTATGCTCTCTTGTGGTATCCTTTATTGGGTATTGTATTATCGAGTATGTGATAATCTGAGTGTATACGTAATTTCAAAAATTACTATATGTGCAGCGGAAGCATGTTACAAAATACACCCATTTTAACAATTTCAACATATATTACATATATGCATAAGTATAACAATTATACAATTTACGTATGATGAACAATATTGTACTAAAACTATAATGTAAAATACTCACCTAATGAAGATAGCTTTACAAATACTTCAAGTCCTTCAATAATCCATGTGAAGAGCTCACCTTGAAGTATATGTTGAACAATTCTAGTCCATAACTTTTGGTGAGATTAAGGAGCTAGAATGGTAGCTTAGTATTTAAAATTTTCAGCACTTGTATTCAAACTCTTTTGAATACAAGTTTTGTTTCTTAAATGGAGATGGTAAATATTTTCTATACAACTCTTGTATTAATTAAAAATATTTAACATACAACTCTTGTATATTAATCTTAGAAACAATTTCTATATGATAATTATTTTGAACAACTCTTTGCAAAATAATTATCTTTTCTCCATTTTCATTTCATTCATTTTTGCCATCCATTAAAGAAGGAGATGAAGAGAAGTTTGTTTATTTTCCAACACTTGAAAGAATAAAACTCAAAGAACTCTCTCTTACCTCTCTTCCTCCCATTGTCGAATTCTCTCTTCACAATTAAATGAATGAATTCAATTGTTTTGCTAAAAAACACTTTGTTTATTTAACACTTTGATTAAACAAAAGAAAGTGTTCCACTAATTTTATTGTTGGTCTCCCACTTAGGATTAATTAAACCAAGCACTAGAATAATGACCACCTAAATTAATCTTTACTAAACAAATATAATTACTTTAATTATAATGGGTAATTAAATGGCCAACATCTAGGCCCCTCATTGTATTAAAATGCAATGCCATAATCTATATATATTATAATATTATCTAATAATATAATACAGTATATAATTTAATTATTCAAAATAATTTTGAATAATTACTTTTTACCTTACTAAATTTTACTACCATGGTTAAATGATAAAAAGGTAAAATCAAATCATGGAACAAATTTTGTCATTTGTTAATATTCTATTAATTAACAACCCTTGTTAATTAATTCAATGATGTACTTAACAATTAAGTCTTGACAAATGTACAATCCGAGGGATCCCTAAACAATCGTTCTATTTTGCTAAAATTTATTGGATCGAACTATTCAATCCAATCCGCTACCCCGGTGCGCAACGAGTACACTTCATATTGTGAGACTCTTTAGGTCCACACCTAATTTTTCATATAGAGCTCCTCCATACGTCCGTGAACAATGTCCCACACATACGTTACGGATATTACAAATTAGCGTGTTAGACCATGCAAGTTGAGGTTATTACATATTTGTATAATCCTTCCATCATTTAGATCCTTGAAGAGCAGAGATATAGATCATCACCATCAAATCTCTTATTTGCTCAACCATTAACTTATCTCTAGATTTATATTTCATTAAACCATATCCACAAACACTTTTGTGATATTTTTTATTCCTTCGGAATATCTTTTTTGAGGTATATGCTTGCGGCCAAAAGTCTTTCTGAAATACAATCTCAGAACATCAGGATATACAACCCACTCATATGAGCTGATGGATCCCATATCTACGCACACCGGACTCTATGAGCATCGGACCATACCCAGCGACACCCAGCGGTCAGACCATGAAAGGTTTCTAACATGTGTGGAACCAAAGTATGATGGATCACTCACAAGCCTACCGTGGCACTCAGGTCAAAGGACTATAAATACTACTCAACTCGAAAGACCTTCCATTGACGGCTTTATCAGATGTCTATTGGATGTCTTCGTGAGTCTGTTCAATATCCAGTCCTTACTGAATACCTACATCTCTATATGTGCTTCCTACTAAGCTTATAGTTTGCTAAGACTAACCATCTGGACCATCCAGATATAGACATACATTAATCTATATTAATGGGTTCCACCAATAGACTCGCATCGATGAAATTAGATCAGGAACATTATGTTTGAGAATATACTTGCATAATAACATTTCCTAGCACCATCTGTAACTCATTGCAACTATGTCATTACTAATATATTCTCAGGTCATTGTCCAGACAAGGCTCTAACTCCTTATATTTCGCTAATTCTTATAAACTTACTAACTCTTAGTACCACTAACTCTTAGTGTTTATAACTATTAGTGTTGTTAACTCTTAACCCTAGTCTAAACTCCTTTAGACCAGATCTAAACTCCTTCAGATCATACAATGTCTGAAACGTTACAAGCATCTTACCATTTATTAATAAATTATATTAACGAATTTATTAGAAATAATAATTGTATAAATACTATCACTATATATTTATACAAAATGGGATGGCACGTAAGCACAAATTCCAACATCTTTTCCCTTGAATAATGGCTGAAAGGCTTTATTTATAAGCTCTAATATCTTAAAATATGGCAAACTTTGAGTTTAAGGAAAACTAGCTTTTCCCATTCTAATATGAAGCACCATGACCTTGGGTTTTGCACTACCGCGTTGAGTTTTTATCCTATTTGCCAGAGTGTTGGCTTCTTAGTGCTACAATGCTAGTAAACCAATAAGACAACTTTTACATTTGAAAAATAAGTTAGAAGGAAACAAAATAGAATTATTGGAAGAGCTATTATTGGTTTTATGGGCTTGTCGAACAACCAAAAGAAAAGTGACAGAGGAGACCCTATTTATGATGACTTATGAAAGTGAAGTAGTAATCTCGATGGAGGTAAAGCTGCTTACCTAATGATCAAAGATAGTTGAAAATGAAGATCAAGCTTGAATGGACAACAGTTGATTGCAAATGCAAATTTAGTTAATGAAATTTAGGAAGTTACAACTATCAAGGAAAGTGATGGAGAATACTAGAGAGCTAAACATTGACAAGTTTGCTTCAAATTTAGAAGGTCTATACTAAGTCAAGGAAATAAATATTATATGTATGTATGACTTTAATATGGATGTAAATGATCTATGATCTCTTCTATAAGTTACTTTCTTATCCTTTCTCATAAAATAAAAGAAGTTTCGAATTTTTTTCATTTTTAGCCAAATAAGGAACAAAGAGTGATTATTGTATATAAAATAATGTTTCAAGCTAAATTATGAAATAATCAATTGCACAGGAATTGCCAAATTGTTTGTGCGCTATGGATTTTCTTTATAGTCTTATTATAACAATATTGGTTACATGCAGAAAAGCCCACGTATAGATTATGAATGTGTAAATTATAAGGTGTTTCTTTGCAATTTCATTATAATAATATCTCAAAGGATGATGAATTATGTTGCACACTTGAAAAATGACTAATCATGTTGTACACTTAAAAAATGACAAGTTAGGAAGCATAAAAAAAAAAGATTTGCAATTCAAAAATGTGAACTCGCAATTTCATTAGAAAAAGAAAAGGAAAAAGAAAAAAAAAGAGTAAAAATAAAAGTTTACAACAAAAAAAGTCTATGTAACTGAGACTTCAAAACTAACAAAAATATGTTTTTCAGAAAAAAAAAATACAGATGAGGCTTACAAATATGACCACAAAAAATTGACAACTCTAAATAAGAATAATTGAGTCAAGTAGGAAATTATAATTAAGTACATTTTATGCCTGCTACAACAGTGTGATATAAATTAAAATGGCTTATTAGAGAGATTGTGATAATAAATCCTACGGAAATCAAACATGGGACTGTATATGTAAATATTTATATCTTTTCTTTTTGGCATTATTTATAAATGCTTATATCTTTTCTTTTTGGCATCATAAGTACATGTCAAAGGGGCAACTTAAATTTCAATTAACAATGGTAGCTTAAATTAAGATTGTGGAAAATTATTAGACTATTTTAAATAAATAAATGTATTTCAATTACACAAAGTAGGGGATAAAGAATGAATGAGAAGATAAGGAAAAATCTAGACTGTTGAAAAACAATTTGGGCACCGTAACACTCAGAAGGAGTGCCACGATACTAAGAAGAAGCACCGTGGCACTCCGCGTTGGAACTTGAGTGTTGTAATGCTGCGACACTCAATGTTAGAGATGTGGCCTTTGAGAAAAGCCACCAAGCTTCCCAAATATTGTGGCTTTATGAAGAGATTTATTGTCTCTCCAAAGAGACATCTCCTCTCTATATTTTGTAGGTACATCTCAATTGGAAATATACTTTTGAATAATTATTTTCTTTGATTCACAAATTCTTTACAAATTAATCTATTTCAAAGCGATTACTTGTTGTCCAAGAAAATTGCATAAAGTGTGCAGTTTGGCAATTTCACTTATCATTAATCCGGGAACTATAACTACCATACAAACCCTTTGCATTTGGATCATTAATCTCTCAGAGGTAGAAATAGTTTTAAAAACAGTGCATTTGCATGCCTTGATAAGAAAGAAAAGTTGTGTCAATTATTCTATTTTTTTAACAATCTTAAAACTATTTCTATGGATACAACTAGTGATTCATCTCTATTGGCTATAGCCAAATCTTTATCTAAGGCTACAAAAATTTCTCCATTCAAAGGAAAACACTTCAAGAGATGGCAAGATCTAGTATTTTTTTTTTTATCAAATGGCAGGATCTAGTATTTGACACTCTGAATGTGATAAATATGGTAGAGTATCTCATACTACCTCCTTTAGATACCAATTTTAAAAATTACAAGAATTTCCCAAATGGAACAAGGTGAACAATGTATGTTGTAATACCATTCTCCACACACTTTTTAATAAGCTTTATGATGTCTATTCAACATATAAAGGTGGACATAAAATTTGGGCACAATTAAAGAAGAAATATGTCATTAAAGATGTCGATGCCCAAAAGTATATTACTGCAAATTTCATAGATTTAAATTCTAAAGAAATGGATGTGACATCTCAAATTCATAATTTTTTATTTAAGAATCAATAATTTGAAGAATGAGGGTGTTATTCTCTCTAAGCCTTTTGTAGTCAGTTTCTTAAGTGAAAGATTACCGAGTTTTTAGAAAGATTACAAGAAAAGCAACATGCACAAAATGAAACATTTGAAGTTAGAAGATTCTATTATGCATATTAAAATTGAAGAGAAGAATTGCCAATGGGAGAATAATGAGAAGGCTAAAGAAATTATTTTTATGGCCTATTTAGGTGAGAATGATACTAATCATAGTGAAAAGTATCAAAAGTCTATAAATAAACCTTACTTTAAGAATTCAAAGCCCTCATTAAAAAAGAAAATTAATTGTTTTGTTTATAGTAAGAGTGTCCATTTTGCTTATCAATGTATGTACCAAAAAAAAGATAAGAAGGGAAATAATAAAACTCCTGCAATTTGGTAGAAAGAGATGATGTGATTGCTGATGTTGTTGGTTCTCAAGTAAACATGGTTGTCAATGGCAACAATAAGTGTGTGATAAAGTTTGGAGCCACAAGGTATATATGTGGTGATAGAAAGCAAGAAAAGAAGAAGAACGAGTTTATCTTGTGATTTTCATCTTGCACTTATGGTAGGAAAAAGGAATGTTCTTCTTAAATTGACTTCTGAAAAAACTCTTACATTATACAATATATTACATGTTCCTAACATTAGATACAATCTCATTTCTTTATTTATGCTTGGTAAAGCAAAATTGAAAGTCTCATTTAAAGGGGACAAAGTTGTAATGACCAAAATTTGAACATTCATTAGAAGGGATATTATATTAATGATTTGTTTAAACTAAATATAATTGATTCAAAGATTAATGAAAGTAGTTCTCCGATTTATTTTTTTGAGTCCTTTGATACATGGCATTATAGACTAGATCACTTGAATTATCTTTATTTAAGAAAAATAAAAAGAGTTGATTTACTTCCTAATATGAACTTAGATAATGTTCATAAGTATGATGTATGTGTAAAAGAAAAATGTTCAAAAAAGGTTGTAAATCAATAGCTTTTAGAGAGACTGATTTCCTCAGTTTAATGCATAGTGACCTTGGTAATCTAAAGGATAATATGACTAGAGAAGGAAAATGATTTTACATAACCTTTATATATGATTTCTTAAGATATTCCAAAATATATCTATTGAGAAATAAAAGATGAGTTGTTTGATAAGTTCTTAATCTATAAACAAGAAGTTAAAATCAACTTGGTAAGAAAATCTAAAGGTTAAGAACTGATCGATAAGGAGAATATGGCTAACTAACTTGTTTAATTCATATTGTAGGACAATAGAATTATCTATGAAGTTACATCTCCATATTTTCCAGAATCAAATAGAGTGGCTGAAAGGACATATGGAACTTTGAAAGACATTATGAATTGTATGTTAATAAATTCTAAGGCTTCTATGAATTTATAAGGGAAAATTAATTCTAACTACTTGCCAAATACAAAATTGAATTTCATACAAGAAAAATTGAATTACACTTTATGAATTATGGAAGGCTATGAGCCTAACTTATTATTGTTTGGTGTCGATTATTCTAAGGTGTATGAATGTAGTGTATGTGTTCAGCATACAAATATACATATCTCATATATATATATATATATATATATATATATAAGCACAACGAAAGATTAAAAACCATACAATGAACACATATATATACCATTAATCAAATTAATTACAGAATTAAGAAATATCATCTTTGAAGCCTTTGGATTAAATTGTTTGGAGTCCTTATGAAATGAACTTGTTGACAATTTTAGTAATCAACTTGGGTGAGTTTGATTAGTTAGAATAGTAGTATAATCCATCAATGATTTAACTCATTAAATCATTTAGATTAACACTTAATCTAATAAAAAAATTAATTTATTTTATCTTTTGTTCAACTCTTGAACAATTAAAACAAATCTATTTAGTTATTACAATTAATAGCCAATTGTATTTGTTTTGTTTTTTCCAACATCTAAAACACAAAATAGCCAATTAAAATGGCCACCAAAATTACAAAATCTAAAACTTATGAATTTTGAATTTTATTTCACTTTATATACTAATGCATAAATTTCAAACAAATTTGAATTTCATTTGCATTTAATTTAATTATTCACTTAACCAAGGTTAATATTTAACCTTAGTTGAGTTAAATTAACTTAAACCTTAAGTTAATAAATATCCAACTAACTAACCCTAGAGTTAATTATTAATCCTAGTTACGTTAACATTTATTTAATAATAAAAATAAATTATCCAAATATTTATTTAACCTAACCATGGTTAACAATTAACAATAGTTAAGTTAAGCACAAAATATCTTTAACCTTACCCTTTGGTTAACAATTAGCCATGCCTAAGTTAAATAAATATCTTAATTATTTAATAATTAAAAAATCAATAAAATAAATTTACCATTATATCTTTACTAGGTTACCAAGTTAACCTAAAATGAGTCCCACCAGAACTATATACTTTAGTTAACTTAACCATAGTAATTTTTGTATTTTATATTGTATTGAACTATTCAATACGGTATACTGCCCCAGTGCACAACGAGTACATTTCATATTGGCACTCTCTAGGTCCATGCTCAATTCGTCAAATGAAACTATTCTATGAGTCCGTGAGCTATGCCCTTCGCACACATCACAAATATTACAAATTAACGCGTTAGACTATACAAGTTGAGGTCAAAATCTAAAGCACTCATGAAACTAAGACGACACAGGGCTATAAAGTGTCACACTGCTAGACACAAACAAGTTATTAGAGAGTTTAATGTGCATATTTAATCTTTTATTTTACAACAAAATAATGATGATCAATAAAAACCTGGTTTCACCTAGTTCTTATAAAATATGATTACTTGTCCAATTGTTGGTTCATAGCTTGGAAAAGTACCAATTCATATAAGTTAAAATTTACTTTAATTTGGAGTATATTTGCTTATTGTGTTTATTCGAAATATGCAGGGGATTGTTAGAAATTACAAAAGTATTTCAAATAAACAAATGTATTTCAATTACACAAAGTGAGTGGGGAATAAATAATCAAGGAGAAAAGAGAAGGGAAAAGCCAAGCTATTGGAAAACAACTTAAGCTAAGTAGCATTGCGGCACTTAATGCTGGAGATGTGACCTTTGAGAAAGCCACCAAGCTTCCCAAATATTATGACTTTATGAAGAGGTATAGTGTCTATCCATAAAAACTTCTCCTCTCTATATTGCAAGTACATCTCAATTTCAAATATACTTTTGAATAATCATTTTTCTTGATTCACAAATTCTCTACAAATTAATTCATTTCAAAGTGATTACTTGTTGTCAATGAAAATTGCATAAAGTGTGCACTTTTGTAATTTCACTTATCATTGAATCCTGAAAAATATATTATCATACAAACTCTTTGCATCTAGATTATTAATTTTGAGGGGTTATAAATTGTTTTAAGGATAGTCCATTTGCACGCTTTGACAACCAAGAAAAGTTATATCGATTCTTGTATTTTTCTAACAAAGATTTGGAAAGGTTTTTTTTATCAATCCATATATTTCAAATCATAGAAAATGTGCAAAATGTTAATTTCTTTAAAAGTCCGTCTTGCACATTATCATTAAACATAATAAAGTAGTTAATAACAATGAAAGTATTCTTGAATCAACTAAGATATTGAAAGTATCCAAATGTCAATATAATAAAATTAGCAGGAATACGATATTGAAAATCCTAAAAGTCAGTGAGAATAGATCCTAAAAATAAGTAGGAACAAGATATCAAAAATCATTTAGAAAAATCTTTGCTAAAAATCTAATTTAAATTCTGGTAGTGTACTTTCCTTAAAGAAAAAAAATAGACACAACTAAGTAACTTGTTAAAAATTGATAGGCGTATTCCATACTTATTATTTAAGCCTTATAGGCTTAACATTTGTTTATTTTAAGTATAAATTTTAATTTTTTTATATGCTTTATTATTATTTTATAAGTTTGAAGTCAATGGAGCAAATAGGCATGAAAATTCAAGGAAAACATGCAAAATTGTCAAATTTGGGAAGAATCTGACTATTGTGCCACTTGAACAGTAATCATTACAGTAACCATAATAATCTAGTACAGTAAAAATACTACAGTACTCAATGTCAGGGAACCAAAAATAAGCGCCACAGCACTAGCACGACCAAAAATTTGCAGAAATGAAAGAAATGTATGGTTTAAAACAAACACCAAAACAGCGACATGAAAAAATTAATAATGTTGTTGTATTAAATAGTTTTATGATTAATAAATTAGACAGGTGTGTATACTTCAAAATCTTTAATGCTATTAATTATGTCATAATATGTCTCTGTGTGGATAATATGCTAAATTTAGTCATAGTATGGTGTGATAAATGAGATTAAGTGATTTTTATCAACTAAATTTGATATGAAAGTATGGGAGAAGTGGATGTAATTCTTGGGATTAAGATTATAAGAATATGTAATGGTCTCACTTTATCTCAAGAACATTATGTGCACAAATTCCTAAAGAGGTTTGGGTAATTGACATGCAAGCCGATAGTAACACCTTATGATGCAAGTATCAAACTATCTAAGAATACTAACTATAGACATAATTAGATCTATTCTACACAAATAATTAGTTGTCTCATGTACTTGATGAATAATACTAGGCTTGATATAGCATATGCGGTACGGAGAATGAGTAAATATTCAAAATTTAGGTAAAGAGTATTGGTGTGCCTTTGATAGACTTGCAAAGTACTTAATAGGCATTAAGAAATATGGCCTCATATATAGTAGATCTCAACCTATGATAGAAGGTTATTGTACATGCAAATTGGATTTCAGAATCACATAAAATCAAGTATACTATTAAATATATGTTTACCTTGGGTGAAGGTGTTGTATATTGGAAATCCACTAAACAAACATGCATAACTAGATCTACTATGGAGCCTGGATTAATAGCTTGGAAAAAGGCTTGTTTCAAAGTTGTGTAACCCTTATAAGTGATATTCCCATTTACTCTCACTCTCCTACATTAATTTCAATCCATTGTAATTGTCAGTTACAATAACTAGAGCTAAGAGTAAGATTTATAATAAAAAGTATGGTATAATTAAGCAGCTCCTAGAATTTGAGGTAGTGAACCTAGATTTTATAAGGTCAGAGATGAATTTGGTTAATCCTTTGACTAAATCACTAATAAGAGATTAGTGAAAAACACGACGAGGGAAATGGGACTTTTGCCTATAGTAAAAGGTAAGAGTGATGGTAACCCTACCTATGTGATTAGAGATCCCATGAAGTAGGTTCATAAGGGTAAGAACAAGTCACTTGTTGTCTTATAGTACTACTAATAATATGTTGTGAGTCTTTCTTTAAGGTGAGGTAATACATTTGCTACGGGAAACGTTGAGTGATATACTCTTAATAAATTTCATAATACATACTTATATGGTGGTATGTTATCTTGCAGAATACACTTAATAAAGTGTCACCTATGTGAAAGTGAAATTGGGTTGATTCCTATAGAAGCAAGACAGGTATTGTGTATTCCTTCAAGCAAACTATATCTCTTAAAGTTATAGTAATGCTCTTAAATGCAAGTTGTTCCCTTTAACACTATTTGGTATTACAATGACATAGTTTCAGAAAACATCACTTAGGTTAATTAAAACCTTTAATAGTTTCTACTAGTTTTTTTGTTATCATTTTTAGACAATTGATCAAGAGCAAATCAATATGTTTGATTTAGCAATTATGCAACAAGGGTCAAAAAAGACTTTAAATGACTATATAGAACACAAGCAAGTAATATACATGTAGATCGAGAATCCAAATAATGTTTTAATTCTATTGCAAATTTTAGGGATTGCTGCCTAACACTCAAATTTATGAAGACCTTTTGCAACAACCATTGAGATACATAGATAAATCCTCTCAACGTGTTGAATCTTTCATCCATGTTCAAAAGATTGGTTAAGAAGAGGTCACAGAGTAATTGTAAAATCCATGACATTGTCTAATCCTTTTGATATCTAAAAATAACAAGTTGTTACTATAAAAAAACTATAGAAGAAAAACATGGTCGCCGAGGGGTTGTGGAAAAAGATTTAATTTTAACTGTTCACAAGGACCTAAGTTTCTTCTTAATGCTTTCATCGAGAAGATATGGATAGATAACAAATATATATACTTTTTCATAATCACCTAGCTATAAAAACCCTTAATAATCAAATAGACAGAACCAAGAAGTGTCATAATAACTATGGGGATGATACTAATGAATGCTGAAAATTGTAGAGGCAACTTGAAGACTTGGTGTAGAAGGAATATTAACCAAGTATACACTAAGAATGTCATTTCTTATATACCTGCAGATCATAACAATGAGTGGCAGACCATCTTTACCCTTAATCTTCTCATTTGGAAATGAACATTACATCTCTTCCTCAATTAAACACATTGTTCATTCACAGTTGCCCTGATGATGATGATGGCAGTATTGAGGATAGTAGTCATGACAAGCAAGTTAAAAATCGAAGTGGTGATGATGTCCTAGAAAATGTGCTTAAGGTTCTCAGAAAATTAGTTTTTTCTAAGGAAGAAAGTGTTATTCAAGATGTTCTTGAGGAAATAATTGATGAAGTTCTTAACCAATTACGAGTTCTTACTATTAGCGGCCGACCAGATGACTAAGTCCTCACAAAAAATGAGAAGAGGCATGAAGAATGAAAGCTCGCCTAATCTAAGCAAGTAAATGAAGCATTATGACAAGTAGCTATAATAATAGTTATGCTCCGATTGACCACGGGTAGCACCAATTACATTAGGTTTTCTTTTGAAGATTTAGTTCCTATAATTTACTTGCATAATGGTCCCTTTCTCATCACCTTTTAAGTATCCAATTATTCCATTATAGAAGTTTTGATAGATGACAGAAGTAATGCAAGCATCATATTTTAGAGTACTTTTTAGAAGATGGGTTTAAAGAAAAGTGAGATTATTATGAGTAAATCATTAGTGGTGGTCTTTAACGACACTAAACATAACTAGTATTCATGTGCAACTTACTATAGCTCAAAGGACTTTATCATTTAATTTCCTAGTAATTGACGCTTCTTCTAATGTTATCTTATTATAGGAAAAGACTTGGTGCATTGAATGCATGACGTAGTTTCAACTCTACATCAAAAGAAGCATTGTAAAGCTAAGGATAAATTAAGGATTGCCACTATCAAAGGGGATCACAAGTTACGAGAAGATGTTACCAAGTAAATTTGAAGGAGGACCGCGATATGGAGAAATCTGCATCACCATTATAGAGCTTCATTAGATAGCAATTATAGATAGGTTTAAAAGGGTTTGAAAGAGAAAGAACAACAAGAAATGATATGAGATAGGTCAAAATAAATTTAAAAGGTAAAAGTTCAAAGTTAGTAAAGTTGTAGAATTATAAGTTAAGTTCATCTTAAGGATAAAGAAGAAGTGGGGGCACCTAAAAATATGTGCTTAGTTTAAGTTAAGCCCATGTTAGAAGTGGCCTTAAACCCTCTAAAAGTATACTAGAAGGTTCCTATAGGAACGGAGTTACAGGAAAAATATACAGACAAGTTGGTGAAGTTGTTATAAGAAAATAGTAACATATTCATTTTGAGACATGAAAATTTGCCAAGGGTAGCTCTAATAATTGCTTGCCATTCTTTAAAATATGACCTAATTGTTCCTCTGGTAAAAGAAATAACGTTTTTCCTTTGAAAGAAATAAAGTGACAAATGAAGAAGTTAGAAAATTATTAAAAGTCAAATTCATCATGGAAATTCATTATCTAGACTGGTTGTCAAACATGATTGTTATAAAAAACGAATGACAAAAATGGAGAGTGTGTAATGATTTCATATATTTAAATAGAGCTTATCTCAAAGACTACTTTGCTTTTCTAAAGATTGATCAGAAGGTTCACTTAACCACAAGTTATAAGTTGATGTCTTTTCTTGATGCCTATTTAGATACCCATAAACCCTACTAATGAAGAGAAGGCAATTTTCATTACTAAGCAAAGAACATATTGCTAATTGGTCATGCCTTTCGGATTGAAAATTGTTAAAGCAATATATCAATGGAAGATGATAAAAATATTCAAAGAATTTATTGGGGAAAACAATAGAAGTTTATATCGATGGCATGGTTATTAAAAGTAAAAAAGAAAGAAGATTATTTTTAACATTTGCAAGAAGTGTTCAACACTTTGAGAAGCTAGAGAATGAGGCTTAATCCCACAAAATTTGTTTAAGGTGTTATAGCAAGAAATTCTTGGTCATGTAGTCATTCATTATAGAATTAAAGCAAATCTAACCTAGGTCAAAGCTTTACAGGAAATAAAAGAACCTATTAATGCTAAAAAAGCTCAAACATTGGCGAGGTGAGTTGCACCTTTAAACAAGTTCATTTGAAGGATGTTAGATTGTTGCAAGCCTTTCTTGGACATCATTAAAAATTATCTTTCAATAGAGAATAGAGACAGGAGCAATCAAAAGTTTATAAAGAGTTTAAGAAGTACTTGGAAACCCCTTTAATCTTAACTGCACCAAAATATATAAAGTTACCAATTCTTTATATGGAAGTATTTGATATTGTAGTTATGTTATTTTTTTTTTTGAAAGAAAAGGCCAATAACACTCGATTTATTATGCTAGCAAAACTCTAGTAAGTGCTGAGACATTTTACACCAAAATTAAGAAGTTAATATTAGTCTTGTCCCATGTAGCAAAATGTTTTTAGTATTACTTTGAGGCTCATAAAGTAATTGTCTAGATGTATTTTCCAATTAAAATAAATCTTGTCATAACTCTACTTGATTGGGCAAGTGATTAAGTGAGCAATGCAATTAACATCTTGGATTTAGAGCACAATTTGAGGCAACAAAAAAAGGGTAAGTTATGGCAAATTTCTTAATGGAATTTGGGTCAATAACAAAGAGATTGCAGATTCAAGCAAAGAAGAGTTTAAGCTTGAACAAATTTCATGGCATGCCTTTGTCAATGGATAATCTAATCAATTTAGATTTGGAATTGGTATTCAAATAGTGACACTTGAGAATCTTGTATTGGAAAAAGCCTTGTGACTTAAATTCTAATGTCAAATAATAAAGCATAATATAAAAGCCATAATAAAAGGCATGCAGTTAGCACTTAAGTTGTGTGTCAAAAGGATCTAGTTCATGACAAATTCCCAATTGGTGGCCAAGCATTTTTTTTTAAAGATTATGAGGCAAAAAATAAGAGAATGCATTTGTACCTAGTAAAAATGTAAGAACTCATAAGAGGATTTTAGTACTTTGAACTTTCCAAAATTCTATGAGAGGTGAATGAATGAGCAAATAAACTAGCAAATAAAGCATCCACCATGAACGAAGATGGAACTCATGAGATAAAAATTGAGTTGTTGTAAAGGTACATTAAAGTCTTCATAATTAAAGAAGATGGGGATACTTAGATTACGCATTTGATCAAAGATCAAGTTTCACACAAACTACCGACACAGGAAAATAAGGCTTACAAGATGAGTATTCAAGCTTTAAGATTCTCTATGACAGATGGGAAATGGTCATCTAGTGGAGTTTATTTAAAGTGTGTTAGCCGAAGGCAAACAAAGGCGATTATAAAGAAAGTGCATGAATAGGGATCTATGGCCCACATAATCATGTCACTTGTTATTTCTGGCCTTACATGGTTGCAAACTCTGAAGCATTTACCAAAGATTTCATCAATTATGACCCGCTAGATCATAATTAACATCAAAAGATTTAAAGTGAAGCATATGAAAATTAAGGGTTTCTTTTGGTTTTTTATAGTAATTTTGGGCTCTTTTTCTATTGAAAACTTTTTTAGGGATATTTGTTTTGGGAAGTGTTTAGAGGTTTTGTAGAAAATATGTTTTGAGTGAGATTAGAAAAGATTTGAGTTAAAAAAGGAATTTTATTGGAATAGGAAGGAGGATTACAAAACTTATGATTTTAGGAGGACTTGATTGTTATTCTACAACCCATTGCACAATACTTAGCCTTTCCCCCCTTTTATAGTTGCTACATTGACTCTTAGTATGCAATATAAACCACTTATTTTCACAAACAAACACACACCACACAATTATCACTTAGGTCTAGATTTTTCTATATAATTGTAATTTTTTCATAATTATCTAGATATTTATAGATTTGTCTAGATTTTGTAGTATTTAATATTTTGAACCTTCTTTCCAGAAAGTACATTAATTTTAACACTCCTCTTTAATGCACTTTTGATGAATTCCCAGCATTTCTCGTAGTAACTCAAACTTTGGTCTTTGAATAGCCTTGGTGAAGATTTCTACAATTTGTTCTTCTGTTCTACAATACTTGAGTTCAATCTTTTTTTTTTGTTGATGTCTCTCTCAGAAAGTAATGCTTAATTACAATATGTTTGGTCTTGTTATGGAGCACGGGATTTTTCACCATAGCTATTATAGACTTATTGTTGCAGAACATTTCTATAACTTCATTCATTTTTTCTCCAATGTCTTCAAATATTCTTCTCAACCACATTGCTTTATAAGTTGAGCTTGCTGCTGTGATGTATTCTGCTTCAACTGATGATTGTGCTACTGTTGCTTGTTTCTTTGATGACCAAGAGAATACACCAGACCCGATAGTGAAAGCATAACCTGATGTGCTTTTCATATCATCAATAGATCCTGCCTAATCATTGTTAGTATATCTAATTAGTTTTTAGTTTAGAGTAGACTTATACCAAATCCCATAGTCCATTGTGCCTTTTAGATATCTTAGAGTCTACTTTATTGCTCTATAGTGAACTTGAGATGGTTTCTGTAGAATTTTTAGAAAAGACTGGTAGCATACATGATGTCTGGATAAGTTATTGTTAGATATAGTAAGCTCCCTATTAAACTTCTATAAAGAGATCCATCAGCCTTCTTTGACTCATCTTCCTTTATAAATTTTTCACCAGTAGCCAAAGGTGTAGCTATAATATTGCAATTGAACATCTTGAATTTCTTCAGCCAAAGGTGTAGCTACAATATTGCAATCGAACATCTTAAATTTTTTCAATAAATGTTTTATGTACTTTTTTGGCATATAAAGATTTCGTCTGGTTCTTGACTTATTTCAATACCAAGAAAGTAATGCATTAACCAAGATCTGTCATCTCAAATATCTTCATCATGTATTCCTTGAGTTCTTACAATATTTTGTCATTGTTTTCTATGTAGATGAGATCATCCACATATAAGGAGACAATGAGAGTACTTGAATCATCATAGGTTTTAATGTATAATGTTGGCTCACTTTTGTTCCTCCTAAATCCTGAATCTATGAAGTAGTTGTTTATGCGGTTGTACCAGGCTTGAGGTGCTTGTTTCAATCCATATAAAGCCTTTTTCAGTTTTAGAACTTTTTCTTCACTACTTTGTTTCACAAACCCTTATGGTTGCTCTACATATACTTCTTCTTCTAGCACACCATTCAAGAATGCTGACTTTACATCAAGCTGATAAACTTTCCTCTTATTTTAAGCTGTAAGTACCACAAGCTCTCTTATAATGTCTAGCCTTGCTACTAGAGAAAAAGTTTCATTGTAGTTGATGCCTGGTTGTTGAGAGTAGCCTTTTGCCACAAGACTTACTTTGTATTTCTGGATTGAGCCGTCTGGATTGATCTTCGTTTTGTACATCCATTTGACACCAATGATCTCTTTATCTTGAAGGCATTCTATAAGTTCCTATGTTTGATTCTTTTTAATTGTCTCAATCTCTTCTTCCATAGCATTCCTCCATATTTTTTATTTTGCTGCTTCTTCAAAGCTTCCCAGTTCCACAGTAGCAAAGTTGCATGTCTCATATATATCTTTGAGTTCTCTAACTCTTCTTGGTGGTGACTCAAGAGATGGTTTATCTTGTTTTGTTGGCGATGTTGAAGGCGTTCTAGAAATTTCTAATTCTTTCACTTCACCTTTATCTTTTTCTATGATTGTCTTCTTGTACTTTACTAGTACTGAGATGCTTCATTCCTTAAATTTCTCTTTATTCTAGTTTTATGAGGTCAACTCATCAAACTCAATATCTCTACTAATCATTAGTTTCTTAGTTTTTGGATTATATATCTGATAACCTTTTGACTTTACACTGTATCCTAAAAATATTTATTTCTCTGTTGTTTCTTTTAGCTTGTATTTTTTTTGTGTTGGAATATGGACATAGTATATGCATTCAAATACTTTGAGATGACGTGTTGAAGGCTTCTGCTTACATCATGCCTCTATTGAAGTTATGTCTTATGCAACATTTGTTGAACATCTATTTATCAGGTATATTGCTGTATACACTACTTCTGCCCAGAATGAATTTGGTAGGCCTTTTTTCTTTTAACATTAACCTTACCATTTTTATGATTGTTCTATTTTTTCTTTCTGAAACTCTATTTTGTTCTGAAGCATGGCCTATTGCCAACCAATGCTCAACTTTTTTCTTTACATAATTGGTTGAATTCTTAAGAAGTGTACTCTTTCCCTCTATCGCTTCTTAGCTTCTTTAGGTAATGACCACTCTATTTTTCAACAAAATTCTTGACCTTTTTGAAGACTTTGAGCACTTCTGATCTCTCACGAAGAAAATAAACCTACGTCATTATAGTGTAATCATCAATGAATAAGATGAAATGCCTATTTTGTTCAAGTGATAGAGTCTTCATAGGTCCACAAATGTCGATGTGAACATGCTCTAATGGTACTTTAACTCTATGAGATCTTCCTGTTGGAAATGATTGTCGTCGTTGTTTACCTTGTAACCAGCCTTCACATATATCACTGATCTCTTGTATGCTTGGCATGTCTTTGATCATATTTTTCTGTTAAAGAATCTTTAGCCCGTGGAAGTTGAAGTGCCAAAACCTCTTATGCCAAAGCCATGAGTCTTCAATTTTTTCTTTTATGGCTATAGAGATACTTTGCCACTATAAAGGGAAGTTTTTATTCTACGTCTTTACTTTAATTATTATTTGACTTTTATCTTTGCCATATATTGTACAAGTATTTCTAGAGAAGTATAAAGAATATATATTTTCAATCATTTGTCCAACGCTCAATAAGTTATGTTTTAAGCTTGGTACCAGCAGTACATCATTAATATATTTAGTCTTTTATTAGTTTGGATGGTGATCGTACCTTTTCCTTGGGCTTCCACCAATGCTCCATTCCCTAATCTGACTTATAATTTTATTGATATGTCTAAGTTGCAGAAGGTACTTTAATTCTTTATCATATGATTGCTACAAGCGCTATCTACATACCACGTGTCATTTTTCTCCTCCATAGCTGCTTGACAAACATAAAATAGCTTCTCATTTTCATTTTTTTCAATGTAATTGGCTTGGTGATTTTTCTTGAATCGGCAATTCTTCTTTAGATGCCTGAACTTTTTACAATTATGGCATTTTGCCTTCCCACAAAACCAACAATCTTTTTCAAGATGGCTTGTTTTTCCATATGTACTACATGGTGGATAATTTTTCTTTTCTTGTGTTTTTCTTTGATTATTCCCATTCCTATTTTTATCTATTCTGATTGAATTTTCTCTATTATCCCTTCCATTATATTTTTGAGACTGCAAATTCAATTTAGAGTGAAAAATACTTTTAATTGAAATTTTATTTCTTTTACTCAACCTTTTCTCCCACGTTTCTAGAGAGCCCATTAATTCCGCCACTATAAGAGTTGATATGTCTTCTGACTCTTCAATAGCAATAACTATTGGATCAAATTTTTCTATAACACTAATTAATATTTTCTCCATAATTTTGTTATCACTTATATTTTCCCTATTGGCTCTTAATTTATTTACTATTTCTTTCACTCTTGAATAATAATCTTGAGCAATCTCAGAATCCTACATTTTGAGATTTTCTAAATCTCTTCTTAAAGATTGGAGTTTAATAGTGTTTACCTTAACATTATTTTTAAATTCATCCTTCAAAATATTCCAAGCTTCCCTTGCTATAATGGCTCCAGCAATTCTTTAAAAAATAGCATCATCTACCACTTGTTGAATGATGAAGAATGCTTCCGTATCATTCTGTGATAGCTCCACTAATTTTTTATTCTGCTCTTCAGACATAGCAGATACACTATCTAGAGTAGAGACCCTATTAATAGCTATGTCCCATAAGCCTTGAGACAAGAAATGTCTTCATTTTAATGCTCCAAAAATTATATTTTTCTCTAGAAAATATGGAGATTGAATATGATGATCTGTTGGAGCATTTGCTAAATATGATGAATTTTACGTCCAGTTATGATCGAACTAGGCTCTAATACCACTGATAGTAATTTTGGAGATATTTATTAAGGGAAGTGTTTAAAAGTTTTGTGAAAAATATATTTTGTGGGAGATTAAAAAAGATTTGAGTTGAAAAGAAAATTTTATTAAAATAGAAAGGATGATTACAAAACTTATGATTTTAGGAGGACTTAGTTGTTATTCTACAACCCATTGCACAACACTTAGCCTTTCCCCCCTTTTATAATTGATCACCGACTCTTAGTGTATAATATGCACCACTTATTTTCACAAACAAACACATACCACACAATTATCACTTAAGTCTAAATTTTTCTACATAATTATAATTTTTTCATAATTATTTAAATATTTATAAATTTGTCTAAATTTCGTAGTATTTAATATTTTGAGCCTCCTTTTTTAGAAAGTACATTAATTTTATCAGTTTTAAACCTTTTCAATCGATGGAGATTCAAGCAACTACAAAACAGCAAAAGAATGAGAAATGCCTAGAATGTGAAGCTAATAACTCTGCAACTGCTCATCAAACGCGAGCTTTTAATGCTTTTTTAAGTTAAAAAAGCTGCAAGAAATAGTCTGGTGGTTGGAAGAATAGGGCAACGGGAGTAACAGTGGTTAGGACAACTTGCAGAGAAGTATTATTGACAGGAAAGTTTTTTTGTAAAATGCACCGAGGTTGCTATACTATATGCAAGAATGGATTCAATTGCACCAACAAAGTTGGAGTTGCTTGCAAAGGTTGGGGGATCATTGTCGCGTGCGAAGTTAAAATTTCGGGGGTTCTGCAGTATTGAGTTAGTTGAACTCATAGGTCTTCATTTTATTTGACAACCTCCTGGAGATAGGTTTGTTGCTAGGTGAAGGCTTTAGTGAACTATATCATCTGCTGAGCTTGTTCATCAAGCTTTTGCTGCATATTGAAATTCAATCCACAACTTGTGGTGCAGCAACTAGTGGCGTAGGATTATAAGCATAATTTTGCGACTCAAGAATATGATCATGTTGTTGGAAAGACGCGTCGTTGGCACTGGAAGTAGCTCATATTTGACATTTCTTCATGACTTTTATATTCAAGAATTAACGAAAGAACCGGAAGATGAACTTTGGATCACCAACTTCCACCAAAGAAACAGCACAGTTCCAATCAGTAATCAAAATAGTATTATGGCATTGAAACAGCAGCTGGATGATCTTTTTTACATAAAAACAACAGCTAATTTTACTCTAAACCAGCAAAATCAAGCTTTAGCTGGATAACAAATCAAAATAAATCTCGATCATTCAAGAACAAGAGATGAAACAGGTGTCGATTGGCCAAACCAAGAGAGAAATGTAATCAAAATATATATGGATCATTAATTAGCAACTAACTCAACTAGACATTTGGACCAAGTGAAAGAAAATTGATCTGGATCATGATTGGCCAAATCAAAGGAAATGAATCAAATTAAAAGAAAAAATCACTAACCTCGATCGACCAAATCAAAGGAGAATATTGGATCTACAGAAAAAGTAATGAATCTTTGAATCGAAATCAAGAAAAATAGATAGACACTATAAGCTTTAAATTTGGATCTATAGCAGAAAAAAAAAATGGAATCAAGTTAATTATAGATCCTTGGACTAAGGATGTTCATCTTCACAGTTCATTATTTATGAAAATGGATCTGAAATACTTAGCAAAATGTGTATGAATCAAAAAGAACTCGGTATGTAAAAAGGATCAACCGTGACTTAATAACATGAAATTTATATAAAATTTAATGAAAAAAGAAAACACTCCTCAGAGCACTCAAGACTTTCTCGTCTAAGTGCAAATAAGTAGTTAATTTGTAGAACCCAACAGGGGGAACAAATGAAGTTATCATGAGAGCAAAATCTAGGGCCTAAATTAACATCTAACAGTACAGTGTCCAGAACTAGTTTAGAAGGCAAACAAATCCCTACTGATTTATAAGAGATTTGTTTGTCAGAACTTTAATAACAGTATTATGTTATTAATTAGTCTTAAAATATTGTGATAATAGCCCACCATTCCTTAGCCTGGTGGTGAGTGGACCTTAGTCTCAAGTTATCGATTAAGGGGAAGGCATGGTGAGTGGACCTTAGTCTCAAGTTTTCGATTACGCTTCCAGTGCCTTCCCCGTAGGAGAGTAAGTAGATTTCTTTAGATTTTAGAAAAGAAGATTTGGTTGCTTAGAATAATTGGTCCAATAATCATCTAATTGTAAATATTTTAATGTGATTTCAAAAGGGCAAAAAAACACTATTATTATACTTGTTAACCTATAGTGTCAGAGTCTATTTAATTAAGAAGTTTTGGAAGTTAGACACTTTTCCCAAGCGATGCCAATCTTGGAAGGGGTTAAGTTGGCTTGCGATGCTGGTTTATGGCTTGTGAAAGTGGAATCAGATGCTGCAAATGTGGTAAATCCTTTTTATGGAAAGTCTGTCAGAAGAAGTGAAATTGAGTGGTTATTGTCTGAGATTTGTACTCTACTTTCTGGTAGTGGTAATTGTCTTGTGAGAGCCATCCCTAGAGATGGTGATCCTGTGGCACAAGCCCTGCTAAGATGGCTTTGGCTTTTGCAGAGCCCTCTGTGTGGATTGAGGAGCTTCCGCGGGAGGTTGATCACTTGTAATTTGTAAGCTATTTATCTGCTTTATGATGTTGATCTTTCCTTAAAAAACAAAAATGGAGATGTCTTGTAGACAAATCCTAAAAACCCCTTAGTTTAGAATTAATTACTTGCAATCATTCATGAAGGAAGACTCTGGAATGATTCCTTGTACATGTGTGCTGTCAACAACAAGTTTCACGCGCGTCTGATCTAGAATCAGCCTCATATTCCTAACAATAGACCATTTGGATTTTTTGCAGTCACTCTGCTATAGCTGAAAGATGTTATTCATGAGCCTTTTAATTAATCTTCTTAGCTACATGTATCACAAGAACTGGTAACACTCTCATTTTAACAATTATTCTAAGATTAAAAACAAATATATGACGGTCTAAGAATCATGTTGAACTGCTGATCATTTTTGTTCATTTCTTTCAAATATAGGAATCAGCATCCCTATAGCTTCACAACCTCTCCCTAATTGCAATATTTAAAATTTCAGGGTCAAAACTGCAGCCTTTGAATGCGAATAAGAAGATGTCATATATTTATAATCTCCTCACAAAACTTCCACCACCGGACTGCAATGCATGCCAGCCAAATTCTCCCGCAAATCGAAGGTTAACATAGAAGCTTTCGGTCTTGGCTGCCTATCTGTATAGCACTGGCTGACAGGCATCAATGGCACTGCAGTTGATCTCTGGTATGTGCCTAGCCACTTAGCTTGCATATACTTGTGCTTCCTCCATGGAGCCATGTGCATTTTCTTCTCCTTCATACACATCTTGGCCGCCGCACACAAAATCTTGATGAGGGTATTTAATCTATCAGTTTTTCCAACATACACTTGCGGCAGCCGGCTGATCAACCTGTTGTAATCTTCACTCGCCCTTGCCATCACGAATTCTGCCCGGAAATTCAACTCAATTACCACCCTCACATCTCCTTTCTTGGAGCTCAATTTTTCCACCACTTCCAAATAACTATGTTTGCCTGTAAAAATATAATAGAATGATATTTAGACAACCTGAGCAGGGGAAATGGCCTCAGTATTACATAAATCAAATCAAATCCCTCTTTAATCTTGATGTGAGCAGTATTCGATCATTAGAATCCCACATACTTTTCATATTGATAACTTATTAAACCAACCGGAAATGAATGTTTTATTAATAAACGCATAATAGGATGATCAACAATACAATAAATGTGTACCTGCTGGGATTTCTGACGAGCTTTTCCACTTAGAATTGCAAATGGCACAATTGTACCCAAGATTCTGAAGCCTAACAGAAATTTCCTTGTGCAAACAACTCCGGCAACCTCCGGCCACTGGTCTCCCGCACTCGCATTCTTTATCCTCTAATTTTATCTCCTCTAAAGCCTCTTTTACAGCCCGTCGAACTTTTGATTCAAAAGAACTAGACCTACATATTGTTGCCTGCAAAATTATTTTACACAAATATTAATTCACCAGCTCCATATGAATCACTTTTTGCTTTCTCAAAATACGACGAAGCATTTCCGTATGAAAATTTACCTGTAGAAGCTGGTCTTGTGAATCCCAAAAGGCCTTATTTGCTTCAACATTTTCATCACAATCCTCCTCATAATCACATAAATTTTCTTCTGTATACTCACTGCTTTCTTCTGTAAACCCGAAAACGATATCGGAGAAATTCGCCGTACCCTCGAGAAATCGGGCGATTTCATCCGAATTCGGCCGACTGACCGGATTTTTTGCCATTGAAATATATATATATATATATATATTTATATATATTTTGCTATAAATCTAATCGTCGTGCTTTTCTATGGTTTCCAAAAAATGAGAGCGCCAGATTTTATAGTTGGATTTTGGTCCCACGTGGAACCCAGTTGTCCGAGGTGGCCGAACGAGGCGCCGCGAACATGAATGTCATTTCAATGCTGACGTGGAAACTTATTATTGGAGGTAGAGCAACTCATGTCTTGTTCAGGGGTATTAACACTGTCACTCCTTAATGTTTACACAATTTGCATTGATATGGCGCCTATTGTGTTCATTGCACTATAACCCCCTCTACTAACCCTCCGTTAATTGCGGCTGTTTATTGACTGTTAAGATGAAGGAAAAGACAAAAAATTTAAAGATATATAAACTAAAAAATCTTTTAAATAGTTTTTTAATAATGTAAATAAAATCTCAAGAAGTATAAATTCAGAAACTTTGACTTTTTGACATAACGACCGATAATATATTTATAATTTTGAAGACTTTTAAATAAATACATAGCTTTTTAAATTTGTAGTTAAATTAATTTTATGAAATTCAATGAAAAATCTTTTTTTTTAACTTTTTAATCATAAGATGACTATTTGAGAAATGGGCACCAAACAAGATTATTTCAACAAAAATTATCCATTTACTTAAATATCCAAACAGTGTCAACAAGAGTTAACGGAGGCTTGATAGAAGGGGTTATAGTATAATTAACATAATAATTTCCATTACAGTGTAAATTATGTAAACTTCAGGGGTTGACAGTGTTAATACCCTGTTCTGTTGCCAGCTGGTTCCATGTCAGCCTGACCACTAATTATCGACCTGGTTTGGATATACTTGAAATATTTTATTGGTAGAATGTAAAATGATATAAAATCCCTATGGGCCTTTTCTTCAGGTTTTTTTATTTTTTTAATGATAATAATGATCTTATCAACGGGGATATATTCTGACTCATCATGATCTACGAGGATATTAACACTGTCACCCTCCGAGATTTATATAAATTAAAAAATTTAATAGTAATTTTAATTTTTATATATTTTTACTTTTTATTTAATTTAAAAGATGAAAATATCTTAATGTTATATTTTTATGATTTAAAAAATTAAAATATTTTAATAAATGATGATATTTTTATTTTTTAAATTAAATAAAAATAGTCATAGCAAATTAAATTAAAGTTAATTTTTATTAATATCAATGGGTGACGGTGTTAATACCCCTAATATAATGACTGATGATGCGGTGGGGACAATAATATTGAAATCAGACGATCAGAAAGAGGCAGTTGGCCAGATGATGGGTACGGAGGATACATGATCTTATCTTTAGATGTTGACGTGTGAACTTATCTAGTTTTAGTGGGACCTAATTTTTGTTTTATATTCAAATTTGAAGTACATTTAGACATTTTAATTAATTTTAATTTTTTTTTTAAAATAATTAAAATTGAGGGGTCTTAATTTTTTTAGTTAAATTTTATTTTTTAATTTTTATAATCAAATAATTTATTTTTGAATAAAAATATTTTTTACTATTTAACAGTATTAATTATAGTGAACATCTGTTATAGTGAATAGTTGCAGCTACAGTTATTTTTTAAATTTAATTTAATTTTATAATTAGTTAATTTATAATTTAATTTTACTTAAAATTATATTTATTTAAATTTGTATTTATTTATTAAAATTATATTTTTTTTATTTCATTATATTATTTGTTAATTATTTAATTTAATCACATAATTACAAATTTTAAATAAATATGTAGTTAAACTAAATAAATAATATAATCAATTTAAATAATTAATAAATAATATAATTAAATAAATTAAATATATTTCTAATATACAAATTTTTTAATAAATAATATAAATTAATTATATAAAATAAATAAAATACTAATAAAAAATAAAAAAAAAATATTCACTATAAAAAATAATAAGTAAAAATAAAATTTAAATAAAAATAATATTCACTATAAATTAATTATTTTATTTTTACTTATTATTTTTATAGTAAATATTTTATTTTTATTTTTATTTTTATTTTATTTATTTTATATAATTAATTTATATTATGTATTAAAAAGTTTGTACATTAGAATTATATTTATTTTATTTTATTATATTATATTATTTGTTAATCATTTAAATTGATTATATTATTTATTTAGCTTAACTACATATTTATTTAAATTTTGTAATAATGTGATTAAATTAAATCATTAATAAATAATATAATCAAATAATATAAATATAATTTTAATAAATAAATACAAATTTAAATTTGAATAAATATAATTTTAAGTAAAATAAAATTATAAATAAATTAGTTATAAAATTAAATTAAATTTAAAAGATAGCTATATTTGAAACTATTTATTTTAACGGATGCTATTTATTATTTATTATATGTAGGTACTATTTAAACAGTAAAATAATATTTTTGTTCAAAAGTTATTTGAGTAAAAGTATTAAAAAATTAAAATAATAACTAAAAAGTTAAAACCTTTCAATATTAATTATTTCAAAAAAAATTTCTTAATTTTAAAGCGCATCCTCGTGTCATAGGTGAACTGAATAGAGGAATGATTTGTAAAAAAAATAATAATAAAAAATGAGGGATGATTGGAATTGAATATTAGGAATTTGGGCTTTAGTTTCATATTTTATTTGGACCAAAGTGCTCTTCAAAGAATAGGCTTTATTACGCTTTACAGTTAATAATTATGAGAGGTATTATTTGTCATTTTGGAATTTGAAGGGTTTAAATGGTTTTAGATTACCAGTGTCTACATTCATGAAACGTTCAAATATATGAAATAGAGTGGTTGAGTAATGTTACATCTCAAATTTAATTTTTTTTATTTTATATTAATATATTATATTATTAAGTGATAAAATAATATAATTTTTTAAAATATTTATTACACTATTTTAAAACATAATATTTATTTGATACATCATTTAAGATATAATTTAAAAAATATAATATTATTATATGATAGTTATAGATATGTTAAGGATCGAAAAAGTATTTCTTTAAAGAATTGCAAAATGCACCACAAATTTTAAGTGTATATATATATATATATAATTGTATATAATTGATTTAATAGGTTATATAATTTATTATATAATAAACAACATTGAAACATGTTATTATCTAGTAAATTTATAATTTTTACACAATTTATAATATATTTTAAAATATTACTATATGTCTACGAGTTCACAATATGATAAGTTAAATTAATTTTATATATAATATATACCATCGAATTAATAATTATCAATCTTTCCATAGTTTGAGTTTTTACTTAAACATAAATCCTTTTTTAAGTAAAAAGGATCATATGTATTTTAATTAATAAAGGAAAATTTGAATCAACAAAATCAAGTTTAATTATTTCAAAATATTATCAGCATTTTTTTACCTAATTACGTATAATATTAATTTTTTTTATTATATACATATTTATAACACACGTACATAAATTTACACTTAAGTAGAGGAGGAATCAAACCCTGACCTAATGGTCGGGGTTGAGCTTTGAGGTTAGCACCCTAAGCTCCGTATCATATAAGTCTTATTATTCGTTTTCTATAAGGATTCAGAATCATGAGATGGCAAACTCACCTAATCCTCAAAGGAGTTTTTAGTATGGGCAGGTAAGCAACTGTATTTACTCAGAAAAATTACTCATGGTAAGAAATCAAAGAATCATAATTACAATATTAAAATGGCAAACTCGCCCCTGATTAGGTCATGTAATTAGTGTCATTGGTAAATTAACAAGAAGAATTGCTTTTGAGGGTTTCTTTAACTAAAGGGAAAAGTACTGTCATCATCATGTTGCAAATGGCTGGTATAATCTTTAAATATAAGACCCTGTTAAACTTTTATATTCTAAAAATATAAATTATAAAGAAAAAAGTGGGGGTGAAGTATGACAATGATAACGATGCAGATGTTAACGTACTATGTTGTTACAAGTATATACACACAAACCTGCACACGTAACATTTGGAGCCATTCAATATACACTTTACGATTCTTAGAACTCTATTCAATTGTATGCTTGGTAAAATAACTACACAACTAATTAGAAAAAAAAATAAAAAAATGAAGACTTTCAGCCACTCCAATATTGATTACAATTTACAAAACTATTTCTGCTGGAAAAAAAAAGTCCGCTAGTGAGAATGACTTGCTATTCCAAAATTATGCATTTTCTTACTCTAAAAGTGATGCATCTCTGATGCAGACATGGAGATGGAGTGGGTGCCGGTATGAATTTTTGTTAGGCTTTAAAGAGACTAAGATAAGATTTATGATATTTGTTATAGAAATCTAGAGAATCCCACTAAAGCATATATGGATTGGAAAAAATTGCTTTCATGAGTATACTTTGATATTATTTTTTGATCATAATTAAAGAGACTATTCATACCCTTTTACTTTCTTTTCCAAAATGTAAATCCGAATATATTAATGATAATGGATTTTCCTTCTTGTTGCCCTGCAAGCAAGCAAAGATGGCGATTGCCACTAAGTTGAATCAATCATCAACTTCATGACTCTTTAAGTGGAGCTTGGCGGATTGGGATGAAACGAAATTAAAGGGAGAAAGAGAGCCTTCTTCTGGATTATTATTCTATGTTGATGTAACATAAGAAGTAAATAACGTATCATAAGAAATCGCAGACAATTAAGGCAGCCCAAAATCTATCAAAACAAATGTTAAAATTCTATAAAATATCACTTGACATATCTATGTCGAATAACTTAAGATCTAATTTTAATAAGTTTCTCTGTTGCATATACTTGTCAAGATTGCTATAGTTATTGGTCAACTCCTATTATCAAGCTAATTCAAAACTGATATACTTCTGAATTATGCTCAATAAATTCAGTTTACTCCAATTGACAATTATCCCTATTTTGATTAACTTTCTGTTTTGCATATACTAATTAAGAATGATTATAAGATAGGTAGTGTTTTTTTTTTCCCTGTTTTGCTAAATTCTGAATTGAGTTGAATGTTGAGTAGATTGAATGACTAGATATAAATAACTTATTTTTATTTAATATCTGAATATAAATTTTAAATTGTTTTTTTTAATTAAACAACTAAAAATTAATACTTTTACATTTATATAATTATAAAATTTGAATGTTAAATTAATAAAAAAATATATAAACAAGATAATTTTAAATTATACAAATTAATATTGAAACAATATTAATATGAATTTTATTGTATTTTTTATAATATATATATATTGAGATTGTAAGTAAATAAACAAAATACATTAATTGTGAAATTGGTCGACACAATAATTACGCACTTTATAAAATGGGTATTTGAAAAAGAAATAAAATAGATGAGTTTATATGGATATGGATGTTACATATTAAATAGGAAAAGATATTTTAGAGAATAAAATTTACATTCAGCCAAATCTTTTAGCTTTTTTAAGTAATAATCTTTTTCTTTTTTTTCTAACTTAGGAGTAGTTTTCTTCTTTTTTTTTTTTTTTTGGCTTAATAGTAAATATGACTTAATTTAGCTTATTCACTCATTTAAGTTGTTTATTTTTCTAATTTAATAAGAATTTTAAGTCAATTTTAGTTTAATAGAAAAAGTCTTTTTTTTTGTTGCTTAATATAAAAAATGAAAATTATATTATTAATTTTTTTCTCAAAAATATCTTTATCTAATTTACATACTTAGTATATTTTTTAATGTACTTACAACTTTAAAAAAAAAATTATAGGTCACAAATAACTGCAGTGAAATTCATATTAACATTATTTCAATCATAATTTAAATAATTAAAATTTATTTTAGTTATATATTTTTTCATATCTTTTATTAATTTAAAATTTAAAATTCATAAGGGCACTAATGTAAAAGTATTGTTTTCAGTTGTTTTATTTTTAAAAAATAGTTAATTTAACATTCATATTCAAACATTGAGTCCAAAAAAAAAAAATCTTTCAAATCCAGTCATTCAAACTCTATTCAGTATTCAGTTTTGATCAAAATTTAATAAAACAACATTGTTTATTTTTTGATTGAACTCTGAGAACTAGTATTTATATTCTTCATTATAATTTTTTATTTTTAATATATAGAAACTATTTATTGTCTTCTTTTTTTTTTGTAATTTATCAGGTTATATGAAATAATATTTATTCTTAAGCTGTCAAACAATCATTCACAGATCAAAAGTAGAACAAAACAACTTTGGACAAAATAAAAGAATCAGGACAATGAATATCTTGAATAATAAAATCAATCTCGGAGTGAACCAAGGAGTTGGATAAAATATCATTAACTACTCCTATTGCATAAAATTTAACCTCTATGAAGTCCATGTTTAAAGATTGTATAGGTAATTAACCTTTGAGAATAGTCCTAGCTTTTAAGAAAAAGTCTATCTCAACGATGTTCAAAACGAGAAAAAGTGTAGTTCGAGAACTCCTGTTAAACCAAAATGAAGAATAAATCTTCATACTTCTCAGTCCAAGAGAAGACTTCACCCAAGTGATTGTGAGCTACAAAACTAAATCATGTAATACCACGGTATGCAATTAGTAGCTACCGGTTTCCGATGACCCAGACACTCTCTTCTACTCAATTTTGGCTTAACTTGAGTTGCTTGAAAATCCTATAAATAACTTTTAGACTAGCTATAACTGTATCCATATTCATGATACACTGTTTATTGTCACGTCTCATATCAAATAGAAATTATGTGAATCTTAAGTATATAAGAGTAAGTATACAGTATTACTTAACAGGTTAGTCTTTTAGGTAATAGCAAGCACCCGACCCGTGATAAGTAATATCAGAGTAGACCCAAGTTCTCATTCGTATGTGAGCTTTCAAAATCTCCCTAATAAAAATTATCCTGTAGGATGTGAATCTCCTATGCCACTAGGGGGATGGGCAATACAGGCCAAGTGGGCTCTAAATATTCTTTGTCTTGAGCCCCAATAAAGATTGTCATGTAGATAGTGGGTTTCCTAACCTTAAGGGATGAGTAATACGGGTTAGGTTGGCCCTTGAGTTTAGGCCATATCGTAATGAGAGCGTCATATGATTGGATAAGGGAGAATATCACATTCCACATCGAATAAAAATTAGGTGGATCTTGGGTATATAAAGGTGGGTAGCATTACCTAACAAGCTAGGTTCTTGCCATTGACCCAAAAGACTAGTCCATTAGGTAATGCTACATATCTACCGTTATATACCCAAGATCCACCTAATTTTTATTCGATATGGGACGTGACATTCTCTTTTATCCAATCACGTAATGCTCTCGTCACGGTGTGACCCAAACTTAAGGGCCAACCTAGCCCCTATTGTTCATCCCCCTAGGGGTAAGGGACCCACTATACCTGAAAATCTCTACTGGGGCTCAAGACACATAATTTTAGGGCTCACTTAACCCGTATTACCCATCCCCCTAGTAGCATAGGGGACTTACATCCTACGTGGTAATTTTTATTAGGGTAATTTTTAGAGCCCACATACGAATGAGAATTTAAATATGCTCTAATACTACTTGTCACGGGCTGAGTGTTTGCCATTGACTCAAAAGACTAGCCTGTTAGATAATGTTGCATATCTACCTTTATATACCTAAGACCCACCTAATTTTTATTCAATGTGGGACATAACACTATTTATCCATTAGTTGCATGATACACTGCCCATTTATCCATTGGTTGCATATAAACCTAATAGCTAGAGAAAAATACTCAATAAATCTATATCATCATCACTTAGTTAATCCATGCATGAAATGAGGAATTCATACATAGAAGTTTGATGCCTCTAGTAAAAAATCGTGCCTCTATCGCACCATTTTTAATGAGCTACAAAAGGCAAAGAGTATGGATAAAATTTTCAGCACTCCCACGACACCTCAGACAATTTTTCTCTATTGGAACATGATGGCGCTTAAGGTTATCATAGGTTGGAATTTAGTCGTAGGTTGCTTTCTATAAGAAAATTTTCATATTCAGCGATATATTTACCTTCTAACAATGGTGCCACCATGTACAAAACTCAATTTTTTAGAACAACTAGCAATACCCTCATATTGCAATGCCAAACAATAATCACTTTTTACTAAGTATCTTCCTAGCGATCATAATACTACATTATATTGTCCATAGGAGCTATTTGTTGTCGTCGGAGGAAAATATTTAAGATGGCTTATTGTTCCTTCCTCAAGAATGAATTCTGGATCAATACAATATTTCATCCCCTTGAAACAGTAATTAAATCTAAAATCTTGGTGTGTTCGTACAACATGTGAGAGGCGCAAATATGATTGCTCATAATTTTGATTCGGCTATCACTTAAAGAAATTATGTTCCAAAGTAATTGGAGTCTTTTGTTATTGAGGACATTTACCTTAGTGGTTTGAGTTAGCTTTGAATGAAAGTTATTTTTCCTAAAAAATGTAGAATAAATCCAAAAAAGAATAATAATTGTTCTAATAATGTATATGATAAACCTCAAGTATCGATTTTGGCTTAACTTGAGTTTCTTAAAAATCCTCTAAACAACTTTTAGACCAACCTAATAAAACTCACATCTATGATATGCTACCCATTTATCAATTGGTTAAATATAAACCAAATACACTACAAGAAAATATTCAATAAATCTATATCGTCCTCACTTAGTTTATGTATGCACAAAATGAGAAATTTATATATAGAAGTTTGATAGGGACACACAACCCCAGCATAAAATCGTACCCCTCTCACACCACTTTTAACGAGCTATAAAGCCAAAGAATATGGATAGAATTTCTAGTAGCCCTACCATACTTTGGATAGTTTTCTTCTGTTGGAACATGATAATGCTTAAGGTTGGCATAGGTCAAAATCCAGCCATGGATTTCTTTCTATAAGAAAATTTTCACATTTGATGTTACATTGACCTTCCAAAAATGTTGCCACTATATATAAACCATGGATTTTTTGGAACTACTAGCAATACCCTCAGATTACAACGCCAACCAGTAACCACTCTTCATCGAGTATCTTCTTAGACAATATAATGCTACATTATATTGTCTATATGAGCTGTTTGCTATTGCAGGAGAGGAATACTCAAGATGGTTTATTGTTCCTTCATTGATAATGAATTCAGGATTAGCGTAATATTTCAACCTTGTGAAGCATTAAACAAATCTAAAACCTTGGTGTGTTCATCCAACACATGAAGGGCGCTAATATGGTTGCTTATAATTTAGAAAAGTTAAGTCTTATATTTTGATTCAACTATCACTTAGAGGATTTTTGTTCCATCATTGCTCAAGTTTTATTGTTATTGAGGATACTCAACTTAGTACTTTGAGTTAGCAACTGAAATATTTTTTTTAAAAAAAATAGAATAGAAAAATAAAAAGTGAAAATAATAATAATTGTTCTAATAAAGTATATGATAAACCTCAAGTATAGAGTTCGTTAGAAAAATAAATTAATTAATTAAGACTGTAATGTAAATGTTTTTCGAGAAAAAGAGAGAGAAAAAAAGACATAGGTTTTTGGTAAGAAGGAAAAGTCATGGCTTTAAAGAAGTAGATATGTCATCATTCTGTGACAAATGGATTGCAACTTGTTAATGGCAGCTCAAAAAGGTGCCTAATGGGCTTTTTCGTTTTAAGATTGTTTAGCCTAATTATGTGTTGTAACTTATTTAGGAATTTGTGCATAAAAAGAAATTATATTATATTATATTATATTAGAATTATTTTCCTTGTAAAGTTAGATTTTTAATAAGATTCTACAGTCTGTAAATAAGCTTGATTTCTCATTGTATAGGATTTTACATCCTATAAAGCATTCTCAACTATTCAATACACATAATTTACACAAGCTTTTTAGTTTGTTCTCTCATTTTTATTCCTTCAACCAAGGACTTCGCATCCTTGCTTATTGAGAATCTCGCAATTCTATTGTTAGAGCTTTTCTTGTCTTTCTTCGAGAAAAAACCAAGCTCTACGATACATTTGCTGTACCACAACCCAGGTCTAGCGATAGATCTTGCTTGTTGTTCTTTAGCCCAAGTTTAGCAATAAACCTTACTTACTGGCAAAAAACCTTACTCTCAGTTTCTTTCTAATTTGAGGTGACCTCTATCTAGCCAAAGACAAAGCATACACAAACCTAAATTTTATATCGCGATTATTGTTTTGGCAAGTCTAGTGGGACCTATCCTTGTATGACAACAACAACTAGACAGATGACTAGAAATTGCATAGGAAATAATGGTGTTGAGTCGTCTGTAATTACACTACCACAACTTAGGGAGGCAACAGAAGCTGAGCAAGATGGGGAGCCCATACTAGGAGAACCTGCTAAACTAGTAGTTAGAAGAGATTCACTGTAGTACTCTAACATACCCAAGCTATTCTCCACAACCGATATTCAAGGGCTGGTTAGCAACTCGGCATAATGTTGACCTACTAGATGGTTGCAGTGTTTTGATCTTTGATCGACGACAATGAGAACATCAGCCAAAGCATACTTAAGAACCTTGAGGCAATAAAGTAAAACCAAACAGAGTCGATAACTTTGCTAGGGTCGACCAAACCTTAAATTATAAAGCCTCAACGATGCCAATATTATCAAGCCGACTTATTCTATGGTTCAATCAATATCCTTCAGCGACCTGAGATAATTGACTCTTCTAATTCTCAGGTCCACTAAAGCCAGCCAGGATAAATCTTTAGTTATGACCAGGCTAGTAACATGATTAACTTGAGAATTTTACACCAAAACCAAGACCAAGTCGACCAAACCTAGTCTAGGCCAATTCAATTTGGGTCTATGAAACCATTGTAACCCACCAGCAGTTCTTGGTAACCTGAACTAGACCACAATATGCTAGCCGAAGCATTATAGAACATAAGGGTTGATATAATGCCCATGACGCATCCTTTTTATAGAAAACTCTATCCTTATAGTATTAATACACTTTTTCTTTTTTCAAAAGGGTACGAGATTCTCCAATTTTTTATATTTTTGGGTGCAGAAAATATCACAACCTTTGAGCACATCTTTAGATTCATAGTTCAGTGTGGTATGGCCAATTCATCTCTATTCTAGAAACTAAGGCTGTTCGGTAATTCCCTAACAAAAACGGCTTTCAATTGGTACACTAACTTGGTGCCTGAGTCGATCGCCAATTAGGTGCAGATAAAGGATAAATTCTATGTTGAATTCAATAGGCCACCTCAAGAAGTTACGTTAGTCGATCTGGCAGAGTCATCTAGATGTCGAGTGAATTGGTTTTAAAGTATTTAATTTAATTCATAAAACTTCGAATAAGGTGCCAAACGCAAATCTCGAAGGCCAACTCTGTACTCATGGTTGTCTGAGGAATGCCTTTTGCGATGAGAGAAGACTTTGAAGGAAACTATTTCTATGACCTGTATAGGTTGGTGACCCAGACCGCCAGCTACGAGAGACTTCTGATAGAAAAAAATCAAAAGAGAGCATCCTCAAAATGGACTTACTATAAGAATCACGCGGTCATCTAGGCCGAATAAGAAAAATTGGACTCCAATAAGGAAGTATGCCTTATTAAGGTAGCCAAAAGTAGCCGTATGAGTGCTCAATGCTGAAAAAGGTAATACCCAATAAAGAGAAGAAAAAAAATCAGCATAATAGCCAGATTGCCAAAGAGTATTCCTTTGATTTACAGAATGCCAATTAGATTTTTGATTGGTTATTTGAAGACACAACATTCCTCCGATCAACCAGTGTGCTAAAAAGGACTACTACAAATGGCACAATTCTTGACGATATAGTACAAACAATTATGTTATCTTCAGGAATGAGATATATAAGCTGATCGATGAGGGTCGACTTCTTTTCAACTTAAAGAGTAAGACTCCCATTGTGGAAACCGATCCATTCCCTACAGTAGGAGTAAACATGATCATTTCTTAAAAAAAAAGGTTACTAGGGAAAGGATTACCCACAGGAGTTTGGACACCGAACAAGCTAAGAATCAAAATCCATGTCAATGATTCGACTTTATAAGAGACTAGAAAAGAGTGAGTGGTCACAATAGAACCAAATTCAAGGGACCAGCCAACCGCAAAAAAGGCTTGTCTAACCTATCCTCACTGCTAAACCACTTTCTAGAAGGTTTTGGGTGACCTAGATAGAACCAACGCCCTCAATCACCTTATAAATATTTAAAACCAACATAAGCACTATTGTGTATTTTGTATATATATACTTTTAACGCAAGTGCACGTTATCGCAATAAGTAAAATATATGATGAGAAAAATGTCGATCCTACGAGAAATTATTATTACTACCTGCTAAGTACTAAAATTGTGTCCTTCAACCATTATTTAAACTATTAGCAATTCAATAATTTTGATATCTAAACTAGCTAAACAAAAAGAATAATTATAATAATTGAGCAAAGAGAACAAATGTGACAGCACAAATACTCAAATGCCTAGGATTATAATAATCTCTTAATACTCTACTTGAATCTAATTACTCCCCTTAGAACTATTAATATAAATTATTAACCAAGAACTCTATATATGCTCACAAGCCTCTTCCGATGGTCAAGTGAGTATATCTTATTCAATCAATTACCAATATTTCTATGATAATAAAATTAAAATAAGATTCACTAAGTTCAAGTTCTCTAAGTGGTCATATATACCATATGAGTATATTCCTATCTCATATGAAACTCAAAGCTACTTACAATGATCATACATCAATTCATCCATGGCTAATACAAAATTCCCTTTTACAAGTTCATTAAGGTTCCCAAATTATTCTAATTAATTTTCATATAATTAGAAGCATTAAGCATAGAACAAATTGAATAATTGAATACCAACATGATGAATAAGGAAAAATAATCAATCCAAACTACATATTAAGTTCACATTGTAACCCTAACAATAAAACTTAGTTCATAATTGTAAACATAAGTTCATAGCATCTAACAACATCATTATACATATTAAAATCAACAACAAAGTATGAAATTGAAGAGAAGAAAAAATTTCCCCTGATGCAACAGTGATGTTCTTCCTTCGAAATGCAGAATTTCTTCTCCTTCTTGTTGATTCTTGCTTCTACGTCCAAATGATGTGTTTTATTTTTTGTTCTTTGTTGCCTAACCTGAATAGTAAGTTTTAGGCAAATATATAGATAGGAGCACTAAAATTAGGTTGTTTTTGGATCCAAGGAAATCAATATTTGATGCATTTTGTCAAATTTTGCTGCCCATGCCTTAATGCCGTAGTATTGAGTTATTTTGTAGCCACTGATTCTAATGCTCCACCCAAAACCCCGGCGCTACACTGTAGTGGGTAAATAGTAACATATGCATTGTTTATGATTTTGTAGCATGACATTGTATTGTACTGTAGCAATATACTATTCATCTTAACAGTTTATGGATACTGTTCATGGCATAGTTCACATTTTGAGCATTTTAGTCCCTTTTCAGATTCTCATCTCCAAAAACTCCGTTTGTATCTGGTTTTTGGTATTTTTACACCGATAGTCTTTAAACCTATAAAAATAACATTAATATGTATATATAATTAAATTATTGGGATAAATTAAACAAACATTAAGTTTAGGAGGATAAAATATTTTATATAATTACGCCTTATCAAGTATCATCGGTCAATGGGAAGTAAATAGGCCGAGGCAAAGTGTGTTTAATCATTTTAAGGGACGCATTCCTTTGCATTCTTGGTAGACCAAGACTCATAAAAGAAGAATGTAGAGATGCGAATAGCTCATGTATCTTAAACAAGTTATCCAGAGCTGAGGTGAAGGAGAGAACTTTGAGACCTTAGTAAAAATTGAAAGCCTCAACAAAAAAAACTCAATTGGAATAGGGTTTTACTGGTTCAATGGCACTTCCAGCCAACTAGGAGGGGGAATAGATCCCAAAAAAGTGTTTGGGTATAGGTCAACAGAAAAATGTAAATCATCTAAGGATAAAGAAACCCAAGACGACCTAGACAGTCTTTCTAATTTTAACACACCAATGGATTAACCTCACTAAGGATAAATAAACCAAGAGGCACCTAAACAAAGTATCAACATGGTGGTCATATTATCTTAATTGTTCCAATCAAAACCAGGGCAACCATCTACCATTAATGGCAATGTGGTCAACATTTACTATATTAGAGATGAGCCAGATGAACCAGCACTTTTAACACTCCCTCGTCTAGTTGATAGCATGATTAAGCACATCCGGCCATTATATGTGAAGGCCGACCTCAATATGATTCCATATAAGAGGATCTTGATTAATAACGATTTATGAGTTAATATCTTGCCTCTAAGGATCAACAAAGGCGACCTAGAGCCTTCAAAGGTTATCATGATAGATTTTGCAGATCGCAAAACACTAGCTGATGGGTTCATTTTCCTGAAGGTTAAAGTTGGCCATATTGAAAAATATGAACTATTCTGCATGGTCAATGTATTAAGTGACTAAAACGTCATTCTTGGAGAAGATTAGATTTATTCAAACAAGAAACTACCATCTAGCATGCACTAGATGATTTTGAGATGGCAACCGAACGGAGCAGTTGAGATAATTCATGCCAACCCCGGGCCATTTGAAGGTGATGAGTAAGTAGCATCTGCTATATTATGTGATCCAACCATTATCACCACTTTATTGAAATAGACTGATATAGCTAAAAAATGGTCAATAGTGACACCCAAGTCATAAAGGGTGATATAGCTCACCCAACCACAGCAAGACAGACCAACTCTTAGTCTATTTTTTTTATGAATATAAAAAAATATATATCTACCTTTGCTGAAGGTATCTATAAAAATAAAGTACAAGATACTCAAAGCAGCCATGATTTAAAACCAGCTCCAAAAAAGCTGGACAATCGCAACCCTCAAAGTAAACTAAAAGAAATTAACTTAAGGGCAACAGGCAACCACAGTCAATTTTAATCAATAAAGGTTTAGATCCAGCCTACGAACCCAAATTATTAGCAATTCCTATATGCCTTAGGGTAATTAGTACTTATGAATTGGTAATCATGCTGAGTAAGAAGCATTGATGATCGAGTTGGAAGTACTGACTAAAATGGGTATCAAAGACATTGAAGTACAAGGCAATTCTTTGTTAATGATCAAGCAAGTAACCGGAGAATACAGCAGTGAAGGTGACCTACTCATCCCATATTACAACAAGGTAAAACACCATATCCAAGGTTTCTATTCTACTCTAGTCTAATATTCTACAAGGTTGACAATTCAAAAGCGAACGATCTCTCCCATAGGGCATCAATATTCAAACAGGTGATCGCAGAAATCCCTTTGATCCACAGACCACAATCTTGCCTACATACTCCATGGCTACCTAATCAGTCACTTATCTTGTAGGTTAATTTCAATAATGAATGGTGGAAAGATCTAATCGCTTACATGAAAAACCTTAATGAGCTGGCCGATCGAAAAATCAAGTTCATTGTTTCAAATTTTGCTTTTTTTGTAGGTGAATTTTTTTATAAGAGCACCTCTAGGCAAACTATTGAGGTGTATCAGCCTAAAGAAATGTATGCTTGTCATAACTGAATCTTATGAAGGATTAGCAAACGTCCATCTTAGTGGGCGATTTTGAAGACTGGATTTTGGTGGCCAACTATGGAACAAGACTATCATAACTACGCCAAAAGATTATGAAGAGTGTCAAAAACATAGGTTGATACAATTCATCCCAGCTCAAGAAATGTATATAGTAATCAGATCTTGGCCATTCAGAGGATGGGCAATAGACATAATTGAAAAAATATACCTATCATCATCTAAATCACATGCGTTTATCTATATAGCGACCAATTATTTCACAAAATATGTCAAAGCCATCCCATTGAAGACAACCAATCAATAATCAGTCATAAAATTTATCAAAGAAAATATTACTTATAGCTACAGTCTATTAGAATCAATCATAATCAATCAAGGAATGATTTTCACAAGTAAAGAAATATGCTATTTTTCTATAGAATTCAACTTCAAGCATTAAACGTAATATGCCCTATTATGCACAATCAAATGGACAAGCTGAGTCAGTCCAAATGGACAAATAAATATTTAATCTAGAGGTTGAAAAAGGCAATCTTAGATAACCTTAAATCGTTGCACAAAAAACTCCAAGAAGTACTTTGGGCAAACAAAGTCAGTCCAAAAACGACTGCTGAAACCTCACCTTATCAGTTGGTTTATGGGCATGAAGCTATGGTCCCAATGAAACTAATTGGAAGCTCACTAAGGAAATGATTCCAAGATAACTTAGACCTTCAACAATACTATAATGCCATGGTAGAAGAAATAGGTCAACTAGATGAGTATTGCCTCGAAGCCTTGAACCAACTTGAGATTCAAAAGAAGAATGTTGAAATGACTTATAATAAAAAGGTCAGGTTTAAAACCTTTGGCTAGAGGCAACCTAGTATGGAAGATAGTTCTCCTAATAAGTTCCAAACAAAGTGAACTTGAAAAATTCAGCTCCAATGGGAGGGTTTGTTTAATGTTGTCAAAATCCTTGGCAAGAAGGCATATTTGCTGAGCAATCTAGATGGCAAAGTTCATACCAGGCCCATCAATGGCAAGTATCTAAAAATTTATCGTCCGACTATTTGGAAAGGGATTTATAAGATGATTTTTAATAAACCTCAAGAACACATCACAGATCAGGGTTGACCGGCCTTATAATCAAACCAAATTCGAAAGTATCTATATAGTCAAATTGGTGGATCTTATTGGGTTATATTAAATTGGTTATCATTAGGCCAATTTCTAGTTTTAGATAGACGATCTTTAAAGATCAAGAACTTTAAATAAGCTGATCCATTTATCTTTAGTTTAATTATACTTGTTTAATAATTAGACATTAGAGTGGTTGACCTTATTAGATTGGTCTCATATTTTAAGAGTTATTACTATAAATTCTTAATTCAATAAAAGCCGATCAATTTCTTTAGTTTAGATGTGTGATATGCCAAAGCTTTATGATTTGTCGATTATGAGAAATTAATTTTCAAAATTATAAAAGTCAACTTTAATAATTAAAGATATTCAAAGAATGAATTAGATGATTTCAAGAAGAATGTGAAAAACTTCATTTCAAAATTCATTTACAATAAGGGGCTTCACTGGCCAATTACATCTTGTCAAGCAAATAACAAAAATTGACCATAGAAGAATCGATCGAATTCGTTTCAACCTTTGCCTTAAGAATTGAGGTGCCATTGAGCTTTATCTTTTTCTTTTAGTTCTCCTTTTCTTAGGCGTAGTTTTAAGACTTGTTTACCCAAACCAAGGGAACAAGTCATTCTTTCTACTTCTTATTCCTTTATTTCCACCAGGGCACTCTCCAGTTCTTTCATTTTTTGCTTGGCAACCCTGCTTTGATCCCTAATCTCTTGCACCTCATACATCAGCTGAATCTTCAGGCGATCCAGAGCCATATTCTCCTCTGCCTCTTTCTCGACCGCCTTGATCAATTATAAGGTTGATTGCTTTTGTTTGGCAATAGAAGTGAATGAATCTACAAAGTCATTAATTTAGGTCTTTAAGTAGACCGAGATGTTATCACTGATGGTATGCTCAAATAAAGACTTGAGATTTCTTTTGATTTCAAGCACTTGTCGATCGTCTAGGAGTATATTGGTCATCTTTTCTTTCAAGCCCTTCAGCTCATCAATTTTCTTCTTCAAATAATCCTAAGCTGTTGGAGGATAATCAAGTGATACCATTGGAGAAGATTCACTTTTGAATTCTTCGTGGTCGTTAGAGGATTCCTCGAGAAGAAGTGATAATACATCAGCGACTGAGGTAGCACCACGTAAGGTCAGCCCTTTTCAGAGCTAGCTTCCCTATCGTCTTTGATAGAGAGGGGATCCAGGGAGATTCTGCTATAAAAACAAAGCTAGGTCTTTATCTTGAGGCTTGAGGGATAGATGATTGACTTAAGGAGTTACTTGCATAACTGGAGTACCCAATTAGAGTGAGGCGATCAATTCTGAGGCTATTTTAGAATATATTATCTTTATTTTTGTAGGTTTCTTTATAGATGTCTGTATAAAAAGAAAACTATTAGACACTTTTAAATACAAGTGAGTAAACCAACTAGGGCGGTCATTTACCTTGACATGCTTTTTAGGTGGAGCTAAGTCCTCATCCACTCATTCTAGTGGGGTGTCTAAGGCAGTGGGGACAACATCTGAAACATAGGCAAGAAAAATCAATATCAGAACAAAGGTGTGGAACTAAAGAAAGTACAAGTACTACCTAAAAAGGTATAGTTACCTACCACTGTAACCAATGCAGGGTCTAGAGTTGGTTTGGAATAATTATTTAAGTAAAAGCCGAGCTAAGTAGACCAATTTTCCCCTACTAAGTATATTTCCAGCTATGCTGAAATTAACAATTTGAATTGGCAGCCTCGAATCCATAAAAGGCTGCTCAAAGAATACCTCACCAAAGCCACAAACCGCCTTTATAGACCCACTCAATTTGGCCTTCAATGGCTACCTAGTTGTATTCTAAGACCAATTCTCTTTTTCTTTGGTGACTTAGTCTTTTGGCAGTCAACCTGCACAACATCAGCAAGATCATTATCAGCTACAAAATTGTGTAAATGAAGAATTCTGACTAAAGGTATTATAAAATAAAAGTCGACCAGTTCCTCTCAATACTAGTTGAAAGACTATAAACATCTAAGAGAAATAAGTAGATTGGTTATTTGGAGTGATTTTTGTAACTCATTATTCACAGTGGTACTCTTCTTAACAAAACTAAGACTTCTAAAGACCACCCTAGCTTTGAGTTTTTGGTTGGCCGAAAAAAGATTAGGATGAAGGACAACCTAGACTAGCACAAATTGACGACTTAGCCATTGAGGCTGGTAAGTCTTAATACTACACTTATTATTACTAGCAGTGATAACAATGCCATGGTGAAGATCCTTGGCAGTAAGGTAGGTGACCTAAGTTTTATACTAGTCAATATCATATTCAACCGATTCTGAAGAAGATGATCGACCTTGATAAGCTTGGCGTATCCATTTGGAGCCAAAGAGGAATGGCTTAAAGTGATAGGATAGCCTATCATATAAATAAGGGGTTGAGTAAAAAAAAAGTAAAGGCATCCTCAAAACACCCCTGATTGAGTTGCATTGAATTTGCTATGGAGCATAGCAACGAAGGTGGCCTTCAAGGTGTTGGGAGGTAACGTTAAAGAATCGAGGAAAATATACGGTTATCCAAAAATAGAATATCCAAAGGGGATCATCCGTATTAGAGAAAGTATCCTCGTCTTTACTAGGGACGATTTCATACATACTTCTATAGAGATGAGAAAGAAGAAAATGTCATAAAGCTAACTTAGTACTATCAGCTATAACAATTGCCCCTTCAAGTACTCCCTGGTTATCTTTCGCAAATGTGAGAAAATAACATAACTATTCAGCCAAAATAATAAAAAGGCGATATATTCTACCTTAGAAAGGACAGGTGACTTTTCTTTAAGGCAAGTCATGAATTTTTCAAAACTTACTTCTAACCTAGAATAGTAGAGGTCAACAGAACCTATTGAAAGATTAGCATTAATGTTGAATTTATAATCAGGAACATTAAAAAGGACAGCCAGATCGTATAAAGTAGGTGTCATAAAACTGAACCTAAAGTAGAAGACATTTAAAATCCTAGACTAAAAAAGTAATATGGTCGATATCAGTCCATTATAAAGAGGAATCGATACTTAGATAGTTGGATTAAATCATAAACCCTAACTGACTTCCATACAAATTTCAAATAGGGTTCAAAGAGATTTAACCATCCTACATAATCATTAAACATTTTTTGCCAAGACTTAATAGACTTAAAAGTCGTGCACACAGACATGTTATGTAGTTAGCCGAACCTAAGTGAATCATTATTATGAGCAGGAAAATAATTAAAATATTGAGGAATGACGAAAGAATTATAAGGATCTAGAATATATTGGGAGGAGTCATCTTTATAAGATAATACCTTATGGATGATATATTCATCTACCATTCTGGATTCGGAGAAGAGGTCAAAGGGCGTTTCGTGAGCCTCGATCAATTTGGATTTCTTGAAGCGTGGAAGAGCGGTCGATTTAGAGGCTATGAGGAATGCTACACGGATTGAAAGATAAAATATAGATAAAAAAAATATACAAAGAAAGCAGTAGGTTAAAGATCAAAGAGTGAAAGTTATAAGTTTTTACCTTGAAGATTAACAAAGAATACTTGAAGGTTGAAGAATGCTTGAGAGTTACTTGCCTTGGAAAGTTGAGAGAAAATACAAGAGAAAGAGTAAAAGTTAAAATGGAGTAGTTCTCTTCTTATAGTGGCATAAAAGCTGTTAAAATGAAGGGCTGTACAAGAATGATTGAGCATTTATCGAGGAATTAATGCAAATATTTTTACTTTTGAAAGGTTAATAGGGGTAAATGTTAGATAATTACTAATGATTACTAACATTTAATGATATGACAGTTATTAGAATAGTTAGAAGATGTAAAGTTTTGGCCAGGGTAAGCTAACTCCAAGAATAAAAATTGGCCTAAGAATCTAAGGCAAGTAATAGCCTTGAGGATCAAAAGAAGCAACAGATTTAAACAAAAGTTTTTAAAGAAAACGATGTATTAATATACCCAGGTTGTCTGAGTAAGCTTTGTAAACAATCTCTATGGTAATTAGGCGACTCTTTAATAATGTAACAAGGTTGTATATTCAAGCAATTGCATAAAAGGGCGATCTATGAGCCAGAAGTCAAAAGGGTTGGAGTAAAGCGAGCAATTTTTAAAGTATGTTAGTAATTAAAATATAAACCGATCCTTAGGAGTGTTGGGAGCTCTAAAGCTTCATAAAAGAGAATTTTGAGGGTTAGCTAATAAACTGGTGCAGAGCATTCTTAGCAAGATGATTTTTGTAAGGAAAAGTGTATTGATATAAGACAGAACAAGATGTGATCCAGGCAATTTTGAAGCATTAAATTTTGAGCATGGTTCCAGACCATTTTAAAGTGTTAAGCTTATAGCGGGCGATTTAGGCTAGTTAATTGTAGCAAGTCTGAACAAAATTATCCTTTTGACTGGCTTGCAAGAAGCATTGTGAACGCCGGCCCAAAAAGGTGTCTAATGGACTTTTTTGTTTTAAGATTTTTTAACCCAATTATGTGTTGTAACTTATTTAGGAATTTGTACATAAAAGGAAGTTGTATTATATTAGAATTACTTCCTTATAAAGTTAGGTTTTGTATAGGATTTTACAGCCTATAAATAAGTTTGATTTTTCATTATAAAGCATTATCAACTATTCAATACATATAATTTACACAAGCTTTTTAACTTTTTCTCTTATTTTTATCCCTTTAACTCAGGATTTCGCATTCTTACTTGTTGAGAATCTCGCAATCTTATATTGTTAGAGATTCGCTTGTCCTTCTTCGAAAAGAACCTAAGGTCTGCGATATGCTTATTGCACCACAGCTTAGGTCTAGTGATAGTTCTTACTTGTTGTACTCCACAACAGGTTTAGCAATAAACTTGATTTGCTAGCAAAAAAATGTCTCAGTTTCTTTCAAATCCAGGACGACCTTTGTCTAGCCGGACAAAGAACATACACAAACTTAAATCTTATATCGCAAACGCCACTATAAACCTTTAATGCTTGATATTATGCTTACAAGTATATTCGAACAATTAAATCTGCATATTTCAGTAAAATGGCATCAGACAGCTGAGATCCTAAGATTCCTCTCTCCGGAAGATTTATAAATTTGTAAACTGCAGAAGCATCCTTCTTCTTGCATCAACAACAGTATTAAATTGACTCACCATTTCACTCAAATATGAAGTAACTACAAGTGGGAATATATATATATATATTTTTTGGCCTCATGAACTATAACAGGTTTCCCGTCTTCGCTCTAGACAAAGTAGATAAGCAGAAAAGTTTTGCAGCCAACTTGAAATAAATAAATAAAACAAGTAGATCGTACAACATGTTATAATTTATATTTATTCGTGTTAGCTGAAAAAGAAGGCCACATGCATATATTGTGATTTGTTAAGAAAATTTTCGGGTAGTACAAAGAGAATCCCATGAGAAGAGATTCTGCATAAGATTGGAAAAACTGCTTCCATGAAAATTCATATTCCTATGTTTCTGTTTCCTTTCATTTCTCTATTTTACATCCCTTTTCCTCGTTCTGCTAGTTTGTAACTTAAAAATATTGATGTGCTTTCCTGTTATCTTCGCCTGCAATAGCAAGAAAGGCGTTGATTGCCCATGTCGTGCTCCAATGAAAATAGAGCACAAACATTAGGACCATATTCTTTTTGACCAACACTTAATTGGTTGCTGTATTCGAAATGACAATTCTGATACCTGAAAAGATCTAGCTTTCTGGTGGATAATTATCTTAATATAAGACAAGAAGTAATCAACATTGTTGACCAAGACATGAGATAATGACTAACAAAAAGAAAATTTAATTAGGTTGCATCTCCTAATTTATATTTTTTTTACCCATCAAGCCTTGCATAAGAAATGAACAAATTTATAACCACAATGTAATACTTATGATGAATTTCTTGGTAATCACAACTACATATTTACTACTAATTCTAATGATGGTACTACTATCTCACCTTTTTGTTGTATGTGCCGAATGTTTTATTATAAATGTTTAAAATTTTTTGTTACACATCCTAACTTATGGGCTATGTTTGATAAATTTAAAAAACTTAAAACGACGACACGTAAATGGAGAAAATAAGAACCTACAATGAAAAACTAGGAAAAAAAAAATGGGGGGCTATATGGTACAACTAGATATATAGTAGAATGACTCTTTTGAGCTAAGTCATGTCGAATAAGATCAAATTACTCGAGTTAATTACCGTCCATAGTATTTCCTTAACTGTAGGCAATGTATGATGATGGTAAAGAATGGCGTTAATATTTAATGTTGCAACAGGTATATCCGCCTAAAACCGCTGGCATATTTCAGTATAATAATGATACCGAATATATGTTAGATAATCATAAGATTCCTCTTTTGTGAAGGATTTATGAAGTTTTTAAATAATAAAATGGATAGTTCTTATCTGAACAACGTGTTATCTTTGGTTTTCTCATACCAAGTGTTTCCAGGTCAGATGACAAAAATGTTATCTTTGCTAACAAGTTTGCCTAGGTAGACGGGGCAGAAAAATAAAAAAATAATTTCAGCCTCAACTTGTTACAAAAGAATGATATAGTTTATCCAACATGTTATAATATACATATACACATATAATTTGCAAAGCTATTATAAGAACAAGTCAAGATCATTCTGAAAAATAATAATTCACCAGCAGAAATCTACTAATACAGAAAGCATTTTTTATATGCCAAGTCATCATGAGCTACTGGCCTTTTAAGAAGTTCAAAGGATCATCACGCATATATGAACTTTTAAGTTTTGGAACAAGAAAAGCACAAACATAGATTTTGATTTGTTTAAAAGAAAGAAAAAAAAGGAAATGGATTTTGGAGGGATCTAAAGAGAAAGGATAGTCATTTCACCCGAAAACAAAAAATGACAAACCTGCTCCATTTGAATAGTCTCATCTATGTAACGTCATATTCTTAACTTTTTCCAAAGGTTGGTTTCTGAGAAAATGATAATTTACCCACCCGGCTTGCCAGAAAGCATAAAGCAAGATGGTGATTTGCCTGGGTGTGGGTCTTGCACCTGCTGTGCACCCTTGACAAAGGGCTTGGGCGATCCTCAACTTTATGGCCAGTTAGTGGCCCTTTTAATTATGCCTAGTAAGATTGCATTCACGCCCTCAGCTTGGTGGCAGGGCTTATGTTTGAGAGGTAAGATAAAATTATTAGAATTTGATTTTTGAGAGATAAGAGATAAAAAATTTTGTACCTCGACATTCAACTTATTTTTTTAAAAACAAATTTACATTCACAATTCCTGTAAATGAAACAACTTGCCAACTTATTTGTTTTAAAAAAAATTACATTCACAATTCCTGTAAATGAAGCAAGTTGCGATAGTTATTAGTGGTTAATATTATTGATCAGTATATTATAAAAATGACAATGAAAAAAAGAATTTGACATTACACTACAAGTCTATATATATTTACAGTCAAATGATTTTTGGAACCTTTTGAAATTATATCATTGCCATGTAGCCTAATAATTTAGATACATTCAGTCGGACCATTTTTTTTTTCCGAAATTGGAAGAAATCTATGAAAAAGCTCTCGAAATAAGGGATTTATAATCTATTTGTTGAGCCGGCTCAAAAAGTTATATAATTAGCTCATTTATTATTTTTGTATTCTGTCCAGGCCCAATTAAGTGTAATATCCAAATTAGTTGTTTCTTATTTTAAGACATTTTATTTTATTAAGATTCTTTTCTTTTTAGAATTATGATTGAATTTGGATTTTACGGCCTATAAAGACTTGATTTTCTTATTGTAAGAGGCCTTTAGCACATAATATAATTACAGCTTTTTTTAACTTTTTCTTTCAATTGGTTTTTATTCTCGTTTTTATTATTCAACCCAGGTTATACATTCTTACTTATTGAAATTAATAGCTTAACTATTAGAACTTTGCTTATTCTTCTCTACGAAGTACTTAAGTTCAATGGTTCGCTTGCTATCCTACAATGTAGGTTTATTTTAAACCTTCCTATCAATCAAATTTAGCCTAACTTTATTTGGTAAACCCTAGTCTTAGTTTCTTTGAACTTGAGGTGCCACAATAGTCTAGCAAGACATTGGATGTACACATATCCCTTCATTCAAATTTTTGCTCAAACATCATTTTGGCACGCCTAATGTGATTTTTTTTGTATACCAGTAGCAACTAGATCGATGATGAGAAATCTTAAGGTTGAAAAGAATGGCCTTGAATCATGTAGCGCGGCTATGACCCCACAGCCGATTAATGATCCATTGAGTTCTGCTAATGAGGCAAGTCCAACCAATGTTGAAGAAGATATATTTAGCCAAGATTAGAAGATATCCACAGAGAGACTCTTCCATTACCTAGGCTATTCTCTATGGTCGATATTCAGGGTTTAGTTTTTCAGATTGCTTTGAAGAACCAACAGCTCGATACAATGCTCACAAATTAAATGGTCGCTGTCTTTTGACCACAAATAAAAGATAATCAGAATATAAGTCGAAGTATTACAAAAAATTTGAAGTCCACGAAGCAGAATCAAACTGAGTTAATAGCTCTTCTTCAAGGTCGAACAAATCTTGAACATTAAGAGCCTCAACGATGATAGAATCACGGTTATGCCGACCTACCATATAGTGTGATTAACATTCTTGGCGACTTAAGAGAATTGAGTCTACAAACTCACAGTTCCACTAAAGTCAGCCCGAACAAAATTTTAGCTATGACTAGGTTAGAAACATGATCAATTTAGAAAGCTTATACCAACTTAATCTCCAAATTCATAAACAGGTTGGCCAAATCCAAACAAGGCCAATCCAATTTAGATCTATAGAGCCCACTAGACTAGCCAGCATTTTGGGAAATGAAATTGATAGGAATAAGTTGGACGAGGTCTTACAAAATATAAGGATCAACCTTAAGCCAATGGCTTACCCATCTAATAGAAAGCCTTATCCTCATGGCATCAATTCCTTGTTTTCCTTTCCAAAAGGATATAAAATTTTTGAATTCTTTTTATTTTCAAGGCAAAGAAAACATAACCATATTTGAGCACATCACAAGGTTCACAGTATAATATGGTGAAGCCATTTCATTGTCATTCTAGAAATTAAGGTTATTTGGCAATTTCTTAACCAAAATTGTTTTTACTTGGTATACGAACCTAATGCCAGAGTCGATAACTAGTTGGGAGCAAATTGAAGACAAGTTCGATGTCAAATTTACAAGTCGCCTCTAGAAGTTACTTTGGCTGACTTAGCTAGAGCAATGCAAATGCCTGATGAATTAGTCTCCAAATATATAAGTCAATTTATGAAGCTCCAATCATAGTGCCAAACCTAAATTACCGAAGTCGATTATGTCCTCATAGTGGTTAAAGGCATATCATTTGCTATGAGAGAGCACTTTAAAGGACATCAATTTAGAGACCTGTATGAGTTGGCCACAAAGAATGCCAGTTATGAGTGACTCTTGATGAAGAAGGATTAAAAGCAAGGGTCCTCCATAGGGACCTATTATAAAAGTCAACTTGAAAGAGCTAGAGTTTAAGCAAAATTAGAAAGCAACTTTGATGACTCAGATTCAGAAAAAGAAGTTTGTCTAGCTAAAATAGTATAAATGAGACCATACGAGTATCTAGTTCTCAAGAAGTCGACCCCGTTTGAAGAGAAGAAAAAGTTTGGCAAAAATACTCAAATAGTAAAGGAATATTCCTTTAATCTGAGGAAAGCTGATCAGATCTTTTATTGTCTTATAAATGATAAACAAATCAAGTTATCTAAAGGCTACACCATACCATCGGCTAACAAATGTATAAGCAAGGATGATTGTAAATGGCATAATTCATCGCGGCACAACATAAATGATTGTATTGTGTTCAAAAATGAGATTCAACAATTAATCAATAAAGGCCGACTCTTTTTTAGTTCTAAGGGAAAAATCCCTATCATAGAGACTGATCTATTCCCCACAGCTGGTGTCAACATCACTATATCATCCGCAAATTAAAAAATTTGGGGAAAGGATTAACTGGAGTATAGGCCCATAACAAACTAAGAATTAAGATCTAGGTAGGTGATTCTATCCTAGAAACCACTCAAAAAAGGAGGCCAATCACAGTTGAGCTACCCTCATGTGATCAGCCGACCTCCAAAAAGGTTTACTTAGTTTGCCCTCAGTGCTAGATAACCTTTGAGAATGATTAGGGAGAATTAATAGAGAAGGCGACCCCCCTACAACCCACCAAGATTTGCAAGCCCAAAGCTGGTAAGGTTGACCAATTGGAGGTCAATGTTTCAAGACGGATCATCTTTGATCGGTTTGGCAACCAGGGTTATCCTAACACAAGATCGACCAAATATTAGAAAATAAGGATACAAAAGCGTGAGCAACTAAAGCACTTTGAGCAAACTGTCTAGAATCTAGACGAAGGCCAAATGGTCGAGGAAAACTTGCCAAAATAAACAACCTCAACTGAAAGCTCTATGAAAATAGAGCAATAGAGAATCGGCAAACAACTAAGCCGATTGTTAGGGGTGGTAAACCCCAAAGGAAGGTCTGGCTCCCAGACAACAGAAACCAAGCTTACAAAGATGATCAAGTCTACCAATGCACAACCAAGTATAAAGACATTCAGAAGAACGCCATTAACATGATTATCTTATTACCTGAGTCATTCCAATCAAGACTTGGGTAGGCTTCTACCTTAGATGGGGATGTGGTAGAGGTATGTAATATTACAGTGAAAGAACGAGAGGAATCGACACCAGTTACTCTTTCTCACCTAACTGAAGACATAACTCAATACATTCGATCCATTTATATCAGTGTCAATCTTAATGAGATTCCTTGTAAAAGGATCCTTATTGATAATAGGTTTGGTGTTAATATTCTAGCTCTATGAATTCTTAAAAAGCTTGGGATAAACAAGGGTGACATGGAACAGTCAGAAGTAATCATAACCGATTTTGCCGGACATGAAATCCTAGGAAATAGATTTACATCATTAAAGGTAAAAATCTATCATATGGGGAGAGAAGAACCATTCTACATAGTTAACATGTTAAGTAACTACAATGTCTTGTTAGGAAAGGATTTGATCCATTCCAACAGAACCTTACCATCTAACATGCACCAGATGATCTTTAGATAGCAACCAAGCTGATTGGTAGACATCATTCATGCCGATCCAAAGCCATTTAACAGCGATGAACAACTGGTGTCTACATCCTTACAAGATCCTTTTATCCCGACCACAGTCCTTAAAAAGGATAATGCTAGCTGATATACAAGAAAAATGGCCACCTGTCAATGAGAATTAAGTCTTGCAAAAAGAACTTGCTCAACCAACAATAGTAACAATACTTGACCCCTTGTCTATTTTTTCAATGAATGGACAAGAAACCTATTTGATAAATTAGGTCGACTACATATATGAGAATGAAAGACAAGGCCAACAAATTGGACATGAACTAAAGCCAACACTACTCAAGCTAGACGATTACAACCTTCAAGCTCAAAGGCAATTTAAGGAAATCAATATGGGTACTAATATTGAACCTATGCCAATTTACATCAGCAAACACTTAGACCTAGCCTATGAAACCAAGTTAATGGCAACTTTAAAGGAATACATAGATTGCCTCGTGTGGGATTATACAAAAATGCCTGATCTAAGCCAATAATTGGTGGAACATAATCTCTCAATTAAAGAAGGATATTAAACATATAAGCAATATATGCAGAGAATGTTAAGAGAAGTTGAGGGTAAGATCGTTAAAGAGATCAAGAGGCTTCTCTGATCTAAGTTGGTTTTATCAAGTAGACTAATTATGTCGAATGGTTGTCCAATTTTTTAATCATTAAGAAGAATGACAAGCTATGACTTTGCATCGACTTCAGGAACTTGAACCTGGCGACTCCCAAAGAGGAGTATCCTATACTCATAGCCAATATACTCGTTGACTCTACTGCATATAACGAAATCATGAGTTTCCTTGATAGTCACTCTAGGTACAATCAGATCTTTATCAAGAAGTTGCACATCGGCAAGAAAACATTCTGATGCCCTAGAGCAATTAGGACATATGAATAGATTGTAATGTCATTTAGTTTAAAGAATATGGGGAAAACATATCAAAGAGCAATGAACGCAATTTTTTATGATGTGATAGGAATATTTATAGAGGTATATATCAATGATGTGGTGGTCAAATCAAATTCTAGTGAATAGCATCTAGTTGACCTGTAGACAATCTTTCAAAAAATGCGGTTCCATTAATTAAAAATAAACCCACTTAAATTTTTATTTAGGGTTTTAGCTGGCAACTTTCTTGGGGATCATAGACCAAAATAAAGCAAATGCGATCATAAAAGCATTAGTATGAAGAACCAAGAAAGAATTATAATTGTTGATCGGCAAAATAAATTTTTTAAGATGATTTATTTCGAATTCTACTGGTCAACTTCATTCTTAGTTGCCTCAATTTAAAATAAAAGACGATGAAGACTTCAAATGAACACCATATCACCAGCGAATCTTTGATGAGATTAAGAAGTATCCACAAGTCCACCCTAGTCATGGTGCCACCCAAGCCTTAGTTACCATTAATTTTCTATATCTTAATGATAGAAGAGTCGATTGGAAGCATGCTAGCACAAGAACATCATGGCGTAGAGAAAGCCGTCTACTACCTTAATCGAGTCCTAAATTATGTTGAGACAAAGTACACAACGATTAAAAATTTTTATTTGGCTTTATACTTCTCATACACTAAGCTCAGGTACTATTTACTGCCTGTAATTGTACATATGTTAAGCCAGACAAACATCATAAAATATCTCTTATTTAAGCCATTTTTGAGAAATCAACTTGAAAAATAAGCGATTACATTATCAAAGTTCAATCTAAAATACATCTCTCAAAAAGCAATCAAGGGATAAGTCTTGGCTGATTTTCTTGCAAATCACCTTTCACTATACTTAATCAATGTTGAATCCGAAATCAGACACGTGAATAGTATAAATTGGCAATTATGGTTTGATGGGTCGAAGACTAATCATATAGCAGGAGTTGGTATCATATTGATTTCCCCTTATAGTTTGAAGATAAAAATGTCTTTCATGTTGGACTTTGTATGTACCAACAATCAGGCCACTGAAAAAAATATTCTTGTAATAGGGCCCGTTCTAGGTTAGAAATATAGTGAATCACTTTTCCTATTCTTTCCCCTAACCTCGTGATTAATAAAATATGAAACCCTTATTATCGGCCTTGAAATACTTGCAAAAACAGGAATAAAAGATATTGAAGTGTGAGGCGATTCATTACTTGTTATCAAACAAGTCACGAAGGAATATAACTATGAAGATGACTTATTAATCCCATACTGCAACAAAGTTCGACATCAACTCTAAAGGTTTTAGTCGACCTTTCTCAAATATTCAATAAGAATGAACAACTCAAAAGCCAACAATCTGGCTCATAGAGCATCGAGTTTTAAAAAAGTGATAAAAGAAATAGCCTTGATACATCGACCCCATTCGTGTTTATTCAGTATTGAATTACCAAAACAACAATGGACGATCTTACAATTCAACTTGATCAAAGATTGGAGAAAAATCCTAGTTGACTATATGAAATGTCCTAATAAAAAGGCCAATCGACGAATAAAGATCATGGCACTAATAATTTGCACTCTTCGCAAGGGAATTATTCAACAGAAAACCCTTGGGAGAATTATTGAGATGAAGAAAGTAATTCTCAAAAGTGGTTTCTTGTGGCCAACCATGGAGCAAGACTACCATAAATACTTCGGGAGTTGTGAAAAATGCAAGAAGCACAACCCTATTTAAATCGTTATAGTAAAAGAGATACACGCAGTTATAAGGCCATAACCATTTAGATGATGAGCAATGGACATAATAGATAAAATATATCCATTAGCTTTGAAGCAATAAGCCTTCATTCCAGTGTCGACCGACTATTTTACCAAATAGGTAGAATTCGTCCCCTTAAAGACAGTACTCAATAATCGGTCATCAGGTTTATCAAAGAAAATATCATTTAAAGATATGGCCTTCCAGAATCTATCATAACCAATCAAGGAATAGTTGATAATGGCATAATGATAATAGTATTTTAACACTCTACTTTGGGTATTTTTGCTTTAATCCATTAATAATTGACTACTTATTTGTGTTTTTAATCTTGAATAGGTGCGTGAAGGAAAATATGACGTATAGAAACAAATGGGAAGCGAATCGGGTGAAAAACAAGAAAAATGCGCTCGAAAGACGAAAGAAGGTAAACAAGCGGCTGGGCGCTACGGAGCTCAGTACCCAACGCCGCGACGCTCAATACCCAGCGTCGCGATGCTCGTCGAAGAATTGCAGATACCTGTGCTCGTGTCTAGCACTGCGGCACTGAGACCCCAGCGCCGCGGCGCCCACGTGAGAGATGTAAATACCCCTCCTCAATTGTGATTTCGGGCCAGCTTGGTGCCTACGGTTTCTCATAACAACAAAAACACTCTCTTGAGGCCAAAAATTAGAGAGATTTAGTAAGGAGAATAATACAAGCAATAAACATTCATTCAAGCCAAGAGATCAAGGTGAAGTTATTGAAGATTGAAGATTGAGGAATCAACTTTTGAGCAATCAAGACAAGAGGAAGAAAAACAACTCAGGGCATCACTTGTTTTGTTTTATTCCTTACTTTTAAGAGATGATTTCGTTCATTATATTTTCATACTTTTGCTTTGATATTCTTGTTTTGAACATGAGCTAATTTTTTTTTATTTAGAGTTAGACATTATTGAACCTAGTATGTAATTGATTCTTTTAATCTCTTAGTTATGAACTTTTATCCATTAATTGATTCAATCTATCTATACTTAATGCTTTCATTATACTTAATCACTATTTTGATTGTTTAGGAATCATGATAACTTTGACGAAAGGAATTATGTGTTTAGCCTATGGTAGATTGATACATGATCATAGGGTAATATTTATGAGTTCCATCTAGGATAGACATATACCTAGGTGGCATGTATGGCTTGATTAGACTTAATCTTAATGAGTTGCATCCTATTCGGATTACCATAGACATATAGGTAATTGTTAGGGTGTGATATTATCATTTGACTGTCGATAGAAGTTTATGGTGAAATCAATGTCTAGCCAATCAATTGATAAAAAGAAAAATAACTAAGGGGTTAAAGGGTTCAGTGAACTAGTAGTGGATGCGTCGATACCCTAAATTACTTATGAATTGAGTGAATTCTATCCCTAAGTATTTGTAATATTTTAATTAGGTTCAGTTCAATAGCAATAATATAGTTAGTTAAACTCCATCCTTAAAGCTAGTCTGGATAAAGGTAAGGTAGAGTAATTTTAGTATTCGATTGAAGAAAATAGAAACAATAGTCTCTGTGGGATCGATAATCTGGACTTAGTCCTATATTACTTGATACAAAAAGCGTGCACTTGCGCTAGGTCATTAAAATAAACATCAATAGTCTTTACTAGAGATTAGCAATTTGATTTCATTAAAGAATTTGGCATCAAGCTAATATATAGCACTTCTTACTACGTTCAATCAAATAGGCAAGCCGAATCAACTAATTAGTCGATTATTCAAGGTCTACAGAAGAGGATCAAGGATAATTCAAGAGCTTGGCATGAGAAATTACAAGTAGTCTTCTGAGCAAATAGAGTTAACCCAAAGTCGGCTACAAGAACATCTCTTTATTGGTTAGTCTATGGTCATAAAGTCATGGTCCTCATAGAGCTTGTAACTGATTCAGGAAGAAGATTATTGCTTTTCCTATTAATAATAGGGACAAGCTACAGTGCAGCCGGTTGTGTCATACAGCCAGCTGATGTAGCCAAAATGACCAGCAATATAAGTTATTGCCGGTCATTTTGGTTTTTTTCTTACAGACCCCTTATATATTATTATAATTAATATATATAATTATGTTATAAATTTAAAATCATTTAAGTCCAAAAATAAATTAATAAAAAGAAAATAATTTTATTATAATATTTATTTTGAAAAATAAAACATATTTTATATAAAAATTTATAAACATAAATTAAATATTATTTCAATGATAACAATCAATAAAAAAATAAAAATAAAATACATACCAAAAAATTTTACTTTTAATTACAATAAATGTTATAATTTCAAATTTAATTTATATTTTAATTATGTTAAATGTTATAATTTCAATTTCAATTTTAATTTTAATAACATAAAATATTATAATTTCAAATTCAATTTCAGTTACGTTAAATGCTATAGTTTTAATTTTAATTTCAATTTCAGTTAGGTTAAATATTATAATTCTAAAATCAATTTCAATTTTAATTATGTTAAATATTATAAATCTAATTTAAATTTAAATTAAGTTAAATTTTATAATTCTAAAATTAATTTTAATTTCAAATTTAATTACGTTAAATGTTAATAATTCTAAATCTAATTTTAATTTCAATTACATTAAATTTTATAATTTTAATTCCAATTTGAAATTCAAATTTAATTACATTAAATATTGTAATTTCAATTTTGATTAAATAAAATGTTATAGTTCTAAATTTAATTTCAGTTTTAGTTATGTTAAATGTTATAATTTTAATTTTAATTACATTAAATATTACAATTTGAATTCTAATTTCAATTATGTTATATGTTATAATTTTTATATCAATTTTAATTATATTAAATATTACAATTTCAAATACAATTACAATTTTAATTAGTTTAAATGTTATATTTAATTACAATATCGATTTCAATTACGTAAGATGTTATAATTCCAGTTTTAATTTCAATTTTAATTATGTTAAATATTATAATTCTAATTATAATTTCAATAACGTTTAATGTTATATTTTCAATTCAAATTTTAATTTTAATTATGTTAAATATTATAAATCCAATTCTAATTTCGATTTCAATTACGTAAAATATTATAATTTCAATTATAATTTTAATTTTAATTACATTATATATTATAATTTCAAATTCAATATTAATTTCAATTACGTTAAATATTATAGTTCTAAAATCTAATTTTAAATTTAATTTTAACTACATTAAATGTTATAATTACAAATCTAATTTTAAAGAGGATGTGCGAGTAGAAGACTACACGTTCCCACTTCAGATACTACACGTACCCACTTCACATACTACACGTTCCCACTTTACATACTACACGTTTTCACTTCACATATTACAGATTCTTACTTCACATACTACACGTTCTCACTTCACATATTACACGTTTTCACTTCACATACTATACGTTCTTACTTCACATACTACACGTTCCCACTTCACAGATTTTACGTTCCCATTTCACAGACTACACGTTCTCACTTCATATATTATACGTTCCCACTTCACGTACTACATGTTCCCATTTTAAAGACTACACATTTTTGCTTCACATACTACACGTATCGATACTACACGTTCCCACTTCATATACTACATGTTTCGATACTACACGTTCCTACTTCACATACTACACGTTTCGATACTACACGTTCCTACTTTACATACTACACGTTTCCACTTCAAATACTACATGTTTCGATACTACATGTTTCCACTTACTACACGTTCCCAGTTCAGATACTACACGTTTCCACTTCACATACTACACGTTCCCACTTCATTTACTACACGTTCTAACTTTATATACTACACGTTCTCACTTCACATACTATAGGTTCCCACTTCACATACTACACGTTCTCACTTCAAATACTACACGTTCCCACTTCACATACTATACGTTCTCACTTCAGATACTACACGTTCCCACTTCACAACTTTTACGTTCCCACTTCACAGACTACACGTTCTCACTTCATACATTATACGTTCTCACTTCACGTACTACACGTTCCCACTTTAAAGACTACACATTTCCACTTCACATACTACACGTATCGATACTACACGTTCCCATTTCACATACTACATATTTCGATACTACACGTTCCCACTTCACAAACTACACGTTCCCACTTCAGATACCACACGTTCTCATTTCACATACTACACGTTCTCACTTCACATACTACACGTTCTCACTTCACATACTACACATTTCTACTTCACATACTACACATTTCGATACTACATGTTACTACTTCACATACTACACGTTTCCACTTCAGATACTACATATTTCCATTTCAGATACTACACGTTCTCATTTTAGATACTACACGTTCCAACTTCATATGCTACACATTCCCACTTCACATACTACATGTTCCCACTTCATATACTACACGTTCCCACTTCAGATACTACATGTTCCCACTTCACAGACTACACGTTCCCACTTCATACAATACACATTCCCACTTCACGTACTACACATTCTCACTTTAAAGACTACACGTTCATACTTCAGATACTATACATTCCTACTTCACATACTACACGTTCTCACTTCAGATACTACATGTTTCGATACTAGATGTTCCCACTTCACATACTACACATTTTCACTTCATACACTACACGTTCCCACTTTAGATACTACACGTTCCCACTTCACATATTACACGTTCCCACTTCAGATACTACATGTTCCCACTTCACAGACTACACTTTCCCACTTCATACACTACACGTTCCGACTTTACGTACTACACTTTCCCACTTTACGTACTACACGTTCCCACTTTACGTACTACACGTTCCCACTTTACGTACTACACGTTCCCACTTTAAAGACAACACGTTCCCACTTCACATACTACATGTTCCCACTTCATATACTACATGTTTCCACTTCTCATACTAAATGTTCTCACTCAATATATAATGTGTTTCCACTCAATATACTACATGTCCCCACACAATTTACTACGTGTTCCCACTCAATATACTACGTGTTCCCACTTAACACGCTAAGTATTCCCACTCAATATACAACGTATTCCCACTTAACATACTAAATGTTCCTACTCATTAAATATATTGTTCCCACTCAATATACTACGTGTTCTCTCTTAATATACTACGTGTTCCCACTCAATATACTACGTGTTCCCACTTAATATGCTACCTGTTCCCACTTATGTTTCCACTTAATATACTACGTGTTCCCACTTGTGTTTCCACTTAATATACTACGTGTTCCCACTCAATATACTATGTGTTTCCACTCAATTTACTACGTGTTCCCACTTAACATATTACGTGTTCCCACTCAATATACAAATGTGTTCCCACTCAATCTACTACGTGTTCTCATTGAATATACTACGAGTTTTCACTCAATATACTACGTGTTCTCACTTAATATACTACTTATTCCCACTTAACATATTAACTGTTCTCACTCAATAAACTACGTGTTCCCACTTAATATACTTTACCACTTGTGTTTCCACTTAATATATTACGTGTTCCCAATTCTGTTTTCACTTAATATACTACGTATTCCCACTTGTATTTTCACTTTATATACTATGTGTTCCCACTCAATATACTACGTGTTCTCATTCAATTTACTAGGTATTCCCACTTAACATATTACGTATTCCCACTCAATATACAAACGTGTTTCCACTCAATATACTACGTATTCCTACTTAATATACTATCTGTTCCCACTTAACATATTAACTGTTCCCACTCAATATACTACGCGTTCCCACTTAATATACTATGTGTTCCCACTTAATATACTACGTGTTCCCACTTGTGTTTCTATTTAATATACTATGTGTTCCCACTCAATTTACTATATGTTCCCACTCAATATACTAGGTGTTCCCACTTAACATACTAAATGTTTCCACTCAATATAAAACGTGTTCCCACTCAATATACTATGTGTTTTCACTTAACATATTACGTGTTCCTACTCAATATACTATGTGTTCCCACTTAACGTACTAACTGTTCCCACTTAATGTATTACGTGTTCCCACTCAGTTTACTACGTGTTCTCATTTAACATACTAAATGTTCCCACTCAATATATTACGTGTTCTCACTCAATATACTACGTGTTTCCACTTATTTATAAATTACGAGTTTGTATTTAATTTCACCGAAAATATAATATAATACAGAGGGATGATATTTTATGTGTCTTAAATAAGTATGATTAACATAAAAAGCATCGCCACATGGTGCACCATAGGTCGTCATGTGATATTTAAATTTAAATTTTTATATTTAATCTTTAATTTCTTATTAAATTTTATTTAACTTAATACTTAAAATAATAATTATTGTTCTAAGTTAATGAATAATTAAGATTCAAGTAACCACTTTTTATTAAAATTATAAATAAAATTTAAAAATATATAACAAAATATTTTAATTAAGCTAAATTAAAGTTTTTGGGTTGTTTTTAACTTTTAAACTTTACTTTGTTTTTGGTATTTTTATATTTTGGGTATATATATATTTTTAATTTTCAAGGCATTTATTAAACTATCTTAACATTCCAACTCTTAATTTCAATAATATGTAACAAATTCAAAATTTTAATTTTTAAAATTAATAATTCACAAACAAATTTCTAATTTTTTAGAATATATTTATAATTTTTGATTACTGATTTGTTGCAAACAATATATAACAAGTCCAAAATATATTTCTAACTTCCAATTTCATATTTGTTGAAATCTAAATTGGACTTTTAATTATAATATTTAACTTTATTAAAATTTAATTTAAATTTAAAATTATAATTATAACATTTAACGTAATTAAAATTTTTACGTCTCTAGTATAAAAAAGATCATATTTTAAGTTATTAGAGTTTATTTTTTCTAATTTACACAATGGTGGAGACATTTTTAGAAGCAAAATACTAGAAAATAGCCAAATGTGGTGGTGAGAAGCGGCGGCCTTCATCACTTGCTATTAAATAATGGAGCAGTGATTTGCATCGCTTCCATCTATGGATAAATCAGTGATCTGTCTATAGGTAGTGGTGGTGCAAGTCATAGCCCTACCATTTGACGGGGGGTGGTGGTGGCTACCACTCTTCATCACTACATTTGGCATTTTTCAATCTTTTTTTTATTAAAAAAATAATCCATAATTGTGTAGATTAAGCAAAAAAGAGTTTAATGATGTAAAATTTGATTTTATTTTATCATTGAAGTATCGCCACAAAATGGCGTCTAGCCACCAGTCGGCTATCGTTTTCAGTGATAGTTACAAATTATTTTTTAAAATTTTTATCATTAAATTTAATTTATTTTTAAAAATAGTTTTTTTGAATATAAACCAATTATATAATATCAAATTGAATTTGAATTTAGAATTATAACATTTAACGAAACTCAAATTGGAATTATAAGATTGAACGTAATTACAATTAAAATTGGAATTAGAATTATAGTATTTAACGTTATTGAAATTAGAATTAAAATTATAATATTTAACGTTGATGAAATTAATATTTAATGTTATTGAAATTAAAATTAAAATTATTAATTATAACATTTAACGTAATTGAAATTGAGTTTAAAATTAGAATTGAAATTATAACGTTTAACGTAATTGAAATTAAAATTATAATGTTTAACGTAATTAAAATTAAATTAAATTTAAAATTAGAATTATAACATTTAACGTACTTAAGACTAAAATTGAAATTATATTATTTTATGTCATTAAAATTAGATTTAGAATTGAAATTATAATATTTAATATTTAATTTAAATTAGAAATGAAATTATAATTTTAACGTAATTTAAATTTAAATTTAAATTAGAAATGAAATTATAATTTTAACATAATTAAAATTAAAATTAAAATTTGAATTATAATATTTAAAGTAAGTGAAATTAAAATTGGAATTATAATATTTTATGTAATTAAAATTAAAATTATAATTATAATTATAATTATAACATTTAACATAATCGAAATTAGAATTGTAACTTTTAATGTAAATAAATTTGAAATTAGATTTAAAATTATAACATTTAATATAAATGAAATCGAAATGGATTTAGAATTATAACATTTAACGTAATTGAAATTGAAATTATAACATTTAATGTAATTAAAATTAAAATCGGAATTAGAATTGAAATTATAACTTTTAACGTAATTGAAATTAAAATTATAACATTTAATGTAATTAAAATTGAAATTGGATTTGAAATTATAAAATTTTAACATAATTAGAATTGTAACATTTAACATAATTGAAATTGAAATTATAATATTTAAGGTTATTGAAATTAAAATTATATATTTAACATAATTAAAATTAAAATTGAAATTATATTTGAAATTAAAATTATTTAACCTACTTAAAATAAAATTAAAATTTTACTTATAATATTTAGCGTAATTAAAATTAAAATTAGAATAGAATTATAAAATTTAATATTATTAAAATTAAAATTATTTATACAATGTAATATATTATTTTTAATTTTTTAATATTATAAAGGAGTATTGTGTTAATAATTTAATTTAAAAAAATTTATTTTATATTTAACTAAATATTAAAATAAAAATTTAATATTTTTCAGATAACTTATTATGCAAATTTATATCTTCAAATCTCAACTATTAAATTAATTCAATAAATAAGATAATTGATTGTATAACATAATCGACTGTATTGAAGATGATGTCCTAAAATAAAAGCTATCAACAACTATTTGATCATTCCAAAAATAATGATCGTGATCATTAAAAGCTATTAAAAGTCACAATTCAAATCATGAAAATAATAATAAAATAATAATCCTGATTTTATCATGCGACAAGCCAAATTGGAGATTATGGTGGATCATGATCATAATCAAACTGAAAACCAAATTAGGATTTTGAAACAAGGACAAATCTAGGCCAAAAGTCGATTTTGAAACTAGATTAAACAAGGACAAATCTAGGCCGAATTGAATTTGACTAGAACAGAAATAGATTTGGCTCCTTAATAATTTAATAATTTCATAAAACAATTTAACAAATCCACGAGTAGATCTCACAATTTTATGAAACAAATTTTAATAAAAAGCATAGAATATGTTATGAGCCAATATACACTTGAGGGATCACAAATCTTTCACTAAATAGTCATGAAATTTTGTGCAGACGCTGAACGGAGGATCTTAATGCTTTATAAATTTATAAATTTTTAGAGAGATTGATAAAAAGAGAAATGAGAGAAAAAAAATTAAAAATTTTATCTACAAAAGAGTAATTTTCACAAAAACGTGAGGCATGATCCTTGCTCCATAAGCCTTTTATTTATAATTAAAAAGGATTAATGAACTTTGTGCAAATTGCAATTACACCATTAATAAGTATTTAATGATAGATAAATAAATTATCCATTAATGTAATTTATTGTTCCTACAGCCAGGTTTAAAAACATAATTCCAAAATAAGAAAAAAAAAATTAAAAGAACACCCACTAAATGCATGTAACAATAAACAACCACCACAAATCTCGTTAGATCAAATTGCTTCCTAGGGAAATACTGAACAAGACCAGGTGATAATATCATGATTTCGCCCCCAGGTGAGTTGCGTAGCAACTTGCAAACTGGACATAATAGGTCTCAATCAGTAAAATAGCCAAGACAACTCTCTATTGACTACAAAAAGTAAAATTCAAGATATTAATTTGTTTTAAATCCTACGTATATTATCAACAGAACAGCAAAGAACGAGACGATCAATAATCAGTGTCATACACATCCTGAATAATGTTGGTGATATAATTTTTGAAACTTGAGGCAAACTAAAGTTCCTCATCGTCATCCATAAACTAGAAACAAGTAGAAACAGAAACTAATAAAAGAATATAATAGAAAGCAGCAACCACAACAAAAACTACAAAATTCCAAGAAAACCCAGCACCACAATAGCAACATCAAAATTTTCAGATTGTTCACTGTTTAGAGAACATATCCCAAATAAGTTAACCAAAAAAGGACTTGCAAGGATAATCCCATCACAGGAGAACTCACATGTGCATGTAACATTGATACAATACCGGCCTAAATGTTTTGACAACATTATTTATTATGTATTATTCTGCTTATATGTTTCACCACAGTATTTATTATTTATTATTCTTCAGTAAGGGCTGCCTAAAGGTTAAATGCAATCCATGACAGATCATCACACTTCAAAGTAGAAGCAGCAATCCGTTAATCTTTTTCATTTTTTTATGTCTCTCTTCATGTGTCCAACACAAATACACATGCATCCAGCAATGACAAAGTTTTCTCAAATAAGTAATTTAAAGAAGTTTAATCTAACAGGAATAAACTCTACTTTTCAAGAACAAACTAGTAATGTTAGTTAGAGGACGAGTACAAAATACTAGCAACTGAAGTAGTATCACCTATGTGCCTATCTATAGCAGTATCATCTGCATTCAACCATTTCCAAAATAAATTTTATATCATCTTTATTTATTTAAGCACTAGAGTAGGGAACATGACCTTCCATTAAATCATAGAAGAATGTCTCCAATAATAAAACAAAAAACCATTCTCCACCACATTAAAACATCTAAACTTAGAAAAATGGACTTATTTAGAAGCAACTACAACCCAAAGTAAGTGGCCTAACTGAATTTCTTCATGAAGGCCTTTCCTCTGTAGTCCTATAGTTTTGACCAAGTTTTAAACCGAGCACCTGATTGTTATGTCTATAACCGGGAGAGGGAAAATGCCAGGACAGAACTGGAGTCTCCTTTCCAGAAGTATGAACCAAATACTAAAAATGATGAACATAGCACATTCAACTATAGTAACAGTTGAAGACACAAGTGGAAAGAGAATTCCACACACACTGTCATAAAGAGAGCAGAACAACACTGAAACCAAAGGATGAAACAAATTAAATAATCAAACCGAACATTGATTTAAAGAGCCATACTAACTGAAAAATGAACAATATACATATTATAAACTAGAGTCGATATTGTAAGAAAGAAAACGCCTGAAACATTCCAAGACCACATATTTTGAAAGTACTGAAAATTCAAAAACCGAAGGAAAATAGAAGATAAAAGGAATAATGTAGTTTAATAGTAGACAAAGTAATAAATATATATTCACAAATCCTCGCTATCATAAACTGAATAAAAACAACAAAGGAAAACAAGCAGAAACCGAAAAAGAATATCACCAGTAACCTTGCTGCTCCAGTTGCTTTAAGCCTTTTAACCGAATTTACCCGGGTGATTTTGGGATACTCTCGTGTATGCCCAGCTTTTTAAGCTGTTCAACCCAAAAGAAAACTTCATTAAACACATCTGAACATAAACACTCACCAATAATATGATAAAACTTAGAATCTCAAATGCTCTGCTGATGCATTCCCTTTTGAGAAAACAAAAGGTGAAACATATAGCTTTCCAACATCATATGGTTGAATAAAGACTTCACCATGTCCATCAAGATATCTGAAACATCCCACTATTCACTGAAAAGATGAATATCATCCTGAATAAGTTATAGACATCAATAAAACGACAAACTAAAACAGGAGGTAAGTCATAATCATTAAGTCATACACTTCATGAAATTGTTGGTAGTAAAAGGAAAGGAATCATGAAATTCCATGCAAGAGCAAGTTGTTCACGTACCCATTGCACTGGAAATCAAGTAAAATTAGACCCAAATAGAGAATACAATTGTAAGGAGTAAATAAGCAAAATGAAAAGGGATAATAGAGAACATAACTTCATAAACACTAGCACACACACGCAGCACCACGAAAATACCAATTTCCATACTGCTTACAGGAAACAAAGACAAGGACAAAGAAAATGTTTAGAGTAGCACTTGATGCAATGTCCATTTTTTGTGGTTTCTCCCAGTGATATAACCCTTACGCAACTCCTTACAGACCACAAAAGTCAGCTCTTCTTCAAAATTTGGGAATTACCAGACTTCTTTCAAATAGGAAAACAGAACAGAACAACACATGACACTTCCCGCATCTAAAATCCTACAGGAAACCAGGCATCCAAGCATGTAGCTCATCGAATATTAGTAAGGTCCAATATACTCGGCAGAGACTAGTAAATTAGATCTATTGGAGCCAATTTTATGTAAAACTTTGTGAAGTCATGTACCACACCACACACAACTAATAACCGCTCAATAGTGCTCAAACAAACAGTATATCCTAAGTGAGCATTCCCAATTTGAAAAGAGAAATAGCATAAATAACATGACACAATTGGCTTCACTATAAGGATGACAAAAGTGGAATGAAAAATTATTAAAATCCTTAAATCACAAATTCACACAACAACCAAAAAGTAAAAAAATGAAAAAAATGAAAATAAAAGCTGCGTGTCTGCATGCATGCGCGCACACATATAGAGATAGAGAGAGTGGTAAATATTTGATGCCTACTTTCATATTCCTCGAGAACTTGAGATAATCCTCAAAACTCGCACAAGCCAACTGCGACAGCTTTAGTAAGTCATAAGAATAAAACAAAGCAACTTTTCAAACATCTCAACTAATGCTGACAAGTATCTGAAAACTCAGCTCAATTACTCAAGAGCAAGGATGCCTCTAACAGTGATGATAGAATAAGAAGAGCTCTCACGTGATAACATACAAAAAAAAGCACCCAAAAATCACTTGATAACATGTGCAAAAGCTTAGTAGTTATTGGTACCACATTCAACAAGTGAATTCCATATAGAAGTAGAGAGCATGTAAAAGTCAAAACACTTTGTCAGCTTAATGAAATGGTTTATACTATTACTAGACCTCAGAGACCAACCTTTTACTGCAAGTACACCATTATAAATCTCAGATAGATAGTGTCTCTCAAAATCCACACAGTTTCTATTGGTGTGACATCATGAAACTGCAAAGCAATGCCCGAATCAGACAATTTTCTCTTTCATGAATCTCTATAAGTAGCTCTGCTCATGTGTTCATGCAAATAGGCCATCCAGTAGCTATTAGCAAATCCTCCTCTCTTCCAAATTAAAGTTCTCACAGGTAGCATCTCACTAGAAGAAGGTAATATGTGAAATCTTTACAAACAAATAAAACTGTATCTCAAGAAAAGTCCAGTGATGCTATCAATGGATGGGAAGAGATGACAATTATAGCAGTAAAGACATTACTAACAGTTCCGCTGAAATCACATTAACTTACAATAACAACACAATACTCGAGCATTCATATTATGATTATTTAAAAAAAAAAAAAAACTATCAGGAAATTAGATGCTTGAAGAGGAAACATAGAAAGAGATAGGCAGTTAATCATCAAATCCATTAAGCAAATAAAACCACACTAGAATGGCCCAACCAAATTTTCTCATAAAGGCCTTCCCTCTCCAATCATATTCAATAAAGTCTTGGCTAACTTTTAGATCTATAACCTGACTGTTATGCAGCTTTACAACCAAGAGAAGCAACATATCCCACGGTTATGTTTAGAGTCTCTCCTTTCTGGATGTAACAACAATTAAATATGGAAGTTGATGAGGACAGCAATTCAACTACATTAAGTCAAATAATCAAACTGACACAAATTTAACCAAGTCCAAGGATAATGTTATATTGACTGCAAGATGGAACAATAAGTATATAATAACCTAATATTGAGGGAAAAAGAAAAGAAAATAAAAAAACCCAAAGTAACAAGACAACATCAATTAATAAAGGTACTCAAAGGGACAAATATATGTATCCCAACATTGAGTAGGTCTAAAATAACAAAAATATAAATAAATACAATATCACTTTGCACTTTTCACCCCAATTCCGTAATCAATTAATTACTTAACAACCATGCATACTTTTTGTCATTAAGCAAACTATGAACAAATATGAATCTGATGAAATATCTAAATGCAAATCTCACATTTCACAAAAGGAAAATTCTTTGCAAAAGCACTCACAAAAGGAAAAATTCTTTTCAAGGAATTGGGAATTTGATTCAAAGAATTCATGTCCTTCTATTTTCCAACATTACCTAGAAAACAAAACTTTTCTGCGAAAGCAACTGCAAGCTGTAAACCACCTCCAGGCAAATTAGCTAACAGTTATAAGAAACAATGTAAAAGGAACCCAAGTCAAGAAAAAAAAAAACATAATATAATATATTCATCATCACCGCTGATATTTTCTTGAACACAAAATGCTCTATTCTATAAGCCCAATGGTTGGCCATAATAAATAAATTCTAGAGAATTTCTTGAATTCAGCACTTGCCCATTTTTACTTGGCATTCTAGGCAACAAAAACTTTTTCTCTAGTATCAAATTCAGCAACACGGAGTATGCATGCATTTTTCAATGGTATGAAAAAGCAAGCGAGATTAAATAGCAATGCAGCAATTTATTTCCTCTTCTCACAAAGAAAGCCAATGTAGCAAATAAGTTCAACAATTTAAAAACATCAAGAATCCAGAAAATAATTCTTCTTTTTTTCCACAATGCCAGAGAAGATATATGACATCAATTACAAAAGCATTGTCTTTTGTTTTTTTTTTTTTTTTTTTGGTTTTGTTGGAAAGCAAGTCGAAGGTAAGTAACACAACTCAAAACTTTTAGCAACAAAGGTAGCAGTCACAAGAAGGGCTCAAAAAAATTTCAGTTAACTCAACAAGAGGGATAATAAAAACTACTAAAAAGATCAAATATGATAATTTCAAATTGCAAAATTTGCCACAGTTATTTCCACACCATATATTCTGTTTACAAGAAAACCAAGATTAAATGTACAAAATAAAAAATGAACTGTTTGAGATTAAAAGTCGTCTTTCTACAGAAGATTTTCATATAAAGAGCAACTTAAAGTAACAAATGTATTGACAGCCAATCTAACATTCTATAGTGAACAAACCAAAGGTACTGATCTAAATTGGCTAGTCAGAGTTGGAAAATGATTCTGAGTACAATGGATTTAAAATAACCCAGGAAAAAATTCAACAAACTCCTTATTGCGAAAAAAATATCCCAATGGAAACTAGATTTAAAATCAATAAAGAATACAAAATTCAAAGTAACAGCTCCTTATCGTTGCCACTTGCCAGTATCCCATTAAGAAAATCTACATATATTCTTTAAAGCAAACAAGAAATTTGAAGGCAGAAAAACTTGAACTATCAATTTCAAACATTGTCCATGTAATGAAATAAAACTTTATTTAACAAATAATCAAGGCAAACTGTGAGTACATAAACATGATATCGAGTAAGCTTGAAATCTAGTTATTTAAAATGGATATAAAACAAATAGAAAAAAATTCTTAAGTAACGGTTCCTCATTGTTGCCAATTTCCCATTACAAATAGAGCAGATTAGTTTGAAAATTCACATATTTTCTATGAAAACAACAAAAAGACTACGGAACACAAAAAGCTCGGAACATTCAATTGCATTCTCTATGCCCCAAAATAAACATTTATTTGACAAGCCTAATAACTTGTCTGAAGCCCAACAAGAGAATAATAAATATTAAAAAGAGGGTCAAATCTGATTTAAGTTCAGATTCCAGAATGTGACACAGTTCATTCCCCTCCCCGCCAAACACTGTGTCTAGAAGAAAGCTAAGGGTACATGTACATGATATAAACCAGAACCGATTAACAATTAAAAGCCCTCTTCCAACAAAAGATTCTCCAAACAGCAACGAACTTACTGCGCCAATCTAACATTCAGTAAGAAACAAACTGAAGGTGCCAATCTAACATTCAGTAAGAAACAAACTGAAGGTAACAGATCACATTAAACGAACTGTTGAAAAATTGGTGAAACAATTTTGATTGTATAAGAATTGATATAAATACTAAAGTAGAGAGTCACAATAATTCTAGAACGTATGGGATACGTATAGAAAAATTTAAAATGTGTGAAATACGAATGGGGAAGTGAAATCAGACTCGAAGATGTGAAGGAAGCCAAAAAAACGAAGAAGGGTGCCACCAGGGCTAAGCGCTGCAGCGCCCAGGACAGCATTCCAGCGCCGCAGTGATGGGCGCGATTTTGGCCAGTGCCACAATGCCCAGAGACGAGCGCCGCAATGCCCAAAGAAGAGCGCCGCAATGCCAAAACGTATGAGGATGTCCATTTTAGTTCGGGATTTTGAATTTTGGAAAGTTTTGAACTTTCAAAATAAGTGGACTCTTATTCCAACAAAGAATAGGGTTTGTAGGCACGAAATATACCCTATATAAACACTGGTAAACTCCTTTATTTAAGATTAAGCATTTAAGATTTTAAGATGTAACCATAAAATAGAATAAAGGAGTTAGGTAGGCACTAAGTGCGTGGTGCACTAGGGTGTAACCTTTGTGGAGTGTTTTCTTTTGGTTCTTAAGTGAACAAAAGAAACACCATAAATCTTTTTGGCTTAAATGCTCAAGTTATTCTTGTGTTTCTTAGAAAAATCTCTTATGAGGAGATACTAAGAGGTCTTAGGGAGTCATGATGATCAATGATAGATACTTAGAGGTCTCTATAGGAGATACTAAGCGGTCTTATGGGATCATTGATGATGTAATAAAATATTTAGTGATCTATATCAATAATAAGAAGCTGGATCATAGATCCTTCGTGGACGTAGGCAATTTTGGGCCGAACCATGTATATCTTGTGTCTTGTTGATTGGTTTATTTTCTTCATATTTATTGGTGTGATAATTTTATGTGTTCTTATTTATGGTGTGAATTATGATTTTTCGTTACACATAAAATAAAAGGGGTATCAAAATTGTAATTTAATTAATATCATAGAGGTGTTAAACTAAAGTATATGACTTAATATCTATAACACGAACAAAATTAAAAAAAATGACTCTTCAGAATTTAATGAATTTAAAATGTCCAAGCAAATTCAACAAACCCCCATTGCTGTCAAAAAATGATCACATCCTTAAGAAAGATTTAACATAAATGAAAAATAATGAATTCAAAATAATAGCTCCTCGTTGTTGCCAGTCTCCCATCAAGAAAAGGGAAGATTAATTTGAAATCCCACATGTTTTCTATAGAAACAAACAAAATATTAACCCAAAAAAAACAACAAAACTTATAATTTCAACGAAATAAATAATTTATTTGACTTTTTTCTGGAGAAGCAAGACAAGGTTACATAAAAATGAAATTCATTTTTATTAAATAAACAGATATGAAATAAATTTTCTTTAAAAAAAAGCCAAAATTCAAATTAATGGCTCCTCGTTGCTGCCAGTTTCCCATTAAAAACAAAGTAGATTACTTTGAAACCCACATATTTTCTATAAAAACAACAAAAACATTAAAAAAAAAACTCAAAACTTTCAATCTCAAATCTTTTTATGACATGAGATTATTGATCGAAAATCATCAGAATATGATTTGGAGATCAAGCCAAGTACATAGGGTACACACGGATCGAAGACGGACACGAAAGGAGGCGAAACATAAAGAAGGGCGCACCAAGCGCCAGCACCGCGGCGACCAGGCGTGAGCGCCACAGTGCCCAGTCCGGAACCTGAGCGCCGCGACGCTGGAGACGGGAACAGTATACCGAAATAAAGAAACTTTCTTATTTCGTCTCCCACTTGTTTCAGGACTCCCTAATACAACTCCCACATATATAGGGTAAACCTAGGTCGTCCCAAAACCTATATAAAAGCTATCAATTAACTTGTAAACACATCTTTGTGATCAACTAAAAATCTTGACAATCTTTGTGATAAATAAGAGATCTTTGTGGTTCTTTGTGAGAGAAAATCCCTAAAGTGTGAGAGAAAGTTTTCTTTGTGATCTTTCTTGTAAAAAATATACTTTGTGAGTGCCTTGTGATTCATAATAAGAGAAGAGTGTGATCTTGATCTGCCGTGTACGTAGGCAAGTTGCTGAACCACGTAATTCTTTGTGTGTTCTTCTTCTAACACTTTCTTTATTTATTTCCTAGTAACTTGTTCTGGATTATTACATTACTTGGGTGAATTTTTTTTCTTGTTTGTGTGCTTCCACTTCAACATATAAAAATATAGTAGACTTTAATTTGATAAAAAAAAAAGTGTTAAGAAAGTAAATAAAGTCCCACATTAAAAAAAATAGAGAAAATTATTGATATATAAAGAGTAAATTATATTTTCATTGGTATGATGCTTTTTGGGTAGAGTTTAAGAGTAAAACTATGAAGGCTTAGGCTCAAAGTGAATAATATCATACCAATGCAAAGATATGTGTGGTTTATGGACTCCTTACAAGTGATATCAGAGTTATGCCTTGAAGTTAACAGTGTAGAAGAAATCTTCAATGTCGAACGAGAAAGTGGTGAGCTTGGTAAGCCCTAGTTTGTTTGCAATGAAATCCGTGATTAAGCTGTAAGCGGTATTCTAGTAATTCACGTAAGGCGTAAGCAGTCAACGCAGTAAAGATGAGTAACAAAAATACCAATTTGTTGGGAGCGCGAGAATTTTTCGGTGTCAAACGAGAAGGTGGTAAGTTTGGTAAACTCTGGGTTGCTTACGATTGGATCCGTGGCTAAACTCTAGGCGGTACTCTAGTAATTCACATAAGGCGTGAGCCATCAATTCAGTTTTCTTAGGTGAAAGATAGACGAATGAAATATTATTTAAGGGGAAGTTTAATGGTCCTTTATTTAAGAAAAAAATTGTTAAAAAAACAAACAAAGTCCTACATTAAAAAGAAATAGAAAAGATCATATATATATATATATATAAGGAGTGAATTTTATTTTTATTAATATAAAACTTTTTAAATAAAATTTAAAAGTAAAATTATAAAAACTTAAATTTAAAATAAACAATATCATGTTGATATAAAAAAATGAGTAATTTATATACTCTTTATAAAAAGTTAACTAACTTGTAAAGCAGCAAGTCTAGAGCACATAACATGAAGTCAAAATTCTAACGCTTAAAATCCAAAACTGAACTCTGGCAAATATTAAAAAATGCATTAGATTAAAGAAATGAAAGCAAAAGTGAAATGCATTTTAAAAAATGTGTTTACCTAAGTTGGCGAGCCTCGAACTTAGTAATTACTCAACGCAACAACAACGACCGAGAAATAGAAAAGGAAACTTAACTCTCTTAGGGTTAGGATTTAAAGGAAATAAAGAAAATGGGAATAAAGCTTTCAGTAGATCTTGCACTAAACATGTCTAACGTATTCATAGCTTAAGCTAAAGTGCTTAACTGGCCGTTAAAGCAATGCAACTGCCTTTTTGTGACAAAACGTGTTTTCACTTCGAAATTTTCAACTTAACAACCCCAAATTTAATTTAAAGATGTTATGGTAAATAGTTTAGACGCTGTCGTTATAGAAATTTCAAGATAATTTTAAGGGAAAAGAATATATAGATCTTTAAATTTTGGCCAAATTCTTTTGGGAACCCTCAAATTTTTAGAAGAATCATACAAATTTTTATTAGAGGATGAATTTTGTCTGCTTTAATAATAAAAAAAGATAAAATTATCTTTTGATACCTCAAATGTTTAAAAAAGTCATACAAACTTTAATTAGAGAATGAATTTTGTCTATTTTAATAACAAAAAAAGTAAAATTATCTTTTAAAAATCAAATAAATTAAATTGTATAAAGCACGGTTATACCTCTATATTTAAATTAAAAAGCATTAAAGAATAATTTTAAAGGAAATGACTGCATACCCTTAAGTTTTACCTGGTTTTTATCTCTTTTAACAGCAACAATGACAAATATCTTTTAATTGTCAAATAGGCTTAACTGTATAAAGCATTAGTTTGCCTTTGTACTTAAAAAGTATTGAAAGATAATTTTAAGAGAAAAGGACATACATATCCTTAAATTTTGGCTAAATTTTCTTGTAGACCCTTAAATTTTTGAAAGGTTATACAAACCCTTATCAATGAACGGATTTTGTCTCTTTTAACAACAAAAAAGAAAAAATTATCTTTTATTAGTCAAATAGGATAAATTGTATAAATGATTGTTATGCTTATAAATTTAAAATAAAAAATAAATATAAACATATTTAGTGAGACTCGAAGCTACCACTTTTACTTAAAGTAAAAAGTATTGTTTTACTTTTATATTTAAAATAGAGAATAAAAATATACAGATTTTGTGAGATTCAAAGCTAAGACCTTTACTTAAAATAAAAAGTAATATTATACTTATATATTTAAAATATAGAATATAGACATATTTGGTGGATTCAAAGTTAAGACCTTTAATTAAAGTTAAATGTCTTATCTATTAAGTTACAAACGCTTTATTAATATTAAGTTATTTAATATCTATATATTAAATATAGTAGCATAAACAAAAATAAATTAAATAAAAGATGAAAAAAATAAGTTTAATAAATTAAATTTAAAAAACTAAAAAAGAATCAACAATAACCGCTACTGTTGTTGACCAATCACAAATAATTATAATCAATGATAAATTGATCCAAAATTTATATCATCAATAAAATATTCATAAAATCTGCATGTCTCACATACAATTTAACGCAGCGAAATTAGAAATCTAATTTCTTGATATAATAAACACATTCTAAATTTAAGTCTTGTTACATTAACAAGTTTTAGAGTCTTACCCTGGAAATCATTTGGTGTAAAATTTGTACCAGAACTTACACGGAAGCATTTCTGTTGATTAATTCTAGTCTACAACATCTGATAGGATTGCAGATCTAGAATGGTATCATTTAATTTCAATTTTCAACATGATTTGTTGCTCAACACTTGAGTTCACTTTCTCCCTAAAGGCCGAATGTCTTAAGTAAATAGAGTTTTTCTCTTTTCTTTCTAATGAGCAAAATTGATACATCTATTTAGTTCATCTCATGAACTCACTCTCAATAGCCCGAATGAAATACCCAAGCTCACTTTTTTTTCATCTTATAAAAAATATCGCTAAATGAATCTTTTCAAGGACATGGATAAAGAATAGTTCTTCTCCTGTTTTTCGAACCAAAAGAACAAAGGCATTTTTCATTTCAATTTTGGTCGAACCAAAAACATAAGGCATACCCCTCTCAATTTTGGCCAAACCAAAATTTGAGAAGTCTCATAGCTCTTCATCTCATGAAGACATAAAGAAAATAATTTTGGCAGAACCAAAATCCATTTACGAAATAATTTTTGCTCATATCTTTCTTTCGGCCAAAATAAAGTAAAATGAAACAAAGAGAACTTTTTCATTTTTTGTTTTAGTTAACCAAATGGATGAATAACTTTAAAGTATTATAATTGCAAAATGCATTTGCAATATATATATTTTTTGACTTTTAGCAATGGACATGTGTCCATTAAAAGACATTTGTAACTATAATAAGGTATTAAATGCCATTACTTGACAAATGACTTCCTCAAATGATGCCAAGTTAGCACTTATGGCCAATCACCAATTGACACTTGTCACTCAATTTTAATTAATAATAATTATTAATTAAACATCTCTAAGCTTAAAATTTAAACTCGTGTGCTTTCTGAGATATCTTGAAACAATTTATACTTTTCAAATTTTTTTCAAATTGAATTATTCGACTCGATTCACTACCCCAGTGCTCAACGAGTATACTTTATATTATGAGACTCTCTAGATTTACACTCGTTTATCTAACAGAACTTTTCTATAAGTCTATAAATATTACAGAATAGTGCATTGAACCATACAAACAGAGATAAATGCATATTCCTATAGTCCCTCCGTCACCTATATCTCGGAAGAGTAGAGACATAGATCATCACCATCAAATCTCTATTTGCCCATCCATGAACTTATCTCTAGATTTGTATTTCTATGAATAATATCCGCAAATACTTTTGCAATATTGTTTAATCCTACGAAAAACTCTTTTTGGGGTTTATGTTTACGACCACAAGACTTTTTAAAATACAATCTTGGAGAATCAAGATATACAATTCACCCATATGAGTTAACGGATCATGTATCTACACATACCAGACTCTATATGCATCGGACCATACCCAGTGACACCTAGTGGTCAAACCATGAAAGGTCTCTGACATGCATAGAATCAAATTATGATAGATCACGCACAAGCTCACCATGGCGCTCAAGTCAAAAGATCACAAATATTACTCAACTCGAGAAGACATTCTATTGGCGGCTTTATGGGATGTCTATTAGAGGTCATCGTGAGTCTATTAAATATCCAGTTCTTACTTAATACTCTTATGCCTATACGAGCTTTCACAAAGCTCACGGCCTACTAAGAGTAACCATATAGACTATCCAGATATAGACATACATTGATCTATATAAAAAGATTTCACCGATAGACTCGCATCAATAAAGTAGATCAGGAATGAGGTGTTTAAGAATATATTGCATAATAACATTTCTTAGCACTATTTGCAACTCTTTATAATTATGTTATTACTAATATATTATCAAGTCTTTAGCCCATTTTAGACAAGACTCTAACTTTTAGATTCCGCTAATTTGTATAATTTGCTAACTCTTAACAGTGTTAGCTTTTAGCGTTACTAACTCTTAGCACTGATCTAAAATCTTTTAGATTAGATCTAAACTCTTTTAGATCATACAATGTCTGAAACGTTACAAGTATTTTACTGTTTATAATTTAATATTAACGATTTTATTCGAAATATTTATTATATAAATATTAAATAATTAATATTCACATAATATTATAATGACACGTAAGTACCATCTCTAATATATATATATATATATATAGCCTTCAAAAAGTCCCTAAAAACTCTATTTCTTATTAGAATATGGGTCCATTTGTTAGAAAACTCAAATCCAATTCAAATATAATTTTGAATCACCAAATTTTAATAAAAACATTGACCAACAATTTTCTTATAATGTAAATTATATTTATTAGTTCTCATCAAAATTATTTTAAATATGTTGTATTATAAGCCGCAAACATAGTAAAAGAAAATGAAAGAAAATGAGAAAAAAAACTAAACTAAACAAAAAGTTGAACAAAAGTTCGTTATAAAAGAAAAAGAAAAGGGAAATTTTCGAGATTAACCACTAATTTAATATAATGTTTTTTTATACAAGAGTCAAATATTTTAAATTATATTAACTAAATATACGTGACGTTTACTATTTTACCCTTATTACAATTTTAATAAAAAAAATTTCTAATTTAATCTTTTATTTTTTTTATATAAATTAATTAAAAACATAAATTTTTAAATAATTAAAATTTTAATTAATTATAAATAATATTATTTATAATAATAACAATAATAGTTTTAAAAAAATAATTATATAAATTATTAAAAAAAAAACTTGCTAGGCGCGCGGCTTGTTGGGCGCATTGTTGGGCGCGCGCCCAGCAATTATTTTACTCATTGGCCGTATGTCTGGGCGTATGCCTGGGCGCACGCCCAACAAGCACCCAGGTTGATTATTTTTAATAAATAAATTTAAAAAATAAAATAAAATAAATAGTTATATATTAATTAAATATTATTTATAAATAAATTAAATATAAATTAAAAATTAAAAATAAAATTTTATTTTAAAAAAATACAAAGCCTTGAGAACATGCATTGGGCAAGTGCCTAAGGCATGCTCCCAGCAACGCTTTGCATTGGGCACATGCATTGGGCGCGCGCCTAAGGCATGCACCCAACAACGCTTTGCTTTGGGCGCACGCCTAACGCATGCGTTCAAAGAAATTTTTTTATTTTATTTAAATATATAAACCAAACTCTAAATATTGTTTTCTCTTATTTCACCCCTCACAATATCATCCTACTCTCGTTTTATTCTCAAACCCACTTTTAAGAAAAATCTTAGATATGTTGTCAATTTTGAAGATATTTCTTAATGCCACGATTTGAAGATTTAGAAGAATAGCTGAAGTTAAAAATTAGTAAGTTTTTGTTTGTTTTAATTAATTTAATTTATATTTATTGAAATAAATGTTATGGATGAAAAATGTAATAGATGATTAAACTCAATTATCCCGGATGGTGCATAAGAGACCGTATAGTTATTGCTAGGTAGTGGCTACGCATGGCTACACATGTAGCTGTTGCTGGCCGCCGCCTTGTGCACGCACCAGTCGCAACAAGGAGCTCATGCGCAACAGGCATGAGCACCAGTCGCAACAAGGCGCTCACGCGCACGCATGGTTGCGCACCACCACCAAATTATTTATTTATTTATTTATTTATTTTATATATTTATATATATAAATAGTTATATATTCAGTTCTATTTTTAATTTAATTATATATAATTAAATTAAAATTACGTTGTATTTTTTTAGGTGCCGTTAATCATGTCACAAATTTCGACAATTATATGTTTTGAGGGAAGATGGGAAAGCTGTCGCGATGATTTTGAAAGATACATTGGATATCAAAATATACACACGGTTATTCTAAAAAATATTAGATACAAAGCGTTGTTGAGAAAAATTTGTTATCGTCTAAGAGTTGATCAGGTGCATTATAAAGTAACTCTGAAGTTTGAGATTCCTTCAAGTACTATAAAGTTGAGGCTCATTCTACTTGAAAATGACGATGATGTAATATTGTGGTTGAGCTTACAGAATAATATGGCTACACCATTTTGTGTAACAGTAGATGCTCGAGAACTTGAAAGTAATGCAGAAGCATCGATTGAGCAAAAAGAAGGTTATGCTAAGCAATTCACATCAGCAACTCTTGTGTATATTCCAAATTCCCTAGAGGATTATCATTATTCTCCTTCGATATTCAACGAACAACGAGGCTACACATATTATAATAGTCAGATATATAGAGTGTTGGCGTTGATCTTGACTATGATATTAGTGAAGATGTTAGATATAATGTAAGTAATAAGGGAAGAAATGAGGAATATTATAAGAATGATAATCATGGTTACGAGGTTGATGATGATGATGAGGATGATAATGATGATGATGATTATGGTAGAGAAGAAAGGGTTAAGGTAGAAAACCTATTTCAGTTTCAGCCTGAAATACCACAATTGGCTTGAATATATCAGAAAAAATGTCTTGTACGGTGATTAGTGATGTATTTGTAGGAAAATTATATAACAATAAGGATGAAATTTATAAAGCTATAAGTATGTTGCATTAAAGGGAAAATGGAACTTTAGAGTTTACAAATCCACCAAAGATCATTTTGAGTTGAAATGCGATGATAACAGCTACAAGTGGAGATTACGAGCAGTGTCGACAGAAGGGAGACATTGTTTATTCTTTGACAAGTAGATACAGAGCACACTTGTGTTTTGAGTCAATTACGGGATGGTCATCGGCAAGCCAAGAGCTAAATTATTGCTAAAGTAATAAAAAATAAGTTTACATCGGTCAATAGAAACTATAGGCCGAAAGACATTCAAGCAGACATATATGAACAATTCAGTGTTCAGATAACATATACTACATCTTGGCATACTAGGGAGCATGCATTAAGATTGATAAGAGGTGCTCTAAAGGATTCATTGAGATTATTTCCTGCATATAGCTATGTGTTGCAACAAAATAACTCGGGTACAATTACTCATTTGAAAACTGACGCAGATAATCACTTCAAGTATTTCTTTATGCCATTAAGACCCCGCATCAGAGGTTTTAATTCATCAATCTAACCGATGATTACAGTGGATATAATATTTTTAAAAGGTTCTTATTTTGGTATAATATTTGTGACCTTTAATAAAGATGAAAACAATCATATTTTTTCATTGGCTTGGGAAATTTCTAACTCATAAAATGATACTTTTTAGAAGTGGTTTATGGTTAAACTGCGAGGAGTTATTTTAGATCATAAGAATCTTGTCTCATATCTGATCGACATGCCAGTATTGAGAGGTCTATACAGGGTGTGTTTCCTCGTGCATATCATGGGTTCTGCATCTATCATTTGAAACAAAATTTGATGACAAAATATAAGTTACCATCAGATAAGTCTAAAAAATGGGTATACCTATTTACCTACTTCACTGCTGCCAGGGCTTATCGTGTCCCTGATTTTCAATACTAATTAAACAAGATGCGACATATAAGACCTGACGTAGGAAGATATTGGTACGGGAGATGGGCACGATCATCTGGTGCTTTCAGAAGATACGACATTATGACTACTAATATCGCTGAGAGCATTAATGCCGTTGCAAAAGAAGCAAAAACTTTCAGTGACTAATTTAGTAAAGTGAATGCAGGAGTTAATGCAATTGTGGTTTTACCATAGACGATTGGCAGCATAAAATATGACTAATGTCTTGATGAATTGGGCACATCATAAAGTCATGAAATATAACAATGTCGTAAGTCTAATGATAATTTCTCTTGTTGATGATTTACGATTTGTAGTTATGGATGGTAGAGTAAACTAGATAGTAGACATTGGCGAAAGAACATGCAGCTGTCGAAAGTTTGATTATTGGTAACTGCTTTGTTCCCATACACTCGCCTCATGCAGATACATTAGATTATCACATGAGAGTCTTTGTTTAATTTATTACACATCTGAGATTTTATTCCGTGCCTATAGCGAGCTAATACTTTCCATTGGTCAAGTGTCAGATTGGATAGTCCCAAAGTATTTGAAAAATATGAACATTCAGCCTCCGATAGCATGTCGTCATTCAGGCAGACGTCAGATGAATCGGATTCTATCTCAAGAAGAGGAACCATTAAAGAATATATGTAGTCATTGTAGACAACATGAATATAACTGACAAACGTGTCGAAACCCTGTACCTTTACAGAGCAGGTGATGTATATTCGTTTATAAAATTTACCTTATTGATATTTAATTATGTATACTATAAGGCTAATATTTAACTTTTTTTTGTTTCAGACGGATCTGAAAAAATATGGGAAAGAGCTATACCCTGAGGCTTAATTATGTATGAGAGTTGAGTTTCGTCACTTCTGTGTACTTATTTTGTAATGTACTTATTTTGTAATGCACTTATTTTGTAATGTACTTATTTTGTAATGCACTCGTTTTATAATGCACTTGTACTTATACTTTGTATTGCATACTTACTTATTTTGTAATGCACTTGTACTTTGTATTACATACTTACTTATTTTATTTTAATGCACTTATCTTTAATATTAATATTGATAATTTTTACGAAATTTTGATAGAATCTCTTCTATAATATAGATGATTCCAAACCTGTCATATTGAATAAACACACTTCTATCAAACTACAAAATTACTTCCGCACACATATACCAAAATCAACGGCCACAATCAATTATAGTATATCAATTATACACTCAAATCAATGCATGTAAAAAACATTATAGTTCTAAATATCTATGAAGCAGCGGTCTACAAATCAATAGCCATCTTCTGTCTATAAAAGGTACCAATGTCAGGGAATGAGTTAAATGACCGACCTAACATAAGATATTCAATATATATACAGGCAAAGATGCCACAGTCCCCGCCCCTGACCTTTTATTGCGGCACATTCTCCTCGATACGAGTCACCGGCTAAGGGAACAAATTTGGGGTTTGTATGCCCCTAAAACTATAAAATCTACACCTCTGAAGGTACAAAGGAATTGTAACACTCAGAGGCTCTATAAATTTTATGATGGACTCGTCTGAATGGCGTTCACACTAAAATCATAAAGAGCGATTGTAAACCGAATAAGGTCGAGTTGTGCTACAATCTAATGTTCTTGATTGATATCAAATGAATATATACCTACAAAAATCATTATGGTATTATTTTTAACTTAATGTTGTTACATGCACAGTAAAAAGTTATTATTATTCTTAAAAAGTACCTCATTAACAAATGCCTACAGTTTAGCACCAAGTAACTCGATCTTTGTTTTGAGTGCATAAGCCAACAACATTTCGAGCCATTCATCCTTGTCTGAAGATTGGCGGTGAAGGACGTGTGCTACATTTTTTGGATGTACCCCTAAACACAAATAAAAGATACTCATTAAACTCGATAATATTTAATGTACACAGCAGTATGATAATGTTATATGCATAATAAATGGATAATATAATAGCTTACATAGAAATATGCATCTGTAGTTGTGCAATCCTGTAAGTACATGTCAAAAAACGTTCTTTAACATAAACGTAAAACCTTCAAATATTCATTTATGTGTTGCAAACGTTCTTTGACACAAACGTAAAACCTTCAAATATTCATTTATGTGTTGCAAAACACAAAAACTATGTATAAGCTTTGGCATTATTAGACAACTCACAAAACAAAAAAAGTAAAAACAAATCCTTACCGAATCGTCAAGCCAGTTTTGTAGTAGCTCATTAAACCATGTATTGTTCGGATCGAGTCCATCCAAATGAACCCATTATGTTGGGTCATTATTTTTTTATCCAATCTATAAGCTCAATATAGTTAACCTAATCAATAGAAATTAGCTGCCCATTTATGTCAATAATAGGTCTTACTTGCAATTCTACAAGTTTTTTCTTCGCAGGCTTTTTTAACGGCTTGGTATATGGACTGACTTGGGCTGTTGCCTTCTTGCGAAGGCATCCATACCTGCTTATATTTTTATCCAACGAAGCAAGTATAATTTTTACACTTGCAGGGCTATTAGCTATAGGAGCAAATGGCTGATGGTGAGACTCGCTAATAGGAGCAAATGTCTAAAAGTCAGCAGCTATGAATTCGGTACTCTACAAAATCAAACAATACCAGTTAATGTATTAACTTATTAAACTTTGTACCCAATATAATTTAGGTTTAAAACGTACCATACTCTGCCCTACATCCTCAAAGATCTTGGCTGGCTTAAGCTGTTGCACCAAGAGAGATATCTAATGCAAGATATTTTCTTCATCTTTATTAATCTTGGCCAAAAGTTTTGAGTTACCCTTATCAATCCTGGTAAATATTCTTTTGTTCAAGATCATCCATCCTTTTTTCCAAGATTTGATACCATGATGTTGACATGCCAGACTGAAACTATACATAAGTTATTATAATCAATTTTTACAAGCTAATATTAATCAGTAACATAAGTAATTAGAATTTAAGGAAAAATAAATAAATTATTATACAATTGATTCAATCACTGGCGGGGCTTCAAATTCGTGGTGAGGCTGCAGATTATTAGTGAATTGGGTGTTCGAGATATCAACTGTCTCCAACTTAAGATTTCCTCCCCATTTTCCCAATAGAATACAAAAGTTTACCGTCGCGTGATAGTTTGCAGTCTTCTCATGTTTGTAGGGTACCAACTTCCTATGAACCTCCAAATCCTTTATAATATTTTAGATTTATTAAAAAATATAACACAAATTATAATAAAATTATATCTATTTTTTGTTGAACATAAAAGCATACCCCAACAGCATCGAAGAGGACATCTATGACGTTTTCGTATAATGGGGTGCTTGTGCCAGACCAATTTAGAATACGAGAAAAATAGTCTCCATTCTTGTTGGCAAATAGCTTCCCACACCTCGGGATTACCTCGTAGATCCACACCTGAGATGATAATAAATTTAAAAATTACATTGTCAACAAAATAAATTTTTCTCTATCCCAATATGATAATAAATAAAAAAAATAGAATTACTCAACAAGAATGCGTGACTAAATGAGTATAAGTTATATGATTCTTTATCCCCCAGCGCCCACTTTTTTTACCTTCGCTAACTTTTTTATTAGAGCCGTACATAAACTATTGTAGAGTACATTCCATACAATCGTGCCCCAAGGATAAACATTAAACTCATCTAAATTATCTATGAGACGAAGTATAAAATATTGTATGATTCTATTCCGATCATGCGACATTAACAATTCATGAAATACATAAAATAGACACATTTTTACTGCATCTATATCATCATCAAATGTAACACTCACGAATCATGGATCCAAATCCTTATAAGTCAACTCACTTTTACCCGAAAAAAATATTTATGGTATAATCTATCATCTAACCCACTTACTACAGGATAATCCCTCTATCCTCAAACTAGTAATCAAATAAAAATTTTGACGAGAGAATCTAATACGTCTTTTACTTATATAGAACCATAATTCTTCATATAAATTTTTGGTATGACACATCTTAATAAAATTTCACGTGCTAAAATACTTGAGAATGAAATATCTAATACATCCAAAAAAATCACAAAAACATGTGGTTCTAAATATTTCTATCTGCCTCGAAGTCAATTTATTTTTTATATTTCGTATAACCCATAACTTTGAGTAAATATATATGTTCACTCGGTATAAATATTTTTTGGCAATTACGTATTCTTTTGAGACATTCTCCTTCTTGAAAAAATTAAAATAATTATTAATATTGACAAAATAATAATTAACATATAATTAATTATTAAATCAAAATTTTTTAATTACAACTAATAACCTAACCTAATATTGACAAAATAAATTTTTATTTCCATAATTATTAAATTATTTAAATTATTTAATTAAATAATTATAAATAAACATAAATATAAATTAATTTTAAAAAAATTGGTCGTGTGGTAGACGGCGACCGGTCATGTGGCATTTTTTTTGTCTAAGACGCGCTGGCTCTGCGTCTACGTGTTGCTAGTGACGGGCGAGTAGACGCACATGCCACTGTGTTAGGCACACGCCGCTTATCTCTTATTAATGAACTATTTATGTGAGCGAGTTAATTAATTATAGAAGATTTAATTTTGTCTTCTAATTTTTTCTTTTTAGAAAATATTTTGCCCAAAAGAAAATATGGAAGCAAACAATAATATGTAATGACGAATTCTAATGACCTTCTTTTACGGTGTACGTATTATCTTTTTTAGAATAGTATTTAATTTTAACTCTAATCCTTAATAAGATTAGGATAAATAATATCATATATTATTTAATTAGATAATTAAATAAATAACTCATTATTTGATAAGGATTGAGGTAATATCTAATATTATTTTTAATTAAATAATTTAGATAATTTATAATTATTTAAGTTATAAATTAAATAAATAATTTAATTTCATAACTATTATGGATTGAGCCAATAATTAGTTGGGCCTAATAAATTTAAGTTCTATAAACTATTAGACTTAAAAACTTTAATCAAATTAAACTTTGGTCAATCAATATTTTAAATTCAATAATGAATCTATAGTATATTTTAGTGTTTTACGTAATCAGCATGGGAACTTTGTGGACCTACAAAATAAAATTATAATAAATTAAATCATTTTATTCAAACTCTTAAATCAATATAATTTTATATTACTCCCTAAAAATATAAAGTTAAATTATTAATTTTACAAGTAAATTATAAAATATAAAATTGTCTGTCAATTTAATAATAATTTCATATAGATCAATCATCTATAAGTATTCATAATTAGAAATAGGTCGAGTGTCCATTAACCTATCTAAATACTATTTATATTTAATCTACATTGATCATCTCTTAAATATTTAATTTGTAAAAATTACAAATTAATTATTTTTTTAATCCTTAAAGAAAATGAACTCTCATTATATTCAAGACCAGAATCAATATCAATAAAACAATTTATTTAACTTCTTCTTAGAAGGAGTGGATTCGATTTCTACGTAAAATACTCATAGCCATTCATTTTGTTAAATCTATAAAATACTTAGTAATTGATTGAAAATATTTTACAGTCTTTTTCTTATAAATTAATAAACATAACTTTATGAATAAGAATTCATTAATCACTTAGGATTAAGATTAATTTATATATGATTATATTGTAATAAAATAATATTTTTTTAATAACAGAGATTTTCATAGAATTAATTTTATCATGACCCAGTCCTCTATAATAAATAATGTACAAAGTACCTTTATTTTCTATGTTAACACATAGAGTGATCCGGATGAGACTATTATACAATATACAAATAAATTGCACTTATAGTATATTAAGTGAAATTTTCATCTTCATTTAAATTAAGGACTAATTTAGATTGTTATGTTTAAACTTATTCATCTTGTATATAACTATTATATATAATATTTAACATTATATATAATAATCATAAAATATTATGATATTTAAATAAAAGTAATTAAAATTATAAAATATAAAATTAAATGAATAACCTCTATTATTAATTTTTAGTAATATTTAAATATAAATAATTATGTTTTAAGAGCATATTTTTAATAATAACATGATTTAATAGCCAATGGACGAGATCCAATATCCGTGGAAGAAAAAAAATCAGTTAACTAGCAACCAGTTACAATGATAATAATTTATTATACCAAAATTGAAACTGTACATAAAACTTGAAATAGTAAGGTGCAATTTACTACATAAAATTGAAGCACTACAAGAAAACCAAAAAAGTAAGTGGGATATTAATATTGTCACCCGCTAAAGTTTGATGAAATAACACTTTAAATGTGACTATTGCTTTAATAATATGATCACCTCCTTCCCCAGCTCATAAATAGTTAAGTTTGTTTGTTGATTTTTAATTTGAAGCCACTTTACTAGAAAAAAGCCCTTGAACCTTCTGTTGGTTAATACTACCAAGTCTAAAATCATTATTTATTTTTTCATTCCACACCATTAATAGTTATATTCCAAAAGAAAAACAATAAGTAGACTCCTAAGATTTTAGAAAAGTGACCCATATCAAAATAGTTTAAAAGGGACATTAAGACCTCTCAGTTAAGAATCACAATATGTTTATTTACATGATTTCAATCCAAATTTTAGACATATAAGCAAGAAAAATTTAGTCAAATAATAAACAAAGCGAATTCAAATTTAAAAATAATTACTTAAATTAAATACGTGTTTTAACATCTAGATTTTCCAATTTGTTACTCTTTACATTCGTGAATTAGATAAATTCAAATAAGACATAAATTTATTTAGAATTTGTGTAAAATTTATATCTTAAGAACTTTTAAGATACATGATATATTAAATTTATAATAAATCAAATATATTGGCAAATGAAAATAATTAACACTTACAAAAAAAAAAGGGTAAAATTTGAATCGAATTACATGAACGAAATTATTTAAGTCAAATGCGAATAAAACGAATTGAATTTGAATAATCTGTTTAAAAAATAATGCGAATGCAAACTTGAATTTCTAATTCAAATTATCATGCAAATCATTAGCGAATTTACTATAGTATTCGACATAAATTCAATTGACATATTTGTTTTGCTAGTCCTACTATCAACTACAATTTTCGTTGATTTGAATGGTTTATACCCTTGAAATAGTCAGGTGACTTATTTACCATCCAAAGAAAATTTACTCTTATTTAATAAAACATGACATTTTTAATATGCAATTTTATTTTAATAAAAAATTAAAATAAAAAAAGTTCAATCCACCACTAGGCCATTAGTGGGACTAGTTGTCACATGATATTAAGGTTATTTTTGTTACTAAAACAATGAAAGAGTGTCAGAATTGAATAGAAAAGTGACAACCACTATAACGTTGCCGTTAAACGATAATACTTTTAGGTGCATTGCTATTGTCATTAGAGTTTTCAATCGGAGATCAACAAATAAAGATAGTACTGCATCATTATTTGCAGTCGTTTAATAGCGTCGTTATGGTGATCGTCACTCTTCTATTTACTTTTAACATCCTCTCTAGTGTTTTTTTGACCAAAAAAAAATAATCTCATTAGTATGTAGATTATAAAATTGAGTTTTATAATGTCAACTTTGAGTCAATCCATTATCAGTTACCATAGACCTTTTAGTAGATCGATAGTGGTGGCAACTATTATTGATTGACGGTTAGTTGCTCTTTTTTTAGTGTTTTAATAAATTATTTATTGTAGTGAATTTTTATTTAAAAATAAAAAAGCCAATTACGTGCCATTTTATTTTTTATTTTATAGTTTATTATTAAAATTAATTTAAAAATATATCAAATATATTATGATACTTATCGCTTGTGATTAAATTAAAAATTAAAATGATAAAGAAATAAAATAAAGAACAAAATTGTGTCATATGTTCTTTTACGGGGAAATATAAAAATTACTCACTTAATCATCTAAATTAATAAAAAAATTATTAGTTGATAAGGGTCTTAACGTCTCTTTCAAAATTATTAAAGTGTATCAATCACTTTTTTAGAACCTTAAGAGTCCAATTATCTTTTTGGTAATTATTTTATTTTATGACTCTAATTTTATTAATATTCTTATCTAACTCTAATGCTAATTTTAATTACATAATTGTACCCAAAAAAAGGGTGAATAATAAAATTAAAAATAATAAAAAAGTGATAGTTAATACATCACCTTCTTAGTAACAACAATATAATTATATGAAAACTCGTGTAATATGTCATTGATTTAAATTATTAATTTATTTTTAATTCTTCACACAAATTGACACATAAATATCAAGACATGGATTTAAATTATTAATTTATTTTTAATTCTTCACACAAATTGACACATAAATATCACCTCTCTGTAAGGGGTGGCAATTCATTTATATGGAATAAATTAAGTAAATTTGGATTAGAAAACAAGATAATTTTTAAATGGGTTGAATTTATGTCACACGTTTGATAATTGTGTCGAATTTATATTTGAGTATTATAATTTTTCAATTCATTTATGATGTGTTATTGTTTGAATAATCAATTTTGGTCAATTTATTTAATTATATTTGATAATTTAAATAATAATTTTTATAATTTTAAAATAATAATCATATATACAAATTAAATTATGTCTATAAACATATAAACGAATTACTTTTTCTTTTTAAATTATTATGAAAAATTTAAACCATACCTCCTTTCCAACTTAGTATGAATAGGGTTTGAATTCCAAACTCCTTAATCTACCCATGAGGATTTTATCAATTAAACTAATTAACATCTGCAAAGACATCTACATTTGTTTATATTATATATTAATATTTTTAATTTATTTACAGATTTTAGTATTAATTATAAAGATACAGTATATGTGTACTCTATGTCAAGAATTTCTTTTTATGTAGTATTCTGAATAAAATTTTAATTTTTTATATTGTTTTATACATCATTCATTTTATTTTTATGACTTGTGTATTAAGTAAATATCTTTTATGTTAAAAAAAGAATGATATGTAATAAGTTTTGAACATTGTACGTGTATTTAAAATTTGATAAACCTTGAGAGGGTATATAATATTTACTACTACAGCAAGATAGTTGTGGAAAAAAACCAATCTAACAGCAAGATAATGAAAAATATATTAAAATAATAATAGAAGAAGTGATATTTTCTTTTCAAAAATGTATAATAATACCCCATTTTTGTAATTTTATATACTAACTATTTAATTTTAAAATATTATTAATTAAATAATTATATATATATATTAATTTTGTGAAATATTTTATATTACATAAACTTTAATTTTTTTTGAATATTAAATTCTTTGTTGAACTGAAATATATATTTTTTTATAAATATAATATTTGAAGTGATATTATTATTAATTGTTATTTTCTATACCTTATGAGTTGTCCAAGTATTTAAAAATTAATTTATCAAATACTTTACTGTACAAGAATTAAAGTTACTTGACATTTTAAATTGGTGAAAACAACCAAAAACAAATTCCTATACTTTTTATTATATCACGTGATCAACTTACTCTTTTAGTTTGAATTATAGTAACGGAGTTAGCTTTTAGTGTAGACGGCAAGAGTACTAGATGATCCGAGGAGTAGATTAACAAATGATATACTTAAATATGTAATATGCTTGAAAGATTGGGATACAATAGCGAAAAGAGCATAAAAATGATAATAAGGACATGATTGAAGATTTTAAAATTTTAAAAATACGATAAATAAGCTGAGTTAAATTTATTCTTGTAATCTTTGTACTTAGAGTTAGAGAATTATAAATAATTTGTAGTTTAGTGAGTGTCAACAATGTTTAAAACTATAATAATGTAGTTTTCACTCTTTTCTTTATCACATAAAAATTTGTATATTTTATTTTAATTAATAAAAATGAGTACTCTATTAAATTTAATTATTAATAAAAAATAAAAAAAGACATCTAGACTCCTAAAATTTTAAAAAAGGAACACACAGATCTAAATAGTTTCAAAAATTTTACTTACACCTCTATTAGCTAATGAATTTTAATGATAAAAAAAATAAAAATAAAATTTCACACTAATTTAACTATAAAAAAGTCAAAATTCATTTAAATACTAAAAAATGATTTAAACCACTTTATCCAATTACGTTAGCAACAAAAAGGAGCATAAAATGATAATGAGGACATGGTTGAAGATTTTAAAAATATAAAAATATGATAAATAAGCTCAACCAATGGGTTAATTTTATCCTAATAATCTTTGTAATTAAAGTTAGAGCATTGTAAATAATTGATAGTGTAGTGAGCACCAACGATACACTAAAATTATAGTGATGCAATTCTCATTCTTTTCTTTATCACATAGAATTTTATATGCTTTATTTTAATTAATAAAAATAGACACTATTAAATTCAATTATTAATAAATAAATAAATTAATTAAAAAAGACATCTAGGCCCTTAAAGATTCATGAAAGGGATATGCAGGCTGTAATAGTTTTAAAAATTCTATTTACACCCTTATTAGGTAATATAGTCCAATAATTTAAACAATAGAAAAATAAAAATAGCAATTCACCCTATTTTGACTTTTAAAAGTCAAAATTCAATTAAATACTAAAAAAAAAACTTGAACATTGACCTTATGATTAAAGATTACACATTTTAATCAACTAAGTTATTCCAAATTTATATTTATGTATAGATTTATAACTTTTATTAATATATTGTCCTTAAGACCATATGTTAATGATTTTGAAAACGCCATTGATGATGTTTATTTAAATCCTATCTACTATATGATAAGTAAAAGTACTCATCATTGACAACAAATTTTGTGATATAATTTCAAAACATAAATTATAAAAAGGTGAAACGACAAGATCCTAACCACCACCTACCACTGGTCACTACCATTGGTCACTACCTGCTGGTCACCATCTGCCTTCACACACCTGTCGCCAATCACTATCATCGATCACTATAACCTTTGTCGGACTGTGATAAGTGTTGGAGTTGGTACTCAAGCACCATTCTAATTTTGTATAAATCTTATTTATATTTATACAACATGTATTTCTATAAATCGTTATTTTATTATATGAAATTAATCATGTTCTTTTCATACAGTTACATCAATATTAAGAGTTAGAATTTTTAAGAGTTACAATCTAGTATGAATTAGGACAAAGACCTGAGAATATTTATTGTAGTGATATAGTTGCAAGAAGTTACAAATAGTGTAAAGAAATATCATTATGTACTATATTCTCCAAATTGGTTCCTAGTCATGGATTTAACAATATGAGTCAATTGTTAAAATTGGAAAGAGTGGTATATATTTATATTTAGAATGATTAGACGGTTAATCTTAACAAATCGTGAGCTTAGTGGAAGTTCGTATAGGTATGCAGGTGTGAAGTAAGAACTTAACACTGAACGGATTTATAAAGACATCTAATAGATATTCTATAAAGCCGTTAATGGATAGTCTTCTTGAGTTAAGTAGTATTTATAGTCATTTGACTTGAGCGTCACAGTGGGCTTGTGAGTAATCCACTATACTTAGGTTCCACACATGTTAGAAACCTTTTATGGTTTGATCTCTAGGTGTCATTGGGTATGGTCCGATGCTCATAGAGTCCGGTGTGTGTAGATATAAAATTTGTCAGCTTATATGATTAGGTCATATACCCGAAAAATATTTTCATAAAGTGAAATATTATCGCAAAAAGGTTTGCGAATATTGTTTATTGAAATACATATTTGAAGATAAGTTTCAGGTTGAGCAAATAGAGACTTAACGATATATTTATTTCTCTGCTCTTTTAGGATATAAGTGAAAAAAGAATTATACGAATATGGTTAACCTCAACTTGTATAGTTCTACACGTTATTTTGTTATATTTGTAACATGTGTGTGTGGCAGTGTTCATGGAGTTATGAAAATGTTTCATAAGACAAAATAAGTGTTAACCTAGTGGTCTCACAATATAAAGTGTACTCGTTGAGCACTAGGATAATACATAAGGTTGAAAAGTTCGATTTGAAAAAATAAATTTCGAATAAGTAGGTTTTGGTGTTAACACCTCTCGGGAAGTACACCTGTCAAATTCTAAGTGTTAGAATCTGACACATGTCAAAGTATAATAGAATACCAAATTAGTATTTCATAATTCTAATTTATTATTTTATATTATTAAGTTATTAATTAAATAAATATTTAATTGATTATTTGATAATCATTTGGATACTTGTCATGTTTCATGTACTTTTATCTCTCATTTTCATTGTTAAAATACAAAATGTATGAAAGTCATGCAATAAATGAAATAATGCATCTGATATGGCATTATGTCAAATAAAAAAAATGTGTCGGCCATTTGGTTTGGGTGGGAGACAAAAAAAAATATTTTTTTCATTAATTTCTCACCTAAGCGTTATTATAATAATATATATACATATTTTCCAAACTTGTTTGGTGAAATTATGACTTTTGATGACTTTTGGGTATTTAAAAAATGAAATAAAAAATGGGTTAATGATATACATGAACCAAGAGTATGCAAGGAAGGAGAAGGAGTTCTTCATTTTATCAAATTTTCTCTCTTTGGTGTCTTAGTCACTTGAGAGAAAAATTCTCTAAGACAAGTCTTAAACTTGTAGAGAAAAATAAAAGAGTTTAAAAGAAAATTGGCTTAAGTGTTAAGCCTTGAAAAACTTAAACACCAAGATCAAATTCTACATAATTGTAAAGCTACAATTCTAGAGCCAAAATACCCATCTTAATTTTGGCCTAGAATTGTTCAAGAATAACATTTCATATGAGCTTTACACTTGAGAATTAGAATAAATACAATAAATTTGTTAATTTTTGTATAATTGTTATACATGTATATGTATGATATACATAAGTTTAAATATATTGGTTGAGTGTAAAAATTTTAATATGCTTCCGCTACGTATTATATTTTTGAAATATGTAAATACAATTATATCATCACATACTCCTACAACAAGCTGTGGGGGCAAGTAATAATCCGTAGCAAATGGTGGCCGTTAACTTTGACAGTGATTGGCAATGGTAGGCATTGACTGCCAGTGGCGGGAGGTGGCTAGAGTTCTGTTGTTTTACCTTTTTTGTATTTTTTCTTCTGACATTATATCACAAAATTATTATAACTCAATGGTAAATACTCTTACTTACCATATAGGTGACCAAAGTTTAAACCCTATCAATGGTGTTTTAAAATCATTAACATATGATCTTGGTGATAATATGTTAATAAAATTTACAAATTCATGTATAAACATAAAGTTAAAATAGCTTAATTGGTTAAAATGTATGGTCTTTAATCACGAGGTCAAAGATTTAAGCCATCTTTCTAGTATTTAATTGAATTTAACAATTTTTTTCTATCAAATTGAGGTCAAAAACATACTTTTACTATTTTTATTATATTCTTCGTTAAAGTTAACAAAATTCATTACCTAATAGGGGTGTAAATAAAAATTTTGAAACTATTAAGGTTTGAATATCTATTTCTTGAAATCTTAGAGGTTTAGATATCAATTTCTTAAAAGTAAATAATTGAAGAACATTATTTTAACATAATGATAAATTAATTCAAGGGAGTTTTATGGGTCAACCCAAAAAAAAGGCCTAAGCTCGATCTATTTTAAGCCCAATAATAAATTAGGCCTTATAAATGATGACGAGCTTTAGTCCAACCTAATTTATAAACATGCTTTGGCCCATATTAATTTGGCCTGGCCCAACTCGACTCGCCAAATTGACATCTTTTAAACTAGTGTAAATTAGATTTGTCCACATATATAAAAATATTAATAATGCTATATATTCTAAATATGATTCTAAATTTTGAATTCCAAATGATGTGCTAACTAATTGTTAGATGGTTAATTTTGTAATTTTTAAAATTACTTATTATATTATTTTTCCAGCTGATGGTAGCTTAATATTTCATTTAAAATCTAAATTTTGGGATATAATTTAAGAAATGTAGCATTACTCTAAAAAATTCAAACTAGTATTTATTAGGATTGATGTAACCTAATTACTGTCTACAAATTTGATACAGAAAATTCAAGGTTATTCTTTTAATGAATTATTGACTCCATAAAATCTACAATCTAAAAACAATCCAAAATAGAAAAAGAAAAAGAAACACATTAGAAATATATATATATAGGTATATATTTCGGGGAAGTGTGGGAACATTTGTGTTACACCATAAGGCCACCAAAGCCCTTAGCTCAACTTCTGTGAAAGTCATCCAAATTAATTTAAGCTCATTCTAGCGGGCTTGGTACAAGTTTAGGTTCACTAACTTTCACCTTCTAGTCTATAGAACTTGTAAGATGGACTCAATTTATATAACTATTCAATTTTACAATCAAAAAGTGTATCTTCATAACTAAGTCACCTTATATGTCATCATTGGGCTCATAATTGATGCACAAGCAAAGCCTAGTCTTTTTTTGCATCATTATTGGGCTTATCTAATATGTACCTAAAGACCATATAGCATTACAACTAAGCATAAAGATATGGTCTTTAGTGAAAAACTTTTAAAGAGATCATTACCAAATCGTCATGTCAATATGTGACAAACTGAAAGGCCTCTATCCCCTTATTAATAGAAGAATAAGGTTTATCTATAGTTGGTAAGGATAGTCAGCACTATATTCGCTATAACTCATAAGGCACTATCTACAACTCACCTAATCTTAAGGATGATTCTCCTAAAAAGTAGCCAATCGAGAATACTTGGTGTACTAAGCTTCAAGAAGGCACAATTACCTAAAAACTCCCAATTATGTTGCTCCCCAAAATGCCCCTATAGTGGAGAGGACTCTTCAATCGTGTACTGTGATGCGATATTTCTATATCTTAAATTAAGTACAAGTATACACTATCGTAACAAGTAATAAAAGGACTTATAAAGTCGGATGTCGAACCCACAGAGATAATTTTTATTTTCTACCAAGTACTAAAAATATATCTTTCTTGTAATTATTCAGAAAAAATCAAATCTTAATTTTGCAATAAATTTAAGTAAAATAAAAGTGCAGAAAATAAATGACACAACTCAAATAAAATAAGAAAATAACAATATAAAGAAAACCTAGGGTTAATTACTATCCTTCAATATATTTTCTAAAGATTAATCCTTTTAATATTTATATCCCTCAATTCTTATTATTGATCAAGACACTAATGTATTCACAAGTCTCTCCCAAGGTCATGCAAGTATATCTTAATTTATCAAATACCTATATTCCTATGGTACTTGTAATAAATAAAGATTCATTAAGAATAAGTTTTATTGACGATACATGTCAATTAAGTATATTCCTATCATAATTCAAAATTTGCATATGTAACATTGAATGTTACTCTATATGCATCCATCAAATTATCTAGGTCTAAATACATTGATGCCTCTTCCGAGTTTATCAAAGTATTACCAAATAAATCATAATATTGATCAGATATAATAAAGCATTAAAAATAAATAATTTAAATAATGAAGAATTAAGTTCAAATAAATATTAAAAAGATATAACATTTAAACTCACATATTAAGTTCAAGTAATAACACCAGAAAATAAATTTAGCTTATGATAATAAGAGAATTATGGCTAAAAAATAAAATAAATATGATACAACTAAAAGCAAACTAATATAGACGTCAATTCGCAATTGGTTGATACGTCAAAGATTTGTTAATAATCTCTTGCTTCCTTAACTTCTCCTTACTTCTCTCTCTAAAAATTGCTCTTTTTCAATATACTGTGGCTCTAATAATCAAGTTAAGGGAATGAAAATAATAGATATAATTTATGTTTATCATGCTGCCACATGTATACCTGAGAGAAATTTATCAGGTTAACTCTCTCTATACTCTAGACTTATCTCCTATTTTAAATTCGAGTAATATAAGTTTTGAACTCAAAATATATAACTCTAGTAAGGTAATAATTGATTTGGTTGATTTGGTTGACTTGGCTGAAGATAAAACTCTAGTAAGGGTTTTACATGTATAAGGTCGATTTAGTTGTGTTTGAAGATAAAAAATTTTTAAGTTAAAAAATAGTAATTTTACCACAAAATATTGCTTTGAAAACAACAATTTAAACACTTGTTGTAATTATTTTTTTCTTGATGAGTTGCTCTTATTGTTGGAATTTAAGAGTATATTTCAAATAAACATGTGTAAAATTAAGTGTTAGAGTAGAGAGAAATAGTTAAGAAGAGAAAAGGGGGACGAAGGGGAAGCGCCCAAGCCGTAGGAGGCTTAGGCCCAAGGCTTGGTGCCATGTTGCTCCAATCACTAGAATGGAGCACCGCAACGCCCAATCGGGCTCTATCAAAAAAATAGTTATTGGGCACCGCAGCGCTTAGAGTTGGATTTGGTGACTTTTTAAAGAGTCGCCTACCCCTTCCGTATGATGTGGCCTTTCAAAGAGTTGTGTTTTTCCAGAGAGACATACGCAACTCTAAAAATTTTGCATGCACATTTGAAATAAGGGAGTAACTTCTGTTCTCAATCTTTGATTCAAATTTCTCTTTTATCAACTTTTTCAAAGTTTAAAACACTTGTAGTCCAAGGAGAGTATTTGGTGTACACCTAATACTTTCTCATAAGTCATAGAATTCTGGAACTATCCTACTAATAAATTCATTTGCATTTTTGATGTGTCCATATGATGTGGTCTTTCAAAGAGGTGTTATGTTTCCCTAAAGAGACACATGGAACTCTAAAAATACTGCATGTACATTTGAAATAAGGGATTAACTTATCTTCTCAATCTTTGATTCAAATTTCTCTCTTATCAACCTTTTCAAAGTTTAAAACACTTGTAGTCCAAGGAGAATATTTGGTGTGCACCTAATACTTTCTCATAAGTCATTGAATCCTGGAACTATCTTACTAACAAATTCATTTGCATCTTTGATTATAATCAAAGTGGGGGTAAAAATAGTTTAAGCAAAGTGCATAGCACTTATTGACTTCAAGCTTTACTTATTTGTATCCTTGTGTATTTCTCATATATAGAACATTTGACCATCAATCTTAAACTATTTCTTGTCATATACATATGGATACTACAAGCAAATTTTCTCTAATGACTGTAGCAAAGTCTCTTTTAGAGGCTACAAAGATCCCATCATTTGATGAGAAATATTTCAAGAGATAGCAAGATTAGATATATGATACCCTTGATGTAATGAGTTTGGCCGAATTTCTTACCATTCCTCATTCTATAACTACGGTAGAAAACTATAAAGAGGAGTTCCCTAAATGGATTAAGGTAAACAAGGTATACTGTAACATAATTCTTCATACATGATCTAATAAATTATATAATGTTTACTCCATATATAAGGATGCACATAAATTATGAGCACAACTTAAAAAAAAAGTATATTAGAAGATGTTAATGCCCAACAGTATATGGTAGCAAATTTTTTAGACTTTAAAATCTCTAAGGAAAAAGAGGTCACTACACAAATACATGATTATCATCTTTTACTAAATGATCTAAGAAATGAAAACAATATTCTCCCTGAACCTTTTATTTTAAGTTGTTTAATAGAAAAGATGCCTGAATCCTGGAAGGATTATAAGAAAAGTAACAAACATAAAAGAAAGAATTTAACTTTGGAAGATTCAATTGTACACATTAGAATTAAAGAAAACTATTATTAAAGGGAGAATATAGAGAAGGCCAAAGAATTAGTTTCTCAGGCCAATTTAGTAGAAGGTGATAATCAAGATAAAATCCATTAGGATTCCATAAGCAATAATCACTTTAAGAAAAATAAAACCTCGTTCAAGAAAAGGGGTAAGTGTTATGCTTGTAAAAAAGGTGGTCATTTTACTTATTGATAAGGGCATATATGTATTAGTATATTTAGTGTCCAACTTTTGTATTTTGCTCTAAATCATTAATATTTGACTATTTAATTATATATATATTAATCATAAATAGGTGCGCGATGAAAAATTTGACGTATAAGAATAAATGGGAGGTGAATCAAATGTAAAACGAAGAAGTTGCGCTCAAAATACGAGAGAGCCAAAATACAGGCCCCAGCACCTCAACGCTCAGCGCGATAATAAAGAAAACCCTCCCTTTTTGACTTGGATTCGAAGCCCTTCAAACCTAAGGTTCTTACACCTATAAAAGTACACTTTTAAGAGCCAAAACATAGACTTTAGAGAGGCAAAAACTTAGAGAAAGAATTCACAATACAAAATTAAATATCAAAGCCAAGAAATCAAGATTGAGTGAGAGGCAACCCAAGACATTTTTTTTTTAATTTTTCTTATCTTTTCTTATTATTATGTTCTTGTTCTTACTGTTCTTCATAGGTTAGTTTGATACTTTTAGTTTTGTGATGAGTTAAACATTATTAGGGTTAGACTTTTGAACCTAGTATGTAGCTGGATTTTATTGATTATTAGTTTATAAATTTAATTATTATAATTGATTCATTCTATCTTGTGTTTATTACTTTCATTATATTTGGCTAATATTTTACATGATTGAGGAACTAAGATGAACTTAACAAAGGGATTCATGTGTTTAGCCTAGGATAGTTTGATGCATGATCATAGGGTAAGAACTATAAGTTTCATCTAGGATAGATATGTACCTAAGTGGCATGTATAGTATTATTTAGACTTGACCTTAATGAATTACATTCTAATTTGATTACCATAGACATATAGGCGATTGTTAGAATACATAATATAGTCACGCGACCATGACAGTGGCTGGTGATAAGATTAGTGTCTAAGCTAACAATTGGTATTAAGAGATTAACTAAGAGGTTAATAAATCCAATAAAATACTAGGAGACGAGTTAAAATCCTAGATTATCTTTATTTATGAATTCTACCCTTTGCTTTTGTTTATTTTAATTGATAGAGTTAGATTAGTTAATTAAATTTTAGATTGTAATTTTCTGAATAAAAGTTAAGTAGGTACAATTTTAGTACTTGATTTATAGAATTAGATTGCATAGTCTCTGTAGGATCAATTCTGGACTTAAAATCCTATATTACTTGATACAATAGTATGTGATTGCGCTTAGTTACTACAGCACCAATCAAATTTTTGGCACCATTGCTTGGGATTATTTTCTTCTATTCTTAGATCAGTACTAATACTAAACTATTTACTTTTAATTCAGATTTTTATTTTTTATTTTTTTTTATTTTTATCTTCTTCTTTTTACTTTGGTTTTCTTTTTTATTTTGTTTTGATAGTTCATACAAAGGGAAAAAAGTGCTGACTTGACTTCTTTTAATCATGAGATCGAAAGAACTTTGCATAAACTTCAACGTGAACAATGCCAGCGATCTTTAAACATTAGAGAGAATAATGATCACATCAACAACCCTGTGTTTAAGCCCATGATACCACATATAGCGTTAAAAGAGTATACTGTCCCAACTATAAATGATATTTAGTCTAGTATTCGGCGACCAACTGTCAGTGCCAATAATTTTGAGATCAAGCCAAATATTATCCAGATGCTGAAAAAGACTGTACAGTTCAACGGAGCTTCCAATGACAATCCAAACATGCATATTATAATTTTTTAAAATTTGTGATTTCTTTAAGTACAACAGAATCTCTGACGATGCCATCAAATTGAGACTATTCCCTTTCTCCTTAAAGGACATAGCTAAGAGTTGTTTAATATAATTACCATTAGGATCTATTTCAATATGGGAAGATTTAGCACAAAAATTCTTAGACAAGTTTTTTCCATCAATAAAGATAAGGAATGACATCACTTTATTTAGTTAAATTAATGGAGAGTCATTGTATGAGGCATGGGAGCACTACAAGGATATGTTGAGAAAGTGTACTCATCATGGAGTCCTTAAATGACTGTTAGTCTAAATGTTCTATAATGGATTAGTAGGTTATTTAAAGACCATTGTAGATGCCGTTTCTGAAGGAGTTTTAATGAATAAGTCTATAGATAAGACTTATGATATATTGGAAGAGATTGCGTCAAATAGTTACAAATGGTCAATTGAGAGAGTTACGCCTAAGAGAGCCATCTATGTATATGAGATTGATGCATTTAATGCATTGACAGCGCATATCAACTTATTATCCAAGAAGTTTGATACATTGAATGCTGTCAAAATCCAACAAGTAACTTGTGACTTTTGTGGTGATAACCATGTGAATGGGCAGTGCATGGAAGTAGTGAATTTTGTAGGCAATTTCAATCGACAATAACCCACAATTAAATTCTTATAATTCAAGGTGGAGAGATCATCTTAACTTCTCTTGATATAACAACCAAAATGAGTCATCTAGACTAATGAATCCCCCAGGATTCCTACCAACACAAGAGAAGAAGCCAACATTGGAAGACATATTTATGTAATATATGAAGTCCAACGATGCCATCCTATAGAATCATTCAGCATTATTGAAGAATTTAGAAGTATAAAATGGGATAACTTGTTGTTACCATAAACAAGCGACCTCGAGGCACTCTGCCAAGCGATACCGAGAAAAATTCAAGAGGGAGTGTAAAGCAATGCCAAGCCATCAACTTATGAAGTGATAAGATCATACATGACAACACACAACAAACTCCACTTCCAAAGATGAAGGAAAAGGAGAGGGTTAAATAACAAGAGGATGTACAACCACCTAGACCACCTATTCCTTTTCCTTAAATGCTACAAATGTGTAATACAAGTGCAAAAATTGAAAAATTACAGCAAGGTAATCTTGAAAGTATAGAAAAGAAAGATAGAAAGTATACAAGTGTAGAAAATGCTGCAGTAATTGTGAAGAAATAACCCTTGCAGTAGTTAACACCTCCTCCACCATTCCCACAGAGGCTGCAAAATAAGAGATTTGATAAACAATTTTATGAATTTATTGATGTTATTAAGAAATTACATATTAATTTACCTTTTACAGATGTATTTGAAAGATGCTTAACTACGTTAAATATATGAAGAGTATCCTTTCCAAGAAGACGAAACTAGAAGATTATGAGACTATAGCATTAATAGAGGAGTGTAGCTCTATTCTTCAGAAGAAAAAAAACTACCTCCTAAGCTGAAAGATCCCGGGAGATTTACTATATCGTGCTTTATTGGCAATTATGACCTTGGTAAAGCTCTATGCGAACTAGGAGTGAGTATCAATCTCATGCCCCTCTTCGTCTACAATAAGTTAGGTTTGAGAGAAGCGAAACTGATCAATATCACACTTCAACTTGCTGATCACTTTAACTTGATTGATGCTATACTAGCCTAGCACAAGCGCACACTATCGTGTATTTAATTGATCCCACAGGATTTTAAGTTCAAAATTGATCCCACAGAAACTATGCAATCTAATTCTATAAATCAGGTACTAAAATTATATCCACTTAATTTTTATTCAAAAAAATCAAAAATTGAAATTTAATTAACTAATCTAACTCTATCAATTAAACTAAATAAAAGCAAATGGTAGAATTCACAAATAAAGATAATATAGGTTTTGACTCGTCCTCTAGTATTTTATTGGATTTATTAACCTCTTAGATAATCTCTTAATACCAATTATTGGCTTAGATATTAATCTCATCACAAGCCTCTGTCGATGGTCGAGTGATTATATTACGCATTCTAACAATCACCTATATATCTATTGTAATCAAATTAGAATGTAATTCATTAAAATTAAGTCTAAATTATGTCTATCCTAAATAAAACTTATATTGATTACCCTATGATCATACATCAAACTATTTGAGGTTAAACATATGAATCTATCTGTCAAGTTCATCATGGTTCCTTAATCATTCAAAATATTGATAAGGTATAATGAAAGTATTAAACTTAGATAGAATGAATCAATATATTGTATTAAGTTCATAAACTAAAAATTAATAAAATTCAAATCCATACTAGATTCAAATAGTCTAACCCTAGATGAACAATTTAGCCCATTATAAAATCAAAGTTATCAAACTAATTTATAAATATCAATAAGAATAAGAACATAATGATAAAAAAAAAAGAGTATTTTTATAGGTATTAAAAACCCTAGGGGCGAAGGGGTTCGAATCCAAGTCAAAATAGAACTCAAAATGGGGGTTTTGGGCTTAATTGCATGGGCGCCGCGACTCTGGGGATTCAGTACCGCGACATTGAGACCTGGGGTTGTGTTCTGGTGGTTCTTTAATAGAGCACTACGGCATTGGAAAGTGGGTGCTGTGGCGTTCCACATTTGGGAATCGGGCTCTGCATCACCCAGCTCTGTTTCGCCGGGTCTCGATAAAATGAGCGCATCTCGGTAACATAAAGCTAAGGCTAAGGTGGGATATAAAGATATATAAATATGAAGTGTAACTCATACCAAGAACACTTAACTTTACTTAGAACTTCTTGATCTTTTCTCCTTGATTCATCTCATCTCTAAAATTTATGATATTTTCATCTTTCTTTTAATCACTCTTTTGCAAAAAAGAAATTTTCTTTTTTTAGATGTGGGGTATTATGCATTTAAACACTTTTATTTTCTTTTCATCTTTTCATCTTTTTTTCTCCTAAGGCACCCCTAAACTTAGATTGATATATACCTTCAAGAATTATTACTTTTCATTTTAGTACCCTTTCACACATATAACCTTTTTTTTAAAGAATATTTTTAAGTAAACTCAAGGTTTATAATACTACCGGTAGATTTTAGGATAAATAAGTAAAAGTCTTGCAGCTTATAATATGGCTAAACAAAAAGAAAATCGGTAATTAGGCTCAAACGGGGTAACTAGGGATAAATGTACATATAAGGTAGGCTAGAAAAGGCTCAAACGGTCCAAAAATGGCCTAATGTCATTTTTCTATTCATGTTAATTCTAAGATTTTGCCTCAAGTAGTAATCAAACATGTTCTAGAATGTTGGTCTTCGAGACTGTGGTGTACTACTTAAGTAAAGAGTATCTCTAAGCAAAAAAAACTCAACTAATACATGCTTATTTTAATATGCTCAAGAATAAGTGAAGAAAAAACAAGACAAAAATTTATTCAAGATTCATGATATAACAATTATCTCAAGCATCTATTATTTTTTAAAAACTTGTGAAAATAAATTCAACCAATATTTTATTTCTTACCATAGATTAATGATCATTTTCTCAATTAAAACTTGACACTAAAAAAAAAACAATTATCCCACAAGACAATCAATCAAAGCATGCAGCAAAATAAACACAAGTTATGTGTTTTCCACCCCCAAACTTAAATTAGACATTGTCCTCAATGTCTAAAAAAAAATTTAAAAGTAAGAAAAACTCTCCTAGTGACTAAAGTTGAAGTAATGCAGCGTTGTGTTCTATTGATAGGATGACAGTTTTTTTTGTTCCTAGTGCTTGCAAATGTTTGTGTTGCTTCCTTGAATACTTGACTTGCTGATTTATTCCTACAAAAAAAAAAAAGAAACTAACATAACTAATACTGAAAATATGCTATTAAAAATAAAAATTAATTGGGTTGCCTCCCAAGAAACGCTTGATTTAGTGTCATCAGCTTGACGGGTTCTTTCTATTCTTATGAAAGATCAAAGTTAATGGTGGAAGCATCCTTGTATGTGAGCTTGCTGGGCTTCCTCTCTTTTGACTTCCACATTCTTGCAATTAGACCTTAGGCAGCAACTTGTTCTTCTTTCTTGTACTTCTCTGAAAAGATTTGCATCTTAGACCGATGAAGTGTTTCTCTTGTGCCATTCTCTTTTATTCTCTCATCAAACTGCTGCTTTTTCTTTTTCTTTCTTCATTTTCGATGCCTTAACGCCTTCTTTTTATGTGAGAATTCAACAACTCTATGTCTTTGAGCTCTTTGGTGTTTGATGAAACCACATTAATGTCACAACAATCAAGTAATATAGTGTGTATAGGTTGATTCTGCTATTTGTTACTGGTATTTTCTACTGTGTTGTCACTTTTCTACACTTTAGAATATTGCTTCATTTTAATATCAGTTTTTGCACGTTTCATTATTGAAAATTCTGCCATTTTATGAGATTTTGCACTATTTTCTATATTGGTATGCTGCCGATTTTCTGTTTCAATACTTGTTTGACACCTCTGTAACCTTTGAAGAAAAAGAATAGGCGGTCTATATACTTGCACTTCATTTTTTTGTACTTTCTTCTCCTTAATACTTGATGGTAATGGTACAAATGTGTTCTCTTGTAAGATCTTACCACTCCTAAAGTTGATGGCTTGACATTACTCTACCACTTTTAGATTTTTCTCAATATCACTTCGTAGAGTGCCTTGAGGTATCCTATTAATTGCAGCAGTAAGTTGTCTCATTTGGACCTCTAAATTCTTCAACGATTCTAAATAATTCTGTAGGATTGCATCATTGGACTTCATATATTGCATAAAAATGTATTTCAATGTCAGCTTCTTCTCTTGTGGTGGTGGGAATCTTGGTAGATTCATTGGTCGAGATGGTTCATCTTAGTTGTAATGCTAAGAGAAATTTGGATGATCTCTACACCCTAGATTATAGAAGTTTGATTATGGGTTAGGTAGTTGTCAGTTAAAATTACCCACATAATTTTTTTCTATGAATTTATGTGGTTATCACCACAAAAGTCGCATGTCATTTATGGGGTTTTGACGGCGTTCAATACATTAAACTTCTTGGATAATAAGTTGATTTGCACTGTCAATACATTGAATGCATTAATCTCATATACACCAACAAATTTTTTAGGTGTAACCCTCTTTGCTGGCCATTGGTAACTGTTCGACGCCATCTCTTCCAATAGAACATAAGCCTTGTCCGTGGACTTATTCATTAAAGCTTTTTCAGCAGTAACATCTACAATAGTCCTCAAATGACCTACTAATTCATTGTAGAATATTTGGACTAATAGCCATTTGAGGAATCCATGATAAGGACACTTCCTTAACATGTCCTTAAAGCGCTCTCATGCCTTATACAATGACTCTCCATCAATCTGACTGAATGAGGTGATGTCATTACTTATCTTTGCTATCTTCGATGATGGAAAAACCTTGGCTAAGAATTTCTGCACTAAATCATCCCACGTTGATATAGATTCAAATGGTAATGACATTAACCAACTCTTGGCTCTATCGCTTAAGGAGAAAGAGAATAGTCTCAATCTGATGGTATCGTTAAAGACTCTGTTGTATTTGAAGGTGTCATAAATTTCTAAAAATATTTATGATATGTATGTTTTGATTGTCATTGGGGGCTTCGCTGAACTGTACAATCTCTTTTAGCATTTGGATAATATTCGGCTTGATCTCAAAGTTGTTGGCAATGATAGTTGGTCATTGAATACTAGATTGTACACCATCGAAGGTTGAGACAGTATACTCTCTCAACGCCCTTTGTGGTATCATAGGATCATGGATAAGATTGTTAATGCTATTGTTGTTTCCCTCCATAGTATGATCTGTCAAAGCAAAATAAAAAAAATCAAAGTTAAAGGGAAAAAAAAAAATCTATGTGATCTAATTTTATAAATAAAGTATTAAAATTTTATTTACTTAACTTTAATTCAAAAAATTAAAATCTTAAATTTAATTAATTAAACAAACAAAAATAAAGGGTAGAATTCACAAATCAAAATAATTAAGAGTTTTGGCTCGTCCTCTAGTGTTTCATTAGATTTATTAACCTCTTAGATAATCTCTTAATACCAATTATTGGCTTAGACACTAATCTCATCACAAGCCTTTGTCAATAGTCTAGTGACTATATTATGCATTCTAACAATCACCTATATGTCTATGGTAATCAAATTAGAATATAATTCATTAAAATCAAGTCTAAATTATGCCATACATGCCATCTAGGTATATGTCTATCCTAAATGGAACTCATAGGTTTTGCCCTATGATTATGCATCAAAATATCCTAGGCTAAACATGAATTCATTCGTCGAGTTCATCATGGTTCCTTAATCATTCAAAATATTTATCATATATAATAAAAGCATTAAACTCAGATAGAATGAATCAATATATTGTATTAAGTTTATAAACTAAAAATTAACCAAATCCAAATCCATACTAAGTTCACATAGTCTAACTTTAGATGAACAATTTAGCCCATCACAAAACTAAAATTAACAAACTAATTTATAAAAATCAATAAGAATATGAACATAATGATAAAGAAATAGTAGAAAAACTAATCAAAGTAACTCCTTGATGTGCGTTTCGCACTTCTTTGACTTGAATCTTGAATCTTGATTTTGGTTCTTCAATCTTTGGCTTTGATCTTTGGTTTTGTGTGGATGATTGACTATGGAGCCATTAGACACACATATGGTGATGAGAGATCTTTCTAAGAGTATATTTTCATTAGAGAAAGGGATGAACAAGTGTATCCTTGTGATTCCTATTTTGTACCGGAGGTGGGGAAAATGAATGTTCTCCTCAAACTTACTTCTGAGAAGTCTCTTGTACTGAACAATATACTTCATATGCCTAATATTAAAGATAATCTAGTTTCTGTGTTTATGTTGGGAAGGGTTAATGTAAAAGTCTCTTTTGAAAGGGATAAAGTTGTAATGACCAAGGGTGAGACATTAATTGAAAATGAATATTCTTCCAATGAATTATTCAAACTAAATGTACTTGATGTTTCAATGAATAAAAATATTTCTTCTGCTTATATTGTTGAGTCTTTCAATTTATAGCAAGATAGACTAGGTCACTTGAATTATTTTTATTTAAGAAAGATGAAAAGATTTGGTTTACTATCTAATATGTGTTTAGATGAATCACATCAATATGATATATGCGTGGAAGGAAAGTCCACAAAGAAAAGTTGTAAGCCTATAACTTTTAAGAAACCGAATTGCTGTTGTGTGATTTCTACGTTAAGCGTAAATGTACGCTATCAAGAACAAGTAATATAATGATGAGTTGAGTGTCGATCCCACAAGGAATTGTTATTATTCTTAACCAAATATCAAATTTTGTCTTCTTGCTATTATTCAGACAAATGATAATTTGATTTTGTTTATATAAAAACTAATTACTAATTCTACAAATCTATCCTAATTATGCAAATGGTGTAAAGTGGAATTACTCTATGAAGAGTATCTAGGATTATAGTGTGAGTGATTTTAAACCTAGGGTGCATGCATGTGAGTTTTCGCTATCATTCAAATATAGCATACGTATCACATACATACATGCGCAGTGGATGAGTGGAATACAAATTTCATAATGATAAACACAAATAAACTTTACCTGTTATCTCATAAATGTAAAATACATCAAGATTGAGAAATAATACATTGTCAAGCCTTTGGTATTAGGTCAAACCGGAGTACCTACCTTTGAAGCAACCCGTTCACAATTCTAGTTCCTCAACACGATGGGCTTCCTCAAGCTAGAATAGTAGCTTTTTCAGCAAAGGATTCAACTTTTGAATCCTTGTTTCTACCTTATAGTACGGGTGACCAAAAATGGAAGAAAAAATGGAAAAGGTGGTTTTGCTCTCAACACTTGAGAGAATTTTCTAACACTTAACTTTTCAAAATTCTCTCTACCATTCCCACTAATCCTTTCGCCTAATTTTCACTTAATCAATTGAGCAATATATTGCTATTTCATTTATTTATTATTTTCTTTCATTTTCTCACCCAATGACATCCATTATGTTTGCCATTAGTATTTTGTTTATTATTATTTATAATAAACCAAATGAAAACAAAAACAAAATGAAAAATTATTTAAATAAACTTGGCCTTAATCTAGACCCAATGAGAAAACACTTTCTCATTATTAAAAAACATCTTAAGGCCTACCATTAACAAATGCCACCCATTTATACTTATCTTTTTATTTAATTAATATTAAACAAATGATTTAATCATATTAAATCAGGATAGAAACACATGCCAATTTAAATAAAAACTTAATTGTTTGATTTTAATTTAAATAATAATAGCATATATTACTATTATTATTTTATTCAATAAACATTTTAATAAATAAAATAATAATATTATTTTTCTAACAAATAAGGTCATTTTGGTAATTTTTAAATCAAATAATAATTGGCCCACATGTGCCATGTGTCAACATCCTATTGGTCAATAACTAATTATTAACTAATTGATATATTGAACTCTTAAGTCTTGACATGTGTACGACCGGAGGGAAACCAAAGTAAATGTCCGGTCTACTGGAATTTTCTGGATCGAACTATTCAATCCGGTAAGCTGTCCCAGTGCACAACGAGTACACTTCATATTGCGAGACTCTCTAGGTCCACTCCCGATTTGTCAATCAGAACTATTCTGTGAGTCCGAGATCGATGCCCCTACATATACATCACAGATATTACAAATCGGTGCAGTAGACCATACAAGTTGAGGTCATAGCACATATATATAATCATTCTGCCAATTATATCCTAGAAGAACAGAGATATAGATCACTACTGTCAAATCCCTATGTGCTAATCTGTGAACTTATTGTTGGGTTATATGGTTGGGCGAATTTACTTAGGGTTCTTGCATGTGGGTTTGTGTTCATCATACAAACAATATACATATCTCATACATACATGTGCACAGCGGAAGATTATGTACAATGAACACTGAAAATAACATTTATTTAAACTGAAATTCGAGATTGAGAAATATCACCAATGAAGCCTTTGGATTAATTTTCTTTGAAGTCCACCATGAAATGAATCTTTGATCAATTCTAGCAATCAACAAGGGTGGGTTTGATTGTCTAGAATGGCAGCATCTTAATCCAGCATATGTGTTTAACTCTTAAACATTTTACAAAGTTAAACCATTTAACTTAATTAAATTTGTTTTTCCTTTTATTCAACTCTTGAATAAATAAAACAAATCTTGTTTTTAGTTATTACATTTAGTAACCATTAATTCAATTTGTTTTGTTGTTCTAACATTTAAAACACAAAACAAACAATTTCAATTTCTCAAATTGAATTGGCTCCCAAAATGCAAAACCTAAAAAACTAAACCAATTTTGAATTTCAATTTCATTTCACTTTATATACAAATGAATTAATTCCAAACTAATTTGAATTTCATTTGCATTTCATTTGGCTTAACCTAACCTTAGTTAACATTTAACCTTAGTTAGATTATTTTAACTTAACCTTTAAGTTAATAAATATTTAATTAATTTAACCATAGTTAACTAACTTAACCATGGTTAGGTTAACCTTTACTTAACCTTTAAGTAAGGTTAACTTAACTTAACCACTTGGTTAACTTTTAACCTTAGTTATGTTAAATTAATTTATTTAACAATTAAATAAATAAATATTTATTTTAATTATTTAACAATTAAATAATCATAAAGTGAAATTACTATTATATCCTTACTCGGTTACCAAGTTAACCTAAAGTGGGTCCCACCAATTTAACCACATACTTTAGTTAACGTAACCTTAGTAATTGCTGAATTATACTGTATTGAACAATTCAATACGGTACACTGCCCAAGTGCTCAAAGAGTACATTTCATATTGGGACTCACTAGGTCTACACCCGATTTGTCAAATGGAACTGTTCCATTAATCCGTAATCGATGCCCCACGCACACGTTACGAATATTACAAATCAGCGTGTCAGACCATACAAGTTGAGGTCATAACGTATACGTATAATCCTTCCATCATTTATATCCTAGATGTGCAGGGATATAGATCAGCACCGTCAAATCCCCATTTGCTCATCCATAAACTTATCTCCAGATTCGTATCTCGATAAACAATATACGCAAACACTTTTGCTATATTGTTTAACCCTATGGGAAACTCTTTTCCCGGGTTTATGCTTGTGGCCACAAGACTTTATGAAATACAATCTCGGAGCATCGGATATACAACTTACCTACGTAAGCTGACGGATCCCGTATCTACGCACACCGGACTCCATGAGCATCGGACCATACCCAGCGACACATAGCGGTCAGACCATGAAAGGTCTCTGACATATGTGGAACCAAAGCATGATGGATCACTCACAAGACCACCGTGGCGCTCAGGTCAAAGGACCACGAATACTACTCAACTCGAGAGGACCTTCCTTTGACGGTGTCATAGGATATCTATTGGGGTCCTCATAAGTCTGTTCAGTATCCAGTCCTGACTGGATACCCGCATGCCTATACAAGCTCTAAGCTCATGGTCAGCTAAGAACAACCATCTGAACCAGTCAGATATAGACATACACTAATCTATATATAGTGAATCACCGATAGACCCGCATTAGTGATTATAGATCAGGAACATTATCTTTGAGACATACTTACATAATGATATTTCTTAACACCTATTGCAACTCTTTGCAACTATATCATTACAAGTATACTCTCAGGTCTTTGTCCCATTATAGACAAGGTTCTAACTCTTTAGACCTCGCTGACTCTTATAACCTGCTAACTCTTAACAGTGCTAACTTTTAGCATTTATAACTCTCAGCTTTGCTAACTATTAGTTCTGATCTAAACTCCTTTAGACCAGATCTGAACTCTTTCAGATCAAACAATATCTGTAATGTTACAAGCATTATACCATATTAATATGATATTAACAATCTTTATTCGAAATGTTTATTGTATAAATATTAACAATTAATATTCATACAATATTGGAATGGCACGTGAGCACCAGCTCCAACACTTATCTCCAGATACGTGTCTTAATAAACAATATATGTAAACACTTTTACAATATTGTTTAACCCTGTAGAAAACTCTTTTCCTGGGTTCGTTGCTTATGACCATAAGACATTCTAAGATACAGTCTTTAAGAATCCAGATATATATAACTCATTTATGTGAGCTGACGGATTTCATATCTGTACATACCAAACTCTATAAGCATCAGACCATACCCAGTGACACTCAGTGGTCACACCATGAAAGGTCTGCGACATGTATGGAACCAAAGTATGATGGATCACTTATAAGTCCACCGTGGTACTCAAGTCAATGGACAACGTATACTACTCAACTTGAGAGGACTTTTCATTGACGGCTTTATGGGATGTCTATTGGGGTCCTCATAGAGTCTGTTTAGTATTCAGTCCTTACTGAACACCTATATGCTATACGAACTTCCAATAACCTATGGTTAGTTAAGAACAACAATCTAGACCATCTAGGTATATATACACTGGTCTATGTAAAAGGATTCCAACATCAGACTTGCATCGGTGAATTAAGATCAGAAACATATAATTTGAGAATAGACTTACATAATAATATTTCTTAGCACCTATTGCAACTTTTGCAACTATATTATTACTAATGTATTCTCAGGTCTTTGTACCGTCACAGATAAGATTCTAACTCTTAGACTTTACTGATCAATATAACATGTTAACTCTTTAGCATTTATAGTTTTCAGTGATGCTAACTCTTGGCATTGATCTAAACTTATTTAGACCAAATATAAACTCTTTTAGATCATATAATGTCTTTAGTGTCACAAGCATTGAATTATTTAATAATAGTAATTATCGATTTAACAAATAATGTACTGTATAAATATTATAAAATAAAATATTCATACAATAATTGGATGGCACGTGAGTATAAATTCTAACATATAGCTATCTCTCAATATGAATTTTTTATCCCATTATTATTCACTCAATTTAATTATTAGCCATAACATGTATTTCATCACAGGCCTCTTTTGATAGTCGAGTGATTTTACCTTAGTTTGTTAAATTCTTATATTCTTATGGTAATTTAAATAAATCAAGGTTTATTCTGAACAAATTGTATTAACCATATATGCCATAAATGTATATTCTTATTCTATATTAAATATTTTAGATATTACTCCACAATTATGCATCAATGTCTAGGTCTAAACAATAGGATACCTTTTTGCAAGTTAACCCTAGTGTTCCATAACTATTTAATCACTATTCCTAACATATTAAAAGCATTAAGAACAATACAAATTGAATAATAAATTGAATTTCTAAATGGGAATAAAATAATTCAATTAAGCCTACATATTAAGTTCAAAACTATAACTGCTAGATAATAAAATTAACTCAACATAACAAGAGTTTAAAGGATAAATAACAATAATAAAACATGATATAACCAAATCCAAACTAAATTTATGAAAACAAGATACTCTCTAATCAACCCTTTCCTTGGTTAAATCCTCCAATGGATAGCCAAATTGCTCTTGAATGTGTTTTTCCTCTCCAAATTAGCTTCACATGTTATTTTTACACAATATAAAGATGATTTCTGGATTAGGAACGTGTTAAAATTGAGAGAAAATGGGTTAGGGTTAGGTTAGGGGCGGAATCCACTTCTTTAGAGGCGAGACAAGGTATTTATAGAGTCGGCTACAGTGATTTGAACATTGCTATAGTCCTCTAGCCATTGCTATAATGATTTGATCGTTACTAGCTGTTGCTACAGTGATTCAACAATAATTTAACCATTGCACAGTAAATTAACCGTTAATGAACAGTGACCATTGCTATAGGCATAAACACCGTAGTGCTACATTATCCAAATCATTGTTCATAATTATTATGGTAATTTATTTTTCTTTTGCTCTAATTTCATCATTTCTCATCTTCTTCGAGTTAACTCTGTAACAACAATATTTAACACATATTAACCCTTAAATTATTTAAAAATAAACAATTACTAAGATATATTGGGTCAGATTATAGATCTAAAATTCATTCATCCAATACCCCCAAACTTAAAAAATTGCTCATCCTCGAGTAATTAGAAAGAGTAACACAAAGTAAAAAAAAAACAAACTCATATGGAAAATAAAAAACATGAAAGTGACAAATGGTTGGATTGATTTAATGATTACCTTTATTGTCTAAAAAACTACATCATTATTCTTAATCTTTTTTGGAATTAATAAACACTCTAAACAATTCACAAACACCACAATTAAGCACTTTCATTCTTCCTCATAAGTGATCAATCGTGCCTGTGTATGAAAAAAGCAACTATTAATTGAATTGTACCTAGATTAGCTCAAGTACTCAATATTGTACAAAAAAAAGGTGTCTCGACATATTTTAAGTATAAAACACTACCATAAGTTTGTTTTTCAAACAAATCTCCACTAATGTAGAAATACACATGTTTAGGGATCTATTATGTCTTTTATTAGCTTGTAATGTAAGGCTAGGGTCAAGCTGGATTATTTTAGATATAAATTTGGTTTAATTCACACCATGAACACTATGTCCCATTGGCTACCACTTGAACATCCTACACTTAATTTAATTCCCCAAAACTTATGAGTTTTACCCGATTTCAACCACTTACTCTCTTTTTTCTTTTCTTTCTCTCTCTCTCTCTCTCTCTCTCTCTCTCTCTCTCTTTGAAGACATCATTTCATTTTTCTTTTTTTTTTAATTAATTCCCCTAAACTTAGAATAATTCCCCCAAACTTAAAGTGGTACTTACTCACCAAATTTCATTGTTTCTTTTTTCTTTCCAACCATAACACTATAAACTCCATAAAATTTTTCACTATGCTCAATGTTTATATGTTAAGGTTATTTTAGGTACTTAAATTCAAAGTTTGGGCTTGTAATGTGGTTATTCAATAAAATAGGTATTTAGGCTCAAATGGGTGAATGTGGATAAATACACAACAAGGTAGGATAGAAAAGCTCAAACAGTCCTAAAATGGCCTAATTTCATTTTAATATTCATGTGTTTCCTAGGATTTTGCCTAAAGTCATAATCAAAAAGGTTCTACAGTGTCTGTATATTCATCGAGACTAGAGTGTACTAGTTGAGTATGAGCATTTCTAAGCAACAATTTAACTAACATAAGCTTTATTCATGTGCTAAAAAATTTAGTGATCATAAACAAGGTCAAAATCCGCCTAATATTGGTGCATGAATTATTTAAGGCATTTATCGTTTCCTAAGGAATTGAAAAATAAGTTCTGCATTTAAGTTTCTTATCATGGACTAGCAATCATCATCTCAATCCAACATAAAACACTCAATAAAAATAATAATTCTCTTTTGAAATCAAAACAAAACAACTAAAAATAGCAGCCATAACTAAGTGTATAGACAAAAAGAAGTAAACAGGCACCACAAAAGTAAAAAAAACATTGAAGAGTGTTTTCCCTAAACTTAAAATTTGACATTGTCATTAATTACGAGAAAAAGGAAACGAGGTTAAGAGACTCCCTTAGTGGATGATATTTCAGCATGGTGGTGTTCGAATTTTAAAGCCAATTAAGTTATTGAGCTGATGTTGAGTTGCTGAAGTATGTGCCAACTTGTTGCTAAGGCTTTTAACCTGCTTCATTTTGTAGTTTCCTTGGCCGCATCTTTTTGGTTATGCTTTAACACTTTTTTTTTTATAATTCTCTGTTAGGCACCGACTAACTATTTTACACGCTACAAGAAAGAAACAACATTAAAAAATAAAATATTAAAATTAAAAACTAAAAATTACTCGGGTTGTCTCCTAATAAGTGGTTAAATTAACATCATTGGCTTGATGTTGTCCTTATTGGCTCAAGGTGGATTATGCTATATATTCAAGGCATTCTTCTTACGGAACTTAAGTTGATGCCTTAGAGTGTTGACAATCATTTTCTTTAACTTCCAAAGCTCTATGAGAAAATCTTCAAGAAATAGTTTTGACCACTTTTTTTGTCTCACCGAAAATATTTTAATCTTAAATAGGACATTTGAACCTTATTGGCTGGTGTTGATCTGCTTCTTCTTGTTATTCTTGCCATGCCTCTTATTTTTCTTTCCATAGTGTAGTTTTATCTTTGTATGAGTTTTTAGTTGCATAGTTTCTATCACTTTTAATTTAGGAGAAGGTGGAGCTTCCTCATGAATTACCATGTCAACTTTGAAACTGTGGTCAAAGTTCTTGGAACATGTCAGCTGATCAATTTTCTTCTCTTATAGTCTTTCGAGAAATAGTGATTATGGATTATAGAGTTGAATAAGTAGTTTTTTTGTGCTCTTTTTCCCTTTTCTATACTTTGTCTGCTCTTTGTTTTAGTTGGATTAGCTGCACTTTCTGCATTTTTTTACTACTCTTTCTACTGCAGTGTAGGTTTTTCTGCACTTTTTTGTAATACGTCGCCATTTCTGTACGTGACATCTTTACATTGCTCTCTATTACATCAAATTAACTTCTATATTGCTCGGTAAAGCTCCACATGGACTGCTAGTCTTTGTTGAGGCTAACTATCCAACTTGAGTCTCCAAGGTTCGTAGAGAGGCTGCTTGGTTTTGGATGAGATCATCTTGACTATGCAAGAAGTTTTTAAATCTGTTTCATGTACTATATAGGCTTATCCTCCATGCATGATTTCTCTTCTTACCACTGCTGAGGTTGTGCTGGAATGTTAGAAGGATCCTTCCACCCTAGATTATAGTAATTTAAATTGAGAATGTGTTGTTGCTTTTGATATTGTCCTATGTAAGATGCAGGCTCATTACATTTGCCATTTGAATGGCTGCCACCATAAAAGTAGCAATTGTTCTGTTGGATTCTCATTATATTCATCTATATAGTATCATCTGTCCTCAACCATAAGTTATCTTGTGAAACTATTGAAGTTGGCACATTCACATTTTAAATTCCAAATTTATTCATAAAGGCTTCCCCTAGTATGCAACATCAATTATTAAAGGTGATAGTTTTTAGCCAAATTATCCCAAGTGGTAATAGACCTCGATGGTAACAACCTCAATCAACTCTTTGCTTCAATCTAGAGTGAAAAAGAAAATAGTCAAAGTCATATTGCATCACCCGAGTTTCCATTGTATTTGTACAAATCACAAATTTCTAGGATTGAGGTTCGGCTATTTTCCACCAGCCAGCTTCATATAGAGATTCTGACTTAATGGTATTGCACTGAGGCTTTCAATAATTGAATTAACTCTGGTTGGATTTTAAAGCAATCGACATTAATTGTAGGTGTTTATATACTAGATTAGATGTCTTCTAATTATGGAATTGCAAAATCACCTAGTAATCTTTGTGCGCTAGCTTGGTTGTGCTCAGCTATCATCTAAAATTTAAGCATACTAAAAAAATAAAAATAAGAACAAATAAATAGTACTGTACAAAAATAAAAGAAAAATAATTGTACAAAACTATATATAAATTAAAAATGAAACGAAGTATAAAGCAAAATAATGCAGCTAAAAAAAAAATCTAAGTAACAATAATAGTCAAATAAACAACAATGCAATATAAATAGGAATAAACAAAAGTAAATAAAAGCACAACAATTAAAAATAAAATAGACAACAATTCAATATAAATAAAAATAAACAATAGCAAATAAAAATGAAACAATAAAATAGATTAAACAAAATAAAATAAAATAAACAAACAAAACAAAATAAAATAGAAATTAAATCAAAAAATAATTAAAGCAAACTAACTAAAATAAAATGAAATAATGTAATGATGTGTGATTTCTAATCTTCAGCAATGACGCCAAAAACTTGTTGTGTGATTTCTGCACTAAGCGCAAGTGCACGCTATTAAGAATAAATAATGTAATGATAAGTTGAGTGTCGATCCCACAAGCAATTGTTATTATACTTAACCACTTACCAAATTTGTGTCTTTTTATTATTATTCAAAAAATGATAATTTGATTTTGTTTATGTTAAAAGTAATTACTAATTCTACAAATCAATTCTAATTATGCAAACATTATATGAAGAGTATTTAGGATTATAGTTATCTCACAATATGATTTTTTTTTATTCTATTATTATTTACTCAATTCAATTATTGGTCACAACACGTATTTCATCATAGGCCTCTTTCGATAGTCGAGTGATTATACCTTGGTTTATCAAATTTCTATATTCTTATGGTAATTCAAATAAATTATAGTTCATTACAAATAAGTTGTATTAACCATACATGCCATAAAGGTATATTTCTATCATATATTAAAATTTATAGATATTACTCCATATTCATGCATCAATTTGTCTAGGTTTAAATAATAGGATGCTTTTTTTAAGTTTATCCTATTGTTCCATAATCATTCAATCACCATTCTTAGCATATTGAAATCATTAAGAACAACACAAATTGAACAATAAACTGAAGTCATAATAATGGGAATCAAATAATTCAATTAAGCCCACATATTAAGTTCAAAACTACAACCCTTAGATAATAAAATTAAATCAACATAACAAGAGTTTAAAGGCTAAATAACAATAATAAAATATGATATAACCAAATCCAAACTGAATTTATGAAGACAAGATGCCCTCCAATTAATCTTTGCCTTGGTTGAATCCTCCAATGGATAGCTAAATTGCTCTTGAATTTGTTCTCCCTCTCTAAAATAGCTTCAAATGTTATTTTTGCATAACATAAGGATGATTTATGGGTTAGGAATGTGTTAAAATTGAAAAAATGGATTAGAGTTAGGTTAGGGGTGGAATCCTTTTCTTTAGAGGCTAGACAAGGTATTTATAGAGTTAGCTATAGTGATTTGAATGGTGCTAAAGTGCTCTAGCCATTGCTATAGTGATTTGACAATTGCTACAGTACTTAACAGTAATTTAACTGTTGCACAGTGAATTAACTGATAGTGAATAATGCCACTACTACATTCCTAATGTGTGCTACAGTATCTAAATCAATGTTCATAGATACTGTTTATAATTACTGTAGTAATAATGTATTAATTTTTTTTTTTTGTTCCAATTTCATCCTTTCCCTTCTTCTCCTGATTTAACCCTGTAACAACAACATTTAACATATAATAGCCCTTAAATCACTCAAAAATGAACAATTACTAAGATAAATGGGGTCGGATTATATATTTAAAATACACTCATCAATTGCTTGGTTTAATTCATAGTGACTTAGGTGATCTTAAAGATATCATGACTAGAGGGGAAAAAATATTTTACATAACCTTTATTGATGATTTCTCAAAATATTCTAAGGTGTATTTGTTAAGAAATAAAGATGAGTGATATTATAAGTTCTTGATCTATAAACAAGAAGTTGAAAATCAACTCGGTCAAAAAAGTAAGAGATTAAGAACTGATAGAGAATTGGAGTATATGTCTAACTTGTTTAATTCCTATTGTGAGGACAATGGAATTATATATGAAGTTACACCACCATACTCACATCAATCTAATGGAGTGGCTGAAAGAAAAAATAAAATAAAATATATGATGAATTGCTTATTGATTAATTCTAGGAACCTATAAATTTATGAGGAGAAGCAATATTGACTACTTGCTATATACAAAATAGAATTCCCTACAAAAAAATGAGAGTTACTCCCTATGAATTGTGGAAAAGTGATGCTCTTAATCTATTATACTTCAAAGTGTATGGGTGTCTTGTAAAGGTTCTTATTTCGGATCCTAAAAGGAAAAAGATGGAACCTAAGACAATTAATTTTATGTTCATAGGCTATAGCTAGAATAGTGTTGCATATAGGTTCTTGGTATTAGAGGATATCATGGGGTTGTTTGATATAAACAACATAATAGAATCTTAAAATGCAGAATTATCTGAGTTTATCTTTCTAAAGAAAGCCAATGTAGATAAAACTATGACTTATGTAAAGGTTAATGTAGATACTCTAAAAAGCTTTAACAATGAACTTAGGAGAAGCAAAAAAATAAGGAAGGCTACTAGTTTTGGTAATGATTTCTATGTTTTTCTTATAGAAGATAACCCTAAAACCTTTAGTGAAGCAATAACTTCTTATTATGCTCCATTATGGAGGGAGGTAATAAATGATGAAATTAATTCTATCATGAATAATCATGTATAGGAACTAGTTGATTTACCTCTTAGTTACAAGCTTATTGATTGTAAATGGATCTTTAAAATGAAGATGAGGGCTGATGAGACTATTGAAAAGTATTTTGATTATATTGGCTGCAATATATGATTTGTTCATACACCAAATGGATGTAAAGACAGCCTTTCTAAATGGTATTTTATAAGAGGAGATTTATATGGAACAACTAGAAAGTTGTATTGGTATTGGTATAGAGCATAAAGTATGTAAGTTAGTCAAGTATTTGTATAGCTTAAAGAAAGCACTGAAACATTGTTATAAAAAATTTAACAATGCTCTTATATCAAATGATTTTATGATAAATGATTCTGACAAGTATGTATACTACAAAACCTTTGATACTAATAAAATATGATTATATATTTATATACAGATGATATGCTTATAGTCAGTCATAGTATGGAAGTGATAGTTGAGACTAAGAGTTTTCTGTCAAATGTATTTGATATGAAAGATTTCGGAGAAGCTGATTTTATACTTGGGGTAAAGATTATGAGAATATTTAATGGTCTCACTTTATCATAAGAGCATTATGTAGAGAAGTTTCTTGAGAGGTTTAGGTACACAACATGCAAAGTATTGGCAACACCTTATTATGCTAATGTTAAACTTCGAAAGAATGTAGAACATCGTGACAATCAGAACCGTTGTGCATAAATCATTAGCAGTCTCATGTATTTGATAAATACTATTAGACCTAATACAATATATACTATAGGGAGATTGAGTAAATACACTTAAAATATAGGGAAAGAGCATTGGAGTGTCTTAGATAGAGTTACAAAATATTTGATAGGAACTAAAAATTATGCACTTTCATATAGTAAATCACAACATATGATTGAAGGTTATTGTGATGCTAATTGTATATCTGAATCTAATCAGATCAAGTCTACTAGTAGATATGTCTTCACTTTAGGTGGAGGAGCCATATATTGGAAATCTACTAAATATCTACTATAGAGTCGGAGTTGATAGCTTTAAAAAATGCTTGTTCTGAGGCTAAGTGTTAAGGATACTCATGTGTAATCTTCCCATTAGTACTCACCCTCCTACAACCATTTCTATAAATTATAATTGCCTAGCAGCTATTACTAGAGTAAAGAGTAAAATGTATAATAAAAAAAGTAGACATATCCGTCTACGACATGACATCATTAAGTAACTGCTAAAATCTGTGGTGGTGAGCCTAGATTATGTAAGGTCAGAGAGGAATTTGGTTGATCCTCTGACTAAGCTACTAAATAGGATATTAGTGGAAGACACGTTAAGAGGGATGAGACTTTTGCCTAAAGCATAATGCCAGAGTAATGGTAACCCTACCTATGTGATTGAAGATCCCATTGAAATAGGTTCATAAAGGTGAGAACAAGTCACTTGTTGTCTTATTATACTACCAATTATATTATAAGTCCCTCATATGGCGAGGTAATGCATCTGCAATGGAAAATAGTGAGTTAGTCTCTTAATGAACTTCATAACCCTTTATAGGGTGGTTTGTTAAACATGTATAACACCCTTAATGGAGTGTCACCTATATAAATGTGAATTTAGGTCAGTTCTTATGAGAGTTAGGTAGGCTACTCTAGAGCTTTTATGAAACCAGGAAGGCACATGATCATTAATAGTGCCAAACTGTAAACATAGATAGGTTATTAAGAATGTAACTTGATTATTTAGCCTTCTATCCAAGGGAATGAAAGGTTGATAGAAATTTGGTTTCACCTAGTTCCTATAAAATATGGCTACTTAATCAATGGATTGGATCATAACTTGGAAAAGCATCAAGTCATATAAGTTAAAACCTACTTAGTACGTGGTTAATTTGATTCACATTTGTTTATTTAAACTAATTGGGGGATTATTAGAATTTAAGAGTATATTTTAAATAAACATCTGTAAAATCAAGTGCTAGAGTAAAGAGAAATAGTCAAGAAGAGAAAAGGAGGACGAAGATGAAGCGTCTAAGCCATAGGAGGCTTGAGCGCTACGGTACTCCAGCTACAGGGTTGGGCGCTACGGTGTTAGACCAGGACCACCGCGGTGCTCCAGTCACTGCAATGAAGTGCTGCGGTGCTCAGTTGGGCTATGCCCAAAAATAGCCTTTAGACACCGCTACCCTCAAAGATGGATTTGGTGATTCTCTAAAGTGCCACTTACCCCTTTAATATGATGTAGTATTTCAAAGAGGTGTTGTGTCTCCCATAAAGAAACATACAACTCTATTAATACTGTAGGCATATTTAAAATAAGAGATTAACTTCTCTTCTTAATCTTTGATTCAAAATTTTCTCTTATCAATATTTTTTAAGTTTAAAACACTTGTAGTCCAATGAGAGTATATGGTGTGCACCTATACTTTCTCATAAGTCACTGAATCATGGAACTATCCTACTAACAAACCCATTTGCATATTTGATTATAATCAAAGTAAAGGTAGAAATAATTTAAGGAAAGTGCATAGTATGCATTGACTTCAACCTTTACTTATTTGTATCATTGTGTATTTTCCATATACAAAACATTTGACTATCACTTGTAAAGTAAATTATGGCTCTAAATTTATCATCATTACATTCTTTTTTCTTTGTAAAATTTATAAAGGTTAAGAAGTTTCATTTTACACTCAAGCGGATGGAGGTTGGCCTCCTCGAATTGTAAATTCAGCTATAAAATATTAGTGATGCCCTCTAAAGTTTTATTTTGTATAAAAAAAATCTCATCTCTTCCTATATTTATGAACATTACCCTTTCTAAAATCTCTCAAACTACTTCGATAAATTATAAATTATCCTAATTAATTTTATTTTATTCAAAATACTCATAATTTAATTCTCTTATTCTATTTAAATAAACTCTTTCATCTACTTTATTTTATTTTTATTGCAACAATAGTAATATGTAAGTTAAATTATCACATAATATTTTAAAGTAAAAAAATTCATCTAGAATAATTATGAATATATAAAAATATAATATACTATTCTTCTATCGAACTTCATTTATTTAATTATTGTTTGTAATTCTCTTGAATAAATTTTTGGCTCTATTCCTGGTGCCACGCTTTAAGTGTTCTAAATTATTTTATCGATCACTTAGTGCACGACTAAGCCTTTTTTAGGCTACTTAGACTTATGGAGCACTACGTGGACTGAAGCTTCCAAAAGACCCATTGATTGAGATGAAAATATGAGCCAAGCTTATGACTTATAAGGGTTATACACCTCTATTTGAAAGAAAAAAATTCCCTGGAATACATAATAGCATCTTGAAATATTCTTTGACATATTATGCCATCTTGTGTATACTGTTGGAATTTGTGTTTACGTGATATCCCTTATTTTATGAATATTTATTGTTTAATATTTATATAATCAACATTTTATTAAAATCATTAATATTATTTAATAAATAATAAGATGCTTGTTACATTTCAGATATTGTATGATCTAAAGGAGTTTGAATCAATACTAAGAGTTATGAATGCTAAGAGTTAATAGATTATAAAAGTTAGTAAATTTTAAGGAGTTAGAGTCTTGTCTGAAATATGAAAACAACCTAAGAATATATTAGTAATGATATAGTTGTAAAGAGTTGCAAATGGTGTTAGAAAATGTCATTATGCAAGTATGTTCTCAAATACCATGTTCCTGACCTATCTTTATCGATGCAGGTCTATCGATGAAACCTATTTATATAGATCAATGTATGTTTATATCTAAATGGTCCATATAATTAGCCTTAACAAACCATGAGCTTAGTTGAAGCTCATGAGAGATACAAGTAAGAACTAGATACTGAACAGACTTATGAGGACCTTCAATAAACATCCCATAAAGCCATCAATTGAATGTCTTTTCGAGTTGAGTAGTATTCGTGGTCCTTTGACCTATGGTAAGCTTGTGAGTGATCTACAATATTTTAGTTCCACACATGTTGGAGACTTTTAATGGTTTGATTATTGGGTGTCGCTAGGTATGCGTATGACAGGACCCGCCCCAGAACATTCTACTATAGATCTTGGTGGCCCCGCCAGGCACCCTAACAAAAGTTCCTCAAGAGTTTAACTACCATAATTGAAAAATTCGACGAGGCGAACACTTTTTAATTCTTGCTATTTCTAACTAAATCTTGCAATACCAGTGAAGATATTTTACCAATTTTTTTTAAAAAAATGGATAGAGTTTCCTCTGTTTTTTTGAAAAACTAAAAAAACCATAACCGACAATAAATCACACTTCTATTTTAAAATAGTTTTCTCAACTACAAAATAGGACCTTCAGTCCTTCCCGAATCAAATCCAAACTCAACACAGCAATTTTATTCCAATTCACAAAAATTAATTTACAATAAAATTAACATACTAATGAAAAGCGAAAACTGTTACTATATTAAAGAAACTATTTTTTGTTTATTCAAAATATATTTACAAGATGCACAAAGTCTATACTACTATACAGAAAATCAAAAAGTGCTACTCAACACATTTATATTTACAAAATGATCGTCTGACTTGGCCCACTAATCTGATGTAGGAGAACCAGCAGCCTGCGTACCAAGGCCTGCACCTGAAAAGGATTTCAGAAAACATAAGACACAAAACGAGTAAGCTAAAGGAGCTCAGTAAGTGCTTTTACAATTTTCAGTAAAAATAAGATTTTATATAAACATTATATTTTGAATACTGCCTAAAACATGCTTCTTAAGCTATTATAAAACTGTAGAACTGTTTCTAATCATCATATACTGATAAAATCCTGTCGATGGTTTTTTATTAATAATTTCTGTAAATAATTGTCAGAATCTATAAAACATAATAACTAACATGAATATATATAAATACATGATATGTGTTTGGTAACTCAAAAACAGCTAAAACCGTTACTCAGCCATTTTCTTTCTAAACTGCACCAAATGGTAATCCTAAAGCTCTATACTCATGCAACAACTAAACTAGCATCTCATAATGTGAGTAGGTCACAAGGTGTCTAAACTAGCAACACCTACTGTGACATCTAAAGACATCTCACTGACTATGAAGCAGAATTCTAAATCGCCTATATATAGCGAGACAATACCTCGTACACATAGAGTGACTCATATGACTCGACAACCCGACTCTCCGAAATTAGTGACACCTACCCTAATACTTACCTATGCGTACGAGATATACCGATCGAGTCTTAAACTATCACCATACTATAAATCTGAGGGTACCAATGGCCTTTGAAAACTAATTAATAACTTTAAAAACTATTTCTCAAACTGAACATAGAAATTCATATTTATAACAATATACCAAAAACTATAAATCATGCTTATGCATTTAAAATCACATAAAACATAAAACTCCAATATACTGAAACATATTACATGAAAGATAAACAATTACAGATTTTCACTCACCAAACGCTTTAAGCTCAATTCTTCTCCGAAAGGTTTCCTTCTTTTACTACTTTCGGTTTCCTTCACCTACATGCCATAATTGACATTTAAAACCTTTACTAATGCCACAATTACACCTAAACTAGTATGCGCTCTAATTGGCTTACAAAGGCCGAATGGACTCCATTTTCCATTTTTTTTATTATCATAGAATTTAATCTTGTTTAATGCACTATCCGACGCCATAAAATTGCTTAACACTCCAATAATTCGATTGGACATAATTGCCCTTCATGTTACCAAGAATTGACAATTATGTTCCCTTTACTTCATTCTTGATTTTTCACCATCCATATTACAACCAATTGACACAAGGAATCATTTATACACAACAATTGAACCAAAACATAACTCAAACCCTAAAGTCCCTAAAGTGGCCAAAATCACCCTTCTTACCCAACACAATTTTTTTCTCAATTTTTTATTCTAATGGCATTCAATTCATGTCAATTTGAGTCAAATGCCTAATAACATTCAATTGAAGTCTCTACATCAAAATCACACTAAACCCTAATTCATACCTTACTAATTATTTTAGTTTAGTGTCTCCTTTGAGCTCCATACTTGAATTCAACTCAAATCTAAATCAATAATTCAAACAGAGACATTAATTGAAATAATCTTGAAAAATCATATACCCCAATCACTAAATGATATTTTCTCACCTTTTTTCCATAGATTTTGCACTAGTGCATGATCTATTTAACCTTAGAAACTTGAGCTTAGCTTGATTTTAGCTTGATCATGCATGAAAAATCATGAAAAAGCCTTGAATTTTACTCACCTCTTTTCCTTGGTTTTTGCACTAGTGCATGATCTATTTAACCTTAGAAACTTGAGCTTAGCTTGATTTTAGCTTGATCATGCATGAAAAATCATGAAAAAGCCTTGAATTTTACTGCTGAAAATGGTTCTGCACTCTCACTATTTTGTCTCCAATTTTTGCCGACAACTCCCATTTTGTTTGAATTTTTGCTTTTCATCTTAAGACAAATTTTCTAGCACCTATTCACCTTATATAGTGCTCTCTAAAATTTCCAATTTTCCCTTCAACTAAACTCTAAATATTAAAGATACCATTGGTTAGAAATGAGAGTATTTAATTGGTTCCTTTCTAACTATTTAGTTAGAATAGTCAAAGGAACTAAACTAGGCTTCTAACTTGACAATCCATCAACTTGTCTCTAATTGGTCCATTTCCTAACACATGGATTGTGTTTCTTAACAAAGGCTTGTTCCATGTATAAGGCTCACTTGGAATTTATGTGTGCTTGAGTTGAATTTTCCATTTCTAAGCTAATAAAAATGTTTTGAAAATATTCCACGACCATCTGACTCCTTAATCGACTGTGAAATTATCAATTTAGGTCTAATACCTCTCACGCGCACCATAAAAAAATATTTTTAATAGGGTTAAAATCGGGTAACCCTACGGTTTCTTTATCGCTTTATACTGAAATCTAGGTATCTACACTATTAATAGTATCAGAGTTTTACAGCGTAGATGTAGAATCCATCAGCTCATATGGGTGAGTTGTATATCCTGATATTCCGTGATTGTATTTCAGAAAATCTTATGGCTATAAGCAAGAAATTTGAAAAAGACTTTTTGGTGGAATAAACAATATAGCAAAAGTGTTTACAGATATCATTTATAGAAATACGAATCTGGAGATAAGTTCACAGTCAAACAAATAGAGATTTGACAGTGACGATCTATATCTCTTCTCTTTTAAAGATATGGGTGACGGAAGGATTATACGTATATATTTTAACCTCAGTTTGTATGGTTCAATGCACTATTTTGTAATATCTGTAATATGTGTGTGAGGCATCATTGATGGACGTACGGAGTAGTTCTATATGAGAAATCAGGTGTGAATCTAGGAGTCTCACAATATGAAGTGTACTTGTTGAGCACTACGGTAGTGTCCTTGATCAAAGAGTTTGATCCAAGGACATTATACATAAGTAGGATTCGATATTAGAACCTCTCAAGAATGGCACATCCTTGATTGAAGAGTTCAATATGAGGAAATTATGGATGAGTATGATTCATTATTGGGACCTCTCGAGAAGATAGCACACTCGATCAAAGAGTTCGATCCGAGGAGAGAGCTTGTTATTAAGACTTCTTGAGAAATAGCGCATTTGGTCGAAGAGTTTGACTCTTAATTTTGAGACCTCTCAAATTAGACACATGTCAAATTCTAGTTGTTGGAATTTGACACATCATTAAGCCTTAAAAGATAAGCTTTGCTATAGTACTTAGATAAGTATTGGACACTTGTCATGTACTTGATTATTTTAAGAATGCTTAATGGTTAAGCATTAGTGTAAGATTCTTACAAGTGTTAGACACTAGTCATGGACTTAATTATTTTATTAAAACTTATTGGATAAAATTTGAATAAGTTCTTGGTCACTTGTCTCTTTTTCAATGGTCTTATTATTTTAATGTTATTAGATAAGTTTTGTTTATGAAAAAGGACACATTATTTAAGATGGTGAAAAGTGTAACTTTGATAACTTAAAATAATAAAAAGGTTAAGAGATATTTTGTAAGGACTTGGGAAAGCGCCCATATGAAAGGAAATAAGACAAATAGTTTTTGGCTTTTATCCTTCATGTAAAAGTGTTAGACCAAGATATGTAAAAGGTTGACACAAGAGTTTTGTTTTATCATCTTTATAGAGAGAGAATCGAACACTTTTTTGGTGAAGAAGAAAAACTTTCTTGGAGAGAAAAAAAAAATGTTGCTCTTTTCTTCCAAGTCCCATATTCTCAACTAAAATTGAATGAAACCAAAGCAAGAGTTTTGTGACACCCTCCTCACTCGCCTCTCATCGAGACACGAGATCAAGGGGTGCTATGATAGCATCGAACAAAAACAACGATAATGAATATTCAAACTTTAAAAATATATATATATTTTTGTTTTATAAACATTTACGAAGAAAAACTGACAGAGTCTCCACTAAAAATTTGATTTTTACACTAACTGTAACAAAAGAAACACTCCCAAAATTTTCATATCCATTCTTAACCAACTTCCATATTTATCTTTTAGAAAATATTCACAACTCATATTACAATATAAATGTATCAAACTTTTACAAAACTATTTCACATCCAGTATATTATTAAAATATATATCATATATCATGGTTTTAAAAGAGACAGTTCTGAATAAATACATATATACATGTACATACACTTAATGTCCATAATATAATACACAACAGTCTATAAACAAGCAAAATATCTACCAAAAATAATTATATATAGAGAGGATGTGAGCGACTCCGAGCAGCTGCAGAAAGATTTACTCTTCAGTCTTTAGTGATGGCAACTCTACTACCTGCGTATGGTAAATCTAACGCGCTAAGCACAACAGCTTAATGGGTGTACACAAAAGATGAAACTGTATAATAAAATTTTATTACCTTTTTGCAATAAACTATATATATAAACAATGAAATTTTGAGTAATACCAATTTTTCTCCATATATCATAATAAATCAAAATTTATCAATTAATCAATTCATTAAACCAAAACATTATTTCGATTTCTCATTTCAATTAATCAAATATATGCATATATACACAAATATCATATTTATACTTAATCCAAGTAGGCGCTCAAAATAAACGCTGACACGATACCATGGATTGGCTAATGGGCTAACAAATATTAGATAATGATTCGGCATCGGCCACTCGGTGACTACCCACCAGATTTAGAACAGATCAGAATCGATAACAGATCGAATACACAGAGTAGTATCATCGAACAAGCAAACGGCGCAGTACTGCTATAATACCCTATTGGCATGCCAACTACCAATCCTCCCCTACCAATATTCAGGTTTACTTAGGGCGTCACAATAGTATTATTATAATACATTATTTTTCTTTTAAAAAAAATATTTTAACACAAATTTATTATTATTAAACCAATTATTATACAAATTCACATTTATTCAATTTTTTTGATTATTCATATTTAGACACAAATATTTTTTCATTATTACAAATAGGCCCAAAATATTTTACTATTCACCTTTATGCCTAAAATTTTTATACATAAGCCCAAATGTTCCAAAATTTTTCATATGGGTCCAGAATATTCAAAAATACCCAAAAAAGTTCCAGATTTTCTAGATTTAACAATTCAACCTAAAATTTTCTAATTTTCTACTTATAGGCCCATTTGTTCCAAAATTTGCCATTATGCCCTAATTTCTTCAACAAGTCATATATAAGTTCTAATTTCATACTAATACACATAAAGACATAAAATTTTTAAATATTTACAATTTAGTCCAGAATTTTTTAGAATTGTTTATATAAGTCCTATTTTCTCAAAATTCATATTTATGCCCAATTTTTCTTTTCTTTTCAATTTTGACCACCAATTAATATCCAATACTCAAAACATATTTAATACATTTAGAAACAATATAATTATCAATTCAATGCCATAGTTCAACATACTCACCCATCATATTAATAAAATACATCAATATACATTAAATTTCCTAAGGTAAAAATTTAAGTTTCAAACTAATGTGTACACCAACCTTATAAGCTTAATTCCTCCACTTGATTTACATCTTCTCCTTCTCCTTCCCTTGGCTATCCTTGGCCAAGCTTTCACCTTCATTTGCCAAAATACACAAATAAGGAATAAATTTCTAATTTGCTAAATTAAAAGCATAATTCACTAATTCTACATGGCTACTTAATCTATTTACCCTTGAAACCCCAAATTCATATTCAATAGAATTTTTAGCGTCAACTCACCTTGAATAACACCTTATACCTTAAAATTGATCCTTGAAACTTGATGAAGAAGGTTTTAATTAAAGATTTGGAAGCTTAATTTACTAATGGAAGTATTGAGAATTGTTGAATTTAAAGGGAGATAAAAGAAAAATGGAGAGAAAATGCAAAAGGGAGGGACAGCCAAATGTATTGCTTTCTCTAAATTTTTCAATACTATTCTCCCTTTTATAGCCTTTATTTTCTTTCCAAAAATACCCCCAACTAAACTCAAAATTACAAAAATGCCATTGGTTAGAAATGGTGGCATTTGATTGGTCCAAAAATTCTAAATACTATTTATAACTAAACTAAATAAAAACTCTAGTTAAAATCTAACTAATTCTAGTAAATTCCATTTAACAATGTTGACAAAATTCTATTGGTCCAAATGCTGGAAAAGTTGTAATAGCATGAGTTTTAATTTCATGCAAACACTTATACCATACTATACTTATTCAACCAATCAAATTCTTTCATTTCTTTTGACTAATAAATTCAATCAAAATAAATAAAAAATTTGGAGTATTACAAGTTTTTTTTAGAAAATCCTGAAAAATAAAAGCTACCATTCTAGCATTCCAAGCCCATCATGTTAGAATCTAGAATTGCTAATGAGAGCATTTCAAGGCGAGCTTAAGTTTAGAAAATTTTCAAAGCCTTCAACAGTGATTCTCAATCTTGTTAATGTAATGAAACTTAGATTTCAGTAAGTGTTTGTTAAATTAAGAAATTAGATTTTAATTTTCGCCATGCTATATGTGTGTATGACATGTATATTATAATTTGATGAACACATTTCACATGCATACACCCATGAAATAGCACACTCAACATGTACATCGTTAAATTCTTTAGACCTAGCCATGAATTATATAAAGTTAGTAGTATATAAAAGGACACCCTCAATTGTACAAAATTATCTTAACTTGTATTTTCTTTTAGTTAATATAAAAGAGTTTTTTTCTCAAACACTTAGTGAAGCGTTTAAGGCCCCACGGTTTTAAAAAAATCCACAACACTGGCCATGCATGATTGATATAAGTGTAAGTAAAAAAAGTCTTATATAATATTTCTCCTATCAAGTTAATTACGGATTCATCTATTAGTGTCTCACTATTTTATAAATCAATTAATTATAATTATGAATAAAAAAAATATGAGAGAAATTTTTTTAAATAAATGACATAATTTTATTAGATAATTCTATAATATATCAACTTAATGTTATAAGTGAATAATAAAAGTGAAAATTAAGGATATCTCAGATACTAAATTTTTTTCTGAAAAGTATTATAGAAATTATGAAAGCACTAAAAGTGAATGAATTATAAAAGGGGCTGTACACATATTTATAGGGGAGTTAAGAGAGGGGGGATGGGGGTTAGAATTCGCTAAAATGCCCCTTTCTCACTGCCTTACAACACTTTCCCTTGAATTTCATCACTTTAGTTGTATTTTATATTGCTAAGAAAAACCCAATGGGACAAACACTAAGTAAAAATAAATACAACTCTATAATGTATAGTGGTAGTGAACGTGCTTCAAGACTATCTTATTAACAACTTTGCTAGTAAAACCTAGTGGGATAAAACCTAGTCAGAGAAAAGAAGAATACAATGCACATTTGTAATTACTGTAATTCTTCTTTTGGAAGAATGTGCTCCCCTTGATTAAAGCTTCACAGTGCATGTTTCTCAATTTGTTGAGCCGGCACATGCCAATCTCATATATCAATTTCATGCCAATCTCATATATCAATTTCTCAAAAGCTGACATTGGTAGATATTTTAGTGAATAGGTCTACAAAATTGTCAGTGGAGTGTATTTGTTTAACATCAATCTTCTTGCTTAGCTGTAACTCTTGAATGTAAAAGAATTTGGAGAAATATTTTTGGTTACGTCTTATTTGATGCATTCGCTTCTAACTTGAGCTATATAATCAGCATTGTCCTCATATATTATAGTTAGAATATTTGTTGCAGAAGGTAAGCTGTATGTACTCTGGATATGGTGAATGATAGATCATAACCATATGCATTCTCTACTTGCTTCATGTAGTGTAAGAATCTTTAAGTGATTTGAGAATGTGGTAACAAAAGTTTACTTTGGATCATCATAAGATTATTATAAAGTAAAAATATATCCTATAGGCTAGAGAGCTTTTTTTAGGGAGCAAATAAATTCTCAACATCAATAGGCTTATTACAAAAGCTATCTTCGGTCTAATTCATTAGACTAGATATAATAAAGCATTAATTTCATTAAGGTAGGGTACTTCTGAACCAAGTATTTTCTCATCATCGTCCTTGGATGAAATGGATCCTTTTAGGATCAAGAGACCAAAAAACCATAGAGTACTTAACAGATGGGCTTTATCTATATTGAATATTTTTAGTATAGGTAGATTGATAGATAAGGATTCCATTTGATTTATACTTGATCTGCAGAAGGAGACAATATTTAGTCTTTTCAAAGTCTTTCATTTCAAATTCTCTTTTTAAATATTCAGCAATCTTTAGGAGCTTTCCAGGTGTCCTCGTCAAATTCATGTCAGTAACATATATAGCTACAATGACAATCCTAGAATCTGACCTCCTTATAAATAAAATGGACATATTGGGTCCTTTCTTATTAAGCATTAATTTAGGAAATTGTACCATATGCACCAATATTATTTTGATCCATACAAAGATCTTTGTAGCTTGATTGAATGCAAATTGTGATTATATGCCTTAGGCATGTTAAATCCTTCAGGAATTTTAATATAAATATGTGTTAAGTGACCCATATTGGTAAGTTGTCTTACTATATCCATAAAAAGTATATCAAGCTTTTCTAAAACTATCAATCTTATTAAAAATAAAAAATGTGATTATGTCCATTAAGGAGGGAATAAGTTTTATCATAATTAACCTCAAGTTTCTATGAGAAATCTTAATCAATGAGTCTTGATTTTATATCTAGTGACCTCGTTGTTTTCATTATGTTTTTGTACAAAAATTCGTTTATATCTATGGATTGGACATCTTTAGGTGTCTAGATTACAGGTCTAAATATTTTATACTTGACTAAAGAAGTCAATTCTATTTGAATTACTTTTTTTTATTAGAGCTAATCATGCATTTCTTTTGCATTTATCAATAATTAATGGCTCAAAATTATTATTTATAATTTCTGTAGCTACTATAATTGAGACTACATTATTAACAATTATATCATCATGTTTTTACATTTATCATGTGTAAGCATAATTTGTATCATTTTTATTATTTTATAATCCTTATGCCTCTTTTGGGGGTTAATGTTACTTTTGGGACTTTTATCTCTTCAGAGACATATATCTTTGTAAGGACATGTATCTTTTCAGGGACTTTTATCTCTTTAGGGACTTTTGTCTTTTTACAAACTTATGTCTCTTCAAGGGCTTGTGTTTCTTCAAAGACTTATGTCTCTGAAGGTACTATTAACTCTTTTGATGTTAGTAATTTAGAAAATGTGGATTTACTGGCTTAAACATAATTTTCAATAGGATCCTGATTTTTTTTCTTAATGCGGAATAATATCTTTTAAACCAAGTGATCTATCATACTTCTGACATGCAATAAATGATTTATTAGCTACATTTTGATTAGATTATTCTATAAGAACAATCACCCGGACTTATGTATTAGTAGCTATTATATACGACTTGGTTACTTTTGATGTATATATAAATACATCTAGTAATTTATTTGTAATTCTTTGAAGATGATCAATCATTCACACCTCATTTTTACATTAATATGTATTTGGATCCAAGTAAGACATAGTGGCCCTTTTTTCAATACAGTTCATACCTTCTTTAAGAGGTAATTTTCTTCCCCTTGATGACAAAAATACTAACTCATCAAAATGGCAATTCGAAAATCGTGCAATAAATAGATCATCCATCAGAGGTTTAAGATATCTTGCAATTGATGATGAATGAAAAACCACCATAAATCCTCAAGCGATGTTGAGGTCCTATTTTAGTGCATTGTGAGGTGATACAATCATTAAAAATTTTGCTAATCCATTTTTATATGAACATGTGGCACAAGATATTCTACATTGATTTCCATTAATAACAATAGTCATTATATATTTTAGATGTAAATTCATCAATATTATTTAAACATATAATTTTAATAGAGATATGTGCTAACAGTCTAGCAAATGTATTATTTCATATAAATAGTAAACATATATGTGCCTACTATACAGATACATATATTAAAACCATAAAATGGTGAAAAGGTTCACTTGATGAATGAATTTGAACCATAAATTTCTCTTTGAATCATTTGTAAAAATAATGGAGATTTTAGACCAATCTTTGAGGAGATGGTCTAACTACAAGTTTGACTTATAGGTAAATGGTACAAAAACCCTTATAGAGAACACAATCTCAAAGTTCTTTAATAGATGTCAATGAGAATTTTTAATAGTTCTATATATCATAGTTGATCCTAAATGACCAAAGTGGTTATGTCATAGTATAAATATTTTTGGGTCACTAAACACCTAGTTCATTACTGCGTAGCTTTCAATTAAATAGTACAAACTAGATGATAAGACATAAAGCTCTTTAATTATGCATTTCTTATTTAAGACGTTAGAAGTAATATAGAGATATTCTATATTATTTTTACTTAAAGTCTCAATATGATATCCATTTCAGCGGATATCTTTAAAAATAAACAGATTTCTACTTGATCTACTTGCGTATAAAGCTTCACTTAAATATATCTTTGCTCCACTTACTAACAAGATTATTGCTCTTTCAGAACTTCAATTGGGTCTGCAGGACTTGATATCACTTTTCTTTCAATATTCTTTATCTCAAAGGATAGTGTATGTAGCTGCACTGTCAGCCAAATAAGCATCCTAACTTTTTCAAAGTGGACAATTCATCTTTAAAAGTTATTTTTTGCATAAAATTTTATGGTAGATATTAAGATGATAAAAGTCACATTTCATATAAAAAGACATAACATGAAAATATTAATTAAAGTTTAATAATTGGTGTTCCCTTCTTCATCTTCAAAGAGATTGGAAACATCTATACGAGTAGATTTGTAAGATCTTGAGTCATTAATAAGAATTTGTCTCAATATTTTATTCCTCTACCTTGATAGATGCCTTATAAGGCATTACATTAATAACAAGTATTTTTATAATACTTAGGACGTTTATTCTCTACATCGTTATCTTAATCTTGGTATTTCTACCCCATTTTAGCGTCTTCTATTTTTGGTAATTATAACAACTATGAGGATGATGACTATGCTCTCTTTCTTTCCCACGACCATGTCCAATGTTTGTTATAGGTATTTGAATTAACTTCAAGGAATGACTAAGAACCAATTGGACATGATTCGTGATTTCTCAATAAGAGTTCATTATTTTGTTATAGGTATTTAAATTAACTTTTATGAATGACTAAGAACCAATTGGACATGATTCGTGATTTCTCAATAAGAGTTCATTATTTTGTTCAGCAAGCACCAAACACGAGATTAATTCTTAATATTGATGCTTGTGATACTATTATTGCAAAACAATATTGAAGACAGTAGAGAATATCTATTTTAACATGTCTTATCCTATAATATTTTCACCATACAATTTCAATTGTAAGGTCGTTGTGATAAAAATAAAATCGTAGTCCACAACTATTCTAAGATCATATAATCTCATATTTATCCACTCATGTCTTGCTCTTGAGAGGAATACATCATATCTTTCTTTTAGATTTTCCTAGAGGATCTACGGGTCCTCTACTGTCAAATATTGAGCTTTCAAGTTCTCATGTAGGTGATGACGGAGGAAAATCGTAGTTTTTGACTTGTCCTACAGGGATACATTATTTTATTTTTCAATTGTCTTTTTAAACCATTGGTTTGGAAGTGCATTTTAGCATTCAGTACCCATGATAGGTAACTTTTTGGAGGTATTAAGTGCAGAGATTTGTAAATTTATAAGAGAGATTTTCAAGGGCTCTAAAGATAAAGAAGGAATTAAATTTAGTATGATTAAATATAAATATTATTCAATAAATTCATAATGCAAAACATAAATATCAAAAGTAATGTTTAAGAGGCATTACTTTTCATATACATAAAAGTAACCATAATTATGAGGTAAAACCTTCCATGTATCAGTAATAATAAGGAGGTATATCCTTTAATATATTGATAACCATGAGGAGATATAGTCTTTCATAGATTGATAGTAATGAAGAGGCATAACTTTTTATAGATTGATAATAGTGAAGAGACATAACCTTCTATATATTGACAGTAATGAAGAGGCATAGTCTTCCATATATTGGTAATAATGAGGCATAACCTTCCATATATAAATAGTAATTAAAATAAACAAATTCAAAAATTATAATATAAAACTTTAGAGGTTCTAATACAAAACTTTAAGATCTAAATTCAAAGATTAATTATTAAAACTTCAGATTCTGACTTATTGATTTGTTCTACAAGCTTCAGGTTGCAGATAAAATATTTAAATTTAAAATAATAAACATAATAATATGAGATAACTATGCAGAATATTATCATTATTTTTTTATGTGGAAGATTCAAGCTTCTGAAATTTATTTAACTAATCAAATTCTATCAATTAAATCAACATAACAGTAATAAATAAGAGATAAATTCACCAAAAAGATAATAATTTAGGGTATAAATGATAAGTGTGTAAAAGCATTAGTATAATTTGTACCCAACTTTTGTATTTTACTCCAAATTATAATTATTTTGGCTATTTAATTGTGGTTTTTGATCATAAATAGATGTATGATGGAAAATGTCACGCATAGGAACAAACAGGAGGTGAATCGGACGTCAAACAAAGAGGTTACGCTCAAAATATGAAAGGGGCACTAGGGCTGGACGCCGCGGTGCTCACGGCGGTGAACAGTGCCTATAAACAGTATATATTGCTACAGTGTTTATAAACAGTATTTTGCTACAGTAACTCGTAAACAGTATTTTGAAGACAAAACCCTATAAATAGAAAGCCAAAAACCCTAAGGGAGAGGAGAAAAAAGAGAGAGAAAAGAGGCAAAAACTTAGAGAGAGAATTCACAACACAAAATCAAATATCAAAGCTAAAGATTGAAAAACTAAGATCAAGATTCAAGCTTCAAGCCAAGATTGAGGGAGAAGCACATCAATGAGTTACTTTGATTAGTTTTTCTTCTCTTTCTTTATCATTATGTTCTTTTTCTTGTTGATCTTTATGAATTAGTTTGATATTTTTGGTTTTGTGATGGGTTAATTTGTTCATCTAGGGTTAGACTATGTAAACCTAGTATGGATTTAGATTGTATTAAATTTTAATTTATGAACTTGATAAATTCAATTGATTCATTCTATCTTGTGTTTAATACTTTCATTATACCAGATTAATATTTTGAATGATTAAGGAACCATGATGAACTCGACGGAGGAATTCATGTATTTAGCCTAGGGTAGTTTGATGTATGATCATAGGGTAACAACTATGAGTTCCATCTAGGATAGACATATACCTAGGTAGCATCTATGGTATAATTTAGACTTGATCTTAATAAATTACATTCTGATTTTATTACCATAGATATATAGGTGATTGTTAGAATGCGTAATATAGTCACTTGACCATCGACAAAGGCTTGTGATGAGATTAGTGTTTAAGCCAATCAATTGGTATTAAAGGATTAACTAAGTGGTTAATGACTCTAATGAAATACTAAGGGACGAGTCAAAACTCTAGATTATCTTTATTTGTGAATTTTACTCTTTGCTTTTGTTTAGTTAATTGAGAGAACTAGATTAGTTACATAAATTCTAGATTTTGGTTTTCTGAATAAAAGTTAAGTAGGTATAATTTTAGTACTTGATTTATAGAATTAAATTGCATAGTCCCTATGGGATCGATATCTAGACTTAAAATCCTATATTACTTGATACGATAGCGTGCACTTGTGCTCAGCTACTATAGCACAACAATCAAGAGTTTGGCGTCGTTGCCGGGGACTAGTTTTATCTATTCTTTAGATCAATACTAATACTAAACTACTTACTTTTAATTCAGATTTTTATTTTTATTTTATCTTCTTCTTTTTACTCTGATTTTCTTTTTATTTTGCTTTGACAGTTCATACCATAGAGGGAAACAATGATCATATCAATAATCTTGTGTTTGAGCCTATGATACTACAGAGAGCTTTAAAAGAGTATGCTATCCCAACTACAAATGGTGTTCAGTCTAGTATTCGGCGATCAACCATCAATGCTAATAACTTTCAGATCAAGCCGAATATTATTCAAATGCTAAAAAAAACTGTACAGTTCAACGGAGCTCCCAATGACGATCCTAACATGTATATCATAAACTTCTTGGAAATTTGTGATACCTTCAAATACAACGGAGTCTCCAACGATGCCATCAGATTGAGATTATTCTCTTTCTCTTTAAGGGACAGAGCTAAAAGTTGGTTGATGTCATTGCCATCAGGATCCATATCGACGTGGGAAGATTTAGCACAAAAGTTCTTAACCAAGTTCTTTCCACCAGCAAAGACAGCAAAGATGAGGAATAACATCACCTCATTCAGTCAGATTGATGGAAAGTCATTGTATGAGGCATGGGAGCGCTTCAAAGACATGTTGAGGAAGTGTCCTCATCATGGAGTCCTTAAATGGCTATTAGTCCAAACGTTCTATAATGGATTAGTAGGCCATTTAAGGACTATTGTAGATGTCGCTGCTGGAGGAGCTTTAATAAATAAGTCTACAGATGAGGCTTATGATTTATTAGAAGAGATGGAGTCAAATAGTTACCAATGGCCAGCAGAAAGAGTTACACCTAAGAGAGTTGCTGGTATATATGAAATTGAAGCATTCAATGCATTGATAGCTTAAATCAATACTTTATCTAAGAAGTTTGATGCATTGAATAACGTCAAAACTCGACAAGTGACATGCAACTTTTGTGGTGATAACTACATAAATGGGCGGTGCATGGAAGCAATAAATTATGTGGGCAATTTCAATCGTCATCAACCTAACCCACAATCAAATTTCTATAATCCGAGGTGGAGAAATCATCCAAACTTCTCTTGGCATTACAACCAAGAGGAGCCATCTAGACTAATGAATCCCCTAGGATTCCTGCCACTACAAGAAAAGATATGTTTATGCAATATATGAAGTCCAATGATGCCATCCTACAGAATCATTCAGCATCTTTGAAGAATTTAAAGGTTCAAATGAGACAACTTGCTGCTGCAATTAATAGGAGACCTCAGGGCACTTTACCAATCGATATTGAGAAAAATCCAAAAGAGAATGTAGAGCTATACCAAGCCATCAACTTGAGGTATGGTGAGATCTTACAAGAAAACACATCAATACCACCACAACCAAGTATAGAGGAGAAGGAAGTGCAAAAAAATAAAGTACAACCATATAGATCGCCTATTCCTTTTCTTCAAAGGCTACAGAGGTGTCAAACAAGTGTTGAAACAAAAAATCAGCAGCATACCAGTCTAAAAAATAATGCAGAATCTCATAAAAGTGCAGAATTCTCAATAATGGAACATGCAGAAACTGGTATTAAAGTGCAACAACATTCTAAAGTGCAAACAAGTAGCAACATGGTAGAAAATACCAGTAACAAATAGCAGAATCAGCCCATGCGCACTATGTTACTTGATTGTTGTAGCATTAATGTAGTGCCATCAAACACCAAAGAGCTCAAAGACATGGAGATATTGAATCCTCACATAAAAAAGAAGGCGTTATGGCATAGAAAGAAAAGAAAGAAGAAAAAGAAAAAAAAAAGCAGTACGATGATAGGATCAAAGAGACGGGCACAAAAGAGACACTTCACCGGTCTAAGATTCAAGTTTTTCCGGAGAAACACGAAGAGAAAGAGGAACAAGTTGCTGCCCAAGATCAAATAAAGAAGATGTGGAAGCTAAAAGAAACAAAGCCTAACAAGCTCACATATAAAGATGCTTCCATCATTGACTTTGATCCTCCATAAGAGTAGAAAGAGCCCCGTCAAGCCGACGACGTTAAATCAAGCGCTTATTGGGAGGCAACCCAAGTAAATTTTTATTTTTTATTAGTTTATTTTCAGTTTTAGTTATGTTAGTTTCTTTGTTTCTTTTAGGAATAAAATTAGCAAGTCAAGCATTCAAGAAAGCAGCTCAAGCAATTTTAAGCATTAGAAGTAAAGGAATACCATAGTCCAATCAATGGACAACAACGTTGCATTGCTTCAACTTCATCTACTAGGGAATTTTTTTTTACTTTTATGTTTATTTTTAGACATTGAGGACAATGTCTAATTTAAGTTTGGGGGTGGAAAATACACTTTCTTGTGTTTATTTTGCTGCTTATATTGGTTAGTTGTCTTGTGGAGTAAATATTTTTTTAGGTTGTTAAGTTTTGGTTGAGATGATTATCATTAGTCCATGATAAGAAATAAAATATTAGCTGAATTTATTTTCACAAGTTTTTAGAAAATAATAGAGGCTTGAGATAATTTTTATATCATGAATCTTGAACTGATTTCAAGCTTATTTTTTATCACTTATTCTTGAGCACATTGAAATAAGCATGTATTAGTTGAATTTTTTGCGTAGAGTTATTCATGCTTAAGTAGTACACCACAGTCTCGAAGACCAACACTCTAGAACTTGCTTGATTACTACTTGAGACGAAATCCTAGAATTCATATGCTTAAGAAAATGACATTAGGCCATCTTTGGACCGTTTAAACCTTTTCGAGCCTACCTTATATGTATATTTATCCTTAATCTCCCCGTTTGAGCCTAATTACCTATTTTTTCTATTTAACCACATTACAAACCTAAAGACTTTGAGTTTACTTATCCTAAAATCTACTGGTAGCACCATAAACCTTGAGTTTACTTAGAAATATTCTTAAAATAAAAAAAGGTTGTGGATGTATGAAAGAAGGGTACTGCAATGAAAAGCAATAAGTCTTAAAGGTGCATATCAATCTAAGTTTGGGGATACATAAAAAAAAATTGTTTAAATGCATAATACCCCTAGCTTAAGAAAAATAAGAAATTCTTTGCAAAAATGTGATTGAAAAAAAGATGGGAATAGCATAAGTTTGGGGAAAGAAATGAATAATCAAGGAGAAGAAGGAATCAAAAGGTTTTTGAGTAAAGTCTAAGCGTTAATGGTGTGATTTGCACTTTATATATATCTTTATAACCCACCTTTACCTTAGCCTTACATTACAAACTAAATAAAGTCCTAAATAGATCCCTAGACATGTGTATTTCTATATTAGTAGAGAGTAGTATAAAAAGCAAGCTTATGGTAGTGTTATAATTGAAAATATACCGAGATATCATATTTATGTATTTCTTAAGTATTGAGTAAATCTATGTTCTATTTAGCTAATTACTTGCTTATTACACACAAGCATAAGTGATCATTTATAAGGGAGAATGAAGTACTTGATCAATGGTATTAGAATTGTTAAAAGTTATTTATTGATTTCTGAAGAGTCTTGTGCTATTTTTAACAGCCTTAATTTGAGACTATGATGATAATTGTTTAATCAACTGAAACTTATTTTTAGTTTTTATTTATGAGTCATGAATAAGTTGTGAATGTTTTTCTTTGTTTTGCTCGAGGACGAGTAAAGTCTTAAGTTTGGGAGTATTTGATAAGTGTGTAAAAGTACTAGTATAATTTGTACCCAACTTTCGTATTTTGCTCTAAATCATAACTATTTGACTATTTAATTGTGGTTTTTGATCATAAATAGATGAACGATGAAAAATTTCACGCATAGGAATAAACGAGAGGTGAATCGGACGTCAAACAAAAAAGTTATGCTTAAAATACGAAAGGGGCACCAGGGTTGAGCGCCGCGGCGCCTAAGTAAGTAGCTGAATGCCGCGACGGCTAACAGTGTCTAGAGAACAATATATTTGCTACAGTGCATATAAACAGTATTTTGCTACAGTAACTCGTAAACAGTATTTTGAAGACAAAAATCTATAAATAAAAAGCCAAAAATCCTAAGGGAGAAGAGAAAAAAAAAAGAGAAAAGAGGCAAAAATTTAGAGAGAGAATTCACAACACAAAATCAAAGATCAAAACTAAAGATTGAAGAACCAAGATCAAGATTCAAGCTTCAAGCCAAGATTGAGGGAGGAGCACATCAATGAGTCACTTTGATTAGTTTTTCTTCTCTTTCTTTATCATTATGTTCTTTTTCTTGTTGATCTTTATGAATTGGTTTGATATTTTTAGTTTTGTAATAGGTTAATTTGTTCATTTAGGGTTAGACTATATAAACCTAGTATGGATTTGGATTGTATTAAGTTTTAGTTTATGAACTTGATAAATTCAATTGATTCATTCTATTTTATGTTTAATGCTTTCATTATACCTGATTAATATTTTGAATGATTAAGGAACCATGATGAACTCGACGGAGGAATTCATGTATTTAGCCTAGGGTAGTTTGATGCATGATCATAGGGTAACAACTATGAATTCCATCTAGGATAGACATATACTATTTTGTGTTTAATGCTTTCATTATACCTGATTAATATTTTGAATGATTAAGGAACCATGATGAACTCGACGGAGGAATTCATGTATTTAGCCTAGGGTAGTTTGATGCATGATCATAGGGTAACAACTATGAATTCCATCTAGGATAGACATATACTAGGTAGCATCTATGCTATAATTTAGACTTGATCTTAATGAATTACATTATGATTTTATTACCATAGACATATAGGTGATTGTTAGAATGCGTAATATAGTCACTTGACCATCGACAGAGGCTTGTGATGAGATTAGTGTCTAAGCCAATCAATTGGTATTAAAGGATTAACTAAGTGGTTAATGACTCTAATGAAATACTAGGGGACGAGTCAAAACCCTAGATTATCTTTATTTGTGAATTCTACTCTTTTCTTTTGTTTAGTTAATTGAGAGAATTAGATTAGTTACATAAATTCCAGATTTTGGTTTTCTGAATAAAAGTTAAGTAGGTATAATTTTAGTACTTGATTTATAGAATTAGATTGCATAGTCCCTGTGGGATCGATATCTGAACTTAAAATTCTATATTACTTGATACAATAGCGTGCACTTGCGCTTAGCTACTATAGCACAACAATCAATAAACTGATCCCATAATATTTCATTGGACTCATTAATATCTTAGTTAATCACTTAATACGAATTGATTGGTTTAAATACTAATCTTACTACAAGCTTCTGTCGATAGTCGAGTGACTATATTATGCATTCTAATAATCACCTATATGTTTATAGTAATCAAATTAGAATGTAATTCATTAAGATCAAGTCTAAATAATACTATACATGTCACCTAGATATATATCTATCCAACATAAAACTTATAGTTGTTACCCTATGATCATGCATCAAACTATCCTATGCTAAAAACATGAATCTCTTTGTCAAGTTCATCATGGTCCTTTTTCCTCAATGATTCAAAATATATGTCTATCTAACCTAAAACTCATAGTTGTTACCCTATGAACATGCATCAAACTATCCTATGCTAAAAACATGAATCTCTTTGTTAAGTTCATCATAGTTCCTCAATAATTCAAAATATTGGCTAGATATAATGAAAGTATTAAGATCAAAATAGAATGAATCAATTATAATAATTAAGTTCATAAACTAAGAATCAGTGAAATCTAACTACATACTAGGTTCACATAGTCTAACCCTAAAATAACAAGTTTAACTCATCACAAAATTAACAGTATCAAACCAATCTATGAATAACAATAAGAACAATAATATAATAGTAAGAAAGATGAGAAAAACTAATCAAGAAGACGTCTTGGGTTGCTTCTCTCTCAATCTTGACTTAAAACTTGAATCTTGATCCAAATTTTTTTTTTTTACTTTGATATTTGATTTTGTATTGTGAATTCTTTCCTTTAGATTTTACCTCTATTTTTTTTTATTTATTTTGAATTAGAATTTTTAGCCTTCTATTTATAAATTTTTTTTAAAAATTAAGGTAAAATATCAAATACAAATCAAATTAGATTGACTATTTATGGGGTTTTTATTTTGAATTAAAATTTTTAGCCTTCTATTTATAGATTTATATTTTTAAATTAAGGTAAAATATCAAATATAAATTAAATTAAATTTACTATTTATGAGAATACTATTCACGTATTATTTAAAGGGTCTGTTCATTGTGTGTACTGTTTACATAGTGCCACGACAGCGCATGAACAATAACACAACAAACAGTCCCTTTGTGAAAAGTGCACATAAATAGTCCACATAATTTTTGCGTTGGCAATGTGGCAAAATTATTATAATTAATATACTGTAGTATAGTATTGTAGTCATTTGATATTTTTATTTTATTTTATTTAAATTTTTATCTTTATTTATTTTATTAATTTTAAATTTAAAAAGTAATAATAAAATACGTAAAAAAAATTATTTTAATTTAAATGAATAAATATTAATTTTAAAAAATAAAAATATTAATTTTAAAAAATAAAAATATTAATTTTAAAAAATAAAAATATTAAATTTAATTGATTTTTATGAGTGTAAAAAAAAAAAATCATCAAATTACACCCGCACCTCCCACCACTACCCCCACCACCCACCCCCCGCGCGGGGACTTCATGCACGCCTTACAACACTTAGAACGCTTTCTCGCGCAAGGAACGTAGCTAAAGCAAAATGTTACATTTTCATGTCGGCTGCGGCACAAAAATATCACTTTATTACCAACATGGAAACTCTGCCTCATAATCAATTTTTGTAGGCGCCGAAATTCATCAGAAATTTGATCAAATTCATCAGTCCACTTTGAACATTTCACGAGATGACATGACACGACATGCAGTTTCAAAAATGTTCAAAGTGGACTTTTATCCTTATTACTTAGTTAAGATGGTTTCAGCTTCATCTTCCTGAATCTCATCATCTGTCTCTCTAATGTCTAATGTCTTCCAAATTCACTTTCCTTTTCTTCTTCACAATTCTCAAACTTTTGCTTCTTCCAATATCATCACTTGATTTTATTTTCAACACCAACTTCAATTCCACCAACCTTCACACATATGGCGATGCCAGAATTGAAAATTCGATCCTTTCCCTCACAAATGACACCACGTTCTCTATAGGAAGAGCTTTTTACCCTTCAAAGATCCCCACAAGAGAACCCAATTCATCTTCATCTCCTCCTTTCTCTACATCCTTCATTTTCTCTATTGCCCCATACAGGAATCTCTTGCCCGGCCATGGCTTTGCCTTTGTGTTCTTGCCCTCTGCTGGCGTAGCCGGTGCTAGCTCATCTCAGCATCTGGGTCTATTCAACTTGACCAATGATGGTGATGCTGACAATCGTGTGTTTGGCGTTGAGTTTGATGTGTTCAAGAACCAAGAATTCAATGATATCAATGATAACCATGTTGGAATTGATGTGAACTCACGTACCTCTTCTTCATCAAGTGTTGCGGGCTTTCGGGGAGGCAAAAACGATGAGAAGTTTAAAGAGTTGAAACTTAATAATGGTGAGAATTATCAGGTTTGGATTGATTATGCAGATTTTAGGATTAATGTTACCATTGCTCGGGCAGGGGCACAAAGGCCCAATAGGCCTTTGATAAGTGACTTCCTTAATCTTTCTGGGATTGTTTTGGATGAAATGCATGTGGGGTTTTGTGCAGCAACTGGACAGCTGGTTGAGAGTCATAAGATATTGGCTTGGAGCTTTAGCAATTCAAATTTTTTGATTGGGGATTCTTTGGTGACAACAAATTTGCCTTCATTTATGCTTCCGAGAAGGACGTTGTTTGGATCAAGAGGGTTCATTGTTGGGGTTAGTGTTGGTGGTGTGTTTATTACTGGATGTGTAGTTGTGATATATGTGGTCTTGATGAGGAGAAAAAGGAAGAAAGGGAGGGAGAAAGAAGAAATTGAAGATTGGGAATTGGAGTATTGGCCACATAGGTTTAGTTATCAAGAGATTTATGCTGCAACAAAGGGGTTCTCTGAAGAAAATGTAATTGGGCTTGGTGGAAATGGAAAGGTCTATAAAGGACAATTGCTAGGAGTGGAAGTTGCTCTGAAAAGAATCTCTCTTGATAGTGAGCACGGGATGAGACAATTTTTGGCTGAGGTTTCAAGTTTAGGCAGACTGAAGCACAAAAATCTGGTAGGAATGAGAGGTTGGTGTAAGAAAGAGAAAGAAAGCTTGATATTGATATATGATTATATGGAGAATGGAAGTTTGGACAAAAGACTATTTGAATGCAATGAAAACATGACATTGAGTTGGGAAGAGAGGATTAAAATTTTGAAAGATGTAGCTTGTGGGATATTGTATTTGCATGAACAATGGGAATCTAAGGTCTTGCACAGAGACATTAAGGCCAGTAATGTGTTACTTGATAAAGATATGAATGCTAGATTGGGAGATTTGGATTAGCCAGAATGCACCATCATGGACAAGTAGCTATCACAACCCAAGTTATTGGAACTGCTGGATACATGGCACCAGAATTGGTTAAAACTGGGCGAGCATCAACTCAAACTGATATATTTAGCCTTGGTGTCATAATTCTAGAGGTTGTGTGTGGACGAAGACCTATTGAAGAAGGGAAACCAAACTTGATTGATTGGTTATGGAGGCTGATGGAGATGGGGGAATTGCTTTCTGCCCTTGATGAACGATTGCAGGCTAGGGGTGGTCACACTGATGAGGAAGTAGAAAGGGTGCTGCATTTGGGATTGTTGTGTGTGCATCCGGATGTAAATGTGAGGCCAACAATGAGGCAAGTGGTGAAGGTGTTAGAGGGGCCAACTGGAGGTAATGAACATGAAGAGGAAGGAGTGGAGGTGAATTTGCTTGGGAGAATTGAAACAACTAAAATGAGGTCGAATTGGAACTTTAGAGCTAGTAAAGGACACCCAACATTCGATGAAATTCACAAGAACCTTCTTCTCCCTCTCCGACCACCTCAGATGTCATTCTAGAAGGCAGGTGACAATATGTTCATTCTAGTTTCAATAATGAGTATTTAGTGATTGATGCTGCAAATTCACAGTAAATATGATGTTTTTATGAAATTTTTATTGGAATACATTCTTCTTCTCTAGGACTTTGTATTGAACTTATTCTTTTATTTATAGCTGGATAAGAAGCTTGGAAAGAAAGAAACTTATATCCTTTACAAAACAGAATTAGCTATTCTTAATGTACATAGCAAGGTATACTGCAGAATATATTTTTCCAGACTTGGCATTTGGTAGCAAGTATTAGCTGATGACCCATCATGTGAAATGTGCTTACTACCTAAAGAATATTTATTTAACATGTGAGATAAGCATATATGACAGATAGTTAATCCCAATAATGTAAGACAAGTTCTTGTGTCACTGACATGTTATGTATTCCCTTTCTAAGATATTCCATTCTTTAAAGACTGCAAATTCAAAATCTTTTACTTTCCCCAGTGTGCCAAGGGAATAATAAACTCTTGTAGCTAAGTTGGTCCTGTGGTGGGTGAGCTTTTGTTCTCTCTGTAGGTAGGCGGTATCTGTAGGTAAATCAAATCCTTGATCCCTGTCTTACTGGTAGAATTGTTAAATGCACTCGTTCAAAGTTTAGATATCAGCAATGCATGCAGTAACTCGTTCAAAGTTTGATCCATTTTGGCACGTTCATAAAATTGTGTATATACCAATTTACCTTCCCTTGAATCCCACTTGACCACTTCACTTTTATTTTACTTTTGCTTTTAGAGGGTAACAACTGCACCAAAATTTTCCCAATGCCCATCACTATTGGTAACTAGTATTCTCCCATTCTTGGTTGATACATATGTATGCATCATTTAAAGAAGATATTAAAAGGTGGAGGAAATTTCATTTCTGAGAAAATCAGAATGATACGAAGTGTTCACTCCATGGTCCATGCTCACTGCACCTTAGTCAAGCTTGTCTTCATGCACAGGATTAAGCTGGCATTTTGAAACACTGTAAGCAATAATCAACTTTTCTAAATTATTAATTAACTAGCATAGGATTATTTATTCAACTCTTTAGTGGGGCCATATCTTTAAGTATAAATCTTCAACAAGCAAAGCTGATGCTACTCCCCAAAGATGAAGATGGAAATAGAAAAAGGAATACAGACAGATTCAGAATATAAACATTTTGGACGAGGGCTCTCAACATAAATTGTTACAAAACTTTATATTTAACTTAATTATACTTTTGTGTATAAGAAAGTAGAATCTTACTGAATTGAAAGAATTTCTATTTTAAAGACGCTCTTTACCATAAAGAGAAAACACTAGTGGGTGAGGGGCATAAAACATTACAAGCTAATTAGCTCTCTGGGCATCGGATAGCTGATTTTTCCAGCGCCACCACTAGAGAGGATTCTAGGTTTATAACTACACAACTATCCAGCTCTAGTTATACAGAATTGTTGAATTCTCTGGTGCTTGCTTTCTCTAAGCCTGTGCTTTTGAAAGTTTTGTTTTGTCAAGTCGTGCTCGTCGAGCAAACTCTTGGACGTGCCAATCATGCTCTTTCAGCAACTGGTCAACATCCTTTGTTGGAAGTAATGGTCCAGAGACATAAATCTTGTTTCCTCTGTGACTGCGGACGTGCTGCAGCAAAGCGTTTACAAGAAGGAAAAGTCTCAAGTCAATAAATGCTGAATTTTGAGACCAGAGATCTTGCTTGTCAATTGTGCAATGCTATATCAGGTAAGCATTTAAGTGTCCTTAAAAAATATGTTTAGGGCAAACAAGGAAGATTCCGAAAGAAATAATGAGATGATTTAGTGAAATTGAATTTAAGAAGCGATATTCGCTAGAATTCTATGAAGTGAAAAAGCAGATGAGGAAGAACTGCAGTGTAAGGTATTTGTATAAAGTAATCGTCAGCACTTTGAATTATTGAATAGAAAACTAGTGTATATGTGCTTGAAAAAGATATTGCATAAAACTTAAGAACTTTGAAGCAAAGTAAAAAGCCAAGAAACTAACCAAACCGGGTTCCTTAACAGTGGCATTTCCAACTTCCTGAGGAGAATCTGCAATCTTTTGAAAGTTATGCTTTGCAGTAGACACAGAACCATTAACTGATCCTTGAGATACACTAACTTGTTTTGCTGCCCTTATCTGTGAAGGACCAAAATTTTCTCGACGATTTTCAGCCAACACAGTTCTGCTTGCAACAAAACCAGATAACGTCGATAAGTTTGACCTGGTTGAAACCATCGCAGGATCATCATGTCCTTTTCCAGCCTTTGCCCAGATAGTCCCTTGATCCAATGGTCCTGAATGTGAAACTTTTCCAGTCCCTTGAACCAATGGTCCTGAATGAGAAACTTTCCTCTGTTGATGGTCCAAGAAATCTTTACTCGCTTCTTTCAACCCTTGTGTTTGTTTATGGGGGTTGATAGAAGAACTGGTCTCCTTATGAGAAATGTACATCTCATTTTTGCTCCTTGAAATTGTATGATGTCTTCTCTGTAATTAGAGAGGCAAAGTATTATTGTGTGGAAAATACTTGAGATGCTAAAGCATTTGAATGACAGAGGAGAAAAAAATGAACTAGAATCTGTACACATTCTGAAAGAAACCAAATAGGATTGGAAATAAGGTATGATAAAAATCTTCAACATGCTGCAATGGTAAAATAAATACCCAAATCAATATGAAGTCGGTCACCACCCAACTGATACAAGAAACAATATTGAAAACAAAGTTCCCAATATTTTCTTTCTGGTATCAAATCTACAAGAACACAATACTAGAACTCAAATTGCAACAGCTTGGAATGCTGGTTGGTGCAAAAATCTTGTTAACTCGCAAGTTTGCAGTAACTAAAAGTTAGAATGGAATGCGTGGAAGAGAAGAAGTTAGGAACTATGAGTAACTGAACAGGAAGCAACACTAGAAAGCAATCAGCACTAGATTTGGTCCAGTATTTGCAGGAAAATCAAATAATTTAGCAACTCATGCTATCGGTAACTGTCACGTTCCCTATTTTGAAGAACAAAAGACATGCCATATCAAACTCATAGCCACAAAGAAACAGTTTGGGAAAGAAACTAAAAGTACCAACAGTTGGAAATCAATCTTTGAAGGAAGTTTTACTTTACTCTCCCATGTTTTGTAACCAGGTAAATCAGTATAACACGACACGTGAATATATGTGCAACTTGGCAAATGCAGTCATGTAAATGCATTAGTAATCAATCAGTAAGTTTACAAGTCTGCCAGTCTTCTTTATAAACACATTTTGTGTATGCAATGAAGAATTAATATTTGGATACTTTTCACTGTTAGTATAACCAAGATTAAAATAAATATCAGGCTCAAAACTAAAATCCAATATTCTTTTTGAAGTAACCTGCATGATCGTGGCTAATTCAGCATTCACATTGGGTGCTGGAATTGCCAAATATTCTTTTCGCCAACTCCTTTCTAGTTCACCGTTGTGGTCCCTGTTTCTGTCTACTCCTTGCCTATAGGAATTAATGAAGAGATTAATACAGTTAAATTCACTTATTAATAGCAATTAAGTCTCCACTTAACACAATTTGAACTGTGAAGCAAATAAACAAGAAAATGCAATTTTATAACTAAACAGAAGAACAGATGAATGTGAATATATCATACAACCAAACTATTGAAAGGGACAAGAATGATGGCCCAAGATGATCATATTAAATTCAAAGCCAGTTCATCTAATGCATGCATCCAACCTTTTAGTTCAAGATTTCATCATATCTAGCATACGTCATAGATGTTTCCATCGTTCATGCCACAACAAAGAACAGACATTTTAGCTGATCACCACCCATATTTTGTGGCACCCAACCTCAGAATCTTTATATTTTTTATACTGTATGCCACAAAAGATCATATATTTGCAATGGAAACAGTTGCTTGTTAAAACAATGCTATTTCTTTAAGGAAAGACACTTGTCTTTAACTCAAAGTTAAAAATCATCATACTGATTCTTAAAGGGAATAACAATTAATGGCAATCTATACCTTCTAGATTCTTCATCCCGCAATTTGGCATCGATCTCTTTACTAGGAGGATAATTGGGCAAGTTTGAAGGATCACAAGCAAGTGGTAGTGTTGTAAAGAACTGTTCAAAACAAATAAAAGACAATTAAAGGTCAAGCCAAAAAAAGTCTCACAACATAAACAAGTCACTAGAACTTGGAGGAATGTTATTAAAAGAAATTAATAAAATTCATAAAATAAAAAATAAATAAAGCAAATGAAATGAATGAACCCAAATTAATATAAGTTGCTTACAAAAACATTTCAAAGAAAAAAATATGGGAAGAGAATATTTAGAAAATAAGTGTACTGCATTACAAACATGAGACTCAAAGAATATACGCCCAGTGCCATAGGGTGGCAGTGATTCCTTCCTTTCTTTTGGGCCTCTCTTTTCTTTTTTTTCACTTCAGAATGGCTTCAAAGTGGGGCTCTCAGTAAAGCAGTGATTATCAAAAGAGTAATGCTAGGCATTCTAAATTGTATCTCAAAAAGTGATGTGTCAAGCAAACATTGAGTTTAATAAATGATTTTGGAATTTACATTATTTCATCACCCAATATTTACTTGATACATCACTTTTTGAGATACAATTTAGGATGCCTAGCATTACTCTCATCAAAATTAGTGCAGCTGTTTCTAGGACTCTATAAGATAGAGGTCAGCATAATTTTGCCTTCAATTATGGCTTCCCCTATATGATAATGTTGAGTTTGTGTGGTTTTTTCTTTTGTGGTCAATATAACTTGATTTTCGGGCTAGCTTTTGTTTCTCCTGTAGCTCATCCTCTCTAGGAGTAGTGTAAGTTTTATGAGCAGTGTCTAAAATAATAATCCAATTTTTGGTACTTATAAATCTTAAAAAAGAATTTTTGATATTTTTATATATGTTTGAAAAAAGACATTCCTAAAAATATCATTTATTGATGCCAAGAGATACAGACTGCCATTTAATCTTCCAAACTTGAGCAATTTTTCAGATTAAACAGGTCTCATCTTCTTGTATTGAATGGATTGCTTATTAACATCCCAAGAAAGATAGGCCGCATACCTCACTGTTAAGAGCAAATGCTGCGGTTCCTCTTTGAGCAGGATCTATCGATAGTAAGGTATCCAGAAGCCCCAAAGCAGTTACAGGGAAGTCTGTAAATGTTTCTACAATACGCCGTCTATATGGTTGTACAGGCTTGAATACTGTTGAGTAACGCAGTTTTGATTTTCTCCAGTAATCCTCAGATGGTGAACCACATAACTTGAAGATCCTATGCAACTGCTCAACCTACAAAATTATAAATAAATTTCATTTACAGGTATCATTTTGGATGGATATACTGCATTTCACATGAATGCCACAGTACCAAAAACCCTCAATATAAGCATATACAGATATATGCCTTTCCAGTCAAAATAAAGATCTAGCATCTGATAGACTCCTTTTTTTCCTTTTACTTTCATATCCTTTTCTTATTCTTTGTCCCTTTCCTAAGGACAGCAATCTACAGTCAAATGACATTTGATGGAAAGACTACCCTTTGCTAATGACAATTCCATACAACAGGTAGTTAAGGAATGAATCAAGGTACCTCTGTTTTCCCAGGTAATATAGGTTTCCCAGCAAATAATTCCCCAAGTATGCAACCAGTACTCCATAAGTCCACTGCAGCTCCGTAGTGAGAGGCACCAAGCAAAAGTTCTGGCGGTCGATACCAAAGTGTCACCACTCGGCTTGTCATCGGAACCCTTTCCTTAGGATAAAAAAAGCTTGCTAAGCCAAAATCCGCAATCTTCAAGATGCCATTGTTGTTGATGAGAAGATTTGAACCCTTTATGTCACGGTGCAAAACACCACGACTATGACAGTGTTCAAGTCCACTTAGAAGTTGCTTCATGAAACATTTAACCTAACCGATAAAGAAATTAACATAAGAAATTGCAGAAAATGCTATAAAAAGAAGCAAATCTATGATCAATTGCAAACTTAAGGTAACTGCTGTAAACATGCTGCATTTAGGTATCATTACATTTACATATTAAAAGAAAAAGAAAAATCAGCTCTAGTTTATACCATTCTGGGGAACTACAAAAACCATTCTAAGGGTACCTGAGGCTCCGAAAACTTCATGCCAGGAAGTGATGCAAGTCCCACCAAATCATGTTCCATATACTCAAAAACAAGGTACAAGCTGCAGGATGTCTGGGAGGTGATCAAGCCCTCCAATTTAATTATATTTGGATGATCAAGCCTACGCAATATAGCAATTTCCCTGGCCATAAACTTAACACTCTCAGGATCTTGATTATCAAACCGTACTTTTTTCAAAGCAACAATCTTATCATGAACGACATCACGTGCTCTGTAAACACTACTATATGTTCCTTGGCCAATCTGCAAGATCAAGATAGCATCATGAGCATCAGGTACCATCACAAAATTCTAAACTGGAAAGAAAATATCAGTCAGGCAACAAAATTCCCAACCAACAAGGTGAAACTAATCTTCAAATTTCAATCAACTAGACTAAAAGGCAAACATGAAATGACACTTAAACTGACCAAGTAAATCGTCTGAAGAACTGTAATTCACCCGGCAATAACCATATTCACAATTCACATAACAAATGAATAAAATGCAAAGTCGTGAAATTGACATACTCTATCCAACTTCTCAAAGGTATTAGCACGCCTCGGTATCCATCCCTTGATAGCTTCACCTGCCACAGCAGCAAGCCAAGACGGCCAGCCTGCCGCCACCTGCTCCCCCTCTACACCTTTAGGTAATCTCCCTACGCCAGGATGATTAACTACAGTTTTCATTTCAAACTTCTCCATCTTCTTCTTCTCAATTTGCTCATCAACCTTCTTTTTCTTCTCAAGTTGATCTTGAATCATCCTCTTCTCAATCTGATCATCATTAGAAATCCTGTCAATCTTATGATGATCATAATACCGGTTCGAACCATTGACTTTCTTGTCAATCAACATAACCTTGGCATCATTGTTTTCCACTCTATCTCCTGATCGAATAATTTCCTCTCTTCTCGAAGAACTAACGCGAGCCGCATGCTTATTCAATGACTGTTTTCGATTAAGCCTCTCTGTTGGCCTCTCTCGGCTGTCTTCAACAGCTGTTGGCTTAGAACACTTACCACCCATTTTACAATATCATTAATTACAATCCAATTTTTTTTTTTTGGGGAAAAAATCGGAACTTTAATCTTCGAACACAAAATTCAGCTGCTAAATCAATACCAAACTTCTAAAAGCTCTTCCTTCATCCCAAAAAAAAAAAAAAAAAATCAACCCCACATCAACGTTTCAATCAATTCATAAACAATTCAAAAATACCCTTAATTTAAAAACTACAAAAACATGAAGAAAGTTGCTAAAGATTGAAATAAGAGAATTAGGAAAACTTAATGACCAAGAAAGCGAGATGGGTTTGTAATATGTTCTTGTGTTTGAATAGAAGATTGACTGTTCAACGCGTAAACATAATTACAGTTACACACGTACACGGGCATGAATGTATGCATATATGGGAATTTATACGAATATAAAAATATATAATGGAAAATAGATATTAGAGACGGCTTGTGCCGGCAAAGCAGTTTGTGTTGTGTTTGCTCAGTCAACAGAACCAATCGACATTCTCTTTCAAGACCAAAACAGGGTTGAATGTGTCATCATCCCCACTTTTTGTCTCCCTTTCTAGACGATGAACATGGTGATGATAGGCTTGAAACAGTTAAACAAACATAACAAGAGTCTTGTTTTTGTAATGGGTTCCAAAATAGATGTGCTGAGTCGTTGAGTGGAGTGTTGGCGTGGCCTTAACACGTTGCCAGCTTCGATTTGACATTACCCCTTATTTTGGTTTTGGTTTTAGTTTTGATTTGATTCTTTCGAAAGTAAGAAAGTCAAACAAATGTTTAAAATTTCGAAGTCGGGTTTGTGATGTCCCTGTTAATGTTAAAATAAAATTATAGCAGGAAATTTTTTACGACATTAATTTGTGAAAACGACATCGTCTCAATCGCATTTAAGATTTAATATTTGTTTTCTCTTTTCTGCAAACTATTGACAACTTTAATTTTGATTTATGTGGGAATATAAATTCACTCTATGTGGAGATAAAAATTTTAAAATATGGTTGTTTGGTTTTTTTTTTTTTTCATCTAGTGGTGGTGTTTATGAAATTAATTAATATTGAGTAATCTCTCTAATGTGATTTTATTAATTATGTTTAAAATGGTGTAAATTGATCTTCTAGATTAATATATACTTAATAAAAGTAAATAGAGATATAAATTAAAGAATTTTTTTTAAGAAAAAGGAAACTTGTAAAATATGAAAACCACACAAAATGACTCTCCTAAGACAAGTTATTGTCCTAAATGGAAGAAAATCAAATTAGAAAGCAACAGCACTTCCCAAACTCCAAGTAAAATTATTATTTAAGCAACATAATATTCTTATATTAATTATAGAAACACAAACTTTAAATGGTTATTAGACAAATTTGACATATATTATGGGTTTGGGCCACATAAAAATTAACATTTCAATAATAAAATAATGCTATCAAGAAAATATTGGTCGTTAATCTTTTAAAAAAATAATTTAAATTTGAGTTTTTTTTTAATATTAATATTACATCAAACTTCTATTATAAATATTATATTAGATATTATTATATAATATATTATTAGAATTATACATCACTCAACACTTAAATATACTCGAATTTACACACTTAAATACACTCAGATTCACATACTTAAATACACTCAAATTGAAATTGTACATTACTTAACTAAATACATTCGTATCCACACTTCTATAATAAGAAGACCAATACATTACTTAACATTTAAGTATATTTAAACCAACACTTTCAAAATGTGAAAATCATCGCTTAGCATTTAATTATATTTTGAACCATAAACTTAAGTACACTCAAATCGAGACTATACATCACTTAACACGTAATTATATTTTGACTCACACTTTTATAATAGAAAAATCAATACATCACTTAAAAGACCAACTATCCTTAAAGAAAAAAAGAAATATTTACTACACCTTAGATTACTGTTAAAGCTCGAACCTTTCACTTTAAGGGGATGCATAAATCTTGCCATCTGAACTAAACAGTTGGATGAGACTTTAAATTATTTAAACATATTTATTAAAGAAATTTAATTATTATAATTACCTATTACAATTAGTAGATTGCACCATCATATCCATATAGGGAGAGTGAAAATGAAACTACATTTAAAGTGAAGATGTAATTAACCCAATTCAATTTTCTAACTTCCAACTACTTATTATTGGATACCCATTAAAAACCATGCTTCAAATTAGATTGAAGTAACGCATTGGGTTTTAGCTTATAATAGTAGATTATACCAAATCAGCTCAATCTAAATATTTTATCATTTGATAATTATGGTAGACTCGCATCACGTTCCATTTATGAAAAATATTTTTGAGAAATTATAATTTGGTGTTAGGTGTCAAAGAGTCTAAATTGGCTTGTTTATTTATTATCACGGGCCAACCTTAACTATATCAATAATTTTTGACAAATAATTAAATAAGGAGGTTGAGGTAGTGCTAGCATGGTGGTTGAGTCATTACCAAATTTTTTTTAAAATGTAGATACTTATTAATTAAAGATTTATCAAAGTTCATCTAAAATAGTTAAGATTGGATTAGATTGTATTCATTTATAGTTTAATCAAAAGATAAATGATTTACCAAATCAAGTGACAGTCACCTCCACCATGAGAAGAAATGATTTTTATTTTTATTTTTGTTTTGTTTTGAAAGAAAGAAGTAATTGTACATTGTTGAATTTGTTGAGACTTTTTTTTACACATTATTATTAATATTATATTAGATTATACTATTAAATATTTTATTAAATTATACAATTAAATCATTGAGAATATTACTTTATATTTTTTTATATACATTCCACTTGAATTATAAAACTCTACAAAAATAAATAATAATTACAATACTTTAACATCTGTTAAAATTTAAATTCCTAGCTTAAATTAGAAAAACGCACAAAACATACCGCTGGACAAGCGTACAAGTGCGAATTGGTTGAGACTTTTAATAATGCTGCTGGAAATCTAACTGAGCTCAATTATAAACAAATTATTTAAGGCTAACGGAGGGCCCTGTGTATAATGGTTATTGCTTATTGGTTAGCTCCTTACAAAACATGCACCTATAAACTTTGATAGCTATTCAAAGCTTCAACATTCACGAGAGACGAGACTATACATTTTTTTAATTTCTAAAAAACCAGTTTAGTAATCAAAAGTGAACGAACCAACTATGTAAATCTAAAAAGATTCTAAATTTGCACGATGCATATAGTTTCTAAATATATATTCAATCAATATGTACAACTTGCAAGTAGCTGTATGAACATAATCTATGATTTATTTCAATTAAATAAATTTATTATTTCAGTTGCCTATAGATGCAATGATTTAATGGAAAATATTTAACTTTTTTTAATCTGAAAACACTACAATTGTCAAATAATACTACTTTCTTTAGTAAAACTAATTCAATTGAAAATTACAGTAAGATATAATTTTATAAGGGCTTGAATTTGACTTTTTTATAAATAAAAAAAAAAACTTATAACTTCAATAGACTAAGATAAATCTTCAGCTGCAAGAGCTAAAATAAAAGAAAAAAATTGGAAGCCAAATTACAGCATTAACTAGGTTTAGCGAATGCTTAGCCAAAGCATATGCAACACTATTAGCTATGCTACTAACAAATTGACAAGAACCCAATCTGAAAGAATTTAGAGAAAATTGAATATCGTCAATGAAATACCCAATTTCAGATCGCGGGACGTCTTTTTCACCGACCAAATTGATGATCGATAAAAAATCACTTTTGAAGATAACATGGGTAAAGCTAGAATTCATAGCTAGTTGGAGGCCGATAACATAAGCCATGGCTTCTAGCAATTCCACCGAGCCAATAATCTTGATAGGTTCTGCCACAGTCGCCAAAATTATCCCTCCATTGTCCCAAATCACTGCTCCAACCCCAGCTTTCCCTATAGATTTATTGACTGTCGCGTTACGGTTGATCTTCACTGCCCCTGCACGGGGGGCATCCATTTCACAACCTGCATGGCATTATGAACGCGACCCTCACCATTAGCTTCTTCAAAATCATTCAGCAAATTCTTAATCCAGCCCCTTAATTCAAGAAAGCTCTCCTCGTCAGTCCCCGATGAACCACATTATTCCGGTTACACCATAAGGCCCAACAACCAGCCACCCCCCATCTCTTCTACTCTGTCGACAACCCTTCAACAACGAAAGACGATATCTCCAAAATCTCCACTCGCAGAACTGATCGCATCTTCCAACCGTATAGGAATGTCCATTCCTCTCCAAAAATGCTTTGGTAATTTGCAAGACCACAAGATACGGGACAACATCTCCCCCCGATGGCGATACACTGGACAACAGTCCTCCACCGCCAATTTTCTTTGCTGGAGCTATGATGTAGTTGATAACCAATTAAAAATGGCCTTTCAGAAAAACAACTTCATCTTGTTTGGAACTTAGATGCGCCAGAACTCCCGCCACTAAGCCATCATTTCCTTCTTTATCGATGTTTGACTAGAGATCTTCAGCTCAACAGCCACCCTATACCCACTCTTAACTGAATAGTACTCCTTGTCGTGAAGCCAACATAATTTGTCTTGACGTCCCCACACTAACCTTGGCCACCAAGGTTAGTGCCAGAACTCGGATGTGCTAGAACTCCCCCAATCAAGCCATCATTTCCTTCTTCATCAATGTCTGACCAGAGATCTGTAGCTCAATAGGCACTCCGTACCCATTCTTAACCGAATAGTTCTCCTTCTTGTCATGATGCCAAGATAATCTGTTATGAAATCCTTACACTAACCTTCGAAGCCCAAGAATGTGTTGTTTAAAGAAGCATTCAAACAATAATTAATAATAAAGTATAATATTACAACGAAATAATCAATTATCATCCAACCATCATGTGCAAAATAAAAAAAATACCAAATTTAACAAGATTGGTAATATTATTTACGTCCTCCGGTGTTGTTGGAACAAATCTATTATTTTCAAAAGAAATTATAAAAATTTTAGGTTACAATACAAATTTTTAAACTATTAGGTTAAACTATAAATACTAAAATAGTATGATCAATACTATAATTGCTCAAACAGTAGGGTATTACTATAAATACTCAAAAATTAAAAAAAAATTAAATTCTTATAAACTTCAAGAGTTTAAATGTAAAATTCTTGAATTATAAGATTCTCATCAAAAAATCTTATAAATTGAGAGTTAAGAAGAGAATTATTCTAAAAGTACTACAAATAACAAAAAAAGCATTATTTTATATTAGCCTAATCAAGCCACCCTCATGTCATCTCCCACTAATGTAGAATTGGCTCTAATTGGCATATAAGCCAATTTCAACAAATCTCTACCTTGGCGAATATGCCAATTCTCTATAAAACTTCAATTTTTTTTTTCAAAATTCTCTATTCAAATGCAATGCCTCCAAATTTACGCCTATTAGCGCTATCAAATTCGAACTATATTGATTAAGTTCAAATAATGACTGAACTTGATTGCTGTTACTACCTTAGCCAACATATTTGCAAGATTCTTGGTAGTCCTAATCTTCTGAAATAATATTCTTCCTTCACTAATGATCTCTCGCACAAAATGATACCGAATATCAATATGCTTCATTCGAATATGATACACTTGATTCTTTGCTAAATGAATAACACTTTGACTGTCAGAATAAATATGAATCTTCTTCTAACAAATTTCCAACTCATCTAGCAATCCCTGTAACCAAATGGCTTCCTTTATAGCTTCTATAACTGCCATATATTTTGCCTCTATAGTAGACAAAGCAATTGTAGATTGTAAAGTAGACTTCCAACTCACAGGTGCTCTAGCAAGAGTAAACACATAACCGGTTGTTAATTGGCATTTATCCAAATCACTAGTATAATCATAATTAACATAACCAACAGCACATTAATCACATATATCATCTCTCTCAAAGACTAAGCCAACATCTACGGTCTTCTGTAAATACTGTAGAATTCATTTCATAGCCTGTCAATGTCTTTTACAAAGATCATGCATATATTTGTTCACTACTCCAATTGCATGTGAAATACCAGGTCTTGTATACACCATAACATATATCAAGCTACCAACTGTATTAACATATGAAACTCAAAACATATACTCTCGTTTCTCATATAAACTTAGAGATAAAGATGCACTAATTTTCATATAAGGAGCAAGTGGGATACTTATAGGTTTTAACTCCTCTGAAATGCCAAAACGTTGTAATACCTTCTTCAGATATTACTTTTGAGTTAAATAAATTTTGCCTCATTCTCTATCTCTACTAATCTATATGCCTAGTATTTTTTTAACTTCACCCAAATCTTTTATCTCAAACTTTCGGTTCAACTGAGTCTTCAATTTTCTAATTTCTTCGACATTCATTGAAGCTATCAATATATCATCGACATATAAGAGTAGATAAATAAAAGAACCATCATGTAGCCTCCGAAAATACACACAATGATTAAATTTGCTTTTTGTGTACCTCTAACCCATCATAAATCGATCAAACCACTTATACCACTGCCTCGGTAATTGTTTCAAACCATAAAGTGATATTTTCAGTTTATAAACCAATTTTTTCTTACCAGCAACTTTGAATCTTTCTGGCTGAGTCATATAGATTTCCTCTTCCAAGTCACCATGTAAATATACAATTTTTACAATGAGTTGAACTAGTTCAATATTTAACTGAGCTATTAAAGCCAATAAAATTCTAATAGAAAAATATTTCAGAATTGGAGAAAATACCTCATTGTAGTCAATTCCTTCCCTCTGTACATAGCCTTTAGCCACCAATCTTGCCTTGTAGCGAACATCTATCTTGTAATGAAATCTATCTTTCTTTGTATATACCCATTTGCACCCAATTGCCTTTTTACCCTTTGGTAGTTGAGCTAGCTCTTAAGTTTCATTCTTCTAAAGAGACTACATATCTTTCTTCATAGCTGTCTTCTACTGATTAACTTTAAAATGGTTGACTGTCTCTCTATAAGTAGAAGGAACATCATCATCTACAACTGAAAGTGTATAAGCCACCATATCAATAAATCGAACAGGTTTTCGAATCTCACGTCTTGGCCTATTTACTGTAATAGATTCTTATTGATGTTGAAGTTCCTGAGTAGAACTTTCTCCATCATCTTCCAAAACCACCTCTATCATAGGAGTACCATTATCTGTCTCTACAATCTAACTATGTTCAATATAGTTGTTTCCAACTCCACCTGCTGCTGAGTATGCTCCACCTATTGCGAAGTACTATTCATTATTGTCTAATTTTCTGATTTCTTCAACATAGAAGCTCATCAAATGTTACATATCTACTGAATACAATATTCCTCGAACTCAGACACCAAAGATGATATCTTTTCACTCTTGAAGAAAATCCTAAGAAAGTTACTTTCTTGCCTTTGGAATCTAGCTTCGATTCTTTCACATGAAAATATGCAGTAAAACCAAATACATGTAAATAATTATAATTAGAAACAGGTTGTCAAGATCAAACCTAAAATGGAGTTTTATCACCAATAGCAGCTAATGGTAGACAATTAATGAGATGACATGCATAAATTACAGCCTCAGCCCAAAACTCCTTGCCCAATTTCGCATTGAACAATATACACCAAATTTTCTCCAACAATGTCCTGTTCAAATGGAGTTCTATCACCACTAGTAGCCGATGGTAGACGATTAATGAGATGACGTGCATAAATCACAGCCTCAGCCCAAAACTCTTTGCCCAATCTCAAAATGGACAACATACACTGAACTTTCTCCAGCAATGTCCGGTTCATGCATTTTGCCACCATATTATGTTGTGGTGTATCTCTCACAATAAAATAACGTATAATACCTTCATCTTAACACAATTTTAAGAACTGATCACTGTAATACTCACCACAATTGTCTGTTCTGAGATGCCTTATTTTCCTGCCAATTTGTGTCTCAACGATTTTTTTTTTATTTAAAGAAAACACTAAGTATATCATTTTTAGATTTCAAAACGTACACCCAAGTTCTTCTGAAAAAATCATCAACAAAAATAATATACTAGTGCATATCTCTCATAGATGTAGTTTAAGAAGGTCCATATACATCTAAGTGACCACATCAAGAATACATTCAGTATTATAAATAACGGTGCCAAACTTCACTCTCTTCTGCTTTCCTATAACACAATGCTCACAAAAGTCTAGTTTACAAGTTTTTGCACATCTTAATAAGCCTCTTTTCACCAATCCGAATAAGGCTTTCTTACTTGCATGCCTCAACCACATATACCACAATCTAATGATATTTGAATTTACATCATTATAAAAAACTATAGCTGCTGATCCAATCACTATACTACCATTATAGTAATACAAATTGCTCATCTTGGTACCTTTCAAAGTCACAAGAGGGCCTGAAGTGACCCTCACAATTTTATCTCGTATAGATACAATACAGCCTTTAGATTTCAAGGCTCCCAAAGAGATGGGATTCTTCTTTAACTTTGGTATATACCGAACATCTGTCAGAACTTTAGTTGATCTGTCATCATTTCTCAATCGAATTGAACCTATCCTAGCAGTATAACAACTATCATTATTGTCTATACATACAACTCCACCATTAAGATCTTCAAAATTAAAGAACTATTCCCAATGTGGACACATATGATAAGTAAAACCAAAATCTATAATCCATTCGTCAGAACGAGATGTGGATAAATGACTACTTAAACAAAAATTTGACACACTATCATTACATACGCTCTCAACAACACATGCATCAGAAATAAACATTTCTTTTTCTTTCTTTTTCAACTTTGAACAATATTGCTTCCAATGCTCTTTCTTTCGACAAAAGGCACACTCATATTTCCTACTCTATCCCTCGGCTTAGATTTTTCCTTTTCTTATTTTCTACTCTGGCTACACCCTTTCACTATTAGTGCTTCTACTGACTCATCTCTATATTCTCTATAATTCTTTCTACGAATTTTATAGTTTGTTAAAGAAGAACAAACTTCTTTAAATGATAATTTATCATTTCTATGGATGAGAGTAATACATAAATTATCTAATTCATTCAGAAGAGAACTAATCAATAGCATAGCCTTTATTTCATCTTTAAAGGTTTCCTTTAAATTTAATAAATCAGCAATTAACTTATTAAACTCATTAATATGAGAACTGATACTCGTACCTAGTCTCAACTGAAGACGAAACAATCTTTTCAATAGATATAGCTGGTTCTCATTGTTTTTCTTCATATATTTGTTCTCCAAGGCCTTCCACAATGCATTGGTAGACTTTTCTTCTATGAACAAATACCTCTACTCTCTACACAGATAAGAATGAATCAACCCACAAGCTTTTATATTAAGCATATTCTAGTCTATCTCTTTGATATTTTTTGGTTTTATTTCTTCCAGAACTATATCTAAATCTTGCTGACACAAGCCGTCCAACACATCACTCTACTATAAGCCCAAATTATTTTGGCCATCAAATTTTTTCACATCTATTTTTGTACTAAACACTGTCACTGTCCTCATCGATGTAGATGATAATAATGCTATAGCTACCTTACACCAATGCGTTCGATACACAATATCATAAATAACCAAGTTCCACTAAATAATTATATCTAATCAACTAGTAATCCAAAATTTAATAACCTAGAATAATAGTAAGTGCTCAACAAAAAATAGTCACTCACCGAACTAAACTTGTGGCTCTGATGCCACTTGTTGTGCCAAGAAGCCTTCAAACAACAATTAGCAATAAAGTATAATGCCACAACGAGGCAACTAACCATCATCCAACCATCATATGTAAAATAAAAAGAACACTAAATTTAACGAGGTTCGATAATGTTACCTAAGTCCTCTGGCGCCGCTGAAATAAATTCACTATCTTTAAGAGAAATTATAAAATTTTGGGCCATAATACAAATTTCCAAACTTTTGGGCCATAATATAAATTTCTAAACTTTTAGGTCAACCTACAAATGCCCAAATAGTAAGGCTAATACTATAATTACCCAAGCAGTAGGGTATTACTACAAATGCCCAAAAATAAAAGAAAAAATTAAACTCTTACAAACTTTAAGGTCTTAAATGTAAAACCTTTGAACAATGAAGTTCTCATAAAGAGATTCTACAAATTAAGGAGAGAGAAAAGAATATCCCAAAAGTACTATAAATAATAAAAAGGGACCTATCTTATATAAGCCCAATTAAGCCACCCTCATGCCATCTTCTACCAATGTGGGATTGGCTCTAATTGGCATATAAGCCAATTTTAATAGAATGAGCTCTGCATCTTGCTAGACAAAAGCCTCTCAAATTAGTGGCTCATTCCAGTCCCTACTTAATAGGCACAAATCTAAGACTATTGCATCATTTTAGAGAAGCAAGGCCGTAATTGGTCTAAAGATAGTAGGCTTAGAGAGACACCAATAGTATACCCTCACCATCTCTTTTGATCCAATGCATTATCTTGATCCCTTCTCTAATATTTGTTTTGCCCACAACAAACTCCTCAAAATAAAAGACAATTGAGAGTCAATACCAACCTCTAGAAAAGACTCTCTTGTAAAGCATCTGCTCTTAAAGACTCTTACCAACAACGAAGAAGGGTTTCATTTCAAGTCTCTATTAATGTTTAGCTAGCATTGCTTTATTGAAATTAATAAAATCTTGAAAGCATAAACCTCCCCACTCATTTAGACAACATAACTTATCCCACCTTATAAAGAAAGAGAAAAGAATATATTTGGATACTAAGAGAAACGCAGAGAAAATTTCAATATGAAAATTTAAGCTTTCAATTTGATTTTTGTCTTCGTATTTTTCTCATTCTTCATAAAAAAAATAAAAAATAAAAAGCAATAGAGCTCCTTTTATAGTTACAAGCCTAATCAATTTACATGTGTCATTCTATCATCAATTCAAAGAAATCTGTTAACTAACTTGTAACAACCTTTGAGTGGGAAACTTTTACAAGAAATATAAAAACACAAAAATATAATTCCATATCAATGATTGAACCAGCTTCCTGCATCTCTGTTTCAGCTTCACTTCTTTGATCAATTGAGAATTGACTCTTCTAGCAACTTAATGTTGACTCTTACTAGCAATACTATTACTCAGCTATATTAACTTTTACTAGCAACTTTTGATCCAGCTTTTCTTTTTTTACAAAGACACCATTAGCATCAACCTGGACTTATACATCAATATCCCCTCACCCCTCCTGAAGCACAAGGTCAAGGGGTGACATTAAGATGGGAACTAGAAACGGACAAATTAGTATAGGACAAATGTTTAGTCAAGACATCTGCAACCTGGTCTAAGCTAGGAACATACTGAACCTTAACTTGATGATTAGCAATTTTCTCTCTTATAAAGTGTACATCCAACTCTATATATTTGTACTTGAATGAAATACTGTATTTTTAGCAAGAGCTTGTGCACTTTAGTTGTCACATCAAAGAATAGAAGTAATCTAAGAGATCTTTACTCTGCAGGTTGTCACTTGAAGTAAAGATTGTAGCCACATAACTTCAATGCATGTTGAGGCAATAGATCTTTACTCTACTTCTGTGCTACTCTTGGAAACAACACTTTGTTTCTTAGAAGACCATGAGACCAAGTTATTACCAAGGTAAACACAATACCTACTGATGGATTTTCTATCATTGAGGTTATTACCTCAATCAGCATCAGCATACCCTACAAGTTGATAATCACCAAATTTTTTAAACTTAAGACATAGTCTGCAGTAGCTTGCCAGTATTGTATTGTTGGTGAGGACAAAAACTAACAAAGTTTATGTACTGAAAAGGCTAACTTAGGCCTTGTTAATGCTGTATACCAAAAAGCTCCAATTATACTCCTATACTTGGTTCGATCATTAAGGTTATCACTTGTGTGTTCAAGTAATTTCTAACCAAGAACAATGGGTGCAGCCTTTAAATTCTCTTATACGAGCCTTTTCTAACAGATCATATATATATTTTTTGTTTGAGACAAATGCAGCCCATTTTCTGTTGGTTTAACTTCAATGCCAAGAAAGTAGCTTAACTCCCCTCAATCTTTCAGGAAAAAAGTACTATTAAGAGTATGAATAAATAGCTCTAGCATAGGTGTATCATCGACATAAACTAGAGTAAGTATCAATTTTCCAAAAACAAACTTTATGAACAAATATGTATTTGTTTGGAAATGATGAATCCCCACTGAATCAATGCTTTTTTCAACTTATCAAGCTAGGCCCTTGGAGCCTGCTTCAAATCATAGAGGGCTCTTTTTTTTTTTAATTTGCAAACATATAAAGGATGGGTAGAGTAAACAATCCAATTGGTTGCTTCATATAAACTGATTCAATTAGGTTGCCATTTAAGAAGGCATTGTTAACAGCCAAGCTAAACACAACTCTCACTGTTGAAGACTTAATAACAGGACTGAAAGTGTAAAAATAATCAATACGTAGAGTTTGCAGGAAGCCTTTTACTATTAATCTTGCTTTAAATTTGTCCACACTGCCATGTTATTTATATTTTGTTCTAAAACCGTTTGTTATCAATAACTTTGGGTGCTTCTATTTCTGGTACAAGGGTCTAGGTATCATTTCTTATGAGAGTTGTGTATTCTTCATTCAGAGCTGATCTCCAACACTTACTTTGTAAGACTTCAGCAATAATTTTTTGTTCACCTGCAACTTCTAAATATACTATTTTGGTTAAGTACATTTTTGGATTAAATATTCATGATCTTGATCGAGTTATCATAGGATATACTGAGTTAAGATTTTGTGTTTGAGGTTGTTTGTTTGGTCTAGTGTCTTCAACTAGTGAGCTACGACTCAAGGAGTCTAATGGTGTAGGTATAGTGTGTAAAGGCTACTAGGTTGATATGTCATTAGTAGAGGATTTTATAGTATCTACTATAGAAATTATGGTGAGAGACCTTTTACTACTAGAGATTATTATAAACTTAAATATATCAGTATGTTCAATAGAAAGAAGAGACTCATATTTTTCAGAAACAAACTGTGACCCAAGAAATAGTTGATTATAAGGAAAAATTGTCTCATTGAAAGTAATGTGTCTAACAATGTAAACTTTACTAGATGAATGCAAACATTTGTACCCGTTATAGTCTACATTATAGCCTAAGAAAACACACTTGTCAGTATAAAAATTTAGTTTATTTAGAAGATAAGGCCTAAGATATAGAAAGCATGTACAACCAAAAACTCTTAAAAAATAATAATCAGCTTTTTATCCAAAAACTTTTCCAAAAATAATTGTAAGAAGTTTGTTAATTAGATAGAAAATAGTACCAAAAGCATCCCACCAAAATAAAGAGGTGTAGAAGTATAGGCAAGTAATGATAGACTAGTTTTAGTTAGTGTCTATGCTTCCTCTCAATGACACTATTTTAATGATGTGTGTGAGGGCAAGGATGCCTAAATTGAATGCCTTCTTAACTTAGAAAAGAAGTGAATAACCTAAATTCTCCCCCTAATCTAACTGAAGGACTTTAATGGATTTATCTAATTATTTTCAACAATAGATTTATACTATTTAAAGATCTCAAAACCTTCATATTTTTTTATGGGGAATAGCCAATTGAATCTAGTAAAATCATCAATAAAACTAAGATAATACCTATAACCATCCCCAGATATGACTGAAGAAGGTCCTCACACATCAATATAGAAAAGCTCTAAAGAATTCTTGGTTTTTATATCAGTATAAGGAAAATGAAGCTTATATAGTTTTCCTATTTGATAAGAATCACAAAATTCAGGCTTGAACTCTTTATTATTCATTAAATCAAGATTACAAGTATTGATTATATTTTTTAGCACAAAAGAACTTGGATGTCCAAGACTTTTATGCCATAAATTATAATTGGAAGTATTTTGAAAACTTGACACTAAAGCTAGAGCATTATAAGCAATTGAACTTGAATTTTGAACATTAAAACCAACAAATGAATTAGTTGCACAATCTGATTCTTATTTATAAGACTATGTTCATTGCTAGAACAAAAGGATAACATTGATAAAGGATGTGGATTTAACATTGAGACATAATATTGAATAAAAGCATATGACAAATTGTTCAAAAAAGGTCTAGACAGTAGCTTATACAGCCCCCTCACAGCAATACCCTTGGGCAGCACTTTTCCTCTCTTTTTGTCCTCAACAAGACATATGTGAGAATGAAATTTAATAAGTATATCATTGTCATTAACTAATCTTGATACACTTATTAAATTTTTTGTTATTGAAGGAACATAAAGAAGGTCTCTTAGAACTGGTGCATTAACAGAAAATGATTTATGTCAACTACATTGTGTAAATAGTATTTTTAAACCACATCCATTGCCAATCAGGAGCTATTCATTACTTGAATATTCAACTTTTGTGGCAAGATTGCTGGGATCATTTGCTAAATGATGTGTGGCATCAGAATCAAGATACCAATTATGATCCAATTGCCCTATCTGATCATCATGAGTTGCAATATAAGCTGATGTATTCCCTGTCATGTTAGGTGGACCACCTGGCCTTTGATTATTATAGTTTTGTGAACTATTTCCACCATAGCCATCTTGATTTCTTGAATCATAGTCCTTGTAGTATCTATTATAGCACTTAGATGCAGGATGACCTGGCTTCTCACAGATCTGACAAATTAACTTTTGAAAATTTCCCCTACCAAACTGATTGCCTCTTTCTGCATTTGGATTTCTGCCTCTCACTAGCTAACCACCTTTTCTAAAGTTATTATAACTATTATTATTATAGTAGCCAACATTACCAAAATTATTATTGTTGTTGTAAAAGTTATTTCCTCTACTAGTACCATTAAAACCTCTTCTCTTGTTTGCCTTTTGAGCATTATTTGTTGCATGATCATTCTGATCTACATGCTTGTTTTCAGAATTTTACAGCATTCTTTCCTCTTAACTGAGAAGCAGGGAATATGCTTTATCTAAGCTAATCAAACCAAGCTAACTTGTAATTAATGCAACCACCGAATCATAATCTGAATTGACTCAATTAATCAAATATTCAATAAACTCATAATTCTCAATTGAACAACCAGTTATAGTTAACTCATCTACCAAACCTTTTACCTTTAAAAATAGTTAAACATTGACAATTTCCCTTTATTAATTATTTCTAACTTCCTTTTAAGTTGAATAGATCTAACTTTAGACTAAAAATAAAATTGCTTTTCTACTGACAACCAAAGCTCTTTAGAAGTTTGATAGGAAATTACAAGACTTAGTATTAAATCATGAATTATTAAGAGTCACTGACCTAATAAGGACTAATCATGTCGTATCCATAACTCATATGCTGGATCTTCTTTTTGAATATGTTATAGAACTTTTTTCTTACCATTGATGAAGTCTTCAAGCCTATTTCCTTTGATAACTATCAAGACTTGTGAATTCCAGATCACATAATTGGTTCTTATAAGCTTCATAATTGAGGGAAAAGAAAATTTTGTAATTGACAATGAATTGAGATTATTTGAAGAGAGATTTACACCAAAGATATTAGCTTTGGCCATTAATGGCTCTGATACTATATAAAAAAAATAGAAAAGAATGTGTTTGGATACTAAGAAAAATACAGAGAAAATTTTAATCTGAAATTCTAAGCTCACAATTTGATTTCTGTCATCGTATTTTTCTCACTCTTCATAAAGAAGCAATAAAGCTCCTTTTATAGTTACAAGCTTAATCAATTTATACATGTCATTCTATCCTTAATTCAAGAAAATCTTTTAACTGACTTGTAACAACCTTTGAGCGGGAAACTTTTACAATAAATATAAAAACACAAAAAAATAATTATAAAATTAGTAGATAATTCCACATCAGCAATTGAACCAGCTTCACTTTTTTTATCAACTGAGAATTAACTCTTCCAGCAGCTTAATCTTGACTTTTACCAGTAACACTATTAGTCAGCTAAATTAACTTTTACCAGCAGTCTTTGATCTAGCTTTTCTTTTCTTACAAATACATCATTAGCATCAACCTGGACTTATACATCAATACACCTAGCTTAAAGAATATTCTTCTTCACATTTGTCTCCTCTACAAAAAATCAACACAACGTTGAGAGATTTCTTTACACAGAGAAATCGGGAGGCAAAAGGAATTCATGACATATATTGGGATGGATTGAATCACTATTTTGAGCAGTACTTCATTACCTCCCATAGAGAAAAGCTTTGACTTCCAATCTTACAACTTACCTCAAATTTTTAACTTGATTGAATTAAACAACCCATTTTTATTACTGCCTACAAAGGTTAGAAAGGTTAAGTATCTTTCATGACACTCTACCTTAGTCATATTAAGAATTTCTTCTATATTGTCCATAATATTCAGGCTCGTCTTTTCTCCAAAGGCCACGACAGATTTTGTATAATTAACAAATTAACCAAAAGCTCTTTCATTACATATTAGAAACAGCTTAATAGTCAAACAATCCTCCAATCTCTCTTTACCAAATAAGAAACTATCATCCGTGAAGAAAAGATGGGTAATATATGGGCAAGTAAGGGCAATTCATAGTCCTACAAGAGACCCATTATTCTCCGCTTAAGATAGAAGTGCTGACAAACCTTTTACACACAACGGAAATATATAGGAGACAATTGATCCCTTGCCTTAGACCCATAGATTATTTTAAAATCACCATACACTTCCCCATTGATTAGAAATAAATATGACACCATCATAATATACATCATAATTTTCCTTAACCCATTCTATAACAGCTTTTAGAAAACTCCATTCTACTCTGTCATAAGCATTGGCCATATCCAACTTCAATGTATAACCACTCTTACTATCTTTCAAAATCCTCTTGAGGAAAGTGGAGACACTCAAAGGCCACCATAGCATTATCTATAATTAATCTTCTAGGAATAAAAGCACTTTGAGCCAGCGAAATTATCTTCGGCAAAAGTATTATAAGTCTATTTTTGAGACACTTTGATATAATTATAAAGCACATTACATAAACTTATTGGCCTATAATCAACTACCCTTTCTGGGTTCGTGATTGATAGTGGCGTAGATGTACTAGTATATTTAGCACCTCAAATGAGATATTTGCTCTAAATTCTTAGTTTTGGTCATTTAATTGTGTTTTTGATCATAAATAGGTATACAACAGAAAATGTGATGAATAGGAACAAACAGAAGGCAAAACGGATGAGAAACGAATAAGTTGCACTCAAAATACAAATGTATCTAAATCTAAGGCTGAGCACTGCAATGCCCAGGGCAGAGACATGAGCATTGCAGTGCTCAGCCCTAGCACCGCAATATCCATACGACGTATAACACCTTCTCTTTTAGTCTTATTTTAACTTAGATTTGAACGCCCTCAACTCTAGGTTTCTTATACTTATAAAAAAAAAAACACATTTTTATGAGCCAAAATACAAACTTTTTGGAAGGCAAAACTTAGCAAGATCAAAGCTAAGATTGAAGAATCAAGCTTTAAATTAAGAAAGAGAGAAAAGTAACACAAGATGTCTTCTTGATTAGTTTTCCTTCCCTTTTCTTATCATTATGTTCTTGTTCTTGTTGTTATTCATAAATTGATTTAATACTCTTAGGTTTGTGATAGGCTAAATGTTGTTGATCTACGATTAAACTTTTGAACCTAATATGTAATTGGATTTATTATTTCTTTTGTTTATGATCTCAATGAAGTAGAATTTTCTTTAATCTATCTTGTGCGTAATGCAATCATTATTTCTGGCCAACTTAATGATTGATTTAAGAACCATAATGAACTTAACAAATGGATTTGTGTATTTAGCTTAGGATAAATTAATGCATGATCATAAGGTAACAACTATGAGTTTCAAGTAGGATAGAAATATACTTAAATGGTATGTGTGGTATTATTTAGACTTGGTCTTAATGAATTATATTCTATATAATGTAATACGATAGCGTGCATTTGCGCTTAGCTACTAAAGCATACATTAGTAACCTTAGGAATTAAGACTATGAGGGTTTTATTAATTATACTAAGGTTTTCTCTATTATTAAATACCCCCAAGCAAACTTACATAACATCATTCCCCACTATATTCCTGTACTTCTGGAAAAAATAGAGCCATCTATTCCTAGAGATTTTGTAGGAAACATTTTATTAAGGGTCGTTTTGACTTCTTCACCATTAAATAGGGCCAATAAAATGGAGTTATCAATCGAGTTCAGCTTCACTTCCAAGGCATCCAACATTGATTCCATTACCTATTCATCGACTTGCCTAACTTGAAAAATATCTGTAAAATTATCTAAAATAATCAACCCAAAATCTCCTTGCTCCTCTTTCCAATGACCCATTTATCAAATAGGCCCTAATTTCATTTTTCTTTCTTTTTTTTTGGCTATCCATCATGTGGAAGAATTTAAAGTTCCTGTCCCTACCCTTGAGAAACATTATTATAGACCTTTGCCTCCAATAGGTCTCACTCTAATCATACAACATAGATAATTCTCTCTCAACCTTCTTAATAGCTTCCATGTCATTATTTTACCTCCAATCAACTTGTCTAGCTTTTTTTGAAGGCTTTGGATTTGAATCTTTGTTCCCCTAAAAGTCTTCATCCCTAAAGATCGAAGGATACTGCCACATGTACTCGATTTTGTTTGCACTTCATTACCTGTATTGACCACTTTTTCTTCTTCCAAACCCTTCCAAATGACACCCTCACACTGTTCACTTTATGTTTATATTTCTTCAAATAAGAACCATCGAGATTTTACCCCCAACTCACCCTCAGGCCACTGTTTCATTTTATCTCAACAATAAAGGGCGGAGATTAGATTTTCACATCGTCAAATGATGCACCTTGGTAGATGGAAAAAACTCAAACCAATCCATTGTACTCATTGTCTTATCCAGTCTTTCATAGACACTTTTCCTATAAAACCTTTGATTCCACCACATGAAAGGGATTTCCTAAAAATCTAAGTCCACAAATTGACACCAATCCAAAGTCTCCTTAAACTTTCTCATTTGGCTATAAGAGCGGTCTGCATCATCAATTTTCTCACTGTCCTTCACTATTTTATTAAAATCCACACCATACAACCATGGTAACTTAAAAAGACTAACCAACCTTTTCTAAAGAACCCAAAATCAATGCCTTTCCAAAGTATTTGACAAGCAATAAAAATTAGTGAAATACCAAATTTTACCTAGGGGATGCAAGAACGATTTTAACATTTTTTATGTCTATTTTAATTTGACATCAAGATGGTATAAGAAAAATACCTCAATTGCGAATTTTTCACGGATATTTTCTGTTAACACCAGCAAATCTTCTACATTGTATCTCCCACCAATGAACTACTTGTGTGGATGAATTGATAAATTGCAGAAGATCTAAATTCTGTGTTCTTAATTTTTCTTTCTAGAAAAATTTTGCTCAAAAGAAGCACTAATGAAGAATACATAAAAGGTGATTCTAAACCCCTTATTATGGTAAAAGAATCCTCATGTTATCTACGCTCTTAATCCTAATAGAATTATGATAAAATAATATCTTTATATTATTTTAATTTAAACAATTAAAAGGATAAAGATAATATCTAATATTATCTTTAATTAAATAATTTAGATAATTCATAATATCTAATTATTTAATTTAAATAAATAATTTAATTATTTAATATAAATAAATAATTTAATTATTTAATATAAATAAATAATTTAATTATTTATTTCATTTTATAACTATTATAGATTAGGCTAGTAATTGATTGAGTCTAACAAATTTAATCAAATTAAACATGGGCCAATCAAATTAACTAATTGGTCTTAATAAGTTTAATCAAATTAAACTTGAGCCAATTAATATTTTAGATCCAATAATTAATTTAATAGTCCATTTCAGTGTTTATAGAGCCAGCATGGGACCTGATAGACTTACAAAATTAAACTTCAATAAATTAAATTATTTGATTAAACTCTTTAATCAATATAATTTTATTTATTAACTTTATATTACTCCGCTAAAAATATAAAACTGAATTCTTAATTTTGTAGATAAATTATAAAATTAAAAACTATCGTCGTTCATTTAATAATTATTTCATATAGATCAATCATCCACAAGTGTTCATCATTAGAGTTAGGTCGAGTGTCTGTTAACCTCTCTAATTACATCTTTATCCTTAATCCACATTGATCCCCTTTTGAACATTTAATTTGTGAAATTTACAAATTTATTATTTCTTTTAACTCTTAAAGAAAACTGAGCGCTTATTATGTTCAAGACCAGAACTAATTATCATAAAAATAACTTATCTAACTTCTTCTAAAAGATAGTGGATTCCATATCTATTCATTTTGTAACATTTATAAAATACTTAATAATTGACTGAAAATCTTTTACAGTCTTTTTCTTATAAATTAATAAACACAACTCAATGAATGAGAGTTCATTAATCACTCATGATTAAGATTAATCCATATATGATTATATTGTGATAAAATAAATTCTCTTTACTAACAAAGATTAGTAGAGAATTAATTTTATCGTGGTCCAGTCTTATATAATCAACATTATACAAAGTACATCTATTTTCTATGTCAACACATAAAATTATCCGGATAAGACTATTGTATACAATATACAAATAGACCGCAATTATAGTTTATCAAAATAAAGTTTCCGTCTTCATTCAGACTAAAGGCAAGTTTAGATTATTACATTTAAACTTAATCCTCTCGTATATAATTATCATATACTAAGTTTAAGGTTACATATAATAATCAAGAAATTTTATGATATTTGAATAAAAACAATCATAATTGCAAATATAATATTGAATGAACAACCTCTATTAATTATTTTTAACAATATCTAAATATAAATAATTATGCTTTTAAGGCACACTTCCAACAGGGAATCCTTGATGACTGCATCAATATGAGAGATAGTATAGGAAAAAAAATCATAATCTCCACCTCATCCTTTCATGGAAGCGCCAAACCATCACTCATCCCCTCTTTTGTCTACTCCAAACGCCCAAAAAAAAAACCTAACAACACTTATGCATGTTCGAACTATATGCTTGATGATTAACAAAAACCTAATGACACTTGTGCACGTTCGAGCTGTATGTTTGATGATTAAGTCTCTATTAGGAACAAAACAAAGGTTACAACACTGTATCAACTCTTTCAATGCTTGTAACATTTCAGGGCTCCCTAGTTCTTAGACTTCCATCTTATACAATTCATAATTAACAGCAGCCCTACATCGTAGGATCTACTGATGTAGGTAATGGGAGGAAAGCCTCAACCGCATTGATAATAATCGTAAAACTAGGAATAAAATCAAAATTAATATTGCTAAAATCCAATCGTTCACTATGTTTTGATCCCGCCCCATTCCTGGTCTTTTTTTTTCAGTAAATAGGACCAAGTTACTTACTTCACTCTTACGTTTACTAGAAGTAGCAGAGGAAAAATCATGCAACAAAACACTGCATGAGGCCAAAGAGTGGCAGTTGGACCTCCTTTGCTTGACCCAACCTATCTCGCCTTAGTTTTCCACTTAGCATCTTAACCCCTATGAATTTGGAAAGATTTGCCATCTTCCCCCTTTCCCCTTCGCAGCAGCACCAGGCCTCATACTTGAACTAGTATATATTGAAGTATTAATGCTATAGAGCTCACTTGAGTTGATAAAGTATATTTCCAAGATTATCTGAGCTCATAAAGAAGGTTTGAAGTTCGATATTAGAGTTAGTTTCTCAAGGTGTTGATGTAACAAGTAAAGTAGTAAGCAAGACTCAAAGAAATACGTACATTTATGTTTCTAGCCAAATTATTGTTAGTTAGTTAGAGTGCTAAATACTGATATTGCTTGAATTAAGGGCAGTATACCACGTGTATAAGGTTGTTACAGTGCTACTATATATAGTAAGTTCTACCTTAGAATCATTATTAAAAAAAAACACATAGTTTGATTAATAAAATTATGCTGTTTCTTTTTCTCTATTTTCTCAACAACTATTCCAGGTACCAAATAGCTTCACTTTTGTTATATGGTATCAGAGCCATCAATGGCTAACGCAAATAACTCTACAGTAAATCTATCATAAGTAAATCTAAATTCTTCAACGAACATGAACTATACTTTTTCATTGACAATAAAGCTTACAAGATCGAATTATAAAGTTTGGAAGTCACAAGTTCTTATTGGAATACGAGGCAATAGGCTTGAAGGCTTTCTTAATGGAACAAGAAAAGCACCAGATCAACAAGATGATGTTGTAGATAATCTAGAACTAGAAGCATGGATCACGCAAGATCAATTACTTCTTAGTTGGCTGGTTTTTACGATTTATGTTTCAATTCTATCACTGGTAATTAATAGTCAATCTGCAAGAGAATTATAACTGTCTATTGAAAACTAATTTAGATCTAAGTCTAAGGCTAGGTCTATTCAATTAAAATGAAAGTTAACAACTATTAACAAAGGCTCTCTCTCAATGTCTATGTATTTTCTAAAAGTTTAGAACATAGTTGATAAACTCACCACAGCTGGATGTCTAATTGAGGAAGAAGAATTCATTGAGTATCTCATTACTAGGTTGGAGCTAAGTTTGACTTTGTAGTTGTGTTAATAACAAGATTGGTCAGATTAGCTTGAATGATGCATATGGTATGCTCTTAACACAAAAGAGCAGAAATTTACAAAATTTTGGTAAAAATGAACTTCATAATGGTTATGTAGCAAATTATGTACAGAAAGGTCAGAAAAAAGAAGTTACAACAATAATGAAAGAGGTTTCAATGGCTTTGGCAATAATAATCAATCACACGTTTACATAAACAGTAGTCCTAGTAATGAAAATTTTAATAGTTCTGAAAATCAAAATGTATTTGAAAGAGGAAGTCAACTAGGAAGAGGAAGAGATCAGAATCAAGCATAAGGAAGATCAAATCAATTTGGCAGAGGAAACTTACCTAAATTGATTTTTCAAATATGTGAGAGATAAGGTCATTCAGCATCAAAATGTTACTATAGATACTACAAAGACTATGAACCTAAAGAACAGTATGGTTATGGGATGAACAATAATCAGAGGTTCAATAATAATGGATCTGGTGGCTCAACTAGTCCTAGTGCAAGTAGAGCAGTGTTTATGGCAACTCAAACATTTCAGGATGACACAATTGATCAAAATTGGTATCTTGACTTAAGGGCGACTCACCATTTGACTAACAACATCAATAATTTGAATACCAAGCTGAATTCTCAGGTAATGAACAATTGATAATTGGTAATGGTGCTGGTTTAAGAATTTTATTTACTGGTGATACTTAGCTTAGAACAAATTTTGGTAATAGCTTGGTTCTAAAAACTTTACTGTATATGCCTTTAATCATAAAATACATGATTAGTATCTCAAAATTAGTTACTGATAATGATGTTATTGTTGAATTTTACTCTCACATATGTTACATTAAGGATAAGAGAAGAGGAATTCTGCTGATCAATGGTGTTATTGTGAGGGGACTTTATAAGCTGGTACTTACACCTGATTCTTCATATGATCCAAATTCTTTTATTGCTTAAACATTGTTAGATACTCATCCTCTGTCTATATTTTCCTTGTATTCTAAAAATGAATCTTGTAAGATAAATAAGAATCAATTATATACATCTGATTCAGTTTCTTTCAAATGTAATCCAATGTCATTGGCTTCTGTGTCATATAATGTTTATGTCCAGTCTTCTAAAGGTCAGAATGTTTCAGATTACAATCATTAGCATCAAAAACTTAGACATCCAATTGAAGTTCTTGCATCAATGTTAATTTTGATCATACCCAACATTAGAGAAGTCTAAGTTGGCTTCGGCAATTCTCGATCATCACCAAAATTCTTCCCAATAGTTCTTCGACTAGCTAAGAACCTTATAACTTTGAACGTGATTCTTCTCAACTACAATTTGATTCCTTAGGAACCAAAGCCTCCATAACACAATCACCAACAATTCAAATTTATCAGCACTTAAATGCGACCTGCATTCAAGGAAAAATTTCAGCATTGAGGTATTGTGAATCAGATGAACACCTTCCATGAAAGAGCAGGCCTGTTAAACCTTCTTCAATGAGTCACACAGCCTCAAAGCATACACTAAATTCTCGCCACCGTTAGCATAGCGCGAACAAGCTTCATCAACTAATACATGGTGTCTCTTTAGTTTAGAGAGGGCTAAAATCCATCCATTCGTTACTTTCTATAAGAACACTTTAATATTTGAAGGAACAACCATCTTCCACATATATTGCCACTAGGAACGTGAAAAAGCTCTTTTAAGGTCATATGACAACCAATACCCACTCTTGACAGTGAACTGGTCGTATTTATCGAAATGCCATATAAGAGAATCACTATGTTGCCGCATGAAAGAGTGCAAGGAATGCTTAGAATAAGTTTGTATTCATCCTCTAAAAATCACCTACTTAAGAGATCTTGATTCTAGTAACCAAATGGAAGAAGGTTAGCCACTAAAGTGTTCAGGCAGTTTACGGGGAAACAAAGACTTAAAAGGGAATGTTGTTGAGCCCATAAAATGCTCTTTTAAACAAGAGAATTTGATTTTTGTTGGTGTGCCTACAAAAAAGATAAATTAAGGAAATAAAAACTTTAGAGAATTTGGATGCTAAAAACTTAGAGCAAATATCAATCGCCATCCTTACTTGACCAATATTACTTGATTAAAAGATCTTAATGTTAGGTTTTATTATTTTTTATGTGAGCTCACATATTAATAATAATTTGATATTATGAGTTATTTTGAATAAGGACCAATTTAAGTGATTTATTTGTGTTATATTTTATTAGGCTTTAGAAACATCTAATTTAATATGAGCTTGTTATATGTAGAAATCAAATACTAGTTAGATTATAAGTAATAGAATCATAATTTAACCTAGTATGTAAAGACTATTTTTAGAGTTGTAGTCCCCAAGTCAAACTAATACACGTTGAGCTCTTCTCCTCTTTTTTATCATAGAGAAAAAACCTCATTGAGTTTACATAGATTTGACTGTGAAATACCATTACACTCGTAGTTCTTATTTAAAGTTATTAATTTTCAAGTTCTAATCACTATGCATTTCTCAGATATATTTTTTCTTAACATCCTATCTTGATAATTTGATATGATAGATCTTAAGTTATATTTATATAGATATGAATCCACATTATTGTTATATCTAACAATTAACTCCTACAAACCCATTCTTTCATCCCGAAAGCACAATGCTTGACCACATTTCTACTTTGGGAGTAAAGTGGAATCATGTTTGCTCTATTCAACACATCTTCAACATAACAAGGGTTCATAATTTAAGAATAAATATTTCGTCATTCTTAAATTTCTTTTGCTACTTCAAGATATATTAAGGTGGGTTTATCATTGTTTCTAAAATATTATTTTTCCAAGTAAAATAAAAAAGGTGTTTAATAGTATTTGCTAAAAATAATATCAAAATTTTGAAAAACAAAAACAACTTAAATGTGTTGGTATTGTTGAAAGTTCTATACTTACAAAATTGAGATATAGTCTTCCTATTTCAATTAATATATCACCAATTAATGATTATTATATATGTGGTGTTTATTGATTTTTTAATTATTATTAGTGAATAAACATCCTCTCCTAAACTAAGCTTTTAAATATCCTCTTTCGTGTGTTTTGTATTAGGTATGGGTAATCAAATCTAATTTTTTTATTATTTTTCTTTTTAATAATCACCAATCACATACTAGTAAAAGATAGCTTAGAAAATGATCTAGATCTGTTATTAATATAGTAGTTATACAATATCAATAAATAAAAATACATCAAATATTAGAATGCAAATTTTGTATTTTAACGAGTAAATTATTGTTTGTGACTTTTCTATTATAAATTAGAAATATTATCCAATTTTGTATTTTCAACTATTAATTTGGAAATAAAAGGTGCCAGACATATTTTGTGTACTATTTTTTGTCTATTTTTTAAGATAATTTTTTTGTTTACATAAACGGAAAGCATTTTTAAAAATGACTCCAAACATTTTTAACAACTAAGCTCCTTAACTAGGTGTTAACAAATTATTAATGTAAATCTATTGATGTTCTTTTTATAAGGTCAAGTCAAAATAAACCTCTCTTACACACCAATGAAATCACCCATAATTTACACGTAGATTGTTTTTTATTAATAAATTATATATGGATTTAATCAAATATTTTTAAAATAACCCATATTTTACACGTAAATTTTAGTGGTTTTTTTAACTTAATTCTGAATTCAACTTAATTTAATTTATTAAATTATTTAAGTTATTTAGTTTTCAAATAAAATTAAAATTTTAACTGAATTTTGAAATAAAATTTTCAGCTTTTTAATTGAATGTTAAAAACTTGCATGATATAATTAATTTAATTTTTACATATTTATAATATTACATCTTTATTCACATAAAAATCATATATTTTTAAAATGTAAATTATTTCAAATACATACTAATTTGTGGTGCTGAATTTTATTAATGTATTTAAAAACAATTATAGGTCATAAATAGCTATAACAAAATTCATATTAATATTGATTCAATATTAATTTGTATAATTAAATATTATGTTAATTAAATAATTTACATATTTTTTATTAATTTAACCTTTAAAATTTATAAGATATTAAAAGTAAAATTTTAGTTTTAAATTATTTTTTATTTTAAAAACTAAATAATTTAACATTTATATCTAAATATTAAACATAAAAAAATAAATATACCATTTAAATTTATTAAAAATTTAATTAAAAATATAATATCTAAAAGTTTTTTATTCTGTTAAGTGTCTTATTAAATCAGTTTAAATTTTAAAATTTTCTGGATTAAGAACAAAAAAATAAAGAAAAACTTTCAAAAAGGGCCCCTGTTTTTTTAATGCATTATTCTTTTTAAATCACACATGAAATTTCTAATCTTTTTGTAGCTAAAAGCAAACTTTAGAACACTTTTACTCCTCAACCATATTTTGTCCAAATTAAAATAATTTATCCAAAAAAAAAAGGAATATCAAAAGCCCAAAAAATACACACATTTCTCTTCAATGATTTGATCAAGTGAACGATAAATTATTAAAAATCAACATAAAATACTTAATAACTATATTGAATTAAAGATATATTATGCAATAATCTTTGAAAATAATTTTTTTTTTTTACAATATGTGTTTAAAATGAGTATATTGGCTAAAAATAAGTGAAAATGGTGTAAAATAGTATAAAATTAGTGCAAAAATAGTGAAAATGAATCTTATGCGAAAATTAAAAAATTTTGGTGCAATGTTTGCAATTGACGCATGCTCAACGTGTCGCACACTATGCATGATTTTTTCAAATTTGATTTTTTTTTCAATTCTAATAATATTTTTGACAAATTTTCTTTTGTTATAGGTATCATAAAGCATGTTTCAACTATTTTATGCTTTGAGGAAATGTGTGAGAGTTTCAATGATAGTGATGAGAGATATATCAAATTTGGAAATATTAGTATTTCAATTCCAAAGAATGTAAAATATAAAAGCATTGTTGAGAAAAGTTTTTCATGTAATTGGAGTTGATCATATATAGTATAAAATGTCTATGAGAATTTTTATTGATGCAAAAAAGGTGAAGTTGAGACCAATTACAATTGCAAATGATGGTGATGTGTAGTTTTGGTTAAGTCTTTATAAAAACAAATTAACACCTCTATGTGTAATAGTAGATGTTCAAGCTCCCATATTTGAAAATAATACAGAGGTGCTAGCGAGAACGAATAAGTCTATCCTAAGCACTTTATACCCGCAAATAGTAGTAACCAAGTGAATAGCATAACCTAACAATACCAACAATTTTATTTTCGACAAACACTACAAATGATCATTATTATTCCCCTCCGATATTCAACAAAGACCCAACTTATATGCACTATAATAATCAAATAAATGGGGATGATGATGGTAATAAAAATGATGATGGTAATGATAGGGATGATGATGATGATGATGATAAAGCTAATTATAGAATTAAAACTGATGGATTCAAAGATATACCAAAAGACGGACCATGTTATGTTTCTAATAGTTTTTTACATAAGTCACTTGATATGTATGATTCATATGTAAGAAAAGATGCGATTCAAGCTGAAAATTCTTTTTAGTTTATTCCTCCAACACTACCATCGGACTTAAATATATCAGATAAGGTATTATATACTGAAACTAGAGATGTGTTTGTGAGAAAGTTATATGATATCAAAGATAAAATTCATAAGGCTATAAGCATATTAGCACTTAAGGGTAATTGGAGCTTCAAAGTTCATGGTCTAATAAAGATCGTTTTGAGGTGAGATATGATAATGAGAGTTGCGAGTGGAAACTACGTGCGGTGTTGACAAAAATGCAAAAGTTGTTCATTGTAAAGAGAGTAGTGTAAAGCAGACATGTGTTTTGGACTGATTGTGTAATGGTCACTAATAAGCCAAGAGTCTTATTATTGATAAAATAAAATAAAAATTAGTTAGTAAAATTTATAGACCGAAGAAAATTCAATTGGATATGCATGAAGAATTTGATATAGAGTTAATGTATTATATTACTTGGCAAGTTAAAGAGTATGCATGCAAATTTATACAAGATGTTATAAAGGATTCATTTAGATTGGGTCATGCATATTACTATGTGTTAGAATAACAAAGGCTAGGTATGATTACTTACTTGAAAATTGACAACGATAATCACTTTAAGTATTTCTTTATGGTGTTAAAACTATGAATAAAAAATTTTCATTCATCGATTCGACTTGTGATTTTAATTTATAAAATATTTTAAAAAGTGCCTATCTTGGTACAATATTTATGTCCACAAATAAAGATAAAAAAAATAACATTTTTTCATTAACATAAGGGATTGCTGACTCTGAAAATGATACTTCTTCGACATGGTTTATGGTCAAACTGGAGCGAGTAATTAGTAATTTTTAAAATCTGGTTTTTGTATGTAATCGACAAGCTAGTATTGAGAGAGCCATTATAGTGTATTTCCTAATACCTATTATAGGTTTTGCATCAATCACTTGAAGAAAAATTTAGCGACAAAATACACGAATCCAACAAAAAAGAAGGAAAAATATAGATTCTTAGCTGCTTATTTTATTGCTACAAAGGCATATCACCTTTTCTACTTTAAACACCAAATAAACAAGATGCGAGAGATGAGACCTCAAATAGTTAAGTATTTGAAGAAAGACATTGGTATTGGGAAATGAGATCGATCAATGGGTGCATTCAAAATATATGACATCATAACCACTAATATCACAAAGAGAATTAATGCAGTTATAAAAACTGAAAGATCTCTTCCTATAACCACTTTAGTTTAGTGAATACAGAAGATAACGTAGTAGTAATTTTATCATATAGTGGAGGTAGTAAAAGATATAATATCCTTTCTGACATTTTAGGTAAATCACATAATAAGGAAGCAAAATGATAAAAGCTAGTTAAATGACAATGGAATAATGCAAATCATAAAGTGAGGAATCACAATGATAAATCTAGTTAAATCACAATAGAATAATGGGCATCACCTCGAAGATATACAGTTATCAAAAGTTTAACTTCTTCCAACTATTTTATCCCCATGCTATTGTCGTATGCAGATGTATGAGATTATAGTACGATGGTCTTTATTTGGCTTATTACACATTCAAGTGCTTAGTTCGTGTCTATAGCGAGTCAGTCCTTCTGGTTGGCCACATATTAAATTGGATAGTTTCAGATGAATTAAGAAATATTGACATCCAGCCTCCCAACGCATGTTAACAAGCAGAGAGGCATAGGACGAAAAAGATTTTATCTCAAGTGAAAAAACCATCAAAAATATTTGTAATCTCTAAAACAACATAGACATAACTGACAAACATATCAGTATCCTACTAATTTACATAGCAATTGATGTTTAATTGTTAATTTTGACTTAGGTTGTTTTAATAGAGTTGTATATTTGTTTGTAAAACTTAAATTTATATTTAATCTCCTTTTGTTTTTTTACCTTTTTCGCCTTTCATTTGGTTTAATTTATTCATCTTTCATTTGATTTACATTAATATTTGTTGTTTAATTGTTACATATAGTTAGATTCATATATTGAAATTCTAACAAAATATTTTCTGTTTTATGGACATTTCTAAACTAGCAATTTGAAAAAAAAAAATTTATATATTTTCCACATCTATATGTCATCTCTGTACACGTCTTTCAAACACAAGGACAAAAAATGCCTATATAATACAATTACATATCTATATAATATTTTGCACATCTATATAATATTTTGTACATATATATAACGCAAAATAATTCTTATTTATTTTGTACATATATACAATTACATATTTATAGCTATATTTTCTTTAACAAATGTATCAGTCTTGGGGTTGAAATCGAATGGTTGACCCAACATTGGTACATAATAAATATACAAACAAATACGTCATAGTCCTTATTATAGACCTTCTGTTAAATCACAGCTTCTCTTAAATGTATATGGCCTTGAATAACGAAAAATCTTTAATTGCTTCTCTTCTAAAAGTATAAAATTTGTATGCCTAAAGATAATGTGGCATAAGAATACACAAAAGAGTGATAAAAACTTCCATCACTTCATCAATATATGCATTAATGCTAAAATCGTAGATAATAATCCTTATTTATAGCATATTGACATCTGCCACAATCCAATATTTCATTTTGTAGTTCATTGGAATATATACCTACACAAACAATTGTATTTTTTTTATTATGAACTAATTGTATAATAAACAGAAAAAAAAAATTATTTTATGTTCATTACCTTATCTACCTCAACCCACAATTTGGCACCAAGTGAATCCTCCTTCTATCTTAGTCTATAAGACAACAATGATAAGTCTTATGTAATACCATCTAGTGCAGGGTATTTTGTTAGTGGTTACATCTAACGAACTCTTAAAATTAAATATATGACATTAAATTAAAATAATTATACCAACAACTTTATAACATAACATGAATAACAATAGGGAAAACTTACAAAAAAAATATGCATCTTAACCATGCACTCTTGTAAGTACACTTACACATATTTGCACTAGCACTGACGAACTAAATTTAGATACTCATTAATATGCTGTAAAACCCCACATAATGTGTATAACTATTGATTCTACTAATTTATATTTGAAAAACAAAAAACAAATGCAAGAATATTCTTATAAACTTATCAAGCTAGTCATTTATGGGCTTATTAAACTATTATTTATCAACATTGATGCCAAGTAAGATAACATGCCATTGACTATCTTGAATCCTAGCCTGAAGCTTTGTACACATGGCCAAGTTTATTGATTGTCGTAGATCCAAGTAACTTGAGAATCATCGCATAGATCCTCCACTTGCAATTCTACCTTTCTTTTCTTATGATCTTCTTTCGAATGGGATTGGTATAATGGGTGTGTTTAACCCACATATCCTTGTATTAGCACTTTAAAATGGACATCTCTTGTGCAATAACATTAGAAATATATTGCACATTTGTAGGGCTCTCTTGATAATACTACATGTCCAACTACATATTTGGCTGCCACTATACTGATACTCAGTTGCTAGAGTTTGAGTTTGAACATCATCAGTCATGCCTTCTCTTCTTTAAAACAAAACAACAATGATGAATATATTGAATTATAAAGAATGTACAAAATCAACTTTATGTACAAAATGTACCATCATTTGATCTACGTCTTAAATATACTGGATGACTAGAGGTGATGCATCTTGAGTCTCATCTGATGCAAGAGCTTTACCTTGTCCTTGTCCATCTTAGTCAACACCTCTATTTTTATAATTGCCATTTGGTCTCTTCTTCTTAAAAATGTTATACTGCAATGACATGCCCGACTTAAACTATGCATAAATAATTATAATTAATCTTCACAATGTAATACTTATTAAAATTAAATGAATAGTAAATATATAAAAGTATTAAAATTGTAGCTTTTATATAAACGTTTGCGAGGCTCGGAGGGATAGCCATGTTGAACATCTATATCATCCTCGAGATTGGTGAATTAGATGTTCAACTTCACAATATAATCCATTTTGTGATCCCTTCTAAATATTTTTTACAGGAGTCACAACTTTATTGTTGTGCAAGACTCCCATTCTTTTCATGTTGTTTACAAATCAACTTCTTATGTACCTCTAAAATCTATACAAAATTACAAAATTATTAATCATTAACAAAAAAATTATATATATATATGTCAAAAACTATAATTCTTTATATAAGTTTTGGCATGAACTTATCTTAACAATACCTCATACATTAATATATACCAGAGAATGAGATATTGTGTACATTTAAAATATGACCACAATACGTGATCTTAAATAAATTTATCTATTTGGGCTTCAACTTATGTCTAATGGTGTTTATGACCCAAAACTTTGAATAAGAAATCATTAACACTCTATAAAACTCATTTTTTGGAATTATAATGATCTGGACATATTTTGCTTTCAAACAAAATAAATATATTAATGCATGAGTAGATAATTGAATAAATTAAACCAAATAATAAAAACTAATAAAATTAATAATAAATTAAATAAGGCGTTAAATATTAAATTAAATAAATAAAATTTAACAAAAAAATAAATTTATTAGAACAAATTATTAATTTACTAATTACACATTCAAATAACAAATATTTTTAAAAAAACTAATTAAATGTATCAATTAAAAATTAATTAAATTAAATATATTAATAACTATTTATTTTTAAATAAATTAAACCAATTAACCAAAGGTTAATGAAATCAATAACAAAATAAATAAAGCATTAAATATTAAATTAAATAAATAAATTTATTAGAACAAATTATTAGTTTATTAGTTACACATTTAAATAACAAAATATTTTTTAATAAACTAATTAAACAATTAAATAAATTACTTTAAAAAAAATTAATTAAAATTTAAGGAAGAAAATAAATCAATTATATAACAAATAAATACGTTAACAATAAATATTAATTAATATTTAAAATAAATTTAATAAAAAATTTTGAACGCACCACATGGCACTAAGCATGGCACGCATGCGCCTGCTTGTTGCACTTAGCGCCACATGGCATGCTTGTGCCTCATGTGCCTGTGCGTTGCACACGTTGCAAGCGGTGGCTTAAAATGGCCGTTTTCAACCCCAAAATAGTATGAAAATTCTTCTAGACCATTTTTAATCTATTTTCATTTATTTTCAGCCATTTTTCTATCTATTTAACTCTAAATCTAACTATTTTCACTTACTAACAAAATACAATCCAAAATTAAAATCTCATCAATTTCTGTCATTTTTAAATTTTTCACTCTACAATTAATTCTTTTAACTATTAATCTTTAAAATGTGAGCACACAAATAGTCGATCTACTTTTTCACTTACTAGAATTTTTTATAATATTTTTTAGTGTAGAATACGGCTTTTGTTTAGGGGTGAAAGAAAAATATGATTTAGGGGTGAAATTATCCAATTTATGTTGTTTGGCTACCAAAGATTAAAATTTGAAAAATTATTATTAATGATGCATATTTGTAGGCGATATTATGTTCTAACCACAAGTTAAAGTGTTAATCTTTGTTAGCCAAAACTAGGTTATATTGATCAAACTACCTTTTTCACCATCTTTTTTCTTCTTCTTCCTTATTCTCTCTTTTTCTCTTTTATTCCAAAACCAATGTATTGAAATTTTTTCTTTTAAAAAATATTGCATTTTTTGCTAGGTTAATCTTTGTCCTAACCATCATTCTTTTAAAAATTAATTTTTATTTTCTAATTGAATTGAAAATTTGAAAAATTAAAAAGAAATAATGAAGAATGATGACGAACAATGAAACAAAAGAAAGAACAAGGAAGAAAAATGACGAAAAGAGAATAGTGAAGAAAGAGAAAACCAAGAAGAATAAAAAACATTTTCTGTTCGTTGTGCACATCTTGCACGCATCTCTTGCGCACGGGATGTTCCTGTTGTGGACATCCCGCATGTAATAGGCACAACGCAATTTTTTTTATATAATTTCAACTCAATTTAATAAATAAATATATAAATAAAATTCAAAAGCATGTAATAAATTAATTTTATTATAAGAATTTATAAAAGAAGTAATGAAATTATAAGAAGTAATTAATTATTTTATTAAATAAAAAATTGAAAAAATAAATAATTAGTTATTTATTTACATAAAAATAATTTTTTATTAAATAATAAATAATTAAATTGTTAATTATTCCTAATGAAATAATCATCAAATAATAAAATAATAAAATTACTAATGAGATAATCATTAACTAAATAAGTAATATTTATAAAAAAAATTCTTTAATTTTTTATTTTATTTATTTATAAATTCTTAAATATGAATACCCACATATTAAAAAAATATTAATGATAAATATTTAATTAATATTGCATAATTTTTTTATTAAATATTTTCAATAAATTATTTAATTAGTTATTATTTATTTAAAACAATTTAAAATTAAACTTATTTATACTTTAATTATTTTTTATTATTTATTTATTATAATTGAATTAAAAAGAAAATAAATTAAAAAAATAATTAATTATTCTTTATTATTTAATTACTAAATTGTAACAAAATAAAAAAATTTAAAATTTTTAAAAATAATTAAATGGCTCATTTAGTGTGCTTCGTCACACGTGCGTGAATCGATTTTACAGAATATTCAAAGTTCTTTTTTTTCTTAAATTCATTTTATTTTTTCTTGATTCATACTATTTCTTTTATATTTTATTATATTACACTTTGATGTTTGTTCATCTATAAAATAAGACATGAGCTAATATGCAACGGCTGTTTTGGTACTGCATAAAACATCGTTGTCAACAAAAATCGAGAAATGCAGAGAGTGGCATGTTAACAAAAGCAACAAGAATGCAACAGGTATAACTTGTTAATAATGACTGGCTTAATTTACTATCTCAATTGACAATAATAATTGGTTTTCGGGTTACAACTTAATGGTTCAAAAATTAGAGTAATATAGTTGTAGTAGTCAACCAAAATAGAGTATACATAAACGCAATTCTCTTGTTAGTATAACAAAAAAGTATATCAGAAAAAAGTAAACCGGTGCGTGAAAGATAGAGTAATAAGAAAGTTAATGTAAGAGGGAACGAAGAAGTTGGTGTCCACATATTCAAGGGAAGCAGCACACGTGGTAAGCGAATGACAACTTAATGGTTTCGAGTCACAACTTAATGGTTAAAAAAATAGAGTAATGTGGTTACAATAGTCAACCAGAGTAGGTTATACAAAAATGTAATTCTCTTGATGCATAAGCAAAAAGTATATTAGAAACAAGTAAATCGATGCGTGAAGGATAGAATAAACAAGAAAGTTGGTGTAAAAAGGAACAAAGAAGTTGGTGTTCACAAATTCAAGGGAAGCGCGACATATGGCAAGCATAATAAGCAAGCCTCTGAAGGTATGCATCAAGTAGATTCCTTTAATATTTATCAATAGTAAAAACAACAATTATAGATTACTTAAAGTCTATAAATTAGACTCTTAACAGCAAATATTTTGCCTAAATCGTCTAGAATAAAATAAGTAGCATTATTTCTTGAATGAATTGTTAAGTTAGAAATTAGTAAGCAAAATATTTTCAAACAGATGAAGGTCTATCTTAACACCTAATAATAGTGGTGCAGATCACATTGATTACATTTTAGACATACATTGACAGTTCTGTCTAAATGCCTAATAATGGTGGTGCAGATCACACTGATTCTAGACATGTCAACGTCACAAGGCACTGATGGGTTGTATACTAACTATTAGTCGCAGCAGACGATCAACGTTGGCATTAATGGTATCGCAAATCCAATAACAACATTACTATTATTCTCCGATGACATTAAGCTAATAGATGAAGCATTTGGTGATTATATGGCATTTATAAATTCATATCTGCAGTTCTTAAAGTATGGAGGGCACTCCCGACTCAAAATAGCTAAGGTCAGACCTCGTAGAGGTTCGCTTCCCAATTTTCATCCGAGCTACATTCAAACAATAGCCCCAAAAGTTTTGCCAGCCCCTCCCGAACAAGTTACTAATGTGACTACGGGGTTGGCCATGATGTTCTAAATCCCACTCGAGACCCTCAATTCACTCATAATGCTCATCTCCACAGTCAACTAGGAGATTCTACACAACGGGAGGCTCAACGTGAAACAGACGATCCGCTATCATTTTATTTTGATATTAGAATTGAGGACTTCATTCCACGTGGTAAGTACATCAAAGTGTTCAACTTCGAGTATTTTATATCTTCCCTTACTTTTTCGTTCTCCCTTATTGTAGATTAGCCTATCGATCTTACTGGTGCCTCCAATTCAGCCTCAGCGGGCTCTACTCCACTAGGGATGAGGGCCACATGAGGTGGAGGTACTGCTATGAGAGGCGAGGGTCCCTCAATTGGATATTCACCACCAAAGTTTGCAGTTTTTTGATGACCTAGGGGGTGAAAAGGAATTTGCTCCAATGACATTGTCAAATCTAGTAGAGAGGTAGTGAACAACCTCACTATTCTTTCTAATATATGGAGAAAGGTTAGTGACAATCTAATCAACATTATGAATAAGAGCTGATGGTGAAATTATTGAAAGAGACCCAAAATTAATTTATGATGGCATGATGGAGATATTTTCTACTAACATAATTAGGGTATGTTTTGTATTATGATTTCATAGTTTGATATAATTACTTTTGAAATTACTTTAATTAACTGATGTACGTTTAGTTTTGGGAGTTAATGCAGAATAGTCAACTTATTTTGGTTGCAATTGAAAAAGAAATTAATAAATTACAAAAATGAGGAGAATAGCTTAAATGCACAGTCAATTAATGTGAATGAGGAATACCAATTCAACGATGGCCGAATCGTCACAATAAAAAAGGAGCTTTAGAAAGTTGAAGAAGAGAATAAGAAGATAATTGTAGATGTTATTATTGCGTCCTCTGTCTCCTGGCTAACAAAGAAAGTGGAAAAACTGACTACAGATAATAAAGAGCTGAAGGGAAGAGGTTACAATACTGATTGACAACAAAAATTAGATGTATGAAGTACCCACTATTGATGACTTACTCCCGAGAGAACGGGACTGGCTCCTAAAAGCTTGGGAACATGAAACAATTGAAGTAGCTAAGTTAAAGACTGCACTGAAAAGATGTGTGGATTTTTAAAAGTCATTTAATCAGATGCAACAAGACCTTGCCAGCAAAATTGCAAAACTGGAACCCCTAGAAAACTCTATAGCTCTAATTCATCAAGTTTTAATGCTACGAGTAAAGTAATATAAATTATAGGAATTGGATGTTCTACAATAGATTTTTAACTAAGTTGTTAATACTTTATACTTTGTGAATGCCATGTTGGGGTGTTTGCAGCTTAGCCATACAGTTGTGGATTCAAGTCTGGGAAGAGTTCGATCAAGTATCGTATGTGAACTGCCAAACTAAAAGACTATAGTGGTATCATTGGTTGGTATGGTAGGTAGTCAGTGAAGCATTTTAAAGATAATAATCGTGATATAAACAATGACTCGGCTGGAAAAGGTGCCTCCGAAGCAGATTCAGATGTAGTGGACTTCCTTGATGACTCATCTAATGCTCAATAGCTATTGATGGTTTTACCTACACTGCATTTGCATTATTTTGTGTAAATTTTGTAATGGAGTTTCTTAGTAGATGAACGTAAGGACTTCATTTTATGTGATTATATTTTGCTATTGCTGAACTATGCTCAACAATGCTCTATGAAATACAATGCCCATATATAATCAAGCAATGTCGGATGTATGTAATTATCATCAATGCTATCGAAATGCAATCAGGTTTTATGCAACAAAGTGTACAACACACTTAATATACCTCTTAACATTTTCACATTTCAAGTAGCATTAATTTATTGTCTATCTACTAATATATTCAATGATGGTATGAGTTACATTTTCGACTGAAAATCAAGCTGTGTTGGAATGGGGCAATACTCATATGTGCTATCAATATGCAATCAAGTTTTAACCCAAAAAAATAAACACAACAATCTTTTATTACACCTCTTCGTTTTCACATTTCAAGTACCACTTCATAGTCCAACTATAGAGTGTAACTCAAAGTATATTTTTGGAAATTCAATTTCTAACATCACACACTGCCTTCTAGCTGCCATGCCCAAGACTGCAAATGAGGAATACATTATAAAACCACCTAGCAATACTGTTAATTTTATGTTAATGGGTACAAACTATTTCTGCCTCTTATGGCCATAAGGTCCAGACTTCTTATTACAACGTCTCTCTTGTTTCCTTTTTTCTTTGGCCACATCTTCATCATCCTAGTTATGACGTTGGTGCACACTTTACACCAAAGAATACTTTAGCATATTCATGTTTGACAATGCCAGGTGGAAAGCCATCCTGCATTTGACGTCCTCTGAGTCATGCTGCCAAATTCACAAACAAAATAAGTTACCCACTGCTAAACAAGACATGCTCAAACTATTCGAATTGTCTACTTGTTTCTACGTATATATAATTACTTACCTTGTATGCTTTGTCAAAAATGTTTCTATCATTCTTCATAATCATTATCACATATACTCCGTAGTCAAAGTCATTTTCCTGCCTTACCATTTTATTGCTTACCACAATTATAAATTTATTAAACTTAAATCTTTTCCCGAACAAACTATGGATTTGCTTCGCCAAAACAAAGTCTAACGATGCCAACTACAAATATATGTAACACCATTTTAGAAACACAACTAGTATAATTCTTTTCTCTACAACAACCTAATTCATATTATATGCTCCTTCAACTTTTTTAACTTAATATTATCAAAAAGCCTCATAAATGGAATGCAATGTCTGCTTGCTCAGTAAGGGATCACATATTTCAATGCATTCCTTTGCCATAATAACAACTAACTAGTACAGTGATATCCACTGAGGTTGATTAGAATGAAAATCTATATATTATGAGACATCACTTCTAATATTACTGCATTTACCATTATATATAGAAAGTATATATCAATGCAGTATTTACCTTCTCACATTATTGCAAATCATATATGTAATATCCATAGAATTTACTTTCTTCTCTTAAATTGTTTAACCTTTGTGTGCCCGATAATACAACTTGTTGTAACGTTATTAATATAGTCCTCCCATTAACAAAAAGTTACATCAATAAATGGATATGTATTACACGTGTTCCCCACAATGTCATTGAAATAGAACTAACCGAGTAATATATAGGTAGGAACTAATTACACCTTAAGGAACCATCTTTACTTCTTTCCTTCATCATTAATATATCAAAAAATATTGTAATTATTTGTGTATAAGTATTACACAAAAATCAAGGTAAAAATATTTTGTATTACAAAAAAATCATGACCTTAACAATGGTACAACCCAAACATAAAAAACGTTAAGAAAATTAACCTCAATGTTAACCCATTTATTAGGCTTAAGGGATAGCATGCTGCTTCGGTTTACAATATTAAACTCCATTTCAATAACTCGCTTGTTGTATGAATAAAAAAATATATTAGTCGTGTGTTATAAAAATATAACCTTTATTAGTTGTATACGTACCCTATGGGTTGACTAGCGTTAAATAGGTATTTGATGATCATGTCTTCCTCCTCTATCACAACATATGAAACTATGAATGAAAATATTCTATAACATTGTTTAAGACTATTATTCACTATTGTGTCACTTTCAGACAATTTAACCGTGGTGTATTGACATTGCAATTATGGAATACGTTCATTACCCCAACTAAAACAATCATTCATGTAAAATTACAACCAAGTTTACCCTCCTGCCAAACAATAAATAATCTACCTATTTGTTAAATGCACTCACTTTGTGCTATCTCTAAATTATGTAATCACATTATCCATCATGTCATTAACAATTTTATATAAACACCATACGGTATTATTATTAGGGTTGTGCCTACGTGCCATCCCAAATTTGTATAAATATTTGATATCTGAACAGTGTATATTTTATTAAATCGCTAATTACTGTTTAATTATACATTTTAATATTTGTTACGCTATGGACTTTGTACGATCTGAAGGAGTTTAGATCAAGTCTAAAGGAGTTTAGACCAATGCTAAAAGTTAGTATATATTCTAAGAGTTGGAACCTTGTTTGTAATGGGACAAAGACCTCAAAATATACTAATAGTGATATAACTGGAAGAGTTACGAACGGGTGCTAGAAAATGTCATTATGCAAGTATATTCTCAAATATATGTTCTTGGTCTATTTTCACCAACACAAGTCTATCGGCGGATCCCTTCTATACATATAGATATAGATCAATGTATGCCTATATCTGTATAGTACAGATAGTCATTCCTAGCTAATAATGAGCTTAGAGCTTATATAGGCATACGAATATTCAGTTAGGATTAAATATTGAACAGACTCATAAGAACCTTTAATAGAGTTCCTATGTAGCCGTAAATGAAAGGTCCTCTCGAGTTAAGTAGTATACGTGGTCCTCTGACCTGATCGCTACGGTAGGCTTATAAGTGATCCACCATGCTTTGGTTCTACGTATATTCAAGACCTTTCATGGTCTGACCACTAGGTGTCGTTAGGTATAGTCTGATGCCCATGGAGTCTAATGTGCGTAGACACGAGATCCGTCAGCTTATATAAGGAGTTTTATATCCAAATACTTTGAGACTGTATCTCAAAATATCTTATGCCCATAAGCAATATACCCAAAAAAAAAGAGTTTTCACAGGGTCGAACAATATAGTAAAGAGTTTGCTTATATTATTCAATAAGATATAAGTCTGGAAATAGGTTTATGGATGAGCACATGGGGATATGACGGTGTTGATCTATGTCCCCGTACATCTAGGATATAGATGACGAAAGGACTATAAGTATGCGTTGTGACCTCATCTTGTATGGTCAAAAGTGCTTATTTGTAATATTCGTAACATGTGCATGGAGCATGAATCATAAACTCATAGAATAATTCCATTTGACGAATCAGGTGTGGACCTAAAAAGTCTAGTAATATGGAGTGTACTAGTTGTGCTCTGGAGCAGTATACCAGATTGAATTTTTCAATCTAGTAATATCTAGTACTACCACAGGAATGTGCACATGTCCATATTTAAGTGTTAAATATAATAAATAGTTAACAATTATTGTCTACTAATTATATTATGATATGTGGTACATTATGAGCCCTCGATTAAGTTTACCTAAGTATGGGATTTAATGGGATCCACTAAAAGGTATACTTTGTAACTATTCATGAAAGACAAAATGATAATTTTATATTTTGATATTTTAATTGCTAAAAAATCAAAATATCTCTCTAATATATAATATTATATTATATTATAAGATTATAATATTATATTGTATATTATTTATTATTATATTTATTTATTCTAAAGTTAGTGGCCAAGTTTGGATTATTTAAATATATTACATATTATTTTAATATATATGAAAGTGAAGAGAGAGAAACGTGTGATATATATAAAGAAAAATAAAAGTTATTTTGATTTTGCTTTGGAGTGTCTTCCGAAAAAAGAAAGAAAAGTTTTGAATTTTGGAAATTCATCACAAGAGTTGCAATTAATGTCTCCACCTATTTCTTCCATTGGTTGCCAATTGCAACAACAAAGAATTTATATTATTGATCAAAGAGCTGATCAAGACAAATATAAATTTATAGAGTTTAAGTGTCAAATTTGGTGCTGGATAAGTGGAGCTGTTGTTCTACCTTGTCAAGTCTATCGTGTTGATGACTAGAGCTGCCAACGAATTAGTCTTCGGGTGGACTTTCAGAAACACATGTAAAAGTTATACGTAGATTTATTAAGAACCACCTCCTTATTAGATGGGGATCTATAATGGGAAGAAAAATCTCTTTTAATCAGATTAACGAATATTATATTATAAGATAATATTTTATTTTGTTTCGTCTTATTAATATGGTGTTAAACGAGTCACGTCAGCCTTTTCTCAATATTACTATAATGTGAGGGACTTGATCAGTTGGGCTTGGACTATGTCGGTTAAATATATAAGATAGGGCAAATATATGTGAATGTAATGCCTAATATTGCTACAACGTGAGTATAGTATCAATAACATATATTTGATTATTGACAAGTTAATCTGGAATACACTTACCCAATATTGTTATAGCGTGAGGATAAGGTATATTCAGGATCAAGTGGTAAAAGTTGTATAAGATGCAATTGACAAGTGTTGTCTACCTATTGAATTTATAAAGGTCAATATTGCTACAGCAGAAGGCTAGAGTAAATTTCAATAGGGTCTACTTCCTATTGTATAGTTTAAAGAGTTTAGCTATCATTTCACATTTAAAAAATTATCGGGATTATGTAAATAGTGGGAAGGCGTTTTAAAATTAAAAAATATATAATTGTTATACCCATGATTTAAAACATTTCAATTAGCGATTTAATATTTTACAATTCTACTGACAACTCCTATTTATTTTGTCTTGTGCAAGATTTGATCTGATGGCTTCAACAAATCCTTTGGTGCATATATTGGAAGCACACCATCTTAAAGGCACCGATAATTACTCAAAATGGCTTATGAATCTCAGAATTATTCTAAATTCTAATAGGCTTGGCTATTTTATTGATCAGAGATTACCTAGAGTTGTTTCTAATAATGCCACGCCTGAGGAGCTTATCAAAAATGGTTGGATGATGATTTAAAGGTTAAATCAAACATCCTCACCTCTATGTTTACTGAGTTACAATGAGAGCATGTTCGTATGAATAGCGCTAGCAGTATTATGCTCTATTTGAATGAGCTCTTTGGTGACCGACCTCAGGTCAAGTTATACAGGGTCACCAAGGCGCTTATTCAGGTTAGACTGAGTAAGGGCAGTCCGATTAGTCCCCATGTATTCAAGATGATCAGTTACATCTAGAGGTTGGAGGCTATGGGCATTTCTCTGAACAATAATCTGAGAAATAGTTTTATTCTCCTGTTGCTGCCAGGTTCATATGCACAGTTCATTAAGAACTTCAATATGCAGAGATCTACTTATGTTGATCTTCATAGTATATTGAAGATAGCCGATGAGGATATGCATAAAGAAGCCTCGACATCTTAATCCATGGTGCTTCATCTTCTACTTCAAGGGCTTTTGGAAAGTCTAAGAGGAAGAAAAAAAAAGAAACAGATACCCACGATGAATCCTCAGAGTCGGTAGATATCCAAGCCTAAAAAAAAAAGGCAAAAGGAAAGTGTTTCTTTTGCAACGAGGATGGATATTGAAAGTGTAATTACCCAAGGTACCTTGCCATAGTTAAGAAAACTCTTAGGTATGTGCTTGACCATTATTGACATTTCTTTGATATTTGATGCCCATATATGTTGGGTATTAAATATCGTATACTTTTCTCACATTTACAATGTATTACAAGGACTGAGAAAAGTTAGGATGCTATAGCTAGGAGAAGTAATGCTCAGAACGAAAAATAGAGAGTTCTTGCAGGTCTAACCTATTGAACATTTTGATTTACTTCTCCCATATAATAGAACAATTATATTATATAATTGTTATTTTGTACCTAATATCCTCAGGTAAATTGTATCCCTTCCTGTACTCGACAGAAAAGGTTATCATGTAAATATACAAAATCGTTCTTTGTATTTATATGATGTGCGTGATGTTTTATTAGCTAAGTGTTAGTTAATTAATGAGTATTATGTATTAGATACAGTAAAAAAGGTTATGAATGTGCAACTGGTACTAGTTATAGTAACAAACGCAATAGATCAAAACTTTAAATGAAACCGAAATGTGGCATATGAGATTAGGTTATATAGGCGTGAGATGTCTAACCCTTCTGGTTAAGGATGGATAGATACCTGATTTGAACATAGAGCCTTATCCAGTTTGTGAATCTTGTATTTAAGATAAGATGCCTAAATCTCTATTTACAAGTGTTAGACTTCGTGCCTCTGATTTTTTAGAACTGGTACATAGTGATGTATGCGATCCATTGAATCACATTGCAATAAATGGGTTTCGATACTTTGTAACCTTCAGCGATGATTGGTCATGATATGGTTACGTGTTTCTTATGAAATATAAGTCAGAAACCTTTGAAAAGTTTAAAGAATTCTGACTTGAAATAGAGAAACAAACTAAAAAGTACATCAAATGTCTTCGATCAAATCAAGGCTATGAGTATATGGGCAATGAATTTTTGGATTATTTAAAGGAGAACTGGCTCAATATAGACCTTCAGGTACTCCACAACACAATGGTATTTCGAAGATAATGAATCAGACTTTATTGGATATAGTTCGATCGATAATAAGCTTTATGAATCTCCCAAAATACCTGTGAGGCTATGCTCTAGAAACAACTGCTCATATTTTAAACAAAGTTCAATCTAAAACTGTTCATACCACTCTATATAAGATGTTAAAGGGTAGGAAACTGAGTCTTAAATATTTTAAAATTTAGGGTTGCCCTGCTTATATAAGAGTTATGCAACAGGATAAACTTGCACCTATGAGGTATAAATATAGGTTCGTTGGGTATCCTAAGAATTCAATGGGATACTAGTTCTATAATCCAGAGGAACGAAATGTGTTCATTGCTCATAATGTCACTTTTCTTGAGAAACAGTTTCTCGAGGATCGTGGGGGTTGTAAAAAGATTGTACTTGATGAAGTCAATCAGGAATCAAATGAACCAGAAATGGATACTCAAGGTCAACTGAGCAATGGACCTTTGACACACCTTCTATATAGGTCAGAAAGAATATCCAGGGCACCTATTAAGTATGGTCAGATGCTTGAAGGTACACTTAGAGTTTTCTTGATAGAAAAAAATGATCATTTGACTTATAGAGAGGCGATGTTGGACATCAACTTGGAAAAATAGCAAAAAGCCATTAAATCTGAAATTGACTTTATGCATCAGAATCAAGTCTATGACTTAGTTGAGCTTCTCGAAGGAATAGTTTTGTCAATTATAAATGAATTTACAAAATGAAGCATAGGTTTGATGGGAAAGTAAAGACCTTTAAGGCCCGATTAGTGGCAAAAGATTTTGCTCAGCAATCTGAAATCAATTATGAGGAGACCTTTACACTAGTCGCGATGCTAAAGTCGATTAGGATTTTGTTGGCAGTATATTATGACTTTGAGATTTAGCTAGTGGATGTAAAGATAACGTTTCTAAATGAATACCTTGAAGAAGAGATATTCATGGAACAGCTTGAAGGTTTTACATTCAATCAAACTTTTGATCTAGTGTGCTGGCTGAAAAAGTCCATTTATGGACTTAAACAAGCCTTTCATAGCTAGAATCATCATTTTGATAAGGTAATCAGAAAGTCTGGATTCATAAAAAAAAAAAAAAAGGAAGCTTGTGTGTATAAAAAGGTTATTGAGAGTATGTTAGTCTTCTTGATTCTCTATGTGGATGACATACTAATTATTAAGAATAATATCAGTATATTGCAATCCATTAAGAGCTATTTAAGTAAGAACTTTTTCATTAAGGATATAGGAGAGGCTTCCTATATATTGGGTATAAAACTTTAAAGAGCTAGATCTATAAAGTTGATAGGACTCTGTCCATCATTGTACATCGATAGTAACTTAGAAAGGTACAGCTTTACTAACTGTAAGAAAGTTAACGTACCTTTTAGACATAGTGTTCATCTTTCAAGTAGAATGTCTCATTAGACAAAAATGAAAGAATTAGAATGTCTAATATACTATATGCATCAACAGTTAGAAGCTTGATGTATGTTATGATGCGCATAAGACCTAACATCAGTATGGCTGTAAGTGTCACAAGCTGGTACTAGTCTGATCTAGGTGATAGCTATTGGATGGCAGTTAAACATATCCTGAAATACCTTAAGGGTATGAAGGATAAGTTTTTCATTTATGGAGACAATGACTTATAAGTGAAGGGACATATAGATTCAGACTTTCAGTCTGACCTTGATGATAGAAAGTCTACCTCTAGGTATGTGTTTACTTTCAATGAAAAGGCAGTGAGCTAGAAGAGCACCAAGTAGGGGTCTATAGCTGACTATACCACAGAGGCAGAGTACATTACCACTTTAGAAGCTGCAATGGAAGCTGTTTAGATTTAGAAGTTTGTCGTCGAGCTTTGAATAGTTTCAAGTTTATTAGATCCTATAACTCTATTCTGCGACAACAATAGGGCTATAGCACAAGCAAATGAGCCAATAACACAATAGAAGTATAAGCATATGGAGCGAAAATACTACATCATTAAAGAGATCTTGCCTAAAGGAGATGTAATTATTTGTAAAATAGATTCTGTAAATAATATAGACCCACTTACTAAGGCCTTAATTCCAAATGTGTTTGAGAAACATGTGGACTCTATGGATATTAGATACCACTGTAATTGGTACTAAGGTAAATAGGAGATTGTTAGAGTTATGCTTATGTATCATCCCAAATTTATATAAATATATGATATCTATACGGTGTATATTTTATAAATCGCTAATTATTATTTATTTATATAGTTTAATACTTGTTATGCTGCAAACTTTGTACAATCTGAAGGAGTTTAGATAAAGTCTAAAGGATTTTAAACCAGTACTGAGAGTTAACAGATATTCTAAAAGTTGGAACCTTGTCTGTAACGAGACAATGACCTCAGAATAAACTAGTAGTGACATAGTTGCAAAAGTTACAATCGGGTACTAAGAAATATCATTATGTAAGTATATTCTCAATTATATATTCCTGGTCTATTTTCACCAATGCAGTTCTATCGGTAGATCCATTTTATATATATAGATATAGATCAGAGAATATCTATATCTATAGGGTAGAGATGGTCATTCCTAACTTACCATGAGCTTGAAGCTTATATAGGCATACGAGTATTCAGTTAGGACTGGATACTGAATAGACTCATGAGGACCTTAATGAACTTCTTATGTAGCAGTCAATAGAAGGTCCTCTCGAGTTGAATAGTATACGTAGTCTTCTTACCTAAGTGCCATAGTGGGCTTGTGAGTGATCCACCATACTTTAGTTCTATAAATGTCAGAGACCTTTCATGGTTTGACTACTAGGTGTCGCTAGGTATAATTCGATGCTTATGGAGTTCGGTGTGCATAGACACGAGATCCGTCAACTCACATAGGGAGTTTTATATCTAGATGCTTAAAGACTGTATCTCGAAAAGTCTTATGGCCATAAGCAATATACCTAATAAAAGAGTTTCCACAGGGTCAAACAATATAGCAAAGAGTTTACATATATTATTTAGTGAGATACAAGTTTAGAGATAGGTTTATAGATGAGCACATGAGAATTATATGGTATTAATCTATATCCCCACACATCCAGGATATAGATGACGGAAGAACTATATGTATACGTTGTGACCTCAGCTTGTATGGTCCAAGACGCTGATTTATAATATCCATGATGTGTGCATAGAGTATTGTTCACTAACTCGTGCATAGAGTATTGTTCATTTGACGAATCGAGCGTAGACCTAGGAAGTCCTGCGACATAGAGTGTACTCTTTGTCCACTGAGGCAACATATCAAATTAAATTGTTCAGTTTTGTAATATCCAGCACTACCATGCACACATATCCGTATTTAAGTATTAAATACATTAATTAGTTAACAATTATTGTCTATTAATTCTATTATGATACGTGGCATATTGTGGGTCCTCGGTTGAGTTTACTTAAGTGTGAAATTTGATGGAACCCAATAAAAAATATACTTGATAACTATTTATAAAGAACAAAATGGTAATTTCACAATTTAATTATTAAATAATTAAAATATTTCTCTAATATATAATATATTATTATATAATAATTTAAAAGATTATAATCTTATATTTATGCTTGGTTGGCAAGCATTTATATATATTCTAATATTATTTATTATTATATTTATTTATTCTAAACTTAGTGCCAAGTTTGGATTATTTAAATATATTATATATTATTTTAATATATATGTAAGATATATATAAATGAGAAGAGAGAGAAAGTATGATATATACTTGAAAAAGTAAAGAGTTGCTTTTGGCTGTTGTTGTCTTGGAAAGTATTTAAAAAGAAAAATAAAAGTTGTTTTGTTTTTGGTTTGGAGTGTCTTTCGAAAAGAGAGAGAAAATTTTTGAATTTTAGAAATTATCACAAGAATTGTAATCACCTTTTTCTTCTATTGGTTATTAATTGGAATAATAAAGAATTTGTATTATTAATCAAGAGAAATACAAATTTATAGAGTTTAAGTGTTATACTCAGTGCTGGATAAGTTGAGTTGCTATTCTAGTTTGTCAAACTCAGTGTGTTGGTGATTAAAGTTACCAACGAATTGATCTCCGAGTAGACTTCTAGAAACACGTGTAAAAAGTTACATGTTCGGTGTTTTTTAACCCTTTAAATATATTAATATTATTTATTGTGTTTATTATACGATTTTATTTATTCTGTTGTGCTAAAATATGTATGTGCTACATATTTTATACAATGAATATTGTTGCACATGCATACACTTACGTACAATAGATCATAACAAATTTCTCTTCACCTGATGTGCCACCTTACGAATTTGGGATTCAGCACATTTCTCCTGCATAATCCTTTTCAACATTTGCATCATCTGTGATGTCTGCTCCACGATATTACCATCTACATTATTCTTCTTCATGCCAACCTTCATACTTTCGTTCTCAAGCCTTGCATCTTTATCGTGCTTGTCTGAACTCACCTCAATGATTAAAGGCACTAAAGCAACTTGTATTCCACCTTTTATTTCGTGTTTTGAATCTTCACCAATCGAATCAATATATACAGTGGATTGGATATTCATTAACTTCTTAACGTCATGCCAAGATGAGCCTTCTTTATTACCTCTAACCACATATAGCATGATGGTTATATACATACCTACATACAAGCATAACAATGCACGTCATAAATTGGCTGATCATACAATCTACTAACTACGTACTTAAACATAGCATAATCTAATTAACATCATTTTCTATGCACGCCAATACCTCTGAGCTATCAAAGCCCTTATGTTTGGCCCATCCCACCCCACAACTGCTGGCAATGTTATCCCAGCCGTAGTTTACTAAATTCAAGTATAATAGCTTATAAGCAAATATCAGTTATTACAATCATCTTTGTCTTTATATTAATTAATTACTACTAGTGTCATTGACAACCTACTTCCAAGAATAACATACAACCTCTTATGTATCTTACTATTTCATCCTTAAACTTTATTACACCTTCTACGAACTTGTCAAAATAATATGATGACCAATGCCTTTGTTGGGTGCGGTTTGCGTCTGTTATTAGATACAAGAAAGAAACACTAATATACGACCAACCAGCAGGACATAAAAATGTCGAGAGTGTGAAACATGTCAAGCAAGCCTTAAATTCCTCAATTGTGACATAATAGTTTAGCAATACTTCCTCAATAGCTTTTATGTCCCTCTCTTTAAGGCACCAAGAAAATTTCTTAGTCTTCGAATGCACTACGGATCACCATATAACTTCACATATATTCCACCATCAATTATGCCCATTATCGCCAAAAATATTTTTGAAGTCGTAACAATTTCTTACCCATGTACATTCAATGTCAACTTATATGTAATAAATTTTTCTACCAATAACCAACAAATCTTCTTTCTCAATTGACCACATTTTAGTTGGATAAGATTCCAAAATCTTATCTCTTGTGTATATTCTTGTTGTTCATCCATCAGTTTGGATACGATTTTGAAAAACCATTCCGAAGCATAATGTTGATGTATTTTAGGGTGTATGCATATGATTGTGTGCATATTGAAAAAACTAAACACATGTATCATATACACGAATTTGGTAGAGGTATTTATCATATAATCAACATATACACATGTATTTTAATTTTTAACAACTTAATAATACATAAAACATACCTTTGCAGACCTCCGATGAAGATTTCAAATCTGGATTTCTTTGCTCCAACTTTGAGCTCACCTTGAAGTGTAATTTTGTTCAATTCTAGTTCACAACAATCCGATGGGATTGTGAAGTTAGAATAGCAGCAGTATAATCTCCAGCAACAAAGTTTTGTATTGCTTGAAAGAAAAATAAGAAGGATTTATTTTTCTTTTTCCTTTGGTTTTTCTCACAAGTCTTCTTTCAAAGAAAAACCAACTCTTCTTTTTCCTCTCAATCCTTGCACGAATTTTCATTCACTCACTTGTTAACACACATGAAACTCAACCATTTTTAGTGCTCTTAACACTTCATAAGTGCTCCACCAAAATTAAATTAAGTGGCGAACTATCAAAACAATTTTTGGTGGCCATTTTAATGGTCTAATAAAATTAACCATTAATCACAAAATAGTGCTCCACTTAATTTAGTTTATATTTCTCAAATTAGGTATATCTTCCATTTAGTTTATATTTTATTTATTTAAATAATATTTATTTAATTATTTAAAAACTATCTGAATAATTAATATTTACCTTATTTGATTTTACTAACATGGTTAATGAGTGAATTCATGGTAAAACAATTCATGGAATAAATTGTACCACTTGTTAACATTTAATTAGTTAATAACTCTTGTCAACTAATTAAATGATATACTTAAAATTTAAGTCTAAACAAGTGCACAACCCAAGGAACCTCGAATCATATTTTCGGTTTGCTGGAATTTCTAGGATGGAACGGTTCAATCCTTTATACTGTCGTAATGCACAATGAGTATACTTCATATTGTGAGACTCTCTAGGTCCACACCCGAATTGTCATATGAAACTCCTCCATACGTCCATGAACGATGCCCCACATACTGATGCGATATTTCTATATCATAAATTAAGTGCAAGTATACACTATCGTATGCAAGTAATAAAGAGACTAAATAAGTCGGATGTCGAACCCACAGGGATAATTTTTTCTTTTTAACCAATTACTAAAATTATATCTTCCTAATAATTATTCAGAAAAATAAAAATCTAAGAATAAATGTAAGAAATATAAAACAAAAACACAATGTAAAACAAATTAGGTGATAGCAATATAGAGAAGACCTAGGATTAATATTATCCCTCAATATATTTCTAATGATTAATCCTCTAATATTTAACTCACTTAGTCTTTATTATTGATCAAGACGCTAATGTATTCATAAGCCTCTTCCAAGGTCATGCAAGTATACCCTAATTTATCAACTACCTATATTCCTATGGTACTTGTAATAAATTAAGATTCATTAAGATTAGGTCTTATTGATCATACATGCCAATTAGGTATATTCCTATCCTAAATTGAAACTTGCATATGCAACATTAAATGTTACTCTACAATCATGCATCAAATTACCTAGGTCTAAATATATTGATTCCTCTTCCGAGTTTATCAATAATATTACCAATTCATTCACCATATATTGGCCAGATATATTGAAGCATTAAACACAAGTAATTTAAATAATAAATGACTAAGTTTATTAAATATTAAAAAGATATGGCAATTAAGCACACATATTGAGTTCAAATATTAACCCTAGAAAATAAGTTAGCTCATGGCTACAAGAGAACAGCAGTAAAAATAATTATAAATCATGATACAATTATTAGCAAACCGATATAGACGTCGAATTGCTTTTAATTGCGTTGCCTAGAAACTCTTGATGCCGAAGAACATCTTGTATCTCTCTCTAAAGTTGCTTCAATTAAGCTCCTATTGCTCTCCAAGACTTGTGCTCTGTATTCTTGGTGCTCTTGGGTCGTCTTGGATTCCTCTTTGAAGGCTGGGAACGAGTGGCTTTATATAGGGATTGATATAAGCTTAAAAATCTCAATTCTCGTCGGACTAGGACTCGCACTACCGCTGGCGCGCTATGCATCTGTCGCTGGGGCAACGCGTGAAAAAGCTATTACCGCTGGAGCGGTGGGATCTTAGCGCTGGAGCGCTGCATAAAAACGGCTTCACCGCTGGAGCGGTATGTTGATAGCGCTGGGGCGATGGATCGTCGTTGGTGCGGTGACTCTTTGGCGCTGGGGCGCTAGACGCGACTTAAGCAAGTCGTTTTTCTTATTTCGATCACTATTTCAGCGCTGGGGCTAAAACCCTTGTGGCGCTGGGGCGATGGACACATACTTTGAAAACTTTGCATTTTAGTCCCTATTTTCGCTCCTTTTGCGTTCTTTCTTTAAATTTCGTTCAAGTCCCTATAAATAACAATAATGCACATAAATAGCCATCTATTCTCATAAAATCATAAAATATCAATAATAAAAACATGAGAAAATATATGACAAATTTGCCCTTATCACATACATGTTACGAATATTACAAAGCGACGCATTAGACCATACAAGTTGAGCTTATAACATATTCATATAATCCCTCCATCATTTATATTTGGATAGAGCAGAGATATAGATCAACACCGTCAAATCTTTATATTTCCAACCGAAATCTTATCTTTAGAATTGTATTTCAATAAATAATATTCCCAAACACTTTTGTAATATTATTTATTCCTAGGGTTAAACTCTTTTTCGGGAATTACTGTTTATGGTCATAAAACTCTTTGAAATACAATTTATAGAGTATTAGGATATAATACAAGTGAGAGGATACACAGATTCAGACTTCCAGTCTGATTTAGATGATAGAAAGTCTACATCTGGATATGTGTTCATTCTCAATGGTGTTGCAGTTAGTTGGAAGAGCAACAAACAGTCGTCCACAGCTGATTCCACAACAGAGGCAGAATATATTGCAGCCTCAAAAGCAGCAAAAGAAGCAGTGTGGATATGCAAATTTATCGCTGAACTTGGAATAGTTTCAAGTGCAATGGATCCTATACCATTATTTTGCGACAACAACGGAGCCATTGCACAAGCTAAAAAGCCGAGAGCACACCAAAAGTCTAAGCATGTGGAAAAGAAATACCATGTCATTATAGAAATCTTGGCTATAAGAGATGTAATAATTTGTAGAGTAGATTCTATAAATAATGTAGCGGATCCGCTTATCAAAGCCTTAACTCCAAAAGTATTTGAAAGACATGTGGAGTCAATGGAAATTAGATACCATCATCAATGGCACTAAAGTAAGTGGGAGTTGTTGGAATTTGTGCTTACGTGCCATCCCTTTATGTATGAATATTTGTTTAATATTTATACTAGTATTATTATTTTATTAAATCGCTAATTATATTTATATATGGTAAGATGCTTGTAACGTTTCAGACATTGTATGATCTGAAAGAGTTCAGATCTGGTCTAAATGAGTTTAAATTAGTGCTAAGAATTAGCAAAGCTGAGAGTTATAAATACTAAGAGTTGGCACTGATAAGAGTTATCAGGTTATAAGAGTCAACGATATCTAAAGAGTTAGAGCCTTGTTTGAAATGGGACAAAGACCTAAGAATATATTAGTAATGACGTAGTTGCAAAGAATTGCAAATAGTGCTAGGAAATGTCATTATACAAATATATTCTCAAATATTATGTTCCTGTTCTATCTTCACTGATGCTCGTTTGTCAGTGAATACCTTAATAAATATATAGATTGGTGTATATCTATATCTGGATGGTCCAGATGGTTAGTCTTAACAATCCATGAGTTTAGTGGAAGCTCATATAAAGATACAGGTATTCAGTAAGGACTGAATATTGAATAGACTCACAAAGATCTCCAATAAACATCCCATAAAGTCGTCAATGGAGACTCTTTCGAGTGGAGTAGTATTCGTGGTCTTTTGACCTGAGTGCCATGGTGGACTTGTGTGTGATCCACCATACTTTGGCTCCACACATGTCAGAAACCTTTCATGGTCTGACCGTTGGGTGTCGTTGGGTATGGTTCGATGCTCATAGAGTCCGGTATGCATAGATATGCTCATAAACTTGTCCTTAGTACCTTTAAGATATTTGAGTACATGTTTCACAACCATCCAATGGCCTTTACCTGGATCAGACTGATATCAGCTTGTAACACTTATAGTCGTACTGATGTTAGGTCTCGTACACTTCATGGCATAAATCAAGCTTCCAACAGCTGATGCATATGGTATGTTAGACATTCTAACCTTTTCATCTTCACTTTGAGGACACATATTCCTTGAAAGATGAACGTCATGCCTAAAAGGTATATTAACTGTCTTATAGTTACTGAAATTATACATTTCCAAGACATTATCTATGTACGATGATTGAGAGAGTCCTATAAGTCTCATAGCTCTATCTCTATAAAGCTTTATACCTAGTATATAGGAAGCCTCTCACAAATCCTTTATGGTGAAATTCTTACTAAGGTAGCTTTTAACTAATTGTAATATACTAATATCATTTCCAATAATGAGTATGTCATCCACATAAAGAACCAAGAAGACTACCATACTCTCACTGCTTCTCTTATATACACAAGATTCTTCTTCGTTCTTGATGAAACCAAACCCTCTGATTACTTCATCAAAACGAAGATTCCAACTTCGAGAAGCCTGCTTAAGTCCATAAATAAACTTCTTCAGCTTGCATACTAAACTAGAAGTTTGGCTAAATGTAAAACCTTCAGGTTGTTCCATATAGATTTCTTCTTAAAAATATCCATTTAAGAACGCCGTTTTTACATCTATTTGCCAAATTTCATAGTCATAATATGCAGCAATTACTAGTAAAATTCGAATCGACTTAGGCATCGCTACTGGTAAGAAGGTTTCCTCATAATCGATCCTAGATTGTTGAGTATAATCTTTCACCATCAGTCAGGCTTTAAAAGTCTCTACTTTCCCATCGGCCTCACGTGTTCGCTTGTAAATCCATTTACATCCGATATGAATAATTCTTTCAGGAAGCTCAACTAAATCCCAAACTTGATTTTGATACATTGAGTCAATCTCAAATTTTATAGTCTCTTGCCATTTTCCTAAATCGATGTCCAACATCGCCTCTCTATAAGTTAAAAGATCATTTTCTTCAATCAAAAAAACACCAAGAGCACCTTCAGGTATTGTACCATACCTTTCAAGTGGCCTTGATATCCTTTCTGACCTACGTGGAGGGTGTGTTAAAGGTATTCTACTCGATTGAGCCTGAGGTTCCATCGTTGGTTCATGTACATCATGATTGAGTTCATCTAACTCAATCTTTCTACAATGTCCACGATTTATGAGAAACTGTTTCTCTAGAAAAGTGGCATTCCAAGTAACGAACATATTTCGTTCCTCAGGATCATAGAACTAGTATCCCATTGAATTCTTAGGATACCCAATGAACTGATACTTGTATCATTTATGTGCAAGTTTATCTTGTTGCGTAACTTTTACATAAGCAAGACAACCTCAAATCTTAACATATTTAAGACTCGGTTTTCTTCCATTCCAAATCTCATAAGGAGTAGAAGAAACAACTTTCGATGGAACTCTATTCAATATATGAGCAGCAGTTTCTAGAACATAGCCCCATAGATATTCAGGGAGATCAGTGAAGTTCATCATTGATCGGACCATATCTAATAAAGTTCAATTCTTCCTCTCTGAAACACCATTGTGTTGTGGAGTACTTAGAGGACTATATTGAGCGAGAATCCCATTCTCCTTTAAATAATCCAAAAATTCATTGCTCATGTATTCACCGCCTCGATCTGATCAAAAGCATTTGATATACATTCCGGTTTGTTTCTCTACTTTGATTCGAAACTCTTTGAACTTTTCAAAAGTTTTTGACTTATGTTTTATAAGAAACACGTATCTAAATCATGATAAATCATCGATAAAGATTACAAAGTATCGAAAGCCACCGAGTGCAATGTAATTCATTGAACCACATACATCACTATGTATTAGTTCCAATAAATCAGTGGCGCGGTGTCCAACACCAATAAATGGAGCTTTGGTCATTTTCCCTTGAATACAAGATTCACAAACTGAATAAGGCTCTATGGTCAGATCAGGTATTTGACCATCCTTAACCAGACAGGTTAGGCGTCTCACACATATGTGACCTAATCTCATATGCCATAATTCTATATCATTTAAAGTTCCTGATTTATTATCAGCATTTACTTGTATATTTTCATGACATTTCCTACTGTATCTATTATATAATGGCCATTAATCAACTGACATTCAGTTAATAAAATATTATCCAAATCATACAAACATAAGGAACGGTTCCGTACAAACATATAATATCATTTACTATCCAATACAGGAATAGAAATAATTTGTCAGATAATGTTTGGCACATAATAACAATTATTCAATATAATAATTTTATTACATAGAAGAAGTAAATTGAATCGTCCAATAGCCTCGACCTGCAAAAAATCTCCATTTCTAACACGAAGTTGTACTTCTCCAGGCTGTAATAGTCTAACTTCCTCCAGACCTTGCAACACATTGCAGATATGAGAAGGAAAAGTAGTATCTAATACCCAACCAGTATTAGCATAAAATACTAAAGAAATGTCAATAATAGGCAAGTGCATACCTAATGGTGTCTTCTTAATGGTGACAAGGTATTTTGGGCAGTTTCGCTTTCAATGCCCATCCTCGTTGCAATGGAAATATTTTTCTTTTGCTTTGCTCTTATGTTGGGGCTTGGACATGTGTTGCTTTTGAGGACATATTCTAGGTGCATACATTACTTTCCGTTTATTCTTCCATTTGGACTTCTTAAATGTCTTCCGGGTAGATGATGAAGCACCCTGAACATAGAGGACCGTGCCCCATTTGTTCATGTCCTCTTGAGCCATTTTTAGCATGTTATGCAGATCAGCATAAGTAGGAGTCAATCCTTACATATTGTAGTTCATAATGAACTGTGCAAATGACCCTGGAAGTGACTGGAGAATCAAACTATTCCCCAATCCATTGCTCAGTAAGAGATCTATGGTTTCCAACCTCTCAATATATGATATCATTTTGAGGACATAAGGACTTACTGGACTACCCTTGGGTAGTCTAGCTTGAAAAAGAGATTTGGCAATCCTATATATTTCAAATTGAGGTCGGTCACCAAATAACTCTTTCAGGTTGAGCATGATACTCTCAGCACTGTCCATGTGGACATGCTCTATTTGGAGCTCTGTAGACATTGACCCAAGAATGTACGATTTGAATTTTAAATCGTCATCTAACAATTTTCCATATGTCTCCTTTTCTTCTGGAGAAGCATCATCAGAAACAACTTGGGGCAGGCGCTGATCAATTACATATCTAAGCTTCTCAAAATCCAAAACTATTCTGAGATTCATAAGCCAATTAGCATAATTTTCTGCACCTTTGAGTTGGTGCGCATTTAGGATACGAACTAGTGGTTGCTTGAAGCCATTTGATCTTGACAAGATAAAAGAAAGGATGTTAGCGAAATATTTCAATCACTAATAAATAGCGTTTCAGATTATAGGTATAACAGTTATACATTTTTTAATCTAGAAAACGCCTTCCTATTATTTTACATAATCCTTTTAATCTCTCAAACGGGAAAATGATAGTTTTAGATTCTTTAAACTATATAGTGAGAAGTGAATCCCATTGGCATTTTACTCTGGCCTCACGCTGTAGCAATATTGGCCTTTGTAAACCCAAAAGGTAGACAACTCTTGTCAATTGCATCTCATACAATTTTTTCGACTGATCCTCAATACACCTTATCCTCACGCTATAGCAATATTAGATAAGTATATTCCAGATTAACTTGTCAATCATCAAATATATGCTACCAGTATAGCCCTCACGCTGTAGCAATATTGGGCAATACGTTCGCATATATTTGTCTCATCTTATGTTTAACTGGCATAACCCGAATCACCCCGACCAATCCCTCACGTTGTAACAATATTGGGAAAGACTGAAGTGAACCGTCTAATACCGTATTAACAAGACAGATCATTATATAATATTATCTCATAATACAATATTATTTAATCTGAGGTAGAGAGATTTTTATTTATTTATTTATTATTTATAATATTTAATTATTATAATTATTATTACCATTAACAATTATAATAATTTTCGCATCTCATACAAATCTAATTCATAATTAGAATATTTGTTTATGCAATCACAACTAACCCTCACCAATAGGGCTACTATTATAATTAATAAGCATAAACAAGTATATATTACATTTAATACAATGATATAACAATTATAATTGTATTAAATAAATCTCACATGCAAAATTTCAAATTGGGGTGTATTATTCAAAATGATCAACATTAAAAGTTGAATGTTATAGCATTATACAATATAATGCTCCAAAAAAAAATAATAATTTTACTCTTTTTTTTTCAACCTAAAGCTTCTTGGGTTTCTGACTTATGAACGCCCCGGCGTTCAACATATGAACGCCCCCTACGTTCATCAATAGTAACGCCCCAGTGTTAAACACATAAACACCTCGGCGTTCAACATATGAACGCATCAGCTTTTTGTGTTTCCAACGCCCCTATGTCAAGAACCATAACGCCACAGCGTTATACGACTAACGCTCCTGCGTTAAACTCTGAATGCTCTTGCATTCGGTACTTAATGCCGCGACGTTCATGTTACTACATGAACGCCCCAGCATTAGGTTCCTAACGCTGCATCGTTCTTTGACAGAAACTATATTTTTACACTTTAAATACTTCAAAATGTAATTTTCACTATTTTCAAGCATTCTAAACATTTCATATAACACTCCAACAACCCAGAAACACAATAAACATACTCTGATACCACTTGTTGACATATTTTATGGTGTATGCATATGATTGTGTACATATTGAAAAAATTAAACACATGTATCATATAAACGAATTTGGCAATGGAATTTATCATGTAATCAACATATACACATGTATTTCAATTCTTAACAATTTAAGAATACAGAAAACATACTTTTGAAGACCTCCGATGAAGATTTCAAATCTGGATTTCTTTGCTCCAACTTTGAGCTCACCTCGAAGTGCAATTTTGTTCAATTCTAGTTCACAACAATCTGGTGGGATTGTGAAGCTAGAATAGTAGTAGTATAATCTTTAACAACAAGATTTTGTATTGCTTGAAAGAAAAATAAGAATGATTTATTTTTCTTTCTCCTTTGGTTTTTCTCACAAGTCTTCTTTTAAAGAAAAACCAACTCTTCTTTTTTCTCTCAATCCTTGCACGAATTTTCATTCACTCACTTGTTAACACACATAAAACTCAACCATTTTTAGTGCTCTCAACACTTTATAAGTACTCCACCAAAATTAGATTAAGTGGCTAACTACCAAAATAAATTTTGGTGGCCATTTTAATGGTCTAATAAAATTAACCATTAATCACAAAATGGTGCTCCACTTAATTTAGTTTATGTTTCTCAAATTAGGTATGTCTTCCATTTAGGAATAAAATATCAAATAAATAAAATTATATTTTATTTATTTAAATAAAATTTATTTAATTATTCAAAAACTATCTGAATAATTAATATTTACCTTATTTGATTTTACTAACATGGTTAATGGGTAAATTCATGGTAAAACAATTCATAGAATAAATTGTGCCACTTGTTAACATTTAATTAGTTAATAACTCTTGTCAACTAATTAAATGATATACTTAACGTTTAAGTTTAAACAATTGTACAACCCGAGGAACCTCGAAACATATTTTCGGTTTGTTGGAATTTCTAGAATGGAACTGTTCAATCTGTTATGCTGCCCTAGTACACAATGAATATATTTCATATTGTGAGACTCTCTAGGTCCACGCCCGAATTTTCATATGGAACTCCTTCATACGTCCGTGAACGATGCCCCACACACACGTTACGGATATTACAAAGTGACGTGTTAAACCATACAAGTTGAGATTATAACATATTCATATAATCCCTCCATCATTTATATCCGGGTAGAGCAGAGATATAGATCAACACTGTCAAATCTTCATATGCCCAACCAAAATCTTATCTCTGAAATTGTATTTTAATAAATAATATTCTCAAACACTTTTGTAATATTATTTATCCCTAGGGTTAAACTTTTTCCTGGGAATTACTGCTTATAGCCATAAGACTTTCTCACATACAATCTATAGAGTATTAGGATATAATACTCACCCAAATGAGTTGATGGATCCCATATTTATGCACATCGGACCATACCCAGCGACACCCAACGGTCAGATCATAAAAGGTTTTTGATATGTATGGAACCAAAGTATGGTGGATCACTCACAAGCCCACCGTGGCACTTAGGTCAAAGAACCACGAATACTACTCAACTCGAAAACCCTTCATTGACGGCTTTATGGGATGTTTATTGGAGATCTTCGTGAGTCTATTCAGTATTCAGTCCTTACTGAATACCTGTATCTCTATACAAGCTTCCACTAAACTCATGATTTGCTAAGACTAACCATCTGGACCATCCAGATATAGACATACACCGATTTATATATTTATTAAGGTATTCACTGACAGACGAGCATTAGTGAAGAAAAATCAGGAACATAATATTTGAGAATATATTTGCATAATGACATTTCCTAGCACTATTTGTAACTCATTGCAACTACGTCATTACTAATATATTCTTAGGTCTTTGTCCCATTTCAGACAAGGCTCTAATTCTTTAGATATCGCTGACTCTTATAACTTGATAACTCTTATCAGTGCCAACTTTTAGCATTTATAACTCTCAGCGATGTTAATTCTTAGCACTGATCTAAACTCATTTAAATCAGATCTGAACTCTTTCATATCATATAATGTCTAAAACGTTACAAGCATCTTACCACATATAAATATAATTAGCGATTAAATGAAATAATAATACTAGTATAAAAATTAAACAAATATTCATACATAAAGGGATGGCACGTAAGTATAAATCCCAACACATAACGCGTTTCAAACTTCGACTTCTCTGTCTTTGATGTTGTTTGGGTTAAACCACTCACTTGATACTTACGTTTTCCCTTTAGTGCCAGCTATTGATATGATGCTTCGATTTTCTTCCGTATCTGAATATAACACACTCTCATCACTTATTTCTTAGACTTATATCTATAGTTCTATACTAAAGTAGCAACTAAATTATGGATCTCACTTCTCTCGTAATTGCAACTTCTCCTACTCTGCCTTTTATGGTGTTAATAACTTCCTTATTGTTGTCAACATAAAGTAACAATTCATAAATGCCAAATGTAAACCAAAATAATTTTATGTTTCATTATGAGAGTTCCATAAAGTAACAGTTCATATTTATTTATAAATAAGTTACAAAGCCATAGTTGGTACCAAATTGCTGACTTCTATCCTCTCCTTAATTACTTCCATTACTGTATGGACCCTAACCAGCTCATAAACGTCTTCCACCCATAAATTCCAAGAAGCTTTTGCTCCTTCGCAATTGCATTTTATCACTGTTCTCATTCTTGTCGTCGATGCAATCCATATTTTCATCTCCCTAGACTATTCCCACTTGCATACTCTACATCTCACTTGATTTTTTTGTCAAACAAGCAAGAATTTGTGTAAAATAAAACATTACTTACTTACCACTTCCACTTCCAACGATTGCTGCATGCTCTCTGATCCCCAACAATACTTTTGTACTCTATTAATAATAACATAATACATTTTCCTCTTTTTTAATTTGCTTCGACTGTCGGTATGTCATAAAAATAATGGAAACCTATATATCTCTTCGACTAGATAAGTGGTAACTTTTGATAAGTGTCTATGATCGACATCTATTGTTTCTTCATTAATAGGTTGTTTAAACTAAATGAGATGTTTTGTAAAAATAAAAACTAGATGAAACGTAACTGACTGAACCTGTGATTAATTTTTAGCAAAGATAAACTATTTAAATATCTTATCATTAAATTTAAAATACCCCAAATTCAATCCTCATTTGTTGATGTAATGATATAGCTGCTGCATAGTAGATCAAGTCATAAAATAAATATAAAAAATTTCAAAACTTTTAATTTATTAATAAAAATAGTTCAAATTTTTTTAAAAAATATATATAACTTGAAGGATAATTGTTCAACTATTGATTTTTACTATAAAAAATTAACTTCTATATTTATAATTAAAAAAATATTACTTAAAATTATAAACTAGTTACTAAAAATTCTCTCCAAATTTTTTCGTGTGATTAAGAAGAATAATGCATTAAAATGGGCTATTTTAAAAAAAAATTCAAAATTAAATGGGGCAAAATTACCGACAAAAATCATAAAACCCGCCAAATCCATCAGCCGTAAACACACATCCCAATAAACGTCTTCATTCACATCACGCTTCACTCTCTTCAATCCCATTTGCAGATCAGATTCCTCTCTTTCGTCATTCCGTTGAAATCTCAATCACAAATGCAGTCTATAAATTGTTCCCTTTTGTGGCTCTTTTGAGAACGAGAAAAAGATCATCTGAACAGTTTGTTTGAGGTTAGAAATAGCTGGTGTCTATTGACTTCTCATTGTTATTTCTTGAACTTCTGGGGCTTTTTTCTTAGTGGGTACATCTAGGATTTTTCGGACTAATAGTCTTTAATTAATCTTCATTGTTTGTTATGATTCACATTGTAGATTCTTGAATTTTGGGGCTTTTCCTTGGCGGGTTCATCTGGGTTCTTAGGTTTTTTCACATAACAATTCGCATTTAAGTTATTGAATTGCATTTTAAGTTATTGAATTTCAGGTTGTGTATCTTGATTATCTAGGTTTTTATCATATTCGTTTTGTATTTGTGGGATTTGATCAACTATCATTGTAACAAAACGGTTGACATTGTAAAGTTTTGAACTTTTGGGGCTTTGAAGATGAGCAGAAGAAGATTCTCGGAAGTAAACTACTAGCGTTTGATTGTTTTTGCATTGATGGGTTCATATATGTTCTCTGTGATCTGCATTCTTCATTCGCTGATTGCTATAACATGTGGATCCTTAATAATGTTTTATCTTAAAGAAATCTCTGTCTTTGGTCACGGTGTTGAGACGGCTGTAAAGCTTTTAGGATCAACCCCACATGATCAATTACTGATTCAGATTTCCAATTCTTTTGTGGGTTTGCTTCTGTTTGTAGTTGGGTTTTTGCTGTTTATGGTGTCCTTTGTGAAGGATGCAGAGTTCCAGAGCTTTTTCGCTAAAGGTTGTGTGGTTGTACATGTATCAATGGCTCTATGGAGAGTTACTTTTGAGAGAAGGCTTGAAGATTTGGCTTGGGATTGGCCTAGGCAGGTGGTTGGGGATTTTGTGCTGGCGCTTTCTTGGGTTTTCTTTTTAGTTTACCATTGGAGGGAGAAGTATGATTAATTTTTGCAAGAATGCAACTGATGAATACGGAACATGAAATTGAGGTTTTAAAATTTGTGGTGATGGCCAGCTCAAAGCAGTTTTGGTCTCAATTTTAAGGTTGTTAATTGTGATTTAAGGCTTTAGTAATTGATTTGAGATTGAAATCTGGACGACTATGGGTTCTCTAGAGCATTTCCGAAAATGTGCGATTACTGGAAATAGATGATATTAATGCTAAAGGAAATTGGAAGGTGAACTTGCTGCTTAACTGTAGTTTATATTTTGTTTTAAAGAAAAAATGAATGGCTCTATTGAGTAATTGCCATTACCAACTTTCATAGAGATCTTTTGCTTATTCTCTGTTCACAATCTCTCTGTAATGTAACTGTACTGTTTTCTTTCTTATGCCAAGATCATGCTTTTATGAGAAATGTTAAAACATTTTTATTTCTAATTTTGCCTCAAGCACTTGTGTTAGAAAATCAAACAATACAACGAGTTTTCTCATATTTGTACTTGAATCAATCAATGAATTGGAATGGATCAAATGATTGGTCTATTCTCTTAGACTGTTGTTTGAAGCTAAGCATAAAGAGATTTTGAAAAACTTATTTGTTGTTACATGCATTTACAATGGTAGGAGAAGTTTTCCAGTCAATTTAGTTATCTGAATAATGCCAATAAGATTTTCCTTAATACAAATAATTTCTTTTCTGCATTATTATCCTTCTCCAATTTAAATTATACCATGGATCTGATACTGAAATAATGTGAATATTCTGTTTTGTACTAAGACTTGCAAGTTGTGATATTTAAAACCGATACACCTTGGTTCTTCTAAAATGTCTCAGATGAAGACAATTTGTATCTGCCGCTCCAGTTTACAAAATCTCCAGCTTAAAGTTTAAGTGTCACTTTTTATTTTTATCCCAATGTATTTGTAGAAACTTTAGGCAATCTGAGTATTTTTATGATTAGGAACAATATCTATTGTGAATGCTGATATTATCAGTGTCATTTGCCTGCCTAGCAAATGCATTCCCTATTTTCAGTCAATTACAGAACAGAGCCTGTGTTGAAGCCTCGGACAAAGGTAATCTGATAATTATTATATTTTTATTTCTTTCCTAGCTAAAATGAATATCTTTTCCATTTTTAGTACTGTTAGTTGGCTCTTGTGTGTTGAGACTGGTTACAGGTAAAGACTCCAGAATCATGAGAATACCATGTTACAATGCGTCAACCCTTTTGAATAGCCAATCTGTTCCTTTGCAAGGCAGAGAGGGTTGTGCATTTTATAAGTTTTAAACATCACTTTTTATGAAGTATTGAAATGTGATTTCCAATTGTTTCACCATAGTATATTTTTGCCTATGCATTCCAGTAGCTTTTACCCACATGCCCAAGCGTTGAGATTTACCTCAGTTTAACTTACAATGGAAGTCCTTTTACTTTCATGAAGATGAAGTAATGTTTTGCAATTTTGATTAAAATGCCTTAACGACGTTGATATTATTGATCCAAGGTATCTGAATAACTTAAGAGATTTAGCAACATACCACTGACTGTAAATAAAGTGGCTGATGAATGAAGAAACCTTTATCCTCTTTTAAGTCTATGGCCCCCAAAATAGCTTCAAGATCATCAGTATTTTCTCCTTTCGGGTTAAAATATCTCGAGCTGAAATATAGTTATTATAGCTAGAGTGCCTCGTATCAGACAAGGCACTATGTTCATTAAACTTCTTTCTGGAGCTAAGAATCTTGTAATAAACTACAGTGCCATAACACAAGCAGTATTATGAATATTGATTAATGCGATTGTTGCTTGCTAATTGATTAGAGACCCCAAAGAACCAGCCACTATGCTTTCTCCATTTGACTTTTCATTTTTCATCATAATACTTGAATCCGATTTTGGTATCTTTGCTAATACTTTTTCTTCGTCAACTTGATTTTTTAGTGGAATTATAGAATGGTTTTTGGTCGGATATGTAACTATGAACCTCAAATAGAATTTGCATATGACAGAAAATATTTATTTTTAAAATATATATATTTTTTATTTGGGCCATTTAAGAATGGCAAAAAAATTTGCAAGCCCGCTAAAACTTGTTGCATTGAAAAGGATTTATTAAGATTTGAAGTAGGTTAGGTATGAGTTTAGTATATAAAATTAAAATTTGCAACAAATTTGATACGGATATAGGTTTGATAAAAAATTTGTAGATACTTGCAATATGTATTCACACATATTACTTTCTTTATAAAAAAAATTTACAAAATATAAAAATATGAGTTAATTTTATTTTCATTTATTTTTAACTCACGTCAAAAAATCTAGATTTAACTTGGTGTCGTTCATATCATTTAATAAAAAATAAATAAATTTTATTTAAAATGACTAATGATTGTAATTAAAATTAAAAATAAAATTATAGTATTTAATGTAATTGAAATTAAAAATAAAATTATAGTATTTAATGTAATTGAAATTAAAAATAAAATTATAGTATTTAACGTAATTAAAATTAGAATTAAAATATTTAATGTAATTAAAATTGAATTTGGAATTGTAATTAAAATTGAATTTGGAGTTATGACATTTAACGTAATTGAAATCAATATTGAACTTAAAATAATGATTTTTAATGTAATTAAAATTAAAATTAAAATTGTAACATTTAACGTAACTAAAATTGAAATTATAATTGGAATTGGACATATACTATTTAATATAATTGAAATAAAAATTAGATTTAGAATTATAATATTTAATATAATTAAAAACGAAATTGAATTTGAAATTATAATATTTAACATAACTAAATTCAATATTATAATCAAAATTATAATATTTAACGTAATTGAAATCGAAATTAGAATTAGAATTATAACAGTTAATGTAATTAAAAACGAAATTGAATTTTTAATTATAACATTTAGCATAATTAAAATAAAAAATTAAAATTAAAATTATAAATTTTAATATAATTAAAATCAAAATTTGATTTAGAATTATAACATTTAACATAAATGAAATTAAAATTAGAATTAAAATTATAATATTTTAGCGTAATTAAAATCAAAATTGAAAGATGAATTATAATATTTAACGTAATTGATATCAAAATTAGAATTAGAATTATAACATTATCATAATTGAAATCGAAATTGAATTTAGAGTTATAATATTTAACGTAATTGAAATCAAAATTAAATTTAGAATTATAACGTTTAACGTAATTGAAATTAAAATTATAATATTTAACGTAATTAAAATTAAAATTAAATTTAAAATTATAATATTTAATATAATTAAAATTAAAATTAAAATTAAAATTATAACATTTAATATAAATAAAATTGATATTATAATTGATATTATTTTAATTGTTATATTTTTTAAATTTTTAATTAAATTAAAGTTATAATTTTTTATTATATTAATTCAAAACCTGTTTAAAATTTGTAAATAACCCGTTGTAAGTTTAATAATAAGTACATACTCGTAAGTGTAAATTTGATAATAATACTCTAAAATTATAATATATTTAAAAAAAATTTAATATTTTATTTTTTAAATAAATATAAATACGAATTTAAGAATATCCGTTTCAAATTCAATCCATTACCATCCTAAAACCATCCATTTGATTGTTTTCTCCACGTTTATCTACAATTCAATCCATGGGTTCACGTATCACCGTTCAAGATATTCCCACTTTTCTTAACAGGAATAATACCAAACGTGGAAAAGCAAAAGTAAAAATGGCCCTTTAGGCTTTAGTTATGAAACTTTAGATGATTCATAGATTCTGCAAGTTGTAAAGTTTTAAAAAAAAATAGCTTGGCAACCTCTACAAGAAACTATTCATTCATTGCACAAAAGAGGTAAACACCCTCCGTCCTCAAATGTCCCCAACTATCACTTAAGGTCCATTTCCAAACTGGTGAGCTTTCATCACTTCGCTTCATCATCGCCCAATACCAAAAGCTGTAAAGCCCATAAGAAAATTATCCAACTGTCATTCTCGACAAGGACCTGGATTTTCTAGGGCATTTATTATTATTTAAACCGAACAGCATCGCCCCCGACTTCACTCGTCTGTCTTGTCCGTCTGAAACACTAACAATCTTCTTTTGACCAACTTTAGAAGTTGCTTCCCCCGCGCACTTCATTATATTCCATCCTCACTTAACCATCTTACAATATCTATACCATCTCATCATCCCGTCGGGTATACCCAGAAATCATCCCCAAAAATAAAAAGGAAGCTAAAAACTCAAAAAGAGAGGAAAAATTCTCAAATTGTTTCAATTGTAGACAACATGGAACAACAAGAACAAGAACCAATATCACCCGCATCACCACCACTACCCCCAACAAGAACAACAGTATCGGCTGCTTCATCATCATCATCATCGTACAAGTTGTTTATAAAAATTATGAGCAAAAGGAGAACTTGGGTATGTCTCTTTGTTCTAGTATACGCCATCTTGTTGGCCTCCACCTGGAATTTCCTAAAATCAATACTTTCTTGGTACAAACTCCAAGCCCTACCCTCTTCTTCTGGTTCTTCTGGGTGGCCTGCTCTGTATGCATCAATGCTTCTTGGGGCAGTTTTTGGGCTGCTCTCAATGGTTGCGGCTCTGGCTGTGGCTGTGCCTGCCACTTTGGTCATATGGATCACTGTTGTGGTTCTGTTGGCCTTCTTTGGAAAGCCAAGAACAACTTTGGTGATCGAAGGGAGAAAGATTACAAAAGAAATTTTAGGGTTTGTGTTCAAGATTTTGTTGAAGGAAGGCAATGTTGTGGCTGCTGTATGTGCTGTTTTGGGCTACTTTGCACTTGTTAGAAGAAATTATGGTGATTATGAGTGATTGAATTTTGGGTTCTTGTTGGTTGATTCTGCGGAATTCAGGCTGATGGGGTTTTGGAAATTTTGTGGGCAGATGAGATTTTGGTAAAGTTTTAACCTTATACTTCTTAGATTCTGTAATTTTTCTTTTTATTTTTTTAAAGTTAGGGATTAGAAATTATGGAAGCTCATTATTAAGGAGTTAATGTGACAATGTTAAAGATCTAGTTAATGTTCACATTTCTGCTGGGTCATTTACTGATAGTTAGATGAGCTGATTCTTTTTTTTTTTCTTTCTTCCATTGCAATGATATGAAAATTAGGGGAATTTTACATGTTTATGGTGGAACATAGTTTTTGAGACCTCATTTTCTTGACTAATGTAGCAATTGAATGCTTCCTGATTTTCACACGCCCAATCGTTGATGTATTTACGAGGATTAATCATCAATTAGGGCTTTGTTCTTCGTGCTTTGCCCACATTTTTGTCATAATGTGGAGACAGAGAAGGAGCTGGTTCAAAAGCTAATAAATTGCCTCATTGTTGTAGCATTCATCATGTTTAAACTTCGTTGAAATTTTAAACAATCCCGGCAAGACATTGTACCTATCTATTTACGTGACTTTAAAAACTAAGATATTATCTCAACTGATATTAATGTGTAATATATTTAATTGCTATATACATTCATAGGTAATTTGTACCACAAACTACTAGTTTTCATGCACGTTGTTGGAGAAATTGAATAAGTATCAACATTTTTATTGATTAAATATTTGAAAGTCATTTATATGATCTACAATGCAATATAACACATTAAGTTGTTTAATTTTTTTAGTACAAAATAATATGTTCATGCAGCATCACTCTTTAATTTATAGTATAAAATTAACGGGCGTGCCCCCTCCTTTGATTATTTCTTTCTTTCTTTCTTTTGGCTAAGCTAAACTTTATTAGGGAAAGAAACGAAGGAAAAAAATTGATAGGTAACGCAACAACAATTAGCCACTTATTGGCCATGAGAATGGATTATAATTAGTCTTACTAAAACTACTTGAAAAAAATTGGGAGTTTAAACAAAAACCGAGTTTTTGGTAGTTGGAAATAAGAGCCCAACCCATATTTATACCTGATTTTTGAAATCAAATCCTGTCGGCAGACCTTGACTTTCTGATTTTGGAAGACAAAGAAATGAGATTTTTGTTGAAAATTTAAAGTAATAATACAATCAATTTAAAATAGAGCACTTGAATAATATTGGGAATAAACTTTTCAAGAAAAAAGAACTGTTAAACTCTCTTAGTCTCTCTTAATTTGATTTAAGTGTTTTAAACACTTTTTAATTTTAAAATAGTCTAAAAACTCTTTGTTTGTTAATATTTTTTGTTTTTTGATAAAGATTTTTTAATAATGAATATCAATTAAAAGGTAATTATTATATTTTCAAAAGTTAATATTAATTCTCATCTTCATCAAAGAACTATTTTTTTAAAAAAATAAACTAAAGAAATGACTAAGGCGGTCATTTTTATTTTTATTTTTTATATTTTCCTAAAAAAAATGAAAAGATAAAGACAAAACTATAACTTTGTACTATTAAATAAAAATTCCGTCAAAATAAATAAAACATATTAATGAACAAAAGTCTTTCAAACTATTTTAAAATTAGAGAAATATTTAAAATACTTAAATCAAATTAAATGGATACAATAAACTTTTTCCCCAATTTTCAATCATTCCAATTTGCAATTTCCATTACAATGGAATGCTATTCATAGTAAGCCCACTCCTTCATTCATTCCCATGTGATAAATAACTAAAGCATAAGAAAGACAAAAATATAGAATGCCTTCAACTTATTAGTTTTCCCTTTAGTTTTGTTAGTTTCTTAATTAAAAGCTTGGTTTTCTCTGTGTTTTATAACACCCCCTCCTTAAATATTAACCACTTAATGATAATTACATTTATCCTTATTAAGGAAAAACCGGTGGGTTAAAATCCCAAGTAAAAACATAAAATTAGTTGATGAACTGTAAAATACTATTTATTGTATAATTACCTTGTTAAAATTCTTTACTAATAAAATTTAGTGAAATAAAACTTGGTTTAAAAAAAGTACCATTCTTATACATTCATAATAATTATAGAATTTCTTCTTTTTATAGATCATACTCCCCATAATTCAAAGCTCCCTTTCTAAATTATGTATATTAATTTCTTGAGACGATGCATACTAATGTTATGCACCATCCTTTCAAAAGTGCATGTAGGCAAAGCTTTAGTAACTAAATCTACAAAATTATAAATGAAGCGTATATGTAACATTAATTTTCTTGTTCTCTTGAAGTTCACGAGTGTAGAAGAACTTTGGTGAGATATACTTAGTCTCACATTCTTTGATGTATCCTCATATGATTTTAGCAATATAAACAGTATTATCTTAATTATTGGAGTATTTACAATGGAGGATCATTCACATTTTTTTAAATATGATTGATGATTACTCGTAGCTATACACACATTTTGCTTCAAATTATGTAAGAATTTCTGTATAATTTGATAAGGTTGCAACAATAGTTTGCTTCGAGAATCCCTAAGAGATTGTTGTACCATTATAAGTTAAAACATCACGTCTACAAGTGGGATTTATAAGGAGTAGATAAAAAACTTGCATCAACATATCTAATTGGATCTCAATTTTGTGTTAGCTTATTAGAATAATATAATCTCAAATCTATTGTTCCACGAAGATAACAAAAAATTATGTTTAACACCATTCTAGTGTTTTTTGGTTAGTTTAAAATTAAACCTTACCTATAAATTTACTGAGAATTCTATATTTGATCTTGTGCACTATGTTAAATATAATAAAGCACCAATTGCACTTAAAATAGGGTATTTATGAATCAAGTATCTCTTTATCTCCCTCTTTAGTATGAAATAGATCCCTTTTAGGATTAAGAGATTGAATGGACATTAAGGCACTTAATAGGAAAGTTTATCTATATTGAAATATTTCAAAATTTTCTCAACATAATTTGTTTGATGGATAAATATTCCATTTATACTATGCTCAATTTGTAGCATAAGACAACATTTAGTTTTCCTCAAACTTTTTATCTGAAATTTATTTTTTTTAAAATACTCAGCAGTTTCATAGAGCTCTTTAAGAGTTTCGCTTAGATTCATATCATCGATATAAACTGCTATAATGAAAAAACTAGATTCTAACTTCTTGACGATTCAACACAAGGGCAAATAGAGCCATTAATATATTCTTTTTTCATCAAGTACTTATTAAGATGATTATACCACATGAGTTCAAAATTTTTTAATCTACATAAATTCTTTTGTAACGTTATAAAATATAAGTTATGATGTAGTGATTGAAATGCTTTAGGTATTCTAAATCCTTTAAGGATTTTCATATAAATATAAGTATTAAGAGAACCGTATAAATAAGCTATCACCATATCTATGAGACACATGTCATGTTTTTCTGATACAGATAAATTGATCAAGAATCGAAATGTAATGACATCTATTACAAGAGAATAAATTTCCTCATAATTAGTGCCTAGTTTGTGAAAAGCCTTAAGCAATAAATCTGACTTTATATCTCATAATTTTATTTTTCTTATCATGTTTTCCTACAAAAATCCATTTATATCCAACGATTTTGACACCATTTGATGTTTGGACCACAGGTCTGAATACTTTACGTTTGGTTTAAAAAGTCAAATTTTTTTGAATTATTTTTTTTCCTTTTTGACTAATCATACCTCAGTTTGCATTCATTAATATACAATGGTTCAGAATCATCATTTATGATTTTAGCAGCTACTATAAATGCAAATATATTATTGATGATTGTTTCATTATTTTTAACCTCTTTTGAAGCTTGAATCACTTTTAATACTTGAGCCACTTGTAGGACTTTCATTATATCATGATCATTATACTCTTCAATAGCGTTCTCAATTATAGCTCGAGAATAATTTATTATTGGATCATGATTATGTATTTTTTTTTAAAACAATTATTTTCACAGCTGTCATTTCAATAAGTTTTTCTTCGAAACAACTACTTGAGTTGGTATATTGGTAGCTAACACATATGTCTTGATTAATTTTAATGCATTTGCAATGCATCAGTAGTTACTTTGCAATTTGTTGCATATGAAATATACTTTGCACTTTATTTTTACTTTGCATGGTGCGAGGATCTAAATGAGACATGGATTACTTTTCAACATAATTTATACCTATCTTTTGAAGGTGGTTTTTTTTTTCATTTTTAACGGAGAAAAATGTGTCTCTTCAAAATAACAATCTGTAAAATGTGCAGTAAACAAATCATCCATTAAGGGTTTCAAATATCTAACAATAGATGTTAAGTCAAAATACATATAAATTCTCAAATAATGTTGAGGTCTCATCTTAGTGTACTAAGGAGGTGCATTAGAACTTGTAGAATACAACTTAAAGTACATAGATGAGATTTATTAAGTTAATGAAACGCCAGTTGAAATAGAGAATATTCATAATAAGTAGTTGTCTTTAGGCGTATTAATGCTACAACATGAAAAATTGCATGACCCTATGCTAAAGTGGGTAATTGAGTTTTATAGAAAATAGTCTTATTAGCTTTATAACTTAAATTAGTTTTATTTGCATTAGTTTTTCCTATTTAGATCATAATCTTATATTTATAGGTTTCCAAATAATTTAGGGATATAAGCCTATATATAGGCCACTTTAATATAAGTTAATTCTAAAGTGAAATATAATATTTTCAAATTCTCTAGCATGATATCAGAGTCATAGCTAGTCATTTTGCAGGTTTTTTTTTCCTTGCATTAACAAGAGCACTTGAGCAATGCTTTTAAAGTACATGAACAATGATTTTTTTTAATAGAGCAGTGTATGAATAATGTTTTGGACATTACTATGACGTACACAATAAACATACACATCATCGATAGCTATACATAAGATTCACGCGCCACCATTCATTGCGATCGTTTCCTACACCACCAATACTATTTGAAAGAAGAGCCGTTAATCTAGTTATCGATTTTCACTATTTCATTGACCCATTGTATCACCTACAAGTGAAGGTTCATCATTAAGCTATTTTAGATCCTTTCTCATTGATATACTAGTCTAAGAAGTAATTGTGGTAATATCAAGCCTTTCCCGCTTCAAATTTTAAATCAGGGGTCTTTCTACCATAGTTTTAAAATTATCAGGCACTTAATGAAATTAGTTGAGGGGTTATCTGTTAAAATCTCAAACTATTTGGCATTTTTTAGTATCTACTAAAACCTTATGGGTTCTTTTGCAAACTATTTAGAGTCAATCAAGCACTAATGTTTAGGCTACTGATAATACTTGACCCTTTTGTGCATTAGTTGATTCAACCAATTTTAATGTTACCTATTTTTTGAGTAATTCTTATTATTGATTCTGGAGCCACAAATCATAGGATCAACCATTCTAATTTGTATGTTTCTTATACACTTTGTTCACATAAAGAGAAAGTTAAAGTTGTTGATGGTTCTTTCTTCTTTATTACTGGAAAAGGAAGTATCCTTATCACAAAAATTATTTCACTCAACTCTCTTTTACATATTCCAAAGCTCTCTGGTAATTAATGAGTAATTCTTAATAATTGATTCTGGAGCCACAAATCATAGGAACAACCATTCTAATTTGTATGTTTCATATACACCTTGTTCACGTAAAGAGAAAGTTAAAGTTGTTGATGGTTCCTTCTCCTCTATTGCTGGAAAAGGGAGTATCCCTATCACAAAAAATCTTTCACTCATTTTACTTTTACATGTTCCAAAGCTCTTTGGTAATTAATGAGTAATTCTTTATCATTAATTTTGAAGCCATAAATTATAGGATAGCTATTCTAATTTGTATGTTTCTTATACACCTTGTTCACGTAAAGAGAAAGTTAAAGTTGTTGATGGTTCCTTGTCCTCTATTGTTGGAAAATTGAGTATCCCTATCACAAAACATCTTTCACTCAACTCACTTTTACATGTTCTAAAGCTCTCTGATAATCTCTTATCTATGAGAAAAATCACCAAGGATCTTAATTGTGTTGCTAAATTTTACTTTTCTTATTGTGAGTTCCAAAACTTGCACATAGGAAAGTTGATTGGTGAGTAATGGACTTTACTACTTTTAAGAGTGAACCTACTAGTTTAGGTAATCGATCATATATACACTTTAGTTCTTCTACTACAAACTCCACTCAAGAAATTAAAATTTGGCATAAATTTCCTATATTTGCAAAAATTATTTCCTTCATTATTTAAAAATCAATATATCAATAATTTTTAATGTGAAGAGTGTGAATTATCTAAATGCCTTCAAGCTTATTTTCTTGCACAAATATATAAAGCATCTCAACCTTTTTCCCTTATTCATAGTGATATATAAGGGCCTTCCCGTGTTGATAAAATTTCTGAGGCTAGATGGTTCATTACATTTATTTATGACCATGCTCGTTTAAGTTGGGATTCAAAGAAAAATCTAAAACAATGAATTTTTTTTTATAGATTTTTCATCAAATAATAAAACCTAATTTCACACTAATCTTTAAATTCTTCGAATAAATAATGGGAGAGAATATTTATTCTCAACACTTGGCTCATATCTCATAGATCAGAGGATTTTATATTAGAATTCTTCTGTGAACACACCTAAACAAAATAGGATCGTTGAGAGAAAAACAAAAATAAACACCCTCTTAAGGTAGATAAAGCTCTAATGTTTGTCATGGGGTTTCCTAAAATTTTTAGGGTAAAGATGTTCTTACTACTATCTAATTATTAACAGAATGCCATCAACGATCTTGAATTTCAAAGTTTCATTTGACACCCTAAAAGCTATATATCTATCATGAAAACTTTTTTGTTCACTTTCTCCTAAAGTTTTTGGTTGTGTTGCCTGTGTTCATATTCCTTATCACAATAGAGGAAATTGGATCCTAAGACCATTAGGTGTATTTTTCTAGGGTATTCTCCTACACAAAAAGGTTACAAGTATTATCCTCTTACAAAAAGAACTTTTGTGCCTATGAATGTTATATTTTTCAAAACAAATACTTCTTTCTTAACTAAAACTTTTCTTCAAATAGGAAATAAATATAATGAAGATTACCTGCCTAAAATTACCTGCCTAATATCTACCTAATACTCTCAAATCTTTTGAGTTACTTAAAATTACTTGCCTAATATCTATGAATCTTCTAAGTCTCTTGAAGCTCCTCCATCCTTTATTCCATCTAATACTTTTGATCAAAGTTGTGAAATATCTTTTCTTTCTCCTGAGACTTTTAGCCTTCACCCCTAAATTCTATGGCTCTACTTGAATGTGAGCTAGAAAAACACCATACACTAAAAGTTTACTCAAGAAGAAGTAAGGGACAATCTTCTCAAACTCACAAGTCTTTTTAATCAAGTGTAGAAAGTTTAATAAACAAACATAATCCTTCAGAATCTAATGTTTTCAAAAATCTTATTTCAATTGAATTTTCAAATCTTGATATCCCAATTGCTCATTAAAAAGGAGTTAGATCTTGTACTTTGCATCTAATTTCAAATTTTGTTTCCTATGATAGGTTATCTTCTTCTTTTAAAGCCTTTACTACTAACTTGTCATTTTTTTATTCTCTTCCAAGAAACATACAAGAATCTCTTATAGTTCCAATGTGAAAATAATATGTTTAATGTAAGCTTTTCAAAAGAGTAAGAAATGAGAACTTATTGATATTCCACTTGAAAAGAAAACCAGTAAGATGCAAATAGGTTTTCATAGTTAAATGTAAAGCTAGTGTGACATTTGAAAGATGTAGAGCTAGACTTATAACAAAGGGACTCACACAAACTTATAGGGTTGACTACTAAGAAACTTTTACTCCAGTAACAAAGATAAACTCAATCAGAGTTCTTCTTTCTCTTGTAACAAATCTAGATTGGTACATTGAATAACTTAATGTAAAAAAAAAAAGTCTTTCTTCATGGAGATCTTAACGAAGAAATGTACATAGAGGTTCCTCTTAGATTTGAAGATGCCTTCAGTAGAAAGAAAGTATGTAAGTTAAAGAAGTTCTTGTATGGATTAAAGTAGTCACCTTAAGCTTGTTTTGAAAGTTTCCTAAAGTAGTTCACCAATGTAAATATACCCAAAGCCAAAGTGATCATACTATATTCTTCAAACACAATGAAAATAGAAAAATTATTGTTTTGGTTGTCTATGTCAATGATATCATTGTCACAAAAACAATGTTAATGAGATAAGAAGACTTAAAGAAATGTTGGCCAAAGAATTTAAAATTAAAGATCTAGAAGCTTTGAGATATTTCTTGGGAATTGAAGTGGTAAGGTCAAGGAAAGGAATATTAATTTCTTAAAGAAAGTATGTTTTAGATCTCGTCCAAGAAATAGGTATATTAGGCTATAAACTAAAAGATACACCAATTGATCCTAATCATAATTTAGGAGCTGATATTAAAAGTGATGCAGTTGATAGGGGTCAATATCATAGATTGATTGGTAAACTAATATATTCGTCTCATACTAGACCTGATATTGCGTTTGCTATAAGTCTGGTGAGCTAAGTTTATCCATTTTTGTTGTAAAGTTCACATGGAATCTTTTCTAAAAATTCTAAGATATTTAAAATACTATTTGGCAAAGGTCTACTCTTTCTCAAAGAATTATCATCTATAAGTAGAAGCTTATATAGATGTTGATTAGGCTAGTTCTATAAATGACAAAAGGTTTACATCTGGGTATTGCACATTTGTTAGAGAAAATTTGTTTACTTAGAGAAGTAAAAAAAATCCGTAGTAGCTAGATCAAATGTTGAAGCCAATTTCAACTCAATGGATCAAGGAATATATGAAATATGATTAAGGACATTGCTAAAAGAACTAGAAGTTACTGAAACTAGTATGATAAATCTCTACTATGATAATAAAGCTCTACTGTGACATTGCTCACAATCTTATTCATCATGATAGGACTAAATATATTGAAGTTGATAATATTTTATCAAAGAAAAGATTAAAAGCGGAGAGATTTGCATTTTATTTATCTCTAGCAATGAATTTGATAGATATTCTTATTAAAGGGCTGTCAAGACCTATTTTCCAATCATGTGTTAGCAAATTGGGAATGATAACTATCTTCAAACCAGCTTGCAGAGAAGTGTAGAAAATAGTTTTATTAGCTTTATAATTTAAATTAGTCTTATTTGTATTAGGTTTTCTTATTTTGATCATAATAATTATGTTTATAGATTTCTATATTGATTAAAGATATAAAGCCTATATGAAGGCCACTCTTGTATAAGTTAGTGCAATAGTGAAATATAATCTCTTTAAATTCTGTAACAAGTATATAGTAGCAAAGTTCTTATAATTATATGAAGTCTCTTAATGAATGATTATGCCAACTTATTTTGAGTATGAACATATGACACTAGATGTTCTATATCAATTCTCACTGACAACAGTAGTCATTAAAGGTCTTGAAAGTGAACTCACCAGCATTATCAAGACATAAGGTCTTGATTGGATAATTTGGAAACTATGCACGTAATCTGATAATTTATACCAACAATATAGTAAAAGCAACATTATGTGTAAATAACTAACAAACATGCAACCATTATACAGATGCACCAATCACAACTAAGAAATAGTGAAAAGTTCTACTTGGTAAGTGAATTAGTTCGTAAATCTCTCTGAATTCTCTGAAAAAAACTATGGAGATTCAAAGTCAATTTAAGAATGAGATAGTCTAACCACCAATTTACCTTTTGAACAAGTAGTGCAAATACTCTCATTGTATAATAGAATCTTTATACTCTTTAATGGGTTTTCATGAGAATTTTCAATAATTCTTCGTATCATTGTTGATCCAAGATGGTCAGGATGGTTATGCAAAAGCACAAAAGTCCTTGGTTCCTTTTGCTTCTTATTCATAATTACGTAGCTCTCGAATGCTCTGATTGTCATATAATTTTAACCATATAAGAAAGCTAAAAGCTTCTCCAATATTTTCTTTTGTTTATAAATTTTAGAAGTAATGTAAAGATATTCCACATTATTATCATTTCTAGTCTCTCTATGAAAATCACTACAACGAATATCTTTGTAGTTAAGTAGGGAACTTTTTGCCCTAAGTGAATACAAGGCATCATGGATGCTTAATTTTGTGCATTTTTTAATAAAATCATAGCTCTTCCAAACCTTCAACCAATTCTACAGAGCTTGATATAGTATTCACCTTAGCTTCAACTAATGTCAAATATGAGAATAACTTTCTATTTTGAGGATTGTATATATTGTCACACTATCTACTAGACATATATCTCCATTTTTCTTGAAAGCATAAAAGTCGCTATTTAAATCCATATCCTTTATCAAGAGAAGAAAAATATTTGTATTAGATATCAAGATAACAACCTATACTTACATTATGAAATAAACATGCGAAAAAAAGCAGTGATTAAAACTTAATGAATATTCTAATCGTTAATTAAGTTATTATTCTTTAGATCAACATCTCTAAAGAAGTTTGAGACATCGAGATATGTAGTATTTTGTAGATTTATATTATCAAGATATTGGTCTCAATATTTTTCTCCTTTTCTATTAAAGATGCCTTGTACAAATCAACCAAATATTTAGGCATACAACAAGTACACTAAAATAGCCCTTTATTCTACATCAGAGACAAGTTTTTTTTTTTTTTTTGTGATCCACTTGAATTTGTTTCTTTTATAATTATCATAAGGTTAATAGTGATACTAACCATAACCTCAACCTTGACCTCAACCTCGACCATATTCACGACCACGACACACGACCATGCCACACCAATTATTAGTATCATAACTACATAAAGCAACATATTTTACATAATTCTGTGATATAATATTTGCTTTAGGTATGGATGTAGCACTAGTAGGATAAGATTGATAATTTTCATCAGAAGCTTATTATTCTTTTCAACAACAAGAAGACATGAAATTAGATTATATATATTTCTTGTATTCACGCCCTCGATATTGTTGTTATAGAACTATATTTGAAGCATGAAATGTTGAACATGTCTTATCTAGCATGTCTTTATTCATTTTTCTCCATATAATGTTCACTATGAAGCAATTTTGAATCGTGTAGAATTATAAACGTTGATTGACTTGAAATCCTACAAATATAAATACTCAACTATTATAAGCATGTAGTAGTATCATTGATTTCAAGTGGCCAAATTTTTCTTTTAAGTTGTTCTAAAGAATACATGGGTCTTTATGGTGAGATATTATTTTTCAATACTTAATGAAGGTAGTGACAAAGGAAAATCACATCTAGAGCTTGCTCTTGTAAAGATGCATTCAATCTTGATTGTCTCACTAAGTCCTTTAGCATTTAGGTGAACTTCAACATCTAAGATACAAAATAAATAATTCTTACTTGAGTTATCCAAGGTGTCGAACTCAAACTTTGTGAGATTAGACATTATATGTGATCTTTAACTTCTTCTAAGTAATTCTTCAGGATCTTTACATCCTCAACTTTGAACTATATAAATCATCTCCTTTATCTTCAGAATGTAGATTAGAAAAATATGAAGATACTATAACAATATAATAAGCATATAAAACCAATCCTTATTTTTTTGATGTGAAGTATCCAATTTAATAGCAACCACATAGTTTAGTCATAAAGATAATTGTATTACATATGGTACTATAAGGAGATATGAGATACTTTTTAGAGTAAAGTCCTAATTTAGGGGTTTATGGATAACATGATGAAATGTTAAAATAATAATATAATTAAATCAAAATAGAGGACTTGTATGATATTAGAAGTGAAATTTTCAATCATTCCAAGTTGCATTTTTGCGTTGCAATGGAGGCCTACTCTTTTATTTATTCCTAAGTGGTAGAGATGGCAAAATACAGTACGAGGATGGGGATCTGCAAGGCTCTGCTTCGAATTAGATGAGAATGGAGTAATTTTTGTAAAAATAGAGTGGGGTATTAAAAAAATTATTTACCAAATTATTAATATGGCAAGGATGAGATTAATTCTCCTAGCTCAGTCTCTACCCTATTTTTTATGAATATATTAGATATAATTTTTTGTATGTATTTATATATTAAATAATTTATCAATTTTTATTTATAATTTTCATTTAACTAGGACATGTTTTAATAATATATTTTTATTAATAAGGCAAGGATGAGATTAATTCTCCTAGCTCAATCTCTACCCTATTTTTTTATGAATATATTAGATATAATTTTTCGTATATATTAAATAATTTATCAATTTGTATTTATAATTTTCATTTAACTAGGGCATGTTTTAATAATATATTTTTATTAATACAAAATATATAATAAAAAAATCCATAAAAGTTTTTCTTTATTATAAACAACAAAAACAATTATTTTTAAGTTCGACAGTCATTAATTTTAATGAGAATATGAGGCAATTAATAGAAAAATCAATAATATTAGACACTAGATCATTTAAATTCTTTTTTTTTTATTTGTTACTTATTTAAAATTTGTTACTAATTACTATTCATATTATTGAAAGATATTGTTATAATATTTTAATTTGTTAGTTTGATATTTTGTTTTAAAAATTATAATAAAGATTACATTTTAATATTGTTAAAATTTATAAATATAAAATAGTATTAATATTAATAAATAAAAAATAAGAAAATGGGGGTGGGGGTGGGGGTGGGGGTGGGGTGAAAAAGAATTCTCTATATAAAAATTTCTATTCCTGCCCCATTAAAATTTTCTTTAAAAAATAGAATGAGATACAAAAAGACTTCTCTGTCTCCGCTCTACATAATTGCTATCCCTACTAAGTGGCAAATAATTAAATCATATGAAAGACAAAAATATAAAATGTCTTCAATTTAAATTTGTAGAGCATCTTAAATATCTTAAATTTAAATACCCTCTCCTATATATATATATATATATATATATATATATATATATAAACCTTGTTTGTTTTCCCTTCTGCTTTGTTGCTTTCTTAACTAAAAGCTTGGTTTCCAATTTTGTGATGGGAATTCATTCTTCCATCACACTCTCTTTTAGATATTTACCCCTTTAAAACAATTGCATTTCATCTTTACCGAGGAAAAACTCAATGGGAATCTCTTTCTCTCATAATATATTTCAATTTTCAAGAGAGATATTGGTAATTCCTTTTATTTTTACTTTTATTATTTTTATTCATTTCACACCGACTTCCTTTCCCTGTCACTTTTGCTCAGCAAGTGAAGCTCGAACCATTTTATTTTTATGCCCACAATTACAAACGCCAGCTTCACTAATTCGAATTGGCTGCTTTTGGGATTTATTAAAAATTGCTACCAACTAACAAAGCATTCGATTTATGGAATCCTAACGTATGCATTATAGACAATTTCATAAAAAAAAATTGTTAATTTATTAGAATATTTTAGAAATGACGCAAAAAAAAGTTAAAAAGATAATTAAAGTGAAAAAAAAATGATATTTTCGCTTTTTTTTTCTTTATGACCTTATTTATTTTTCGGTCATTTTTTTTTAATATAAGAAAAGGGAGTTTAAACTCGTGGCCTCCATATTTGAGGTAAAGGTGCATGACAACTCTTTATCATTGGGTTATAATAACTTTTGTATTTTTCAGTTATTTTATTGTCAATTAAAAATATTATTTCCAAACAAAATAATTATCTTTTTAATATTATCCAACTAAATTTATTTATTTTGTCAAACTAATTAATTTGATAGTATTTGTAATAAATAAATTTAAGTAAATGTAAAACTTTAAAAAAAATACATAAATATCAATCATTAATTTATATATTTTTAATTCATAAAAACAAAAAAACTTAACACTGAACTTCAAATGTTCAAAAACAGTATTAAAAAAATATCATCCAAATATATATACCCAATTCATACTTCAACCAAATATAATTAAATTTATTCATACTTCAAAAGAAAACAAACACTGTATAATAGGAAATTAATCTTTACAATTAGATGCATCTTTATTATTTTATACCTAATTAGTTCATCTTCTGTCTCCCCAAACAAAATTGATCTCTCTTACAAAGCATTTATTGTCTGAATTCAAATGGCATGTCACACTAACCTTCAGTGAAAAGTGCATGCAGACTCTTGTCAAAGTCAAGTCTTCATCCCGAGTCTATACTTAACTCAGTATTTTTAAGGTGTTTTATTAGCATTTGAGCAACCTATTAATTCCGATGTAATTAAGTTGGAGGATGATGCAACCTTCCTTTGTAATTTGCCTCCTCTTGGGATGCAAGTTACCATGATTTTTTTATTATTATTATTTAAAAAAAAAAGACCATATCTCTAAAATTCATGACAGGTGATGTTCGGTGGACCATAAAAATTTGGAGAGAAAGATAAAGACAATTCAGTTGTTGAAGTTAAAAAAGAAGAGTGTGAATGCATTATGCATGTATATGCAGCCAAAGATTTTTGACCTTTTAACTATTATGCCCGTGGAGACGCATATGCTTGAATAAAACTACAACTTCGTAACAAATTTCTCTACGTTAAATATCGGCTACGAAAGGTGTCGGCAAAACCACTTTGATTTGCTATTGCTATTACAATGCCCCCTCACAATATTCTATCCAGCCTAACAAATATGCTGGTTGCTACATAATTTTACAATTCTATAATTAATACTGTAATAGAGTAATGAAGCTGCCTTTTGAAAGTTGGAAAGTTGGAAAATTGATCCTGATAAATATGTAGAACCAAGCAATAAAAGGCAAAGGAGGAAAATGGCAATACTGTGTCGTTTAAGTTATTATAGTTTAAATGACATGGTAGAGTTTGTTAGCCTACATGGCAAGTTTGTTAGCTTGCTAAATGAGTCTATTAGCTTCTATAAATACGGTTGTATCATGACTCTCAAAATATATCAATGAAATAAATTTTCTTAGCAAAATTTTTTCCTTCTTTCTTCTCATCACTTTCTCTCATTTTCTCAATAACCAAATAAAGACTTTTCTGATTTGTTATATAGTATCAGAGCCTATAATACAACAAACGCTATCTGTAAGTTATGTCTTCTACAAATCTTGCCTCAAATTCATCACACACTTCTTCTTATACATTCTCAACAACAGTGAAGCTAAATCGTTCAACTTTGTGATCTAGAGATCACAAGTTCTCACTATTATTAGAGCCAACAGATTTGAGGACTTAGTAACTGGAAGGAGCATTTGTATCAGCAATTGATGTATCAGCAGTTGAAAATGTTGAATATGAAGAATGGATACAAAATGATCAGATCCTACTGAACTGGTTGTTTTCCACAATACATAAGAACACTCTTGGACTCGTGATCGATAGTAAATCCTTTTATGATCTTTGGACTGAAATAAACAGACAATTTAGATCTTCTTCAAAGGCAAAGATTGTTTAGCTTAAAATGCAATTAGCTTTGTTGAAAAAGAATAAAATGTCAATGTCTGAGTATTTTCTTAAGCTGAAAGGGATTGTTGATGAGCTAACTACTGTTGGATGCAAGATCAATAAAGATGACTTTATCACGCATCTGATCACTGGAGTTATAGGTTCAGATTATGATGCTATTGTTACCTTAATAAGTAGCAAGATTAGAGAGTTTAAGATAAATAAAGCCTATTCAATGCTGCTAACTCAAGAGAGTAGAATAGTCTTCAATACAGGTGGTAAAACAGGTAATTAAGAAGTGTTTAATGTCAATTATGCACATAAATGAAGTAAAGGAGATGGTTACAGTTTTAGTGGTCAATGAAACAGGAGTAATGGAAACTAGGGAAGCTATAGTAATAATAGCTATAATGCTAATCATGGATATGGTAGAGGCAACTTTAACAACAACAATAGAGGAAGAGGACAATATCAACAAAGAGGTAGAAGCAATTTTGAAAGAGGCAATATAAAATTGTGTGTCAAATTTGTGAAAGACAAGGGCACTCAGCTGCCAAATGTTATTTTAGATTTAATAATGATTACATGCCTAAAGATCACACTCAAAACAGAGGAGGATACGACAATCAGTTCTCAGGAAATCAAGGATCTGGACCTTCTGGTAATGTGCAGGCTAATAAGACTGTTTACTATGCTTCCTCAGCAGAAAATGGAGGGCCAGCTAATCAAGGATGATACCTAGACTTCGGAGCAGCACACCACCTTACCTATAATAAAAACAACCTTCAGAAAAAACACATCTATTCAGGTATGGACAAATTAATTGTTGGCAATGGTCAAGGTCTAAAAATATCCTGCTTAGGTGATTCTTCTGTGACAACATTAATAAAACATACCTTGATACTTAGAAATATTTTTTGTGTGCCAACAATTACCAAAAATCTATTTAGCATATCTAAACTTGTTCAAGATAACTCTGTGTTTGTAGAATTTTATGCTGATTATTGTTTTGTTAAGGCCAAAATGAAAGGAACATTGATGCTGAAGGGTGTGGCTATAAAGGGACTATATAAACTGCTACCAAACCATCAACTCAATTCCTCTATAAATTCAGAAGCTTGTTTTGCTCATAGTCCTATGTCTCTTTTTTCTCAACTTGTTAACCATGCACCTGATTGTCACATAAATAAGAGTCAACCTGGTGTCATTGACTTATCCTGCTATGCATTTGTATCACAAAATACAGAATGTTTGAGTGTTGACAAATTAAAGTTATAGCACATGAGGTTTTGTCATCCAAGTCCTATCATTTTAAGATCTGTACTGAAATCTTGTAACAAACATGTTACTACAAATAAAACTTCAGATGGATTGTTCTGTGATGCATGTCAAATGGGCAAAATACATAAGCTTCATTTTTCTTGTGTCATGTCAAAGATAAACAAGCCCTTGGAGCTCATATATGTTGATATATGGGGACCAATTCAACATGAAACAACGAAAGGCTTCAAATATTATATTAATTTTGTTGATGATCATACAAAATACAATTGGATATTTCCTTTGAAATCTACATCTGAGGCATTAAACATTTTTATCCTGTTTCAGAAACAAGTTGAGAAATAACTAAATAGTCACATCTTAGCTATACAATCTGATTAGGGGGGGTGAGTTCAGACCTTTTTCTGACTTTTTAAAACAAAATGGGATCTAATTTAGATTGTCTTGCCCACATACACACCACCAAAATGGAGTTGTAGAGAGAAAACACAGACACATTGTTGAAACAGGTTTAACTATCCTTGCACAAGTTAAGATTCTTTTTTCTTATTGGTGGGAAGCTTTTTATACAGCAACCTATGTCATCAACAGGCTTCCCATACCAATCCTAGGTTATCAGTCACCTTATCAAAAGCTATATACTATAATGCCTGAGTATAAGTTCCTTAAACCTTTTGGATGTTCTTGCTTTCCTTTATTAAGGCCCTACAACAAAAACAAATTTGATTATCATACAACAAAGTGTGTCTTTTTAGGATATAGCCCTATGTATAATGGATATAAGTGTCTGTATCCATCGGGTAGGATTTATGTGGCAAGACATGTAACATTTGATGAGCAAACATTTCCTTATTGTGATTTCTTTCAAAAGCATATTGTCAACACACAATCTTCACACTCATATTCATCACTTCCTACTCAAATAACCCACACTCTTCTGAACCAAAGTTTATATGGCAGTACTAGAGTAATTCCAAGATCTGAGTCACTTCCTTCAGTAGCAGATCAAGTGTTGGCATCTCAAATAAACAATAACTCAGCAGATACAAATCAGACTCATCAAAATCTGTCACCAGCAAATTCCTTTGCAAACACTCTTCCTCAAATTCCTCTGCAAACACTTTTCCTCAAATTCCTATACCAGAACACTTACCAGGTATAGAACCATCACATTCTCATAATTTATCAACTTCACCAATCTCAACTCACCAGATGATTACCAGATCCAAGAATGGTATCTATAAACCAAAGCTTTATCTGAGTCATACTCCTAAAGTTGCTCCAGAATCCAAAACCATCAAAGAAGCTTTAAGTAATCCAAATGGAAGCAAGCAATGATAGATAAATATGAAGCACTCAAAAGAAATCAAACCTGGTCTCTAGTCTCTGCTACTGAAGCAGTAAAAGTTGTGAGTAATAAGTGAATTTTTAGAGTTAAATATAACCCTAATGGGTCTATTTCAAAATATAAAGCCAGGTTAGTTGCTAAAGGATTTCTTCAAGCACCTGTGGTTAATTTCTTCGAAACTTTCAGTTTAGTTGTGAAGTCCTCCACAATGAAAATTATGCTGAGTTTAGCTGTAATGAATCAATGGCCTCTACGACAAATAAATATTAATAATGCTTTCTTACATGGTGAATTAACTAAAGCTGTGTACATGCATCAACCAGATGGATTTGTTGACAAAAGATATTCATCATATGTATGCAAATTAAAGAAAGCATTGTATGGATTAAAATAAGTCCTAAAGGCTTGGTATAACAAGCTTAGAGTTTCATTACTTGAATGGGGTTTTCAGAATTCTGTGTCAGATACATCCTTATTTATCAAGCATGCATCTGGCCATCTTATCCTTGCCTTGATTTATGTTGATGATATTATCATTACTGGCCATATATCCTCTTAAATAGAGCAATTTATTCATCAACTTGGCTCTACTTTTGCACTTAAAGACTTAGGCATATGCAATTATCTTCTGGGCATCGAAGTGACACCAACTAACTCAGGTATGCATCTCTCTCAAGCCAAGTATATTTCAGATTTATTAGAGAAGGCTAATATGCAGAAGTGTAAAAGTTGCTCAACTCCTTTCAGTACTTGTCAAAATCTTCTCAAAGATGGCGATCCTTTATTTGACAATCCAACCTTATACAGAAGTTTAGTAGGAAGTCTTCAATATATTCTGTTAATAAGACCAGAACTTTCATAAACAATGCACAAACTCAGCCAATTCTTGACTACTCTTACTGTTCAACATTGGCAGGCATTAAAGAGGGTCCTAAGATATTTACAAGCTATAATTTCCTGTGGTTTAGAACTATATTCAAGGGGCAGCCATACATTGATAGCATATTCTGATGCTGATTGGGGTTTTGATCCCAATGATAGAAGATCTGTTGGTGGATATTGTGTCTTTCTTGGACATAATCTAGTGTCTTGGTCTTCTAAGAAGCAAACTGTGGTTGCCAGGTCTAGTCCCAAGGCTGAATATTGCAACATTGCTACAACTTGTTCTGAACTCATGTGGATTAAATCATTGCTTAAAGAGCTTTATTTTCTAGTCACTAGCCCTCCAATACTTTAGTGTGATGATCAAAGTGCCAATGCTTTAGCTTATAATCCAGTATTTCATACTCGTACAAAGCACATCGAGCTAGACATTCATTTCATCAGAGAGAAAATTACTGCACATGAACTTGAAGTCAGATATGTCCCAAGCCACGATCAGCTTGCTGACATATTGACAAAGCCTTTATCCTTTAATCGATTTGCTCAGCTTCGATCCAAGCTGCTGGTCATACCTCGACCATCATCTTGAGAAGGGATGTAGTAGAGTAATAAAGCTGCCTTCTGGAAGTTTGGAAGTTGGAAAACTGATACTGATAAATATGCAGAACCAAGCAATAAAAGGCAGAGGAGGAAAGTGGCAATATTGTGTTGTTTAGGCTGTTATAGTTTAAATGACATGGCAGAGTTTGTTAGCCTATGTGGCAAGTTTGTTAGCTTGCTAAATGAGTCTATTAGTTTTTATAAATACGATTGTATCATAACTCTCAAAATATATCAACGAAATAAACTTTCTTAGCAAAATTCTTTCTTTCTTTCTTCTTATCACTTTCTCTCATTTTCTCAATAACCAAACAAAGACTTTTCTGATTTGTTATAAATACATTTACTAATTTTTCTTTTTTTTTTTGGAAAATAGATAAACTTTATTAAGATTTAGAGATGAAAGAGCAGACATATCAGCCTCTAAACAAGATATCAAGGAATGAGGGATGGTCTCTATCCATATTTGCTCACTAATATGGGAGAGAGTAAACTTAACTAGACCATGAACCACTTAAATCGCTCCTTTATGCATGTGATAAATTTCTGAAATACTACTAAAAGAGAAATATGGAAGAATATCAAAGATCAAAAGGCCGACTTCGAATTTCCTTCATTTTTCTTCTTTCATATCAAAAAACCTTAGCAACCAAAAAATCCTCCCATCTCTACAAATACTTTGGCGTCGCTCATCCTCCTCTCCAAGAGAAGAGGCTTCAGCCTCCCATTTGGTATAGGAAAACACTGTCTTCCCCTCCTTTTCCTTTACATTCCTTATTTTCAATTTTAGTCTTTAGGTTTTTAGTTTTTTTTTTCCTTTTGATTCTTTTTCTTTGGTGATTTATTTGCCAGCTCCTGTAGTCCGACCCGAGCACAGCAGGCAGCGACAGCCTCTCACCTTAGAGGTTTTGATCCATGCTTCATCATCAAATTATAGGGTATTTATTGATCCACAGGTCCAGTCGAGGCTCGTTGCCCTTCACTGTCTTTCTCACCAGATTTTGTTATTGCCGCCCTTCTAACATCTTCATTTGGTTCTTTGATGCCCGCCGCTATTGCAACCACTGCAGCCTATGCACTTCAGTCACCTGAGTATATCTGCTTACAGACATTGTTGCTTGGCCTCCCCTGGTTAGTAGCTTTCCCGAAGCCTTCTTTGTCACCCGTGCCATCTTCAGATAAACCAACTTCAGCAGCTATTGTAGTCTTAATCTTTTGGGGGTTGTTTTATAATTTTTTATATTTGTGAGTATAGTGTATCTTGATGGGTTATTATTATAACTAGATGTTGTAATTTTGCAATATTATTTGTGTTGTTTTTTGTTGTTCCTCTTTATAAGGACAGTTGGTACCTTGGTTATGAGGATTTTGTTCCTCTATATAAGGGTATTTTTAGTTCTTGCTATGTGAGAGTAGACTAATTCCTTCTATGTGAAGGTAGATTTTTCCTTCTACAAGAGAATAGGTTTCCCTCATATGAGAGGATAGGTGTTCTCGTTCAGGGGTAGTTGTAATAATCTCTTATTGCATAGTCTCCCTTATATGGTTGGTATATTCTCTTTATAGAAAAGTAGCAGTGAGCTATAATAGATCTATCTTATCCTTGTGTAATGTCCTGGTAATTTTTTTAATTTTATATCAGAAGTAATATATTATAATATTATTAATTTAATCAATGATATTGCACTTGAACTTTTAAAAAAAAGCCAACTTCAGCTAAGGAAATGGGTCAGTCTCTATCAATTTAACAACATTAGCCGAGTCTAACTCTACCATTAATTGCTAGAACAAGTCTTCATGCTTGCACCATCTAGATCCCTTTTCTTATATAAGAAGAATGTGTTTGTGTTATTTATGATTAATCATGAGAAATATTGTTCCAACATTTGCTCATGATCAAACCTTCAAGAATAGATGTTGATTGATGATTTAATGGCTATAAGGAGCTATTATAATTGAAGAGAAATGTTAATAGATAAAGGGAAGAAGGTTCGAGTATTGATTCATATGTCAAGTAAGCTACAGAAGAGAGTTGGAGATTCTTGAGTCAACAGAAGTAGTTAAAAGGTGGTTAAAAGGGTGGATAGCTAGTTTGTTAAGGTTGTTATGCAAATGGGGCTGTTAGTTATAGTTGTCCTGCCAAAATAAAAAAATAGGCAAAGTCATTTTATTTGCTATTCTCTGTAATTCCTTAATAATATAAATATATATATTGTTATATCACTAATAGATTTTTGTTAATAATAGAAATTTTAGCTTAAAACTCTCTTTTCTTTCTCTCTCATTCAATATCAGATTTCATTTTCTTGTACTTTCTATTGGGAATATAATATACATAAGTGTATGCATGTGTAATAGTATTCATTGTATAAAATATATATCTCATACATGTTTAAAGCAGCGGAATAATTAAAACAATACAATAAACACGATAAATAATATATTAACCATATTAACATATTTGAAGAGTTAAAAAATTATCGAAATGTATAACGTTTTACACGTATATCTTGGGAGTCCACCTGGAGACCAACCCATTAGCAGTTCTAGTCATCAACTTAATAGGCTTGGTAAGCTAAAACAACAAGTCTAAATTCAACACGGGGTTTAACACATAAACTCTTTGAATTTATTTTCCCTTTGATCAACTCTTTTATTAATAAAATAAATTTCTGTGTTGTTATAACTATTAGCCAATAAATACAAGCAATAGAATTAATTTCAACACTTGAAATTAATCTTTAAAATGGATCTATATCCCTTTGATTTGCTTAATCTTTGGCCGGCCACCCTTTGAAATAATTTCCTTTTGTTTCAAAATAATAACACCGAAAATTAATGGAAAAAATGAAACAATTCACTTTGCATCCTCCAATTTCACACGAATATATATCTCATATATATTAAATAATAATATAATATGTTAAAATAATACACTTGGCCACCAATTTAAATAAATAATATTATTATAATAAATAATAATATAATATAAATTAATGGATGACAACTAAATGTCATTATAATATAATAATATTATATAATAAAATAATATATAATAATGAGATATTTATGATTATTTAACAATTAAATAATTATAGTGTGAAATGACCATTTTATCTCTTATAAATAGTTACCAAGTCTACTCCTTAGTGGGTCCCACCATACCCACACTTGAGTAAACTCAACCGAGGGTTCACAATGCGCCACATGTTATTATACAATTAGTAAATAATAATTATTGACTAATTGTTGTATTCAACGCTTAAATATACACCCACGCATTTTCGTGGTCGTGTTGGATATTACTGGATTAAACAATTTAATCTGGTACGCTGCCCAAGTGCTCAACGAGTACACTCCATATCGCGGGATTCCCTAAGTCCAGGCCCGATTTGTCAAATGAAACTATTTCATGAGTTCGTGAACATTGCCCCACGCACACATCACAAAAATTACAAATCAACACATTGAAGCATAAAAGTTAAGGTTACAACGCATACGTATAATCCTTCCGTCATGATATCTTGCATGTGCAAGAATATCGATTATTATCGTCAAATTCTCATGTGTTCATCCATATCATATCCTCAGACTTGTATCTCACTGAATAATATGTACAAACTTCTTTGCCATATTGTTCCATCTAGGCGGAAACTCTTTCTCAGGATTAATGCTTATAGCCATAAGACTTTCTGAGATACAGTCTCGAAGCATCTAGATATTTAACTCTCTATGCGAGCTGACGGATCCTATATCTGTATGCACTAGACTTCATAAGCATCAAACCATACCCAACGACACCCTATGGTCACACCATGAAATGTCTTTGACATACGTGGAACCAAAGTATGGTGGATCACTTACAAGCCCACCATGGCACTCAGGTCAAAGGACCACGCATACTACTCAACTCGAGAAGACCTTCCGTTGACAGCTTATATAGGGTGTTTATCTGAGGCCTTCATGAGTTCGTCCTATATCTAGTCCTAACTGGATACCCGTATGTCAATACGAGCTCCAAGCTCACAGTCGGCTAGAAACGACCATCTATACCCTATAGGTACGACATATGCTGATCTATATAAAGATATCCACTGATAGATCCGCATCGGTATAAATCAAGGATAATATTCAAGAACATACTTGCGTAACTAATATTTCCTGGCACCTGATTGTAACTATGTAGTTATTAGTATATTCCTGGGTCTATGTCCCATTATAAACAAGGCTCCAACTCTTGAATCTTCGCTGAGTATTATAATCAGCTAACAATTAGCTGTGCTAACATTTAGCATTTACATCTCTTAGCGTAGCTAACTATAGGCCCTTATCTAAACTCTATTAGATCAGATCTGAACTCCTTCAGATCATACAATAAAAAAGCATTAGCAATTTAATGGAAATGTACACTTGTATAACTAATAAGTATATGTACATTCAGGGATGGCACATAAATACCAACCCTAACAATCTCCCACTTGCTCTAGTGTCATTTCTGATGGTGTCTTATACACATTAACTCCACGTATTTCAAAAACACTTTTAGAGTCATGGCCTTAGAAAGTAGGCTCGCTAAATTATTTATAGAATACTTTTATAAATAATCACATCTTCTTAAGCCAAGATTCCTCTAGTTATGTGAGACTCCTCTTAACATGGTTAGAGTACTGGTGTCTTCTTAGCACCTCGACCTATACAACAGTCTAGTTTTGTCGTAAAACTATTAGATAGGATCCATCTGTCTTGAAACTCTTCCAAGCCAAGCGATAAACCTATGAATCCATACTACCTCTTTTGCTGCTTCTAAAATAAATCAGTAGTGAATCCTAATTTGGTGCAATTTTAACTCACCTAGTACTAAAGAGAATTAGCATATACCTAGATGTAGACTTTCTATCATCTAGGTCAAACTAGAAGTCTGACTCTGTGCATCTTCTCACTTGTAAGTCACATTCTTCAAATATTAGAAACTTATCCTTTATAGCCTCAATGTATCTTAGGATATGTTCGATTACCATTAAATGGCGGTCACCTGAATCAGACTAGTATCGGCTCATAACTTTTACAGCTATATTGATATTAGGTCTCTGACACATCATAGCATACATCAAGCTCTCAAGAGCTAATGTATCTGGTGCGTCAGACACTCTAACTCTCCCATCTTCTATTTAAAGAGACTCTCCTCGAAAAATGAACAACATGTCCAAAAGATGCGTTAACTATCTCATAGTTAACAAAAATTGTACCTTTCTAATACGCTATTGATGTGAAATAATTTAGAAGAGTCCTATCAACTTCTTAACTTTATCTCTATAAAGCTTTATACCTAGTATAAAGGAAGCGTCTCTCCAAATCTTTCATAGAGAAATTCTTGTAAGTTACTTTGACCGACTATAACATGTTGACATCATTCCCAATGACCAATATATCATCAACAAAGAGCATTAAGTAGACTATTATGCTCCTACTGACCTTTCATGCACACAAGCTTCCTCTTAAATTTTGATGAAATTAGACAATCTGATTATCTCATCAAAATAATGATTCCAGCTTCAAGAGGCTTGTTTAAGCCGATAAATAGACTTTTTCAGTCTGTACATTAAACCAGAAGTCTGCCTAAACATAAAACCTTTAGGCTGTTCCATGAATATCTTTTACTCAAGGTATCCATTCAGGAATGTTGTCTTTAGATCCATCTGTCAAACCTCAAAGTCATAATATACTGCAAGAGCCAATAACATTTTAATTGACTTTATCATCAATACTGGTCTAAAGGTTTCCCTTTAAGTGATCCCAAATCACTGAGGATTACCATTTGATAACCACTATAGGGATTAGAAGGTCTTTACCTTCTATCTGGCTCTCACTACCTCTTGTAAACTTTTTACAATTAATGAGAACAATTCCCAAAGGTAGCTTAACCAAGTCCCAAACTTGATTATGATGTATCTAGTCAATTTTGTTTTCATGGCTTCTTGTCATTCCCGAATTGATGTCTAACATCATCTCCCTATTAGTCAAAAGATTATTTTCTTCTACCAGGAAAACTCCAAGTTCAACTTCAAGCATCAAACATACCTAATAATGACCTAGACATCCTTTCCAACCCATTGAGGAAGTGTGCTAAAAGGTCACTGCTTAATTGAGCTTGAATTCCCATCCTTGGTTCATTGATTATTAGATTGACTTTACCAAGTTTAATTTTTCTATTATTCCCGCAATCCATGAGAAACTTTTCCTCTAGAATTGTAGTATATCTAGAAACAAACACACTTCGCTTTTCTGAAATATAGAACTAGTATTCTATTGAATTCACAGGATACTCAATAAACCTATACTTGTACCTCTTGGGTGTTGGTTTATCCTACTGAGTAACTCTTACAAAATAAGATATTCTACTACGTAACTCTTACGTAAGCAGGACAACCGCAAGTCTTAACATATTTTAAAATTCGGCTTCCTTCATTTCTGTATCTTATAGAGAATGGAAGTAACAACTTCTAATGAAACTCTGCTTAATAAGTAATTGTATTTGGAGCAGATTCTCATAGATATAGAAAAGTAACACTTTATTATCGATCGGACTATATCTAATAAAGTCTGATTCCTCATCTCCAAATTATCATTATGTTGTAGAGTACCCGGAGGACTATAGTGAGTGAGAATCTCATTCTCATTTAAACAAATAAAAACATGTTGTTAATGTACTCATTACCTCGATCTAATCAAAGAGATGTGATGTACATTCTAGTATGTTTGGTCATCTCAATGAATACATTACTCATAAATTGGTTAAGTCTTTATAGTTAGATTAAGTATCCAACCATCCTTAACCAGACGGTTTAGGCGTTTCACACCTATATGACCTAATCTCATAGGCCAAGTTTCGTATCATTTAAAGATTTCGATCTACAGACATTTCTAATTGTATATTATTTCTATTTATTAACTGACATTCAGCTAATAAAACATCATTCACATCACATGAACATAAAGAACTATTTCTAATATTCATATGATATCCTTCATTGTCAAGTACAAGAAGGGACACAATTTTTCAGATGATATTTTTGGATATTATACCAATTATGCAATACAACCATTGTATTGTGTATAAGAAGTAGGTCAAACTATCTAACAAATTGAACCTGCAAGAAATCACTATTTTTTACTCTTAACATTACTTCTACAAGCTATTTTATTCTAGTTTTTCTCAATCCCTACAATATATTGCAGATATGAGAGGGATATACGATATCTCATACTCAGCGTGAACTGGCATCATATATCATAAAATGTCTATGTTTGTTAAACACAAATCTTTGGAAGTCTTCCTGGCAATTATAAGACTTTTAGGGTAATGAAATTTTCAATACCCAACCTTACTGTAGTGGAAACACTTTCCATCTACATTGCTCTCTTGTTAATCTTTGGATAAATATTACCTCTGAGGATTTATCTTAGGTATCTGCCTCATTTTCTTCTCCTCACACATCTAGTCTCACCAGATATACTTGGAGTAGAAGATGAAGCATCCTAAACAAAAAGGGTCACACCTCTTCTATTCATATCCCTGAGAGATGTGTTATTAGAAATACATTACGGCAAACTCTGATCAATAATAAGTCCAATATTTTATGAGACCAGAACATTTCTGAGATTCATCTGTCGGTTGGAGTAATTACTAATATTCTTGAGTTGGACTACATCAACTATACACACAAACTGATTCGTAATGGCCATTCTACTTAACAACCCAAAAATGACAGGAGATATAAGAAAAATGGTCATTAAACCGCTAATGAAATGTTTTAAATTATAGGTATAACAATCATACATTTTTCAATTTAAAATGTCCTCCCACTGCTTTACATAATTTCCGTAATTTCTCAAACGGGAAAATGATAGTTTAAACTATTTTAGACTATACAGTGGGAAGTATACCAATTAAAATTTATTCGGGCCTCACACTATAGCAATATTAGCCTTTGTAAACCCAACAGGTAAACAATACTTTTCAATTGCATCTCATGCAACTCTTACCACTTGATCCTGAATACACATTATCTTCACGCTATAGCAATATTGGGTAAGTGTATTTCAAATTAACTTGTCAATAATTAAATATATGTTACTGGCAATACCCTCACGCTGTAGCAATATTGCACAATACATTCGCATATATTTGTCTCATCTTATATTTAACCGGCATAGTCCAAGCCCAACCAACCAAAACTCCCATGCTGTAGCAATATTGAAAAAATGCCAACGTGACTCGTCTAACACTTTATTGACAAGACAGATCAAAATAAAATATTATCTCATAGTATAATATTATTCAATCTGATTAAAAGAGATTTTTCATTCTATCCAAGGTCCCCATCTCATGGGGAGGGTGATTCTTAATTAATCAATTATTTTATGCAAACACAACTAACCCCGCACCAATAAGGCTCCCATTGTGATTACCAACACAAAAATTAATTTTTGTTTATAATGCAGGCCGATAACTCTTATCACTGCATCTCATAAACCCACACATGCAAAATTAATTTTGAAACATCTTCAAAACACTATTTAAAATTATTGTAGCTGTGAACAGTATAAAACTGTTTATTGGCTACTGTTTAAATGAATAGTATCAACGCTGGGAGGACAAACCCCCAACACTGTGGTGCCCACCCTTCTGCGTTGTGGCGTAGGAGGTAGAACCTCTAATGCCACAGTGCGGGCTAACCAGCGTAGTGGCACCAAGTCTCCAGCGCTACGGCACTGGCCCCTTTGGCATACCTGTTTCAACACTTGAAACGCACCGTTTACACTAGGTCTTATACATCTATTCAATCAAACAATACTCAAATATCTAATATCTGGCTCTGATACCACATTTGTTGGGGATCTAGTATACGTGGGTGTATGCATGTGCAATAGTATTCATTGTATAAAATACGTATCTCATACATATTTAAAGCTGTAAAATAATTAAAACAATACAATAAACACAATAAATAATATATTAATCATATTAATATATTTGAAGGGTTGAAAAATTACCAAAATGTGTAACGTTTTACACGTGTATCCTGGGAGTTCACCTGGAGATCAATCCGTTGACAGTTCTAATCACAAACTTGGTGGGCTTTGTAGGCTAAAACAACAGCTCCAAATCTATCACAGGGTTTAATATATAAACCATTTGAATTTATTTTTTCTTTGATCAACTCTTTGATTAATAAAATAAATTCTTGTGTTGTTGTAACTGGTAACCAATAAATGCAGGTAATAAAATTAATTTCAACACTTGAAATTAATCCTTAAAATGAATCTATATCCCTTTGATTTGCTTAATCTTTGGCCGGTCACCATTTGAAATAATTTCCTTTTGTTTCAAAACAACAACACCGAAAATCAATGGAAAAAATGAAGCAATTCACTTTGCTTCCTCCGATTTCACACACATATATATCTCACATATATTAAATAATAATATAATATAATATAATTTAATAGAAGAAAACTAAATGTCATTATAATATAATAGTATTATATAATAAATTAATATATAATAATATATAATTAAGAGATATTTATGATTATTTAATAATTAAATAATTATTGTGTGAAATGATCATTTTGCCCATCATAAATAGTTACTAAGTCTACTCTTTAGTGGGTCCTATTATATCCACACTTGGATAAACTCAATCGAGGGTCCATAATATGCCACATGTCATTATACAATTAGTAAATAATAATTATTGACTAATTATTGTATTCAACGCTTAAATACAAACACGTACGCATTTTTGTGGTAGTGTTGGATATTACTGGATTAAATAATTTAATCTGGTACGCTGCCCTAGTGCTCAACGAATACACTCCATATCGTGGCACTCCCTAAGTCCACGCCTGATTTGTCAAATGAAATTATTCTATGAGTCCGTGAACATTACCCCACGCACACGTCATAAAAATTACAAATCAGTGCGTTGAAGTATAAAAGTTAAGGTTACAATGCATGCATATAGTCCTTCCATCATGATATCCTGGATGTCCAGTGATATAAATTATTACCATCAAATCCTTATGTACTCATCCGTATCGTATCCCCAGACTTGTATCTCACTGAAAATATGTGCAAACTCTTTTGCCATATTATTCCATCCTTGCAGAAACTCTTTTCTGGGATTGATGCTTATAGCCACAAGACTTTCTAAGATATAGTCTCGAAGCATCTAGATATTTAACTCCCTATGCGAGCTAACGGATCCCATATTTGTACCCACTGGACTTCATAAGCATCAGACCATACCCAGCGACACCCAATGGTCACACCATGAAAGGTCTATGACATGCGTAGAACTAAAGTATGGTGGATTACTTACAAGCCCACTGTGGCACTCAGGTCAAAGAACCACGTATACTATATAACTCGAGAGGACCCTCAGTTGACGGCTTACATAGGCTATCGGAGGCCCTCGTGAGTTCGTCCTATATCCAGTCCTAACTGGATACCCATATGTCCATACGAGCTATACACTCACGGTCGGCTAAGAACGACCATCTATACCCTATAGGTACGACATATGTTAATCTATATAAAGATATCCACCGACAGACCCGCATTGGTAGAAGGAGATCAAGGATAATATTCAAGAACATGGTTACGCAACTGATATTTCTTAGCACCTAATTGTAACTCTTGCAACTATGGAGTTACTAGTATATTCTCGGGTATATGTCCTATTACAAACAAGGTTCCAACTCTTGGATTTTGCTGAGTATTATAGCCAGCTAACAGTTAGCTGTGCTAATATTTAGCATTTATATCTCTCAGCGTGACTAACTATGGGCCCTTATTTAAACTCTTTTAGATCATATTTGAACTCTTTTAAATCATACAATTTCTGTAATGTTACATTGCATAGTACCATTTAAATAGGCATTAGCGATTTAGTAGGAATGTACACTTATATAACTAATAAGTATATATACATTTACGGATGATACGTAAGCACCAACCCTAACACTTTCATTATATCCAAACAGGAATATAAACTCTTTATATAGTATCAGAACCACAATATTGCAAACACTAATTCATCTAACTCTAAATCTTCAACAATGATTCATACTGCAATACAAAAGTTAACTTATTCTTTTCCAACTACTGTCAAACTTAACAGATCAAATTACATTGTTTGGAAGTCACAAGTTTACACTACAATTTAAGCAAATCGACTATAAAAAATTTGATTAATGGAGGCTCAAAGTGTCTTGAGCAATTTTTGAATATTGCTTAAGTGGACAAAATGTGAGAAGTGAAGATTAGAAGTTGCACAAAGTAGAAAATTCAGAATTTGAAACTTGGATTAGGCAAGATCAGTTTTTCGTGAGTTAGCTTTATTCAACTGTTTGTGTTAGTGTATTAGAACTTGTAATTGATAGCAAATCCTTTTATAATCTTTGGAATACTATAGAAAAATAGTTTAGCTCACAATTTAAAGCCAAAATTGTATACTTGAAATTTAAAATGTCAATGCTTAAAAAGAATCAACTTTCATTGTTAGCATATTTTTTAAAATTGAAAGAAATTGTTGATGAATTATCTGTTGCTAGATATACTCTATAAGGAAGACTTTACTATGCATTGAGTGTCTGGAATTGATGTGGGCTCAAATTATGATTTAGTGGTGGTGTTAATAAATAATAGGCTTGGATCAATTAGTGTTAATGAAGCCTATACAATGATATTAGCTCAAGAGAGTAAGTTCTTACAAGATGGTTCTGCTAAGACAAATAATCAAATAGGTTATAGTGCTAATATTGCTAAAAAAGTATGGAAGAAGAATTTCATTTCTGGAAATAGTTGAGGAGGCTTTAATAATCGTAGCTTTAGTAATAGCTATAATAATGGCAATAATGCTAATAAGTAAGGGTGGAAAAAAAACCAAAAATCAAAAGATTTGAATTGGATTAGATAGGACCAAACATTTTGGTTCGAATTTTTCATATCAAAATAATAGTTCAATTTTTTTAAGAACAAAATTAAACAATTTAGTTTAGTTCCAATCTAGTTTTGTCAGATACTAGAATCAAACCAAAATAATTGAATTTTTAATTATATTTTTAAAAAACTAAAAAATACTATGGGTCAGTTCATAATTGTGCAAAATAAAATCCTACAGTGTGATCAACCACACCAAATTATCCACACACACACACACACACACACATATATATATATATATAATTTGTGTTGGGGATGATTTAGATGAGTTCAATAATTATCCGTGGGGGAACATGGTGTGGTCCATCATCTATCACTCACTTAGCACAGTGTGTCTTGAAAAGTTGCACAAAGTAAGAACTGACCCTATAAATAACAAAGAGAAATATACTATGTTAAATCTTTCATTAGCTTTCTTGGTATGTAAGTTCGACCTTATTATTGATTCTGAATGTAGTTATATACTATTATTAAGTTTCATTTCTTGTTCTTAATTAATTATTTGGTGTGGATATATAAGACTATACCAGTTGTAGGGAAGCATTTGCGCGTCAAGTTACGGACTGTTTCCCTCGTATGTTAAACTGAGTGAATCGGGGAACTCCAAAATTAACAAATATTGAAGAAATATTTTTGAACCATAAGCATATAGGTTTTGCTTCACTTTATTTCATTATCTATATAATTTTTTTAACTATTAACTACATAGATTTTAATTGTGATACATAAAATTTTAACTTTTGATTTTGAAGGCTGTTGTAGTACATCGTAAGCTAGTACCAATAGAATATAAATCACAAGAAGATGTTGTTCGGAGGCTTTTCAACTCGGAGATCCCATCGAAGATTTATGCTGGGGACCTGCCGTATGCGGGTCATGTACAATCCCCAATATGATTCATTCCATCTAGTCAACCCCGACAGAGATGTAGATGGGATGTGAACATGGACGAAACTGCAAAAGTATCTAGAGCAACGGTATAAACTCTTAACAATTTAACTTAATGTAATTTCTTAGCAACCATAAAAATAATCACTAAACTTATTTTATAACAAAATAGAATTATCTTTTCACAGCCTAAACATACTACCACAGCGTCTAATGACGTAGTAAAAAAGATTAATGAGCTACAAGAGCAGTTAAAAGTGATTAAGACCGAGTTACTGCAACAAATAGACGATGATCAAAAGTTCATCTTACAAAGAGTGGATGGAATTTGAGACGATATCATGAATGAGATTAAAATCATGATGCAGTACTTTCAGTCAACATCATTTCAATCGACCTCGTGTGAAACTATGGTAAGGCAACATATATAAAGATTCAAATTTATAAGTTAGTTAACTTGCATATTTTAACTGTTGCATTTTTTTTAATTTCAGAATCAATATGATATGACTAAGGATATGCATACTCCAGGCCCAGGATCTAATCAATAGCAAACATGTTACATATTATAACCTGACTCTCCTAATAGCATCCAAATTATACCACTAGATGTAGCTCAAGGCATTAGTAGGTTTAGGCGACAATATAAGCCCACATGGGTTCTGAGTACACCATTTACAAATCCCCTACCTAAACGAGATAATAATAAGAGGAAGCTTGAAGATGAAGCCCAACCTAACGCAAATGTGAAGGATGAAGAGGTTAATCCAATGTGAGATATAGACTCGATTGTCCATGCACAGTTTGATGCCTGGCTCAAGACTCCTAATGTTCTTAACGACTCTGTAAGTACATTAATAATTAATTCTGTTGTTATTTATTATTTGAGAAATGTAACCAAATCATTTTGCAACATATCAATGATATTTAAACTTCATTCATCAGTGCTAATGCAGTAATAAAGAGGCATTGCCCCAACACTGCATGGTTATAGACATATATTTCTTTGTAAGTTTGTTCATTCCTCTTTACATTACACTTCCGACCTTAACATTTACTTATATTTTAGTGTTCCTGTAAATGTAGGAGTCTTGTAAATTCATAGATGAAATATACGATGGCTCATTCATGAATGTTATTTGGGACCTTTCATTTCTTGTATATTGATAGGGACAAAGACAAAGCCTACATGACGGGAAACCATGGGCGTGTGTTGACAAGGTTGCATCTTAACAAAACATTAAATATAAATCATTTTTTTCTAAATGTTTCCTTGAACTAACATAAGAATATTCTTTTATATGTAAATCTACCTCCCGATTGATTACAAATAGCAACATTGGGTTGCGATGAAGGTCAATTTGGTACAAAAGAATGTGACAATATATGATTCTAGCATAAAAGGCTACGCTAAAGGGGTTTTAAAAGCGAACATAGCACCTTTGTGCATGTTACTCTCATATTATATGGCAGCATGTGGAATCCTTGATTTTAGACCTGATTTAAAGGGTGATGATCTGTCATTTTTTGAGGTAGTTACAGTAAGGGAGGGTATGCCACAACAATTAGTCGGGAGTAGAGATTACAGGGTCCATATATATATGGTTATTTAGTTTTTAATGCTAGGTATGCCCTTGGAATTTGGACCCAACCATGGCCCATTTATTAGAGAAAAGATGGTCATATCTTTGTGGACACATGCACGTAAATAAAAGTATAATTTATTTTGGTATCATTTATATTACGTATTAACTTATTTATATTTTTATATAATCTTCCACAATTAGAAATTAACAATAGGCACATATAATATAACATGTCAAATATTGAAATCACATATAAGATTCAAATTTAACTTGCAGAAATAAGATGACAATAGATACTATTAATTGCTACATAACACAACAAGATTTCGACGTGTTGCACAATTATGTCAGGGTTGCTTACATCGACTGCATACATTCTTTATTGGTTCCTTCCCTTGCGATGGAATTCGTCTGGTCCTATGCCTCCCTAATTATTGACATGCGATGGTAGGTTGGATGTCAGTATCTCTCAACTCATCAAGAATAATCCAATCTAGCTTATGACCAACTGAATTTACTAATTCACTATATGCATATAATAAGCTCTCTGACGTGTAATAGACTGAACACAAATTCTGATAATTTAAATTAGTTTTCCTACATACTGTGAGAGCATGAGCACAAGGTAGATGGCAAAACTTAAACTTATAACAAGTATATAAATTCTAGATGTTGTCCACTATTCCATTTCAAAATCCATCCTTGACAACAAACCATGCATTATCCATAGGATGAACTGTCATACGACTAAAGTTATCATTATATTTCAAAATCTTATTCTGCGCTCAACTCGTTAGGCTGGATATCATAACTTTTGCTGCCTCCCTCCACTGATGAAACCAATTCTGCATTAGCTCTTGAATCCACTCAACCAAGGCGGCCATAGGAAGTTTACGTGCATATTTTGCAACTGAATTTATGCTCTCTGTAATGTTGGTATTCATGATGTCATATCTTCTCAAAGCTCCCATTGATCTTACCAATTTCAAAAAATGGACGTCCTCCAAGTACTTTGCAGCCTCAGGTTTAATCTCTCGTATCTTATTCATTTGCTCTTGAAAGTGTGCGATGCAATATGCCTTTGCAGCAATAAAATAAAAAGGTATAAATCCTCCTTTCTTACTCTTTTCCAATTGTATCTTATATATACTAACCAAAGTTTCTTTTAAATGGTAAATACAGATCTCCTGATAGGCATTGAAAAAATCCTCTCAAATAGCCTTCTTAATACTCGCATTCCTAAACACAAACATTTTTTTTTAGGTACAGACCTTTTTAAAATGTTCCATCTACTATAATAATTGGCTTGATGGATGACTAAAATCCTCTTATGCATAGACCCAATGTTGAAAAAAAATATTTAAAGTGATTGGAGCCATCAACTACTATATGAGTAATTGTACCTGAGTTTTCTTATTCCAACATGTATCAGTATGCTGAAAGTAATTTGAATGAAGCCTCTAGAGAGCTAGCTATCAACCTGTATGCATACTCCTAAGATCGCCGAACAGTGGAATACGTTATCTGAACTCCAAACTCTTTTCAAATGTCACATTGGATCTCCTTGGGTCTGTAAACTCAACTGACTGATGCAAACTTATTTTTGATATAATTGCTAATAATCTGACTCTTCACTTCCGGTGACCATCACACAATTGATCTAGCTGACATATGTGAATTTCATAATCCTATGCACAATGAAATGTTGCCTCGCCTCCGTTGACATTGCACGTACTCACTATTTACATCTTTCATCATTGTATTGTACCTCAAATCGGTCTTTAGTAGACCTAGACACTTTGAAACTCCAATTACCCTTCAATGCCAGTATGCTAATAGCCTCATAAAGTTTACGTTTGCTATCATACAACTTTCCAACAAACACATCCTCAATTCTGGAACTAGATACCTTATTTGATACCACCAAATCCGATTGTGGTATTGGAGGAAGAAACTGAAAATGATTTTCTGCTTCAACTTCATTTCCTCTTCTAGTTGAAGCATATACCTGTTCATCCTCATTAAGGGATGTATTAGAAGCAAGACAAAACTTTCTATCTTGAACTTTATCCAATCCTTCATCTTCTTCCATATCATCGGTAATTTTAATACTATTAACATTATTCTCTGTTTCACTATCGAAGTGAGTATATGTTGGGTATTCAGTAAACATAGGTAGGAAATAATTATGATAGTCACTGATGGTATTTGTAGGATGCACAAAAGTTGCCATTGTTGGAATTGTGCAATCTGTTGCTAGCATTGTTGGAGTTGTGTACGGTGGTTGATTCTAAATGGGCATTTGCGGATTTTCTTCACATACAAGAACTTTGGGTTCCAATGTTACACATATAGGACATAACGATCTTCTATTGATCTATAAAAAATTTTATTGACACTCTATGCTTTGCATTATCAACTCTTAGTGCAAGAAAACACCTTATTTAATAGCTCTTCATAATTGACATTTTTTGAAACCACAATACTCAAGTTATCAAATTCAGTATATCCATCTTCCCCATCACTAGAACTCTCTCATCTTTCTCCGAAGAGTACATAGATTGACTCGTACTCCATATCACTTATAACAAAAAAAAATATTAAAATAATATTTAATTATTTAAAATTTTTAAATTCTATAAATTTGCGAGGCGCACGAGGCAGAAAATAACATTACCCGCCTCACGCATGAATACCAACCACGTGTAAACCATGAACGCGAGGCCTTAATGGGACCTTGTCCCACGTATGCCCATGCAAGGCACAGAACAGGGTCACATGCATGGCCGCGGGCACATAACCATGCAAGCGGCTAGGTCGTATAATGGCCTCATGGGGTAAGGCCATCCGTGAGGCTCTCCCCTACACCCTGCATTTGCGGCACAAGAATTTCTAGTTTTTTTCAATCAAATATACTTATTCTTTACTCATACTACCCAAATCTACTATTTTTTTTTCTTATTGTTTACAAAAAAGAAATACCAACATAAAAAAAAAAAAGTTAAAAATGTACCTTTCTCTAAATTTCACCTCTCAAATACTATTTTTAGGCTTCAAATCTTCTAAAATCACAACACGAACACTTGATCTATTACTTTTGAAGATAACATTTGAGTAGTTTTGAAAACAAATGGTGGTTTGGGAGTGTTGAGAAAATGCGAGGTTAATGTAGTCCCAAAATATTTTTTATGGTTAATAAAATTTAAGTTTTAAGTTGTTGGCTATAAAAGTATATTTATTTGAAAGATAGGCTATTTTGGGATATTTTTCACTTTTCTTTGTGTGTTTTGTAATTTTTTCTTTAATACAATTCCTACAATTACCAAGATTAGTAAAATCTAAATCTAAAAAGATTTTATTCTATAGTAATCTTACTAACCTTTCTTTTGATCTGTGACCTAAACCTTTATTCCACAAGAAAACTAAATGTTCATTTACCAAACCATATTTAGAACCAACATTATGATGCATGATTAAAAAGTATCATCAAAAGAATTATCAAGCTTTAGTTTGTATGAACCATCACAAAGAATTCCATAACCAATTAAAAGACTTTGTTTAAACAAACTGAAATATTCATTCCCAAATTTAAAAGAATATCCGGTTATATCAAGCTTGGACATATAAACTAAGTTGCAAGAAATAGAAAAATCTAAATGATGTCTAGTGTCAAAAATTAAACGATAAGTTCTAATAGCTTCAACTGGAGCTTTGATACGGTTTCTTATGAAAATAAACTTTTCATTTAGGTTTGTGATTTGCGTTGTAATGAATTCCCGCATCATGTTAGAAATGTGAGTGGTACAACTAGGATCAATCCACTAAGTATTATAAAAAACTTCTTGTAAATTTGATTCAAAACATACATAAGCCTTAAGCTTACCTCTTTTCTTGAACCATGCCTTATATTTTAGGCAATCTTTACGATAGTGTCTAGGTTTCTTGCATAAATGATATTTATCAATCTTATGTTCCTTCTTGAGGATTTGGTCAGATGACTCATCATTTTTTTTATAATCCTTTCTTGCCTTTTTCATTATTTTTCTCTCTAGCTTATTGATGATTTAGGAGATAAATGGAATAAGATCCTTAATTCTTAATCCTTGTCCTACATAGTTCATTCACATTCTACTTGTCCTTCAGAGCATTGTGATTAAAGTATCTATTAATGTCCTAGCAAGAGACTTATCGGCTATTTGGGAGCACTCTTTTATGAATTTCATGTACTATTTAGCACTTTTAGTTTTAGAAAGAATTGACTTTATGTTATTTGCCACAGTCATACGCATGAACATTAAGCTTAATCTGTTTGATCTTTTCCAAGCTTTATGGAAAGACTTTTCTTCATCATTGCTAAAGTTAATAATAGCAATAGGCTTCTCTATTTGGAGTGCCAAATCAAGGTCTAGAAGGTAAAATTGGATTTGTTGACATAAATCAAAGAAATTAAGCTCATTGATTATTAGAGCAGACAAAGCTTATTAGTGTAGCAAAACATATATAGATGTTGCAAAATCTATAAATACTTTGAGTTGAATGATCAAATACAGATTCATATAAATCACATAACATACATATATCAAAATTTTCTTTTGAGTGACACAACAATATACAATTATAATTCATGTTTGTTTTATTTTATATTATTGGTAATTATTATGCACTAACTAAATATGTTTGTTATCTTTGGATATACTAAAAATATATAGTAAGAGCATAATAATTAATCACAATTATGTTCACAAATCATAAAATTAATTGATCAATCTTTGGGCGATCCTTACATATTTTATGACCAATGAACGTAAATGTACTTATGAAGATAATAAAACACATCATCATGTCATTTAATTTAGGAAAAATATTATTTTGGTCTTTGATTTTATAGACATATACCAACTTAGCCCTCACTTATCCAATATATAATATGTTAGTCCCTGTAGGGACGAAAATGGTAGTTGTTCAAAGATGAAAATGGTAATAAAAATTTATCAAAAATATCCCTATAAGGACTAAAATGGTATATATTAAAAAAGTGAAGACTAAATTGATATATCTATAAAATCAATTATCAAAATGGCATTTTTCCTTAAATTTAAAAGCATTACACAATCATGGATAATTGACTATAAATTTTACAATTTAAAAATTCATTTCACTTTAAGGTTTGACCACTTTGGTAACTAACAAATCACATATCAAAAGCATTTCTAAATTTCAAAATATGAACAATAATTTCCAAAAAGAATTATGAATGTACTAATTACAATACATACATACAATTTGGCAAATATATAATAAAATATATACACACATACATATAATGTATACATTCAGTAAATGATAAGAGACATAATGGACATTTCTCAAAACATAAATCATCCCATAAACATATATAGTTAGTCAACACAAATGACTTAACTTTAAACATATGCCAATCTATTCAATATCTACATATTCTAAATCGAAATAATTACAACAAAAAATAAACGTCCCTCATCAAATAGTTTAAGATTTAATGATTAAGAGAGAGAAATATAAATGTACTTAATTAGAAAATTACAAGTTCTTAAACCTAATGCTTTGATACTATATGTTAGAGCTATTAATATTATACAAACATTTATGCATAAAACACCTTATTCCCAAATTTTTAGAATTTTATCATTTTCACTATATAATTAATAAAATATAGAACATACCTTGATTAATGTTTGTCTTTTTATCCCAAAGTACTTAAATAAACAAATTATATTTTTCTTTCTTTACTCCTAGTTTGAGAAGTGTTATACGACGAAGTGAACTCTTATCTTTTTATAGAGTTGAAAGAGAACTAATTTCTGATAAGGTACTTTATTTACACAAATTTCATCAAAATATATGATTTCCCAAAACTTTTTTAATTAAACCTTAAATTTTTGCAATAACAATTAAAATTTAATGATGTCCTTTAGGTTTAGTAATAACCTTTAAAATTTAGCAATAAATTTTAACTTTTAACAATAATTAATTATTGAACTATTATTATTATTATTATTTAAAATAATTTAAATAACAATATCTTATGATAGTACATAGGTCATTATTATTTATAAAATATCTAATATTATGAGGGCCAAAAATATTAGCACAAATGACAGTTGCTGAGCACCCGTTACTATATGTGTGGGATCAGTTGAAATTTATCATTAGACACGCGACACATATTCTTCCCTTACTTATATCATTTTCAATTGAAACAGCATTCTTTGACCAACAAGCAAACTTATAATAATAATAAAGATATAACACATTCAAAGCATATATAGAATGAGATAGCAAGCATATTGTAAAGTACAAATTAAAGATGAAAGACACTGGGCGATCATTAAAGAATAAAAACACACTTTGAAGTACATCCAAAATAACCCAATAAAATCACACCTGCTCTTTCTATATAAATTTTAGGGTTTGCGCCCCCCTTGTTAATAACAAAATAAGATTCATATACACAATCAATTGCCAATATCTCAACATAATATTGTTCAAGTATGATGATGGTATGATAGAAGACAACGATGATAATTAGGTGGTGATGAAAAGAGGAGAATTATTGTTGCTTTGGTCACATTATATAAATACATCATGTTACTTGTCCATTGAGCAATATGGACATGTATATTTGTCTTTCTCTGCTTGAAAATGACTCAAACCATACCCCATGCATCTTATCATTATAACCATACTTGATGAATTTGTCAAACTCAATTCAGTATATTGTTTTATCTTTTAGGGAGGGCCGTTTTCAAACCCTTTTTTATCGAAGCATAAACCTTATATATGAACTAGACAAGATGTAAAATACCAATACTAATAGTAATAATTATAGAGTACGTTCTAACTTCGAGTGGGATGCACTTTTTTTTTTAAAGGAAACAAGAAGAATTATCAACTATGCATTAAACAGCAGGAAAATCACCCAGCCAAACCATTACATCATCGAAGTTAATGAAAATTTGGCTAACTTATTAGCTGCTTCCACATGAGATCTAGGCATAAATCTAATTAGGATTTGATCTCCAATTTGCTTCAAATTTTGGATGTCACGAATGATCCAATTGATTTCTTTCAAAGACTGGATAGAGCCCTCAATCAGTTGAACGATATTTTTAGAGTCTGACACCACAACTTTTTAAAGGTGGAAACTCTTGACTAGCTCCAGGCCAAAACAAATAGGATTTACTTCTGCATTCTCAGCATCAGCTTGACAAGCTCCAGGGATGCACATTGACATGACTAACAAGTGACCGTCTAAGCAGTCAACTAATTTAATAAATGTAAATGGTGCTTTAGTACCTGGAAAAAGTTAACTCTTAAAAATTTGTTGTTGATACATCAACTCTTTCGCTATTTTTGCTTCTCTCAGTAATCATCACAATTAATTTTCCCAATAAACATAAATTGGGTGTAATTTTTAGGCATATTCTGCACTTGTTCTTGGATTTATTTTTTATTAAAATAAAAAAAAAAGAGAGAGAGTTTTTCTCTGATTTTGAGAATGTTAAGTAAATATAATTTCCCTCATTTAGGGTGGGTGCGGGGTCGCCTTCTTGGGCCTATGGATGGAATGGTAACAACTTAAAAATAAATAAAGAAATTTTGTCATATGAAGAATTGATTCTTGGTCAGATTAAATATCTAACAGCTTATTCATTAGAAAAATAAGGTGTGATGAGAAAGAGACGGAGGATCAGAAGAATTGGTTCTTGGTCAGATTAAAGAAACCTCTTTAGCCAGAATTACCAACAATGCATTAACTTTACTTATTCTCCTTTGACTTGATATCGACTCTAAGCATATCCCATCTCTTCCAATACTATTGCCATCGGATTTTAGACGACTTAAAATTAGTTTCTGAAATTTCTCAAATGTTGTATTATTTGTTATTTTTGTACTCCATTAGTGTCAACTTAAATGTTTTCTTTTTTTTGAAAAAAGAAAAAAGAAAATTGTAACTTCATTCATGAGTAATTGACAAGTATAGTTTGAGGTAGTAGGGCTAAGGGTTCTTAATTCACAAATAAATATTAATACCTAGAACGCGTGATAAGATGATTTTTATGCCAAAACATTCTGTTAAAAAAATAAAATAAAATAATCGGCTGTATCAACTCATTAAAAAGTTCATAATATGTATCTTATACATGAATGCTAATATATATATATATATATATATATATGTGTGTGTGTGTGTGTGTGTGTGGATAGAGAGAGATGTTTCTTTTCGTATACAAACAAATGGCACCACTTTAATCACAAATTATTCAAATATCAGTATATATATTCACTCTAGATTCTAGCTTATAGGCCTAATTACTACAAAGCCCAATTTACCTATTCTAACCCACAAAACACGAGCCTAATAGCCCGGGACTAAATGTTGCAAGGTTATATGGATGTCCTCAAACAGGCTTGTAGTCCTTGCTTCACCAACATCGTCCTCGGTCATCGGGTACTCTACTCAAGCCGATCGATCATCATTGGTCACGCACAAACATCTTAAAACGAACTTGTTATCAAAAATCACAGACTTGATATACCTTTTATTAATACTACTCCAACAATCTCGACATTAATCCTATATAGGTAAGAAATATTTAACCTTATTTGAGTGAAACTCTAATACATAAGTCTAAAAAAAAAAATTTAATAATTTTCAATCTTAGTGGGATTCTACAACTATTTATTAAGCTCATAATATAACCCTATAAAAAGGGTCTAAATTGCTGAGTGGAGGATCATCATTAAGATCAACTTCTACACATTCAAATTGGCATCTACACTTACAAACACAAATTACTTTTACAAAGCTTTAAAGCTCTTATTGCCCTTAAAAGTTGTAGTAAAAGTCTCTTTTTTTTATTATCGCCTCTTCTTCTTATACTCATATTATTTTATCTTTTTCTCTCGGTCATTGCTGACTTAATCATCAAAGTGCCTATGCTAAAAAGACTTTCATATTTTTTGGCACGACCTCACCTTCTTCTTTCGTTATAAGATTCTCAGCAGGCCCAGTATCTTTGAAGCAAATTAGTCTATCTCAGTTTCTCTCGAAGTCCATTGTTATTCCTGGAAGAAACAAATTCAACTCGTTAATTCATGAGTTGACAAAATATTTAGGTCAACGGTTTAGATCCATCTATGAGAAGCAAATAAAAGACTATTGAAAGAACAAAAATCATAAGGAACATATGTTCAAAGATTGTAACTACTTACTCCATAGCCACTCGAAATAGCCGACAAAATCCATGAGTTGACGAAAATCTTGATTCACAAAATCACGAAAGAAACATAAAAGAACAAAATAACAACATACCATGCCAAGATAGAGAATCACCAGCTTGGTGGGAGGCACTGGAAGTAGAATTGAGAAAAACCCAGCAAGACAGAGATGAGCTAAAGAACTTGATGGTTGAAATACCCAAAAAAGTTGAAAAAAACTAGAAGGACAATAGGAAATCTAATAGATTGTTGAAGCATAACACAACCTCCCAAACCTAAGGAGCACCCTCTCAATAGTCAGTGGAAACACAACCACATCAACTTATTCGTAAATAGAAGGAAAAAAGGCGTTCTGGGAGAATCTTTTAAACAAGAAAGTCACCTGCCGAGAAGGAGATCACACCAAGAAAGTCACGACTATGCTCTCATTTGATCAAAGGTTGACGATTTAGATACTCTGAAACAAAATCAAGGTAGGGGTGCAAATAAGAGCAATCTGGGCAAAAGTGATGCACGAAAGATACTCGATAGACTAAAAAGAAAGAAAAAAAACGTGTGAGATGTTAGAGATATACTGAACAAATGAAGATAAGGTAACAAGATCAAGGAGGATGCTAGAGATATATTAAAAATACTAAGAGAATGTAGCTAGATTGAGGAGGACGCTAGAGGTATACTAAATAAATGACAAAAAAGGTAGAAAGATTGAGAAGGATGGAAAAAGATATTTTGAACAAGTAAAGAGAAGATAATAGTGTTAGGGTTGGTGCTTACGTGCCATCCCTGAATTTACATATACTTATGTATTTATACATGTGTACATTCTCATTAAATCACTAATACCTATTTATATGGTACCATGCAATGTAACATTACAGACATTGTATGATTTGAAAAAGTTTAAATCTGATCTAAATGAGTTTAGATAATGGCCCACAGTTAGCCACACTGAGATATATAAATGCTAAATGTTAGTACAACTCATTTTTAACTGGTTATAATACTCAGCGAAGATCCAAGAGTTAGAGCCTTATCTGTAACAGGACATAGACCTGAGAATATACTAGTAACTATATAGTTGTAAGTATTACAATCAGGTACCAGAAAATGTCAGTTGCACAAGTATATTCTCGAATATTATTCCTAATCTATTTCTGTCGATGCGGGTCTGTCGATGGATACCTATATATAGATTAGCATATGTCGTACCTATAGAGTATAGATGGTCGCTCCTAGCCGACTATGATCTTAAAGCTCATATTGACATATGGGTATCCAGTTAGGACTAGATATGGGACAAACTCGCGAGGGCCTCTGATAGACACCCTATGTAAGCAGTCAACGGAGGGTCCTCTCGAGTTGAGTAGTATACGTGGTCCTTTGACCTGAGTGCCACGATGGGCTTGTGAGTGATCCACTATACTTTAGTTCCACGCATGTCACAGACCTTTCATGGTGTGACCGTTGGGGTTCATTAGGTATGGTCCGATGTTTATGAAGTTCTATGTGTACAAATATAGGATCCGTCAGCTCGCATAGGGAGTTAGATATTCAAATGCTTTGAGATTGTATCTTAGAAATTCTTGTGGCCACAAGTATTAATCCTGGGAATAAGTTTCTGCTAAGGTGAAAAAATATGGCAAATGAGTTTGCATATATTGTTCAGTGAGATACAAGTCTGGGGATAAGATATGGATGAGCACATGGGGACTTGACGGTGATAACCTGTGTCCCTACACATCCAGGATATCATGACGAAAGGACTATACGTATGCGTTGTAACCTTAGCTTGAATGGTTGACGCACTGATTTGTATTTTCGTGACGTGTGTGGAGCAATGTTCACGGACTCATGGAATAGTTCTATTTGACGAATCGGGCGTGAACTTAGGGAGTCCCGCGATATGGAGTGTACTCGTTGTACACTAGAGCAGCGTACTGGATTAAATTATTTAATCTAGTAATATTCAGTACTACTACAGAAATACGTGTGTATCTATATTTAAGCATTAAATACAACAATTAGTCAATAATTGTTATTTACTAATTATATAATAACACGTAGCGTATTGTGGACCCTCGGTTGAGTTTACTTAAATGTGAGATTTGGTCAAACCCACTAAAGGGTAGACTTTGTAACTATTCATGAGGGGTAAAATGGTCATTTCACATAATAATTATTTAATTGTTAAATAATTATAATATCTCATTATTTTATTTCATAATATATTATTTTATTATAAGATGACATATAGGTGTCATTCATTTACTATTTTATATTTTGTTTTTTCTAATAATATTATTTCTTTAAAAGGTGGTCATTTCTAATATTATATAATATATTATTTTATTATTTTATCATATGAGATATATATATACATTGGTGTTGGGGGGGAAGGGAAATTGTTTCGTTTTCCCTATTGTGAATCGAGAAAAGATAAAGATGTGTGTGTGTCTGTGGTGATGGTAGGGGGGAAGGGAAATTATTTCAGTTTCCCTATTATGAATCGAGAAAGGATAAAGATGTGTGTGTGTGCGGTGGGAGGGAAGGGAAATTGTTTCGTTTTCCCTATTGTGAATCGAGAAAGGATAAAGAAATGGAAAAATGAAATTGTTTCAATTTTTCATTTTAGTGCCAAAAGAAGCAATTGTGAATTACTTCAATTTTCATTTATTTTTCTTTTAAAGAAAAGAAAAAATACACACAACTGGCCATTTTAAGGGATTAAGGGTTAATCTCGTGCTAAATATGGGACTGTTGTTCTAGCTTACCAAGTACACCGAGTTGATGACTAGAATTGCCATTGAGTTAGTCTCCAGGCGGACTTCGAAGATACACGTGTATAACGTTACACATTTTAGTAATTTTTCAACCCTTCTTATATATTAATATGATTAATATATTATTTATTATGTTTATTGTATGATTTAATTATTCCACAGTATTAAATATGTATATGATACGTATTTTATGCAATAAACACAATTACACATGCATACATCCACTTATATTAGATCCCCGACAAACAAGATAAAAGAATATGCAAGAAGAATACTGAACAAAATTAGGGAATGCAACAAAATATAGCTCAACACCTAAGCCTAAGGACCCCCAAGAAGAGAGAGCTCATAATATAAAGGAATAGTTGCATCAACTTTTTGAAAGTTTACTCTCACTGACAAGCTTAGAGACATAGAAAATGGAAAAGAAAGTCTCATCTCACTAACAAGCTCAAAGACATGAAATTAACAATTAGCTTTAAACTGCCGAGCTTATGAACTTATAGTGATACAACAAATATGTATCACTATATAGACCATATAACTGACTTATTATCAATCAAAGAGCTTAGACAAAATCAAATGTGTCACTTATTTCACATAAACTTAGATGGATAAGCCCTCCTTTGGTACCAAAGTCTAAAAAAGAGAAACATCTCCTCCTATAGCAAGCTGGCTAAAAGGTTTTCCCAGCACTTTCAAAGAGCTTATGAAAAGGCTAAAGATCCATAACAGTTGCAATGACTCAAGCAAGGATAGACTAAAAGTTTAAGAAGTTTTATGGGGTGATTCCACCAAGAAGTAATTTAGCTTAGGGCATTTAACTTGTCGATTGCCTAAGAAGCCCTCTAAATAGGATTAAAACTAAGCTGATTTTGGTATTACCTCTTCGAGAATCCAACTGCAACTTATACAGTTGCCTAAGAGCATACTCCCTAGTACATAAAATTTGAAGAAGAAGAAACAACAAAGAGATTGGATATAACTAACATATATGAAAAGATATAGGGTCATGAACTGCGGAGGTCTCTTGAGAGAAAGATGGCTCAAGAATAAAGAGATAGAACATTACCCAGAATAATAAAATATCCTCAGAGGGACCAACCTCAAGAGGAAATTAGAGGGATCAGATAAGGAATCCTTTGAGAGTAGCGAGAGTCGAATGTGAAAAATTCATTCCCCTAACCGTTCTATCAATAAGGATAAATGACACATAGACTCCCAAAATTCGGCAAAAGGGACTGAAAAACCCTCGAAGTTTTAAAAGGGCCATAAAGACTCCTGTTAGATGACAAAAATCATTTGACTTAACGGTCAACTAGTCAAAAATTAATAAAGTACTAAAATACCTTTGTATTATATAATTTTTTTTATATGTAACATGTGTTAAAATCTAATTGGTTTATATTTTAAAATAAAATAAAATAATGAATAAATAAATATTTTAATTAACAGACCACAGTAGCTGAAAAATGGCAATCAGCCGACCGCTATTTTTTGATAATGGTGAAGACTAAAAAATTTCACATTTTATATCATTAGATTATATTTTTTATGATATAAACGGCGACCGGCCAGCCATCATTTTCCAATGACGGTGGACAATAAAAACTATTAAATTTTATATCATTAGACTCCATTTTTCATTATCTACATAATTGTAAGGTCATTTTTTGCCCAAAAAAGACCCAAACAATGAGCAAAAAAGGTGGTAAGGGGAACTGGCCACAACCGTACCCCGTCAATCAGTCACCGCCCCCCATTTGACAACGACCCAATGGTGGTTGCCCCTCACCACCTTTTTTGCCTATTTTTTAGTCTTTTTTGCTAAAAAAAAATAACCTTACCATTGTGTAGATCATAAAAAATAAAGTCCAATGATATAAAATTTAAGCATTTTAACCATCGAAGTATCCCCGAAAAATGGTGGCCAGCCGACCGGACGTCATTTTCCAACGACAATGGGCAAATATAATTTTACTTGATTTTTAATTTTTTTAATCCATTTAATATATTGTATATATTTAAAATGTTGATAGCTATTATTAATAAAGTGTTGTATCCTAATATAGTACATTTTAACATAAAGGTCATGGGTCCAAGACCTAGTGGGCTTATAATTTTTCATTTCATTTAATAAGGTATTTTGGTATTTTTAACCCATTTGATAATCAAAAGATGATTTTACCCTTTTGACTATTTATTCAAATGTTTCCATTTTTTTATAAGGGTCTCTAGGCCTTTTTGAAACTTCGAGGGTCTTTTAGTCCATTTTTCCAAAACTCGAGAGTCCGTATGTCCTTTACCCTAGTAATAATGATGTTTAAGGCCATCAAAGAAAAAGGCCTGCTCGAGAAGCCAAAGGTATCTCAGATCCCATTCAAACAAAGGAAAAATACTTGAGATGTGAATACCACCAAGATCATGGCTACACCATTAACAAATGACCGTCCTTGAAATTCTAGATAGATCGACTAATGAGAAATAGGTACTTGAAATAATTTCGGGTTGACTTAAAGAAAGAAAAATCCCAGCCTAATAAAAACTTGGAAGCTGAGAACTCTCATCAACAAGAGATGGCCATGATAATCTCAGGAGGCCCCATATTAGCTGAAGATTCAAACAAGTAAAGAAAAAACTATACTCAGTACTCCTTAATGTACGTAAGAAATTAATTAACCATGTGATAACGCACTGATCGTAACTATTCAGATAGCTGTAATAGAGATAAACTTGGTACTTATTGACATAGGAAGCTTAGTAGACATAATATTTAAGGAGACACTGGACGAGCTTAGTATCAAAGACTTGAAAATGGAGAGAACATAAACCCCACTTTATAGGTTTAGAGATAGTTGAGTAATGTTAACTCAGTAATCCTTAGTAGGAACCGAGTGATGTGCAACACCGTTGTCATTAAGAAGCTGCAGGTCTAGATAATCCTTATAATGTTAACCGAAGAAGATGTATAAAAAATTAATTAACCACATGATGGCATATTGATAGTAACTGTTCAGATAGCTGGAATAGAGATAAACTTGGTACTCATCAACATAGGAAGCTCAATAGATATAATATTTAAGGAGACACTAGACGAGCTTAGTATCAGAACTTAAAAATGGAAAGAACACAAACTCTACTTTATAGGTTTAGAGATAGTTGTGTAATGTCACTAGGGATTATCAATTTGCCCATATCTTTGGAGGAAAAGCCCTACATCAAAACCATAATGGTGAATTTTGTAATGGTTGACCAACTAATGTCCTACAAGGTTATGTAAGGAAGACACTTCATGAGAAATTCAAACATATTCATATGCCTCAATTATTTGAAATTAAAGTCCCCTATTGGAGTAGAGTAGGGGTTGTCAGTGGAGTTTATAAAGTAAGAAGGAGCTACCATGCCAACCTCATACAAAAGAACCTTTTTTTATCTCAACAATAGACCCAAAGGAGGAAAACAAATCAAGGACCTTAAAACCAATGGAAGAATAACTCTCAGTACTTGTTAAACTAGGATCGCCTGGAAAACAAATAAAGATAAGCTCATAGTTAACGCCAAAGATTAAAAAAGAATTGAGTGCTGATGAATATATGAAAATGAATATTTATTAAGAGATTCAGTTACCATTTAATGTCACTAATTTTAGTAATTTTGTACTTTTAGCTTGAAATACAGTGTTCTCCTTAAATTATGATTAATGAATGTTATTTGAACAGGTTTAGGTAAAATGGACATAACTCTCAATGTAGAAATTAAAATGAATAAATTATTGAACCTGGAGCAACATGAATCAATCTTACACAAACTTGAAGAATAGTGAAAAAGCAAAATCCAACATGTTATAGGCCAAAAATTGAGATACAATAGAATCGGGTTACAACTTTCGCTCAGCTTAACCCAACTCAAGTATTTGGACCGTATCTCACCAAATACATACCCAATTGGTATAATTCTTGAATTTTTGAAATATTAACTTAATTATCAACAACTCTTATGTTGATGGTAGAGTCCAAATCAGCCGTTATCATGGACCAAATTGTTTTGCAAGTGGGTAAAAGGGTTGTTGGCCGAATTTTGATGTATCTTTGGAATTTTACTCATATCTAATTGGATACTCATCCAATTTAATGAATCTGGTGCCTATGAAAAGAAGAGACAAAATGCTGCAAGTGGGCAAACGAGTTGTTGGCCTAAAATTATTGAAGATTGATGTCACATATCACATATTTCCATTCATTGCCTATATAAGGACACTCTTAGGATGTTTTCAACATTAACTAATTCTCTCTTATTTTCTTCTCATTAACATGCATTGTAATCTAGGTTAGAGTTCTTGGCAAGGCTAAGAGATGAACTTTTATGTGTAATACATCTACTCCTATGCTTTGATTCGTTGTCAAGAGCTACAAATGTTTGTAAGTTTGGTTTTGATTAAACTCTTAACTATTTTATTTTCTATAATCCAGAGGTTATAATTCTCATGTCTCATATATGTTTAGTCTTACTTTTCTTATGTGATTCTTGATGAATTGTAATTGTTATTAGTTACATTATTTTATATGTTAATCTTTTACTGCAATATTGTCGATTGATATATTGTCGATCTTGGATAACATGTAAAAACAATAAATGTTTGATATTCAAGTTTATCTTAAACTGCAATATTGTCAATATGATATATTGTCGATCTTATATAACTTATATAAATGAACATGATTTGTGTTAATATTTGCAAAAGAGTTTAGTCATATCAAATGTATATGTTATCAAATGTGCTATATTTTACATATCTTCCGATTGATTGTTTAGATGTAAAATTATCAATTAAGTTATAAACATTGAATCAAAGTGTATAGTAGATTTATAAAGCATAATTATGATTCTCAAAGCCTTGCTTAAATCATCATAAGACATTTTTCTCAATTCATAGACAATTCTATCTCATCCACTTAAACCAATTAATTAATTTTCTCATTTGCTACTGCTTTAATATTTTACTTCACCAACCTATTTTTCCAAAAGCTTCCTCGTGGGATCGACACCTTAATCTATACTGCAATAACCGCATTATATTTTGAACGTAAATAAAATTTGGCGTCGTTGTCGGGGAGGCACACTAAGCAAAAGTTGATTACGTTTATCAATATTAAAGCGATAACTTTATACATTTTCTCTTTATTGTAATTTATTTTATTGTTCATGATTGGTTCTACCACCTAATTTATTTTATTTTTTTTAGTTAATTTATTATATTTACATTTCAAATGCTGGTTTTACCGCCTAACTTAGTTTAAATTTTTTTTTTTATTGCACTTTATTTATTTATTACACTTTAGTTTATTTATTGTACTTTATTTATATATTGCACTTTATTTTCTTTTATTTATTTATTGCACTTTTTTATTGTACTTTATTTTTATTTTCTTTTATTTAATTATTGTACTTTATTTTTTTAGTTAATATGGTGTATTTTTATTTATTTTAATAGTCAGTTCTACCGCCTAACTTTTTATTTATTTATTGTACTTTACATTTTATTTTCCTTTATTTATTGTACTTTCTTTTCTTTTATTTACTTATTGTACTGTTATTTATTTATTTATTGTACTTTTTTTATTATACTTTACAGTTTATTATCTTTTGTTCATTTATTGTATTTATATTTCATGGTTGGTCTTACCACCTAACTCATTTCTTATTGTGTTTTATTTTACTTCTTAATTTTCTTTGAGCATTTCTTTCATAAAACAAAAAATTGTTAGTATGTATGCATCGACTTAGAGATAAACGAGGAAGATTCGTGAGAGAAGTAGAACTAGAACCATCACCACAATTTGTAAGGGAAGAGAATTCACCACCTAGTTCATCTTGTAATTCCAACACAATAAGCCAACACGAAGATAACCCTATTAGGACTCTAAAAGATTACTTGTATCCTACTCGCACAGCCACACCATCATGCATTATATTTCCACCTAACACACCACATTCGGATTTTAAACCTGGAATGATACAACTTCTGTCCACTTTTCATGATTTAGATAGTGAAAATCTTTATGTACATGTTAGGAAATTTGAAGAGGTAATTGCCACCTTCCATAACCGACCTGAATCCATAGATACTGCTAGGCTTAAATTTTTTCCTTTTTCTTTAAAAAATAAAGCAAATAGTTGGCTATACTCTTTGAGGCTGAGGTCCATAGAAACTTGGGCAGAAATGACCCAAGTATTTTTCAGTAAATACTTCCCACAGCACAAAACTAATGGCCTGAAAAGATAATTTTTTTCCTTCTCTTAAAAAGATAGTGAAACCTTATATCAAGCATGGGAAAGGTTTAAAGAGTTGCTAAATCTGTGCCCTCACCATGGGTATGAAAATTGGCGTTTAGTTAGCTATTTTTATGAAGGACTCATAATTAGATAGCGCCAATTTATTGAGATGATGTATAATGAGGAGTTCCTTCACAAAGATCCTGAGGAAGCCATAGAATTCCTTAATGACTTAGCTAAAAAAGCCCATATATAGACTGGACCTAGCATTACTGAAAGCATAAATAGGTCACGACCCAGTGGAGTTTTCCATCTTAGGGAAGAGGATAACCTCAAAGCTCAATTACAAGTCTTAACTAGGGAGTTAGAGGCCTTGAAAACCAAAGATAGAAGGGTTACACACACGATTGCTAAGGTTGAGTCACACGATGTCTGTTTTGTCTGTGGAGGAGTGGAACACTTAGCTCAGGATTACCCCACTTATAGTGAGATGAGAGGGATGTATTAGGAACAATGTAATGCCCTAGGGATGTACAAGAAGTTTTATTCACCCTACTCTAAAACCTATAATCCTAGCTAGAGAAATCACCTAAACTTTAGTTGAAAATCTGACCAACAAGCCAACAGTCATTAGAAACAAGAACAACAAGCACCCAAGTCTTATGTTGCACCTTAATATAATGCACGACCAACTAGGAGTCCTTTAAAGGATATATTACAAGCATTTATGGAGGCACAAAGTAAGACTAATCAAAAATTTGAAACAGTTCTTGCGCAGGTGATAGATGAAAACAAAGAAATTAAGAGTCAAATCATAAAGCTGACCAGTGCCTTAACTATAGAAGAGCGAGGTAAGTTTCCATCTCAACCTCAATCCAATCCGAAAGGACAATTCATGGCACAAACTTCTACTTCTGATGCTCAAAATATCAAAGAGGTCGATGCCATTACTACTCAAAGTGGTAAGACTGTAAGTGAGCCTACTTCTGAAATTAACACATCTACGAGTAGTAAAGACGCCCCCCTTGAAAAAGAGGCCATAGTGAAAAAAGAGCCCGAAAATAAATTTTCAATCCCAGTGCCTTTTCCTCAAGCTCTTCGACCGATTGGAAAAAATTCAGCAGGTTCCCTTATTGCATTTCAAGGTGAGATTTTGGAACATTTGAAACAAGTTAAGATTAATCTTCCCTTGTTGCATTTGATTAAGCAGGTTCCAACTTATGCCAAATTCATCAAGGATCTATGCACTATCAAAAGAAAACTGCATTTTTGACAGAACTTGTAAGTGCAGTGATTGAACAAAAAACACCACCCAAGTATAAAGACCCAGGAGTTTGGTCAAGCTTTGTTAGACTTAGGAGCAAGTGTAAATTTAATGCCTTATTCTATTTACTTACAATTGGGACTTGGTGAGATTAAACTAACATCTGTAATTCTACAATTAGCTGAGCGATCAATCAAGAAACCACAGGGGATAGTAGAAGATGTTTTGTTACAAATTGATAAATTTTACTACCCTGTTGATTTTCTTGTTTTAGATACTCATTCTGTTGTTAATATAGAGTTAGAAATCCCTCTTATTTTGGGGAGACCTTTTCTTGCCACTGCAAACGCTCTTATTAATTGTAAAAATGGTCTAATGAAATTATCTTTTGGAAATATGACTCTTGAGGTGAACATTTTCAATATTGGCAAACAACCACGAGAAGAAAATGAATGATATCATTCATATATGATAGACACACTTGTAACGGAGGAAGTTTATCAAAATCATGGCTCTGATTCTTTGAAAAATCTTTTCAATTTTGATTTTGAGGAATTGTATTATCCTGATGTAACAACTGATGTGTTTAGTATTTTTGACTCACAGGAAAAAGAGACTCGATTTTGACAGCCACGCTTTGAAGAGTTACCACAAGAGAGGGAGAGACGAAAACCATCGAACCTCGAGACACCACAAGTTGAGCTTTCTCCACTGCCCAAAGGTTTGAAACACGCATTCTTGGGACCAGGTGATACCTTTTCTATCATCATTTCTTCTAAACTTAGTGCTAAACAAGAAGAAAAATTGATAAAATTGTTAAAAGAACATAAATCTGCACTAGGTTGGACCATAACTAATATTAAAGGTATTTTTCCATTGATATGCTCTCATAGAATTCATTTAGATGAAGGTACCCAACCTCGAAGAGACCCACAAAGAAGACTTAACCCAACAATGAAAGAAATAGTGAAGAAAGAGGTCTTGAAACTATTAGATGCAGGTATAATCTACTCAATTTCTAATAATCAATGGGTAAGTCCAACTCAAGTAGTTCCTAAGAAATCTGAGGTTACTATTGTGGAAAATGAGAATGGGATACCTGTTCTAACTAGGGTGCTAAGTGGTTGGCGAATGTGCATTGATTATAGAAAATTAAACACAGCCACTAGGAAAGACTATTTTCCATTGCCTTTTATCAACCAAATTTTAGAATGTGTAGCTGGACATCCTTTTATTGCTTTCTTGATGGGTATTCAGGATATTACCAAATTCAGATAGCTATAGAAGATCAAGAAAAAACCACTTTTACATGCCCTTTTGGTACTTATGCTTTTCGTAGAATGCCATTTGAATTATGTAATGCACCAGCTACTTTTCAGCGTTGTATGTTGAATATTTTCTCTGATATGGTTGAAAAATGCATGGAAATTTTTATGGATAATTTGACTGTTTTTGGTAATTCTTTTGATTTATGCCTACTTAACTTGAAAGCTGTTTTGAGTAGGTGTGAAGAAAAATAACTTGTGCTAAATTAGGAGAAATGTCATTTCATGATATCTTCAGGAATCGTTTTGGGTTACATTGTATCTGAAAGAGGAATAGAGGTTGACAATGCCAAAATTGAATTAATCTCTAAATTACCTACACCCAAAACGGTAAAAGATGTCCAATCCTTTCTTAGATATGCTGGCTTTTACAGAAGGTTTATACAAAAAATTTCTGCCATATCTAGACCATTGTGTAACCTTTTGCTAAAAGATGCAGAATTTACATGGACACAAGAGTGTGATGAGGCATTCCGAATACTCATCGCCAAACTCACCACTGCTCCTATCATGCAGTCACGGGATTGGAGCCTCTCATTTGAAATTATGTGTGATGCAAGTAATTATGCTATACGAGCAGTTCTTGGGCAACGTAGGGAGGGAAAACCCTTTGTTGTTTATTATGCTAGTAGAACTTTGAATGATGCTCAAATAAATTACACTACTACTGAAAAAGAACTACTAGCTGTTGTTTTTACCTTAGACATATTTCGTTCTTATTTGATTGGTTCACCAATTGTTATTTTTGCTAACCACGCAGCCCTTAAGTATCTACTTTCTAAGAAGGATGCTAAAGCCCGTTTAATTAGGTGGATTCTTCTTTTACAAGAATTTGATCTAACCATCAAAGACAAGAAAGGCGTTGAAAATGTTGTTGCTGATTATCTATCTGTTAGGGTCGGTGCTTACGTGCCATCCCTGAATGTACATATACTTGTGTATTTATACAAGTGTGCATTCTCATTAAATCGCTAATATCAATTTATATGGTATTATGCATGTAACATTACAGATATTATAAATCTGAAGGAGTTCGGATCAGATCTAAAGGGTTTAGATAAGGGCTCATAGTCAGCCACCCTGAGACATATAATTGCTAAATATTAGCACAGTTAAGTGTTAGCTAGTTATAATACTCAGCAAATCCAAGAGTTGGAGCCTTGTCCGTAATAGGACATAGACCTGGGAATATACTAGTAACTGCATAGTTACAAGAGTTGCAATCGGGTGCCAGGAAATGTAAGTTGCGCAAGTATATTCTCGAATAATAGTCTCTGATCTATTTCTACCGATGAGGGTCTATTGGTGGATACCTTTATATATAGATCAGCATATGTTGTATCTATCGGGTATAGATGGTCGTTCCTGACCGACCATGAGCTTGGAGCTCATATTGACATATGGGTATCCAGTTAGCACTAGATATGGGACAGACTCACGAAGGCCTCCAATAGACATTTAATATAAGCCTTCAATGAAGGGTCCTCTCGAGTTAAGTAGTATACGTGGTCCTTTGACCTAAGTGCCACGGTGGGCTTGTAAGTGATTCATTATACTTTGGTTCCACATATGTCACAGACCTTTCATGGTGTGACCGTTGGGTGTCGCTAGGTATGGTCCGATGCTTATAGAGTTCGGTGCGTACATATATGGGATCCGTCAGCTCCTATATGGAGTTTGATATCCAGATGCTTCGAGACTGTACCTCAGAAAGTCTTGTGGCCACAAGCAATCATCCCAGGAAAGAGTTCCGCTAGGGTAGAACAATATGGCAAAAGAGTTTGCGCATATTGTTCATTGAGATACAAATCTGGAGATAGGACATGGATGAGCACATGGGGATTTGACGGTGATAATCTATATCCTCACACATCCTAGATATCTGATGGAAGGACTAACGTATGCGTTGTAACCTCAGCTTGTATGATTCAACGCGCTGATTTGTATATCCGTGACGTGTGCGTGGGGCATTGTTCATGGACTCATGGAATAGTTTCATTTGACAAATCAGGCGTAGAACCTAGGGAGTCCCATGATATGGAGTGTACTCGTTGTGCACTGGGGCAGCGTGCTGGATTAAATTGTTTAATCTAGCAATATTCAGCGATTCCACAGGAATTCGTGCGTGTCTGTATTTAAATGTTAAATACAACAATTAGTTAATAATTGTTATTTACTAATTGTATAAGGACACGTAGCGTATTATGGACCCTCAATTGAGTTTACCTAAGTGTGGAATTTGGTGGGACCCACTAGGGGATAAACTTGGTAACTATTCATAAGGGGCAAAATGGTCATGACACACTATGATTATTTAATTGTTAAATAATCATTCTCTCTCTCTCTCTCCTTTTATATTATATTATTATATATTATTATAATATATTATATATTATATTATATTATATATATATATAAAGCAAAAGCAATAGAAGAAAAAAAAAGAAGGCCAAACGGCCGAGAGAGAGGGAGAGAAGAAATGGAGAGAAAGAAGAAAATAAGAAGAAGAAAATAAAGAAAAGAAGAAGAAGAAAGAAAGAAAGAAAAATGGGAAGAGAGAAAAATGAAATTGTTTCATTTTTCCCTCAGCTTCCAATTGGAGCAATTATGAATTGCTTCAAATCTCCATTTCTTATTCTTTTGGATAAAAGCATGTAAATTCACTCCCTGTCATTTTGGGGATTAAGAGTTAATCCCAGACTGAATATGGAGCTGTTGTTCTTGCTCACCAAGCCCATTTAGTTGGTGACTAAAACTGCACACGAGTTGGTCCCCATGCGGACTCCAGGAAAAATACGTGTATAAGTTTACACATTTGGTGAGTTCTCTAACCTTATTAATATATTAATGTGATTAATATATTTATTTATTGTGTTTCTTGCAAAATTTATATTTTTGCGGTGTTAGGCAATAGACACAATTGCACATGCATACACCCACGTGCCAGGATCCTGCTGCGCCGATATTATCCCACCTTGAGTTCACTGACTCCATTGATTTGTCACCTATTCGAGATGATTTTCTTGATGAACATCTTTTTGCTATAAGCAAAATACCTTAGTATGCACATATCATAAATTATTTGATTTGTGGTGAACTTCCATTTAACTGGAGTGCACAAGACATTCGTAAGTTTTTGGTTGAGGTACGTGATTTTTATTAGAATGATCCATATCTTTTCAAATACTGTCCTGACCAAATTATGAGACAATGCATTCCTGAAAAGTGAAATTTTTAGTGTCTTAAATTTTTGCCATAATGCTGCTTATGGTGGTCATTTTTCTATGAAGAAAACTGATGTGATATTTCTATATCATAAAATTAAGTGCAAGTATACACTATCGTATGCAAGTAATAAAGGGACTAATTAGTCGGATGTCGAACCCACAGGGATAGTTTCTTCTTTTTAAACCAATTACTAAAATTATGTCTTCCTAATAATTATTGAGAAAAATAAAAATCTAAGAATGAATATAGCAAATATAAAAACAAAAACACAATGCAAAGAGAAATATGGTGATAGCAATGTAGAGAGAACCTAGGATTAATATTATCCCTCAATATGCTTTCTAATGATTAATCCTCTAATATTTAACTCACTTAGTCTTTATTATTGATCAAGACGTTAATGTATTTACAAGCCTCTTCCAAGGTCATGCAAGTATACCCTAATTTACCAAATACCTATATTCTTATGGTACTTGTAATAAACTAAGGTTCATTAAGATTAGGCCTTATTGATCATACATGCCAACTAGGTATATTCCTATCCTAAGTTGAAACTTGCATATGCAACATTGAATGCTACTCTACAATCATGCATTAAATTACCTAGGTCTAAATATATTGATTCCTCTTCCGAGTTTATCAACATATTACCAACGCATTCATCATATATTGACCAGATATATTGAAGCATTAAACACAAGTAAATTAAATAATAAATGACTAAGTTTATTAAATACTAAAAGATATGACAATTTAAGCACACATATTGAGTTCAAATATTAACCCTAGAAAATAAGTTTAGTTCATAGCTACAAGAGAATCACAGCAATAAAAATAAAAATAAAACATGATACAATCAATCGCAAACCGATGTAGACGTCGAATTGCTCTTGATTGATGTTGCTCTGGATTCTTGGTGCTCTTGAACTGCTCTAAGTTCTCTGGCGCAGTGAATCTTCGGCGCTGGAGCGCCAGACGTGACTTAAACAGGTCATTTTTTCTAATTTCGATCACTATTCCAGCGCTGGGGCTATATTATTCTTGGCGCGGGAGCGATGGACACATACTTTGAAAAGTTCTTTAAATTTCGTTCAAGTCCCTACAATTAACAATAAAGCACATAAATAGCCATCTATTCTCATAAAACCATAAAATATCAATAATAAAAATATGAGAAAATATATGACAATTTTGCCCTTATCAAAGACAATTGTGCAAATTTTACAGTGTAGTCTTTACTGGCCCACTTTGTTCAAAGACACTAATAATTTTTGTCGTTCTTGTGAAAAATGTCAAAAGTTAGGTGCTTTATCTCAAAAACATATGATGCCTCTTAATCCTATTCTTGTTATCGAAGTATTTGATTGTTGGGGTATCGATTTTATGAGTCATTTTCCCTCTTCTTTTGGCTACCTTTACATCCTTTTAGCTGTTGACTATGTATCAAAATGGGTGAAGGCTGTAGCTTGTCGGATTAATGATAATACAACTGTGGTAAAATTCTTAAAAGAAAATGTGTTATCTAGGTATGGTATGCCACGTGTCATCATTAGTGACTAAGGAATACATTTTTGTAATCGTTATTTTGAAGTTTTGATGCGCAGGTATGGTGTTCTTCACAAAGTCTCCACTGCATACCATCCACAGACCAATGGACAAGCCGAGCTAGCAAATAGAGATGTTAAACAAATTTTAGAAAAGACGGTTAACCCAAATCGTAAAGATTGGTCTCTATGCCTTTCTGATGCATTATAGGCATATCGCACTGCATACAAAACCATCTTAGGAATATCTTCATACCAGCTTATTTATAGAAAAGCCTGCCATTTACCTGTTGAGCTAAAGCATAAAGCTTATTGGGCTGTCAAAGCCCTTAACTTTGATTTGAATGCTGCAAGTCTCCAGAGAAAGTTACAATTGTCAGAAATAGAAGAGCTATGAAATGACACATATGACAACTCCATAATTTACAAAGCTAAAATGAAAGCAACTCATGACAAATAGATCTCAAGGAAACACTTCGAGCCAAATCAACGAGTCTATCTTTATGATTCTCGATTGCATTTACACCCTGAAAAGTTGAGATCTCGATGAACTGGTCCATTTATAGTAAGGCACATTTTTTCTAATGGTGCTGTCAAAATTGAGGACCCCACTGATGGGCGAATTTCAAAGTGCATAGACAGTGGCTGAAAAGCTATGTGGAAAAAGTGGTTTTGGTACCTTGGAAGAAATTTTTCAAATTGTCTCTTGTGCCCAGCTGAATATCCACCGAAAACCTATAGATTCTCGTTTCTGCCACCAAAGCGGATGAATTGATTGACAAATTACAGGCAGTTACCTACGAACCTGACCCAGCAATAACTCATATCGATTGGTCAGTGGGCCTTAACAAGCGAAAATTGGATCTGACACTTCGTTTGTAAATTTTTATTTGTTTTATTTATTTATCAGCATCATTATGTTAGTTTATATTTGCTTAAGTGTCTCTCAGGTTTGTTTCTTTCGAATAACTGACGTTTCAGGTAATATCTCATATACTTTATCTCTTTCTATTTTAACATTGAGGACAATGTTTCATTTAGTTTGGGGGGAGGATAATAAACACAAGTTGCATTTTGCATTCAAAAAAAAAAATTGTGATCCAATATTTGATTAAAATGGCAGAGTAAAGAGTTCATTCTTGAACTCTTGAGATGCATTCTAGGTCAAATTAGAATGGCAGAGTAAGGAGCTTTAGTTCTAACTTTTGAAACACATTTTAACTAACTTTTTGTTATATTGTTTTATGTTTCATGTATCGTTGTTTATTGCTTGTAGTCTTGGTAATTCTAGTATAAAGGAATTTTTTTTTCTGTTTAGGTATGATTTCAAAATTGTTTAGGTTGAGTCACTGTTTCTATTTATGTTACTAAATAATGACTTCCAAAATATTTTTGAGCACAATACTAAGCCTTGTGGTAAGACGCATGATTCAATTTATATAGCCAAGAAAATTCTCATGTTTAAGTATATATTTTTCTAATCTCGCATATCTTTTGTGAGTAAGTAGAAAGGTTGAGAAAACAGCTTATGAACCTTCATTGATCCTTTGAATTGGTTAATTTTTGTTTAGATTGATATTATTTGAATTACGAAATAAGTTGGTTGCATTTGTGTATAATATAATTTGGTGAGAAACCTTAATAATGCTTCCTTGTATTCTTTAAAAATACAAAAAAAAATTGAAAAAAAAGAGAAAAAAAAATAGAAGAATCAACTCAGTTTAATAAAATCTTCATTCAATTTTAAAAAAATATTTTGTAAAGCAGTTTTCGCACCAAGTTATATTTGTATTATTCTCCCAAGCCAATTGAAGTTCTAAAGCTGGCGTATGTTAGGAATAATTGATTTTTAAACAATTAGTTTTCCTATCTTTGGATTAATGTTAGTTTATATGTCTGTCCTTAAAATTGACTTTTTCTTGAGTGCCTAACTATTTTCCAACTCCATGAGAGAAATCATAACCCTTTAAATAGTCATACACTTGTTAGGATATGGAGTTGAGGCTTTTACTTGGAGAAATTCTCAATGCTATATCTATTGTGATTTGTGGTAAGATGGTTACGGCTTCGTTCACACACACACAATTTTTTAAAGTTATAATTGAAAAAACCATAATAGTAACAGTGATCTTGAACTAACTTTTTGTTTGAAATACTTAGGTAGTTTTGCATATTTTATTTACGCTTGAATTGTTAGAGACTAGCAATAAGCTGGTTAGGGGCTATGATGAACACATGAAAATACATATTTATTAAGAGATTCAGTCACCATTTAATGTCACTAATTTTAGTATTTTTGTACTTTTAGCTTGAAATAAAGTGTTCTCCTTAAATTGTGAATAATAAATGTTATTTGAATAGGTTTAGGTAAAATGGACATAACTCTCAATGTACAAATCAAAATGAAGAAAATCTTGAACCTGAAACAACATGAATCAATCTTACACAAACTTGAAGAATAGTGTAAAAGCAAAATCCAACATGTTATAGGCCAAAATTGAGATACAATAGAATCGGGTTACAACTTTCGCTCAGCTTGACCCAACTCAAGTATTTGGACTGTATCTCACCAAATACATACTCAATTGGTATACTTCTTGAATTTTTGAAATACTGACTTAATTATCAACAACTCTTATGTTGATGGTAGAGTCCAAATCAGCCGTTATCATGGACCAAATTATCTTACAAGTGGGTAAAAGGGTTGTTGGCCGAAATCTGATGTATCTTTGGAATATTGCTCATATTTCATTGGATACTTATCCAATTTACATGAATCTGGTGCCTATAGAAATAAGAGAGAAAACTCTACAACTTTTATGATGGCTATAGAAGCTACATCAGTCATTTACATTATCAAAAATATACTGCAAGTGGGTGAACAAGTTGTTGACCTAAAATTATTGACGATTGATGTCACACATGACATATTTCCATTCATTGCCTATATAAGGACACTCTTAGGACGTTTTCAACATTAGATAATTCTCTCTTATTTTCTTCTCATTAACATACATTGTAATCTAGGCTAGAGTTCTTGGCAAGGCTAAGAGATGAACTTTTATGTGTAATAAATCTACCCCTATGCTTTGATTCGTTGTTAAGAGCTACAAATGTTTGTAAGTTTGGTTTTGATTAAACTCTTAACTATTTTATTTTCTATAATCCAGAGGTTATAATTCTTATGTCTCATATATGTTTAGTTTTTCTTTTCTTATGTGATTCTTGATGAATTATAATTGTTATTGGTTACATTATTTTATATGTTAATCTTTTACTGCAATATTGTCGATTGATATATTGTCGATCTTGGATAACATGTAAAGACAATAAATGTTTGATATTCAAGTTGATCTTTTACTGCAATATTGTCAAGATGATATATTGTCGATCTTATATAACTTGTATAAATGAACATGATTTGTGTTAATATTTGCAAAAGAGTTTAGTCATATCAAATGCATATGTTATCAAATGTGCTCTATTTTACATATCTTCCGATTGATTGTTTAGATGTAAAATTATCAATTGAGTTATAAACATTGAATCAAAGTGTATAGTAGATTTATAAAGCATAATTATGATTCTCAAAGCCTTGCTTAAATCATCATAAGGCATTTTCCTCAATTCATAGATAATTCTACCTCATCTACTTAAACCAATTAATTAATTTTCTCATTTGCTACTGCTTTAATATTTTACTTCACCAACTTATTTTTCCAAAAGTTTCCTCGTGGGATCGACGCCCCAATCTATACTACGATAGCCGCGTTATATTTTTAGCGTAAACAAATGTATTGGTCAAAAAGCTCTCATAAATCTTCATGTTTTCGCACGAAGACATACCAAAAATTAAATCTCACCCTAATATCTTATGCATTGGTCATTGATTCATCTTTTAAACCAGTCAAATAGAAAAGCAAGATTTTCAACTAAGAGAGAAATGAAGTTGTCACAGATACAACCAGATTATGTTTCCTCCTAATCAAGAGAAAATATTATTCATTGCTCATCAAGAAACTTACTGTTACAAGATTATGTCATTCAGAGCAAAAAAATAGAGTTCTACCTACCAAAGGTTTGTAAACAAAATATTCAAACCACTTATCAAAAAGATCACAAAAGTATACATGGATGATATGATCCAATAACCATATGGACAACCTAAAAAAACCTTTAAGATCTTAAGAAAACACCATATAAAGGTAAACCCTAAAAAATGCGCCTTTAGGGTTAAATCAAAGAAACACTTGGGATTTATGGTTATCCAGAAAGGGAATGAGGCTAATCCAAACAAGATCTGAAAGTCCTCGAAGTAAAGTCCTCAAGCACTATCAAAGAAATACAAAGGTTAATAGACCAGATAGTTGCTATTAACAAGTTTATTTCCAAAGCTATTAATAAATACTTCTTTTTATGTTATTAAAAGGCACCAAAAAAATAAGGTGGACTCCTTAAAGCGAGGAGGCTTTTCAGAAGTTAAAAGTATACATGGCCCAACCATCGCACTTTGCAGTACCAAAACTTGGGGATCAGCTAATCATATACTTAAGAGTCTCAGTAAATGTAGTAAGTGCAATACTGGTCAAAGATAAAGAAGGAACTTAAAGACTCATGTACTTTGCCCATAAGGCCTTTACTAATCTAGAGACTCGATATTGCCTAGTAAAAAACTTGTGTTGGCACTAATCATGTTAAAGTGAAAACTATGGCCATATTTTCAAGCCCACGCCTCATTATTTCAGTCCACAACAATCAATTCAATAACAAAAACTTTAAATACTTCTAATAATAACTTAGAATACATCTCTTATTTGCCTCCCCTGCTCACCCAAAGTGAACAGACAAGTAGAATTCTCTAACAAGATCATCAAAAAATTGTTGAAAAAGAAATTAGCCAAGAGGAAAAGGGTTAAATTAATAAGTTATTTGAAGTATTTGTAACACTAAAGGCTACTAGCAAAACTGCCATTAGTGAAACCCCTTTTCTTCTTAGCTTTCAAATGCAAAGTTGTGGTTCTAGCAGACGTCAAAATTCCTACCCATCGAGTGCAATGTATTGATGAGAATAAAAATGAGAGGTTCAGAAGGGAGAACTTAGACTCGATTGAGCAAAAGAGAGAACTAGCCAAGATTTAAACTATTGCTTATCAGTAAAATATTGCTCGACATTACAACAAGAGAGTCTAAGCACAAGAATTCCAAGAAGAAGACTCGGTCCTTAGGAAAGAAACATCAAAGATCTGACCGAATGGGTTCTCAGGCTAAATTAAGAAGGGATTTACAAGGTGCTCAAAAGGATCTGACTAGTTGCCTATAAGCTCGGACATGCAGATAGAAGGGTTACCCATAATTATTTGTATTATACTCCTTAAACTTGTAAAAACTTAAAGAAGTCATCAATAAAATCTCCTCATCTTTTTCAAAAATAATGAACAAATGAGTTCTTGACTGATAAGAGTGTAGGGAGCTTCCTTAATCCCCAAACAAGATAAAACATGAGGATCTTCTCAAAATATCTCTTTAAAAGATAAAACTCCCCCCTCCTTTTAAAGAAGACTAAAATCCAAGCTTGAGAAAGCACGCATCAAATCTCGAAACTGGAGACTTAGTCAATTTAGCAATTATAAAATGCATAAAAAAAAATAATATCATGGCACAAGAAGTTATAAGCAAAAACAAAGATTTCCATTGATATTCAAAGAATTTACATAATGTATTTACAAGAAAAAGTGAAAACAACAGGAGTGGCAGGTTGATCATCAGTCAGAGGTTGGGTGGTCGTAGCAACAATGTAGCCAAAGAGACCTCAACCAAAAATTCATCATCATCTTCCTCATCACTCAAGGCATCAAAAGCATCATCTAGCTATTTAAAGTCGATGTCCAAATAACGCTCTCTAAATAAATTAACACTCATTTTAATCCCTCTATGACCCCTAAAGCAAACATATGTTTCTCAGTCACAATAGCTTTATCAGCTCGCTCTTCAACCTTATATACCTTAACCCACAGGTAGTCTAACTTATCCTTTAAAACATCAACCAGCATATTTATATTCTTCATTTATTCCTCCAAATGTGCATTTTGCCTTATCTACTCTAAGATCTTACTTTCAACTGAAACCATACCTCTAACAACCTCATCCTAGCTAATTTTACTCTACAGCTTAAGCTTAGAATCTCAACTCTCAATTATAGCTATCTTAGCTACCATTTCCTCTTGTTTCTCTTCCAAAACTCTCACCTCCCTATCTTTGTGCATGATTTAATTCTTTACTTCAGCCAAATCCTTCCGCGAGGCATAAAGCTTTCAAACCCACATAAATGCTTTTAAGGGTAGTTCTTTGGCAAAAAGATATGCCATACACTACCTAAAAAAGAAAACTCAAGATTGAGGTAATTGAATTAGGGGAATTCAATTAAATAAAAGTGAGAAGAAAAGAAGATTCACCTTCACCGCACTCACAGTGAATGAATGAAAGGCAATAAAAGTGTCCCAATCTTGGATTTGATAACCATGAGCTGGGCCAATATATCTCTTTCCTTCCCTAAAAATTAATATCAAGTGCTTAAATTTACTCCAAGACGCGAACAGGTCATTCAAAGAAAATGTGGGAGGATTTTCAACTACCAACCTATGAACAACCTCTCAGTTAACCGATTCCTCTTTTAGGAGAGTAGAGCCAAACTCCAATAAGATTGAGGACCTCTAGGATAACCGCGTGATATTGTAGATTGAGGTAGAATACATCAAGTTAGAGTCATGGAACTTGCCACTCATTTCCCCTTCTTAGTTGCTAAAGGAACTCTCCAAGTAGATGTCTTCGAAGCCTTTTCACCTCCACCAAGGGTAGAAATAATGTTGTTCCCTTGACCATGCTTAAGTGGGTTTCTAGCAACTCCTCGAGTAGTAGGCTTTATAGAGTGCTCCTCATGTTAAACATGCTTCTTATTATTATCCTTGCCTTCATAGCTATAAAAGTACAAATAAAGGCTAGATCAACGTCAGAAACTCAAAATAGAAAATTATAAATGATGGAAACAAACACTTACTCCCTTTTCCTAACCAAAGGAACCTCTTCATTCACACAATCGTTTGGCTTAGTTTTGATTACTAATTTCATTTGAACACTTAAACTTTGAAGCTCGAATTGACTCGGGTCTGACATGATTCCTAACAAAGGAAGAAAATTTATCTACTTTAACTTAAAAATAAGATCAATTAACACAACTCAAAGACGAAGATTAATCAACAAATCATCATCATCAGGCAAGAATCCATAATTTAGAAGACACGAAACATAGGTACAAATTCACAAGAATCTAAAAGTGTAGAAACAATCCCAAGAATGAGTCAAGGAAGAATGGATTGATCATCAAAAAAAATCAAAAGCAACGACTTACTGATATTAGAAAATAAGCTAAGAAAAAGTAAATCGCTAGTAAAAGTAATAATAGGAGTGAGAAAATAGATGTTACTAAAAAAAATATAAGCAGTTTCTTCCTTTCTAAGGAAATAAGTAAAAAATAGGCACTAAAACTCAAACTTTAGATTAATCAAAATAAGCTTTCACATTATTGTATAAACCTGAGATATAGATCAAATCCAACAGCTCCTGTGGAGTTCTGCTTAAGGATATCTTTTCAACTGCCAAGTATAATCAAGAGTTGTTCAATTTCTAAAAGATTAAAGGGCCAGAAAGGCCTCCATATCACCTAAGCTGTCTTTGAAAAATGATTGATGAGAAAAGCGTTGGATTCAATAGGATTCATATTTAATGTGAAATGATCACCTAAAATGTCCAAGGGACCCACCATACGACCACCACAACCACAGGTCGAGATTCATAAGGTAGCCTCAAAATAATTTTCAGATTTATGTTAAGATAAAATTCTAAGGACTTAGCATCATGTAACACTATCATGGAAACCTTCTTGAGTAACACCAACAATCGTTGGATAAAAACAAAGAAATTCAAGAAGTTCAAGCATTTAAGCTATTCGTTCAAGCGTTATCCGACATAAAGGACATCCATAAACACATCTAATATATATAAGATCAAACAAGATATAACCAAGCAAGATTAAAGATACAGATGCTAAAAACATAAAAGAATCTTCCACTAATAGTAAAAATGTTATTTACGTTAAAAATTGAAAACAAAGTGACAATAAAGGAAGAGAAATGGAAGAAAACCTAAGATTAGAGAGCAAAAGGCTGATCTCCAACAGTAACAACAAGAGCAGGAACATCTTCAGCTTGAATATCCTCCGCAGGCGCTAACATAGACCCATTAAGAGGTGGGGGAGAGACTTCCTCAATCATCTGAAGAACCAATACCTCGATCTCTTTATCAACTTCTTTTTAGCCGACAAGCAACTCATCCAACCAATAAAAGTCCAATTCAGCATACGGTCCCTAAACAGGCTATAACTTTACCAAAAGCCTTAGATGCCTTCTCAACAAGCTAGTTCTTTGAAGCCTCGAGCTTTCGTACTAGCTCTTCCTTGTTCTTTAAGAGGCCAACATTTTTCTCTTAAATAGTCCTCACCTAGGCTTCGAGCTCCTTCATCTCTAACTCAAGAACTAAGACCCTACTCTATGCCATTGTTATCTTAGTCTTAGCCTCCCTAGCATTGGTAACTACCTTTGGCTTAGCATTCTTCACTCTGGCTAAGTAGCCGTTAAGCTCGCGCTCAAAGCTTTCCATCTTCTTCTAGGCCTCTTTCAAGGCTCCCTTTAACCTGACCACCTCGGCCTTAGCTATAACTAACCTCTACTCAATTGTCACTACTTTATAGAAAGCATCACGGTGACTGGTGAGGGTAAACACACTCTATAAAAAAGAACCAAGCAATTAATGAAATGAAAAGGCACTACAAAGAGTAATAAGTAAAAGCTACAAAGTTACCTCCAAAATGCATCTCAAGCCATGGGAAAGAGATTGAGACATGCTGCATGTTAGTATCAGAGGAGCACGCTCCTTGGCATTACATGTTCTGCCTCTTTCATTAAAGGAACTGAGTGCTCACACCTACTATTCTTTGAAAAATGGAGGTTAAATAGATGAATAGACGTTAGCTCCTGCCTCAGCTAAGGTCTCAAGCCTGAATACCCACTTTAGACCCTTGCTATAGAACTGCCTCCACTCGATTAAAGAGGAAAATGAGAAGAGGGTGGTGTGACCGTACTTTTAGAAGCAAGGTTTAAAGCCTCACCTGGCTCTATCCCTTTATCAGCTTTTGAGGCCCTAGCTGACCTTTTCTTCTTACTACAGAAGCTTTTTGAGCCAGCTCCTCACTCGTAACTTTTGCTCAATCCCTTCGCGTGAAAACTGAGTAAGATCATTAGGCTCTTTGTCTCTTCAAGTCCCAAAGAGAGGGGATGTCATTAAGGAAAGAACATTTCTTCTCTCCTCTCATTTCGACAAAAAAAAGATTAAGAACAAAGATTAGCCAACCATAACACACAAGATCTTCAAGCACTTCAAAATGTAAGAAATCACCTCCAAATAGTGAGATGATTAATTCACTAACAAGATCGATGTCCTCTAAGTTGGCCTAACAAATAAGTTCCTTATACGGAGTACCATATGCTCAATCGTTTTTTACTTGTTTCTTCTCCTCCTTGGTAAGCTTGAGCTTGGCCGACCAGTATGTGGCTCAAAAAGAAGAACAAAAATCATTCAAAGTAAAAGAAGAAAAAGAATATCACAGCTTAAAAAAATAGATAGATAAAAAACCTCTTCTAGAAAAAATAAAAACTCGAGGACATGACTGAAGACTAAATAGTCCCTCATACTCTTGCCTCTACTTTTTACCAATTAAAAAACTAAAGGTGTTTCTACCTAGAGTTATTTGAAGGCAAATCCTTAACAGAGGCAGTCTTTTTCTTACCATTATAAGCAATCAAATAGTGAATACCCTTCAACTAATCAGCTTTCACCCTGATTTGATACAACTCTTGAAGCTAAAAAAGATAGGGTCACAAAATCCAAACTTATGCCACAAACATAAAAGTCAACCACTATCCTTCAAGAAATCAAATTTAGCTAGCACAACATTAAGTTCAAATGAGCTAGCGTGTCTACAAAATAAGGCTTAAAAGGTAGCCTCAACCCTAATTTGAAAGAAAAAAAATTAAAGCCCAGTTTTCCAGTTGATGGTGCACTTATATATTCATCCTTTTTTGGAACCCTTAAAGTAACCGCCTTTAGCATATCAAACCGTTTTCTTAATTCAACAAGATTCTCCTCGTGCACACTTGAGGGATGATAAGGTAGGTAATCCAACTTTAAAATGACCTTATCTACAATCCAATGAGAAATTTTCTTTTTTTTTTCCTTCTTAGATTTGCTTATCTAGTCAGAGGTTCTCACCTGCTTTCGAGAAACTAGAGAAGGCATTACACCACTGAGCATTCGTTTAGAATCATTAAAACCTTTCGAGATCTCCGCCACATCCTCTTCTCAAATAGGTACCCTTACTTTTAATCTGAGTCCTTGAACCACTTGAACTACTCCTAGTAATCAAGCCCCTACGACGACTAGACTCACGACAAGACGTGTTCTGGGACTCATCCATTTAAGACATGATTTTTACACGTAAACAAATAAAAAGTTCACCCTATCAAAATTTTGCATAGACAGACGAACGAAATGAACATTTAAAATTGATGACTCAAGATGAGCACTCAAGCTTTAAAAGACAAATCCAAAAATACACTAAAAATAGAGAAAGCACACTAAGACAGCAATATAAGAAAATGAAGTATACATCAAAATACTCACTTGAACAAAGATTGCGTAATAAAAAAAGAAGTTGTAGATGTAAACCGACTGCAAAATACGTAAGGAATTCAAATCGCTAAAATTTCTCTCTCCTAAAAACCGTCAAAGAAAATCAAAGTGATATAATAAAAAAGACCACTTCTTTATATATATGGTTCTTAAAAGTGATCACCATTGTTGACTCGAAATCAAAAAGTTAAAACATCTTCATAGACGAAATGTCTCTTTGAACTAGCGTATTTCCTCAAAGTGTAGACCTCAACTATTCGATCTGTGCTACTACTCCCAAGTAAGGCCACGACATCACAAATTCAAAAGAAATGGGGGGGGCAATTATTCAGTTAGCAGTCTGACGTGCACATTCTTTGAAAGGTTGCAAACATTAAATGCACCCTTGGTGCCAACTTCATATAATTCGTTCTAGTGCCACTATGAATACACGACTGCATTATGTGGGCCTAATGACCATTGACATAGAGGAATGTCACTACTCAATGATCCTATTCCCATACAAAAGAATAATACCTGATTTCGAGTACTGTCTCAAATCAACAAACCAAGGACTTTGACCAATCACATCAAAAGACATTTCGAATACCACTTAATCTAGGGGACTATACTTATAAAGTTTCTAGTGTCAATGAGTTAACACTAAAAATTAAAGGACCCTTGTTCTCCCTGAATTCCAGCTTATAGGGCTAATCACTACAAAGCCCAGCCCATCTATTATAGCTCATAAAACGCAAGCTTAATAGCCTGGGCCCATACATTACAGAGGTACATGGATGTCCTCAAGCATGTTTTTAGTTCTCACTTCGCCAGCATCATTCTCAGTCATCGAGTACCCTCCTCGAGCCGATTGATCACCCTAGTCTTGCATATGCATCCTAAAATAAATTTGCTATCGAGAATCATGTACAATTCTAATAATCTCGGCATAAGGTCTACACTAGTAAGAAAGAAAGGAAGGTTTAACATTATTTGGATAAAACTCTAATACATGAGCCCAAGAAGGGAAAGTCTTAATGACTTTCAACCCTAATAGGATTCTACAATTACGTATTAACCTCATAATATAACCTTATAAAAAGGGGTTCAAATTATTGAGTTGAGGATCATCATCACACTTGTATATGCAGATTACTTCTACAAGAGTCTAAAATTCTCCTCACCCTCAAAGTTTAGTTATTATTTTCAAAAAAAAAAAATCACTCGTTGATGAAATTTTTAGTCAATAATATATATAAGTTTTTTTTAAATCATTAATAAATGTAATATTATTGACCGAAATCATACATATAACATCATAAGGCTTTTAATTAATATCAAATTGATTACTGAGATGCTATACTAATATCTCAACTTAGAAATGCCCAAATTTACTACTCTTCCAAGAATAGAAATAAATGTCCAATTATGAGGACCATCCCACAGTTGAGATTTTCTACCCTCATTCTCACGTAAAAAGAATAAAACAACCTTTATATAAAAGGGATACAACAACCCTCACGCATACGGAGAATTACAAAACACCACTATTATATTATACACGCATAACAATCTCAGCACAACCCCTATCAAGCTAAATCTGTACATAACATCAATATAAGACTATGGAAGAACATTTGGCCATCGATGGATGCAGATCGACTGATCGACTGAAAATCAGATTGTGTATTGCAGCAGCTGTGAGAGACAATAGTTGCTTGGACTGACTGGAAGTGTTTGGTCGGAATACAGATGAAAACAGGCAAGAACCTTGCACCATCAGTGAAGGCACAACTTGCACATCTTAGCAGGTACTTGGCGGCATAGAACCTGTGAAAATGCCAGTGAAAGGATCGAATTTTCGCGGAGGGCAGGAATCAGCAAAGGGGCACAGCTTAGCAGAGACAATGGTCTCGACGGAGGATGACACCACCACGGGCCAGACAGCACGTCGACAACCAGTTACTATAAGGCCTCTTCTCCGATGAAGGAAGAAAAAGTTTGGTTTAGGTAGTTAGGTTACCGATTTTGCTTTGAGAGAAAAAAAAAATTAGGTTCTGAAAGAAAAGTTTTTCCAATTTGATTCCACTCTTTCTTTGAATATATATACAAAAGTTAAGCGATATTATTGTTTGTTGATGATTTGAAATATGATTTATTTCGATCCCTTATAACAAGACAGTGACATGGCAAACCTCAAAAGCTGATTATTTGGTAGGGACTCGTCAATCCTCAAATCACAATGGAAATCAAATGATTATTTCTGATATTTTTCAGGTGTTTCTGCTGATTCTTGGAACATTCATTGTCTTTGTTACAAGAGACCACTTACTTCTTAAATATCTCAAACTTAATTTTATTTTCCATTAAATAAACACGCAATATTAAATTTGGGAATGATGATATAGGTCACCGACACTGCTCACTTCATTGTATTGCCAAACTGGGTGTTATGACTCAATTATAGCCTAGATACTGAGGTAATGATAATTTGCCTTAATTGTTTTAACGGATTTGAACAATTATGATACATGCCGTGTGCTTGAAAGTTGAAACAGTCAAAGATATATTAAAGCCATAAAATTCTTGCCTCTCAATGACATATTTAAGATATCAACCTCATAATTCGGTTACCTTACTAACACTAAGCTTCTCAATTTTCTACATTAAACTTTTTATCACATGCAATATGTCTATTAATGCCTAAAAGGCAGTTATTATGAAACAAAAGATATTGAACTATGTTTTGAACAAATTGAAGCCAATGGAACATTTATAGGTTATTCTTCTTAAAAAAAAAAAAATCACTTTATATCTCTATGCTATTGCCACTTCTTTGCACTATTTTATTTCATATTTCCACTGACATACAACCCAAAATCAAAAGATCCGCAAGTCTCTTCAAATCAAGTCCATTGAATTTGTGGATTTTGTTGAAATGGGATCTACATTAACATTAGCTCATAATTTCATTACCACAAGCAAAATGCTAATATGGTTGGGAAGAGCAATCAGTAGTGTAAACTGCTAAAAGTGGAAAAGCTAAAAAGTAGGAAAGAAGAAAATTATACAAATACAAAAAGCAAACGTCTTCATAAATCTGACTCACACGTGACAAAAGATTTAATTTACACTAATAAAAGATTTAATTTATACTAATCCTTGTAAATCTTTTGTCTGTCATAATTTATACTAAGTATTCAATAACACATAAGATGTAAGATTTTTCAGTTTTTTTTTTATTTAAATATATTTTCTTATAGATTTGATAGAGAGAGATAAAAAGAAAAAGGAAGAGAGAAAACAAAGCAGCATCACATACACACATGGGGACCATGGTGTTGTATGAGACTTGTTCAATACAATATTAAAAGTCAAGAAAACTGTAAGAAATCAGGTGCTACAGATCTAATTTAACCAAATGTTTTGACACAACATTCCACCACACACACCATCTACACCTCCCTTGTTTTCGACTGTTTTCCAGGGGAGACATGTTAGGTTTGTCCCTCCCTTGCCTTCGTTTCTTTCTCTTATAATGTTAGCTTTGCTCCTCCCTCATTTCTCGCAAATCACTTCTCCTTTTCTACATTTCCCGCCGCTTTCACCACTAAAGATCCCAAAACCAAAACCTCAAGATAGCAATATACAAATCTCCTTCTTTCTTTTAGTGTTCTTCCTCTTGTATTTTTTTGTGTTAAACTTTGAGCTCCTTGAGTCAAAATTTGGAGTTCTTGTTGCTAACTTGAGGTAACCTTTCAAGGGAGGGATCTGGGTCTTCTAAAATTTTGGCCTCCTTTTTGAGAATTTCTTGTCCACGTCTGGGTGTATAAGGGTTCCATAACCTTAGTCTGGGTATCCATGGTTTCTGGAGTTTGTTGATGTAGAGCCAAAAGGGTGTCCAAAACTCTATTTTGTTTTTGTTTTGTTCAATCTCATTGTTTCTATCGTTTTGCTCGCGGTATATACTATATATAGAAAGAATGGTGGCAGGAAATGGGCTGTTTTACCCAATTCTTGGCTTTGCATCATGTGTGGCTTTCATTTACATGTCTTTTGGTGGTAATTTGAATGTTAGTTATGAAAAGGAACCACAGCTGGGATTTGTGACAAGGAATGGGACTCATTTCATGTTGGATAGTAAAGTCTTGTATGTTAATGGATGGAACTCTTACTGGTTAATGGACCATGCTTCAAATGATTATAGCAGACCTAGGGTTGGTAAAATGCTGCAAGCTGGAGCAAAGATGGGTTTAACAGTTTGCAGGACTTGGGCCTTCAATGATGGGGGCCACAACCACAATGCCCTCCAGATTTCCCCTGGGCAATTTGATGAGCGAGTCTTCCAGGTTTTAAATCTCTTACATTCTTCTATTGTGATAATAACCTGCACTTTGTTTCAGTGCAAATTCCCTTGTCATCTTTTTAAGGTAATTTTGGTGTTTTTGAGTTTATTAGTGCCAGAAAGATTTGATATTTGGGTGCGTAATATGAGCTTAACTTTAGTAACGTGGGATTTTGCTTCTGTCAGACATCTGATTTATAATGAAATTGCAAGTTTAGGAGGAATGCATGTAACTAGTGGAAACAAATTTGTCATCGACGGATTTGTCACACCCTGAAACTAATAGATAAGAGCTATCTGATTGGGAAATATAAATGGCATTTTTGAGAAAGAAACTTGATGCAACATGTATTATTTTAGAAATGTTGGTTCTAATTGAATCAGTTTTCTATTAATTAATCTGGAAAAGTAGCATAAAAAACAAAAATAAAAACAAACACAAAAAAAGAAAAAAAAAAGACCTATTCAATTTGCTTCAATACCTCCAAATACTTAATGCAGCCTAATTGAATGCTTGACGGTATATTATTCTTGTCATTTTGTACTCAAATTCTTTTGTCTATAGCACAAATTAACAATTAGCTTTTTTGTGTTGTTTTGCTTCACTTTACTTCATTGTCACTTATATACTTGATCTTTCGTTCGATATGCTAAAGTTTTTGAAATATGTGAGTGATTGTGAAATGAATCACCATGAAGGTAACAGAGGAGTATGTAACAGAATATGCATGAAGCTAAGTTGATATCCTCCATAAGAAGAATTTCTTCTTATGACCTTTTGCATTGAAGGCTGTGCATTCTTCTAGTTGTCTATGCTATAAGTGGTTGATAATGCCTGATTTTTTTTCTACATTGAGCTCTACAGTCTTGATTGATATGATTCTAGCATAACCCCTTCATATATGTTTCTTTTTGACCACTAATTCTGTGCAGGGCTTGGATTATGTCATTTCTGAAGCAAATAAACATGGAGTTCGGCTAATGCTTAGCCTAGTTAATAACTTGCAACATTATGGTGGAAAGACTCAGTATGTCAATTGGGCATGGGAAGAAGGAGTTGGTTTGAGCTCCTCTAATGACTCCTTCTTCTTTGATCCTTCCATCCGAAAATATTTCAAGAATTATGTCAAGGTATGTTGCTTTGCAGCTTTCAAGATTTGCCTGTTTTCTGGGATCTGATAATGGAAATAATTTGCATGTATCATGCAAACTTACATATAAAAAGCATATTCTTGTTTATTGGCACACACCCAAGTAATATATGCTAGCATTATGCCATGTATGTAAGAATCAGTCCTTGTTAAACTTGCAAAAAAGTGGACCAGATGCTAGAGGCGTCATCATCTTTAGGTCATGGTATATTTAGGTCTTGTTAAATCATACATGCCAGGTACTCTGAATTGTTGTCAACAAACCATGAATAATCATTTCAAAAACACTTGCCAAAATATCATGATCATGGAAAGGAAAATTCTTCAACCATTACTATGATCAACATTAAGACTCGCAATTGGGATTCATCTGGATTACACAGAATGAATGGGGTAAATGAGTGCTTCATTTGACTTCTTTAGTAAGCCTTAGAATGTATTTCTTTCCACTCCCTCATCCTTTCTGAGATAAAAAAATGGATGGCATGATAGTATGTTCTTATTGAAGCAAGATGATCAACAACTTTGTAAAAGATTTCATTTCAAGATTGAACAATATATGCAGAAATGTGAGCTTACTGAATGCATCGGGTACAGTCGGTGGGTAAATGTTGATGTAAGGAATAAATGGAACTTTTAAAACAGATGAGGGAAAGTTTTGAAAATCAGGGATGTATCGCACTGAAAATCCTGACAGAATCTCATGAATCATCCAACAGAACTAGGAAGAACAAGATGAGGATGACTGGGCTGTGTGAATCTGCATCTGTTTATATTTGTCAATGCTACAGAATGAATCATGTATTGTTGTCACTGCAATGGCACAAGTGGTAAATTATCTGCATAATTTGAAATAAACAGCATTTTATCCCCCGTTTTCTCATAACAAATCTTTTTCCTCCTTATACATGGCATATATTAAGAAAATTCATGCTAAGCAGTTTTATCTGCAATTGCAATGTATTGTAAAGCCTCATGTTAATACTTCAGTTGCCAATACAAGTTATCAGTGCATTTTCTCCTTCCCAGTCAATTACGTGATTTCTCATCAAAATCTGTTTCCCTTTTACAGACTATTCTCACGAGGAAGAACACCATCACAGGAATTGAGTATCGGAATGATCCAGCCATCTTTGCATGGGAGTTGATTAATGAACCTCGTTGCATGACTGATCCATCGGGCGACACGCTTCAAGTAAGCTACAAACTCCTTGTCCTGTTTATTTCCTTACTACAGTCAGCCGTAGAAGATTCTACACCATCTGACTTCAATATGACTTCTACAACCTTCCAAAGAATTCAAGCATGAATTTTTATCTAATTTTTGTTCCAAAACTTATGGAATCAAACACCTTTGTCTTTTCTTGGTTGAAATGAGTATGATGAACAGATATGCTAGAGCAACTAGTAGTTCTTAGTGTGGCCTCATTTTGATATTGCTTAAATTCCCTTTCATTTGCTGTATGAACTTCTGTTAGCTCAGTATTCTAATTTCTATAACTTGAGTTAAAGCTTGTGCATTTTTTGAGGGAAAATCCAACTTCAATAAAGAACTTTCTGAAACTCACTTGAGAGTTTTCTGTTTCTTTCCTATATCATTGTCAATTTTTTTTCATATGTAAGGCAGATGGGTTCTATTCTACTTAAAATATTCAATTTGTCTTTATACTAGCTAATTGTATGGTGTATAACTGCAGGATTGGATAGTAGAAATGTCAGCTTTTGTGAAATCAATTGACAAAAACCATCTTGTGACTGTGGGCCTTGAAGGATTCTATGGTCCTAGAAACCCCAAGAGGTTAACTGTGAACCCAGAAGTGTGGGCATCTGAACTTGGATCTGATTTTATTCGCAACTCCAAGATTGAAACCATTGATTTTGCCTCAGTTCATGTCTACCCTGATCGTTGGTAAGCATCGTGCCTCATTTCAGCTAATTCTTTCTGAAATTGCTTGAGCACTTAAAATGAAAGAACCAAATATTAGAAATTGTTACTAAGAACATGAATAAAGTGTAAAAGATATAAACTGTGTAAATTTCATTGATGGTCATTTTACTATTGTTTATTTGCTGATTCAAAATGCTGGAGAAAAATGTAAAATCTTTTCTCTTGAATCATTGATGGTACTTAAAAATAGATGCTTTAATAAAAAATTTTGACCGTGTAGCCTGTGTTAATTTTGTCGTATTTCTGGTAGGTTTCATGATCAAGAATTTGAAGATACTTTGACGTTTGCCTCTAAGTGGATGCGTTCTCACATCGAAGATGGTGACAATGAATTGCATAAGCCTGTTTTGTTTGCCGAATACGGATTGTCAAACCTGATCAAGGACTTCAAACCATCTCAGAGAGACAGGATGTACCAAAAAGTTTTAGATATTGTCTACAAATCTGCAAAGAGATACCAGTCTGGTGCAGGGGCTTTCATCTGGCAATTTTTTGTTGAAGGAATTGATGAGTATAATGATGATTTTGGAATTGTTCCGTGGGAAACACCAACAATACACAAGCTGATAACTGAACAGTCCTGCAAGTTAGCCAGAATCCACGGACAGACTCGGGAGCAAAGGAACTACTTGAAAGGATTGTGTTGACTGACAGTGAAAGCATAATTCTCCTATCAGAAAATATAATTGTTTGACAGGAGTCCTTGGGTCTTTATGCTAGTTTGAGAGATGCAATTCTTTTTTTCTGTATTATACCAAGTTCCATACAATTTTTATGAAGTTCTAAGATGTGGGTAAATACGAAATAGTATTCACATGACTATTTTTGCATAAGCGGTTGCAGCAAGCTGTTATAAATTATAATGCTTTTAGGAGTTTCATCAAGAGCTGAAGATTGATACTAGCCCCAGCAAAGATAGTAGATAAGAAATTCTCTTTACCTGTTATCCAAAATATTTCTAGACGGATGTCAGCTTTCTCGAGTGGATGTTCAAACAAACGCACGCGAGCTTTGTCAAATCCCACGTTTACTTTTCACTTTGTTAGCAATTAATGGTTTTTAGTGAAGCCACATGAATGTCTCCATGATACAGAGAAGCACAACTAGATAATAGATCTCGAATACTCGTTAAAATAAGTTTCGTTTCATCTTTCCATTTCTCTTTGTAAAAAAAAACTACAGAAATACAAACAAAGCCCTGTAATCATAACAACATGAAATATTTATTTTGATCCACGCTTGGCCAATCTTGGGGAACTTCTTATCTCAGTCTTCCTGTTCTCGGCCTTCTTCCTACTCATGTTAGGACTCAGTTTCTTCATCTCCTCGCCTTCATTTCCCTTCAAAATTTTACTTCTAGTCTTCACTCCCGTCAAAAAATCATCATCATCATCATCCGCCACTTTATCAAAATCATTCACCAACTTCCTCTTGTAACTCGCCTTTCCTTTCGCTGGAATTTCATGCTTCTCCTCTTCTTCTTCATTGCTCAAAGCCAGAAACCTCCTCCTCTTCACTGCCACAGGTGCCGGAGGTGGCGAAACAGAAGAACCCCTTTTGGGGCTCTGTTTGTTTTGGATTTTAAAGAGCTTTTCTCGTTCTTTGCGGAGCTTGGTGACGGATCCCTCGATGCGGCCTTGAAGGCGGAGGCGCTTGAAGCTGAGTCCACCCATGGACCAGTGAGCCTCGTTGGCCCACGACATAAGCGGATCCATGACGGGAACGGGCGGATCTACACGCTCGGGATTCAACCTCGTATCGGTGTAGATGCGAGGTCGCGGGAGGCTGCTGCCGTAGAACTTGCCTGGCCCCAAAGGTACCACCATGGCTTTTGCTGATTTGGGCTTCTCAATTTTATTACTCTTTTTGGCTTCAGTGGGGGTATGAATTAGGTCGGTTTTCGCGGGGGATTATATAGAGAGAGAGTGTGGCGGGAAGGATTGGCGCCATGGATTTTAGAAGTTTTGGTAATCGCTGATTCCACGCTTCCACGTTTAGGTGAATGATTAATGAGTTGGATTGGCTAATAAAATAAAATATGCCAGGTCAGTCGCCTTTTAGACTTCTTTGCTACAAAATAACCAAAAAAAACAAAAAATGACAAGTTGCCAATAGTTAGTTTCATTAGCAGGTTGGTGTAGCTTTTGTCGTCTTGTGCTGACGTGGGTTTTAGCTTTTTAAAGTTAATATAAAAGACATAATAAAAATTAAAATACTGTTTAGGAATTGGGGTTAATTTATTGTCTTTTTTTTTTAAATAAAAACTTTCATTCCATAGAAAAAAACACATGCTTCGATTAAATTAGGGGAAATACTTTTAATAATTAGAAGACTTCACAAAAGTCAAAGTCAATTTAGTTAGGATACATATTTAAATAATATTCATAACACAAAAACTATATTTAAGCTCTAATTAAACAACTTTAAACAGTTATAGTTCGGTGACCAAATCCAATATGATACCAGCCAAATGCTAAAGTTTTAACCATCCACCGTTACTATTTTAGTTTGTGATTTATATCATAACTCAATGTTGATGGTTCGGATCACAAAATCAAAACAAAGATCATTAAATTTAATTTCTCTAAACAAATTAAACTAAATCTTATAAGCAAGACAATCTCCATCAACCTATCAACTTTTTAATCAAAGGTAAAGATTGTCGGTCATTAGCAATAATAAAAAAAAAACCTTTACTTATAAACTAAAAATTTGAGAGAAAAAATCGCACAGTAAAGTAGGTACTAGAGCTCTCAATTTTTGAAAATACTTTTTGCCTCTTGATTTGATTTTTCAATTGAAATTATCTAACTTTGCCCTCTTAATCTGAAATTAAAATTATAATACTAAATATTACAACAATAAAATTATAACACTACATAGCAACAATAATTCGGATGTAAACAAAATATTACAAACCTAAAATTAGTTTGGGTGTAAACCAAAAATACTATAGAATAAAAATTGGTATGGATATAAAATAGAACACTGTATATCAAAACATATTTAGTTGTTTAAGCTAGAAAGCAAAAATAAATAAATAAATAAAATTTTTCTTCAGAGAGCCAGAGGCATCTCCTTTTAATGAAAATTTAGAAAATGAAGTAGTTGTCAGCTTTAAGTTACAAGAAAGAGATGGGAGAACAAATAAGAGAAAAAATATAATCTTAGTGTTAATTGATTATTAAGACTACATCTTTTTATCAATTTATTCAACTATCAAACAGGGATCAAAACAAAAAGGTTTGCTAAAAATGAATTCTAAAGCTACGTTTTACTATTTAGAAACAATTATCATTGTTAATAAGAGTTATATAATCTTTTAGGACATTAAACTTATGGTGTCATCACTTTTTTTTAAAAAAAAATTGAGTGAAATACACTTATTGCATCAAACATTATCAAAGTTCAATATATTTTTATTGTAAATTTTAGAATGTAATTGTATGTTATTATAAACAAATAATATAATAATGAATTAGATATTGTCTCACAAAAAATTGTTATTAAATTTGATAATTAGTAAAATTGTATTTTTTTATTCATATTCAAACAAGTGATAATTTAAAAAATATATAAAATATAAATCAAATAAGCAAAAAATAAAATAAAGAAAACATTTATCAACTCACCAATATCAAAAAGTATAGGACTGTAATTATCTCTCAATACTTCACTTAAATCTAATTAAATCTTCTTAATTTAACTCATCAATATAAATTGTTAATTAAAAAATTTAATATCTCCACAAACTTCTTTGATGGCCTAGTAAAAATATCTTTCCTAATCAATTATTTATATTTTTATGATAATTAAGTTAAAGTAAAATTTATTAAGAATAGATTATCTAAATATTTATATATGTCGTGTAAGTATATTATTATCTCACATAAAACTCAAAACTATACTTGGTAATCATATATCATTCTATTCATAGTTAAACACAAAAATTCTTTTTTCAAGTTCATTAAAATTTTATAATTAATTTAATTGAGGATCAAGTAATTAAAAGAAATAAGCATAAAATAGAATGAACAACTCAATTTTAATTTCATAAATTATGAAAAAATAAATCAATTAAAGTTACATATTGAATTTAAATTACAATTCACACAAAAAAAATAATTAATTTATGATGAAATAAAAAAAAACTAAATATAAAAAAGTTCAACATCCTCACATAAAAGGATTAAGACAAGTAGAAAGAGAAAAAATTATTGAAATAACTTATTTAATATGTACAAATCTTCAATCTCCTTCGCTTTTTTCTTCTTTGCACTCAAATTGGATGTTTTCTCTTTCAAGCAGCTTTAATATCTGCTCTCTCAAATGCACTTCAACTTCACTTCCCAAGTTAGACTTTTAGTCTTTTATTTATAGATATTTATTTTTAAGTTAAGGTAAAGTTTGAGTTCAAATCAACTTGAAATTCAAATTCCAGTATTCAGCACTACAACCTTGCTTCCCAGAGCTGCGATGTTGACTCAATAATGCTTCCACCATCGTGGCCTCAATCTTAGGCACTGCAACCCTAACTTTCTATCTAACTAGCTTTGCAACTTTACTCCTAGCGTTATAGCATTGAGTTTTTGTTTAAAGTTGCTTCTTTTAGTTATTTTTAGCGCTACAACTTCACTTTTGAAGTTATGGCATTGAGTTTAAATTTTACACTTAACATTTTTATTTTATTTTCATCCTCAATAGTCATATTGTCTTTAAATATATAAAATGATAATAAAATGCATAAAAAGAAAAACATAAATTTATTTATACTTTAATTACTCAATTATTATGTTTTTATTAATTTATTAATTATAATTGCATTGAAAAATAAAAAAATATAAAAAAACAACTAGTTGTTATTTATTATTAAATTACTAAATTAAAAATAAAGTAAAAAAAATTAGTAAATTAAAACAATTAAATTAATTAAATAAAACAATGAAATGGTTGAATGAGGCCCGCAAATCTCAATTCTCAATATTTTTCATTGAGAATTTTGTTATTATTCTCTTTTTTCTCTCTGATTCATTTTATTTCTCCCAAATTCACTATAATTCTTTGCACTTATACTTTAATGTTTATTTATTCAAAAAAATAAATATAAAAAACTTTTAAACTGTCAATTTCTTAAGAGAAATAATTCGAATGTTTTGGAAGAAAGAAAAAAAATAACTTAAAAGCATAATTGTCCAATTATCTCTTTCTTATTATAAAAAACATTTGTAGCTAAAAAAATATTACCTAAAAATTGCCAATCCATGTAGACCCTAGCCCTACCCATTGCCATTAATATATGCTTCAACTCAAACTTATTCCAGTGCCATCTCTACTACTCCCACTCCATGACAATTATCAAATATAATATTTATCTTATAACTAATTGTTTATCAACACTCATCTACTTTTTTTTTTTTTCTATTCTACATTTTTTATATATTTTAAAGTCACAACTTTAATCGAGATTTGTAGCACCATTCAAAGTAAATATAGATTAAAATCTTAAGAATATAAGCAGCAACGGACCTATTTTATCGTTAAATATATCCTTGTTATTTTTCTATTTTGATTTTTTTTTCCCTAAAATCTAAGTTAGTGCATGGATCTCTTCATCGCTTTGCTTTTTTCTCAAATTTCAACTTACTACTGACCATTCACTATGATTATATTAAAGAAAGGTTATTTTATAATATTAAAATGCTAATTTTAATACAATATTAAAAATATTTTAAATCGTTACATCAAATTAATAAATTAAAAATAATAATATTTTGTTATAAATTTAACAAATACAAATAATTTTATTATTAATACCGTTATAATCATCCCTAACATTGTTAACTAATCCATTAAACATAACAAGAATACACCCAAATTTATTAAATATCAATTAACTCGGGTACTGTCCCTGTGGGGTTTGTTATACTACGCACCTCAACTCATAAATGCTTAGTAGCAACAAACATGAAGCATCAAATGGACATGAACACTAAAAGTCAATAATTTTACGGCTTAGTACAATTTGTCTAATTAATCTTTCTACTCACGGTTGCAGGAGATCAGATTCCACGTCACCTACAAAATTACACAGAAACACAGAAGAAAACAACAAACCCCAAAATCTGACAAAGACTTCCAAAAGCCTTCGCTTTAACCACAACTGCCAAAATCCTCTCACAGAAGATTGCCCACTCCTGATCTCATCGTATATTCATACGTTCCGTACCATAAAATATCCACGTCATCAAATCAAAAGCCAGAACCCGTGGTAACTTGAAACGTTTCAATTTACAGTGAATCCTACCGCAGCTAGATCACACCAAAATCTTCGATGTGGAGTTCCCATACGCTCAACTCCACTGTAAACAACCTAAAATCTTTCGCCACGTCATAAAAAATAAGGCGTAAGTGGTTTCCGCTCGACGAGTTTGAAACTATAATGAATCTGATGGCTACAGATTATTACTAGTCATTTTCCTTGCTGCGTCCGATAGAAAGCTTACCTAATAAGGCGCAAATTCGGCTCTCTCAAATGAATTCTCTCTATCAAACAAGTCACTCACACCAAACAAGTCACTCACACTCTTTAGTCCCTCATTATCACAGGAATCACAGGAATCGGAATTATTTCGGATATTTCGGGTTTGATCGATCCTCACGATTTCAAGTTCTTTTAGATATTTCTTTTGTGTTATTATCACAATCGTTCATATAAAACGCACTATTTTCTCTTTCTAATTTTTACTTTAATTATGTTTAGATTTTGTCTTACTAGAATCAAGACGATATTGATATGGATGACGACATGATCTGCCCGGAACTTCAACCGGACGAGGTAACTTCAATCATGGTTCTTTTAACGACTACTGATCAAAATTTAAATTTCTTTTTCGCTAGTGTTTATTGTTTATTTAGTTGCGTTTGTTTAATTTTGAACTTTGAATTGATCAATTTAGTTCATTCTGGTTTAATTTGTTTGCGTGGGTCAACGATCGTGGTTTGAGCTCAAAGGTTTTGCTTTAATTCTGCGATTTTGCTTTTGCTGTTGTTGTTTCAGTGGACTTCGCCAGTTGTCCACACAAATTGACATCCATTTTTCTTTTTAATTTTCTGTTACTGTGAGTTTTTTATTTTTTTGAGTGATATTTGGTTGCTGAGAAAATTTGTTTACAGGAAGAAAAAAAAAAATCAAACTGGAAAGACTGTGAAAAAGTCAATAGAGTGGCTTATGAGTGCTATAGTGACAGCTGATATTAGGGCTTTACTTTCACTTCAACTTTTTTTTTTTACAGTAATATAGTTTTATGCAAGCAGGTTAGTTTGAATTTTCTTAATAATTTACCTTTTGTGCGTCAGAAAGATTTGATGAGTAGTGTGCATAACGCACATTACTTGATACTTCTTTCTCCTATGTTGGACAATTCTTAAGCAGATAATCACCCCCTGCTTTTCGTAAGTGAGATTAGAATTACTTTATGAAAACAAAATTGTTTCTTTTACCAGTGAGAGATATCTTGATGATAATGTTAGCATGATAGTAAGATCAGCCAATGGAAAAAAGGCTTCTTGCCCTGACATTATGTTGCTTATGAAAATGAAGTTGGCAAAGTTCGTCAGACTGTTATATTAATTGCTTCATTAACTTGGAGCTCTCTCTCATGTGCAAAACATCCATGCCAAGTATGTTTTCATTGCTAATATCTTTTCGTAATGTCTTGTATTTGGAACATTAATTATTTTTTCTTAATCCTGCTGCTAAGAAAGCAATTTATTTGTTTTAGGAGGCCATTCTGCATGATCTCATGAATTTTGCAAGTGATAAGGCTCCAAATGAAGTTTTGATGGGTGATGAGAAAGTTGACCTCAGCAGCAAAGGAAAGACAAAAGTATGTTATGATGAAACATGGCAAAATCAAGTTAAGGTATATAGTGAGAGTTCACAAGTAGTTATATGCTACCTTATGATAGATTCCTTTTGCGTAATGTCAAATTTTGTTTGGCTTGAAACTTTGTTCTTTCTTTAGGATGCAACAGCCAGTGATCCTGGAAAGAGTTCCACGTCTTCAAACAATCTCAATAGTTCTCATTCTGAACTTTCATATCACGGAGGTGATGCTGATGATGGGTTGATGGATGACAATGCTGATGATGGGTTGATGCATGATGATGCTGATGATGGGTTGTTGGATGACGATGCTGATGATGGGTTGATGGATGACAATGCTGATGATGGGTTGATGCATGATGATGCTGATGATGGGTTGTTGGATGACGATGCTGATGATGGGTTGATGGATGCTGATGCTGATGATGTTTATGATTATGGTGACGACAATTACATGTATGAAGATGATTATGAGACCATGCAATCCCAATTTGATAATGTGGATCTTCCTTCTGGGGTGGAGACCTCACTTTCTTGGTTAATCGGCCATCCTGCAAATCAAGATACAACCGCTACAAGCACTTCAATTATTTCAGATCTTTCTGAAAGAAAGAGGACGACAACTATTCCAGACCTGACTGAAAGCAAAAGAAAGGCAACTATTTCTGATCTTGATGAAAACAAAAGCAAGGAAGCTTCTTCTAGCCATTCAACAGTCCCTGGAGAGTCAAGTTCTGATGTGAAAGAAGAAAATGGAGAAAGTAGGGGTGTGCCAAATTTACAGCATTTTAAGCAATTTGCTACTGTGGATGATTTTTTTGACCATCACTACAGTGGTATGGGCTTTCGAGGAGAGCAGGTGAATTTATTTATTGAAGATGTCTGAGTCTTAACTTTCCGCGTGTGGTCTGTATAATATGCAATATTAACTGGTATATTGCCCCCTCTTTCTCTCTCTTGATAGCCACCAAAGAATTGGGCAAAGAAAATTCAGGAGGAATGGAAAATTCTAGAAAAGAACTTACCTGGTGAGTTTATATCCTTTCCATAATACAATCTCAAATACAGGATACTACTGTTTTGGACCTTCCTCTGCATCAAGAAAAGCACAATCTTACTTTACCTAATGTGTTTATATGAATCATCTTTCTTTCTTGTTCTACTTTGGCAGACACAATATTTGTTAGAGTTTGCGAATCAAGGATGGAACTTTTAAGGGCTGTTATGATTGGACCTTCTGGCACACCCTACCATGATGGTCTTTTTGTCTTTGATTGTCTCTTCCCTCCTAGCTATCCAAATGAACCACCAGTATGTAATTTCTTGCTGTCTTATTCCAAAATTACATATTCCATCGATTTATATTGTAAGTCGAGAATTTCTTCTTCCAGAGGGTTTATTACTATTCAGGTGGGCTTCGATTAAATCCAAATTTGTATGAATGTGGGAAAGTCTGCCTCAGCCTTTTGGGTACCTGGAGTGGTAAAGCAACTGAGATGTGGGATAAAAAAAATTCAACCATGCTACAGGTTTTGGTCTCTATACAGGCTCTAATACTGAATGCAAAACCCTTCTTTAATGAGCCTGGGTATGAAAATTCATATGTTGGGGAAGAAGGGGAGAAGAGGTCCAGGAGTTACAATGAAGCTACGTTTATCTCATCATTGAAGACAATGATGTACACACTAAGAAAACCGCCGAAGGTACGATATCTGCAACAGAGATTGAACTAATCAAAATTCATTCCACCAATACTTTTGTGTTGTTCCTGGATAGATTTTTTTTTAACATGGATATGGTTTGACATGATAATTGTTTTTCTGTCGTTTTATTCTTTTTTTCAAGAAAAAGATCATGTGCGTCTTGTTTGAACTAACAAGGCAATTACAATCTAAACCTGACATAAAATAGTAGCTCTGTGGCTTAGCCCAAGCGATAAGTTAGGCATCACTACTGAATCTGATTGTCTTAATAAGTGTGGAAGGTAATATTAGTATTGTGCTCAAACTCTCTCCAGATTGTCTTAATAAGTATGGACATTATATTTCAGTTTCTTACCAAAATATTTTTGGAAATTAAGAATCAACAAATATTCAACATCTTGTAGTTCAGAAATAAATTAATGAACAAGCTTTAGCCTTAGGGTAGCATTTTAGTCTTTGTCTCTGGCCTAGTTTCTTCCCGAGCTTAAGTTTCAGATTACAAGTGAGTACCACTGCATCTAATGATGTCATTGTAATGCCGGACTATCAGAAATTTTGTGGACATGGAAAATCAATTTTTGTCCAACAATTTGGCTAGTGAAATTTGTTGATAGTGGACCACTTACTTAATTGTGGGATCTTGGTTGAAAAGTATACAGCCTTCTGAACATGAAATCCAGAACTCTCATGAGTGCAGATTTAGTTTCTTCATGAGAATACTTTGAGGTTAATAATAATATTGATTTTAATCACGCTATTTTAATATCATGAAAGATCCTTTTGATTATCCAACAAATGTTTGTATTTTGTCTTTGTTACTTCTAAATGCCTTATTTATTTATTTTTCTCTTGTTAAAAGAGAAGCTGATCCAAGTGGTAACTTAGTCAACTGAATGAGCTGGCTGTTGATTATTCTGTTATGCTGAGTTATCGTTGCAATTGCACATATGTCTAGGTTTGCAGTAACTGGATGTAGACCGGCAAGGTATTATGTATTTGGCTTTTGAACACTGAGATATAATCTTTTTTTTTTTGTTGACAGCACTTTGAAGACTTGGTTGCTGAACATTTTCGCAATTGTGCTCGTGATATTCTGGTCACTTGTAAAGCATATATGGAGGGTGCTGTGGTAGGATACGTTGTGGTTAAAGATGGAATCCCAAAAGTTGATCAAGTTGAGGGTCGCAACTCTAGAGATTTTAAACACAAATTAGGTCAGATGATGAATATTCTCATTACTAACTTCACCAGAAATGGATCGACAGACTGTGAACAGTTCCGCATTTCAAGTGGAAGACGATAAAGGTGAAAGGATAAGCTCTGATAGCATGATGGGGCAGGTTATCCAATGATTTTTTGTATTGCTAGGCCAATGCTTTCCCACTTCAGTTTGTTTATATAATCAGTATAGATAATCTTGGGGTTTTAGTTCGGTGTAGATATGGTAGGGTGACTCGCAGATTATGTGAGTTTTCTAAACTGGATGAAGTTGGTTGTTGACAGCTCTAATTGGAAATGAAAAAAATGATTTTCTTGCTAGCATACTTGTGTTTTATTGCTGATATCGTGTTATATCACATATAGCTTTCCTTTTCATATTGTCATTTGTGGCCACTTCTTTTCGGTTTGATCCTCATTTCAACTAGAATGTGGCTATTGCAATTAAGCCATGTTAGTGTTGGGAGTTTGTGGTTACGGGCACAAAACACATTGGCTGCATATTGCAATATGGTAATTTCATAAATCTGTCACATCTATCGTCCCAACTTTTTGATAGATCTGGAAGGAGAGCTAATAGTACTGATTGCAGCCGTTAACACCTGGCTTTGCCTTTTGTGCTTGTTAAAATCTCAGGAGGGAACTCAAACAGGTGATCTTGGTAAAGAGTGACTGCAAGGCAGAAGTTCGAACTCGGACTTTCAAGTTTAAATTCATATAAAATGTAGAATTTACTTTAATTGCTACTCGTAATATGCAGGTGACTGCTCATATTCAAGATCTATGATGTATGCGAGGACACATTTGATGCTGCAAAGAGTATGTGCTGCGTAACTCTCTTAGTGAGATTAAAAATTTCTACAGAGCACAAGTAGACCAAAGATCTCATTTTATATACTCTTTAATTCTCATTTTCGGAATTTCATGTCGAGCTGACCTTAATTTTCAATTTTTCCCATTAAGAAGAAGCCTCAGGCAGATGATAAATTTTCACATATCAAACCCCATAATTTTTATTTTGGTTTTCATCCGTTTTTGAACTAGAAGCATTCATTCAAACTTATACATACAAGTATCTACCATAATCAACACAACCATATAATATTGAAAGGACAGGAATACAAATATGCATAGGAGATAATTACAGTTTCAAGGCGATATCTTAACACCAACCCAGAGCTTAGCATACGACATTCAGAGTCACAGTGATCATACATGCACACGCACGCAGACACACGTATTATTAGTTAATATATATGGGGATTGGGGAGCAGTACTGTGCTTATTCTAAAAGGGAAAGAGAGAGAGCGATGCTTATTGTTAGTTATAAGAATAGGTAATGTGGAACTTGTCAAACCGCTTGAGAAATGCAAGGGCAGCGTCCCTAGCCTTCTCCGGTGGAGGAATTCCGGGCGTGAGTGGCTGGAATTCAGCTTTCCATTCAGCAATACACATGTCGTTTTCTTTTCCTTGCATAGGAACGAATGAAAAGGTGACCCTGTAAGGATCATACATCTTCCTCAACTCACCATCCACTACGCTGTATGTCACTGATCGTCCACTCTCCACCTTCTCTATTCTCTCCATTGATTCTTTCACGTAGCTGTGCACAGCTGCACATACAAATATAATCTCATCATACTTTTACACTTTAGACCGACCTTACATACATGCCATGAAGGGAAACTTGAGGTACTGTTCACTCAAATTGAATCTTAAGTGATATGTATTTTGTAGGAAAGCAACAATGCATGAATAATGATACCAGGGCCAAGCTTGAAAAGCCTGAGGCTTCCAGGGCTGCCATCTCCTTGTACATATTCAGCATGAGCAAGCATATCCGGGTTGATTTTGCCAATGATTTCGTTGTTTCTGTACATCTCCCATGCTTTCTCTGCTCGGAGATTCAGCACCACTTGGCCATTCATGTTCTTCATCTCTTTATATTCTCTCACTCTCCTTCTTCCCACTTCTGTTTTGTGAATAGAGTGATGAAGGTGAGACTTTTAAATAAGGAGGAGGAAGAAACTAATAAGCGATGGGGACTGATCTGATTTGAATAAAATATTCATATACATACAGGACAATGCAATAAAAGCTGATCTTTCTTTCTCTAGTGATTCTTTTATTGAATTTGAATACGTCCATAGCAAAATAACTCCTACATGAGGTGTAGGAGGTTGGTGCCTATAAATTCTGCTATGTCCTTTAGCTATAAACAACAAAATACAGTAATTAATTTAACTTAGTTCAACCATATCTAGCTTCAAAAGTAGATGCCAATGTCTTCATATCTTCAGAAACTTATATAGAAATGGCCATTGGTGGCATCAGCTAGCATGTGCTCGATCTATTAATTAACAAGAGACGAGCGATTATCTTCAATTTATTATTAGTGAACACTTCTTGCCCTGCCCGTAAACCATTTTCCCTTTTTCTTTTCTTTGTGGAGCTTAATTTAGTTTATTCTAAGCTAACTAATAGCTAAAGAATAATCTCTTTTTGACTCTCTTGTGATAAAACTTTAAAGACAAAACGTTAAAATTCCTACTTTTTTTAAAGCGAAAATCACGTTAATAAAATACAGTCATGTGTTATAATTTATTTTAAAATGGAATGATAATGGCATCTCTGTCCGAATAATTAATAAGATTTTCATCTTATTGGGTGCTTTTTGTTTAGAGGGGATATGTAAGTAAGAATGTAATACAACTGCCTAATGGTCATAAACGACTTTTGCTTTGATTAGGATGTACGAGGAAATAAAGGAAATAAAAGAAACAGGGCTGTTAGATGAAACAGATCGCTGTATAACCGATCCAACTTGATCATATATATATATATATATATATATATAGGGCAAAAAGTCATACTTATTCCAAATTTATGATTTAAAAAATAATATTATTCAAATAAAATTTTTAATACTTAATTTTACCTTAAGTAATCAAAATTTTCCATTAACTTGTATGGAAATAGTGGTCTAAAAATATAATTAGAAATTTTTTCGTAGTTGAACAATTATTTAAGATAAAAATTTTATTTAATCAAAGTCGAATTTCTTAAATTTTACTAATTAGATATATGTCACGTTAATAATTTTACTTTTATTTTAATTTTAATAATTATTTTTTTTTAACTTTTTTCTTTTTTTTTATAATAAATTATTTAATTAATTAAGTTTTTATTTTTTATAAATTAATTAAAAATAAATTAAAAAGTAAAATTTTAAAAACAACTTAAAAATAAAAAAAAAATAAAACTTTGGGCGCATGCGTGGGGCAAGCACCCCACACATGTATTGGCGCCCCACGCATGCCCCCAACACAGTAAAATCAAGTTTGGGTGCATGCTTATGCCCCAAGCTTTAGTTTTTTTAAATAAATTTTTAAAAAATAAATTTTATTTAAAAATAAAATAAAATAATTAGTAAAAAATAAATTAAAAATAAAATTTGTAACTTTTTTATTAAATTAATGAAAAATTATATTTTAATTAAATAATATAAATTATTTAATTAAATAACTTTTTATTTTTTATAAATTAATTAAAATAAATAAATTATTTTAATTATTTATTTATAATATATTAATTAAAATAAAAATAAAAATAAAAACATTGTTTGGGCGTTGGGCGCACGCTGCATGTGCCCAATGCCTCCCCAAGCAAATCAGCATACGTGCAGTGCTTGGAGAGTGGTTGGGCGCATGCTGCGCCTAGCATGCCTTGTAAGGGCATGCGTCCCAAATTTTTTTTTATTTAATAAAGTAAATTAAATATTTTAATTATTTAATTAATTATTTTTATAATATATTAATTAAAAATAATTAATTTAAATGTAAATTAAAAATAAAATTGTTAAAATAAACTTAAAATAAAATGTCATGCTTGGCGTATGTGTAGGGCACGCCTAATGCATGCGCCCAATGCCTTTTTTTTTAATTTAATAAAATAAATCAAATATTCTAATTAATTATTTTTTCTTTTTTAATATATTAATTAAAAAATAAAAATTTAAATAAAAATTAAAAATAAAAATTTTAAAATAAATTTAAAATAAAATGTCAAACTATGCTTGGCGCATGCGTGGGGCACGTCTAATGCATGCGCCCAATGCCTTTTTTTTTAATTTAATAAAATAAATTAAATATTCTAATTAATTTTTTTCTTTTTTAATACATTAATTAAAAAATATAAATTTAAAATATAAATTTAAAATAAAAATTTTAAAATAAATTTAAAATAAAAAATAAAATGCCAAACTTTGTTTGGCGCATGCGTGGGGCACGGGCCTAACGCATGCGCCCAATACTTTTTTAATTTAATAAAATATTTTAATTACTTAATTAATTATTTTTTTACTACATTAATTAAAAAAAATATTAATTTAAATATAAATTTAAAATAAAACTTTTAAAATAAATTTAAAATAAAAAATAAAACAAACAAAGCTTAGTCCCTCGAAACAATTTTGCTGCATTGGGCGCATGCGCGGGGTGCGCGCCTCACGCATGCACCCAACACTTTATTATTTTTAATTATTTTTATTTTTAAATTGTTTTTAAAATTTTACTTTTTAATTTATTTTTAATTAATTTATAAAAAAATAAAAACTTAATTAATTAAATAATTTATTAAAAAAAAGAAAAAAAAAAATTATTAAAATTAAAATAATGATAAAATGGTCAACGTGACATATATATGGTTAATAAAACTGAGCAAATTAGTAAAACAATAATAAATATTAAAATTTAATAAAAATTTTGTAACAACAAAATGTTTTTTAAGTAACATAAAATATTACGATATAAATAGATAATACTTAAAATAGTAGAGATAATATATAACTTGTAAGAAGAATATTGTGCCGAGGGTAGTCTATAAAAATTTTACATTTTGCTGAAGACATTAGATGCTGCCTTTGGGCTAGCTAGGTGGATTGCCACTCACATTTTTCGTTTACGTAATTCAAAATTGTCCCACATAAAAACTCCCTACTTGATCTTGTGACATTCTCATTACCTTTGATTTCTTTTCTTTACCTAATTTTGGATTTGCTGTTATCTACGGAATCAATGCCATAGAAAACATTCACAATGCATCAATAACAATATAAATGTTAAAACTAATTCGACCCTCTAAAATGATAAGTTTGTTTCACCCGGTAAGTGTTCGGCTTCACAATGTTAAAATTTTATTTTAGACTAATCACTTAAAATATAAATTTTATCCACATTCAATCACTTAAGTATTATGATTAAAATAAAAATTGTTCATATATATCTCTCTTAATAGGATAAAGATAATTCGAATAATCTTAATTCAACTATAATATTGATTATGCCTACTATAAATAAAGTGTATTCTTAATAGAAGAATATACGCACTACAAAAAATAAACACATAAATTGTGATGTAAATCCTTAAGTCATTTAATCTCCTTTAGTATTATACATTATCATATAGAGTTTAGATGCTCATAAACATGTTCAAGTTTAATTTTGGATTCTTAGAGTTACCAATGACTAGAGGTATGTTAGTTTTAATTTGTATTTTTATTTTGCATTAATTTAATTACTTATTAAGTTGTCAAGCACGATTAGATTATATAGAAAACTAACGTAATATCAGAGCCATATATAGGTAGAATTGTGCTAATTCAAAAAACTCCATTAATGGCCAAATTCGAATTTCAATTTTAAGTGTGTGTTTAGGCTTTTTAATAAAAACTAAGGCTTGAAATCATTAGAAAATTAAATTTCGAACGTTTTGACACTTGAAACGTTAAATTTGGAGTTTGGATAGTTAATTTTTTTGAATCGGGTCAGAAAATGATTTGCGAGTCTGCAAACTAGGTCGAGGTAGAAAATGATGTCAAACGACATGTCATCTGGCTGTATTAAGCAAACGGCACGTTCTAGAACGGACAACATGTTTGTTAGGCAATTTTTATTCAGCCCCTCAATATTTTTGTAAAATTTATTTTGGCTCCAAAATATTTAGTTATTTACAAATAGACCTTTATAATTTTAAGTATTTATATTTTGGTCCCAAACATTTAGATAATTATTCTTTAGCTTAAACTTTTAGGTAACTACAAATGTGACCCCTAACTTTTATTAAATGTTAATCATTTTTTACCTTTAAAGTTTCGATTAATTATAGTTTAATCTAAATTTTTTTTAAAGTTTCAAAAATAAGCCCTACAATGTTGTATATATTTTTGTTCAACTTCTCATATTTTGAGAAAATACAATTTTGGCCTAAAGCTTTAAAATTTTATAAAGAAGTCCTAATTTGGTAATTAAAAGAGGACTTATTATTTTGATATTTATGTGCTTAAATTATATTAATGCTTGTATGTATAATTTATTGTTTATTCAATTTTTATACATATAATTTAAATAGAATAATTTAGTACATAAATTTTATATTATGTTCATATTGATAATGATGATATTGTTGCATACAATTATATGAACAATTTTGTAGATAAAATGTCTAGTGAGCCATATAATTTTAATTAATTATGAATTAGCCACAACATCTTTAATTATGCAAAATTATATATTAAGAATTTTGATTTATATTATTTTTATTAATAGGGATTAGTCACAACATTCTCAATTATGTAAAATTATATATTAAAACTTCAGGATCACATGTAAAAAAAAGGACATTAATTGTGATTAATTATATTTAATATAATAAATTTTATCTTACAATTTTTTTTATTATATTTATATGAATAATTAGGATAAAATATTAAATTATATTTCCTAATCTACCCATAGAAATTAGAAAAAGAAACAATTTAATGGTTTTATCATAAAGATATTAATGAATCTAAATGAATTAGAACTTTAGCTCACAGGTAAGTTTTATGTCACTACATATATATATATATATATATATATTTAAATCATAATTTACATTGGTAAAATATGATATATGTTAATTATTCTCAATTTTAATTATAAGTATGTATGTTTAATTTTATACAGTTATACAACCTGTGAACTTCTCTGATATAAAATGTGAAATCTTGAATTAAAAGGGTGATAACTACAAAATATGGAAGGAAAGAATTCTCCACCGTTTAGGATGCATGGACATTGATTATGCTAGAAGGAAAGATAAACCATCCATCACTGAGAACAATACTTCAGAAGAAATTGCTCTTTATGAATGGTGGGAGCGATCTAATCGTCTCAATGTAATGTTCATAAAGATCAAAATCTCTGCTAGTATTCATAGTTCAGTCAAACAACATAACAATGTATAAACATTACTGAATGCTATTGATGAACAATATAAGACTTTAGATAAACCTCTTGCTAGCACCCTAATTATGAAGTTTTCATCCTTAAAGCTCACCAGTATGAGAGTTGTGCATGAACACATCATGCAAATGAGGAATATTACGGCTCAACTAAAAATACTTAAGGTTACGATGTCTGATTCCTTTCTTGTGCATTATATATTGAACACCCTGCCACCGCAATATGGATCTTAAAATATCTTATAACACATATAAGTATAAATAGTCAATTAATGAATTATTAACCATGTGTGTTCAAGAGGAAGAACGGTTGGTAATGGAATTAGGTGAAAGTGCAGTAGTGACAACATAAGGAAAGAACCAAAAACAAACTAAGCAAAAGGGGAAAGGTAAAATACCACCCCAAGATAAACTTGAAAAAGAATTCAAGTATTTTTTTCTGCAAAAAGAAATGATACATGAAGAATGATTACACCAAATTTTAGAAATGGTTTGAAAAAAAAAGGTAATATAATCTTATTTATTTGTTATGAATCTAATATAGTTGATATCATTTATAATACACAGTGGATTGATTCTGGTTCTATAATCTATATTTCAAATTCCTTTTAGGGTATGCAAAACCTAAGAAAACCAGTGAGAAATAAACAATGCATCTACTCTGAAAATAAGATGCATTCACATGTAAAAGCTATAGGAACATGCAGTTTAGTTTTAAGTAGTGATTTTATTTTAAATTTAGAAAGGACCTTGTATATTTCTAGTTTTTCTAGAACTTTAATTTCACTTTTAAGACTCGTACCTTTGGGATATTCTTTCAACTTTTCAGATACATCTAGTTTATTTTCTAAATCTAATTTTATTAGGAATGGTACTTTGTCTAATGGTCTTTTTTCTATTAATTTGAAAAATAAAACTGCTCATAATACTATGGATGTTCACACTGGTATTAAATGATGTGTTATAACTGAAAATTCTTTTATATTGTGACATCGGAAATTAAGACATATCTCTATAGAAAGAATAAAGAGATTAGTAAATGATGAAGTACTTAGCACTCTGAATTTTACTAATTTTGATACTTATGTGGACTGCATAAAGGGAAAGCAGACCAACAAATTTAAGAAATGTGCCAAAATGAGTACAGACATTAAAGATCATACATTTAGATATTTATAGTCCAGATATGGACTCGTATGGTAAGAAATACTCCATCTCTTTCATAGATAATTATTCACCATATATACATCTCTACTTGCTTCATAATAAGAATGAAACGTTATATGCTTTTAAAGTATTTAATACCAAAGTAGAGAAATAATGCGAAAAGCAAATTAAGATCGCGAGAACTAATAGAGGTGAAAAATATTATAGTAGATATATTGAGGATGGACAAGTACTTGATCCATTTGTTAAGTTTCTTTAAGAGCATGGGATTATTACCCAATACACCATGCCTGGTTCTCTATATCAAAATGGTGTAGTAAAAAGAAGAAAACGAATATTATTAAACATAGTGGAAAGTATACTTAGCAGCTCTAAGTTTTTTAAATTCATGTGGACTGAAGCTTTTAAAACGGTAGTGTATACAATCCTAAAGACTCAATTTGAGTTATTCAAAAGTTGAAAATCGAGTTTGTAATATATACGTATTTAGGGATGCTCTTCTGAAGTAAGAGTTTAAATCTACAATAAAAAAGAAACTAGACCCAAGAACCATTTGTGGGTATTTCATTAGATATGTCGAAAGGTCTAAAGGGTATAGATTATATTTTTCATCTTATAACACTAATATTGTGGAATCAAGAAACACAAAGTTTCTTGAAAATAACTTGATTAATGGGAGCCGTCAATTCCAGGATATCATTCTTGAGAGAGATTATATTGAAGCTCAACTTGCCACCTCAAGTAGTAAAATGATTATTGTCTATAACACTCCTCAAGTCCAAATAGATGTGTGGAACCAATCACTGAAGTACCACAAGCTACTAATAAATAATCCAGTACATCAAGTTGTTCAAGAATTACCTGAAACTCTTTAACAACTAGTTGAACAATATATTCCTCAAGAAAATATTAACACAATATTAAGGAGATCTACTAGAGAAAAGAAATCAGCAATTCTTAGTGTTTATATTGTATATCTACAAGAATCGGACTATAACATTGGAGCAAAAAATAACCTTGAAACATTTTACAAGCCATGAGTTGTAAAGAATCAAGTTTATAATATGATGCCATGAAAGGTGAGATGAATTCTATAATGTCTAATAGAATATGGGATCTTATTGAGTTGCCTAATGGTGCAAAGGTTATTAGATGTAAATGGGTCTTCAAAATAAATAAAGACTCATTAGGCAACATCGAAAGATCTAAAGTAAGACTCGTTACTAAAGGGTTCACTCAAAAGGAAGAAATTTACTACAAGGAGACTTTCTCTCATGTATCTAAAAAATGATTCTTTCCGTATATTGATGGCATTAGTTGCATATTTTGACTTAGAATTGCAACAAATGGATGTGAAAATAACTTTTCTTAATGAAGAATTAGAGTAATATGTTTACATGAAACAACTAAAAGAATTTTTAGCTAGTAATGTGAGCATTTGATATGCAAACTTAAGAAATCCATATATGGATTAAAACAAGTCTTCCATCAGTGGTATTTAAAATTTCATGATGTTATCTCTTTATTTGAATTTGTAGAGAATATTATAGATCAATGCATATACTAGAAGGTCAGTGAAAGCAAAAATTATTTTCTTATTCTATATGTGGATGACATTTTACTTGCAACCAATGATAAGGGTTTGTTACATGAGGTAAAATAATTTTTCTCTGAAAACTTTAATATGAAAGATATGAGTGATGCATCTTATTTCATTAGCATTACGATACATAGGGAAAGATTACGATGTATTTTAGGCTTGACTCAAGAAATTTATATCAATAAAGTTTTAGAGAGATTTCAGATAAAAGATAGTTTACCAAATATAGCTCCCATTGTGAAAGGTGATAAGTTCAATTTGAGCCAATGCATAAGAAATGAATTTAAAAGGGATCAAAATAATAACATTCCATATGCTTATGTTATTGGAAGTCTAATATATGCTCAGATCTTCACAAGGCCCGACATTGCATTTGTTATGGGAATGTTAAGAAGATATCAGAGTAATCTAAGTATGGACCACTGAAGAGCTGTAAAAAAAATGAAGAGGTACCTTCAAGGTACAAATGATTACATGCTTATGTATAGACGGATTGATAATTTGTAGGTAATTAGTTACTTCAATTTAGACTTTGCTAGCTGCCTCGATTCACGAAAATTAACATCTGAATACATTTTTATATTTGTCGGTGGAGATGTATCTTGGAGGAGTGCAAAGCAGAATTTGATTGCTACTTCCATTGAGGCTGAGTTTGTGTCTTGTTTTGAGGTTATCTCGCATAGTATATGGATGAAAAGTTTCATATCAGGGCTTAAAATTATATATTCTATTTCTATGTCATTAAAGATATATTGCGATAATTCAACTGCAACTTTTATAGCTAAAAATAATATGAGTGAAAATCGAAGTAAACACATCGACATCAAATATTTAGCTATAAGGGATCATGTTAAAAAGAAAACAGTAGTCATTGAACACATTAACACTAAAACTATTGAAATTCAAGGATCATGTAAACAAAATGAGAGTTTGGTTCCTTTATGTAGTTTTTATCATTGAGATATGTTATAAAATTTTATTTAAGTTGATATTTTTTCATATTAATACTAAATAGTGTACACATTCATTTGAGAAATATTATTAATTTTGAACCTAAAATAAACATATGATTTATTCATTAAGTAATATAAGTTTGTGATAAAAGATTGATACACTGTGATACATGAAAGATAATACTTGTTTTTAAAAAACTTATCGCTATGATTCATGCATTGTTTCTTAGTGAAAGATAAAATATATGAACAATGTGAGAGAATATTAAAATTTTATTTTAAATTGATTACCTAAAATATAAATTCTATCCACAACTTAAGTATTATGATTGAAATAAAAATAATCCATATATACCTCTCTTAATAAGATAAAGATTATCCTAATCCAACAATATCAATTATGCCTATTATAAATAAAGTGTATTCTTAATAGAGAAATATATGCACTACAAAAAAATAAACACATAAATTATGATATAAATCCCTAAATTATTCAATCTCCCTTAACATTATATATTATTATATAAATATTGATTAAGACATAAAAACTCATAAACACGTTCAAGTTCAATTCCGAGTTCTTAAGAGTTACCAATGGTATATCAATTTTAATTTTAATTTTAATTCTTCATTAATTTAATTATTTGATAAGTTGTCGAGCCTGAATAGTTGAAAACTAATTATATTGAAAACTAACACTCCAAATACATGGCAATTGGAATACCCGCAATATTCAACAAGTTTAATTTCAGGCCTTCCAAAATATTACAATTCGTAGAACTAGCGTCATCTACCAAATCCTACATTGCACAATGACCAAACTGCTAAACTAGAATCGGATTTTTCCATTTCTATATACAACTTTGATTTGTTTTCCCCTAATCTAAATTTATTTATATTTGCTTAACCTTTCGTTGAGGCCAAATAAAAATCTAACAATTATTTATATATAGAAAATTCAAAAATCCCGAACAGAACAAAATAATAACAATAATAATAATATTGCCTAACCGAACGATAACAGTAGAACATCTTAAAATGTTTGTTGGTTGGTTGTGGGAAGAACAGAACCAAAGCAACAAAAAAGGTTATGGAGTTTATGCAGTAAAATATTCTTTAAGTCCTTTGTCGAAGAAGGACCACCACAGGATTGTCATCGTGCCATCAGCATCACAAAGTGAACAAAGCATCATCAGTAATCACACCATGGCCTTCATTTTGACTGAAGGAATATCAAAGTCCCTATGAAATAATGGGTTCAAACAATCTTTGATTCGTGGACCAGCCGAACATCCCAAAGCTAAGAACCAAAATTGTTCTCTTATACTTTTGTATTTCATTTTGACTGGCACAACCCAAAGTACAATGTTATTAAAAAAGACAAATGAATAGAAGAAAAATAAAAAGGAAATTGGTGAAAGAACATATTTTACTAGTCACATACCAGAATAAGAAACAGAGTCAAATTATGTATTGCAAGAGTTATCCAGCTCTGCACTCAGCATATGATGGAGAAGAACATCAACTCTCTGACTTCGAGTTTTTGTACTGTATCAAACCAAACAATATGATGAATCCACAAGGAGTCTCGATATCTGTAACGTAAGTTCTTAAGTTTTCATAGTAGTAATCAACCAGCAATACATACCCAGCATATCGGGGTCGGTCCTTTCGCCCTCCATCCTATATTGAAATTCAAAAAATAACTTTTAGAGTCCATCATTTAGATGGAGCTATAATGATTAATGGTGAAAGGTCCAAAATATAAGATAGTTTGATAAGCATGATATTTGAAAATAAGATCCGCTACGAGCAATGAAATGAATCATTTCAGAAGTATGATCCACTCTAATTAATAGATTGATAAATTATCATGTCAGAAGTATGATTTACTCTAGCTAATAGATTTGATATAATTTGAGGCTGGCACAAGCTCAAATCTAACTATTGTTAAGAAGACAACTTTAGAAATGAATAATGAAATTTCCTTCCATGCAAAACTAGGTCATCCAAGAGAGAGCACAAGTAATGTCACAGAAAAAACTCTTTAAATGCCATGAATACAATATTAAAAAGAGGGTCACTTACGAATTGCTTGCAAGGGCTTACGAATTTTGGTTAGAAAAATATTACAGCAATGTATAAAGTTGTAAAGCTTGATAAGTTGGACTTTGAGGAATGCTAACATATTCTCTCTTCTTGGTTAGATATAATGATGTTGTTCTTTTAATTTTATGACTTCACAACCTAGAATCAGCATTTTTGTTAAAACTTTTGGAGTAAACAAACAAAGAGACTCACATCATGGGCTTAGAAGGACCGCTTTTACTTCTCATTTCTGAGAAAAAAAGTTCACAACATGTACCAACCTTCTTCTCTTCTTCGCAATTGGCTGAATTCTCAAGTTCCATTTCAGCAAAGAATGCCTCCAAGACAAAAGCCATGACCTGAAATTACAACAGAAAATAATTGAGGTTGTCTCTTTCACTACTCCCTTATTAGAAACTTAGAAACATGAACTGTATTAAGAATTAAAATAAGAAATGGAAATCACTGTTATCTCAGTTAAAGTTCCTTGGAATGCTCAAGGGTATTGCATTTCCCATAACATGCTAGCAATGAACTGTGTAAACTTCAAAATTAGCACTACCTCATAAAACAATGGCTTATATTATTTATGATTAAGAAAAAAGAAAAAAACCAAAATCCTCTACCTTCTATATTACTTGTCCAAAGCATTACAGTAAAATCATCATCAATCACATACAACATAAATAGGTAACTGACATTGTCTACATTGTAGCTTTATCTTATGAATAGCATCATGCTTATTTTGCTGATCATATAAGTGACAACGAGTTAAGAGATAACTAACATTAGTCATTAGTTGTAAAAACAGACTTGTCAGATACCAAGTCATACAAATCTTTGCCATTTTGGGGCTTACTATATGATCATGTATCATAACATAGGAGGAAAGAGATGAACTAAACATAAAGAATAATTAAAAACTGAAAGGCCTAAACAATGATAAATAACATCATTGGATTTTTAAATTCACTTCAATCTAGATTCATTTGGTATGTTCATAACCAAGAAAGTTAGAATTGACCTGGTTGTTTATTGGTCATTAATGTATTGTTAGTAAACTCTTTTTCTGAGAGCAAATGTACTCTATGCTACAAGTCACGTCTTGACCATATTTTCTTATTATTCAAATGATACTGCTGGTAAGGCCAACAATAAACAGATTACTTATATCTATTCTGTGTTGATGAGGGATTGCAAACCCACTACTTTTGACAAAGCATAATGTGCTTGTGCTGTCCCAAAATGGTTCGATTGGTTGTGTTCAACCAATACCTAGTTGTAACCTGCTTCCCTTTGCAAATAAGGTAATTCTTAACAAACTTGCCAATCCAGATGACTAATTGAAGTAACACTGTAACTCTCTCTCTTCACTTCGATTTCAAACAACATTTGGAAGAAAAATTTAATCACAAAAGCACACTTTGGAAGAAGGTATGCACATTTCTGAAGCCTTTAGTGTTTTTGCAACAGATAAATACTAGGTGAAGATGAAATATTGTACTATTAAATGCAACTTACCAGATTTAAGAGCAACAAAACAGTTATTAGGTAGAAGCTGACAAAATATGCAAGTGTCCAAGAAGTTCCTGTCAATTCTTTGTAGCTCTGAAATAATAAACTACATATAGTTAGTACCTCCAAGCATAAGCATAAAAAATAACTGCTGCAACAAGACAACATGGGCAACAATGACTTCAAATTCTGTTGTTAGACGTCCAAAAAGTCTGAATACATTTGATGTGATTCAATATGCTGACATTCTTTAGGGTAATTTCCACAACCAATTCTATACATGGCTGAGTTAAAAACTTTATTTTAACTTAGAAGTGTTCAAGCCTTGATAATAATCTGAAATGCAACACCCTCAAGTAAATGAAATTTTTTTATGACAATTACGTCCATGAGGATCTTGCACAGTTTTATAATATATTTTTATTCTAAACAAGGTCCTCACAAGCAGAGTTATAATTAATACTTGAAGATACAATTATTCTCTTTCACATAATAAAGAGGGCATCACTCTGAGAACTTATATGTGTTCTCTATTCATAATTACTAATTTATAAAAGTGGAAAATTATCTGACAAATAAGTATTATTACAGAATATTTCGAACAATATCCTCAAGCATGAGTCAAACAATATCTGAACTCTAAAGAATATCCGGAAAATTTTCAACTGGAAAAGCCTCTTGGCCTGAATTACTTTCAGTAGCAGCTATTCTATTGAAAAGATCATCCAATTGGCAAAGAATCACTGTGGCAGTATTGACAGGTTGCTCCTTAAATTCGCACCTATTTGATTGGGTTAAGTTTAAAGAATTCCCGTCCTAGCTGAATACTTTCTCTACTTAAAGAATACATCAAAATCATCAGTTGCCATCAGGATGGTAAAACGAAGTCCCCACATGAGCAAAATGCAAAGAACTAGGCTGTAAACGGTTATTTTTATTCTAATCTACAATGTACAATTATTTAACAGCAAAATGAAAATGATATGACAAGTATGCCCTCATCGTACATTACAACATCAACAAAAGTGAGCAAGGAACAAACTATAGAAATTTTGACACCGGAATCCTACCTGCATCCACACATGCCAATTTCCCATAACCAGCAGATTGAAAAGAGTCACCATACCATTTGGATAGTCATTAAAATTGAAGAGTAAATAGCTGAATATTTCCGGAAAAAAATTGATTTAAGGAACTAACATTACAATTTTGCAGGACCAATAATTGAACGAAAGAGCAATCAACAAACAACCAATAAAGATTTCAGTGAAATTAACAAATAGAAAAGATAACAGATGTGGAATTCCACCAACTAATAAGGATACTCATCATCAGAAAGATCCGTCTCTTTTAACTCGGGGTTCCCAGCATTGACAATTCCACCGAAGATCTAAAGATTTCAACAAATAATTATGCAGATAATTTGGTAATATTGATATATTTTATAAAAATGCAAGTGACAGAAAATAATACTAAGCCATCGTGTCTCAGAGATTTGTCATATTTGATAAAACTATGAATAGACAACCCACAACCTATACAGAGGTAAGTCACCGAAAGGTTAATTTAGGACCAAGATGAGGTTAATCAAAACTATTATGATCACCTTTTCAATCTACTTCATCATTTAAAAGCATTAAAAAGGTTGTATGAGGATAAAACCATGCAAGACCTTTTTCTATCAAAAGTAAAGTAAATGGAATTGTCATGTGCAGCAAAAATCTCCTGTATTTTGCTTTCCTCAACTGAAATTTTTCAATGAAAACAAACAAATACCTGTATGCCAAGAGAGCAATAGATGCATAGGACACAAAATATGGTCCCAAGATATGGCATTAGACTTGGTATTAGGGTTAAGAATGTGGCAACAAAAGCTCGGTAACTTTTTACATGCATTAAGATCCTGATCAATCTTAGCAATCTTGCAAGAAGAAGGTAGCGGATCCTGTTACAAGAAAATTGGAGAAACAAATGAAAATAGTGTTTTCTGATAAATAACAAGAAAATCTTTTCTTTTTATTCAAAAGAAAGAAAGATTGCACAAAGGAAAGTAAATACAGCAAGAAAAACTCAAAATAACATGCATTAAATAAAACCTTCCCAATTCTCCTTAATAAAAAAGGAAGGAATATCCTTGAACTCAATTGAGATGGACACCCAAAAGGGAAACAAGAAAATGAGCCTTGTCCCACAAAAGATCAACACTCTCCATCCGAGATTCATAAAAAATTCTCTTATTTCTTCCCAACCAAATAACCCAAAAAAGAAAAATACCAAAACACCAACACAACACAGTTGCCTTTTCACCACCCCTAAATGCACAAAATTCTCTTAAATTATGGAAACACAAGGCTGTGGAATCACCTAGGACAACTTGCAGCCTAAAAAAGGTTATTCCAAAATCTTAAAGCAATAGGACAATGATGATAGTATTAACATATAACTATATAGATGAGAAGAAACATAAATCAGTTGCATGCCAGAAGTTTACCCCTGATGAATTAAACTCTGTTTTAAGACCTTGAGAGGCAAAATTGTCAATATTTTGTTCATGTTTCTACATACGCCTTTTGCAAACAAAAGTTACTGAAGTGAATATGCACATTACAGAGACAAGAGACAATGTGGGGAAAAACTATTGGCCACTGTCCACTCTTCTGCACTTAGAAATCTTTAAATTATCAAAAACATGTAGAAAGTTGAACGTGCAATTACATCTTCATCAACACATAAGTATGATACATACTAAATAGATATAAGCAGGCCATAATAATATGATCACTATTAGGAGTGGGCATTTGCCCCGGTCCCGGCCCGACCGAGCTGTTCCGACCCAAAAATTCTGGGTCGGGTCAGGACGGGTCCCAAAACCGGGATGAATTTGGGTCTTAAAAATAGAGATCCAAACGTCCCAGTCGGTCCAGGACAGGACCTGGTTTGGTCTGGGAAATTTCCCAGACAATTTCCCAGACCGAACCCTTTTAAAAAAATAAATAAATAAAACACTGCCGTTTTGAAAGGCTCAAAAACGGTGCTGTTTAGTTTAGTTAAAGGTAAAAGAATAATAAAAAGAACTTTCAAAGCCAAAATAGGCAAAAAGTCTAGTTTTCACTTTTCAGTTTTTTTTCGTCTCTCACCCTCAAATTTATTTTCCAACCGCACAAAGGACAAAGCCACAAACTGCCACTGCCCCTGCCATCGGCTGCCCTGCACCCCTACTGTCGTTCACTTGCCTCGGCAGCTTCCGGCTAGCTGTCCACGCCGTTGTCTCGCAGGCTCGCACTCTCATTAGCCATTTCTGCCGATCGCTGTCTGCTCCTCACCGTCGACCGCCGTCGCAACATCAATGTCAGCCTTGCCGTCGCTGCCGTGGTGGAGTAAGAGAGGTACTGTGGTGGTGGCTGTTAAATTAGTTTTGATTTAGGATTACAGTTTGTTATTTTTCATTTTTTGTACTGTCGTGTGGTGGCCGTGTAAAATGTAAATTAGTTAGTTACAGTTTCTTATTTAAAATTACATATAAATAGAGGGAGTTCGTGTGCTATGACTGTGATTGATTGATTCTTTGAGAACATTTTTCAGCTTCTTTGTGCCTGTTCTACACTAAGATTAATTAGCAACCATTGTTGTGAGTTTTGTAAGCTTACTAGGATTGCTATAATTCTTGGTTGCAAATTATGTAAACACAAATGCTAATAGTGCATATGTTGAGAGCCATGTCCCGAATTGGACCCGTGTCCTGACCTGACCCGGGGTCGGGACATGGCCCGAACCGAAAAAAAGTCCCGTTCGGGACAGAGAAATCTGTCCTGAACAGGACACGGGACCGGTTGGGTCCCATCCTGAACCCAACCCGGTCCCGTTTGCCCACCCCTATATTCACTATCAATTCAAATCTGAAACAAGTTTATTGTTCTGCCTCCTCAAAAAGAATCTAAGAAGGGGCTTCGAAGTTGAAGAACCATTACTAGTAAAAACAACTATTAGAAGCAAAATGAGGGCCAGCCATGCAGAAATGGATCTTCTCTTACCATTCTCCATTTGAAAGAAAACTCAGTCCATGAGGGGAAAAGAAAGTCATGGTTTCCCCAATAACTGCAAATGTATAAAAATCATCTGTTAAAAGCAATATAATGCAATCTAACTTTTCTCTTTTTTATGAGAAACATAATAGTTCCAGTAATGCAAATATGGAAGTTACTAGGAGAGTGAACCAAAAAAGCGACAAGTCTATTCCTAACTTTTCTCTTTTTTATGAGTAGGTCAATGCATTTACAATACATTTCCTCCCAAATTTTTGTGTAGTATGTCCTCTTGAACAGTGTATGAACAACACCATGGTCAGTTCCTGATTAGTATTACATAAGCAACAACAAACCAATTCGTGCTAATTCACTTAGCACTTACGAAAGCATGTACAAGAAGCAGCTGATAGTAAGCACTCCATTAAAAACTCACTTTTAAGGGGTCCATATATCTCTAAAAACATCAGCCAAAGGTTTCCACCTTTATTCAGATTGCTATTTGATTGAAGTGATTACTTAACAAGTGATTATGAGGCCACAAAAAACTTCTATAGTTTCAGTGTGAAGTGATTTCAAATGAGGGTACAAATGAGAATCATATTATTAAAATCATGCAAGCAATCATCATTAAATTCTCATGAGTAATATAACAAAGAAATACTCCCAAGGTTTACGTAACACAATTGAGAAAATAAATATAACATCAAGAAGTAGGGATATGATCGTCTAATGTACCTATTATCCATGTGATGAGGAAATCAAAGCAATTTTGACCATCCCTCCAATAATTTACAAATCCAAATGAATAAACTTTCAGAGCCATTTCCAGTACATATATCCACCCTGTTGAACAGAAAGCAACCTTGAACTCCGCTGACAAACTACACTTAAGATAAGATAACATATTGTACAACACTATGGAGTAATTAGCTTACTGCAAAAGTACAAAGTTAATATGCTTGTTATAGGAAATGCCAAAGGGAAGGGTAGCAAGGTGCTTATCAGATTTGCATATACTAATTTTCTCAGTTTACTCAATCTACTGGTAAATTTATCAAAAAAGAAAAAAGCGAGTGTAAACAACAAATTATTTGGCATTCAAGTCACAAACATAGAATATAAGGTGCATCTCAATATGTGTTAATCCTCATCACTAGCAATGGATACTCCAATTGTATCATAAGGGGGGAAAAGAACTCAAGAAGGTTTAGAAAAAGTTGAGTGAAACCAGGATAACAGTTCTTCAGTGCCAAAGGAGAACCTTGACATGTATAAGGGGGAGTAAAACATCTGCCTCCATTAGGTCAAAGAGTAAGAAGGTAGAGAATGTATGAGCAGTTAAAATTTGTCATCATTTTGCTTGCAGATTATGAAGTTATACTATTGGCATTTGCAGACCATCTCAACATAAAGAATACTCGTTCTCATATTTATCCTTCATGAGACCATGAGCAAATGTCAAAGCATTTTAACAGCAGAGCAGACTACCAGTCCTCATTGATGGATGAGAAAAATGCGTACAACAAATAATTGTTTGACTGTGATTCTGTATGCAATTTTCTTAAATCTAGCATTCACAGTTAAGACCCTCGCTTGCGTAGTATTATAGATTCCCATGCATACTTCTCGATGAAGTTCAATAAACTTCTCCACAATCAGTTGAACAGTGTTCCACCAAGAGTTGGTGAAACCAATATGAATAAGCATGGTTATCAAGGGACTTAAGAGTTGGTGAAACCAATATGAATAAGCATGGTTATCAAGGGACTTACTTTCTCCTCTATCCATTCACTTGCAGCTAAAATTTGGCAATTTAAAATTCTTTAGTGAAAAAGGCTATGTTCTAGCTACATGATATGTTCTACTTGATGCTTATAAATGATAGAATTGCATGCACTAAATGCTAACCATAAACATCTTTATAGAACTGGAAAGCTAATGCTTTTGCAATCAACTTACCAAAGACAAACTCCACCTCTTGCCACACCTTTTGACCAGAACTGTTCTCTATATCAAGCTGCAACCAGAAATCCACATCAACTGAACATGCAACATAAGCAATCTAGAATAAAGAACATGATGTTTCCACCATTAAAGTCATACCGTTGTTTCAACAATAACAGCAACTAGATTCACTATGAGAATTAAGGATATGATGTATCCAAATTTTGGGCTTCGTACGAAGGCTTTTAACTTTTCAGATAAAGGTGAATGGTAGAAAGATGGAAATCTTTCAAAACAAGATGGCTGCAAGCAGATGCAGAGTATCAGAGATGGATTCTAAAAGGTTCTTTAGCATTCAAAATGAATAGGATCCGAGTTGATGTGCTTTCGACTTACAGATTCCTCCTTCTGGAATCTTAGAGCAATGGCATTGCACAGGTCAGCAAATTCATCCAAGTTGATCTAAAAATAAAAGATGATCAAGTTCAGCTAATAAATCAAATAAATTCATGATAAGTAAACAATACTAACAAAATAATCTTTCCATATGGCTAAGTGTATTCACAACTAGAAAATATGAGACAAGAAGATATAAGAACAAAAGGATAAATACAATATTTGGATTGCTTATCCACCTTGTTTTGTAATTTTCTTAACTTTAATAAAATTTATTTTTTGGTGTCAAAGAGAGGTAAATATAAAAAGAAAAAGAAAAAGAAAAGAACAGAAAACCATTAACAGAGAAGTGAGCAGAAACTTCAGCCTGCAATGCCCATATATCATTTGTAGAAGCAAATTTGACAAGTGAAGGAACCTTGCTATTTCAACTTCCATAGCCAGGAGCAAACAAAAATGAAATATAGAAACAAGGCGAGCTAGATGATATCGTAAGAGATATTATGCAAGTTCAATTTTCTTTGAGGAAGACTCATCTAATGTGCCTATCAAGAATGCTGTATTTTGTTATGTGCAATATTCCTGATACTGTCTTTAGATGAGCTTTTCTCAGAAGGCCCGAATATGTCTCCAGATAATATTTTCCATTCTTTCTCGAAAAGTCTGCAGCTATTAGGAGACTTAATGTGGTAAGCAACGATCAAGAACAATAAAATTCTAGGTCTGTAGAGTAGGTTCTCGAAGGATTTCTGCAACAGTTTCATGTTTTTATTATTTATGTTTCATTTCGTTGTTTGGATTTAAAGTTTAATCAGTACGCAAAGATTGCCAGCCAAGTATATTTGTCTACTGTAAATGGCATATATAAACACTCAACAATTTCTGGTCTGCTTCTTTGTAGAATATACAACACCAACTTTTAAAAAAAAAAATCAGATTTGCATGTATCAATTGCATGTTGTTTCATTAATGTATTTGCCTATGAACTCCGAAAGAGACGGTCCTTCATAAATCATCGAAGATTAGAGTGAAGGGAATAGGCAACTGTCCTAACATGGTTTTCAGCGACTAATGTGAGAGACCAAAATTGTAACATATATGAAAGTCAGATGGAAAAGAAAAAAATGAATTGCCAAAACTTAGTCAAAGTTTGGAGATGGTGTACCTTGAAATCACGGCTGTCATCCAGCTCATCAAATATCAACTCAAAATCTTCTCTTGATATTTTTGGCAAAGTCCTAAAGAAAATATAAATAAATGCATACTTTAACATTGATAATTCCTATATCATAAGTTAATGGCACAATCATTGACATTTGACTACAATAGCTTTGATTGCGTAAATGAAGTTAAATTCTGTTAAAAACAATCAATTAATCAAGAGAAAAGAAGATCAAAATGTTGAAGACAAATAATAAAAGTAATTGTACTTCCTAAATAGAAGAATTGAGAATAGAAATTAATGATATAGAGAAGGCTGTATGTTCTTCTCAAGATGACCAACCCCTTTCAACTCACTTGCATTTTGGGATAAGGAAATACAGACAATTTAGAATTGTCATGCTGCATAATTTCAGCTTACATTTATACTTTCTTACCTTAATACTTAATTTTCTTTTTCCCTTTTGATAGAAAACAAAGACAAAATTTGTTAATGAATTTCAAAACAAGAATGGGAAGCAGGTGCACTTTTAATTAACATGCACTACACATATAACCATCTAATCAAAAAAACAAGCAAAGCAGATGATATCATAAGAGACATTTTGCAAGTTCAATTTTTATTTCCTTTTTGTGACTAAAAAAAAAAAAGAAAAAAGGAAAGTTGGAAATTGTATTAGGAAAGTTCAAAAAAAAAATCTCTTTTTATTGAAAAATAAAGCTGTTCACAAAATTCTAAAACTAAATGGCTGCATAAGCTCGACAAAATAACAACCTTATATAACAACTTCATTGTTTTTGGGCCTGTCAATACTCACATCTAGGGGTAGGCAGATTTTCCATTCCCGACTGACCCAACCCGACCCATCCTGAACTTTTCAGCTCAGTCCGGGAATGGGACGTGCGTTCGGGTCTGATCGGGACAGATTTCTCTGTCCCAATCGGGTCGGGTTCAGGTTTGGGAAATTCCTAAATAATAGGGAATTTCTCAAACCATTAAATATTTTTAAAAACCAAAGTGTCAAAACAACGTCGTTTCGGGTCAGAAATTCCCGAATATATATATTTTTAAAATAAAAAAACTTAAATCCAATTTCAATTACGTTAAATGTTATAATTTCAATTTCAATTATGTTAAATGTTATAATTTATAAATCCAATTTCAATTTCAATTATGTTAAATGTTATAATTCACAAATCCAATTTTGATTTCAATTACGTTAAATGTTATAATTTCAAACCTGATTTCAATTTCAATTACGTTAAATATTATAATTTCAAGTCCAATTTCAATTTCAATTACATTAAATGTTATAATTCAAAATCCAATTTCAATTTCAATTACGTAAAATATTATAATTCAAATTTTAATTTTAATTACGTTGAAAGTTATAATGCTATAACATTATAATTTCAATTTTCAATCAAATTTCAATTTCAATTATATTAAATGTTATAATTCCAAATCCAATTTCAATTTTAAATCAAATTTCAATTTTTATTACGCTAAATGTTATAATTCCAAATTCAATTTTAATTTAAATTACGATAAATATTCTAATTCTAAATCTAATTGCAATTTCAATTACATTAAATGTTATAATTCCTAAATCCAATTTAAATATAAATTACGATAAATATTCTAATTCTAAATCTAATTTCAATTTCAATTACATTAAATGTTATAATTCCTAAATCCAATTTCAGTTACATCAAATATTATAATTCCCAAATCTAATTTCGATTTCAATTATATTAACTATTATAATTCCAATTCCAATTTCGAAACTGGAATTGGAATTATAACATTTAACATAATTGATCGAAATTAGATTTGAAATTATAAGATTTAACGTAATTGAAATCAAAATTGGATTTGAAATTATAAGATTTAACGTAATTGAAATCAAAATTGGATTTGAAATTATAAGATTTAACGTATTTAAAATCGAAATTGAATTTGGAATTATAACATTTAACGTAACTGAAATTGAAATTGAAATTATAATATTTTACGTAACTGAAATTGAAATTATAATATTTTACGTAATTGAAATTGAAATTGGATTTAGAATTATAACATTTAAAGTAATTGAAATTGAATTTTTTGATACTAAAAAAATAAAATAAAATTTTGGGAATTCCCAACCCAACCCATCCCGACCCGAAGGTTGTCCCAATCGAGAACTTTCTACGTCCCAATTAGGACTCAAGTAGGGTCAGGAATTCCCAAACCCAAAGTTGCCCACCCCTACTCACATCAGCCCTCCTTGGCATTTGTAGGAAAGATTTCATTATCTTACCTCCACTAATCAACAAAAATAGCAACTATCCACAGAAATTAGAACAACAGGAAACATGTAGGATTCTTTTTGAGAAGAAAAAATGTGTAATATACATAGAAGAAATCAAGATAGACTGAAGCATATTGAAAAAACTGATACAAGTGATACCTGTATTTATTAAGTTCTTCAAAGAGTTGAATACATTGTTCCTTATTGAGGTATCCAACATTCTGTTCACCACAGAAAAGAGACCTTAGAAAACATGTAAATAGAATAGGAAATGGATGCGCATAAAAATAAAAAAAAATAAAAAAAACATTTCAACAATTATACGCAAAAGAAAAATTAACTGTATCACCACATGTATTAGTAGTTATGGCGGAAGACATATTCACAAAACTGAAAATGACTAAGCCAGGTTTATAGTTTAGCAATTTTATTCAATGAAAAAAGATGCATACACTGGGGAAACAGAGAGAGCACAAAGCCTGCAATACAGGGCAAAACCATTCAGCCTCTGTATGCATTGATACATAGACACTCCAAAATTCAAATTGCACCATGTATTGCATAGTCATAGCTTCCTTACACATTCTTGTGATCACATAAATGTATCCATTTACCTCATCCAACCCTCAAATCTATTGTAGCATTATTTCAAGTCAACCAAGAACATCCAGTGTTTTCTTTCTTCAATCTAGACCATTAAATCGATCACACACACGCACACAAAAAAAAAAAGCAGCTTCATTGTCAAAATTCAAACATGGAAAGTAACTTTTTAATATTTCAGCTCTCGGCTTTTCCAAACCAAAATCTACTAATCTATCACCAGTACCCAACTTTGTAGAGCGGAACAGAGTGAACAATAATTTAGCTTGCTAAATAAATAAAAGATAAGCCCTTTGTTATATTTCATTATTTCTCTCTATAGAAACATGCTCTTTCTTAAATATTTAGTAGTGAAGTTTTCTCACCACCTCAATCAACATCCTCACAGGCTTTCCTCTAATTCTTTGCTATGTTTTATTGTAATAAATCACTCGTCCACAACAGAGAAACACAAGTCTTCATTTACACATGCCAAATCCTTTGAAATGGCTCTTACATATATTCTCCAGTCCAACTGTTTACCTGAAGATACTAAAAATGGTTTCAATTCCCAACTTCAAGTGCTGAGGTAGTATAATTAATCACCTGAGTGGCCACTGGACCAAGAAGCCACTGGAGCTTAGAAAAGAACTTAACAATGAGCAAAAAGTTTGTTTCCTTATCCACCTTCTTAACATAGATCTGACATTCTCTTCCATTCTCGTGGTTGTAGAGGATGGAAAATATTCATTTCAGATATTTAAGAAGATTTTAACAACTGAGTGTGAAAATTTGCATGGCTTTTTTTAGAACATATAGGTACACTCCGTAAGTTTGTTACAAAGATGCTAAAAGATCTAGGATATTAGATCACTAATACTTACATATTTATCAATGAGATTAAAGGCTTTTCCCAATGTTCTTTTCCTCATGCGGTCCATCTCAGAAACTTGTTTTGCAAGCTGAAAATTCATAACAATAATATCAATAAAAGAGAAAGATGTATAAGCATATGCAGTCATGCAGTTCCATAGAATGCAAGAAATTATTAAAAACCTTCTTTCAAAATACTCCCTATTTTGTAAACAAGTTGTCCATTCTAGGTTTCCAACAATTTAGAGAACCTCATTAATGAAAATGCAGTCACTAACAGGAAATGTAGGTTCATATTTCATGGTAGTGTATCATTTTGGGGCATAATAAAATGAAAAGTTAAAACAAATAATTCAGGATGGAGAGAAAAAGATATAAGCAATTCATTTTTTTGTAAGAAACAGATATTGCTAGAGTTTGATTTTTCTCCAAGTCATGTACATAGATTAGAGGGTAGATTTTTATCCCCTACCTGCCCTTTCTTTCCTGTACTTTCCTTATCACAAAAATTAGGAATTGAAAATCTATCTCAAAAAAACTCAGTAGAAAAATTACAAAATGGGGACAAGACAGAAATAAACAATTCATAACAGGAATGAAAACAAAGATTAGAACATTTATAACTGTAGCCCCAGTGCTACTGTTCACCGTTAGATTCTTCAGTGCAAAGAGGTATATTAAAATCAAAAAACCTATACCTGACTTTTAAAGCTATCATATACCACAGCAAGAATCAAGTTGGTGACGAAGTAAACACCCAGTAGGACATAGAGAACGAAAAACAAGCAATACCAGCGTGAAGCCCTTAAAAAGAAAACACGGTCAGCAGTTAGTTAGATGAAATTCCGTAGCTGTTGATGAAATTTTAAGATTCCAACATAGGACAACAGCAGCCATAAATGATCTTCTCTTAACAGAAGTGTGGAGACAGGACACTAAAATGTTTTAAGTACAAATTTAAGACATGCTAAAACAGAATGGTAATGCATTAATGAAACTCATATAGTCATGAAGAAGAACAAATTACAAAAAGATTTTTGAAAACAGAAAAAAATTATAAATCATCATTGTGGTTTCTGAAATGGCAGAGGATTCCACCTTAATTTTTCAAACTAATGCTGTCTCTCTTTTTGTTACTTTGTAGTATACTTACAAATCCCCCTCCAGCGTGTATGGCTCATCATATATATTATGGAGAGAGTGCTACTGATGGCCATAGTGGCCAAGGTATGTGATAATGGAGGAAAACATTAAATGATGCCCTTTTAAGACATGAAATATCAAAGTTGATACTCGATGGCACAAAACCTCAAAGGAGATTACCCTTATCAAAAGATTTGAGTTCTCCAGTTGTCTTTTTAGAAATAAATACATGAAAAAACAAAATGTTCTGAAAGAACTGGTGAGTATATGACAAGTTTTACATGCAGAGCCTAATGTAGCAAAGCATATATGACAATGTGACAAACAACCTCAGGTGTGGACTGAAGAGGCATCATATCTCTTAATTTAATCCAGTACATAATTGTCTTTATAGTTGCTAGGAGTAGGACTCTTAAGTATGAAAAGTTCAACTTACACAAATATCACATCATTGAAATACAAATCACTACTCTAGAATCTTTTATGCACAGACATCAGACATTAAGTACAACTCATTTAACAGAACCCATTCTGTCTCCGAAACCAAAAGGGTTCCCAAAAGGTTCTTTTCTAAGTGATTTGTGATATGTAGCTTATCTTGACTTGTTTCCTTCATTTCCCTCGTCTATCTTAAGAGATACAACCAGAAGCATCCTTCTCCCGTAGACCTACTATAAACGCAGATAGTAGTGAGAATAATTCTCTGGATACTTCTCATTTCATGAAAAAGAATACGTTTTACATGGATTCTATTTATAGTTTATAAGAGCAGTAAAATAAGCAATGGAACTAATTACTTTCCTATTTTATAGGAGCTATCTAATCCTATCTACAATACATAAGATGCACCTAGAAATCTCCTAGAATTAGGTGGAAGCCAACTGGATCTTGTTTCAGCTTGAATCTACCTTACTATGGAGCACCTTGTGGCCAATAACAGAGTGCGCTACATTATTACTATAATAGTCTAGAAAACTCAAGACCCTTGAGGATGTCTTTTAGCTCATGGTACCAAATTCAGTCTGTGACGAGGGACGTCACGATTGGACCAATGCAATGTGATATAGCAGTGATTGGAAACATCACAATTAGGCCCTAGCATTGTTACAAGAAGTTAAGAGCTGCCCAAATCACCAGCATCAGCCCATGTGATGAGAAGCCTAAGAACAGAAGAAGACAACAACTCAATTCTGGGGATTACTAGAATCTTCTTCCAGCTGTATTTAAAGACTTAAATACCAGTCGTAAAATGAGCAGTAATTTGAACCATAATTTTAACAGTAATTTTAGACTTTAGTTCTAGTTGCATTTTAAGACTTTGATTCCAGCAGCCATAAGACTTTGATTCTAGTAGCCAATTTAGAATTCAATTTCTAGCAACACTTTTAGACTTAGTTGTTGTATTATTTTGAATTTTCTTTGTTGTAGAAAATTCTAGTAATCTTTGTATTTTGTAACTTGATCCCCAAATGGTCTCTATATAAACTATGGGGTTGAGGATATTAAGAAGTCATTGTTTTCAAAATTCAGAATAAACACAGAGTGTTTGCAGAATCTTTATTTTGAGTTAGTGCCTAGCCAATCTCAACTGTCATCTTGTTGAACGATATCAACACAAATACTTCTTCACGAACGAAATCGTGAGCCCATCAACGCTTGACCTGCGTCAGTCTGGCTCCTCGTACATCCAGCTCTCTCAAATAACTACACCTGAATCTCCTTATCCAATAACTTATCCGACAACATTTATATCAGCGAATCATGATTAGCATTTAATAGGTGAAATTAGCAAATCGTGATTAGCATATCCAATCTTCATTAATCGTACATCAATTTTGTTTTCTACGAAAAAATAAAATGTTTATAAACATTTTCCACTATTTATCTTTCAAAATCAAATGGTTGCATTATTCCCCAACACAACAATTACTACATCTAGACAAGGATTTTCATCTATTCAGTTGATACACCAATTAATAATCTTAGTTTGTTATTTTTCAGAACAGTAAGGATAGGTTTATATTCCCAGGAAATTTAGTCTTAAGATTATATCTGAAAGACTTCTAACTTTTACAATAAGATGCAACCCACCATAAAATGCCTGACATTTCTAATTTACTCGAACACCAAAAATTTCAAATAAACAAACACACTATTTTTTTATGCAGGAAAACAACACTTAGTTATGTCATAGTTTTTGGAGAAAAAAAAAAAGGCAATAATGCATTGTGAAAAACCTCATATCTATTGTCTGTATGTATGCATGTGTACAGAAAGGGGCAAATCAAGAGCTTCAGGTGCATGCAGCAGAGATTCAGAAAACTCTATATAAAGACACTGCTCGATTAGCAACAGGAAAAATAAATTTCAACACTGATATAAAACTATACTTTTCAAAGTCCTACTTACTTGTATGCAGGTATCCAAACATCTGGGTTGTTGGAAGTGGTGAATAAAACAAACATCTGATACAATGTGGCACCATATGAAGTAAATACCATTTTACCCTCTTGTGTGTCTTCAAACATAACATAGGCTAACCAACTGGCAAACAGAAGAAACAAAAGCCACAGTGCCTGCAGTTGGTGAAAGTGAGAGACTATGACAAGAAAAAATTAGGCAATATGTAATTATAATCATCATTTAAAGGGACAAATGTAGTATTTTATCCCATAATCTCAATACTAAAAATAGTGACAGATCAATACATATAAGTGCATAACCAAAAGACTGAAGTACAATGTTAAGATGATGAACAAACCAAGACATTCAAGTATGTGCCAACCATTCCAGCCAGAACAAAGAGGCTATCTCGTAATTCCCTGGAGTCAAAGCAAAATGAGAAAAAATATAAATAAAAATAACCTGAAATTATTTCACTGCAAAAGCACAATCTCGGGATGGAAGTTCACAACAAAAAGTATTAACATAAGTTCTATACAGATGACATGATTCCAAATCAAAATGATCTATAAACTCAGGGCTTACTATAATAAGATGAAGGATATAACCCATACATTTAAACACAGAGACACGTGAATGCATGCACAGATGGACACACATGTATACATTAACTCATCTTCAATGAGGAAAGTATGTAGGTTTATCACATACCTAATGTTTAAGATGAAAAAGACAACTCTGATATAAGGTGCAATCCTGAGAGGTAGAAAGTCAAAAGCCACTGGAGACAAGTAGAGAGCATAAACCAGACAATCAGCAACCAAAATTAATAGGCAAATGACCTGGAAAAATTCAACCAGAAGAAATCTATATCATTAAACTGCATAAGGAACAAGAAAAGGAGGAGAAGAAAGCATGTCATTCCAAAGACTAGACAAAGATACTTTTAGCACTGAAGGAGAAACTGAAAATGGCCAAATAAGAAATAAGTGGTCCATTATCAAGAAGAAAAATGAGATAGTAACAGCATGATTTCAAAGGAACAAACCCATGAATAAAGCCATTCTGATTCATTTACGAAAACAGTTAATTGATACAAAACTTTAAAAGAACACTTTTTTAAGAAAGACAAAAGAGAGATACATGAAAATATAGAGGCAATATGATACAATATACAATGTTATAGCTGTTGATGATTCCAATAGGTCTTCAGAATCATCCTCTACGTAGCAACATAAGTGATCTTTTAAAAAATCATTTCACAAGGAGCACTGTTTTATGGCAGTGGACTCCATCTGCAATAATCAGCTACTTGTAGAGCTCTTTGTTTACAATGTGACAACAACAAATAGAAGACAATGACACTTGAACAATACCAAGAAAATTTTTGACTACTTGTTCATCTTTCAAGCAGTAAATTTTCTCTACACAGCAGTAAGAAGCAAAATAAATTGTGTAGCTTTTGGTAATAGCAAAAGGTGCACAAAAGAGAGAACCTATTATTACCTGTAAGTTCCAATGTTTAAAAACCTATCAATCCTTTAAACAGTAAATTTCTGCACATAGTCCATCATATATTTTTATTTTGATTACCATGATGAAAAGAGGTAACAGAGTTCAACATATGGAACAAGAAACAAAGAGAACACTAACTGTAACTAAAATCAATTGTTCTTCAATCCAGTTTGCTTTTAAACTTTTAACTTTTTGTTTTAACTTACAAGGTTTATTTCCATACACATCAGATTTGTCAATCAAATCACAGAAATCAGAAAACCAGGTAATGAGTTGGAAAAGAGAAAGACGGTGGTGCTGTACCTTCAACTGATTAATAGGACTTCTCCAGTATATACGCGACCCTTCATATGAAACCGGAAAGAAGGTATGTATCATGAGTAACATTAGAGTTATGCCCTGCATAGAAGGAAGAAACTCATGCAACTTGCAAACATCAAAGTCTCCATAAAGGCCACCTATTATCACAGGTACTCAGTAATGCCACTCCGGATTCAGTTAAGTCCATTGTTCTATGTCACACAAAACCAAATTTCCAGCATATCCACAAAAAGGGCATATAGAAAAATAAAATTTTATGCGGCATAAGAAAAAAGTCAAACTTGAAAATTAAGTAGGTAAATCTGATATCTTCAGAACTGACGACTAAAGGTCACACCCCCAAGACACAAGAAGTTTAACAACTAATCATGGTGACTGAGAGTAACCCCTAACTGGTAAACAGTGTCCACCTCCCAGTGAACGTATCAAATTACACTTGTTAGTTCTACTTTGATCAACATAGCAACAGATTCATTGTTCAATAATCTTAACAGGTATTGAATTTCTTTTAGTTATTGCCTTTTATTTCTGAAAATAAAAAAAAAATACATGCTAAGAATAGTGAAAACAAGATCCAATTGTTATTATGTGTGGAAGTGCACAAATGAATCAGAAATTTCTTAACCTATACTTGTATATATATTGGATAGAAACTAACATTACCTTACTTAATGAAAGTTTCAGTATTTATGCAGTATGTTGGATAGGTACAAACATTTACCTTATTGAGAGTTTCAGCATTTGTGCATTATACAGTGAACTAAATCTAAATGTTGTCTAATAGGAAAAAAAATGAACTATATTTCAACTCAACTCAGCCTTAATCCAGACTGATTAACATCCTCTATAACATCTAGGCTAGCCAGGTTTCTACCCATTTCAGTTTTTGGTCTTTCAGTTATTTTTTCTTTTTCATGTATTATACTTGAATCAAGTAATTCTTAGTAGTGTATTAGGTCACTATAGTACGTGACGAAAACATCTCCCATGATCCATCCACATCTTGCCCTCACTGTTGCTTCCTCCACTGTCTCATGTATATACTTGTTCCTTCTTATTTATCAGGTCATTAGTCACAAAAATCATTCGAAGAAAATATAACACTAAAATATTTCAAGAATATTAATATCTTTAGTCTTACCTCATAAACAAAAGACTCTGGACCAGTTAAGTACGGTAACTGCCCAAGAAAATAATACTCCCTATCACTGCATGGATTTGTTCTAGCCTTTTCGCACCACAAAGGTTTCTGCAGCGAATTAACAAAGTGAAAGATCATAAAACATCCCGACAAAATATTAGAGGTTCTTTTTTATTAATGTTTCTTTCCCCGTTTTCCTCTCTAGGCCTGATACAAGTGCACAAAGAACAAAACTAACCTCCAAGAAATTCAAGACTATCAAAGCGAAATAATTGAGAGACCAAATAAAATCAAACTTAATGAACGTGAAGTAGTATTTGGCAGAGCTCTCAAAGCTTGACTGATCAAGAATTTGCTCAGGTAGTCCAATTCCATCTTCCGCCTGTAGATTTCGCAATTTTAACCAATCAGAAACAAGCAACTAAATTATATGGCAAAGAAAGCTGAGATTAATGGTGATTATAATATGAAAGTGAGGGAGAAAAGAAGAGTGACCAGATCGACGAGAGCGGCGGCCTTCTGATAAGGAGAGCCACGTGTGATCGCATCGGAGCGATGACGGAACAAAGCAGAAGCATCTCTTCGTCTTCTGTTATTGTCACTCGTTTCTCCGCTTACCAGCAGAGCTTCCTCCATCTTCTTCTTCTTCAAGATTTCAACGCTCGAATGAATGAGACGAAATCAAGATTCAAAATAAAATCAAGCAAAATCTATTTGTATACAAAGTCGTTATGAAAATAGAATGTGTTGCCAAAGGAAATTATTATTTTAATTCAATTCAAGGCATTAGAACTTAGAATGTGTTGCGAAATGGAATGATTATTTTATGCAACTTCAGATAAAAAAAACGAAACATTTTAACTGAATTGGAGCCCACGGGATGATTCAGCGCCTTTTACTTTACCTCTTTCCTTTATTTGGACGCAACATAGATTCCTATTATTTTCCCCTCCTTAACAGGTAGAGTAAATTCGCTAAGGATGATTCTCGATATGTTTTTTTTTTTTAAATTACATTAAAATATTAATTTTATATTAAGCTATATTATTAATATTATAATTAAGTTATATAATTAAAAAAAATTCAATAACAACGGATGTAACGTTGAGATACACCTCACTATTAATATTATAATGACACAGCTCATTAATAATATTATAATTATATTATATTATCAAAAAAAATTTAAAAATAATATGTATATTTTTTAAATACACTTCATTTAAATTATGTTATTAAAACCATCAAAAATACTAAGTACATTTTTAAACACATTCAAAAACAATATATACATATTTGAGACCTCACATAAATTATGTTATTGAAATTATTAAGAGTAACACATACAATTTTGACACATCTCACATTAATTATATTATTAAAATTATTAAAAATAATACATATAATTTTGAGTATATCTTATTTTAAATTAGAAGGCTCTTACAAAATAGGAGAAATAAATTAATTATCTTAATATCCACCACGACTTGAACCCTTAATATCAATTAATGAGGTGTATAAGGCTTGTCAATGGAACAAGCTGATAAATGCTTCTCAATATGAGTTATTACGTCTTTTAAAAAAAATAAATTAAATTTAGGCATATCACAACTGTTATATCTTATATAGCATTTTAGTAATTTTTTGATATTATATCACTAATATTATATCTAATTGTTTTAAAAATTATATATTATTTTCTATTTTCTACATGATGTTTTTCTTTTGCATTCCAAAAATATTTTGTTAATCTTCTTCTTCAAATAAAAAATATTTTGTTAATAAAATATATTCGGAACTAAATGAGCATTTGTGATGAGAATCAATTGGGATTTTTTTAAAAGAGAATTTAAACTTTAGAAATTATTGTTTGTGTGAATAGAATAGGATAAGTATCTTATTATGGAGGGGGCATTAGGGATCTCGTTTGTGTCGGCAAAGAAACAAGCGCCGAGTTTTGGATGGATCGAGTTACATCAGTATTTATTGGTAGTCAATAGGAATCTGCCAACGCGCTTCTGTTGCCAATTGGTGATTATAATAAATGATTAAAGATTTTAAGTGAAAAAGATTATTGCAGTATCCACTTGCCAACAGACAACACACAACACTGCGACTGGAAATGACTCCCCTCCCCAACTTGCGCCCATGATAAGTGGATCGTAGATCGTGCCACATCCATTTTTTTGACTTTATTATTTATAATGTTACTTTCATTTATGTCGGGTTGTTCTGGTATTTTTTGTTATGCCTCCGCACACTCGATTGTCTCGCTCATTCAATTAATTTAATGGTCGAGATTTGATTTGATGATGTTTATCTGTTACATAAGTAAATTAAAAAATATTAAAAACTTTCATAATATTAAGTTAAATATAACATATATTCTTTAAAATTAAATAATTAATAAATTAAATATAATTTATTACATTATATATTTTTATTTTTATTTTTATTTTTATTTTAAATTTTAATAATATTATAATTATAATTTTAATTATATTAAATCTTATAATTTTAATTTTAATTTCAAATTTAATTACGTTAAATATTATAATTTTAATTCTAATTTTATTTTAATTAGGTTAAATAATTTTAATTCTAAATTTAATTTTAATTATAATTATATTAAATAATATAATTTTAATTCTAATTTTAATTTTAATTACGTTAAATTATACATTTCTAATTTTAACTACGTTAAATATTATAATTTTAATTTTAATTTCAATTTCAATTTAAACTATATTATATATTACAATTCCAATTCTAATTTCAATTATGTTAAAATGGCATAATTTCAATTTCAATTTTAATTATGTTAAATGATATAATTTCGATTTTAATTTCGATTTCAATTACGTTCAGTGTTATGATTTCAATTCTAATTTCTGTTTCAATTATGTTAAATGTTATAATTGCAATTTCAATTACATTAAATGTTATAATTTTAATTCGTTTCGATTTCATTTACATTAAATGTTATAATTTTAAATTCAATTTCATAAACATTAAAAATTTTAATTCCAATTTTAATTATGTTAAATGTTATAATTCTAATTCTAATTTTAATTACATAAAATATTATATTTTCAATTACTTTTTTTAATGATAATATTTTTTTAATGATTTATCATCTAGTTTATTTTTTTTTATAAAAATATTTTTAAAAATATTATCAATTATACAATAACACGCGTTATTGACACGTTCTAAATTTTAATTTAATTCTATAGTTAAATTATTTGTTTATCTTTCCACCATTAAAACTAACGGTAAAAGTTAACAAATTATAGCAAAAATTAGTATTTTATCTCTAATTGAGGTAAAGTTACATTTATGTCGAAAACACAAGGATAAAATTATCGTTATCCTCTTAAATCTTATAATTCAAATTTTAATTACGTTAAATGTTATAATTTTAATTACAATTACAATTTTAATTAGGTTAAATAATTTCAATTTCAAATTTAATTTCGATTTTAATTACATCAAATGTTATAACATTAATTCTAATTTTAATTGCATTAAATGATACAATTCCAATTTCAAATTCAATTACGTTAAATGTTATCATTCTAGTTTTAATTTCAAATTTAATTTCAATTACTTTAAATGGTACAATTCCAATATCAATTTTAATTAATTTAAATGTTATAATTTTAATATTAATTTTAATTATATTAAATATTATAATTCAAATATCAATTTTAATTACATTAAATATTACAATTCCAAATCTAATTTCAATTTCAAATCTAATTTCAATTTCAATTACTTTAAATGTTATAATTTCAATTACAATTTCGATTTCAATTACATTAAATATTATAATTTCAATTCTAATTTCAATTTCAATTATGTTAAATATCATAATTTTAATTCCAATTTTAATTCTGATTTCATTGACGTTCAATTTTATAATTGTAATTGTAATTTCGATTTCAATTATTTTAAAGTTATAATTCCAATTTTAATTTTTATTATGTTAAATGTTATAACTCGAATTCTAATTCTCAATTTAATTATATAAGATATTATAATTCTAATTTCAGTTTCAAATATGTTTTTATAATTCTAATTCCTATTTTAATTTTAATTTTAATTACGTTAAGCGTTATAATTTTGATTTTAACTTCAATTACGTTAAACATTATAATTAAAATTCTATTTTTAATTACGTTAATTGTTATAATTCTAATTCAAATTACAATTCCAACTTAAATTCCAACAAATCCAAAAATGGAAGTTAAAAATATATTTTGGACTTGTTATATATTTTTGCAACAAATCAACAATTAAAAATTATAAATATATTCTTGAAATTTTGAAATTTATTTGTGAATTATTTATTTTAAAAATTGAAAATTTGAATTTATTATATCTTTTTGAAATTAAAAGTTGAAATGTTAAGATAGTTTAATAAATCCCTTAAAATTTTAAAAATATCTAAAATATAAAAACACTTAGAAAAAAGTAAATGTCGAAAGTTAAAACCAACTCAAGAACTTTAATTTAGCGCAATTAAAATATTTTGTTATATATTTTTATATTTAATATAATTTAAATTGTATTTATAATTTTAATAAAAATTAGTTAATTCAATATTAATTATTCATTAACTTAGAATAATAATTACTATTTTAACTATGAAATTAAATTAAATTTAATAAGAAATAATATATTATATATAAAATTTTAAATTAAAATACTACATGGCGTCCTGTGGTGGCGCCACGTGTCGATGTTTTTTATATTAACCTGGTTATTTACGATACTTATAAAGTATCATCTATTTGTATTATATTATATTTTTTTGTGAAGTTAAATGCAAACTCACAATTTAAAAAAAAAGTCAAGGCACTCTTTTATATTTGTGGGTGGGAGATGCAAAAAATTGGAACACGTTCTACATTAAGTGAGATACAACATACAACAAATTGTGGATGTAAAAAGTAAAACCATGTTATATGATAAAAGGGGATATTATTTTATGCGTGTCCTAAACAAGGAATTAACTATAGTACTGCCAACTGTGCCATATAGTTGACTAACGTTAGCTAAGGTGATGGCAATTTTAAGTATTGCCGGTCATTTTGACTTTTATCATAAAGGCCCCTCTATTAATAAAATTAATATAAAATTATAATGATAAATTTTGAATCAATTAAGTCAAAAAAAAATTAAAAAGAAAATAATGTTATTATAATATTTTTATAAAATAATATATATTTTATATAAAAATCTAGAAATATAAATTAAATATTATTCTAATTATAATGACCAATAAAAAATAAAGAAAAAATACATACCAAAATTTTTTAAATTTCAATTAACTTAAATGTTATAATTTCAAATTTAATTTATATTTTAATTATGTTAAATGTTATAATTTTAACTCAAATTTCAATTTTAATTACGTAAAATATTATAATTTTAAATCTAATTTTAATAACAATTTTAATTACGTTAAATATTATAACTCAAAATTTAATTTTAATTACATTAAATATTATAATTTTAATTGAGTTAAATATTATAATTCTAATTTTAATTTAAATTCAATTTCAAATACGTTAAATTTTATAATTCTAAAACTAGTTTTAATTTCAAATTTATTTATGTTGAATGTTAATAATTCTAATTTTAATTTCAATTATGTTAAATGTTATAATTCCAACTCTAATTTGAAATTCAAATTCAATTACATTAAATATTATAATTCCAACTCCAATTTAAAATTCAAATTCAATTAGGTTAAATGTTATAATTTCATTTTTATTTTCAATTTTAATTTCAATTACATTAAATATTATAAATTTATTTTCATTTTTAATTACGTTAAATGTTATAATTCCAATTCAATTTCAATTTTGATTACATTAAATGTTATAATTTTAAATCTAATTTCAATTTTAGTTATGCTAAATGTTATAATTTAAATTTCATTTAAATTCAATTTTAATATGTTAATTTTACCATTCTAATTTCAATTTCAATTATGTTAAACATTAAAATTTATTTTTAATTTTAATTATATTAAATGTTATCATTCTAATATCAATTTTAATTACGTTAAATATTACAATTCTAAATTCAATTATAATTTGAATTACGTTAAATGTTATATTTAATTACAATATCAATTTCAATTACGTTAAATGTTATAATTTCAATTCTAATTTAAATTTTAATTACATGAAATAATATAATTGCAATTCTAATGTCAATTTCAATTCGTTAAATGTTATAATTCTAATTCAAATTTTAATTTCAATTGTGTTAAATATTATAAGTTCAATTCTAATTTTGATTTCAGTTACATTAAATATTATAATTTTAATTCAGCATTCAATTTCAATAATGTAAAATAATAGAATTCCAAATTAAATTTCGATTTGAATTACGTAAAATATTGTAATTTTAATTCTAATTTGAATTTGAATTACGTTATATGTTATAATTTCAAATTCAATATTAACTTCAATTAAGTTAAATGTTATAATCTTAAATTTAATTCCAACTACATTAAATATTATAATTTCAAATCTAATTTCAAATTTAATTTTAACTATGTTAAATGTTATAAATTGAAATCCAATTTCAGTTGTAATTACGTTAAATATTATAATTTCAAATCCAATTTCAATTTTAATTACGTAAATGTTATAATTCTAAATCCAATTTCAATTCAATTACGTTAAAATATTATAACTCTAATTCTAATTTTAATCTCATTTACTTTAAATGTTATATTCCAAATCAAATTTCAAATCTAATTATGTTAAATATTATAATTCTAAATCCAATTTTAACTTCAATTGTAATTACGTTAAATTTCAAATCTAATTTAAATTTAAATTACATAAAATGTTATAATTCCAAATGCAATTCTAATTGTAATTTCAATCACGTTAAATGTTATAATTCTAATTCTAACTTTAAATTCAATTTCAATTACGTTAAATACATTAAATATTATAATTTCAAATTTAATTTCATTTTCAATTACATTAGATGTTGCATTTTCAAATCTAATTTTAATTTCAATTACGTTAAATGTTATAATTTTGCATACAAATTCAATTCCAATTACGTTAAATGTTATAATTCTAATTCTAATTTTAAATTCAATTCCTATTATGTTAAATGTTATAATTCAAATCCAATTTCGATTCCAAGTACGATAATATAATTTAAAATCTATTTTCAATTACATTATTTACTATAATTTCAAATCTAACTTCGATTCAAATTACATTAAATGTTATAATTTCAATTCTAATTTTGACTTCAATTACATTAAATGTTATAATTACTTATCCAATTTTAATTACAATTATGTTAAATGTTATAATTTTAATTCTAATTCTAATTCAATTTTGATTTTAATTATATTAATTTTTATAATTTTAATTACATTAAATGTTATAATTCAATTTGAATTCCAAATCTAATTTTAATTACATTAAATATTATAATTACAAAATAAATAAAAAATTAATTTGTTATATATTTTGAAAATTAGAACTTGAAAATTAACATAGTCCAATAAGTGACTTAAAAATTATTAACATGTCCACAATATAAAACCAACCAAAAACTTCAATTTATCCCAATATGAAAAGATTTTTTTAAAGAAAAAGAAGGCCAAAACATAACAAACGTTTCTGTATTTAATTTTTTTTGTATCTCTCTTAAAATGATTCTACCAAATATATATTTTTTTAAAGGAATAAGATGAAATATATAAATAAAATAAAAAGTAATTGAAATTAAAATTAGATTTAGATTTAAAATTATAACATTTAACATAAATGAAATTGAATTTAAAAAATAGAATTGGAATTATAACATTTAATATAAGTAAAATTGAATTTAAAATTAGAATGAAAATTGTCACATCAAACGTAATTGAAATTGAAATTAAAATTGAAATTGAAATTGAAATTAAAATTATAACATATAACATAACTAAAATTGAAGTTAGATTTGAAATTATAAAACTTAACGTAATTAAAACTGAATTCAAAATTGGAATTAAAATCATAACAATTAACACAAGTGAAATTGAACTTAAAATTAGAATTGTAATTATAAGATTTAATGTAATTAAAATTAAATTTAAAAATTAGAATTATAACATTTAACATAATTAAAATTTAATTTAAAACTAGAATTGTAATTATAATATTTAATGTAATTGAAATTAAATTTAAAAATTAGAGTTGAAATTATAATATTTAATATAATTGACATTGAATTTAAAATTAGAATTAGAATTATAAAATTTAACATAAGTGAAATTGAATTTAAAAATGGAATAGGAATTGGAATTATAACATGAAATTGAATTTAAAATTAGATTTGAAATTATAGTATTTAATGTAATTAAAATTAAAAATTAGAATTATAACATTTAACGTAATTAAAATTAAAATTAGATTTGAAATTATAAAATTTAACATAATTGAAATAGAACTTAAAATTGGAATCAGAATTATAACATTTAACATAAGTGAAATTGAATTTAAAATTAGAAATGGAATTATAAGATTTAATGTAATTACAATTAAATTTAAAAATTAGAATTGAATTATAATATTTAGCGTATTTGAAACTGAATTTAAAATTGAAATTAGAATTATAACATTTAACAAAATTATAATTATAATATTAAACTTAATTAAATTTAAAACTATAACATTTAACTTATGTTTCCACTAACTATTGTATGCCACATTTCACTTAACATACAATAAAATAAATAGTGAAAATATGTAGTATACTAAGTAAAAACTGATGTTGTTTGTGAGTAATTTACTTTTTATTTTTTTGAAGCATATATGAAAATCACATGTATATTGAACACTCATAAAATTAGAACCCCTTATATTAAATTACATATTTTCAATGACAATCGACAACGTGCAAATCATGTAAAAGTTAAGATATTGGCATTTTATTTGGGTGAAAACAACAAAAAATAAAAACATATAGTATATTAAGTATGAATCTTAAGTATATTTAGTAAAAACATGTAGTATATTAAATGAGAATGTGTAGTATATTAAATGAGAACATATAATATATTAAGTGAAAACAGTTAGTATGTTAAGTGAAAATGCGTAGTATTTTAAGTGAGAACATATAGTATATTAAGTGAGAACATTTAGTATATTAAATAGGAACATTTAGTATATTAAGTAGCAATATTTAGTATGTTAAGTGGGAACACGTAGTATATTAAATAGCAGTGAAAATATTTAGTATATTAAGTGGGAACATTTAGTATGTTATATAGGAATATGTAGTATATTAAGTGAAAACATATAGTATTTTAAGTAGGAATATTGAGTATGCTTAGTGGGAACATGCAATTTATTAAATGGAAACATGTGGTATATTAAGTAGAAACATTAAGTATGTTAAGTGGAAATATTAAATATGTTAAATGGAAACATGTAGTATATTAAATGAGAACATATAGTATATTAAGTGGGAACACGTATTATATTAAGTGAGAACATTAAATATGTTTAGCAAAAACATGTAGTATATTAAATGGGAATATTAAGTACGTTAAGTGGGAACAAGTATTATAGTAAATGGGAACACGTAGAATATTAAGTGGGAACATTTAGTATATCAAGTGGAAACATTTAATATATTAAGTGAGAACACATAGTATATTATGTGTGAACATTTAGTATGTTAAGTGTAAACATATAATATATTAAGTAAGAACATTTAATATGTTAAGTGGAAACATATAGTTTATTAAGTGAGAACATCTAATATGTCAAACGAGAACATTTAGTATATTAAGTGGAAATATTTAATATATTAAGTGGGAATACATAATATATTATATGTGAACATTTAGTATGTTAAGTGTGAACATATAATATGTTAAGTGAGAATATTTAATATGTTAAGTGAAAACATATAGTTTATTAAGTGAGAACATCTATTATGTTAAATGAGAACATTTAGTACATTAAGTGGGAACATTTAATATATTAAGTGAGAATACATAGTATATTATGTGTGAACATTTAGTATGTTAAGTGAGAACATTTAATATGTTAAGTGGGAACATTTAATATATTAAGTGAAAACATATAGTTTATTAAGTGAGAAATCTAGTATGTTAAATGAGAATATTTAATATATTTAGTGGGAATAAGTAGTATATTAATTAGGAACATATAATATATTGAGTGAGAACATTTAATATGTTAAATGAGAACATATAGTATATTAAGTGGGAACACGTAGTATATTAAGTGGGAACATTTAGTATATTAAGTGAGAACACGTAGTATATTAAGTGAAAACGTTTAGTATGTTAAGCAAGAACAAGTACTATATTAAGTGGTAACATTTAGTATGTTAAGTGAGAGTATATAGTATGTTAAGTAGGAGCATGTAGTATGTTAAGTGACAATATGTAATTTATTAAATAAGAACATTTAGTATGTTAAATAGGAATACGTAGTATATTAAGTCATAATATTTGGTATGTTAAGTGAAAATAAATAGTATATTAAGTGGAAACATTTAATATATTAAGTGAAAATATGTAGTATATTACACGTTTTTACTTATAACATTAAATGTTATTAATTACTTTGGATACGTGATAACATATCATTGGTTTATATTTTTAAAATAAAATAAATAATAATTAAAAAAACTTACCATCCTCGTTGAAAAAAGGGCCAACGGGTATTTTTTGACAATAAAAATAATCATATTTATATCATTGAACTCTATTTTTCCTGATTTATATAATGGTAGGGTCATTTTTTACGAAAAAAAAGATTATAAGATGGTCAAAATTAATGTGAGGTACGGCGGTCACTGCCCTCACTTATGAATAGAATCGGCTGTCGATCTTTCTATGTTTTTACTTATAACATTTACTTAAATATTCCCATTTAATATACTATATGTTTCTACTTAATATAAGTGTTAAGATCGCGTAATATATTAAGTGAGAACATATAATATTTAAGTGGGAATATTTTCATTTATAATATTTACGTAATTAAAATTAAAATTGAATTTAAAATTATAATATTTAATGTAATTACAATTAAAATTGAATTTAAAATTATAATATTTAATGTAATTACAATTAAAATTGAATTTTAATTTATAATATTTAGCGTAGTTGAAATGAATTTTAAAATAAAATTTGTAATTATAACATTTAATGTAGTTAAAATTAAATTAGAATTGGACTTATAATATTTAACATAATTAAAATTAAAATTTGACTTTGAATTATAATATTTTATGTAATTGAAATTGAAATTAGAATTAAAACATTTAATATAATTAAAATTAAAATTAGAATTGAAATTATAACATATTACGTAATTGAAATAGACATTGTAATTAAATATAACATTTAACGTAATTAAAATTACAATTGTATTTGAAATTGTAATATTTAACGTAATTAAAATTGATATTAGAATTATAAAATTTAATATAATTAAAATTAAAATTAAAATTATAATATTTAACATAATTAAATTTAAAATTATAATATTTATTGTAAAAGAAAATATTTTTAGTATGTATTTTGTTTTTTTTTATTGATTGTTATCATTATAATAATATTTAATTTATATTTTTAATTTTTTTATCTAATAATATTATTTTCTTTTTCAAAATTTTATTTTTAAACTTAATTGATTTAAAATATATAATTATAATTTTGCGTGTTAATTATATTAATATAAAAGTATATGAAAAAAATAAAAATAACCGATAATATTTTATATTGCTATTCATTTTTAATTACGTCAACCAAGACACAACCGATTATACTATAATCTTTCCCTATATTCTTTTGCCGTGACATTATAATTATGTACGAGTACCCAAACGAAAGAGAAATGGAAATGACAAGCAAGGGCCTTAAGAAATGATACCAATGTTACAATCAAAATCAGGGCCGATAATAAGCTATTACAAGATCGCAAAAAATACTAGAACATCATGTATTATTCCTGTGTAAATGGGGTCAACTCAACAGAATTTTGTAGATCGATACAAGAGGGATCTTGAATGAATTGTGAAAAAACAAATAGCTGTATTTTCTAATAAAAGAATAACAAATATTCTAGAAATCTTTAGCAAAGCCAAAACTAAAGCTATAATTGTTACAGACACACTATCAATGAACTGTACCTTTTGGAAGAATGGGTAAGTTAAAGGCACATTCCCATCTTGTTTCAAAAAAAAAAAAACAAAGAGGCACATTCCCATCTGATAAATACAGTTAATTACAACAGTAGGGAAGTTGAAGCTGAATTGCCGTCGAGAACTGTCTTCTTCCTCCCCACTGAATTTGAAAACAAAGATATAGCAGCGGTATGACTAAGCCTTACAAGCGAGAAACTCCACAAATCAACAAAAGGGAAATCTACCACTCAACTTATATAGTACTGCCTGATGCTGCTTTTATATCTGCAAACATGATCAAATCTTCTCAGTGATATGTTGCAGGACTAACAAATTCGAGGTATGTAGTACTCCAACTAAATCACTCAGGCACACAATCAGTGACAAAATGATTGGATACAATTTCGCTGGTAATTACATCAAATTTCAACATAGGAAGTCTTAACAACCATGATGAAAGAATGAAATGCAAAAGAATGACAAACTAACTGCTATCAAGAGATATTTTTGCTTGTTAAAATGAAGAAATGACACGCATGGTCAAAATGACTTCATTTGTGTGAGATGCAGGTTGCATAAAAATGGCCCTTGAGCACTTGCCTGAATCATGTGAGAATCAAAGCTAAGTTTTGAAAACACTTCACATGCTTGGGAACACAAGTGCTATTGCAAAATCATTAAACTTTTCACATTTGTTCTTTGGCATGTAACGATCAAAGTCAGCTTCCCACCCTGGGGAGTGCCTTGGACTAGTAGAACCCCCTTTTCTACCCAAAAATTGCTGTGGTGTAATACCAGGTTTGAAACTGAGGACTACTAAGGGAACCTTTAAACTTGTTTGTCAGAAACCCATGGACATATAACACCTTTACAGACACTTGCAAGCACAGAAGAGAGTCGTAAGGGCAGAGCTGGAGCTTGATTGCAATTTAAAAGAACACAGCTTGAAAAAGAGGATAGCAGGACATTGGTTATATACAAGAGCAAGCCAGGTCATACCTAACTTTCTTGAAATTGCTAAAAGAATGGTGAAAAAGATTAAAAAAAGAAAGGAAAGAAAGGTTCCTAATTATATTGAATGATTACCAAACACTAACTTTTCTAAGTTTGACCTATAAAGCTTTTTCTGGGGCTGGCAGAGGCAGATAGACCAAAGATGTGTGGTTAACTGCATAGTAGGATAAACTACCAAGACTGCATGGAAACAAACCAAGTAAGAGCATGGAAACATGGTCAGACAAGTGAACATCATGCAAGCAATCGGATAATTGAACAAAATTCATTAATATTCATCTGGTGAATTATGCAAAAGACTGTCCCATGGTCAAACAAAATCGTGTGATCATAGAATTCCTTAAAAATTCACTCTTTCAACTTAAACAATCATCGCAAGCACACTTTCAACTGTATAATGTTGAAGCAAAATTCAGCATCTGGCTCCATATTCTCCACTTAATTTGTTAAAAGTAAACTAGAGAGCACAGGCAATTATGGAAATAATAATCATAAGAAAGCAGGACTAACAAATTACCTTAAATTACAAGTCGCCCTTAGCTTTCTTTCCAGTAACAATCTGGAATATGCGGAGGCCTCTGCTGAATGCTTCATTGAATAGTATCCTCGTCTGCATAGCCTGGAATCCAGGCATCCATGATAAAAATGCCACTGGGGCCATGACAATCACTCCGAACATTGTGTCATATAATCTAGCCACAGAAACCACAGACTGCCACAGCCTAGTCTGCAAAAAGGGCCGGAGTACTTGGGCAATCAATATCAGGCCCCACCCAGTAGGTATAAAAGCTAACAGACTAGTGAAAAGATCCAACAATTTGAATTCTGTGAATTCCAGCAGGGCAACTATCACAAGTATCATAAATATAACAATGAGGAACTGAACTAGGCGGTAGTAGATGTGATCTTGTGCCGCATATTTGTCCCGAGCATAAGCTACTACTGCAAAGATCCCAAAAGCCAGAACAACATAGACCCAAGAAAGCAAGTAAACAGCAATACTGGTACTTCTAGCAGCAATGCCTAGCTGGTATACTATCCCATACTGAAAAAAGAAGAAGCGGAGGTCTAAAATTATCTCCAGTAACTTGCCCCAAAAGCCAGTTGTCCTTAGATGATCCTGCTCCTCGTGCCACCATTTTTCCCAGCTCTGTTCAGCTTTGGCGAAGACACTGCCATGGAACCAGATCCAGTTCATGAAATCATCAAAGTCATATACAGTCTTCAACCAATCAAAGCCAGAAGGATTGAAGGCAAATGGGGCCATTATCCACGAAATAACCAGGAACCAACTAGAGATGGTGAGGGCTATGTAAACAAATGTGCCCTTTGCTATAGCACTATATGATGCATAAATTGTGAGAATCAATCCTAGCTCAATGGCTTTTATAAAGTGGCTGTGCGCATAGAGCCTAAAATTTTCTGCAAAGCTCTTGTGCTGCACAACAAAACCACGCCCAGTTGCCCGATACTTTGCACCACCATGAAGGATAGTACGACCAAAATAGTGACTGCGAGTTCCCATGGAGAATGTGTAGAAAACAGATGAAAGTTGGAGCATCATGGTCAGGAAGTCCCAAAGAGCTTGAAGAAATCCATGCTCAAGAGAATTCTCGACAATCATTGGAAGGGCTGTAAACAAACCAAGTTGGATAATGAACTGCTGATTCAAAATAGTACCAAGTGCTTTATTGTTATTACTGTCATTTGCCACAGCATCCTCAATACCACTAAGAGCCAGATAAAGTCGGCCCCATAAGAATGCATATACGGTCAAAATGATCATCATTGTGTTGAAAAAGAATCCCACAGTAGTGTAAAAGAATGATAACATCCGGAAGAAATCAAGTCTATGACCCAACCTATAGACATCTCTGCTGAGAACTTGCTCACCATTTCCACTAGCAACCTTGGCTTCAAACATGGATATCTGATTCAAACCAACATCCCTTCCCTTGCCAACTTGGATGTACTCGTGATGTGTGACATTGCCTCCTCGTAATGTGCAGTTGAAGCCAGCAAAAATGTCCTCACTGATGTTAATCACTCTGGAAGCTTTACTGAGGCCTCCTCGAGTCAAGAACCAAAACCTGTCAAAGACATCAGGATGGCCATAATGCATGCGGATTTTCAAAGGGTTTGCCAAAACTCGCTGACCCAAGGTGACAAAACTGGTTTCCTGAGCCGACATAAACCCAGCAAGTGACGAAACTGAGCCAGTAAAAACATGCTCCCTGACACCCAAGATGGAAGGTTTCCTGATACCATAATAGCGCCTGTATTCTTCCAACAAATTCCGCATTTTAAGGGCCTCTTCAAAGTAGTTGTCTTGGTTCATATCAATGGTCTGAATTGCATCCCCTCGGGTGAAGATAAAAGCATGATTTTGGTTCTCCGGCTTACCCTCTCCAAGCTTTAAGGGACCAGGCAACTTGACCCTGTAGATTTCCACTTCCTTCTCTAACCGCTGGTCATATTTCACAAGAACAGAGTAATAATCCTTCTCATCCCTCCCTGTGGAAACCTCATCGACATATGCAACTCGAAGGGCTTCATTGTTTTTCATCAGATACAAGATTTCCTCGGCATGAGGATCTTTCTTCTCCTTTTGTTGGCCATATATCTGGCAAGCAACAACATACGTGAATTTCATTAGAGCAGTTCCATACTCGTGTCCCTTGAATAGCATGCCCACAGAACTACTATTTCTACTTAAGCTCCTCGAAGAAGGCAACCTTTCTGAGCTGATACCATCCAAACTGCCATCTCGCCTCATCGAACCAAGTTCCCTAGCCCCTTCCCTAATGTCCATCTCAGAAGCAGAATCAAGAAAAGCTAGCATCTTAAGAGCTCGATAATAATACATCATTCCCCGTGCAGTGCGGGCAAGTGTCTGGCCTCTGTATGATGCCCAAAGCTTGAGATCTTTCAACTTTTCTGTCCAAATTTCATTTTCATTCACCATTCCTTCCCGGCGCATCCTCTCTAAGAAATTCTTCCACTCATCAGCATAAATTGTCTGCAAATAGTACAGGGTGGATATCCCATCTTCATTCTCAGTTCGAAGTTGCTCCTTACTGTAAAGAACTTCTTCATTGTAGTAGGGAGTAAGAACGCTAAATGCCATCATCTTCTCAACTTGGGGGGCATGGGGCATATTCATAAAGAGTGAGTTACTAAAAAAGGCTATTCTGCGCCTTGCTTCAAGATTAACAGGAGTATAATTCATTGCATCCCGTGAAGTCAAAAGTGTGTGCAAGCGCCTGACCTGACAGTAGAAATTCTCATGGCCGGGATCAGGCAACTCAACAGCATTCTCAAACAGCAACCCTTCCATGGCAGCCGGATTACGAGGAGCCAAGCCATCCTCCACAAACTGCTCAGAGCTCCTCTTCTCCACGAAAAAATCTCGAATAGCAATCTCATAAAGGGCCTGCAGTGTGTTTACCACCTTGTTAACATCCTTCTTAGGCTTGTTCAACAGATCAACAAGTTTTATCAGCTTGCTATGAATCTTGGGCAGCACGGTCATCTTGAATGTTCTAGTAAACTTATCAATTTGAAGAGAGTGATCAATTTCTTGAAACAATGCTGTAAGTATGGAATGCTCTTCAGTGTTAACTTTGATAATGTAGAGAATCAAGTGCTTTATGCTATCATAAGCTTCTATCACTGCACAACGCCTATACTCATTCTTGCAGATCTTATACCAAAGCCACTTATCTGGAGCATCCACCAGCTCCTTGGCTTGGCTAAGAGCTAGAAGCAATTCATTGCACAGCAAGATACAAGGCCAACGAATAACTCTTACGTTCCAAGTATTCTGTGGCAGCTCCAACAGCTCGAACTCCCTATCAGAGATGATATCCTCTTCCCTGAAAGTGGTAATTATCTCATTCCATATCAAAGCAAACTTGTGTGCCTCAACTTGGTTAGATTCAAGCTTCTTATAGGGTCTTCCGAGTCCATATCTCAGTTTCAACCGATGAATGGCATCTTTAAACTTATTCTTCAGGTTACCCCTTGCATCCAACAGCTGCTCCTCAGGCATCAGATTAAACTGCATAGCACTCGCAAAGAACTGAAATCTAAGCCTCAATTGCTGTATATTTCGAATCTCGCCCAAATGCTGGAACAACCCCACTGTTGCACCCACCAGGGATGAGTAAATTGAGTACCAAAGCTGCAAATCCATCAAATAAATCAAAAGCACGGGCAGCCACAGTAACCCAACAGCAATTTTGTTGCCTTCATTGAACAATTGAAACCACTCGTAATTCACATCTTTAAGTTTTAACAACTGTTTTGTTGGGCCAATCATGGGTTTAATCTGCAAGAAATAACTGAAGACAAATTTAGTAGCCAACACAATCAGCCAGAACGAACTATACTTCAAATTATCCACAAGCCCTTCTCTCAACCCACGACCCACAAAACTCCTACTCTGAAACCACCAAGTTAATGCATAAAATATCTTCCAATTCGTGTTCTCAAGAAAATTCCTGATCCAAGGAATTATAAACAAAGCTATAGCCAACAACTCAGGCAAGATAAACACAAATGCTGCCTCAAGAAAAGTTACCCAACGGTTATTTGCCTGACTAGTCCATCTACGATCCTGATTCCTCTGCATCCAAATCCTTGCATAAAGCACTCCAAAAACCACAATCCACACAGCTGCAACAACACTTTTCAACAACATCCTCACACCAAGAGCCTTAGTCTCCGTAGACACAAGCCTTCGTTGCATTGCAAAATCTAACAAAGACTGCAAAAATCTTAACGCACTCCAAGTAATAAGAACACTTGAAACACGAACCTGAACACCTCTATCTCTCAAGGCCTGCCACGGGTACTCCCTCTCCTCCCACGCCACGATAATCGCAGCTTGAATAAACAATATCAAAATCACCCACAACCTGTCAAAGCTCCTAAACAAGTTCCAAAATGACCGTTGCTCAACAAACCCAGTTTTGCCCACGTGCTTGGTCTTACTCGACAGCACAAAGAAATTACTTCCCACATCGATCGGCCACTTCAGCTTCTGGAAGCACCTCTTACTCCAAAAATACTCGTTAATATCATCATAATTCCTCCAAGAATAATGCGGCGCTGTTCCGTTCTTGCTACTCTCAACCTCAGCTTTCACCGTTTCGTAAATCGGCTTCACGACACAGTTCAGAAAAGCGTTTTCGCCCGATATCGACGGCATCACAGGCTGCCCCGTATTTTCATCAATGTAATCCTCTAATATTTTGTTCAATTCCATCACCATGTTGTGGAATATATAGCAAATACATTCCGGCATGAACCTAAGATTCGCTGCTTCTCCCCAAATTAGCAGATACAAAGACACATACAAAAGCTCTCGCCTTTGATCTGAGCTCCGATCCGAGAGCCATATGTTCGATTTCTTCCCCAAATAAGAGCACCAACTCGTGTAGTTCTTCAACAGCTTCCGCCGGAACCGTCGTAAAACGCCGGCGTCGAGGGTATCGATGTTGTCCGGCGGCGGAGTGAGGCGCATCTGAGCGTTGGCGAGGTGAAGAACGAGGTGCTCTCGTTGGTTCCGAACGTTGTCCCTTTGGAAGCCGAAGAAGAGTTGGAGCCAGTCTAGGAGGTCCATGTGGGGGAGCCATTGGACGTAAGGCGGCTTGCGGAGGTTGCCGACGGTACGGAGAGCGGCAGCGGCGGCGCGGACTTCGGGGTAACAGAGGGAAGGGTGGTCGGCGAGGAGGTTGTGGACTGGGATTATGTTGTAGGGCTCCTCTTCTTCGGGGTGGGGGTCGGGCCGGGGCCGGCCGGCGGCGGCGCCGTGGCGGAGATTGCTCATAATGGCATATGAAAGAAGAAGAGGGGGCGAAGATGCTGATTAAGAAAATTGAAAATGGGGAAAGAGAGAGATGAAGAAAAATAAAGGCCGTGTTAGCGTGGACAGGCAACGGCCTCGGGCAAAGATGTGGATTTGGGTTTTTGAGTTTTTCTCGTCTTAATTTTTAAAGTAATTGTTATTTTATCCATTGAATTTTGTGTTATTTTCAGTTACACCCCTCTTTTCATTTTGGCCGATATCTATTTTTCTTTTAGAATTAAAAACTTTTGTGTGCCTAAAATTTAGATTACCTTTCTCCTGTTCTTTTCAAAACTAAGGAAAAAAAAATCCTAGTCTGCCATCTCTTCCATTTTTTTTATTTTATTTTAATCGGTGAGGGGGTTTTCTACCTCCACTCTGGTAGAGGTAGAATAAGCTTTTTTGATTTCTCCTAGTCTTCATAGACTGTGATGGTGTATCCTTTGGTGGTTGTTCAAGTCTCTAATGCTGCGATATCAGCTATTTAACTATTGGTTGAGTTTCATTATTTTGTAGTTTCCTCATGTGTGTGAGGGTTATTATATATTACGGAGTGTATTTTTAGTTTTTTTAAAATAAAATCTTTCTGATTTTAGGTTAATAATTTTTCTTTTTAAGGGTTTTGAGAGATTCGTATTTTTCTTTTTGATAAGAGTATATTGCTCTTTTTTATTATTCTTTTTTAAAATCATTTTTTTAATATGAAATATGATTGCTACTTTTTTTATAAAAAATTTATGTTCAGGTAAGTGTTAATAAGCAAATATAAAAATTTATCTTGATAATTCTTTATTTATTGTATTAAAAATTCTATGATACAATATCTTTTTGATGTTCATTAATAATATGATATCCATATTATAAAAAATTAGAATATCTTTTTGATGTTCATTAATAATATGATATCCATATTATAAAAAATTAGATTAACATGGCTATGTTCAAAAAAGGTAGCATTTTATTTGCACAATTTCGATATTATTTAAGTGTGGATTTGTATGGCCATTATGATTTTAATATTGAACCATCCTATCTCAAATATAAATAAAAAAAATTAAAATATCTGCAGCGGATAAAATCTTTAGCATACAATCTACATTGGAATGATAGATTTTATGCAACCATTTAAAACTAGATTCTTAGGCCTTATATTTAAAATGTCATAATTTTTTATTTTTAAAATTAAGAAATAAAATTAACTTAATTGAGGAGAAAAAAAAAGGTAGCATCTTTAGTAAGTTATTATTAGTTCAGTCCGTGATGGGACATGACTCGTCTAGACAACTATTCACTACAAAATAAACAGAAGGAGATTGAGGTCAAATTTTTCCTAGAGAAGAAAAAAAAAAAGAGAACAAAGGTAAGGAACTGCCAATAATGTAATATTTTAAAAGTACATGGGTGTGAAAAATAAATTGGAAAGTTTCGGCCTTTCACTTTCTGGAATCTTCCTTTTCGATTTAAGTTTCAATATATCAAAGAGAAGGTTCGGTATAAAATAACAAAGAGAAGGTTCAGCAAGTTCTCATCGCCGCTTGGACAATTGGGACATACATATCTGTTGTTGCTTAATCCTTTAGATATCTAACTTCAATTCCAAACTCAACGCGCTTCTTTTAAATTTGAATAGCTCCATTCCATCTGCCGAGTCGAGAGTCGCTGGGCCGCGGCAGCGTGTGGGCCCTGCTGCGTCTTGAGCGCGCTTAGATTACTTATTAAATAATAAAAAATATAATTTTTAAAATTATTATTATATTATTTTATCGTTTAATAATTATTTATTATATTAATTTAAAATAAAAAATTTATAATATTAACACTTTTTATTATATCAATATGCAAATACAAAATGATGCCAAAATTATTTAAATAATATTATTAACTAATCACTTAATTTAAAATTTAAAATTATTTAAAAAACAGAATTTAATCTTAAAGATTTATTCTTGTGAGAGAGTCTATTGACCATCAAGCCCCAAAGCCATATCAATTTAGTACATAACATTCATCGGTTTAAATAATAATAATAAAAGAAAACGATAAGTTCAAAAGAAGTATATACTAAGATTCCTATCAATTTTATAACATAAAAGCATCGCCTAGATTTCATTCACAAGATACACTTTCTCCGGCTCTCACTTCATTCTTTTATACAAAAATTACGCAACAAGGACAAGGTAGATGCTTCAAAAGAACGCCATTGCTTAGAATTTCATTCACGTTCATACGACCATCAAAATAATTTACTCATTAATGATTATATATAAATATTATATCATTAAAAATAAATTGAGATTACTTTTATTTCTATTTATAAGCAAAAAATTGCAAATTGCAGTCACTCAACTCTGGTGATATTGATTGGTTGTTTTTCAGCCCCCATTCCAATTTCCTTTGATTGGCCTAACCATCGTGATCGTTTTAAGGTTGGCTTGATATAAAAATTATTATGATTTTAAAGTCAACAGTTATTGTGGAATAAAAATATTAATTATAAATTAAAACAATATTTAACAAATATTTTAATTATTATATTTTTAATAGTCTTAGAATTTTACACATAAGTACGGGAGAGGAAAATAATACCAAAACTAGAAAAAAAAATTGTTGCCAATTATGGAGGTGAGAAGCAAAGTGGGAAATTGGAGCGTAAATCCAAAAATAGAAATGGAGTGCAATTAGTTAATTGTCGGAATTACGTCAACAGAAAAATCTGAAATGAGATATCTTTCAGACAGTCCCTTTCCATTTATGTCAAGATCAACTTACCCATCATGAAGCAGAATTGGGTCCCAGAAGCATTAAGTAGAGAAACAGGAAAAAAGAGACGGACGGCTTTGGCAAGAAAGGGACGACTTTAGCAATAAAAGATAATTGTAGTTGGGCCCAAACTGCGCAAAAGGGGCGATTTGGAAATGGAGCAAAATTAGAAAAAACCGAGAATTTGATTATAGAGCTGGAGGAATAGGAGTCGCCGTTGATCTCCTAATTTCATATTTTAATTGAAATTTTTTTAAAAAGAAGGCAGTGAAAATTTATTATTAGAGAGGAAATAAAAATTTGAAAGAATTAATTAATATCTTATTAATGTCTTTGAATCCCTTTTATAGCCAGGGGAGGGGAGAGCATTTAAGTTAACGAATTTACAACAATACCTCTTAAGGAGTTCTTTATGCTCTTAATAGACTTTTTACAAAAATATATTTTTAATTGTTCCTACATTTATTCCTCATTTTAAAATGTATATTTCACAAAAATTGTGAAATAAATTTAGTATAATGATTTAGAATTTTAGTGTTATAATCTTACTTGTTTTGGTATGATTAGTTTGTTTGTCCTTTCTGTCTTGTTCTTCTTTGTTCTTGCAACGTTAAGTTTTTAGCGACTAATTGGTGATGTTTCGTTTTAAATCACAACTCATATTTTGTTAAAGTTGTTGCTGATAAAAGGATATTTTATTAAGGGAGAAAGATTGGGAAGTCGCAAAACTTGAACCTAAACTTACATCTGTTTAGCTCGATATTGATTTAAATAATGTTTTATTTGGAGAAAAATAATACTTTGGCAGAGAATTTGACCATTGATTTGTTGCAGAAGTGGGTTACTTATTGCTCTTATTAATATTGTTGCTTTGGTAAGACGAAGAGCTTGGTGATGATTTGATAATTTTGTCAATTTGCTGATCTTGCTATTAAAGATTCTAAGCCTGCCATGTGTTGAGAAAAGATAGCAGATTTTTAAATCAAAATTTTTTTAGGTGCTAAGATAAACTTTCTAGTAAGAAGAGGGTTCAGTCTCATCAGCTGAAGGATTTCCTCGTAGGAAGGTTGACTGGTACCAACGCTTTGCACTTGTCTTCTTTGAGGATTCTACTAGCTCTTACACATCTTCATAGATTTTTTATTTGTTTTCTCTTTCTGTACTTTTTAATTTCAAACTTTGTTACTTCTAGGTTCGTTATACTCCTCCCTACGAGTAAATGTTTACTTTAATTGATAAACATGTTATAAGATCTTTTTTGAATATTGTACTTATTAGTTTTTTTTAGGCATATTATGGGGTATTCTTTTAGAATATATTTGGATGATTTTATTATTGACCATATGAGGATATACTTTGGATATATATTGAGATGTACTGAGAGACTTTATATTTATCCTGATAAGAATATACTTGATTATATTGAATATTATCTTTCGGATTTTTTTAGATGTATAATATTGTAACTTTTTTTTTTCTTTTTAGGAAGTACTCGAAGGGTTTTCCTAATTCTTTAGTTTATTTTTATCTTCTTTCCCCTTTTTCTTTTATAAAGAGAGATATATATTTTCCTTTAAGGTATGTATACTAAACATATTTTGTGTATTTTTTGGTATTAAATTAATACAATCTGACATTCTTTTGTCAGTTGTTATATTTTAAATTTAAAATGTATCATAAGTGTAAGTAAATAGTGAATGCTTTTCGTTCCATTTTTTTATAATGTAATATGAGTACTTGTTTTTTTTTGTCTACGCAACTTATTTAGTCATTATTTGATTAGATTTAATTGTATGAATATTCATTGACTTGACTTGCTGTTGGTGTGTTGTTTGAAAGTGGTTGATAAACAATTCACAGAAATTGATAAATGACTTAATTGATCTTAGTGGCATATTCTAGAACTAAGTCATGGCGTTATCAGTTAGCGTTAGAGGAAACAATTTTGTATTTTAGTGCTTCACTGCAATCTTCAAGAGATACGATCTACTTGAAAGAATACGTATGACTAACTGGATTAGTGTTGCCTTTAAATGTTTTGAATTGAGGCATGTGAAAATTAGGGCTTCTTTTAATTCTCGTTTTCTTCTATAAATGGAGACTCTTGCAACTTTCAAATCATTAAGGAATGAGAAGTGCTTAGGGCATGAATAGGATGGCTTTGTAATTGTTTGTCAAATAACTCTTGCATGCGAGCTTTTCATTCTTCCTTTGACAGGTATGATGAAGAAGATGATTTGGCAGTTGTTGTAGTAAGAAGAACTAGTGTAGTCGCAATTGGAAGGACTCGCAGTGATGTATTACGAATCGGTGAATTTGTGCGTACTTGGAGTTGCTAGGTTGCCTGCATATTTGGACTTGTATGCCTTATTATTGCTTGAGTTGCTTATGGTGGCATTACCAGGGGAGGTATGTTTTGTTGCAATGTTGGATTATTATTGTGCAAAATAATGAAGCTTTCGGGGGACTCGTGACGTTGTGCCAATTAGATTCATAGCTCTTTATTTTGCTTCAACATTTCTTGTAAATAGTTCTGCTGCTGTGCAAAGGTCTTGTAAAATTGTTCGATTTTGACCTGCGCGTTGAGCTTTTGTTGCATAGTCGGTATCCAATTAGTAACTTATTGTGGGACTGCTGGTGGTAGTGTATTTGGGGGAGCCACAGCTTGTTAGGCTACAACTTGCTGGTTATAGATTTCATCTTGATCTTTAAAGTTTTGCTCATGTTGCTGGAATGACACTTCATTTGCCTTGAAAGATGCCAGAGTTTGGCGCTTGTCTATACTTGTGTCTCTTATAGTCTAACCCTGAAGCTTTTGTTTTAAGAAAAAAAAAGTAACTTGAAATGCTTGTTTATTCGTGGCAGAGATAATAGCACTTACATCAGTTTTTTAGAATTTTAGAATTATAAATAATATAGTAACTATGAGTTCAAAATTAAATGCTTGCGTTATGGATGATCTTTGCATTATTCATGCGTGATGAAAGTAAATATTTAAAATGCATAAGATAAAAAAGAATTTGAATGAAGAATTAATCTTGTAAGCAAAAGGATCAATTTTATAAGCAAAAAGATCAATTTCACAAGTAAGAGGATCAATTTCGTAAGCAAACCTGCAAGTTGTCCTAACCCTTGCAAAGCTTTTGTCATAGATCATTATGCACCATGAGTTATCGGGCACTGCGAGTTGATGTCTCTTACTTCCAATGAAGATTACTTGTTATAAAAGTTCAATCACAATATAACATATGGTTAATTTAATATGGAATAATAATGTAGTAACCACTTATCCACAACCGATAAGAATAAGTATTTATATATATATATATATATAATATTTATATTTTATTTGTATGTGGATGATTCTTAATTTATATATTGTTATTAGTATTGTTTGTATAGATTAAGGACCTACTATTAGTATTGGGTTTATTTACAAGACTTTAGATTTATTTTAGGGACCAAATTGTAATACTTTAAAAGTTTTATGGGTTAATTCATAAATACTAAAAGTTAGTCTCTTAGTATAAAAATACATATTTTAAACCCTAATTCATTCATTTTTTGTTGAGCTATCCCTTTTAGAGAGAGAAAAGAGAGAAATAGAGAGGAGAGAAAAAGAAAAAGCAAAAGAAGAAGAAAATAAAATTTTAGGCTTTAAGAGGTACATCATAACTCTTTCTCAATTTATTGGTATTAATTAAGTTAATTTCTTTAAGTTTTGATTTTTAAAAATATGTAAAATTGAGGACTTGATGTGGATTTTGTAAGATATATTGAGAATTGATGATGATTATATAGGTAACTTGATAAATCATAAAGAATTACAGAATTTCTACTTGATAGCCTCTTGATCCGAGAGTTTTATAAATTGTTGTACTTCGATTATGATTTTGACTTTTGATAATATGAAACTATACATGTTTAGAATCATTTGAGACTTTGAATCGATTGAAAATTTTAGAAATTAAATTTCTAGTGAATTTACAAAAATGACCCTGAAATTCTAAAAATTTCCTGTGTTAACAGTATGCTACAATGACAAAATATTTTTGATCTGCTAAATAATCTTAAAAAATTATTAATTTCTGGAATATGATAAATTTATATGTCTAATATGATATACTCAGAATTGTGAATTTAGATCAATGTGGTTAAATTATTATAATTTTCTAAAGTGTATCAGTTCATTACAGTATTTGATTAACAAAATTTTAAAACTATGCAATAAAATAATTTTAAAATACTTTTGGCAGAGATTTTGAAGTAAAACATTTATCATGGATTGAGATATGTGTCAAAAGTAATTCTATTGTAGGTTTATAATTTTTGAGTTAGTATATGATTTTATAAATTTGGGAGACTGAATATTATTCAGTAAATATCTTGATCATGTCAGGATAATAATTTAGATTTGATGGTGTTTATGAAATGGATTGTGTAGGAATTATGATATAATACTCATATATAAGAAGGATATATGAGTCAAGAAAGATATATTCTTATTTTAGAGCAATTAGACCTCATTTGATGTATAAGAAAATTTTGTTAAGTGTAAGTGGTCAGAATGACAGGTTTTGAGAAACCAAGTAATTAAACCAATTCGATGTGATAAGTGCAATATGTGTAATTTTGTAAGCTATTTAAAGTATTTTGTGTGAATTGTGAGACTTATAAAATGATTAATCTCCATTGATAGGTTAAGGAGAATTAAGCCTTGTACTCGAAAGTATTAAGAGATAAGTATATTAGACTTTTACTGAAATCACAATAAACATAGTAATTGTTTATATATAATTTTGTAAATGTGCTTAGAAATATGTTTATGTTTATGTTATGCTAAAGTACATTTGATATGAAATGTAAAAGACATATGTTTATAAATGTGAGCATTGACATTGAGCTTAGACATACAAATGTGTATGAAAGTGAGCTTTTAAAATAAAATGTGTTTAACAAAGAAAGTTTTTGAAGTGAAAAATGTCTATGAGATACGTTTTGTGTTTTAAGGATGCTTGAACTCACTATTTACTTAGTAGACACCTTATGTGATTTGTGGAGCCTTTATATGTGGCATTTCCTTCGAGATTGGTATATGTTATGTGTTCCATATGTAGGGACTAGGGAGGATCCTATTGGTACCTAAAGAAAAAGTGAGTCATCACATTCGTGTGGTGGTGTATTAGTGCATGTGAGAGGACTCACCGATGGTGAGGGTGAGGGTGTGGCTCTTACCTTTGGGGCTTGAGCATTATATATGTGTAAGTTAAACCTCACTTGTACTATTCCTCTCATACGGTATGTCATTGACAAGTGATATTTGGCTTATTATGTGATATGTGATATGAAAGTCCTACTAAATAGTAATTGAGTGATGGTATTCCTATTATATGTTTTGAAAAAATGTGTAAACGCTTACCTGACATGTTATTTGATAAGATTATAATTTTGATTTATCACGACATATCATACATATGCATTGTGTATATATATATATATATATATATATATATGTATTTGTATTTTAATATATGAAAAAGTAGTATGCTTACTAAGTTTTATACTTATTATAGTTTATGGTGATTTAAGGTAAATAAGGTACATGTATGCTTAGCGGATTTGGCAAAGCTTATGCTGTCCCTTAAGTTCCCTAAGTTGTTAGGTTGTTAAGTGTTTCATTTGTGGACACGTAGTTTAAGATATTTGATTTATCTGTAATGAATAAATACTTATGTATTATTTTATTAAGTGTGGTTGTATTTGATTTATATTTCACCAAGTATGGCCATGAGTTAATTTTTGTGATGAACCTACTAGCAACTTACTAAGGATTTTTATGTAAAATTCAAGTTTGAAAATTTATACAATATTAATTATGAGTGCACATTATTGAATGAGTGTAAGTTATGTTGTGTGTCAGATCTTTTAAGTCTGAGGCGTGACAAATAAAATCATAAATACTTTGAGAAATAAAATATGATAATGACATATAAGTATAATGTAAACATGAGTAAATACAAATGTAATTCGTAAATAATTATTATTATTGCTATGAAATAATAATTTATATTTAAAATAATATGATAAACTTATCAAGATAACGCTATGATCAATGGGTGATGATTATGTGTTGGTCGAATGATAATAATAAAGTTGAGCCATGAAATGAATAATTCATACTCATAATCCTTAGCATTATATGTCAACATTTATTTATGGAATAAAATAAATATTTGATAGTATGACAAATATTTATATTTAAATAAAGTAATAAAATGAATAAAGTATTGGCATGCTTAATAATTTTTGAATAGTAAATATTATGATCAATGAGATGGAATAAATAATGAATGAGAGAATAATAAAATAATAGTCTATTTATTATTGGCCAAACAATTTGATTTTATAAGTATTTTTTATTATTTAAAATAAAATTATTTTTTATAAATGTAATTTTTTTAATATGATAGCACATATATCAATTGAAAATAATAATAAATCATCACAAGGGTTTAAATATTAAAGAATTAAAAAAAAATTAAAATCTAAAAGATAATAAAATTTTCGTGGGCTATGGTAGTTTCATTTTTATAAAGCCATAGGCCTCATATTATATATATATATTTTATATATTTATTTTATAAAATTAAATAATAAAATAATAATAAAAATATTTTCACCAGCACCTTTTTAGAGGTGTTTTCACTTTTTAAATATATTTTTAAGGGTGGCTCCACACCTTACTTTTTCTTTTGTTCTTTTAATAGAATAACAAATAAAAAGAGAGGGGCTTCTTAATTACAAAAGGCATATTCTCAAATTTTTTATTTTTATTTTTTAAATAAAAATTAAATAGTAGTGCTATTTCACTATTTAATACATTTTAAATAAATCATAATTATTAAAATAATTTCATTAAATAAATAGATCATCTAAAATCAATGGACATAATTAAATGATTCAAAAAAATCATGTAATTCAAATATCCAAATCAAAATCATTATCAAATTATTTGTGATCGTGTGACCTTGTAATTTTGTGGAGATCAAATTGTGACCTTACAATTATATAATTATGGGATTATCTCATGATTCATAAACACTATGATCAAAAATATAAAATTATAACCACACGATCGTGATCGTGTGGCTGTGAAGAAGAAGATCAATGACACAAATTGTAAACATCAGCCAGAACTCTATATGATAAAAATCACAAATGCTAAAGCTGATTGTAAATCGGACGGTCAGTAGCTCATGATCATGTAAACCTGACCGCATGATCTGATCATAATCATAGATCCTTAGAGTTAAATCTCAACCATTCACTTTTTGATCTTAAACTTTGATCATCACTTAATTAGATCAAGTTTCCATAAAACTGAAAATAGATCCAACCGTGTAATCCTTTGAAAATTCTCAAATCAGATGGTTAGCATTTAGACACCATAGCCAAACAAATCATGATGCTTTGTGATATTCTCATGTTTTTCAAGTTAGATGAAGCCTTGAAACAGCAATAGCTTCTTGGAGTTGAAAAACGATTTTTGTTTCAACCAAGAAAGCAATCAATTCATGCTTTTTGAATCAAAACAAAAGAGACATTAAAGATTAATTTATATTCATGGCGTTGCTTTCTAGAATTAAAATGGTGTTTTGCATCAATTCGTGCTTTTCAAATCACAACAAAAGAAGCATTAAAAATTAATTCATATCCATGGCTAATTCCGAGAGCAGCATTTGGCAAAAATGGAATCATGAAAGTGGGAAATGATTACTCACTTCTTTTTTAAAACTGAGATGGTCACTTAATTAATAATCAATTCAATAATTTCAATGTGCATTTAGATGAGAGTGATTGCAACTTATTAATAAATTTTGCATTCAAGCTTTAGAGATCCAAGAATTTGAAAAAAATGGCATCAAATTTGTTGCTTGAAAATAAAGAGATCACCTAATTTTTTTATTAAAATTTTTTATAGACGCGCCATATGGAGACGAGGGGTTTTCATTGGTATCCTAATTTCATTAAAAAAATTTCTCTCTAGCAATAAATTTAGGAGAGCTCTTAGGTTAAAAATTTATAATAATACCTGGTCCTTTATACTCTTAATAAATTTTTTACAAAAAAAATAATTTTTATGGTTTCTACAAGAGCTAACCAAAGTGTAAGGGGAGATGAACGACTTGACATCCAACCCACCCATATTGGTGGAGGATAAACTTTAACCTCGTTGAATATCAGGAGGATTTTAAATTAGAATGTCTGAGATTTGTGGAGCCTTTAGACATTCCAAAGCTTAAATAAAACTCTCCAAAATAATAAACTTGATATTATCTTCTTTTGAGAGACCAAATTATCAAAAAATACAATGAAGAAGGTAAGAGATAAGCTCAAGTACAACAATTGTTCTGTAGTCAATAAAGGAATAGGGGGAGGAATAACAATGTTATGGAATAATGCTACTAACCTTTAGGTTATGTCATTTAGCAAGCGTCGTATTGATGCCCTAGTGATAGATGATGACTCTAAGCTTTGGAGGTACACTAGTATGTATAGATTATCAGAAACAAGTCAAAAAAGACATACGTGGACATTACTCAAGTAATTGGTAGCCCTATCAATGCTCCCATAGATATGCAATGGTAACTTTAACGAGATTTTAAAAATGAGGAAGAAAAATAGAGGGCCACCAAGGGATGTTAAAGCAATGGATGGATTTAGAGAAGCTATTATAAGTTGCAACCTCCAAGACATGGGGTGGAATGGATTCCCATTCACTTGGTCAAATAGAAGATTTGGCCTATAGTTTGGTTGAGAAAAAGCTTGATAGGTTTCATGCATTGAAGAGTAGAGTAAACTATACAATATAACCCAAATCCACCATTTAGTAGCTACAGACTCAGAACACTGCCCAATGAATGTACATAGATGAGTTAAGAAAAATTAAAAGTCAACTTTAAGGTTCCATTATGAAAAGATATAAAACACTCACGAAGAATTCAAGGAAATAGTCAACAATTATTGGGGAAATATTAGAAGGGGAATGGAGGATGCTACTGGCAGCTTTATTAAAGAGTGAGGAAGGTGAAGGTAGGACTTAGTATATAGAGTAAGAAGACTTTTGGTGGAAGACACAACAAACTAGAGTAGCTCAGGGCCAAAATAAATCAGTGTAGAATTGAAAATAAGCAATATGAACCCATAAATGAGATCAAAGATTTGGAGAGGCAAATTGAAAACTTGCTCTTGAAAGATGAGATATATTAGAAACAAAGGTCAAGAGAAACATGACTTAAAGAAGGTGATAAAAATACCAATTTGTTTCATGCAATAGCCACTAGTAGAATAAGGAGGAATGAGATCAAAGGACTAATTGAAGAAAATAGACAGTGCACTGAAGAGAAACAGAAACTAGAACATTCATTTATGCATATTTTACTATTCTTTTAACTTCAACATGGTTACAAGGGAACAAATCATTGAGGTACTTTAAATAGTAGAAACTAGAATAGTAGAGGAGATGAATGAGAAACTTTACAAAGCCTTCTTTAAAAAAGAAGTTATGAATATAATATGGCAATCAAACCTTGCCAAGCTTTAGGACCAAATAAACTCTCGACAAGCTTCTTCCAAATATATTGGTAGATTGTTGGAGAAGACAATTAACACATGTTTGCATATCCTTAATCACCAAGGTAATGTCTTAACTCTGAAGCACACTTTAATTGTCATGATCTTTGAAATGCCTAAACCACAGCAACTAATTGAATTTAGACCAATTAGCTTATGCAATAATAGTTATAAATTCATTGTCAAAGTAATTGCAAAAAACACTGAAATGTGTGCTAAAGACCATTATTTCCCCCCAACTAAAGTGCCTTTTTGCCAAATACATTGATAAGTAATAATATCATTCTAAGCTATAAATGTTTGCAAAAAATTAAAAATAAAAAGATAGAGAAAAAGGGATATATAGCCTCGAAGCTTGATATTAGTAAAGTCTATGACAGTTTCATAGGCAGAGCGCTTGTCATTGAATCAAAAGACTAACTTATTAGATAATATTATCTATCCACTCATATATGTTCAAAATCCACCTAATTTATATTTTATATGAGTCGTGGCATTCTCCCTCACCCAATCACATGACGCTTTTGTCACGGTCTGTCCCAAGCTCAGGGGTTAACCTAGCTCGTATTTGTTGGGGATAAAATATGTATGAGTGTATGTATGTGCAAGTGTGTTTATTACAAAAATACGTATTTAATACATATTTAGCGTAGCAAAATATTTAAAAACATGCAATAAACACATAAACATATATTAATTAAATTAATATATTAATGATAAAAGTGAGAAATTACTAGTACGTGTAACATTTTACATGTAATATTTTGGAGTCCACCTTAAGTCTTACTCGTTGGCAGTTCCAGTTATCAATTTGATAAACTTGACAAATGAGAATAACAACTTCTTAATCTAACGCGAAATTAACCCTTAACCTCAAAATAGCCGATTCTTCTAATCTTGTTCTTTCTCTCCAACAATTGAAGAAAAGAAAAACAACAAATTACTTCTCTTTCTTAAGAGCAATGAAGCAGAAATACAAAGAAAAAATAATACTTATTTCTTTCTTTTCTCTCGAAATTGCTTCATTTCCGTTTCATTTTCACACAAATATATCTCAATTTGTATTAAAATAATAATATTATAATATAATATTAATATAAATTAGCCACCAGACAAATACCATTCCCTTAGCAACATTTTTTATTCCTTAAATAGTATGTATGATATTGGCAGTTCAATAACAGCTGTTACTTAAAACTTAGAATTTAATTAAAAGTAATTCACAACTTGAAAATTTTAAAAATCAGCAAATGATACACTTGTCAAGTACTTTTACATATAATATATACCAAGGTAAATTAAAATTCAATTGAACAGCCACTGAAGGTTAAAATAATAATAAAATAATATATTATATATAATACATAACAATTATTATTTATTATATTATTAATAATATAATATTATAAAATAATATATTTTAAAAGAGATATTATAATTATTTAATAATTAAATAATCATAGTATAAATGATTATTTTATCAATTATAAATAATTATCAAATATATTTTTTAGTGGGTGTCATTAAATTTTACACTTGAGTAAATTGAACCGATGGTTCACAATACGTCACATATAATTTTACAATTAGTGAATAATAATTATTGACTAATTGTTATATTTAACACTTAAATACGAACACGCACGTATTCACGTAGTAGTGTTGGATATTACTGGATTAAACAATTTAATCCAATACTCTGCCCCAATACACAACGAGTATACTCCATATCGTGGGACTCCCTAAGTCCACGCCCGATTTGTCAAATTGAACTATTCCATAAGTTTATAAGCAATGCCTCATACACTCGTCACGAATATTACAAATCAGCACGTTGAACCATACAAATTGTGGTTACAACGCATACATATAGTCCTTCTATCATATATATCTTGGATATGCTGGGACATAGATCAATACCGTCAAATTTTCATGTGCTCATCCATAAAATTATTTCCAGAATGGTATTTTATTGAACAATATAAGCAAACTCTTTGCCATATTATTTAACCCTGTAGAAACATATTTCTGAGTTAACTGCTTATGGCCATAAGACTTTCTTAAGATACTATTTTGGAGCATCTAGATATATCACTCCCTATGAGAGTTGATAGATCTCATATTTGCACACCTCAAACTCCATGAGCATCGGACCATACCTAGTGACACCCAGCGGTTAGACCATGAAAGGTCTCTGACATGCGTGGAACAAAAGCATGGTGGATCACTCACAAGCCCACTGTGATTCTCAGGTTAGAGGACCACGTATACTACTCAACTCGAGAAGGCCTTCCATTGACGGCAATATAGGATGTCTATTGGGGTTTTATGAATATGTTTAATAGTCAGTCCTAACTGAATACCCGTATACTTATACAATCTCCAAGATATTGGTAAGTTAGGAACGACCAACTGTACCCTACAGATATAAACATACACTGATCTATGTGAATTAATGGGATCTACCAATAGACCTGCATTAGTAGAAATAGATTATGAATAATATATTTGAGAACATACTTGCATAATGACGCATCCTAGCAACCCATTGCAACTCTTACTACTATATAATTTATAAGCACATTCTAAGGTGTTTGTCTCGTTATAGACAATGTTCAAACTCTTGGAATATTGACTAACTCTTAGCACCGGTCTAAACTCTTTTAGACCATATCTGAACTTCTTCAGATAATACAGAGTCTGTAATGTAGCAAGCATTAAACCATATAATTAAAAGTATTTAGCGATATAACAAAAGATACTTTGTATATATATCAAATATTTATACAAAACTGAGATGACACGTAGGCACAACCCTAATAGTATTGCACAACATTTCATATAGAGTGACTCCCTAAGTTCACACTCATTTTATCTTACGGTCTAAACTCTTTTAGACCATATTTGAACTTCTTCAGATAATACTCTAATCTGTAGCGTAACAAGTATTAAACCATATAATTAAAAGTATTTAGCAATATAATAAAATATACTTTGTATAAATATCAAATATTTATACAAAACTGAAATGGCACGTAGGCACAACCCTAACAGTATTGCACAACATTTCATATAAAGTGACGCCCTAAGTTCATACCTATTTTATCTTACGGTCTAAACTCTTTTAGACCATATCTGAACTCCTTCAAATAATACTATAGTCTGTAGCGTAACAAGTATTAAACTATATAATTAAAAGTATTTAACGATATAACAAAATATACTTTATATAGATATCAAATATTTATACAAAACTGATATGGCACGTAGGCACAACCCTAACAGTATTGCACAACATTTCATATAGAGTGACTCCCTAAGTTCACACCCATTTTATCTTACGAAACTCTTTAGTAAGTCCATAAACGTTGCGCCCCCCGCCCTCCCCCCACATGCTATGAAAATAACAAAATAGCATGTTGAACCACCCTCACATACACATTATGGAAACAACAAATTAGCATGTTGAATCATACAAGTTGAGGTTAATATATATTCGTATAATCCTTCTGTCATTTATATTCTGGAAGTGTGGAGACATAGATTAGTACCGTCAAGTCTCTATATGCTCAACCTTGAACTTATCTCCAAATTTGTATTTCTATAAATAATATCCGCAAACACTTTTGCGATATTGTTTATCTCACGAGAAAATATTTTCTTAGGTTAATTGCTTATGGCCATAAGACTTGTTGAAATACATTCTTGAAGTATCAGGATATACAAATCACCTATATGAGCTGACAGATCTTATATCTCCACACACCAAACTCCATGAGCATCGAATTATACTTAGCAACACACAACGGTCAGATCATGAAAGGTTTCTGACATGTGTAAAATCTAAGTATGATGGATCACTCACAGGCCCACTGTAGTATTCAGGTTAAGGGACCACAAATACTATTCAACTTGAAAGGACCCTCTATTGATGATTTTATAGGATATTTATTGGAGATCCTAATTGAGTCTGTTCAGTACTCAGTCCTCACTAAATACCCGCATGTCTATACGAGCTTCTATTAATCTCATAGTTTGCTAAGACTAAATATCTAGACTATCCAGATATAGACATATACCAATCTATATTAAATATGATTCCCATCAACAGACTTGCATCTGTGAAAATAGATCAGGAACATAACATTTGAGAATATACTTGCACAATGACATTTCTTAACACTATTTACAACCCTTTACAACTATGTCATTACTAGTATAATTTCGAGTCTTTGTCTAATTTCAGACGAGACTCTAACTCTTTAGATTTCGCTGACTCTTATAACCTGCTAACTCTGAACACTTATAACTTTCAGCGTAGCTAACTCTTAACATTGATCCAAACTCTTTTGAATTAGATATGAATTCTTTTAAATCATACAATGTCTGAAATGTTACAAGCATCTTACCATAAATTTTTAATATTTATAATTTTAATAAAAATATTTATTGTATAAATATTAAATATTTATATAATATTAAAATAATACGTAAGCACTAATTTCAACAAGAATAAATATAATAAACCTTTTATGGAAAGTGTTATGGAGAAATTAGGCTTTGCAAAACTTTGGGTAGAGTTACTCGTAACATATATATCAACCACTACCTTTTCAGTCTTGATCAACAAGGAAATCAAAGTACATTTTTAGGATTAAACCACTACCTTTTTAGTCTTGATCAACAAGGAAATCAAAGGACATTTTTAGGATTAAAGGGGATTAAGGACTTATTTGATTAAGTTTTTTAAATAGAATTTTTGAAAGTAGAACTTTTAAAATTAAAGTTTTTAAGAATAATTTATTAATTGTGTGATTGTTAATTAAATTTTTTTTTTAAAGTAATAAATTGTTTGGTTATATATTATTAAAAATACTTATTTATTATTAAAAATACTTATCTATTATTAAATTATTAAAAAAATACTTTAAAAAGTTTACATTAAAATTTGATAGAGTTCAAGTTTTTTTTATGTCAAATAAATTTTACAATAAAATTCAGTGCAATCGAACTTATTGATTCGGTTCAGTTTTTACAAAGAAAAAAAATCGATCGATGCAAATAAATTAAAAAATAGAATAACCGATTAGTTTTGGTCCGATTTGACCGAAAATTGAACCCAAATTGAAAAACTGGTTAATTAAATAACAACAATTTTTCATTAGCTGGGAAAAAAAATTACAATAAGCTCGCCTGCTACGGATTATTTGTATATAAATTGGAAAAAAAAAACCCTAATCTCATATTCTCATTCCCAGCCCTAGCCTCTCCTCAACTCATCGCTGGTCTTTTTCTCATATAGCAGTAGCATGCTAGCAAGTCATTGGCCGAGCATCGCTATCATCGGCAACAACTCTCTCAGTCTTTCTCATGTCTCGTCTCTCTCAAACTCACTCAACAACAGTTCACTCGGCTCAGGTTTCGTCTCTCACACAACTATCATCGGTCAGTCATCATAGTCGCAACAATTCTCACTTCTCAGCCTCATCATCCGACTCGGGTCTTGTCTCTTAGTCAGCTCTTATTGATCGGCCATCGTAGCATTAGTTAGTGAAGACAAAATGTTGCAGATATTTATTGTTGGAAAACTCTTTGTTACTATAATGATTTCCTCCTTTATGATCTATTTCGGTTTTAGTTTATTTGCTATGTAATTTTGCATTATAAATGATAAACAATATGGACTGGGTTAATTTTATTTTTCTTTTTAAAACTGAGCATTCAATGAATGAATCAATGATGAATGATGTGGGTTGATGCAGTTATTGTATCCCGAATTATTATCAATGATGAATGATTTGGTTAAGTATATTTTGATGAATGACTGGGGAATGGAAAGCACCTCAAATGGAATGGATCAAGTTGAATTTGGATACTGCCATTAAAAGAGAGGAAGCACAAAGTAGGAGTAGGGGTGGTAATCAGAGATGCAAAGGGAGCTATTCTGGAAATGGCAATTATCAACAAAACCAATGATGGGGTGTTGAATATGCATAAGCTCAGGCTGTACAATTTGGCTTGAAAATTGCAGTGGACTCCGGCTATTATCACCTGGTGATCAAATCTAATGTAAAAAACGTGGTTGAACTAGTGAACGGAGGGCTTCATTCTTTAAAGGAGATCAATTAGGTGATTAAGAAAATCTAAGGAATTATGAAGGAGATAGACTAGATTATATGTCATATATTCAGGTGTTGTAATCTAGTAGCTCATAGGTTAGCCACAGAAGCATTCAACTATCCAGATGTTAAATTTTGGTGGGAAAGCTTCTCGTTTGTGTAATTTATGGAATTCTTACTTTCAAAGAAAGAAAAAAAAAAAGAGCTCACTGTCTCATTAATAACAGTATGTTTGGTATGATTTTTGTAAGAAAGATTTACATTATTATAATTTTTAACAAAAAATTATTAATCTTTTGATAATCATTATTAACGTTTTAAAATATATATATATATAATTACTTTAATACATAAGTCTTTTTAGGTAATGTTATAATACAATTAAAATAAAAATTTTAAAATAAAATAAGAGTATGTTAGATAATTTAAATTTTGAACTTTTTTTTAATAGAGATAAAATAATTTTTTAATTTAAAAAATTATTCTTTGATTTACGACCGAATCCTTAAAAAAATTATAATAAAACTTTTGATATTAACAAAACTCTTTTAACCTATAGGAAAACAATAGCAAATAAGTTATAAATCTTAAATAAAATGCAAAAATGAAGATATGAATTCATTACTTCCCCTTTAGTGGAATTTCCCATTTCCCATTTCACAAACATAATGATACGGATATAATAATAATTTCATATTACCCACTTGTACATCTATATTCTTTTTAGGTTTTTTTTATGATTCGTTGCCGCTTCTTTTTCGATTGTTTTGCCTTCAATTACCAGTAATATGACAATGACATGAACGTAGCTTACTAGCTAGTGAGATGAAAATTATCATATGTTGTTTATAGCTTAATCAAAGTCTTATAACAAACGAGCTTTGTTTTGGAAAATCTACCAAATTTTGGAATAAATAAATTACCGACGATGTAAGATTCGTGAAAGATTCTTTATACCAAAAAAGACAAAAAAAAAAAAAAATGACGTCGTATTAATCATTGATGGCAAGTCCATTGTGGTATACTCGGTTAGGATATTCGGCTCTCACCCGAAAGAGTCGGTTCAATTCTCGGCAACGGAATTTCTTTTTTTCAGGGAACTTGCCGCTGCTTGCTTAAATGGAAAAGAGCTGTAAATCATAATGGGAATAAGCATTTTAACGAGCTCTAATTTTTCAATGCTATTGATTAGGAGAATCTTAGTGCTCGCTTAACTCGTTCTTATTATTTGTTATATTATGAATTGCGAACACATTTAAACTCTAAGTAAATTAAATCAAGTACGTTATGTGTTTTTATACATATTTCAAGTATAATTTGAATTTATACATTATAAATAAAGTCAGTTTATTGGATTATGAATCATCATTCAATTTTTAAGTTACCAAACATTTAGATTATCTATTTGTTTTGAAACACTTCATACATTAAACACTTTGTTTTAAAAAAAATAATACTAATTTGAGCAAGCATTTTTGTTTTTGTAAGAAGAGAGTGCTCTCTTACAATTTTAAAGAGTTCTCGAGGCTAATAAGATAATTTTGTTAAATTCTAACTTTTGAGCTTCCATGTTTAACAAGAAAAAATAAGATGGAGATGTAGAATTATAAAAATTAATGTTCTAGATCATTAAGACAATGTTAGGGAGCTGTACATGCAATCCATTTTTTCTAATGCAAAAAGTCAAATTCTTACTATCACTGTTCATATATTCACCCCCTCGATCTGATTTAAGGCATTTGATATACATTTCGGTTTGTTTCTCTACTTCATTTCGAAACTCTTTGAACTTTTCAAAAGTTTCTGACTTGTGTTTGATAAGAAACACATATCCATATCTTGATAGATCATCGATAAAGATAACAAAATATCGAAAACCACCCATAACAGTGTGATTCATTGGACCACATACATCACTATGTATTAGTTCCAATAAATTAGTGGCACGGTGTCCAACACCAATAAATGGAGCCTTGGTCATTTTCCCTTGAATACAAGATTCACACACTGGATATGATTCTATGGTCAGATCAGGTATCCGACCATCCTTAACCAGACGGGATAGGCGTCTTACCCCTATATGACCTAATCTCATATGCCATAATTCTGTATCATTTAAAGTTCTCGCACTATTTTTAGCATTCACTTGTACATTCATGACATTTTCTGTTGTATCTAATATGTAATGCCCATTTATCAACTGACATTCAGCTAACAAAACATTATTCAAATCATACAAGCATAAGGAACGATTCCTAACACGCATATGATATCCTTCATTGTCCAATACAGGAATTGAAATAATTTTTCGGATAATGTTTGGCACATAATAACAATTATTCAATACAACAATTTTATTACATGGAAGCATCAAATTGAAACATCCAATAGCCTCGACCTGTAGGAAATCTCCATTTCCAACACGAAGCTGTACTTCTCCTGGTTGTAACTTTCTAACTTCCTTCAGACCCTGCAACACATTGCAGATGTGAAAAGGACAAGCGGTATCTAATATCCAACCAAAGCTAGCATCAAATGCTAAGGAAATATCAATAAAAGGCAAGTGTATACCTGATAGTGTCTTCTTAATCATGGCAAGGTACTTTGGGCAGTTTTGCTTCCAATGCCCATCCTCACTGCAATGGAAACATTTTCCATTTGCTTTGTTCTTTCGTGGGTGCTTGGATATGTATTGCTTTCGAGGACCCATTCTAGGTGCATGCATTACTTTCCGTTTATTCTTTCCTTTGGACTTCCTAGAAGTCCTTCGGGTAGATGATGAAGCACCCTGAACATCGAGGACCGAGCCCCCTTTGTTCATGTCCTCCTAAGCAGTTATTAGCATGTTATGCAGTTCAGCATAAGTAGGAGTCAATCCTTGCATATTGTAATTCATTATGAACGGTGCAAATAACCCTGGAAGTGATTGGAGAATCAAACTATTCCCCAATCCATTGCTCAGTATGAGATCCATGGTCTCCAGCCTCTCAATGTATGAAATCATTTTGAGGACATGAGGACTTACTGGACTGCGCTCAGGTAGTCTAGCTTGAAAAAGCGATTTGGCAACCCTATACATTTCAAATTGAGGTCGGTCACCAAATAACTCTTTTAGGTGGAGCATGATACTCCCAGCACTGTCCATGTGGACATGCTCTCTTTGGAGCTCCGTAGACATAGACCCGAGAATGTACGATTTGACTTTCAAATTGTCATCCAACCATTTCCGATATATCTTCTTTTCTTCTGGGGAAGCATTATCAGAAATAGCTTGTGGTATGCGCTGATCAATAACATATCCAAGCTTTTCAGAATCTAGAACTATTCTGAGATTCATAAGCCAATTAGCATAATTTTCTGCACCTTTTAGTTGGTGCGCATCAAGGATGCGAGCTAAAGTGTTGTTTGAAGCCATTTGATCTTCACAAGACAAAAGAAAAAAACAAGATGTTAGCGGAATATTTCAATCACTAATAAATAACGTTTTAGATCATGGGTATAATAGTTATACAATTTTTAATCTAAAAACGCCCTCCCACTATTTTACGTAATCCCTTTAATCTCTCAAACGGGAAAACGATAGTTTAAGAATTCTTTAAACTATATAGTGAGAAGTGGATCCCTTTGGCATTTACTTCAGCCGCACACTATAGCGATCTAGGCCTTAGTAAACCCAAAAGGTAGACAACTCTTATCAATTGCATCTCATGCAACTCTTAACACTTGATCCTAAACACATCTTATCCGCACACTTTAGCGATCTAGGATAAGTGTATTCCAGATTTACTTATCAATCATTAAATATATGTTATTGTTATTAACCGCACACTTTAGTGATCTAGGGTAATACTTTAACATATATTTATCACATCTAATGTTTAAACGGTATAGCCCAAGTCACACCAATCAATTCCTCACACTTTAGCGATCTTGGAAAAGAATCGAAGTGACTTGTCTAATACCGTATTGATAAGACGGATCATATTTAACATTATATCATAATGAAAATATTACAATCTGATTAAGAGAGATTTTATTACATACTCATTTCATCCAAATGAATAATATAGATCATTTATACATAAAGAAATACGCAATCACAACTAACCCTCACCAATAGGGCTCCCATTGTGACTATCAACGTATTTTAATGATCACATCATGTTATGAGAACTATTGAAGTACATTACAGCAATAAAATAATTCAAAACATGATAAATAAATTAAAAAAAAAATTCCAGAAACAGTGATGAACGCTGTGGCGCTGAAAAACGGGCGCTGCAGCGTTCATAAAATTAATCCGGGCGCCGGGGCGCCCAGAAGTAAGCGCCGCGACACTGGCCAAATAGTGGGCTGGCACTGCAGCGCCATATATCTAGCGCCTCAGCGCTGGCCATAATATCATCCGGCGCTGCAGCGCCCATATCCCAGCGCCTCAGCGCTCAATTTCAGTATGTGGGCGCCGCAGCGCTCATAGCCTATCGCCGGGGCGCTGGCCAAAATTAGGCTGGCGCCGCAGCGACCTCAAGCTAGCGCCTCAGCGCTGGACACTGTTACTGTGTCTGGTGCACTAAAATCAATTTTCTTCTGTTCCGCCACCCAAATCAACCGATTTAAAACATGATCAAATATCATATAAACAATTTTAAACACCAACATATTTAAGAATTCTTAAAATATCAACATGTTCAATCTTAAACATCAATATGCTTGAAATCAAACATCATCATGTTGTTCATCAATATAACATCAACATGTTAACCACAACAACATCAAACAGCAAACACCACATCAGCATGCTCTGATACCACTTGTTGTGTGATATGGTGTGTGATGTGTATAGATGTGTATAATTTCAAAAATTAAATACGCAACGGAAGTATTCATACATATTAAACAATATGTAACATATTCAAGCATGTATGATCATTCAAGTACATATATATCTCATATATATATTTCATGCATGATATAAAATGAGTAACAAATAAATAACCTACCCGGATATGAAGGTAGCTTTACAATTCTTCAAGAACTCCAGGCTTCAATTTGTTGAGCTCACCTTGAAGTGTTCCCTTGCACAATTCTAGTTCACAACTAAATTCGGTGGGATTGTGAAGCTAGAATGACAGCCTTGAATTTCTAGCAAATGATTGTTTTAACACTTAAAACAATTTGTCCTTATGAATGATTATTACCAAGAGATGAGAAGAATTAGGTGTTTTCTATAGTTCTTTACAACTCTATATGTTGTACCTTGGTAAGCCTTTGCATTTTCTCTCAACACTTTGAGAAAAATACTTAGGAAAAGCTCTCAATTCTCTCTCCTTTCTCCTAGAACGAATTTCACTCTATCTTGCACAAATTGAACCTTTTCAATTCTTTCTTAAGTGCAAAGAATGATTTCTCTTAGTGGTCCACCACCACTTAACCATGTTTGCCATTATAAACATTAATCTATCATATTTTTCACTCACCAATTTGATTCAACCAATTGAATCAATTTCTAGAGAGTAAATGGCATTTAATGAATGTTAAGTGGTTTTACCACTTCCTTAGTGCATCATTTAAGAATTATAAAGTGGTAAACTTTCCTTATTATTAATAACAAGTGCATTCTCCATTAGTAAATGGTGTTTGCCACTTATTCCAATTAATAATAATAATTTGATTAATATATAAAATATTAATAATTCAAAACTATTTTGAATATTTACATTTACCATATATGTATTTACCAAGCAAGGTAAATAGGTAAATACATGGTAAATAATTTATGGAGCAAGATTATGTCACTTGTCAAATTCTTATTGGTTAACAACTCTTGTAAACCAATAATGTATTTTACCTTCAATTATTGACAAGTGAATAATAAAAGGAACCTTGAAACATTTTTCATTTTTTTAGAAATTATTGGATTAATTGTTCAATCCAATTCGCCGCCCCAGTGCACAACGAGTACACTTTATATTGTGAGACTCTCTAGGTCCATGCCCGATTTGTCAGATGAAACTATTTCACACGTCCGTGAACAATATCCCACACATATGTTACAGATATTACAAAACGGCGCATTAGACCATACAAGTTGAGGTTATATCATATTCGTATAATCCTTCCATCATAAATATCCTAGAAGAGCGGAGATATAGATCAACACCGTCAAGTCTCTATGTGCTCAACCATAAACTTATCTCTAGATTAGTATTTCAATAAATAATATCCGTAAACACTTTTACGATATTATTTTTCCGAGAATAAAATTAATTCTTGGATATGTCTGCTTATGGCCATAAGATTTTCTGAAATACAATCTTAGAGTTACATGATATTTTACTCACCCAATTGAGTTGATGGATCCCATATCTGTACACACCGGACTCCATGAGCATCGGACCATACCCAGCGACACCCAGCGGTCAGACCATAAAAGGTATCTAATATGTGTGGAACCAAAGTATGATGGATCACTCACAAGTCCACCGTGGCACTCAGGTCTAAGGACCACGAATAATACTCAACTCGAAAGATCCTCCATTGACGGCTTTATGGGATGTCTATTGGAGATCTTTGTGAGTCTGTTCAATATTCAGTCCTTACTGAATACTTGTATCTCTATACGAGTTTCCACTAAACTCATGGTCTGCTAAGACTAACCATCTGGACTATATAGACATACACTGATCTATATTTATTAAGGTCTTCACTAACAGACCCACATTAGTGAAGATAGATCAGGAACATTAAGTTTAAGAACATATTTGCATAATAATATTTCTTAGCACTATTTGCAACTGATTGCAACTACGTCATTACTAATATATTCTTAGGTCTTTGTCCCATTTCAGACAAGGCTCTAACTCTTTAGATTTTGCTAACTCTTATAACCTGATAACTCTTATCAGTGCTATCTTTTAGCATTTATATATTTTAGCATTACTAACTCTTAGTTCTGATCTAAACTCCTTTAGATCATATCTGAACTCTTTCAGATCATACAATGTCTAAAACGTTACAAGCATCTTACCATATTTGTATATAAAATAATTAGTGATATATTGAAATCATAATTGCATAAACATAAAGCAAATATTTATACACAAAAGGGATGGCACGTAAGCACAAATCCTAACAGTAAGTATGTGTTGAATCAAGAAGAAGAGATTTCCAGTTTATGATGATCGTTTTTACTTTTTATGATTATGCTTATTTTGTGATTTACACGAAATAATTGAGTTGTGTTGGATTTGATTTGAAAAGGACCGGAGGTCCGAATTGGTAGAATTGAGATGTGTTGGAATTAGAAGTGAAATTTCTTTGCAGGTTTACATGGATTTTTTGAAAAATAGGGAAAACTCTATCCGTTTGTTTTTAAAAACTAAGAAGTCGTTTTCATGTATATTACTAGATCTTCTTAGTAGTAACAAGAATTAAAAAGGGGTTCGCCTCGCGGAATTTCTTAACTTACCCAGTTAGGATCGGAGGAACTTCCATCGGGGTGCCCGACAGGGCCACTAGGATCTATAGTAGAGGGTCTCGGGTCGGGTCCTGTCATGATGAATGGTATAATAATTTATTAAAAGTTGTCAGTTGCATTCTAAAAGAACTTATGACGTTCAATAGCCTTTGAGACAATGATGATGACCATCTAATTGACCGAAGCTTGTTTTTTGTTTGTTTTTATTTAGAGTTAATAAGTTGTGATTTTTTATCTTTGTTTTGCTCAAGGACAAGCAAACCCTTAAGTTTGGGGGTATTTGATAGTGATGTAAATGCACTTGTATATTTAGTACTTTGACTTAGTTATTTTGCTCTAATTTATGAATATTTGACTATCTAATTGTATTTTTTTTTTATCACAAATAGGTGCACAAGATAAAATGTGATGAATAACAACAAACGGGAAGGGAAGCGGACGTAAAATGACGAAGATGCGCTTAAAATATGCAAGGTCCAAGACCTAGGCCTAGGCGCAGCACCCTAGGCACTACGACGCCCACTACCCACACTACGGCACCTAGCTGACCATGCACTAGTTTGTGTTTCCAAGTTTTAGCATCGTGACTCAGGTACGACATATGAAATATCATCTCAAAACTCATATTTCAACTTAGATTCGAAGGCCTCAACCTTAGAGTTTCTCATAGCCATAAAAGTACTCTTTTATGACCCAAAACATAGATTTTAGAGAGGCAAAAACACCAAAAAAATAATAATTCACACACAAAATTAAAAGATCAAAGTCAAGAAATCAAGATTCAAGTTCAAGATTTAAGATTTAAGTCAAAAAAGAGAGAGAAGCACATCCATGTAACTTCTTGAATAGTTTTTATTATCTTTCTTTATTATTATATTCTTATTCTTTCTATTCTTTATAGATTGATTTGATACTCTTGATTTTGTGATAAGCTAAACTTGTTGATCTAGTATGTAGCTGGATTTTGTTAACTTTTAGTTATAAACTTAATTTATATAGTTGATTCATTCTATCTTGATTTTAATGCTTTTATGATACTTGATCAATATCTTGAATGTTTGAGGAACTATGATGAACTTGACAAAGGGATTCATGTATTTAGCCTAGGATAGTTTGATGCATGATTATAGGGTAACAACTATGAGTTCTATGTCGAATGGACATACACCTAAATGGCATGTATGGCATGATTTAGATTTGATCTTATTGAATTACATTCTGTTTTAATTACTATAGACATATAGTTGTTAGAATGCATAATATAGTCACCTGACCATCGACAGAGGCTTGTGATGAGATTATTATCTAAGCCAATTAATTCGTAATAAGTGATTAACTAAGAGATTAATAAATTCAATGAAATATTATGGGATAAGTCTATACCCTAGATTATTATCAATTTGTGAGTTTAACCCTTTGTTTATTTGTTATCTAGGTTAAGTTTTAGGTTAATTACTTAATATTCAAATTATAGTTTTTTAGATAAAAGTAAAGTATGTATAATTTTAGTAATTGATTGATAGAAATAGATCACATAATCTCTGTGAGATCGATACTTGGACTTAAAATCATATATTACTTGATATGATAACTTACTTTTGCGATTACCTATGAAAGTATACACCACTTTGATATATGTGAAATTTAAGTATGGTGATTACTCAAAAGACTATTATGGTGCTTAGGTCTAAGACGACAAATATTACTCAACTCAAGAAGTCTATCTATTGATGGTTTTATAAAATGTCTATTACATGTCTTCAAGAGTCTATTTATTATATATTCCTAACTAAATAGTTGCATGCCTATACGAGCTTTGACTAAGCTCATAGTTTACTTGGACTAACCGTCTGGACAATACAGATACAAATATACACTGGTCTAGTGATTTTTTTAGCACTATTTGTAACTTCTTGAACTATATCACTACAATAAATATTCTCGGTCTTTGTCCTAATTCAAACAAGGTTTTAAGGTTTTAGAAAGACTAACTCTTAGTTTTGATCTAAACAACTTTAGATCTATGATGTTTGAAAAGGAACAAGGTTAATACTATATTATAAATAAAGATTTATAAAAATGTATTTTATATAAATATTAACAAAAAATTATACAAAAATGGAATGATGCATAAGCACAAACTCCAATATTGTGTGCTTAAGAAAGCTCATAGAGTCAAGTTTAACACTAGGGAACACAACACCAAAATTACTGTAGATTATATACATTCAGATCTTTAAGGGCTTACTCAAATTATCACTCATTGTGGTGTTAAGAACTTTCTAACATTTATAAGTGATTATTCAAGGAAGCTGAGGGTTTATGTGTTAAAGATTAAAGAACATATATTTGAGACATTTAAAACCTTAAAAACACTAATTGAAAATTAAGCCAGTAAGAGAATTAAGAGACTTAAGACTGATAATGGTCTTGAATTCTACAATACTAAGTTTGATAGATTTTGTGCTACAATAGAGTTACGAAGATTAAATAGTAATATCAACACCATAATAGAATGAACTTGTAGAAATAATGAACAGAACCTTACTTGAGAGAGTAGAATATATGCTGACCAATGCAGGATTGTCTAAAGCATTATGGGGTGAGGCAATAGTCACATAGCCTATTTAATAAATAGAAGCCCCTCACCAACAATTGGCTTTATAACTCTAAAAGAAAGATGGTCAAACAAAATTCCAAAGTTGATGGTATCTGGCTACTCTGCATTTGTACACATTAAACAAGAAAAATTAGAACCTAGAGCCTTAAATGGCATATTCATTGGATATCCAGAAGAAGTTAAGGGATATAAAGTTTTGTTAATGTATTTTAGGGTGTATGCATGTGATTGTGTACATATTGAAAAAAAACTAAAATTATGCATCATATACATGAATTTGGCAGCAGAATTTATCAAGTAATCAACATATACATATGTAGTTGAATTCTTAACAACTTAAGAATACAGAAAACATACCTTTGAAGACCTCCGATGAAGATTTCCAATTCCAAATATCTTTGCTTCAACTTTGAGCTCACCTTGAAGTGCACTCTTGTCCAATTCTAGTTCACAACAATCCGGTGGGATTATAAAGCTAGAATAGCAGTAGTATGATCTCCAGCAACAAGGTTTTGATTACTAGAAAGAAAAATATAAAAGATTTATTTTTCTTTCTTCTTTGGTTTTTCTTACAAGTCTTTGTTCTTTGAAAAACGCTCTCAAAACCAACTATTCTTTTTCCTCTCAACCCTTGCACGAATTTTCATTCACTCTCATGTTAATACACTTGAAACTTAACTATTCTTAGTGCTTACAACACTTCACAAGTGCTCCATCAAAATTAGATTAAGTGGCCAACTACCAAAATAATTTTTGGTGGCCATTTTAATGGTCTAATAAATTTAACCATCAATCATAAAATGGTGCTCCACTAAATTTAGTTTATGTTTCTCAAATTAGGTATATCTTCCATTTAGGAATAAAATAACAAATAAATAAAATCATATTTTATTTATTTAAATAATATTTATTTAATTATTCAAAAACTATTTGAATAATTAATATTTACCTTATTTGATTTTACTAACATGGTAAATGGTTAAATTTATGGTAAAACAATTCATACAATAAAATTGTGCCACTTGTTAATATCTAATTAGTTAATAACTCTTGTCAACTAATTAAATAATATACTTAACATTTAAGTTTAAACAAGTGCACAACCCGAGGAACCCCGAAACATATTTTTGGTTTGCTGAAATTTCTAGGATGGAACCATTCAATCCATTATGCTGCCCCAGTGCACAATGAGTACACTTCATATTGTGAGACTCTCTAAGTCCACGCCCGAATTGTCATATAGAACTCCTCCATACGTCCGTAAACGATACCCCACACACACGTTATGGATATTACAAAGCGGCGTGTTAGACTATACAAGTTGAGGTTATAACATATTCATATAATCCCTCCATCATTTATATTCAAGTAGAGCAGAGATATAGATCAACACCGTCAAATCTCCATATGCTCGACTGAAAGCTTATCTCTTGAATTGTATTTCAATAAATAATATTCCCAAACACTTTTGTAATATTATTTATCCCTAAGGTTAAACTATTTTTCTCGAGAATTATTGCTTATGGCTATAAGACTTTCTGAAATACAATCTATAGAGTATTAGGATATAATACTCACCCAAATGAGATGATGGATCCCATATCTATGCACACCGGACTCCATGAGCATCGGACCATACCCAGCGACACCCAGCGGTCAGACCATGAAAGGTTTCTGACATGTGTGGAACCAAAGTATGGTGGATCACTCACAAGCCCACCATGGCACTCATGTCAAAGGATCACGAATATTACTCAACTCAAAAGACCCTCTATTGACGGCTTTATGGGATATCTATTGGAGATCTTTGTGAGTCTGTTCAGTATTCAGTCCTTACTGAATACCTGTATCTCTATACGAGCTTCCACTAAACTCATGGTTTACTAAGACTAACCATCTGGACTATCCAGATATAGACATACACTAATCTATATATTTGTTAAGGTATTCACTGACAGACCTGCATCGGTGAAGATAGATCAGAAACATAATATTTGAGAATAAATTTGCATAATGACATTTCTTAGCACTATTTACAACTCTTTGCAATTATGCCATTACTAATATATTCTTAGGTCTTTGTCCCATTTCAGACAAGGCTCTAACTCTTTAGATATTGCTGACTCTTATAAGTGCCAACTCTTAGCATTTATAACTCTCAACGTTGCTAGTTCTTAGTACTGATCTAAACTCATTTAGACCAGAGCTGAACTCTTTCAGATCGTACAATATCTGAAACGTTACAAGCATCTTACCATATATAAATATAATTAGCGATTTATTGAAATAACAACACTAGTATAAATATTAAACAAATATTCATACATAATGGGATGGCACGTAAGCACAAATTCCAACAAGTTTGGTGTACTGAACTTAAGCTACCAAAGAGTATCATTAGTAGAGTTATGATGTTCAATGAGTCAATATTATTGGAGATCAATTTGAATTCAAAAGTGAAGTTAAAATTAGTTCCAACAATAGTTTCAACACCAAAAACTATATAGGTTGAAGTGAAACATAATTTGAGATCTAATATGCACTCAGGTTAGCACTTCGGAGATATGACACTTGGAGATGGACAACAAATATAGTTAGTTTCTCTAAGACCACCCAAAAATGAACTAAAACTCCTGAAGTGGAACTTAAAGAGTACCGGTTGGCTAGAGATAGGCTAAGGAGGACAGTTAAGCCATTAATCATGTATGCATATACAAATTTGATAGCTCATGCTTTTAATATTGGTTATACTATTAAATATCATTAGCCTAATACATATAAAAAGGATCTGAGAAATGTGAATAGTGATAAGTGGCAACAAGCTATAGAGGATGAGACTAATTCTCTTAAAAAGAATCAGACATAAGAGTTGATGGTTAAACATAAAAATAAGAGACCAGTTGGGTATTAATGGGTTTACAAGGTTAAGGAAAGGATCTTAGGTGTTGAGCCTTCAAAGTTTAAGGTTAAGCTAGTTGCACAATGTTTCACTCAACAAGAGCGAGTTAATTTTTATGAGATTTTCTCTCTTGTAATCAAGCACTCATCAACAAAGATTTTATTGGCCGTGTGTAGAAATTTAAATTTGCATTTGAAGCAAATAGATGTTAAAACTGCATTTCTTCATAATGAGCTTGAAGAAAAGATATAAATGTCACAGTCACGAGGTTCTGAAGAATCCAGATAAGAAAATCATACTTGCTTGTTGAGAAAGTCTATATGTTGGCTCAAAACGTCTCCAAGGCAATGGCATAAAAGATTTGATGATTTTATGCTTCATTATGGCTTTACCAAGAGTAAGTATGATATATTTGTGTACTTCAAAGTATTGAACAACAATATGTAAATAGATCCGCTTCTTTATATTGATGATTTGTTGATAAGGGCATATTTGTCATATATTCTCTCATGTTCTTATTTTGATATTTTATGAGAATAAATAGCTACTTATGTACATTATTGTCATTTATAGGGACTTGAACGAAATTTAAAGAAGCATTTTATAAGCATAAATAGTTATAACTATTAGAGATAATTATGCTTTAGGGAGTACTCCACAGTCTCGAAAGGCCGATACTCTAGAACTTGTCTTTAATTACCACTTGAGGTGAAATCATAGAAAACACATTAATAGAGAAATGATATTATGTCATATTTGGACCGATTGAGCTTTTTTAGCTTACCTTTTAATTGTATATTTATCCCTAGTACCTTATTTTGAGCCTAATTACTCATTTTTTTTTTGTTTAACCACATTACAAGCCCAAGACTTAAAGTTTATTTATTCAGAAATTTACCCATAACACCATAAACCTTACATTTGCTTAGAAATATTCTTGAAAAGAAAAGGTTGTGATGATATGAGAAAAATAAGTTTGGATGGTATTTGTCAATCTAAGTTTAGCAGTATTTAAAAAAATAAAAAAAAGAAGAAGAAGAAATAACTAATGTGTAATTGAGAATGTGATATAGAGATGATGGATCCAAACAAAGCTTCTAAGTAATTTTGAATCAATGAGAGGATTTGTGATATTAGTGATTAAAAATTGTGGTTTTACTATGGTTTCAAGTTACGACCAATAAGGAGATGACGCGTGATAGATGTGGTTAGGATCAGAGTTGCACGCATCATCAAATGGATAAGTTAGGGCAAAAGCTAGGCACTGCAGTCTAGCTAATCCAGGTCATGATGCTATGCCGAACGAAACCTAGGCGCCGCGGCCCAGGTATGCCAGGCCGCGGCGCGGCGAGGCAGTATTGTAGCACCGAGACCTATTACTTATATATACCTTGTTTTCTGTTTTAGGGTTGTGTGATGTGTAATATACCCTTTGTTTCATTCTTGTTGCTGTATATTTCTTGAAATCTCTAAAACAACTCTTTATAAGCTACTGATCAATAAAATTGAAGTTAGGATCTCGATCTACCATAAGCATATGTAATTGTCAAATCACGTAAATTTATGTGTTTTGTGTTTTTTATTTTATTTTCTATTTTTCTCTAAATCTTTTAATTTTACAATTCAATTTTTGTGAGTGGATTCTTTAACGAAGTTTTAAATTTTTATTATTAAATTATATTCTTTTTATTATAACTTTATTTTAAAACTTTTTAATTACATTTTTTTACAAAATTAATTTAAATATTTAAACCAAACTGTCGAGTTCATATTCTATACAGGTGGTTGATTTCTTTTTGCCCCTACATTTCATTGCCTATAGCCTTGATGTCTTTTAGCAAAGTAATTAATAGTGGGAATGGCTATCTTACATTTGTAGTAAATATACATATAAAAATGTAAATAACATTGATAAAATTATGGATTTGAGTAACTGGTAATTGCCGGTGTTGTGAATGGATGAAATTAGAGATAGAAGGAAAAAAATATAGAAAAGATACCCATATGTTTCTTTGTCAGATCCTCCTAATACATCATGTGGTTGAGGTTTTATTTTAATTATTATATATTTTTATTTTACCAAAAAAATCTAAACTTGCAACAGATGTGACATAGCCCAAGCCTTAATGTTCATGATGTAGAAATTACAGAATAAATATTAAATAAGGCCTTTAAAACATTTATTGATGCACCTTCTTACTTCATCAAGTAAAATATTGAAACGCATGCAACTTTCAACAACCTTTGCCATGTTGTGATTAATTTACAGAAACCCCAATTAGTTTTAGTGTGCAGCGTGAAGGCCCCCTCGAATGGTCCTCGAGTTGGCGTCATTGGGACATCTACCGCGAGGATCTGCTTAAGCAAGTCTTCTCCCAAGGGCTGCTGTTCATTGACTCCCTTGTCGTGTTCCTCTTGCTATCGCGGTTGAGGTGGACTGGAGTCCTCTAGCATTAAATCTAATATAATTTGCTGTTAAATTTAAATTCGATATGATTTATTTGATAAATTTCAAGAGAATATCTTAAAAAAGAAAAAAAAATCTAATCCAATTCAATTTAAAAGAATTAATTAGCATAATGGGTCGCATAGCCAATCAAGAAGAAGGTTTTGTTAGTTGTCATAGAAATTTATCAGCTATTTGTTATGCTTGTGTTTTTATTAATTATTTTTAATAAATAGTAATATCCTGATTTTAAAGAGACAATTAATCATGTTTTACAAAAATATATATAAAAAATAAAATATTAATACTTATTAAAAAATAAAAACGCAAAATCATAACACATAACTATTTCATATGCTTGATGGAGGCGGTGGGAAGTTCGTGTTTGTCGTGATATACTTTTTTTTTTGAAGAAACTTTGTGGGAAGTTAGTGTTTATCGTGACATACTTTGTTACGAAGTTATAAGTCTTTTTCATTTCCAAGAACAATTCTTCCTTACCCCTTCTCTGTTCTCATGAATTATCTTTTACTACATTCAATAAATAGTCTGTTAACATGTTCTCCACCACTTCATATATATATATATAATTTATAAAGAAGATTTTGAATAATAATTATACAAAATTTCCGAATACAAAAACCGAAAAATTAAATTGTCTGTTAACATGATCTCCACCACTTTATATATATATATATATATTATAAAGAAGATTTTGAATAATAATTATACAAAATTTCCGAATACAAAAATTGAAAAATTAAAAGATGTGAGAAATATGCTTAAAACTTTTTCGAAAAAAGTGGATTAGTTGATGGTTATACACTCAGGGGCTTGTTTTGTGTCATAGGATAAGTGTTTATTATTGACTCAAAAGATTAGTATATTAGGTAATGTTGTATATCCACTTTTATATATCTAAGATTCACTCAATTTTTATTCGATGTGAGACATTACTTTCTTTCCCACCCAATCACGTGTCGCCTTTGTTATAGTGTAGCTCAAACTTAAGGGTCAAGTTGGCCCGTATTGCCCACTCTTGGGACTAGGGGATCCACTACTCACGTGGTAATCTCTATAGGTAACCCACATCTCACGTGGTAATCTCTATTAAGGCGATTTTGAGAGCCCACATACGAATGAGAATTTATGTCTACTCTGATACCACTTGTTACAGGCCGAACACTTACCATTGCCCAAAAGACTAGCCTATTAGATAATACTGCATACCCACCCTTATATACTCAAAATCTACTCAATTTATATTCAATGTAGAATGTGACACTTGTCACGCCTTGTTTCATAACTTTAATAGCTTAATTAATTTTGCTAACAAGGTTACATTAATAATCTCACGTATTATTTAATGAGTAACATTATTTATTCATTTGTTTATGGTCTGTTAGAATTATTGGAAAAATAATTTAATTTTTTTTAAATATTTCAAATGTTATATAATTTTTATGTTGTAAGTTATTAGTAATTAATCATTATCATTATGTAATGGTCATCATATATTTATATTAGTCATTAAACTTAGATTAAATGTGTGTGAGTTATAACATTTATATGTTATTATTATGTGACAACTTTTATATATTAAATTATTATAATAGTTACAATATATTAAAATTTTCTTATTGTTAGAATTTTTAGAGTGCACTCTAAAAAAATTTAAGCGATTTATAAAAGTTTTTGTTCAAAAATAATTAAGAATTGGTAAAAGATCACACACATAAAGAGATTAACAATCATACACAAGGATTTTTAAAATAATAATAAAAAATAATAATAATCATACTCAAGGCATGGTTTTGTAATAAGCGCTTACATCTATTATGGATAACGAGATTCTAACTTATTTATTATTTAGTTAACAAAGAACTCTTAAATTACAAAAAAAAAAAATAATTACAAGAGATTACAAAGAACACTCAATAGCCAAAGCTCCCAAGGATTTATAAAACACTCTCTTATACGCTAAACACTTAAGTGCTACTTAAGCTCTTTATTCACTCTACCAAGGCTAGTGCTGCACTCCCAAGGCTTGGAAACACCTCCAACATGCTTCTCAGCCCCTTCTTGATTTCAACTCTCTATTTTCATCCTTTTTTCATTTGTCCAACGCATTCTTGACCACATGTTGACACCTCATTAATCTCCAACTCAAATTTATATTTAAACTAGATTTTGAATCACCAATTTCTAACATTTATTAATATTAATACCTAAACTATTTACACTAAATAAAGGCATACTTACCCTTTATTAGAAGTGTGTGAAAGTGAAGAAAGACAAGAAAGTAAATATACACATACAAATAAATTAAATTAAATATTTTATATATATTATACTTTTAGCAACTATAACTATATGGACTTGAAATTTTTTCCTAGTTATTGTGCTCATCAATAAAGATAGGTGCAAGCATTGAATTATATCTTAAAGTCATATAAATCTGTCTTTATTTGCATCAGGAGAAGACTCTTTGGCTTTAGGACAATGCTAAAACATGTCTCTTCTATGATGAAGGCCAAATTTTCTTACCCTTTACATATATATATATATAATTTTATATTATGCTTGTTAATAATTTTTATCTTATGAATATTTGACAGTATATTTTTTAATATATGATTTGAAATAAAATAAATATACCTAATAATCTAAAGTCAAATATATCTTACATGTTTATTGGTTGCTATTATATTTGCAAATAAATTTTGGTTGGTGTTTCTATTTTATATTTGAGTGAATTGCTTTTAATATAAATAAAAAACATAAAAAGACCATCATGTCATTTGTTGAATAATTAATACGTAATAATGTCATTTTGATATATATCAAATAAATATTGGCTCTCTAATTTTAACTATTTTATGCTAATTTTAATATGCATATTATTCTCAAAGTATTAATTCATCGTAGATCTTATAAATGTTCTATATAAAATCTTATTGGGAAATATGTATTCATGATTTCAAATTATCTAGTTCAGGGATATATATCATTATAATAAACATATGTTACTATGTTTTCAAATGTCATAGAATTTCTTCAAGTTTTTAATTTGAAAATCTAAATATATCTTTGAGTCTTTTTGCAGCTTCTTGAGATAGATAGAGTGTTAATCAAAGCTCTTAAAATTGTATTTTTATAACTGATTATAAGAGCATTTATTCATTAAGTTCCATAAGTTAAAATAACTAAGAAATTTATTTTAATTTATTAATACTTGTTAATCACTAATTAAGATAACTAATATCTTAGTTAGGTAGAATAATCTATTCTACAGTTATTTGCATTCACTTTTTGAGTATTATCTGAAGATAATATTATTGCTAATGCATATTTTAATTCTATATTTAAAAGGGAACAATCTCTTTTAGAATTATATGTAGCAAACTTGATCAGAATTTTTTTAATATATTCAATTTGGGATAAGCCTAATATTTTTCACTTGAGATCCCTTAATACTTTGATTCCAAAGATGTTACTAGCTTCTCTGAGGTCATTCGTATCAAAATAGTTTGATAACTATATTTTATCTCATGATAACGCTCCTACATGATTCTCAATGAGTAGTATATCATTTAAATACAAAACTAAAAAAATCACTAACCGCTCATTTATCTTCTTATAAACACAAGGTTCATCAGAATTTTGATCGAAACCAAATGATTTTATTGCTTGATCAAATCTAATATTCCAAGATCTAGATGCTTATTTAAGCCCATAGATAAAACAACAAAATTTATTTAAATAATTAACTAAAATCAAATTATATTTGAGTTCCGATACTAACAAATAATCCTCTAATACTAAAGTCTTAAAATCATTAAAATAAAGTTGAACAACTCACACTACCTTGGTTGTAACAGCTGTGCCATTTCCTAGTCTAAGACTGATCTCTCATTCAATGAGTGATTTGGTTTCCTAAAACACTTGTAACAAATTACAAATATGATTAGTAGCTCTAGAATATATTATCTAAGAATCTGTAGAATCAACTACTAAATATTTCTCAATGAAAAGAATATTACCAAAAGATGAAGTTGTCCTTTTAACTATTGAAAACTTAACTGAAGAACAGTTTCTCTCCTAATGCCCTTAATGCCATATTGGAAACACTTTCCTTTGGGTCTTACTTCGTTTTTATGAATTTGCATAGATCTTGAATTAGATAATTTTTTGGCTTCTTCTTCTTCATCTTCTTATTACTTTTTCCCTTTAAAATTAAGACCAAAAGAGGAAGACGGGCCCTTAGTCAAGTGACTATTGTAAGCATCTATTTCATCTTGGAGGGGTATTTTCATTAGGTTTTGGAGGGCATTTTTCAGTCAAGATATATTTTGTGCTTTTCAGTTGTAAGTACAATGTCTAAGTTCCTTTTCCAATCCATATAATTATTCTCGAAAAACTTATTTTGATTTAAGATTAATGCTAATGGGCTAAATGAAGACATAATTTTGAAAATTAAATTCATACATTAGCAAACATTATTTTATAGCATGTGAAACTTTTACATGAATGTATAAAATGCATTTATGTAGAACTCTTTAACTACATTATGCATCAATAGTCTAATTTTCATTTAGAATACACTTCCGTAAAGTGGTCGTAAACTGTCGATTCTTTAGCCCTTAGACTTAATTGATAAGAACTTTATAGGAAGGATATCAATTAATCTAAGTTAAGTGTATAACCATTATTTTAATCCTTTATATTTTTTCAATTAAAAATGTCAACATAAGGTAGTCAATTTTGTTAGGGTTGTGCCTACGTGCCATCCTAGATTTGTATAAATATTTGATATCTATACAATGTATATTTTATTAAATCGCTAATTATCTTTTAATAAATGGTTTAATTCTTGTTACACTACGAAATTTGTACGATTTGAAGGAGTTTAGATTAGGTCTAAAGGAGTTTAGACCAATGTTAAGAGTTAGTAGATATTCCAAGAGTTGGAACCTTCTCTGTAATGGAACACAGACATCAAAATATACTAGTAGTAACATAGTTATAAGAGTTATAATCGAGTGCTAGAAAATGTCATTATGCAAGTATGTTCTCAAATATATATTCCTGATCTATTTTCACCGATGCGGGTCTATCGATGGATCTATTTTATACATATAGATATAGATCAGTGTATGTCTATATTTGTAGGGTACAGATGATCATTCCTGGTTGACTATAAGCTTGGAGCTTGTATAGGTATATGGGTATTTAGTTAGGAGTAGATACTAAATAGACTCATAAAGACCCCAATAGACTTCCTATGTAGCCGTCAATGAAAGGCCTCTCGAGTTTAATAGTATATGTGATCCTCTGACCTAAGCACCACAATGGGCTTATGAGTGATCCACCATACTTTGGTTTCACGCATATCAGAGACCTTTCATGATCTGACCGCTGGGTGTCACTAGGTATGGTCCAATACTTATATAGTCCGATGATATGGGATCTGTTAGCTCACATAGAGAGTAATATATCCTGATGCTCTGAGATAGTATCTCAGAAAAGTCTTATGGTCATAAGCAATTTAGTCGGGAAAGAAGTTTTCACAGGGTTAAACAATATAGAAAAGAGTTTGCATGTATTGTTCAATGAGATACCAGTTTAGAGATAGGTTTATAGATGGGCATATGGGGATTTGACGTTGTTGATCTATGTCTTTACACATCCAGGATATAGATGACAAAGACTATACGTATGCATTGTGGCCTCAGCTTGTATAGTCTAATGCGCTGATTTGTAATATCTATGACGTGTACGTGAGGCATTCTTCACGGACTCATAGAATTGTTTCATTTGACAAATCAGGCGTGGACCTATACAGTCTCGTGATATGAAGTGTACTCATTATGCATTAAGGTAGCATATCAGATTGAATAGTTCAATCTAGTAATATCCAGCATGACTTTGGAATACACGTATGTCTGTATTTAAATGTTACATACAATAATTATCTAACAATTTTTGTTTATTAATTGTATTATGATACGCAGCGCATTGTAGGCCTTTGGTTAATTAACTATAAATTACAATAATAAAGTTGATCAAAGGAAAAACAAATTAATAGGGTTTAAGTGTTAAAACTGGTGCTGAATAAGTAGAGCTGTTGTTCTAACTTGTCAAGCCCGTCAAGTTAATGACTAAAGCTGCCAACGAATTGGTCTTTAGGTGAATTCCCAGAAACACGTGTAAAAAGTTACACGTTTGGTGATTTCTCAACGATTTAAATATATTAATTTAATTAATATATTATTAACTTATGTTCATTGTATCTTTGTTATTCTGCTACGACTAAAACTTTTGTGATACGTATTTTATACAATAAACATTGTTGCATATGCATACACCCATACACAATAGATTCCCAACAAGTTTCGCATGAATCTTATATTTTATCTTATTATTTAGAGAAGTCTTATCTAGTAACCAATTCTGATTAATACTCTCCGTAGAGAGCTCACAAGATTTGAGGTAATGCATTAATTTATCTTACTATATGACTAATAATGGAGGTCGTGGGCTTTATGCCTAAAGTTTTCTCTTAATTAATATTTTTAATTCTTAGAGTTTTTAATTTTAATATACCAATTAATTTATAAAATGATGTTCTACTTATAATATCTAATTTTATCTCTGAAAATAATTGATAAGACCGCATCAAATTAATAAATTAATATAATATTATAACTATGACAATAATCTTATCCTAATCTCATTAGAACATTATTGTCACAAATGATGATATATTTTATGCATGGACATAACATGTGAATGTGACACCTTTAATCTATATAATATGTTATTCAAGCAAACAATTAACTAGATAAATAAATACCCATAATTCATGGCTTTTCCTAGAAAGAAACACATTTAAAACTAAACTTAAATTCTTTAAAATCTTTCTTGAAGTCAACTTGAACTCTTCCATAATGTATATCTCCTTTTGCTTGTCTCTTTTTATGGGTTAGGATTTTGTGCATTTTAATTTTTTTCGGTCCAGTTATTTTTAAAAATAAATTGGGCATATTTTATGCTTAAAATTTCTATTAAGCCTTCTTAAAATAAATTTTAAATAAAAAAATTTTAAACCCAATAATTTTAATAAAATAACCCAGATAAAATTTATAAAATTGGACCAAAATTAAAAGGACTTTAAGCTAACTTTGAATTTACAAATACTTTTAAAAAAATAGTCCATAAATAAATTTGGGTCAAATTGGGGACCTAGTTACAAATTCCTCTTACTTATCTCTTTTTATGGGTTAGGATTTTGGGCCTTTTTAATTTTCTTTGATTAACTTATTTTTAAAAATAAATTGAACATATTTTACGCTTAAAATTTCTATTTGGCCTTCTTAAAATAAAATCTAAATAAAAAATTTTTAGAACCAATAATTTTAATAAAATAACCTAAATAAAAATTTATAAAGTGGACCAAAATTAAAAGGACTTTAAGCTAACTTTGAATTTACAAATACTTAAAAAATAGTCCGTAAATAAATTTGGGACCTAGTTACAAATTCCTCAAAGTTATCTAGTCAAACTTTGATTACCAAAAACTCAAGGGGGCTAGGTAAGAATAAATTATTCTATTAGGCCTATTTATAAAATTTACGACCTTATAGGGCCAAATTGTAAACTATGCAAAATATCTTAGCCACAAACATAATTTATATAAACTGGCATAAGTCTATCTGAGAATTTCCAGATGGAACCTAATTCCATCTCATTCTCCCCTACGCCTCCTCACTTTCCTTGCCAATAATTAACTAAAAGCAGAAATTGTGATATTATTCCATCACCCCATTTTGTTACAATTTCTAAGAAAAGAAAAATACAAACAAATATCTAACCATAAATTATTAGGCATAACCATTCATCACATAATTAATAAAAAAATAAATGTAAATTAAATATGCAATTGGGGCCATAATAAATAGCTATTGCCATACATAAAAATAAATTATACATGTAATATAAAATAATGTGGCTCTAATACCAGTTGCTAGTAGTAAATAATTTTTTTTTTCTATATAATAAAATAAAACACAGCAGATGTCAGATCGTCTTGTTCATAATTATATGTATAGGGATAGAAGATTATCTCAATTCTTCGCGTTGGAAAATCTTGAATTGACACCTACAATCTTCTGTACTATCTTTAAGCTTCAAATTGAATGCATGTGGGCACATGGATCTTTTCTTAATCTTTAAAATCACAATACGCAAATCTAAGATAAGAGTAGTAACCAAATTCTTTTTTCACGTAAGAATATATAAAAAGCATTTTTTATGTGGTTATGGTTGTCATTCTTTATTATTCCTTACCTCCCATATATATAGGAATCTCTTTTGAGTATTTAGAGTTTGATTACAATTAAGAATTTAGATTTTGATTAGGATTTAAGCTAGTAGATGGACTATAAGACCTATGAGTTTTCTAGCTCTAACTTAAAAAGTTCAGATCTATTTATCTCATGACACACTAGTTCTTGTAAGTTAACCCTAGGCTATCCACTAAAAGTCAATGATTGTACTCTAATAACCCATATGAAAGTGCACTATGCATTAGGTGAGCATATACATTTTTAATTTTTAATTTACACATCACATGCATAAATATACAGTGAAAAATAAATAAACATCCCACTACGCTAATGAGATATTAGAGAACTTACCCTCGAAGTATGCTTTATGCAGTTCTAGTTTAGGACTTAGTGGAATCCTTTAAACTAGAACAGTAACTTCCTATTCTCAGTGGAATATTCTAATTGAAGCAACACTTGCCCTTTTATCTTTCAGGACTTTATTATGTAACATATTCATACCTTTCACTTGTACTTAACAAAAGAAATGGCCTTGGTTATTTATAGCAATTTTAACTACAAATTCATCCAATGAATTGCCAATTAATGTCCAAGCATGACAATGCCAAACATTTGTATCATCATGCTTCCTTGGATTGGCTTTTATATACTAGCCGAATGTGAAAGGTGTTGATATCCAAAGTATTTGTTAAAAAAACAATTTGATCTAGCCACCACATGCTTGTTTGAAAGCGTAACCTGGCATGCTTTCATTTGCAAAAGAAATGGCCAAATCGAAATGAATTTTGTGGCCACTTAAGTTCCAAAAATACTGCCACCACTTACTTAAACAAATAGCCAAATTCTATTTCAAATGCATGTAATATAATAATGGCTATTTGATTTCATTGAAATAAGAAAATATTTCTTTACATTAAAGAAATATGGCCAATGAATTTGATGCAACAAATGGTTATGAAAAATACAAAATCAAATAGCTAGCCACTACTTATTCATCTACACGTTGGCCAAAATCTTGTTTTTAAATGGCAACTTTTGCAATTTGATTAATATAGCCAATTAATGTATTAACACTTAACAACTAATGGCCGAAATTTTGGTTTCAAATGCCATGATTTGAAAAAAAATTCATTTAATTTTCCTTATCAATTATATAATTTTACAATATTTACCAATTATATATTAAGCCAATGAAACCTTGCCATGTGTCATATTTTAACAAATTAATAACATGATATGTGACATCTAATCGAAAGATAAAAGCGGCAAGTCCTACTTGCTGAGATTGGGAGATTGCGAGCTTAATACTTAAATCCTATGATCTCCTCGCAAGACCTTGAAATAATTTTAATTTTTCGAGAACTTTTAAGATTAAACTATTCAATCCGGTGCGTTACCCCAGTGCATAATGAGTACACTTCATACAGTGAGAGTTCTTATGTTCACACCCTTTTTGTCTTATGGAACTCTTCCGTAAGTCCATAAACGTTGCCTCACACAATAATTAAACAGTGTGTTGAACCATATAAGTTAAGGCTAATATATATTCGTATAATCCCTCAGTCATTTATATTATGGAATAGCAGAGACATAGATCATCACCGTTAACTCTTCATATGCTCAACTCTAAAACTTATCTTTAGATTCGTATTCTCATAACAATATCTGTAAAAACTTTTGCAATATTGTTTCTTACACGAGAATCATTTTTCCTGGGTGTATTACTTATGGCAATAAGACTTTCAAGAACACAATCTTGGAGCATCTAGATATACTATTCACCTAAATCAGTTGATGGATCCTATATCTATATTCACTGGACTACATGAGCATCGAAGCATACCCAACTATACCCAGGGGTTAGACCATGAAAGGCCTATGACATGTGTAGAACCTAAGTATAGTGGATCACTCATAAGTCCATTGTATTGCTCAAGTTAAGGGACCACAAATACTACTCAATTCGAAATGATAATCCACTGACAGTTTTATGGGATGTCTATTGGAGATCCTAATTGAGCTTGTTCAGTATCAAGTCCTCACTGAATACCCACATATCTATACGAGCTTCCACTAAGCTCATAGTTTGCTAAGACTAACAATATAGACCATCCAGATATAAGCATATATCAATCTATATTAAATAAGGTTCTCACTGACAGATCCACATCAGTGAAAATAGATCAGGAACATAACGTTTGAACTATTTACAACCCATTGCAACTATGTCATTGCTAATATACTATTGTGTCTTTGTCTCATTTCAGACAAGACTCTAACTCTTTAGATTTCGCTGACTCTTATAACCTGCTAACTCTTAGCATTTATAACTCTCAGCATAGCTAACTCTTAGCACTGGTCCAAACAAGTTTGGACCAAATTTGAACTCCTTCTGATCATACAATGTATGAAATGTTACAAGTATCTTACAATATATTATTAATATTAACTATTTTAATTGAAATATTTATTGTATAAATATTAAACAATTAATATTCATACAATTTAGAATGGTACGTAAGCACCAGTTCTAACATTATGTTATTAAGTAAAAGTCCATTTAATTAAAACTCATTTTAATTAAATTGGGCTTATTCTTTAGACTAATAATAACCACTAAATAGACCCTTTAATAAATATCTATAATTAAAGTTGGGCTATAAAAAAACTGTCTTACCTCTTTAATTATTTATTTTTTCTTAAGTCACTGAATGCTCTAATGATCATTTTTAACATATCTATATTTGCAAATAAATTCACAAATAAATATTATATTCAATAAATAATATATTAAATAAACTGCGGCCACAGCTTCAAATGATCAAGTACTTAAAACAACTTAGGTGGATATTATTTATTAGATTTCATCTTACAAATATATGTACCTATGACCCATGAAAGTATATCTCCAAGCTATCGAGGTTTTGATCGTTTATATAGATCTTACTTCGTGAGAACTCAAAAGATACAACGCATGAATGTAAGTTCATTACATGCTTAGGATTAAAATTAATCAAGCTTATTAAAGCGATTGTGAATTAAGATCTATGACATTTAGTTAACTAGATCAAAATTCACAATAGTTTCGTTCAATGTAAGATATACACTAATTTTTCTACTCGAAGACTCTACTTTGATGATCAAAGTAAATCATCTACTCTAAGAAGTAGAAAAACTACAACCTTATATAGTGACATGGCCTTTTCATTAATGCCCTCTGTATAAGCATCATATACCTAATACGTACATCACATATTTTATAAACATAAACTCATCAATGTATACTTAATTATATGTATAAATAAACTTTTATTAATCAAATAAAATGTCATTTAACATGCTTTAAGGGCATAAAAAAATATTATATATCCACAATTCACACAATAAATTCTCTCAAAACATAATTTGCCATTTTTTTTCATTCATTTGAATTATCTTGTAAAATTGACCAAGTTCTGACTTTAGCATTAGATTGTTCTTAAAAGGTGTGAGGAGCTCTATTCTTCATCATTGGAATATGGAAAAGAAGAACGAAAGGTCAATATTATTAGGGTTTATGCTTACATGCCATCCCTGTTTGTATAAATATTTATTTTGTAATATTTATACAATGAATATTTTATTAAATCGCTAATAACCTTTATTAAATGGTAATTAAGCTTGTAACATTATAGACATTGTAAGATCTGAATAAGTTCAAATCTGGTTTAAAAGAGTTTAGACCAGCGCTAAGAGTTAGCAATGCTGATAGTTATAAATGCTAAGAGTTAACAGGTTATAAGAGCCAACAAGATCTAAATAGTTAGAACCTTATCTATAATGTGACAAATACCTGAGAATCTACTAGTAATGACATAGTTGTAAAGAGTTGCAACAGAAACTAGGAAATGTCATTATGTAAGTATCTTCTCAAATAAAGAGTTCCTGATCTACGTTCACCAATAAGGGTCTATCGGTGAAACACAATAATATAGATTAGTGTATATCTATATCTGTATTATACAGATGATTATTCTTAGTTAACCATGAGCTTGGTAGAAGCTCGTATAGACATACAGGTATTCAATTAGGACTGGATACTGAACAGACTCATGAGGACCCCTATAGATATCCTATGAAACTGTCAAAGGAAGGTCATCTTGAGTTGAGTAGTATTTATGGTCCTTCGACCTGAGTGCCATGGTGGGCTTGTGGGAGATCCACCATACTTTAGTTCCATGTATGTCAGAGACTTTTCATGGTTTGACCGCTACATGTCGCTGGGTATGGTCCGATGCTCATAGAGTTCGGTGTGCGTAGATATGGGATCCGTCAGCTCATATAGATGGGTTGTATATCCGATACTTCGAGATTGTATCTTGTAAAGTCTTATGGCCATAAGCAATCAACCTAAGAAAAGAGTTTCCTATAGGTTTGAACATTATAGCAAAAGTGTTTACGTATATTGTTCATTAAGATACGAATCTGGAGATAAAGTAATGGATGAAAATATTAGGATTTGATGGTAATGATCTATATCCCACTTATCCATGATATAATGATGGAAGGATTATATGAATATGTAGTAACCTCAACATGTATGGTCTAACGCGCTAATTTATAATATCCGTAACGTGTGCGTAGGGCATCGATCACAGACTTATGAAATAGTTTCATTTGATGAATCAGGTATGAACCTAGAGAGTCCCAATATGAAATATACTCTTTGAGCACTTAGGCAGCGTACCGTATTAAATAGTTCAATATAGTAAAATCTAGCAATTTACTAAGGTTAAGTTAACTAAAGCATATGGTCAGATGGTGGAACCCACTTTAGCTTAACTTGGTAACCTAGTAAAGACATAAATGTAATTTCACTTAATGATTATTTAATTGTTAAATAATTGAAATAAATATTTATTTATTTAATTTTTAAATAAATAATTTTAGTTTAACTAAGGTTAAGAGTTAACCATTTGGTTAAGTTAGATTAACTTTACTTAATGGTTAAGTAAAAGTTAACCTAACTATGGTTAAATTAGTTAACTATGGTTAAAATATTTAAATATTTTTTTCCCTAACTAGAGTTAAGTGTTAACTATAGTTAGAATATTTAAATGTTCATTTAACCTAACTAGAGTTAAGAGTTAACTATGATTAGATTAGGTTAAATTCAAATTGAAATTAAGTGTAATAAATTAAAATTAAATTCATTTGTATAAATAAAATAAATGTAATTAAAATTCATAAGTTTTGTTAAGTTTTCATTTTGCAAAAAATTGGCAAGCCATTACAAAGAGAGAAAAGAGAAATTATTTTCTAATTATTAGATTCAAGAGTTGAATTCATTATTTTCTTTTATAAGGCATAAAACCAAATTAGCAAAATAGGTTTTGATTAATTGATTAAGTGTTAATCAAAAGAAAAAATCAAGAACATAAGTTTAAGTTGTTAAACTTTTGCTGGATCAAAGCTGTCATTCTAGATAATCAAACCCACCATTGTTGATTACTAGAATTGATCAAAGATTATATTTCGGTGGACTTCAACAATTTCCATCCAAAGGCTTCAAGGGTTATTTCTCAATTTTGTTTCTGTTAATTTCTTTAATATGTTATGATTGTGTTTACTGCAATGTTTTAAGTTTCCGCTGCTTGATTATATGTATGAGATATGTATATATTGTTATTAAATACAAAATCCAAATGCAAACACCCATGAATAATCAACTTCCAACAAATATTGATATTTCATCCTTGAAGTTAATTATGGTAACTTCAATGGCGCTGTCTACTAGAAAACTACTTTAATGATCATAGTTGGCAGAAATCTAGCTAAGAATCGATAGAAAAGGTTGGATTGAGAAGAAATTAAGTGAAAAAGATAGATCAGGAAGATGAAATTAATATAGAAGAGTAGAATGCAACGAAAAGTGATATAAATAGCAAAATTTCGGCCTTTGTGTCAAAATACTATCAAAAATCTTGAAACAACTAGAGAAAACTTGGAGAGAAAATTAAGAGTTGAAAGAAAGGTTGATTGTGATGGAAAGTCGTGAAAAGTTGCAAGCTAATGTTTAAGAAGGTCAAACTCACCAAATCAATAATGAGGTTGCGGAAACGATTTTTAAAAAATTTATGTCTATTTTATTTTAGCAACAAGATGGTATAAGAAAAAATACCTCAATCTCGATTTTTCACAGATGTTTTATATTAACACTAGTAAATCTTCCACGTTGTTTCTCCCAAGAATAGACTATTCATATAGGCGAGTTGATAAATTGCAAAAGATGTAATTCTATGTTCTTAATTTTTCTCTTTAAAAAAATTTAGCTCAAAAGAAGTACTAATAAAAAATACGTAAAAATAGTTCTAAAAATCTCATTTTATAGTATAAGAATCCTTATGTTATCTAAATTCTTAATTCTAATAGGATTAGAATAAAATAATATTTTTATAAAATTTAAATTTAAATAATTAAAAGGATAAATATAGTATCCAATATTATCTTTAATTAAATAATTTAGATAATTCATAATTATCTAATTATTTAATTTAAATAATAATCTAATCATTTAATTTAAATAAATAATCCAATTATTTATTTAATTCTATAATTATTATAGATTGGGTCAGTAATTGATTTAGTTCAACAAGTTTAATCAAATTAAACATGGGCCAATAATTAGTTCTAATAAGTTTAATCAAATTAAACTTTGGCCAATTAATATTTTCGATCTAAATTAATTTAATAGTTCATTTCAGTGTTTATGGAGGACCTGATGGACCTATAAAATTAAGCTCCAATAAATTAAATCATTTGATTAAACTCTTTAACCAACTTGATTTTATTTATTAACTTTATATTACTCCACTAAAAATATAAAACTGAACTCTTAATTTTGTAGATAAATTATAAAACAGAAACTGTCTTTGTCCATTTAATAATTATTTCATATAGATCAATCATCCACAAGTGTTCATAATTAGAGCTAGGTCGAGTGTTCGTTAACCTCTCTAATTACATCTTTATCCTTAATCCACATTGATTCTCTTTTGAATATTTAACTTGTGAAATTCACAAATTTATTCTTTTCTTTAACTCTTAAAGAAAACTAAGCGCTCATTATGTTCAAGATCAGAATCAATTATCAATGAAACAACTTATATAACTTCTTCTCAAAATGAGTGGATTTCATATCTGTGAGAAATGTTCCCAGCCATCCATTTTGTTATATTTATAAAATACTTAGCAATTAACTGAAATTTTTTACAGTCTTTCCCTTATAAATTAATAGACATAACTCAATGAACAGAAGTTCATTAATCATTCAGGATTTAGACTAATTCATATATGATTATATTATGATAAAATAAATTCTCTTTACTAATAGAGATTAATAGAGAATTAATTTTATCGTGGTCTAGTTCTATATAATCAATATTATACAAAGTGCCTCAATTTCTATGTCAACACATAAAATTATTCGGATAAGACCATTGTATACAATATACAAATAGACCGCACTTAGTCTATCAAAATAAAGTTTTTATCTTTATTCAGACTAAAGAAAAGTTTATATTATTATGCTTAAACATAATCCTCTCATATATAACTATTATATACTAAGTTTAAGGTTACATATAATAATCAAGAAATTTCATGATATTTGAATAAAAATAATCATAATTGCAAAGACAATATTGAATGAATAACCTCTATTAATTATTTTTAGTAGTATCTAAATACAAATAATCATGCTTTTATAGCACACGTCCAATAATCTCCTACTTGCCCTAAAGCATGTGAGACATGTCTCGTATCCCTAGATCCTCTAAGTGACTCTCAAAACTAGCAGTGGAAAGAGTTTTTATAAAAGGATCAGCATGGTTATTTAATAACTTGATCTTTCTTCACCATGACATCTCATTGGTGAATGATCTCTCTGATCACATGGTATTTACTTTCTATGTGCTTGCCTCTTTTACTTCTTAGTTCTTTTAGAATTTGTCACTTCATCGCTATAAGAATAGAAGATGATAATACAAGCAGATTATGAGTTTTTGAAATGCATTGCCTTTCTCTTGAGTCTGAGCGGGCTAGCTCAAGTTTGATTTAAAGACTCAAAGGGGAATTCTGTGACTTCATAAAATGAATTGTGTGATAGTTTATTGCATAATACATTAGGAACTAGAAGAGGAAGAAAACCACCTCTCATTTATTTTATTTTTTTTCTAAAATAAAACAAGAACGAGACGATTAAAAGCTTCCTAAAAATAATCAATCAAGAGCAAAACCAAATTAGAAGCTACACCCTTAAGGCGGCTGCTCAAGTTTGTCGAAAGACATTAAAGCTAATGATGTTGTACTAGTTAACTAGTCGGAAAGAAATTTACTTCTTTCAAATTAATCAATTAAAAGCAGACCAATGTATTGAAGAAGAGGAGGATAAAGTTCTTTGCATAAAAAGTTTATAATGAACATTACATAGAAAATAAAAGTAGTAAGACATGAAGTGCAAAAAAGAGATAATAAGGAAGATAAAAAGGGAAAGTATATTAACCAACCTCTAATTCTAATTAGTGCTTCAGTAGAGCAAATCTAGAAGAAGTACAAAGATAAAGGCATCTTTTGAAATTCGATAGCCATTTTAACTTTGAAAGACAAGAGGTACCACTCCAAGCATTGTGCTTTCTATAATTAATATGGCCACAATATAAGAGACTGCATTTCATTAAAAGGGAAGATTAATGCCTTGATGAGGAACGACCATTTAGCATAGTTCAAATTGAAGATGAAAATAAAGAAAATGAAAGTATAGAAGGAAACAAAATAAGGTAATGAAGATGAGAATGGGAAATTGATGAAAGAAAGTCTAAAACAAATAGGGCTGATTCACAGCTCTATTTATTATAGCTATAATTTTGAAGAGAAAGGTGAAGATTATAAGACTTAAGAAGAAAAAGAAGACTAGGAGACATAAATGAAAGATTACAAGACGATTCTTAAATTAGGAAGATGTAATGATGAGAATAATTGTTGAAAGGTTTTTTGTGGTAATTCTTCATAAATGGCCACTTGATTTGAAAGGTAATGTCGAAAGATAGATACCTTAATACAGGGGGTGATCAAAGTGTACAAATATAGAATAGCACAGACCTTAACTACCTCAGTTATGTCAATCATATGTGAGCTTAAGGACATAGCATTCTTAAGGGAGGATTTGACTTGTCCATCAATTTCACATTTTGGATCCGTTAGTTATAAGCATTATGATAGTTAAAGTGCTAGTTTAGAAGGTGCTAGTGGATGGATGAAGTAGTGTTAACATCTTGTTTGACCATGTATTTTAGTGAATGAAACTTAATGAGTCAGATATTGGAAGATATGACATCGACCTAATCGTTTTTAGAGAATTAAGAGTTAAGGCAAAAGAAATTATATGCCTACTTGTGAAAGTAGAAGGGAAAGAATTAGTGGCTACATTATTAGTGGTTGATGTACATTCTGCCTATAATACAGTAGCAATAAGGTACTGGTTGCACTAAATAGAGGTAGTGCTTTCCAACTTACGCTAAGTAATGAGGTGTGTATTAGCTTTTAGAAGGGGAATGAAGAATATTAAAGTCTAACAACTGTGGGAAAAGCAATGTTATATAGCATCACTTAAGCCTCTCAAGTCAAAGAAATATAGGAAAAAGTTTTAAATTTTCTCATTTTTGATAAAATATTTTTTGTAGTGCTATTTTTTAAAATAAAAATATAGTGAAGTTCCCTAATTCAGAACCTCCATAATCAATTATCTTTTTGTTCTTGTAGCACTCCTTTGATTAACAAATTATTCTATAATTAACGAATTCACCTTTATTCTCTTGCAACAAAAAATACTCTAATACTCAAGTCAATATTTGTAAAATATTTTTTTTGAAAATACTCATGTGTAAAGGAATATATGCACTAACAATTAGGGTTGTAAGTGTTATAGATTATGATAAATGGTTATGAGTGAATAATGATCAATAAATTATAAAATAATAATCGTTCTATATTTTCATGGCATGAGTTCAATTCCTTTTTAGAGTATGCATGTAAGAATTCAACTTTTTATTAAACCATACTTTAATTGATCAAGTTTTTTATTAATGCTTACACATTGAAACAAAGACTTTAAATGGGATTCCATTAATTCTGAGAAATCCTTATTTATGTTAAACCATGATTAATTAGTTTTATTCTTGCCTCTCCATTATACTTACAACCCATTTGTGGGGCCAATAAACTAACGGGTCTAATTTACCTACATTCCTTGAAACTTGTTCGAATTATGGGACTAAATAAGTCTGATTTTCTTTTTATTTTGATTCTACTCTTTCAACCTATTTAATAATAAAAAGAAACTTCATTATTAAGGCAGACTAGTTAAGATTACTTGAAAATAGGCCCAATAGTAATAAACCTTTATGTCAACAAGCTTTTATAATAAGTAAAATAGTTGTTGTGATTTTATTTATTTATTTATTTTTTGTCTCTCTTTCTTTAAAAAAATATCTGAAATACTTGAAAAGTCTCTTAAATCCTTTAATATGACAAATTTTAAATCTATATTTTGTAAAATGTAGGGGTTTGAGAATTTTTAAATGTTCCGTGTGAATTGGGCTCAATTTGAAGACCGCAAAGCATGAAGTCCAACATTTTAAATTTCCGTGGACCTCTGTTTCTGTGGACCTCCGTTAATCGTCCAGACGCGTTCGGCTACGACTCGATGATATTCCTCAAAAGTAAAATTCTCATTTTGATCAATTGAGTCGAGTTGTTGGTACATCAATTTGCCATTGAAAGCGTTATGGAATGACCATTTTGACTTAAATGCAGTTCTGAACAAGTCGGTCTCTCCGAGTGAAGATCTTTCCACATCATTGAAAATTATGTTCAACAAATGTGGCCTATTGTTTTGGCCATTCCTTCAAGGGTGGTGATCAAACTAATGACACTTCATTATCTCCAAAGACATCTTCAATTCTGCTCAGGCTAATTGAACTCTCTCTTCTTTGCAAAATAGGCTTGCAGCAGATATGAATTTCATCCTTGCTTTGGTTTTTTCTGTGTCTTTGCAGACCATGTGTCACGCCCCAGACCCAAAAGATCCGACACACGACATCACTTACATTCATTCACTGCATGTGCACTCATAAATAATATTACACAAAATTTTCAACTTTCATTCAACACAGAAATCCTTAGCAAGTTGCTAGTAAGTTCAACACTAAAATCAACCATAACTTAACATATAAATATAAACTTCTCTTGACAATATTTAAACATTCATTTCAATTTCTTTCAGAATTATAGCAATTGAATTATGACTGGGACAATTATTAAACCGGAGATACGCAGAGTTTTCTCAGAGATTAACACTCTACTACGTCACCAGTAGCAACTTTGTTACCGGGAGCCCAGAATATATCCATTGCAAATTCTTACTTAAAATCATCCAATAACCACACTTTATAAAACTTAAACCAAATCCAATCCACACACAATGAAATAATACATAAGTATTTATTCAATAGGGACAAACCAAATATCCTATCCCACGTGTCCCCAAATGAAACACACAACAACCTAGCAACTTAGGGAACCCAAGGAACAGCAGAAGCCTTGCCAAATCCACTAAGCCCACATGCACCTTATTTACCTGAAATCACCATAAACTATAATGAGTATAAAACTCAGTAAGCATACTAATTTTTCATATATCAAATACAAATACATATATGTACACAATGCATATGTATGATATGCTGTGATCAATCAAAATCATAATCTTATCAAATCACATATCATGTAAGCGCTTACACATTCTTTCAAAACACATAATAGGAATACCATTACTCAACTACTACTTAGTAGGACTTACATATCACATATCACATAATGAGCCAAATGTCACTCGTAGGTGACATACCGTATGAGAGGAATAGTACAAGTGAGGTCTTTAAATCACACATATATAACGCTTATGCCCGAAGGTAAAAGCCAAACCCTCACCCTGATCATCGGTGAGTCCTCTCACATGTACCAATACGCCACCACACGAATGTGATGACTCACACTTCCTTTAGGTACCAATAGGATCCTCCCTACATACGGAACACATAACATATACCAATCCCGAAGGAAAGGCCACACATAAAGGCTCCACAAATCACATAAAATGCCTACTAAGTTAACAGTGAGTTCAAGTACCCTCAAATCACAAAATATTTCTCATGGACATATTACACTTCAAAAGCTTTCTTTATTAAACACATCTTATTTTGAAAGCTCACTTACAAAAACACATGTATGTCCATGCTCAATGTCAATGCTCACATTCAGAAACATATATTCACATTTCATATCAAAATATACTTTGACATAACATAAACATATTCTTAACCCCATTTGCAAAATCATACAAAACAATTACTATGTTTATTGTGATTTCAGTAAAAAGTCTAGTATACTTACCTCTTAACACTTTCAGCTACAAGGCTTAAATCTCCTTAACCTATCAATGGAGATTAATCCTTTCATAAGCCTCACAATTCACACAAAATACTTTAAATAGCTTATAAAATTATACACAATGCATTTATCATATCAAATTGGTCTAAATATTTGGTTTCTCAAAACCTGTCATTCTGACCACTTACACTTAACAAAAATTTCTAATACATCAAATGATGTCCAATAACTCCGAAATCAGAATATATCATTCTTGACTCATATATATTTCTTATATATGAATATTATATCAAAATTCCTACACAATCCATTCCATACACACCATCGAATCCAAACTACAAACCTGATAGGATCAAGATGCTTACTGAACAGTATTCAATCTCCCAATTTTATAAAATCATATACTAACTCAAAAATTATAAAACTACCACATAATTACTCTTGACACATATCTCAGTCCATGATAAATATTTGGCTTCCAAATAACTACCAAAAGTATTTTAAAACTATTTTATTTCATAACTTTAAAAATCTGTTAATCAAATACTACAATGAGCTGATACACTTTAGAAATTCATAACACTTCAACCACATTGATCCAAATTCTCAATTCCGAGTATATCATATTAGACATATAAAATTATCATATTCCACAAATTCGTAATTTTTAAAGATCATTCAGCAGGTCAAAAATTATTTTCCACTGTATCATACTGTTTACACAGGAAATTTCCAGAATTCCAGGGTCATTTTGGTAAATTCACTACAAATTCAATTTCCGAGATTTTCAGTCGATTCAAAGTCTCAGATGATCCTAAACATGTCTAATTTCATATACTCAAAATTCAAAACCAGAATCGAATCACAACAATTTATAAAATTCCTAGATCAAGAGGTTATCCAGCAGAAATTCCATAATTCATCATGATTTATCAAACTATCTTATAGATCATCATCAATTCTCATATGATCTTACGAAATACACAACAAATCCTCAATTATACATATTTTCAGAAATCAAAACTTAAAGGAATTAACTTAATTAATACCAATAAATTGAGAAATACGTATAATATACCTCTTGAAATTCAAATTTCCAATTTCTTCTTCTTTTTCTTCTTCTTCTCCTCTTTCTCTCTCCTCTATTTCTCTCTTCTCTCTCTTAAAATGGGTAGCTCGACCTAAAAATGGTAAATTAGGGTTTAAAAGTGTATTTTTATACTAAGAGGCTAATTTTTGGTATTTACGAATTTGCCCCCAAAACTTTCAAAGTATAGCAATTTGGTCCCTAAAATAATTCCAAAGTCTTGCAAATAAACCCAATACTAATAGTATATCCTTAACCTATAAGAACACTACTAATAACAATATATAAATCAAGTATCACCAACATACAAATAAAATACGTATATTTATACATATATAAATACTTATTCTTACCAGTCGTGGATACTGGTTACTACAATTCTCCCCTCCTTATAAGAATTTCGTCCTCGAAATTCATAACTTAAGCAAATAGATGAGGATACTTAGATCTCATTTCCTCTTCTCGTTCCCAGGTTGCCTCTTCAACTGCATGGTTTCTCCATAAAACCTTTACCAAATCAATCTTCTTAGTACGAAGAATTTGCTCCTTATTGTCCAAAATCCTAATGGGCACTTCTTCATAAGTGAGATCATCCCTAAGTTGAAGTGGCTCATAGCTTAACACATGTGAGGAGTTTGAAACATATTTTCGCAACATGGACACATGGAACACATTATGAACTCCTGATAATGATGGAGGAAGGGCAAGTCTATAAGCCACATCACCTATCCTTTCAAGGATTTCAAATGGACCAATGAATCTTGGACTCAACTTTCCTTTCTTGCCAAATCTCATGACTCCTTTCATTGGAGCAACCTTAAGAAATACTTTTTCACCCACCTTAAATTCTAGATCTTTTCTTCTATTGTCTGCATAGCTTTTCTGTCTACTCTGAGCCATTTTCATTCTTTTTCTTATCTTCTCTATAACCTCACAAGTTTGCTGGACAATCTCTGGCCCTAAAATTTTTCTTTCTCCAACTTCATCCCAATGCACAGGAGATCTACATTTTCTTCCATACAAAGCTTCATATGGGGCCATACCAATAGTTGATTGATAACTATTGTTGTATGCAAACTCCACTAATGAAAGGTGTTTGTCCCAACTACCTTTAAGGTCTAACACACATGCTCTCAACATATCTTCTAGAATTTGAATGGTCCTTTCAGATTGACCATCAGTCTGTGGGTGGAATGCAGTACTGAAGTTCAACTTCGTGCCCATGGCATTATGTAGGCTCTTCCAAAATATTGAAGTAAATCGGGGATCTCTATCAGATACAATTGACACAGGTACTCCATGAAGCCTCACAATTTCATCAACATATAATTGGGCATACCTATCCATGGAATAAGTGGTGCATATTGGAATAAAATGTGCTGATTTTGTTAGCCTATCAATAATCACCCATATGGCATTGTAGCCCTTTTGTGTACTTGGCAACCCAACTACAAAATCCATGGCTATGTGCTCCCATTTCCATTCCGGTACCAATAAAGGTTTCAATAACCCAGATGGTCTCTGATGTTCTGCCTTAACTTGCTGACATGTCAAACATTGCTCTATAAATTTTGCAATCTCTCTTTTCATATTAACCCACCAATAAATAGCTCGTAGGTCTCGATACATCTTGGTACCTCCCGGATGGACAGTATATGGTGAACTATGAGCTTCAACCAAGATCTCATTTTTCAACTCATCATTATTAGGCACACAAAGTCTACCTTCAAAATGTAGAGCTCCATCATCAAAAATAGCAAAGTTAGGCCTTTTACCCAATGAAATTTCTTCCATAATTTTCTTCAGATGCACATCATTACCTTGTGCTTCCTTAATTCTCTTAATTAGGGTAGGCTGAATGGACATACTTGCAACATAAGCCCTATCATTAGATCTTACCACTTCAATGCCAAGCTTTTCTAAATCCAACAAAATTTGCTTTTGAGTAGTCAAAAGTGCTGCCATATGTCCTGAAGATTTTCTACTCAAAGCATCTGCTACAACATTAGCTTTTCCCGGATGGTAGTTAATCACACAGTCATAATCTTTGACTAGTTCCAACCATCGACGTTGCCTCATATTTAACTCCTTTTGAGTAAAGAAGTATTTAAGACTTTTGTGATCTGTGTAAATTTCACACCTTTCTCCATAAAGATAATGCCTCCAAATTTTCAGAGCAAAAACTACTACAGCCAACTCCAAGTCATGAGTAGGGTAATTCTGCTCATAAGTCTTTAGTTGTCGTGAGGCATATGCCACTACCTTTCCATCCTGCATTAATACACACCCAAGCCCTTTCTTGGAAGCATCACTATAAATCACAAATCCAGCAGAAGCAGAAGGGATGGTTAGTATGGGAGCAGATACTAACCGATGCTTGAGTTCTTGAAAACTTTTCTCACATTCTTCTGACCACTGAAACTTGACATTCTTTCTTGTCAATTGAGTTAAAGGTGAAGCTATCTTAGAAAATCCTTCAACAAACCGTCTATAATATCCTGCCAGCCCAAGAAAACTTCGAATTTCCCCCACATTAGTTGGTCTGGACCAATTCACCACTGCTTCAATTTTGCTTGGATCCACTGAAATTCCCTTTGAGGAAACAACATGTCCCAAAAATACCATTCGATCTAGCCAGAATTCACATTTCTTGAATTTTGCATAAAGCTGCTTCTCCCTTAACACTTGTAGGACTTTTCTTAAGTGTTCTTCATGTTCTCCCTTACTCTTAGAGTACACTAGGATGTCATCAATAAACACAATAACAAACCTATCCAAATAATCCTTGAATACTCTATTCATTAGATCCATAAAGGCAGCAGGTGCATTTGTCAACCCAAATGGCATAACAATAAACTCATAATGCCCATATCTGGTACGAAATGCAGTCTTTGGAATGTCTTCTTTCTTGATCTTCAATTGATGATAGCCAGAACGAAGATCAATTTTTGAGAATACACAAGCTCCTTGCAACTGATCGAATAAATCATCGATTCTTGGAAGTGGATATTTATTCTTTACAGTCACACGGTTCAACTCTCAATAGTCAATACATAATCTCATTGAACCATCTTTCTTCTTAACAAAAAGAACTGGAGCACCCCAAGGTGAAACACTCGGGCGAATAAACCCCTTCTCAAGCAATTCATGTAGCTGTTCCTTCAACTCTTTAAGCTCTACTGGTGCCATACGATAAGGTGTTTTAGATATAGGACTGGTTCCTGGCAGAAGTTCTATCATGAATTCAATCTCTCGATCTGGTGGAACTCCAGGTAAATCTTCAGGGAATACATCTATAAACTCATTCACGCCTGGAACATCTTGGATTTTCATTTCTTCTTTCTTTGTATCCACTACAGTCGCTAAGAAACACTGACAACCCTTCTTAAGACTTTTCCAAGCTTGTAAAGCAGATATTACTTTTGGCAAAGAGCATAACTTAGAACCAATAAAACTAAACTCAGGCTCCCCGGGTGGTTGGAAAACAACTTCTTTCTCAAAGCATTTAACATTAGCATGGTACATAGACAACCAATCCATGCCAAATATAACATCAAAATCATACATATTCAAGATAATAAATCTGCTTGTAGCACCTTATCTCCTATTTCAATTTTACATGATTTTACCACATTTGTAGCACACATCAAATCTCCTGAAGGAGTTGCAACACATAAATCTACACCCAAAGGTTCTGGCACAACCCCCATATTACTAACAAATGCATGTGACACAAATGAATGGGTAGAACCCGAATCAAAAAGAGCTAAACCATGCTGGCCAGATATGGAAATTGTACCTGTCACCACAGAAGGTGAATCATCTGCTTCTTTTCTGGTAAGAGCATAGACTCTTGCTTGAGCTTTCTGATCTTTCTTAAATCCTCCCTGATCATTCTTCATCTCTGGACAATCCTGAATAAAATGACCAATCTTTCTACACTTAAAACAAGCTCCACTTTTCCTGAAACACACCCCTCCATGTGGTCTCCCACATGTATCACATAATGGAAAATCCTTCTTTTCAATGTCATCATTCCTATGCCTCTTCTTTCCTTTCCACCTGTCAAACTTTTTCTGATTATTTTTAACCCAAGGTCTCTTTTCTGATCGATGATAACCCATATGTTTGGACTCAGATGGTGCTGCCAATTCTTCATCCCTTGCTAATATTTCAGCCCTCTGTAATACTGCACTGTAAGTCTGTAGATCAAGGACAGAGAGTAACCTTCTCACTTCTGGTTTAAGACCCATCTGAAACCTCTTGGCCTTACGTGCTTCTGTGTCTACTAAGTGGGGAGCAAACCTAGACAACTCCTCAAACTTCCTCTCATATTCTGTTACTGACATTTTGCCCTGAGTAAGGTGGATAAATTCTGCCTCTTTCTCATCTCTTAGGGACTGGGGAAAGTATTTTTCATTAAATACTTCCTTGAATCTTTCCCATGTTATCTTGTTCTTATCAATATTCAGTGTCCGCATGGTCATCTCCCACCAATGACTGGCTCCCTCCTTAAGCATGTAAGTGGCACAACTTACTTTATGTGAATCTGAACATTCGAGGAGGCTGAATATCTTTTCCAACTCACGGATCCACTCCTCAGCAACCAGCGGGTCTTTTGAGCCTTCAAATGATGGTGGTTGCAATTTTCTGAATTTCTCAATAACATGGAATTTATCATTATGGTCTGCTTTGGGTCGTTGTTGTTGAAGCACATTATTCACTGCTTGAACAATATTTTGGATGGTAGCAGGGTTTTCTCCTGAAGTACTCTCATTCACAGTATCAGCACTTCTAGTAATTCTTGGATTACGCCCCATCTTTTCAAAATCACAAAGATAAGTAAGTAAGATATCAAATAAATCAATATACATAAATAAGCACACATACAATCTTAAGGATTTGGCATCGGCTGGGTTCCCTTGACTAGACACATAAAGTCTACAGAATCATATCTTAGCTCTGATACCACTAAAAGCTGTCACGCCCCAGACCCAAAAGATCCGACACACGACATCACTTACATTCATTCACTGCATGTGCACTCATAAATAATATTACACAAAATTTTCAACTTTCATTCAACACAGAAATCCTTAGCAAGTTGCTAGTAAGTTCAACACTAAAATCAACCATAACTTAACATATAAATATAAACTTCTCTTGACAATATTTAAACATTCATTTCAATTTCTTTCAGAATTATAGCAATTGAATTATGACTGGGACAATTATTAAACCGGAGATACGCAGAGTTTTCTCAGAGATTAACACTCTACTACGTCACCAGTAGCAACTTTGTTACCGGGAGCCCAGAATATATCCATTGCAAATTCTTACTTAAAATCATCCAATAACCACACTTTATAAAACTTAAACCAAATCCAATCCACACACAATGAAATAATACATAAGTATTTATTCAATAGGGACAAACCAAATATCCTATCCCACGTGTCCCCAAATGAAACACACAACAACCTAGCAACTTAGGGAACCCAAGGAACAGCAGAAGCCTTGCCAAATCCACTAAGCCCACATGCACCTTATTTACCTGAAATCACCATAAACTATAATGAGTATAAAACTCAGTAAGCATACTAATTTTTCATATATCAAATACAAATACATATATGTACACAATGCATATGTATGATATGCTGTGATCAATCAAAATCATAATCTTATCAAATCACATATCATGTAAGCGCTTACACATTCTTTCAAAACACATAATAGGAATACCATTACTCAACTACTACTTAGTAGGACTTACATATCACATATCACATAATGAGCCAAATGTCACTCGTAGGTGACATACCGTATGAGAGGAATAGTACAAGTGAGGTCTTTAAATCACACATATATAACGCTTATGCCCGAAGGTAAAAGCCAAACCCTCACCCTGATCATCGGTGAGTCCTCTCACATGTACCAATACGCCACCACACGAATGTGATGACTCACACTTCCTTTAGGTACCAATAGGATCCTCCCTACATACGGAACACATAACATATACCAATCCCGAAGGAAAGGCCACACATAAAGGCTCCACAAATCACATAAAATGCCTACTAAGTTAACAGTGAGTTCAAGTACCCTCAAATCACAAAATATTTCTCATGGACATATTACACTTCAAAAGCTTTCTTTATTAAACACATCTTATTTTGAAAGCTCACTTACAAAAACACATGTATGTCCATGCTCAATGTCAATGCTCACATTCAGAAACATATATTCACATTTCATATCAAAATATACTTTGACATAACATAAACATATTCTTAACCCCATTTGCAAAATCATACAAAACAATTACTATGTTTATTGTGATTTCAGTAAAAAGTCTAGTATACTTACCTCTTAACACTTTCAGCTACAAGGCTTAAATCTCCTTAACCTATCAATGGAGATTAATCCTTTCATAAGCCTCACAATTCACACAAAATACTTTAAATAGCTTATAAAATTATACACAATGCATTTATCACATCAAATTGGTCTAAATATTTGGTTTCTCAAAACCTGTCATTCTGACCACTTACACTTAACAAAAATTTCTAATACATCAAATGATGTCCAATAACTCCGAAATCAGAATATATCATTCTTGACTCATATATATTTCTTATATATGAATATTATATCAAAATTCCTACACAATCCATTCCATACACACCATCGAATCCAAACTACAAACCTGATAGGATCAAGATGCTTACTGAACAGTATTCAATCTCCCAATTTTATAAAATCATATACTAACTCAAAAATTATAAAACTACCACATAATTACTCTTGACACATATCTCAGTCCATGATAAATATTTGGCTTCCAAATAACTACCAAAAGTATTTTAAAACTATTTTATTTCATAACTTTAAAAATCTGTTAATCAAATACTACAATGAGCTGATACACTTTAGAAATTCATAACACTTCAACCACATTGATCCAAATTCTCAATTCCGAGTATATCATATTAGACATATAAAATTATCATATTCCACAAATTCGTAATTTTTAAAGATCATTCAGCAGGTCAAAAATTATTTTCCACTGTATCATACTGTTTACACAGGAAATTTCCAGAATTCCAGGGTCATTTTGGTAAATTCACTACAAATTCAATTTCCGAGATTTTCAGTCGATTCAAAGTCTCAGATGATCCTAAACATGTCTAATTTCATATACTCAAAATTCAAAACCAGAATCGAATCACAACAATTTATAAAATTCCTAGATCAAGAGGTTATCCAGCAGAAATTCCATAATTCATCATGATTTATCAAACTATCTTATAGATCATCATCAATTCTCATATGATCTTACGAAATACACAACAAATCCTCAATTATACATATTTTCAGAAATCAAAACTTAAAGGAATTAACTTAATTAATACCAATAAATTGAGAAATACGTATAATATACCTCTTGAAATTCAAATTTCCAATTTCTTCTTCTTTTTCTTCTTCTTCTCCTCTTTCTCTCTCCTCTATTTCTCTCTTCTCTCTCTTAAAATGGGTAGCTCGACCTAAAAATGGTAAATTAGGGTTTAAAAGTGTATTTTTATACTAAGAGGCTAATTTTTGGTATTTACGAATTTGCCCCCAAAACTTTCAAAGTATAGCAATTTGGTCCCTAAAATAATTCCAAAGTCTTGCAAATAAACCCAATACTAATAGTATATCCTTAACCTATAAGAACACTACTAATAACAATATATAAATCAAGTATCACCAACATACAAATAAAATACGTATATTTATACATATATAAATACTTATTCTTACCAGTCGTGGATACTGGTTACTACACCATGTTTTGGGATGTGAACTCAACTACTCTAAGCATTCTCACAGACAAGGAGGCACTGCTTTCGTTTAAGTCTCTGGTGAGTTATGATCCTTCAAACATTCTTTCTTCGTGGGACTATAACTCCAATCCCTGTAATTGGACTGGTGTTTACTGTGGTGAAGTTAGCCAAAGAGTCAATCGCCTTGATTTATCAGGCTTCAAATTGGCCGGTTCCATAAGCCCTTATATCGACAATCTTTCTTTTCTTGGCTTTCTTCAACTACAAGAAAACCATTTGACGGGAACCATTCCCGATCAAATAGGTGTTCTTTCTAGTTTAATGGTTTTAAATTTGAGCTCTAACAGCATCAAATGTGTTATACCACGAAACATGACCATGTGCCTAAATCTCGGGACCCTTGACTTAACAGGAAATGAAATCTCAGGAACAATTCCAGAAGGACTTGGCCTTCTCTTTAATCTTAAAATTCTGAAGTTGGGTCAAAACCAACTTTCAGATATGATCCCGCCATCCATTTCGAACCTTTCCTCTATCTTAACTCTGAATTTAGGCACCAATAAACTTAGAGGTACGATTCCCCGGGATTTAGGTCGCCTTCAAAATTTAAGATTTCTTGATCTTAGTATCAATTATCTTGTGGGCACTGTTCCACATTCTGTGTACAACATTTCCTCTTTGATTCATTTTGCCCTAGCTTCAAACCAACTGTGGGGTGAAGTTCCGAGTGATGTAGGAGATAGACTCCCAAATCTTTTATATTTCAATTTCTGCATCAACAAATTCACTGGTTCATTTCTTCAGTCGCTGCATAATTTGACCAAGATACGGGAAATTCGTTTGGCACATAACTTAGTGGGTGGATCAGTACCATCGGGTTTAGACAACCTTCCAGAACTTCGACTGTATAATATTGGGTTTAATCAGATATCAAGCTCGGGTGATGAGGGCCTCAACTTCATCACTTCTCTAAAAAACAGTTCCCGTCTTCAGTTCCTTGCCATTGATGGCAATCTTCTGGAGGGTGTCATTCCAGATTCCATTGGGAATCTCTCAACTTCTCTTACACATTTATATATGGGAGACAATTACATATATGGACAAATCCCTGCCTCAATTAGTCACCTTAGCAGCTTGGGTTTGCTAAACTTGAGCCATAATTTCATTTCTGGTGAAATTCCTCCAGAACTTGGCCAGCTTAAGGAGATGCAGGAGCTATATTTGGCTGGAAATAAATTTTCTGGAAACATCCCCGACTCCATTGGTAATCTCAGAAAACTAAGTTCCGTTGATCTATCTGCTAATAATTTGATGGGAAGAATACCGACTACTTTTTTTGGTTTGCAGAGATTGCTGTCGATAGATCTATCCAACAACAGGCTCAGTGGGAGCATACCAATAGAAATTTTTAGTCTATCCAGTTTGAATATTCTCCTTAACCTATCCAATAATTTATTAAATGGACCGCTGTCTCAAGGAATCGAGGAACTCAAAAAGGTTGTCTCAATTGACCTCTCTACTAATAATTTATCTGGAAGCATCCCTAATTCTATCAGAAGCTGTGAGAGTTTGCAGAAATTATTTTTGGAAAATAACATGTTCTCAGGCTCCATACCAGATGCTCTAGCGGAAATAAAGGGCTTGGAAATTCTTGACCTTTCCACAAACCAGCTTTCAGGCGTAATACCAAACAGTATTCAAAACCTACAGCCTCTTCAATTGTTGAACCTCTCCTTCAACAGCCTGGAAGGACTTGCTCCCAGGGAAGGGATCTTTAAAAATCTATCCAAAGTTCACATGGAAGGAAACTCAAAGCTTTGTTTGAATCTTCCTTGCGAGGATAATAGAGGTAACAAAAGTTCCACTCCTGTATATATTATCACCACAGCCACTGTTGCAGTCATAATATGCGCATTACTTGGACTGACATTTTGTATTAGAAAAAGGAAACCGAAAATGGTCCACACATCAGAGCCGCTTAAAGTTCAGCATATGTTAGTTTCTTATGATGAACTTCGTACAGCAACAGGGAATTTTAACCAGGAAAATCTTATTGGGAATGGGAGTTTTGGGTCAGTTTACAAAGGCAATCTCAAAGGAGGGGCTGTTGTAGCAGTTAAGGTGCTCGACATAGAGAGAAACAGAACTTGGAACAGTTTTCTAGCGGAGTGTGAGGCTCTGAAGAATGTGAGGCATCGAAATCTTGTTAAACTACTCACATCATGCTCAAGTATAGACTTCAAGGGTGTGGAATTTTTGGCTCTGGTTTATGTTTTTATGAGGAATGGGAGCTTGGACGACTGGATTAAGGGCAGGAGGAGACACTCAAATGGAAAGCCATTGAACATCCTGGAAAGGTTGAGTATTGCCATCGATGTTGCTTGTGCAATAGATTATTTGCACCATCACTGTGAAACTCCAGTAGTGCACTGTGATCTAAAACCAAGTAATGTGCTTTTACATGAAGACATGACTGCAAAGGTTGGGGACTTTGGTCTGGCCAGATTGCTGATTGAAAAAACCAATGATACACAGTCAATTATGACTTCTGATTCTTGTCTCAGGGGTTCCATAGGGTATATACCTCCAGGTTAGCAATTTTTATTCAGTTGAAATGTATTTGTTATTTTGCGGAATAATATATTACCCATGATTTCGTTAACGGTGAGATTAATTTGTTTCAGAATATGGACTGGGAGTAAAGGCATCAACATCAGGAGATGTATACAGCTATGGAGTCATGTTGCTGGAGATTTTTACAGGGAAGAGTCCAACAAGTAAGAAGTTTATTGGGCAAATGAATTTGATAAGGTGGGTTCAATCTGCTTTCCCTGCCCACATAGAACAAGTAGTAGACCCAGAGCTTCAACCATGGATGCTCCAAACAGAAAACCGTGGACCGCAGCTTGAATGTTTGATCACTGTCATTGGTGTGGGGCTGTCTTGCACCGTTGATTCTCAGGTTGGGTGCATCAGCATGAGAGATGCTCTCCTCAAGCTGAAAATGGCCAGAGACACTACTTACTAGACTCAAACAAGCACCATCTTTGTAATCAACCTTTATGCATGCGAATAGGATATTGAATACATAGACATACAAATATTACATGTATTTATATTTACAATTATGCAGTTGTACATAACTCGAGGAAGAAAATGTTGTATATAGCAGATAAATTTAGAAAGAAAACAATAATAATTTATTTTGTCCTTTCTCAATTTGGCCTAAGTGTGAAGTGAATAATTCCAATCTATTAGGACCATATTGTTGTAATTTCCGAGTTTCGTTTATGTTAGCAGTGGGGATTTGAAAAAGAGAATTTATGGATAAATTTAAAATTAATATCTTTTCAAAATTAAGAATGTATTAAAAGTATATATTAAATCTATACTGATATTCACCTGCAAGAAAGAATGTGTGTGAGAATTGATATGAATCATCCCATAACATCGAATGTCTTCAGTACACAGTCTAATTCAATAAAAAAATGTAAGTCCCAATTTTACACACTGGGAGGTGTGCAAGTGTAAACTCTCATCAAAAGTCATGCCCCAATTTCACAAATTTATAGCCCAATTTTATAATTTGGTCAGTACTACTGATCTTTAAATAGTTAGAGAAGAAGTAAAATTATACCAAAATTTTAGGCACACAACTAAATGAAAGTCCCAAGTTTCAATAACAAAGTACAAGTTAAAATGAAAATCACTGCTCTGAAAAAAAAAAAATTACCCGAATGCAAATATCATACTATAACATTATAACGTTGCTAGCAATAACAGAGTATCATCGCCAATTATAGGTTTCAAGTGATATTACCAGAACCTTGAAACTCATCAAGAGAAGAAAGCTTAAATTATTATTACTCCCGATAAATTATATATATAATATTATTAAAAAAAATTAAAATTATTTATTCTTTTTAATGGTAAAGGTGATTTTGATTTTCTCTTTGAGGAAAACTAACATTGAAATATTTAATTACTTTTATATTGTCATAATTGACTTGACTTCACTCAAAAGATTAACCTTTTATAAATATAAGAGGTATTTACAATGTAAATGATTTCATCACGCGGCCATTATAATTTAGTAGTTGTACAAAGAAAAAAAAATATAGCTTAATAGTCTTTCCTCGTACCTCTAAAAAAAATTACATATGCATTGTCCATTTTTATCCATAGTGGGTGGCGCAACTGTAACCTGTAATAACACGTAGCGACTTTTTGTACTTTTAAACATGTACATGATATAAAGGGTTTATTTTTGAGCTTGGACAAAACTTCCCTTAAATTTTTATATGATTTGATAGTCTTACGTTTAGTGAATTAAAAAATTATAAAAAAGTAAAAAATTTTAAAAGTATTTGAACTCTTAACATTTAAATAAGGACAAAATTTTCTTACTATTAAAAATATTTTGTTATAATTTTTTTTGTAAATTAACAATTTTATACCTACTAATACATGACAAATTTCTATTTAGTGAATAAAATTATTTAAAATAATAAAAATTCTAAAAATATTTGAACCTTTAACCTTTAAGTAAAGACGAAGTCAAAATTTAAAGGGTGTAGAAGGCCAAAAAGCTAAAATAAAAAAAAAGTATAATTTAATTATATAGATTTTTTAATATCAAATTTGAATTTTGAGAGGTTTAAATCATAAAAATACATATCTTTTTGAAATAAAATCATATATATACTATTGAGTTTAAAATCTTTTAGAACTTTAATGGATGGCCATTATCCCTTATTCCCTAGCGTAGATTCAACCCTGCCTTTAAAATAAATATTTATTTTATTTTAAAATAATTTAAGACAAAACATTATATAAAGTAAAGTTATCATATCATATATTATATAAGGTAAAAAAGTATAGTAGCGAACCTTTTAAAACTATAGAATAATGGGCATATATTTTTAAAAATCACCTAAAATAAAATCATTGTAAGTCAGTTTGTGTATTTCTCACTTAGAGTAACTCTACACTTCACAAATATTATTCTTAAATTTTTATTTCAAATGATATATCAAATAATTATTAGGTGATAAAATGTTACAAATTTTAGAATCATCAATTACACTATTTTACTATTTAGTAATTGCTTGACTCATTATTCGGAATAAAAAGTTTAGGATAACATTTACAAAATATAGTAATATTCTTCTCACTTGATACGAACATGACTATCAATATGATTCTCAATGTATAGTTAACTCTAAATAATTATCTAAATTTTTTAAAGGTAGAGAACTGTCAGAGCCCTAAGGTTTAGTCAAAATGCTTGAAAGACCATAATAGTTTATAAATTACTATAATAGACCCATGTTTGTAACTACAATTATTTTTAGACAAATACAAGAGTATTTTGGTATATTTTGTTAATGTGTATTTATGGTGCATGCATGCGATTGTGTTCATTGCTCATTTTATTTAATGCATGATAATCATACATAATTATGCAACAGGATTAGAAATTAATTTTCTAAACAATAAACATACTGAAATTGAAGTATTGTTACACTAACAAATCTAGAAAATTATACCTTTGAAGCTTTGGATATTTCTTTACTTATAGCTAACATTAAAATCAACCCTTGAACAATTCTAGGCTAGTGGTGGGATTAAAACTCTAGAATGGTAATATGTTTGATCAATTTTCAGCATGATTCAATTTCAAAATCCTCTCAAAATATGGTTATTTTGTTGACTTAGAAATGAGGACCTCTTTGAAACCAAGTTCAAAATTTATTTATATAGTTAACAAATGTAAAGGCCTAAATGCAATATTTGTAAACTTTTAGCCACCTCACCCTTTGCATGGTTAACACTTGTCACTAATGCATCTCATGCATACTGCCAAGTGTCAATCATGAAAACCCCAATATGCCACTTGTCAAACAAGTGGCCATGTGCTAAGAGTTTCTTTGCCATGCAATAGGGACCTCTTTGCAACGTTTACAAAGTATATTTTTCACTTTTTAGAGGTCTTGAAACGTATCTTGCTTTTCGAAATAATCCCATATTGAACCATTCGATCCATTTCACTATCCCAATGCTCAACGAGTACATTTCATACTGTGAGACTCCTTAGGTTCACCTCCATTTGTCTTATGAAACATTTTCGCAAGTCTGTGAACAATGTCCTACACATACATTACGGATATTACAAAATAGAGCGTTGAACCATATAATTTGAGGTAAACCATATTCGTATAATTCTTCCTTCACCTATATCTTAGAAGAGTAGAGACACAGATTATTAATCGTCAAATCTCTATGTAATCAACCGTAAAATTATCTCCAAATTTGTATTTCAGTAAAATAATATCTGCAAACACCTTTGCGATATTATTTAATTCTATAAAAAAATACTTTTTTAAAAATTCTGCTTTTGGCCAAAAGACTTCCTAAAATATAATTCTTGGAGCATTAGGATATACAACTTACTCATGTGAGCTGACTGATCTCATATCCATGCATGTCAGACTAACTATCTTGACAATTCAGATGTGGACATACCAAATTCGAAAGGAATACCAATTGACCCGTATCGGTAACTATCTATTAAAAATAATATTTTCGAAAATGTATTGCATAATGAAATTTCTTAGCACAATTTGCAACTCTTTGTAACTATGTCATTACTAATATATTCTCGAATCTTTTTTTCATTTCAGACAAGGTTTTAACTTTTAGAATTACTAATTTTTAGTACTGACCCAAATGCCTTTGGATCAGATCTAAACTCTTTTAGATCTACAATGTCTGTAAATGTTACAAATTTCTTATCATATAATTATAAATTAATAATAATTATAGAAATGATTACTGTTAATCAGAATAGCAGGTAAGTACCATTTCTAACATATTTAACTATATACGGACAAATAGCACAACCTAATAGGTTTTAATATTTTTTATTTATTAATTAAAAATTATTTTAATAGAATAAAATTAAAATTAAAAATTGAAACAAAGAAAAAAAACAATAAAAGAAAAATAACCACCCACTGTCATCATCATAATGCTTATTGTCGGTTGACTTCTAACGGATGAAAATTTAATAATGACGATTCTATTTGATGTAGACATCATCATACTTTTTTTCCTTGTCTATACGAATGAGAGTTCTTTTAAAAATAAAGTATAACATTATCTTTGAATATATTTAAACTAACGGTAATTATTAAAAAAATAGATTTGATTATCTATACGAAGTATTTCAAGCACTTTGGTTAAACTTTGGGGGTATGATAGTTCTTGACCTTTTTTAATTGTGTATTATTTACATTATTTTCCCTTTGCATGCTTAAGTTTATTTTGTTCGATTTTAAAGATATTCACGGTTATTAAATGTATTTGTAACATAACAAATTGAAATAAATACAAAATGCCTATATCAAAATTTTGCAACAAAAGAATGCGTATTATTATATTGTCACAATGAACCATAATTAATTTGTTATATATATAAATGATCTAGTCGATAATATTGCTCACAATATGGTAACTGATATTACTATATAGCTATATGATTAAATCATGACTTCAACATTATTCAAGATGCGTTACAAAATTAAATTATGTGTCTAAAATTTTATCATAAAATCAATTTGTTCATCAAAACAAAACTATATAAATATATACTACTTTAGGAGAAAAGTTAGAATGAAAATAGAAATAGTATATGATTTTATGCAATTATGTTTGAGCTGGTTATCAAAGAAATGTTTTTGGTTTTTTAATAGTTGAGTAAAGAAACCCTTATGTCTTTGAATCATGCACCAATTGTGAAAAAGTAAAACTAAGTTATTTAAAATTAGTCATATATTTTTGAACTTTTAATTTAAAAATAAAAAATAAAATTAGATAATCAAAGAATCGGGTTGGGTCACGAAAACAACTTGACCCACAGCTCAATAAAATTTTGGTAACAAAAACTTTAATATAGGGTCATTGACGCTGTCCCAAAATCATACAATGGGCTAATTTGAGTTCTTTTTTTTGTATGTATTAGTCTAGATTAGGATTCTATATCTTTATCTTTGTAAAATTATGATTGAATTTTGAGCCTATTTAATGGTACAATAAGTCATTATATCAAGATCATTCAATATAGCAATACTATTTTTATCTAGCTTTTCTCTTGTTTTTTAAGTTTTCAACCTAGGATTTCATCCTTGTTGATCTTTATAGCTCAATTATCGAGTTTTGCTTGTTATTCTTTGTGAAATAATCCAAACTCTATAATTTGTTGGCTATTTTATAGCCTAGATGTACTTTTAGCCTTGCTTGCTATAAGTCAAATTTTACATTGCCTTATTTGACGAAATCTAACCTCAATTTTTCAAGAATTTGAGGTTATTCTTAGTTTTAATAGGACACTGGACATACACGAATTTCGATAGTAAATTTATATGCAAACATTCTTTTTGGCATGCTCGATAAGACTACACTTTGTATGGAGGAATTGGACTTTATTGGATATGGTTCGATCGATGATGAGCTTCACTGATCTCCCTGAATATCTGTGGGGATATGCACTAGAAATTCCTGCTCATTTATTGAATAGAGTTCCATCAAAAGCCATTCCAACCACTCCACATGAGATATGGACTGGAAGGAAACCAAGTCTTAAATATGTTAAGATTTGGGGTTGTCCTGCTTACGTAAAAGTTACGCAACAGGATAAACTTGCACCTAAAGGTTACAAGTACAGGTTCATTAGATATCCCAAGAATTTAATGGGATACCAATTCTATGATCCAGAGGAACGAAACGTGTTTGTATCTCGTTATGCCACTTTTCTAGAGAAAGAGTTTCTCCTGAATCGTGGAGATTGTAGAAAGATTGAGTTAGATGAACTCAATCAGAATAAAAATGAACCAACAATGGAACTTCAGGCTCAATCAAGCAGAATACCTTTGACACACCCTCCACGTAAGTTAGAAAGGATATCAAGGCCACCTGAAAGGTATGGTTCCATATCTAAAGGTGCTCTTAATGTTTTCTTGATTGAAGAAAAGGATCCTTTAACTTACAAAGAGGCGATGTTGGACATCGATTCGGGAAAATGGCAAGAGGCTATGAAATCTGAAATTGACTCTATGCATCACAATCAAGTCTAGGACTTGGTTGAGCTTCCTGAAGGAATTGTTCCTATCGGTTGTAAATGGATCTACAAGCGGAAGTGTGGGCTCGATGGGAAAGTGGAGACTTTCAAAGCCCGATTAGTCGCGAAAGGTTATACTCAACGATCTGGGATCGACTATGAGGAAACCTTCTCACCAGTAGCGATGCTTAAGTCAATTCAGATTTAACTAGCAATTGCTGCGTATTATGACTATGAAATTTGGCAAATGGATGTGAAAAACAGCGTTCTTAAATGGATATCTTGAGGAAGAAATCTATATGGAACAACCCGAAGGTTTTACATCCAGCCAAACTTCTGGTCTAATATGTAAACTGAAGAAGTCTATCTATGGACTTAAGCAAGCTTCCTGAAGCTGGAATCTTCGTTTTAATGAGGTAATCAGAGGGTCTGGTTTCATCAAGAACGAAGAAGAATCATGTGTGTATAAAAAGAGCAGTGGGAGTATGGTAGTCTTCTTGGTTCTATATGTGGATGACATACTCATTATCGGAAACGATATTGGTATGTTGCAATCAGTCAAAAGCTACCTAAGTAAGAATTTCTCCATGAAGGATTTGGGAGAGGCTTCCTATATACTAGGTATAAAGCTTTATAGAGATAGAGCTAGAAGGCTTATAGGACTCTCCCAATCATCGTACATAGATAATGTCTTGGAAAGGTATAGTTTCAGTAACTGTAAAACAGTTAACATACCTTTTAGACATGACATTCATCTTTCGAGAAAAATGTGTCCTCAGAGTGAAGATGAAAAGGTTAGAATGTCTAGTATACCTTATGCATCAGCTGTGGGAAGTCTGATGTATGCCATGATGTGTACGATACCTGATATCAGTATGGCTGTAAGTGTTACAAGCCGCTATCAGTCTGATCCAGGCGAAGGCCATTAGATGGCGGTGAAACATGTCCTAAAATATCTTAAGGGTACTAAGGATAAGTTTTTGATTTATGGAGAAAATGACCTAGTGTTGAGAGGATACACAGATTCAGATTTTCAATCTGATCTAGATGATAGAAAGTCTACATCTGGATATGTATTCATTCTCAATGGTGCTGCAGTCAGTTGGAAGAGTAACAAACAGTCATCAACCGCTAATTTCACAACAGAGGCAGAATATATTGCAGCATCAGAAGCAGCAAAAGAAGCGGTTTGGATACGCAAGTTTATCGCTGAACTTGGAATAGTTCCGAGTTCAATGGATCCTATACCATTGTTCTACGATAACAACGGAGCCATTGCACAAGCATCTTTTTTTTTTTTTTTTGTGAGAAATTTTTCTTCATATAAGATAGTAATTAAATTAATACAAATTTAAATAAAATATAAATATAAATATGTTTCCATCTCATTGTACCTTATGCGACCAATTTCTAAGGTACACGAATTGACGGATCGAATTATCTAATAAATAGATACTATTTTTTAGTAGAAATTTGTTCAAATATTTTGATTTGAACTTGTTCTTTAAAGTATATTTTAAAAAAAATTATACCATGGTTAGAGTTGATTAAGCCCATTAAATAATGAGTCCAATAAAATGGAAGACATTTCATAACTTAAGTTAAAATAAGGGTAAATGATATTTTTCTTCTACGAATTTGACTTAATTCTCAATTTTATCCTACGAATTTTAGAAAACTCAATTTTGTCCTAATCCATTAATAAGATTCTATTAATTTTAACATTAAAAGGGTAAAATAGTCATTCTATAAAACACTTTAACATGGACTGACACAAAATATACATGTGTCAACCACTGATTAGTCACTTAAATAATCAAATAAAATAAAATAAATAAATAAAAAGAGAGCAGCCGCGGCCGTTAGTAGCTGATCAGCTACTAGTGACCAATTGCGATTTGACTCAAAATTTTGTGAACTACGCAATAGTAAGATTTTTTTTTATCAAAGGAGTATCGTAAATATGCCAAAAGTGAAAAAAAAAATATTGTGGGAGGCAGTGGTCACCGCCGTTCGTCGTCGAACAGTGGAGGCGATGCACGTGAATAGATTGGTGGTCGATCTATCCAACGATGGAGGCGGTGCACACCACCGCTATCCCGTTCGATGGTGAACGGTGGTGGCCGCCGACAACTAGCACGAGTCGGTCAATCTGTCAAATGGTGGGGGCGGTGCACGCCACCGTTGTTCGCCCCCCCTGTTCGACACATGATCGGCGATAGGGGGTATTGACGGCGGCCACCACCATTCGCTGTCGATCGGTGGGGGGTGTTGACGACGGCCACCACCATTCGCCGTCGATCGGTGGGGCGGTGGCATGCACCGCCCCTATCGTTGGATAGATCGACAGCTGATCTGTCTAACAGTGGGGTTGTGCACACCACTACTCTCCCTCTATTTTCGATCTATTTTTTAGCCACCTTATTTTCTTTTGACAAAACTGATTCTATCATTGTGTAGATATAAAAAAATAGAATTCAATGACGTAAATTTTATCTATTTTCAATACCGAAATCCAGCAACTGGTGGTAGTCGGCAACGGCAATCACTAGTTTTGGTTGTTTAGTTTTATTTATTTTAATTATAAAATAAAATTTTAATGAATATTAAATTTTAAACCTATTAAAACGTGTCACGTGTCTTTTTATTTTTAATAGCCTATTAATGATTGATACGTGTACATTATATAATGTACTCACATCATTATTTTTAATTTATATAATAACTGAGGGTAAATTTGTCAATATACAATCAAAAGAGATTTTCAGTTAAGTTTAGCGAAATCTCAGTAACGGACTAAGACAAAATTAAATTTATTTTCAGTTAAGTTTAGCGAAATCTCAGTAACGGACTAAGACAAAATTAAATTTTTTAAAACTCGTGAGATAAAATTGAGAATTAAATCAAACTCGTAAGATAAAATATCTTTTTTCCTTTAAATAAGTGAATCATTGCTCCATTACATATATGGCTTCCATAAAAATAGAAAAATTAGCTAATAAATTATTAAGCATGCTTTACAAATATTCGGCTAAATCAAATAAATAAGAAAATAATAATAAATAAAATATGATTGTTACAGTTTCTCACTCATTATTCTCCATTTTAAGTATCATATACATTGTACATACCAAGCTAAATCCAAATTTCTTTGTGCACTACTTAGCCCACTACTCACTTCTTTGAAACAAGTTATTTGTTTCTTGGTTTGATATGGTATTAGTTGGCATCCTCCTCTTGGTTTATGCCATTTTCTAGGATATGGATCCACTTTTCTTTTTTCTGTACTCTGCTTCACCAAGTTCTATAATGCTTCTCCATCTTACACCGGAAAACTAAACAATCAAATGCTAACTCTTTTGAATTTAGAGTACAACCCAACGGTTTATATAAAAAGAAAGAAAATGAAGGGGTTACTGAGACAAAACCCCGAAAACAGTTTTTTTGTCCTGGTACAAAGGGGTGTTGTTCTTCCCCTGCACCGAGTAACAGAGGAAATCCATTGAGTTACTCTTTATGTTTTAAAGAACAAGATAAAGAGTACGAGAGCAAATGTAATGGCTGAAAACTTATGGGCTAAGTTAGTCATTTAGGACGGTAATTAATAAGGGGAAAATATGAAAGATAAAACAAAAATATTATGTTTGTATTCTTGTCTATCATCATATCACATAGCTAGCTTACATGTCCTGAGCAAACTATTTAAAGGGCTATAAAAGGGCAATTCTTGTGGGTTGTTGCCAACACAAGGCCTTAGGGCCATCAAGAGTAAAAGCTACAGGAGGTGCCAATCAGAAAGTCATTAGTGGAAATATCGTCAACAACCGATCGAGAACTCAAGTGAAGCTAACCATCCATCAAGACAACAATCAATCATCAAAGCCCCAAGTGCAAGAAAATATCAAACATAACTTATGAAGGAGTTATTTAACAAGAGTTAGAGCATAAAGTTAATTTTTATTTCTGTCATTACAATGAAAAAAATGGGAACAAGAATTTTAAGAAGCTTTAATTTTTTAATACTATTGATTAGGAGAATTGGCTTTTTGCAGTGTATGGGTCTGCATGTACAGGTACAGCTGTAGAGAAGGAGGGGATTTTGTTTGGGAAAGAGAAAATTATTACAGACCCTCAAATGGCTTTGCAGGTCTGTAACATTTGTATTGGCAGGGAATGCCCATGAGTTGAATCCTGATGATCACCTGAACAAATGAATTAAGTTTATTGCTACTACCTGGTTTACTTCTCTGTTATGATTGAAATTCTCAGCCTCATTCTAAAGAGATTTAATTCTTTAGAAAAAGTGTGTCATTATTTCCGTTGTAGTCTAGTCGGTTAGGATATTCGGCTCTCACCCGAAAGACCCGGGTTCGATTCCCGGCAACGGAAAGGAAGATTTTTTGCGCCAATTTAAATCATCGCTCACAAAACAGGTCTCAAACCAAGACTTAGCTGTTAGAACGGGTCAACTAAAGGTTGCATGCCCACGAAAAAGCTACAAGGCTCAAGTTTTGTAAATCCTTCGTCGACTCGCTAATGTATGCATAGGAGAACGCAGATTTGTTTCCCCACATCGCTGCAAGACCGGGGACTGCAAATGATCCAAGTTTAAGAGTGTTATTACCACCTTTAATCACTCCACTGGCTCAGGAATTGAGATACCGTGAATTCTAATTCAGAGAAAACAAACACCATGAGATGGAATCACTCAGTCATAAACAATTGGAATGGTTGTCAGGTAAACAAAATCACCAGGGTAAGCAGTTCTAACCGTGTGTTTATTATTTAAACAAAACAGAAACAGTTGCAAACGTCCCTTTTGGTGCTAGCACACTATGCCTCCAGATTCCAATTTTTAATCCTTATTCACAATCTTGATGAATCCGTTGGCAACCATGGGGGCGAAGTTAACAAATTCGGTTGCAAGAATAAATTTCAGGGTAGGCGATAGAGAAAGAGAGACGGGACTAAGCGTTTAAGAGAGATAAGAAAGCTTCGTTTACAACGCCCATATGAAAATAAGTTGCACACGTATACATTTTGCAAGACCTTTATTCAAATGCAATGCAGGATTTGAGTGTCAACAGAAACTGACTGGCAATCATCTTGTTTTAACCTGACCAACCTCTTTGGGAAGAACCCGCAGAAGAGTGTCCACTCAACCTGTCAAGCACTGCATTGAAGTCCACAGGCTGCCCACTCTCCTCCATCCTTTGAATCACGCTCGCAGCATGATCACCCCTGAAACCCATGTTCACCAATTTCTCTATCAAGTCACTGTAAGGATGATTGCGAATGAATTGTGAAGGGACTGGATTTGATGGTGGGTATCCACCTTGTGCAAAGTGAGATTGTTGAGTTGGAAGACGTGATCTCCCCGATTCACTGTCATACATCATATATGCACTCCCCGGTGGAAGAGCAGGAAGAGAGCCAGCAGCTGCATACACATCACCTGGTTGTGCCCCATAATTACCCTTAATTGGCTGGGGTGGCGGTGGTGCTTGCTGTGGAACTGTTCTACCAGGTGCGCCATACCCATAAGGCATAACATCAGCACGGCTAGATACTGGTTGAGGAACTCCTGTATATGGCACTTGCATAGCAGCGCTATTTGGCAACATCTCTGGAGGAGGCGGATTTGTTGGTTGGCTGGGAGCGTATGACTGGTAAACTGCTGGTGACGAGGGCCTCATCTGAGGCTGCATAGAGGGCTGTTGTGCTTGTTGTACCTGCTGAGGCAACTGTTGAGGCCATTGCTGCTGATACTGTGGGGGAAATTGGTGGCCAGGAGGAACTTGATTATGCTGAGATTGTGTAGGCTGTGAAGCCACCCTAGAAGGGTCTGGCATTTGGGGTTGGGGAGGTCGGTACTGAGGATCAGAAGACAGATATTGACCTTGGGGTTGTTGGCTTGGGGTTGGGGCTGGGGCTGGAGCTGGGGCCGGGGGGTTAGGCAATTGGGTTGCAGGCATATAATAAGATTGCTGATGAGTCACATTCTGAGGTGGGGGCTGCGGAGGGGGTGCCACAGGCTGTTGCTGAGGAGCAACTTGGTGAGGGAGGGCGAGAGCTAACTGCTGATTTTGCATATCAGATGCGTTTTCGTTCCTCTTAGCATCAGAGGCAGTTGGTGATGCTCTCTCCTCGTTGCACTGTGAATGGTTTGATGAGGATGAATCTTTCTGCGCAAGCTGAAGCTTAGCTAGTTCTTTTTGAGTTTCTGCAAGTTCTTGCTTGTCTCTTAGGATCTGCACAGACCTGTGGACCTGCATTGTGTAATAAAACAGTTTAATTCTCCAACTTCACTACTAAAGGATCACATGCAAGATAACAAGGAACCAAAAAGACTTGCATGACTGTATTGTTGAACAATGAATCAGACAGATTCGAGATGAATACAACACTTTCACTCCACGTAAAGTTCCGGGGCAAGTAATCTGTAAAACAATGAGAATCCAACCCAACCCAACATTGAAATGTGTGCATGAAAAAACTTATTGGAACAGTTTTCAAACCTGTGCCAGCATAGGGAGGTATTATGTCCTCAACAACTGACATGCCTCACATGCAGTTAGTTAAAACAAATTACTCCATGTTGATTACCTCTTGACGAAACAAAATAATTGCCTTCTTCAAATATATTTAGGGTTGAAAGACATTATGGTTATCAAGACAAAAGTTCAAACAGAGTTTCCACAGAGACTACAACGCAAACAGAAGAAAAATAAGGGAACAAGCAAACAACAGAAAATTTTAAAATATATATATATATATTTTAGAAATTTATTGGACAAGCACAAAGTATACCAATTCCTTAAATACTTCTAGAACAAGAAGAAATATCACTAGCTTATAGCTGACTACCAAAAGAAGGGAAAGAAAAAAATGGAAAGGAAAAAGAAACAAACACCACAATTGTGATGGATCTACATTTCCAAGTTAAACAAGTTAAATAATCTTAGAAGCATTCTGTAAGCCACTTCAAATTAATCAAAGTTCTATCTGAGATAACAATTAAAAAATAACAACTCATCGTCGTCATCGTCATCGTCATACTAATGATAATAATAATAGTAATAAAATAATAATAATAATTAAAAAAAAACTATTAACCAAGTATATCCTGGCACCATGGACATGTCATTGGGATTCATAATACACATAACTCCAATTATGTGAATTTATGGCAACTTTAATTCATTTTATAACTACAGTTTGGAGGATAAAGTATTGAACTTCTTGTAAAAGCTGTATCATACATCTCACAAAAATTTAAAGTTTCCCAGGACATATAAAACTGAGGTACTTCATACCTCACAGCAAACTAATAAACCATAATTTACCTGATCTGGATATATGGAGTTTCAAGCCGGTAACTCACCTCTTGAAGATGTTTCTCCAGAGATTTAAGCTTTGTATCTGCCTCTCCATGATCACGAACTAAATCAGATCGCATTTCTCCAATAGATTTATCAAGATTGTAGCAATACAACTCCAACTGCGATAGCCGAGAACTGATTCCCTCAAGAAAACGCATGACGCCATCAGTATGCTTTTTCATGGTTAATTCAACAGTGGAAATTACATCTTGGTAGGAAGAATCCTCTGGCTGGCCATATGCAGTCACATGAAACATGGATGGTCTTGCCCTTCTGCTCGCATGAAAATCCTGCTGAGATAAAAGTGCAGCAAACTCAGTAGCTATAATAGCTACATTACTAATAAATATTTAGAGCATAAAAGGATCAATAAAAAATACTAAAAACCATTAAAATGTTAACAACACATAAGAGGAAAATGACCAGCTCATAATTCTAGAACCTTTTGCTTTGTTTTCTCCTCCATAAAGAAATCCATATGTGAATAATCACCCTCTTGAAGCATATTAAATCTTCCAAATCCACAAGCAATTCAAACACATGTAACAACAAATTATAGTCCTCAATTGGGGAAAGATGAACATGCTGGACAAGTGATCGATCATACCTACGGGCAATTCACAACCATAAGTAATGCACTGACTCTAGCCCATGAAATTACCCACAATTGTGATTATGAACATAAATCACATTAACCCTACCTCCTGTACAAATCCTAAAACCAATATCCGAAATTTTGACCCGGCATCGGACTTTAAAGCTCCGCTCTGCATAAGTTAAAACTTATGCTTGACAATCAACTCGATCTCTTAATCAATACCCAAATTCGAGTCTATACTTTAAATAAAAGAAAACTAAATAAATCCCAAATTCGAAAACCCTAACCTCATATCCACTACAAAATTACCAAAACCACCAACCGCAAAAGTACACTTTAATCACAAGAAAAGGAAAACAAAAAATAGAAGTGCTAAACTGCTAATCATAAATACCTTACTAGAACCTGAACCGATGACAGGTTCGGAATGATTCCCATTAGAAGAATCCTGGTTAGAGTAGTCCTCGTACGAGCAGAGAATATCATCCGACCCGAAATCGAAGCCCTTGGAGCCAGAATTGGCCCGACCCGACGATCCAGAAGCCATCGACACGGAGATCGCAAATGCGGAAATTAGTTGAGAAGAGCTGGGGTTTTGATTGTAGGGATGGAGAAAGCCCAAAGGGAAAAGGATAAATAATTGATTTGCTGGATAAAGAGAGTTCTATTTAACATGGATTGGAAGGAAATTTCGTGGCTTTTATACGGTGCCGTGTTGAGAATTTCAAAGGAGTTTTTTTTTTTAAAATTTATAAAAAAAAAAAAAAAACGTTTTTAAAATTGGGAATTTTCTGCGTAGGAGTTTGAAGGTTGGTTGGATAAGGATTTAGCCATTGACTTTACTCACAGTCACCGACTTCCCTTTTAATAAATACTAAATAATATAACCTTTGTATGTATTTTTTATTTATTTGTTTTTTTTAAAAAGAGTTGGTGAACGGAACCCAACAATTACTAATTAATTTTTTAAAATAAATTTTTTGTCTGGTGCTAGATATAAAATTAGGATAAATTAATGTATATTAAAGATATAAAATCTTTAATTGATTAAAATTTGTGTATGTAGACAAGATTCTTGTAAAGAAGTTTAATTTAAAAATAATAATAACTGGATACTATTTTATTTAGGATGGTGATGGAAGTGACCCATTTGTCGCCACTCACTTTATTTGAACAATTTGTTGGGTAGCTGCAATTATTTGACCATAAAAAAACGTCACGGTAAATTGGTAATCGAAATTTGTATTTCCCCATGAAAAATATTGGCTTTCTTTTGGGGAAAAAAGTTCCCTCTAAACTTTGGTCTCTCCGTAGTCGAGTGGCGGAATTTTATCATGGATTTGAAATCTTTAACAAATATATATATATATATATATATATATATATATATATAGTGATCTTGAGGTCAATGGCTCTTCAGTACTAATTGTTACTCTAAACCCTTCTATCTACAAGATAGGAGAAGATTGTATTACTCTATTGGTTATTGACAAAGTCTTATGCTCCCGTCTAGTGAACAAGGAAGTTTTTATAAACACAATTGTCATATGTGGTAAATAATAGAACCCTTTATGGTTGAATATGTAGGTTTTGATTGTAATATGTTTATGTTCTATTTTAGGTCGGATGTCAACCAGAGGCAAGTATTAGCTGATGATCCATGGAGTTTTAACAACAATTTGCTGGCGTTGGAGATTGCACTAGGTTTAGGCTAGTTGTAGAATCTAACATTTAACCATGTATCCGTTTAGGTACAACTCCATGATGTGCCAATGTTTTTTCATGAATTATAAGGCTTGTAAAATGATTGGCAGGGTGAAAGAGGGGCTTTTTGGTAACTGATTGAGCTGCTTTCTTTATGTTCACTAAAGCCGACTTTGGATGTGCAAGTAGATGGGTCTAATGAATTTGCTATTATCCTATTAAGATATGAGAGACGTCTTGAGATTTGCTTCAGCTGTGGCATACTGGGCATCCTGATAAGGAGTACCCGACCCGTGCTGTCAGAGTGGCTGAACCTGATAAGGAGTACCCAACCCAGAGAAGTTCATCTGATATAAATTCAACCAAATTGGGTCGAGGTAACTCAAAATATATTGGATCCTTCCTTTACCATTTTCCTTGGGCAATGATCTTGAAAGCCCAAGGTCTGGTCAAGGTCTGACAGCCCCTTGAAAATCATCTTCCTTAGGCAAGGATCTTGACACCTCTAAAGCGATCTCTATAACAGTTCTTGAGGAGGGTTGTTAAGAGCTTAGGCCATTAGTGATCAAAACAACCCAGGTGACTATCATTACACCTAGAAGTGGATCCAGATTTGGAGGGCTTTCTCCACGTGAATTAGTGGGCATTTATAGGCATCGATTACCCACATTGGCTGAGGATTTCATGCATGCATCTATTGCGAAGCCAAAACCTACATGTAAACCGTGCGTGGTAACTAACTCTAATATAGAAGCAGTTGTAGAGAGTGAGGATTTTGCTTTTACGTAGAGCATTAAAAACCTATTTTCTAGAATTGTGGGGTAGCAGGTTTCTGATTGTTTGGCAAACTCCACGCCACTTGTCACACTCGTCCAGACTTCTTCCAAGAATCGAACTTTTCCCAAATCCTATCAATTTCAATCAAACTCTTTAATACCAGTTGGCAAGTCTTGCAATATAAGTAAGCGAGTTAAGGCTAGAGTGGCAACATCTAAGGATACCATTATATTTATTGGAGATGGTGTTTACGTGTCAGTCTAATATTATATAAATTTTAATTATTTAATATTTATATAATAAATATTTTAAATAAAATCATTAATATTATTATAAACGGTAAGACGCTTGTTATATTTTAGTCGTTGTATGATCTAAAAAAGATTAGATCTGGTCTAAAAGAGTTTAGATTAGTGTTAAGAATTAGCAACGCTAAGAGTTATAAGTGTAAGAGTTAATAGTGTTAAGAATTAGCACGTTATAAGCATTAGCGAAATATAATAAGCTTGAGCTTTGTCTAAAATGGGATAAAGATCTGAGAATATATTAATAATGACATAGGTGTAAAGAGTTCCAAATAGTACTAGGAAATGTCATTGTATGTTCTTAAATAATATGTTCTTGATCTATTTTTACCGATTCAGGTCTGTCGGTGAAACCTTTTTATATAGATTAGTGTATGTCTATATTTGGATGGTTCAGATGGTTAGTCTTAACATACCATGAGCTTAGTAAAAGCTTGTATAGACATGCATGTATTCAGTAAGGACTGGGTGCTGAACAGACTCACGAGAATCTCAAATAGACATCCCATAAAACCATCAATGGAAAATCTTTTCTAGTTGAGTAGTATTTATGGTTCTTTAACCTAAGCACCATAATGAGCTTATAAGTGATCCACCATAATTTGGTTTCACGAATGTCAGAGACCTTTCATGGTTTAACTGCCATGTGTCATTGGGTATGGTTCGATACTCATAGAGTCAGGTATGCGTAAATAAAGGATCCATCAGCTTATATAGGTGAGTTATATATTTTGATGCTCCGAGATTGTATTTCAAAAAATCTTGTGGCTATAAGCATAAACTATAGAAAAAAGTTTTTCGTAAGGTTAAACAATATCATAAAAGTGTTTGCGGATATTATTTATGGAAATACGAATTTAGAGATAAGTTCATGAATGAGCAAATAGAGATTTAACGGTGATGATCTATGTTTATGCTATTCCAAGATATATATAACAGAGAGATTATACGAATATTCTATGACCTCGGCTTGTATGATCTAACGCGCTACTTTATAATATTCGTGATATGTGCGTGGGGCATTGTTCACGTAGTCATGGAAGAATTTTATTTGACAAATCAAGCGTGAATTTAGGGATTCTCACAATATGAAGTATATTTATTATGCATTGGGGTAGCAGACTGAATTGAATAGTTCAATCTAAAAAATTTCAGCAAACCAGATATTTATTTTAAGATTCCTCAAATTGTGCACTTATTAAGATTTAAGTGTTAAGTACATCAATTACTTAGTTAACAAAAGTTGTTGACAATGAGATAATAACAAGTGGCACAATAAAAGCCACTCATTTTTTACTTTAAAATTACAAAATTGACCTTACTTGTGAGACAAGTAAAGTCTATTTAATAATTCAAAAATAGTTTTGAATTATTTTATTTTGTTAAGTCAAAAAAATATTTAAAAAATAGGAAACAAAAGTGAATGATTGAGACATGGCTTACGGAATGGTAGTGAGGTCGTGTGTTGAAAAATAAAAAGAGAAAAAATCAACTTTATAAATGAAAGTGTCATTATTGGCTCAGCAAAATCAAAGAAAAATAAAGAATTTTTAGATTTTGTTTTTCAAGTGTTAGAGAAAAAAGAAACTATTGTTCTTCTTTTTTAATTTTGGTTTGGTAATTATGGGTGAAGAGAGAGAGAGAAAGCCCTTTTACAAGTGTTGTTTTAAGAGCACTTGTTCTTCTTCATCTTCTCGGCCATAAAAGCAATGGTGAGATTATTTTTGTTTGTTCAAGAATTGAATGAACAAGAATAATCTCATTACTTTAAAATAAATATATTTAGTTAAAGTGTTTAACTAATAATTCAAATTTAAAGAGTTTAAACTAGGTTAAAGTGTTTAACTAAAATTATTGTTTAAGAGTTAAACATTGTTGGCCTAGATGACTTTGAAGATTTTGATAATTCTAAACAATAAAGAAAAACGGTATTTATAGACTAAAGCATAAAGTTTTGAAAGTTATAAAAAATGGACCAAAATGCAAATGTTCAAAACTTTAGTCAATGTAGTGCATACTGTAGCAACGAGCACTATTCCTTAACAGTTAAATCACTGTGCAAAGGCTAGTTACTGTGTTAACAATCACTGTAGCAAAACTGTAGAACGATCAAATAATGTAACGATGGGTAGAATACTATAACAATGACTAAAAATGGATAGTTTTTTTTCACCTCTACAAATACAAGCCCTATTCAAGCTCAACTAGAACAAGAAAAAACTTTATAATCTTTATATCTTTGAAAAAGAAAGAAACATCTATATTTGTATTAGAATTATTGTATCTACTCTTTAAGAGAGTTTTTATTGTAAGGGTTTGATTTAACCCAAAAGCAATTTTTGTAGGGTCTAGCTAGTACCTAGTAAAGCCAACATACTATTATTGAGTTGAGTGTGTAATATAGGAGTGTACATGTAATTTTAAAAATTTACCACACACAGCGGAAGCATGTTAAAAAAATACAACTAATTTAACAAATTAAATACATATATCACATATATGCTCATGCATAACTATTATACAAAATTTATATATGATGAATAATTGTGCTAATAATATATAAAAAATATTTACCTAATGAAGGTAACTTTACAAAATCTTCAAGTCCTCCAACAATCCAAGTGAAGATCTCACCTTGAAGTGTATTCTTAAATAATTCTAGTCTATAAAAGTTTGGTAAGATTATAGAGTTAGAATGATAGCTTTCATTTAGAATTTTCAGCAACATATATTCAAACTCTTTGAATAAAAATATTTGTTTCCAAGAAAAATAAAATGTTCATAAAACTCTTACATAAAACTTGGAAACAATTTCCATAGAAAAATGATTTTGAACAACTTATGTTCAAATTCAAAATTTTTTTACCCATTTTTTTATGCAAGTTTTTTCCATTTATAAGAGAAAATAAAAGATGAAGATGTGTTGATTCTTTCAACACTTGAGTGAAAAACAATTCTCTCACACACATCCAATTCCTTGATCGAATATGTCAAAATAAAAAATGAATGAATTAATTCATTCAATTTGCTTTTCCAACATTATCATCATAATGCACCTACCATTATCATATAAAATAGAAACAATTGATGGCCCATTAACAAAGTGCTCAATTACAATTAATGGTTGGCATATCTTTTTAATTGATAAATAATTTATTTAATATAATGGCCAACAAATACCTAATATTTAAATTATTTAAATATTTTGAATGGCCAACATATAGTTTATTGCCATAAATGATATCTTATAATATTATCTAATAATATATAATTTAATTATTCAAAATAATTTTAAATAATTATTTTTACTACTAAAGTTAAATGGTAAATTTAAAGTAAAACAATTAATGGACCAAATTATGCCACTTGTCAACATCTTATTAATTAACAACTCTTGTTAACTAATTAAGTGATGTGTTTAACAATTAAGTCTTGACAAATGCACATCTCGAGGGATCCCGAAATAATTATTCGATTTTGCTAAAATTTATTGGATCAAATTATTCAATCCAATCTGCTACCTTAGTGCGCAACGAACACACATTATATTGTAAGATTCTCTAAGTTCACTTTTGGTTTGTCATATGGAGCTCCTTCATATGTCTGTGAATGATGCTCCACACACACGTTATGAATATTACAAAGCGGTGCGTTAGACCATACAAGTTGAGCCTCCATATGTCTGTGAATGATGCTCCACACACACGTTATGAATATTACAAAGCAGTGCGTTAGACCATATAAGTTGAGGTTATAGCATATTCGTATAATCCATCCGTCATTTATATCTTTAAAGAGCAAAGATATAGATCATCACTGTCAAATCTTTATTTGCTCAACCTTGAACTTATCTCCGAATTTATATTTCTATAAACAATATCCACAAACACTTTTATGATATTGTTTATCCATTTGGAATATATTTTTTAAGGTTTATGCTTGTAGCTCTAAGACTTTTTGAAATATAATCTCGGAGTATCAGGATATATAACTCACTCATATGAGCTGACAAATCCTATATCTATGCACATCGAACTCTATGAGCATCAGACCAAATCCAGCGACACTCAACGGTCAGCCTATGTGTGAAGCCAAAGTATGGTGGATCACACTCACAAGCCCACTGTGGTGCTCAGGTTAAAAGATCACAAATACTACTCAACTCGAAAGACCACTCAGGTGAAAGGACCATAAATACTACTCAACTCGAAAGACCTTCTTTTGACGAAATTATGAGATGTCTATTAGAGGTCTTTGTGAGTTTGTTCAGTATCTAGTCCTTACTATATACTTGTATCTCTATACGAGCTTCCACTAAGTTCATGGTTTGCTAAGACTAATCATCTGAATTATTTAGATATACACATACATTAATATATATTAATGAGTTCCATCGATAAACCTGTATCGATGAAATTAGATCAGGAACATAATGTTTGAGAACATACTTGCATAATGACATTTTCTAGCACCATCTGTAACTCTTTTCAGTTACATCATTATTAATATATTATCAGTTTTGTCCCATTTCAGATAAGTCTCTAACTCCTTAGATTTCACTAACTCTTACAACCAGTTAACCCTTAAAATCACTAACTCTTAGTACTTATCACCATTAGTGTTGTTAACTCTTAGTGCTGATTTAAATTTTTTTAGACCAGATCTAAACTTCTTCATATCATAAAAGGTCTGAAATGTAACAAGCTGTTGGAATTTGTACTTACGTGTCATCCTATTATGTATAAATATATAATGATAATATTTATACAATTATCATTTCTAATAAAATTGTTAATATTATTTATTATTAAATGGTAATATACTTGTAACGTTTCAAACATTATATGATCTTAAGGAGTTCAAATCTAGTCGAAAAGAGTTTAGATCAGTGCTAAGAGTTAGTAACGCTAATAGTTAAAAGTACTAAGAGTTAATGGTGCTAAGAGTTAGCAGGTTATCAAAGTTAGCGAAATCTAAGGAGTTAGAGCCTTATCTGAAATAGGATAATGACCTGAGAATATATTAGCAATGACATAGCTGCAAAGAGTTTTCAAACAAGTAGATTAGTGTATGTCTACATCTGGTGCTATAAAATATCATTATGCAAGTATGTTTTCAAATACTATGTTCCTGATCTAATTTCATCGATACGAGTCTATCGGTAGAACCCTTTAATATAGATTAGTGTATGTCTACATCTGGATGGTCCATATGGTTAGTATTAGCAAACTATAAGCTTAGTGGAAGCTCGTATAGAGATGCAGGTATTTAGTGAAGACTGAATATTAAACAGACTCACGGGGACCTCCAATAGATATCTCATAAAGCTTTTAATGAAAGATCTTCTGAGTTGAATAGTATTTGTGGTCATTTGACCTGAGCGTCACGGTGGGTTTGTGAGTGATCTACCATACTTTGATTTCACACATGTTAGAAATATTTCATGGTCTAATCGCTAGGTGTCGCTGGATATGGTTCGATACTCATGGAGTTCGGTGTGTGTAGATAAGGAATCCGTCAGCTTATATGAGTGGATTGTATATCCTGATACTCCGAGATTGTATTTCAGAAAGTTTTGTGGCCACAAGCATAAATCCAAAAAATATATTTCGAAGGAATAAACAATATAACAAATGTGTTTGTGGATATTGTTTAAGGAAATATAAATTTGGAGACAAGTTCATAGTTGAGCAAATAGAGTTTTGACGGTGATGAGCTATATCTCTGCTCTTCAAGGATATAAATGATGGAAGGATTATACTAATATGCAATAACTTCAACTTGCATAGTCTAACGCGCTAATTTGTAATATCCATAATACGTGTGTGAGGTATCGTTCATGGATGTATAGAGGAGCTTCATATGACAAATTAGGTGTGGACTTAGAGAGTTTCACAATATGAAGTGTACTCGTTGCACACTAGGGTAGTAGATTGGATTGAATAATTCGATCCAATAAATTTTAATAAAATAGAATAATTGTTACGGGATCCCTTGAGATGTGCATTTATTAAGACTTAATTATTAAGTACAACATTTAATTAATTAACAAGAGTTATTAACCAATAAGATGGTGACAAATAAAAAAATCTAAGCCCTTCATTTTGTATCATGATATATTAATAAAATAATGCAAAAATAATTTTTTGATTTATTTTATAATATTATTTTAAACTTTTAATCCACTAAACATTATTATATAATTTAGTTGCATTAATATTTGTTTAATGGAATTAAATATATTGCCATTATGAATAGTGGAGGCATTTTGCATTAAATGTATTAAAGTAGGCCATTAAATGAATTTTTATTCATTTGATTCATTGTAGTGGGTGGCCATCTCTTTGCAAATGGAGGGAGCACTTCTTGTTGTAATGATAATGTTTCATCCATTAAGAAAATGAAGAAAGCAATTGAATATTGTATGGTAACAAATTGAAACAAAATAAATGAAGGCATATTTCATTCAAGATGAATGAATAATTCGGCAATGTGAAAGTGAGGGGGAGAGAGAGATATGCTTGGTCTTGTTTTCCCTTTCAAGGAGTTGGAAAATATAGAAGGTGAAGTTATTTTGTTTTCTCTTATTCTGCATGCTTAGAAAATTGTTAATAACAAAAAAGAAAAAAAAAATTATTGTTATGTTAGTAAATTGTTACCAACAACAACAAAATAAAACTTTATCTTCCTCTCCTTTTATGGATGGCTAAACTATATTCATATTTATGAAATAAATATTTGTATTTAAAGAGTTTGAATACAAGTTGCTGGAAACTCTAAAACTACCATTCTAGCTCCATAATCCCACCAAACCATTATGAACTAGAATTGTTCAAAAATACATTTTAATGTGAGCTCTTCACTTGGATTGATAGAGGACTTGAAGATTTTGTAAAGCTACCTTCATTAGGTAAGTGTTTTACATAATGATTTAATACAATTGTTCATCATGTATAAATTTGTATAATAGTTATAATTATGTATATATGTGATATATATGTTTAATTTATTAAATTGAGCGTATTTGTCACATGCTTCCACTGCGTGTAATAATTTATAAATTATGTATACACTCGTATGTCACATACTCGGTTTTCAATAAATAGTATCAGAGCATGCTAAATTATATATGTGATAATTCTTGTTGTTGAAGATGTTTACATGATGATGTTGTATATTTGAACAACTTGATGATGTTTAAATTTGAACATGGTGATATTTGATGTTTAAGCATGATGATGAACATATTGTGGTATTCTTGAACATGTTAGTGTTTAAAATTATAGCATGAACATGTTTGGATATGATACCCAAGATAAAATAGTAAAAATCAGGGGTGAAAAACAGTGTCCAAAGGGGTTGAAACACTGTTACAGCGTCCAGTGCCGCGGCGCCCAAGTTTGGGCGCTTAGGTTCTGACCTGAGCACCGCGGTGCCAAGTGAATTTTGTGTGAACGTTGCGGTGGTTGATTCCTGATGCCGCAGCGTTCGGCGCTGGAAGAAAAAAAAAAAAGAGTACAATTTTGTTTTGAGCATTATATAGTATAATACTAGAACCTTCGGTTTTTAACGCTGATCATTCTAAACATAATACTTCTATTTGTAATTTTTGCAAGTGAAGTATATTTAATACAATTATAATTGTTATATTATTGCATTAAAATTACAAATCATTTGTTTACGTTGTTAAACACAATGAGAGCCCTATTGGTAGGAGTTAGTTGTGCTTACGTAAATAAATATTCTAATTATAAATTAGATTCGTATGAGATGCAAAAATTTGTTATTATTATTATTAATTAAAAATTTTAAAATTTAAAATCTCTCTTAATCAGATTGAATAGTATTATATTATAAGATAATATTATACAATGATCTATCTTTTTAATACGGTATTATTCGGGTCATTTCCAATATCGCTACAGTGTGAGGGATTGGTTGGGGTGATTCAGGCTATATCGGTTAAACATGAGATGAGACAAATATATGCAAAAATACTATCTTAGATCGCTACAGTGTGTAGATAATATTGGTAACATATATTTGATGATTGACTAATTAATCTGAAATACAATCATCCTAGATCGTTATAATGTGTATTTAGGATCAGCAGTAAGAGTTGTATGAGATACAATTGATAAGAGTTGTCTACCTTTTGGGTTTACAAATACCAAGATCGTTATAATGTGCGGTTAGAGTAAAATACTAATAGGATCTACTTTTTGTTGTACAGTCTAAAAGAATAAACTGTATTTTTTTCTTTTGAGAGATTTAGGGAATTATGTAAAGTAGTGGGAGGGCGACTTTAAATTAAAAAATGCATAAAACTTTATATCAATGATCTAAAGCGTTATTAATTAACGATTAGAAATGTTTCGCGTATAGTGATAAGGTAAATAACTTACATAGATAAGATGACTAAGAGCAATCCGTTAGTATACTTGATTAAGCACATAATCTATAGGGTACCGATAAATATTAAGACTTGCTTATAATTCTAAAAATTATTCTAGATTAATAATTATACTCAGATATATAATAGATCAATAGATAATAAAAGGAAGTGTTTCTTATAATGTCTCTTGAGAAAAGACGGTAGATTATTATAAAAGGATTAAGAATAATTTGAAAATCAAATGATATATGCTGACCTATCTAATGATCTTCAGAATAAGCATATGTACATAAGATGTACAAGTATTCTAATACTTCATCTGAAATTTATTTTATATATCTAAAATAAATATAGAGAATATTTATAATGAAAAATGTTTTCATTATTAATAAGGTTTAAAATAGAGTTACTATTCAAAAAACCATTATTAGGAAAAGATAAAACCCTTAGATATCTGTTTACCGATAATTGACATTTCATATGCAAGTGATGTGAAACATTGTGGGGATATGAGATATCACTTATCCTTTTCACATCTGCAATATATTGTATAATTTAAGCAATACTAGAAAAATATGAAATAAAAAATACAATTGCATGTAGGAAATGGAGATTACCTAGGCATGGTAGTTGTTAAGTCTTTTAAGTCACTTCTTCATTCTAGTAATAGCATTATGTTGTATAGTTATTATTTTGTGCCACGAATAATTAGACGAAAATCCATCACTCTTTATGTTAGACAGAGAGGGTTATCATACATACATTAAGAATAGTTTCTCATATTTATATGATAACGATAATATTTTGTTAACTAAATATCAGTCAATTAAATGGACATTATATATGACATACAACAAGAAATGCATAAAATGTCTAGATGAACAGAACATATAGTTGTTCGGAAACTTTGAATAATGACGAATTGTGGCATAAGTTATTAAGTCAAGTAGCCATAAGATGACTATCCCGTCTGGTTAAGAATGGTCAAATACCTGATGACCATAGAACCTTGTCTGGTTTATGAATCCTGTATTCAATGAAAGTTGACTAAATTCTTTTGTTGGTGTTGGATACCGAGCCATTGATTCATTAGAACTAATACATAGTGATGTATATGATCTAATGAATCATACTGCCACTGGTAAATTTTAATACTTCGATGTCTTTATCGTGATTTGTCACGATACGGATATGTGTTTCTAAAAAGACATAGGCCGATAATTTTTGAAGTGTTCAAAGAATTTCAACTAAAAGTAACTGAAATAAATCTATATGTATGATGAACAGCTTTAATTAGATCGAGATTGTTTATACATAAGCAGTAAATTCACGAATTATATAAAGAAGAATGAGATTTCAGCTCAATATAGTTCTTCAAATACTCCTTAACATAAATATGTTTTAAAGTGGAGAAATTGAACTTTATTAGATATGGTCCGATTAATATTAAACTTTACCAATCTTCTAACAAAAAAATATATCTAAAGGATTATGCTCTAAAATCTGTTACTCACTTATTGAATAAAGTTCCATTGTAAATAGTTTCTTCTACTACATAAGAGATATGGACGGAAAGGAAACTGAATCTTAAGTATGTTAAGATTTAAAATTATTCTACTTGCATAAGAGTTGCGCAATAGGAAATACTTGAGCCTAAGGGGTATAAGTATTGGTTCAAAGGATATCCCAAATATTCTATGGGATATCAGTTCTATAATCCAAAAGAACGAAACTTGTTCTTTGTAAGTATTTCGTCTTTCCCAGAGAAATAATTTCTCGTGGATTTTGGAGATTGTACAAAGATTAAATTTTATAAATTCAATTAGGATAAAATATGAACCGAAAATGGAACCTAAAAATCAATTGAGTGAAACACCTTTAACACACTTTTCATAAGTTAGAAAAGGATATCAAGGCTATCTGTTAGGTATGTAACATACCTAAAAGGTGTTTTTGATGTTTTTCTTAGTTGAAGAAAAAGGATTCTATGACTTATAGTAAAATGATGTTAGACATCGTTTAAGGAAATTGACAAGATACCAGAAAATTCAAACTTAACTTTAAGTATGACATTCAAGTCTAGGACTTGGTTGTGCTTCCTATAGGAATTGTTCTTATTGGTTGTAAAAGTGTTTACGAACGGAAGTAAGGGTCCAAAAGGAGGTAGAAACCTTCAAAAGCTCGAATGATGTAAAAGATTACTCTCTACGGTTTGGAATCGATTATGAGGAAACATTTCACCAATAAGCATGCTAAAGTTAATTTGAATTTTGTTGGATATTGTAGTGTACTAAACTCTTCATTTTGATGACGTAATCAGACAGTCTGATTTCATTAAGAACTAAGAGAAAGCATGTATATTCAGAAAGGGTAGTGGGAGCATAAATTATTTTTCTAAATCTCTATAAATATAACATACTCATTGTCAGAAATGACAATGGTATGTTGTAAGTTAGTCAGTTAAGAGTTAACTGAGTAAGAATTTTTTTCATAAAAGATTTGGTAGAGGTTTCATTATACTAGGTATAAAACTTTATATAGATAGAGTTAGGAAGTATATAAGACTCTCTAAAACTTCGTACATAAACTAAGTCCTAAAAAGGTGCATTTTTAATAACTATGAGATAATTAATGTATCTTTCAGACATGGCGTTTATCTTTTTAAGAGAAAGTGTCCTCAAATAAAAAATGAAAAAGTTAGAGTATCTAATATATAATATACATCAACTAGAGGTAGCATGATGTATACCATGTTATGTACAAATCCTGAATTATGATGGCTATAAGTGTTATGAGCTGACATCAATTTGATTTAGGTAGCGACCATTGAATGGTCGTGAAACACAAGCAAGTTATACCTGAGAGGTATAAAGGATAAGTTTCAAATTTATGGAGAAAATTACTTACAAATAGAAGGATACGTAGAATCAGACTTCTAGTCTGATCCGGATGATAGATAAACTACATCTGATTATGTATTCTTTTCAATGGTACCAAAACTTATAGAATAAGTGCAATTCAAACGTCTACATTTGGTTCTACCTTAAAGGTGGAAAATGTTGTAGCTTGAGAAGTCTGCAAAGGAATTTCTGTGAATATTCAAGTTAGTTGTAGAGCTTAGAATAAGTTATAAGCTCAATGAATCCTATCATTCTATAATGCAACATTAACAAGGTAACTGCTCAAGTCGAGAGACCATATAGTTAAAAATATCTTGGCTAATGAAGATGTAAAAGATGGATAACATCCTTACAGATTATAGCGGACCTATTTTTCAAAGCCTTAACTTTTAAAGTGTTTGAGAAACAATAGAGTCAATAGATATTAAATACCATCTTGAACGGGACTAGAGCAAGTGGGAGTTGTTAAAATTTATGCTTACGTGCCATCCCATTATGTATAAATATATAATGATAATATTTATACAGTTATCATTTTTAATAAAATCGTTAATATTATTTATTATTAAATGGTAAGATGCTTATAACGTTTCAAACATTGTATGATTTGAAGGAGTTCAGATCTGGTCTAAAGGAGTTTAGATCAGTGCTAAGAGTTAGCAACGCTAATAGTTAAAAGTACTAAGAGTTAATGGTGCTATGAGTTAGCAGGTTATCAAAGTTAGCGAAATCTAAGGAGTTAGAGCCTTGTCTGAAATGGGACAATGAACTAAGAATATATTAACAATGACATAGCTGTAAAGAGTTGTAGACGGTGTTATGAAATATCATTATGTAAGTATATTTTCCAACACTATATTTGTAGTAACCAGTATCCACGACTGGTAAGAATAAGTATTTATATATGTATAAATATACGTATTTTATTTGTATGTTGGTGATACTTGAATTATATATTTTTATTAGTAATATTTTATAGGTTAAGGATATACAATTAGTATTGGGTTTATTTGTATGACTTTAGATTTATTTTAGGGACCAAATTGTTATACTTTGAAAGTTTTGGGGGCAAATTCGTAAATACCAAAAATTAACCACTTAGTATAAAAATACACTTTTAAAAACCCTAATTCTCTCATTTTGGTCGAGCTACCCATTTTTAGAGAGAGAAGAGAGAAATAAAGGAGAGAGAAAGAGAAGAAGAAGAAGAAATTGGAATTTTGGATCTTTAGAGGTATATCACAACTAATTATCAATTTATTGGTGTTAATTAAGTTAATTTCTTTAAGTTTTGATTTTTGTAAATATGTATAATTAAGGATTTGATGTGTATTTCGTTTGATGTTGTGAGAATTGATGATGATCTATAAGATAGCTTGATAAATTATGATGAATTGTGGAATTTCTGCTTGATAGTCTCTTGATCCAGGAATTTTATAAATTTTTGTAATTCGATTCTGGTTTTGAGTTTTGAGTATATGAAATTAGACATGTTTAGGATCATCTGAGACTTTGAATCGATTCAAAATTCCAGAAATTGAATTTGTTGTGAATTTACCAAAATGACCCTGAAATTCTGGAAATTCCCTATGTGAACAGTATAATACAGTGACGAACAATGTTTGTCCTACTGAATGATCTTCAAAAATTACGAATTTGTGGAATATGATAAGTTTATATGTCTAATATGATATACTCGGAATTGAGAATTTAGATCAATGTGGTTGAAATGTTATGATTTTCTAAAGTATATCCGCTCATTACAGTATTTGATTAACAGATTTTTAAAGCTATGGAATAAAATAGTTTTAAAATATTTTTAGCAGTGATTTGGAAGTGAAATATTTATCATGGACTAAGATATGTGTTAAGAGTAATTATGTGATAGTTTTATAATTTTTGAGTTAGTATATGATTTTATAAAATTAGGAAATTGAATACTGTTCAGTAAGTATCTTGATCTTGTCAGGTTAGTAGTTTGGATTCGATGGTGTGTATGGAATGGATTGTGTAGGAATTTTGATATAATATTCATATATAAGAAGTATATATGAGTCAAGAATGATATATTCTGATTTCGGAGTAATTGGACATCATTTGATGTATTAGAAAATTTTGTTAAGTGTAAGTGGTCAAAATGACAGGTTTTGAGAAACCAAGTATTTAGACCAATTTGATGTGATAAATGCATTGTGTATAATTTTGTAAGCTATTTAAAGTATTTTGTGTGAATTGTGAGGCTTATGAAAGGATTAATCTCCATTGATAGGTTAAGGAGATTTAAGCCTTGTAGCTGAAAATGCTAAGAGGTAAGTATACTAGACTTTTTACTGGAATCACAATAAACATAGTAAGTGTTATGAATGATTTTGTAAATGTAGTTAAGAATATGTTTATGTTATATCAAAGTATATTTTGATATGAAATGTGAATATATGTTTATGAATATGAGCATTGACATTGAGCATGGACATACATGTGTTTTTTGAAAGTGAGCTTTCAAAATAAGATATGTTTAACAAAGAAAGCTTTTGAATTGTAATATGTCCATGAGAAATATTTTGTGTTTTGAGGGTACTTGAACTCACTGTTAACTTAGTAGGCATTTTATGTGATTTGTGGAGCCTTTATGTGTGGCCTTTCCTTTGGGATTGGTATATGTTATGTGTTCCGTATGTAGGGAGGATCCTATTGGTACCTAAAGGAAGTGTGAGTCATCACATTCGTGTGGTGGCGTATTGGTGCATGTGAGAGGATTCACCGATGATCAGGGTGAGGGTTTGGCTTTTACCTTCGGGCATAAGCATTATATGTGTGTAATTTCAAGACCTCACTTGTACTATTCCTCTCATACGGTATGTCACCTACGAGTGACATTTGGCTCATTATGTGATATGTGATATGTAAGTCCTACTAAGTAATAGTTGAGTGATGGTATTCCTATTATGTGTTTTGAAAGAATGTGTAAGCGCTTACATGATATGTGATTTGATAAGATTATGATTTTGATTGATCACAGCATATCATACATATGCATTGTGTACATATATGTATTTGTATTTGATATATGAAAAACTAGTATGCTTACTGAGTTTTATACTCATTATATAGTTTATGGTGATTTCAGGTAAATAAGGCACATGTGTGCTTAGCGGATTTGGCAAGGCTTCTGCTGTTCCTTGGGTTCCCTAAGTTGTTAGGTTGCTAAGTGTTTCATTTGGGGACACGTGGGATAAAATATTTGATTTGTCCCTGTTGAATAAATACTTATGTATTATTTTATTGTGTGTGGTTGGATTTAGTTTAAGTTTCACCAAGTGTAGTAATGGATTGATTTTAAGTAAGAATTTGCAATGAATATATTCTGGGCTTCCGGTAACAAAGTTGCTACTGGTGACATAGTAGAGTGTTAATCTCTGAGAAAACTCTGCGTATCTCCGGTTTAGTAATTGTCCCAGTCATAATTCAATTGCTATAATTCTGAAAGAAATTAAAATGAATGTTTAAGTATTATTGAATGAATGTAAGTGATGTCGTGTGTCAGATCTGTTGGGTCTGGGGCGTGACAATATTTCTGATCTAATTTCATCGATGCGGGTCTATCGGTAGAACCGTTTAATATAGATTAGTGTATGTCTACATTTGGATGGTCCATATAGTTAGTCTTAGCAAACCATAAGCTTAGTGGAAGCTCGTATAGAGGTGCAGGTATTTAGTAAGTACTGAATATTGAATAGACTCATGAGGACCTCCAATATATATCTCATAAAGTCGTCAATGAAAGATCTTCTAAGTTGAATAGTATTTGTGGTCTTTTGACCTGAGCGCTACGGTGGGCTTATGAGTGATCCACAATGCTTTGGTTCCACACATGTTAGAAACTTTTCATGGTCTGACCGTTGGGTGTCCCTAGGTATGGTCCAATACTCATGGAGTCCGGTGTGTGTAGATAAGGGATCCGTCAGCTCATATGAGTGGGTTATATATCTTGATACTTCGAGATTGTATTTCAAAAAGTCTTGTGGCCAGAAGCATAAACCTCCAAAAATATATTCCGAAGGAATAAACAATATAACAAAAGTGTTTGTGGATATTGTTTAAGGAAATATAAATCTGGAGATAAGTTCATGGTTGAGCAAATAGAGTTTTGACGGTGATGATTTATATCTCTGCTCTTCAATGATATAAATGATGGAAGGATTATACGAATATGCAATAACTTCAACTTGCATGGTCTAACGCGCTGATTTGTAATATTCGTAACGTGTGTGTGGGGCATCATTCACGGATGTATGAAGAAGCTCCATATGACAAATCAAGTGTAAACCTAAAAAGTTTACAATATGAAGTGTACTCGTTGCGCACTAAGGTAGCGGATTGGATTGAATAATTTGATCTAATAAATTTCAGCAAAATAGAATAATTGTTTCGGGATCCCTTGAGATGTGCATTTGTCAAGACTTAATTGTTAAGTATATTATTTAATTAATTAACAAGAGTTATTAACCAATAGGATGGTAACAAATGGTAAAATCTAAGCCCTTCATTTTGTATCATGATATATTAATAAAATAATGCAAAAATAAAGTTTTACTTTATTTTATAATACTATTATATACATTTAATCCACTAAATATTATTATATAATTTAGTTTCATTAATATTTTTTTAATAGAATTAAATATATTTCCATTATGAATGGTGGAGGCATTTTGCATTAAATGAATTAAAGTAGGCCATTAAATGAATTTTCATTCATTTGATTCATTGTAGTGGGCGGTAATCTCTTTGCAAATGGAGATGGTAATGTTTCATCAATTAAGAAAATGAGGAAAGCAATTGAATATTTTATGGTAACAAATTGAAACAAAACAAATGAAGGCATATTTCATTCAAGATGAATGAATAATTCGACAATGTGAAAGTGAGGGAGAGAGAGATATGCTTGGTCTTGTTTTCCCTTTCAAGGAGTTGGAAAACATAGAAAGTGAAGTTATTTTGTTTTCTCTTATTCTACATGCTTAGAAAATTGTTAATAACAAAAGAGAGAAAAAAATGATTATTGTTATGTTAGTAAATTGTTACCAATAAGAACAAAATAAAACTTTATCTTCCTCTCCTTTTATGGATGGCTAAACTATATTCATATTTATGACATAAATATTTATATTTAAAGAGTTTGAATACAAGTTGCTGGAAACTCTAAAACTACCATTTTAGCTCTATAATCCCACCAAACCATTATGGACTAGAATTGTTCAAAAATACATTTCAATGTGAACTCTTCACTTGAATTGATAGAGGACTTGAAGATTTTGTAAAGTTACCTTCATTAGGTAAGTGTTTTACATAATGATTTAATACAATTGTTCATCATGTATAAATTTTTATAATAGTTATACTTATATATATATGATATATATGTTTAATTTATCAAATTAGGCGTATTTGTCACATGCTTCTACTGCATGTAGTAATTTATAAATTATGTATATACTCGTATGTCACACATTCGGTTTTCAACACAGGCAACTTACCATTTAATAATTAATAATATTAATTATTTAATTTAAAATTATAATTATATAAATACCATAAATAAATCTTTATAGATATTGGGATGGTAAATAAGCACAAATTCTAACAGCTATGATGGTTTAATTAGTACATGAGAAATTAATCAAGATTTGATTAATACCTGTGAAACTAATCAGGGTGTGATTGGTACTTAGAAAAGCCAATTTGTAAAAGTTTGATTAACACCTGAGAAGTTAATCAAAGGGTCTTGGAAGATAGGCCGAACTAGTGATTCCTCAAGCATGGTTAGCTTCGAAGCGTGGATGTAAGTCAGGATAAGGGCTGAACTATGTAAACATTCGGTGTTAACTTTCTCTTTCCCCACTCTCTTATTTACTGCATTTACATATACTTTAATTTATATATTATTAGTAAGTGCATTATTTTTAAATACCCAATTCATATCTCTTCTTGGGTTTCCTATTGATGAACACTTGAAATTACACATTTAATAATGGCTTTACATCATTATTTTATATTACTAGTGTCATTAACCTTCCTAACTTAAGCATGTTTACAATATTGTACATAATTAGCTTTTAACTGTTTTGTAGTAGGTTTGGTAAAATAAGCATAACTTTCTAACTAAGAATTCAATTGAAGTGATTCTTGATCTTGTTAAGAGCTAAATCAATGGACTAAACTATTATATTTTATAAGAAACTTGAAATTTGAGTGTTTAGAGGGTGACAAATAGACTAGAAGAGAACTGATTTACAGTACCGGTTCAGTTCAAACAATCATCAGATTTGGCCCATAATTAGAGAAGTACGTATCTAATACGTATGAGACAACTCAATTTAGAAAGATAAAAGACTTATCTATAACGTTGATATTTTGAGTGGAAGCTAATTCAGACCACATCAATTTTAAATTAGATAATAAAATGGATGCATTAATGATAATTAATGCATATTAGTTGCCACCTTTCTTGACTTTTATCATCCAAAGGGTTCCCTCTTTATTTGTCTTGATTTATCTATATTTTTCTATAAATAAGTGACCTATTTATGCCCAAATTATGTAATTAGAAAACTACATTTTAGTTCAAAATACTTGTCTTTTATATTATCTCTTTATAGTATTATTTCTTTCATTTACTATTTTAAAGTTTATGTTATCTTTTCTTCCATCTCTTTTCTTTAATCTTAGTATGTCTAAGTAATTTTTATTTTGCTAAGGTGAAAGGGTGAAACTCTTGATAAGGTAATAAGATATACTTCAACTCTTATTTTAGAATTTAATGTTCTATTCTTAAGTTAAGCAAATTTATATATGATGTATTTATTTTGTTTTGCAATATTGACACCATTTCTTGTAAAATAGTGTATCTTAATTTATTATAGATAATTTTATAGTTGACACAATGAATTCTTGAAACTATTTACAAAATTTAATGTAGATACCCTTTTCTGTAAAGTGAAAGTCATGATTTATTGTAGACAAATATAAAGATTGACGTAATAAATACTTGAACCCATTTATAATATTTGGTGTATAATAATGAAAAGAAATATATACAAGTTAATATATAAATTATACTGAACCTTAATTGTTATATCTTCCAATTGGAACCTCTTTTCTGTGAGGATTTTAATTGAGTTATAAAAAAGGTTGAATCTATTCTTATTCCATATGCTAAGAATGGATTCTCATAACATTAGCATTTATTTTAATTGATTATTTGAATTTTATTTGCAAACATCTTATATTGTTTTATTTGTCTTTATAGTATTTATAGTTTGTAAATGTTAATTCCACTTTTCTATGGATCGACCCAGTTTTCACTGGATTAATTATTATTTTGACAATCCTGCACTTGGGAATAAACTCCTATATTCTGGACGTATCACCTACACCTACTCTATTGAATTTTTAAATATTATTGCTAAAAATTGGAGCTACTATTTTAGAGATTCAAGCCTATTCAAGTTGGATCTTAGAATTGCCAAGGGGTGTGCTTCAAAGTAGACTTCGGTTTTAAATATTCCAAAGGCTTACAAGTGATCTCTCAATCTCAATTTTATTAGTGTAATGTTTGTTGCATTAGGAAAGTAGATTTTCTTTTCTATTACGTAATATATATGTATGAGATGCATAATTATAATGTAATGAACACATGACACACGTATGCACCCTAATAATATGGCACACTTTTAACATCAACCAAAATTAAACAAAATGCACTAGACTCAACTGTCACACCTTTGAAAAATAAAATAAAAGCAGGGGCATTTTTTGTTGGGTTTGTTTCAAAGAAGAAATCGAAAAAGGGTCCCTCGGTTCATCGTCACCTTCGGATGAGTTTTGATGGCTTAGAGTTTATTGACAATTATTCTCCTATGGTTCTGTATTTTGAGTCTCAATATATTGAAAATAAGGCACAATTGGTTCCTACCTCTACTCCATCGGCGGCTCCTACCATTTGGCAATGTTACCAACTATAATGAAAACCTTAAGCTAGAATGTTTGGGGTTTAGGCAATTCCCAGTCATTTCGAATCCTCTGTGATTACATGCAGGAACTATGCCTCGATTTAGTCTTCTTGATGGAAATTATTTCATATCATCAATAGTTAGAGTACCTTCTCACTACGCAAGGTTTTAAGGGTAAACTGGTGGTTAATATTAATAGAATGGGTAAAGTGGCATATTGATGTCCAAGTTTGCTATTCGCCTCAGGGTTCTTAACAATTCACTGGTTTCTACGACAATCCCGAGGCATCTCAAAGGGTGCATGCATGGACACTTCTATGTAGGCTCGTAACTTTATTCCTTTGGCTTTGAGGACGACTTTAATGAGATAGTTTGCCAATCTAAGAAAGATGAAGGTCCCCGTATTATTTGATGTTAAATTTTTAGGAATTTTTATATGATTGCTCTCTTCAATGGTGCAACGAACAATGCTAAGAAAATTTCATCTAAGAGCAATTAAACCACTTTTGTGAGCAATAAATAATAGTATGGCCTCTTCAATGACTCTATTGTTTAACATTTAAATTTTGGGGGTTGGACCATTAGCCTTTTTTGGCAGATATTCGGCTAAGGGGGCCTCAACCTTGTGGTAGACGGAAGGTGCCACGATTCCATTTTGAGGAGGCCTAGGTAGAGGCTCCTGAGTGTACTAAGATTGTTCTGGAGGGATAGGAAACTTCTAGGAATTCTTTGGATAATGTCAAGGAAAATCTTGCTGGAATTAGAAATAAGTTGCATGCATAGAATTTTAAAAAAACTGTAGTGCCTATCATGAGTGCTTAAGGAGAAACAACAAATACTTTCTTGCCTTAATCAGAATATTTCAACATCTTCTTGGGATGGTTTGAGGGCTGTTGAAAGAGAGGTGGGTGCCTTAATGGATAAGAAAAGAGTTTATTGGCACTAACAGTTTCGGTGTAAATAGGCTTCAAAAGAGGAACAAGAACACTAAATATTTTCTTTATAAAGCTTCGAAGAAGAGGACAAGGAATCAGATTTTGGGGCTTATAGATTGCCATGGGATTTGGCATGAAGATCCTTCATAAATTATCCTAATTGTTACAGAGATTTCTCTTGTCTTTTCTCATATATGCCTTATTTGGTTACTACTTTGGAATAAGCTCTGCAAGCTGTGGCCCAAAAAGTACTGGATACTGCCAATAGAATACTTGATACACTATTCAGTGCGAATAAGGTTAAAAAGGCTTTATTCTAGATATTTCCTACCAAGGCACCGAGGTTAGATGGGTTTCATACTTTATTTTATCAAAAATTATAGGGAGTGATTAGTCCAGATATAATTATTTCGGCCAATAGTTCCTAAATAATGGTAGGGAAGTAAGTTTAATGATACCCTTATTGTTTTGATCCCCATAATTGACAAGCCTAAAAGAGTTTCTGATTTTTGACCAATTAGTCTTTGTAACATCATCTATAAAATTAATTTTAAGACGTTAACTAATAGGCTTCGAGCTGTGTTAGGAAGTATAGTTTTTGATTCTTAAAGTGCGTTCATCCTCAGTTGCCTCATAACTGACAATGCCATAATTAGATTCGAGTGCCTCTAGATTTTGAAGAGGAGATCTAAATCCAAGATGATTTTTTGGCACTGAAACTTGATATGTCTAAAGCTTACGATCAGGTTGAATGGTATTTCCTAAAGGTTATAATGTGAAAGCTAGGATTTTTTTTAGGAATGGTGCACTAAGGAAATACAATTATTTCCTCCCTGTCATTTTCCTTTCTTATTAATGATGAGATGAAGGGCTCTCTTACACTAACTAGAGGACTTCGCCAAGGGGACCTTCTATCCCCATATTTGTTTATTTTATGTGCGAAAAGGTTATCTTCGCTCCATCGCCAAGAGGAGGCTGCTGAGAATATTTGAGGGATATAATGCAGTTAGGGTAGTCCGTAAATTTTCCATCTTTTTTGGTGGATGATACTAGAGCCAGGCTAAATGATTGTGAAGCTATTAGAAGATTGCTCCAGGTGCATGAGAAAGCATCTAGTTAAGTAGTTATCTTTAGGAAGTCGGCAATTTGTTTCAGTCCTATGCTGGATTCGAACTTGATTAAGCAGATAAGGAACCTCTTTGAGGTAAATATAGTTAAGTAACATGAAAAATATTTAGGATCTCTAGAATATATCGGTAGAAGCTAAAAGTCGGTCTTTGGTCAGATCCGAGATAGGGTTTAGAACCGACTTAAAGGCTGAGAATCTAAAATATTCTCGGCTGGACGGCATAAGGTTCTTCTTAAAGTTCTGATCCAGTCAATACTTACTTACTCTATGAACTTATTTGGACTTCTCAAATCCTTAATTAGTGAACTTCATTAAACTAGTGCAAGGTTTTTTTTAGAAGGAGGGAGGGTTTGATGAGAAGAAAAAAAATGCATTGGTGTAAATGGGCTGATCTCTATATCCATAAAAATGTTGGGAGCCTAGGGTTTCGAACCTGGAAATCTTTAATCTGGCTCTACTGGCGAAATAGTGTTAGAGGTTGATACGCCAACCTGATTCACTTTTTCCACACAAGCTTTCTGAAACAGTGACGATCAGAGGCTTATAAATGACCTTAGGTGATTGGAACGCTCAGTTGGTTCGGCAAAACTTTTCAAGGAAGATGTTATGGCTATCCTTAGTATTTCCTTAGCTGGTGTGAGGAACCAAGACACACTAATATGGCACTTTGAAAAAACGACCAGTATAAAGTGAAGAGTGGCTACTAGATAGCCTTAAGACGAGACTCTCTGTCTTCTTCCTCGCTATAGTCTGGGCAGCAGACCTGGTGGAAAGCTCTTTGGAAATTGAATTTGGTGAATAAGATTAAGATATTCTTATGACGAGCTTTCCATGGCTAGTTGCCAACTCTAGCTAACCTTGGAAGCCATTGTATGTAAGTGATGAAGGTGTGCCCGGTTTGTCAGCTCTGTCGTGAATCTACTATACATGCTCTATGGGTGGTGCCGGTCTTTAAAACAGATCCGCCAAAGTTATTCATATCTCAGTGTATGGCCTGGACCAAAATCGGCTTCTTTTCTTGTTCTTGTGTTATTTCAGGTGAAGCAGCTAAAGATTAGTGAGTTTGAAAGGTAGGCAGTCTTGCTCTGGCATGTTTGGTTTAGAAGAAATAGATTTGTTCACAATGGAGTGATGATGATGTTCTGGGGGCATCATCTTATGTGGATGATTTTCAAGCTTTAAAAGCCACCTCATCTCTTGGAGGATCGCAGAAATCAACCTCATGGCAGCTACCAGCATGCAATACTTTCAAGATTAACATCGACGCTGCATGCAATATATATGCCAAGTGTCACGGACTTAATTTCTCGAACCGTGCGGCCTTAGACACTTGCTAGTGCTAAGCAGTCAAAAACCCAATAAACCAAGAAAGAGATGAAGAAGAAGAAGCAAGATGTGTAAAGAAATACTCTTGTATTGATAGCAAAGAGAATTACAAGCTAAGAGGTGCTTTGCTCCAAATGAGAGCTCACCTATTTATAGCAAAGCTATGTACAATGAATGGCTAAGATTGAAAGCATCTAACGGTCCAAAATAAAAGCCACCTACCATAGGTAATATTCCATTGGAATATTCCTATTCTAGAATTCTCTACCACTTACAACTTACAAGTGGGTAATATTCCAAGGAATATCCTTATTCTAGAATACTCTACCAACTACTAATTACATGTGGGCTTGGCTCATGAATATCACAAACTCAAGTGGGCCTTTTAAAAGGGGTGCTCCATGAATGCTCCAATGGCCCAAGTAGTCTTTGAGGGAACTTGGCGCGCACCAAATGTTCGATGAATTGCTTGAGGACATTTGGGGCGTGACATTCTCCCCCACCAAGTTCACGCGACGCCCTCGTTGCGTCTTCGCTGGAACTCGCGCACCTTGTCTTCAAACTGCCATAGTGCGTTTTCGGGTTCCCAACTTGCTTCACTATCGGGCTGTCCCTTCCACTTGACAAAGTATTCACGACTTGGAGGATAATTCTTCTTCCGTACTGTCCTTACATCAAGGATTAGTTCTGCCTCCTTGTCGTAAGATGTGGAAACTCCCAAAGGTGCCCGGGATTGTGGTCCACGCTCCGTGTCATCCGCATCTCCATGATATGGCTTCAAGCAACTTGCGTGAAACACCGGATGTAGCCTTAGTCTCGATGGTAAGTCCACCTTGTATGAGACTTTGCCAACTCTCTTGGCAATCGGAAACGGCCCCTCATATTTTCGAACAAGGCCCTTGTGAAGTGGGCGGGTAGACTTGTGCTGTGTCGGGAGTATTTTTACCATCACCAAGTCTCCCACATTGAACTCAACATGTCTCCGCTTGTTATCCGCCCATTTCTTCATCCGTTTAGACGCCTTGTCGAGATACACCCGCGCTAAGTCTGACTGTTCATGCCAAGACTTTGCAGCTTTGTATGCTGCTGGACTCCTCCCCGTATCGCTGGATACGAGCGCATGCGGTGTAAGAGGCTGCTGGCCAGTTGCTAGCTCGAATGGGCTCCGATTTGTTGACTCGCTCCGCTGCAAATTGTATGAGAATTGAGCAACGTTGAGTAGCTTAGCCCAATCCTGCTGATTGGCACTCACAAAGTGCCGCAAATACAGCTCCAAAAGTGCATTCACCCGTTCGGTTTGCCCATCCGTTTGTGGGTGAAAGCTGGTGGAAAAGTGAAGTTTTGACCCCATGAGATTGAATAACCCCGTCCAGAACCTCCTGGTGAATCTGGTGTCACGATCACTTACTATCACTCTCGGCAATCCCCAATACTTGACCACATGCTTGAAGAAAAACCTTGCGGTCTCTTCCGCACTACACTCCTTTGGTGCCGGGATGAAAGTAGCATACTTGGAGAATCGGTCTACCACCACGATGATAGTCCCACATCCCTCCGATTTCGGCAAACTCACAATGAAGTCCATGGAGATGCTCTCCCAAGGTCTCTCCGGTATGGGCAAGGGATCAAGTAAACCTGCGAGACTCCGCTGCTCCACCTTGTCTTGTTGGCATACTAGACAAGTCTTTACGAACTGCTCTATCTCCTCCCGCATATGTGGCCAATAGTACACCGTCTCTAGTAGAGCACGTGTACGCCTTTGTCCTGGATGTCCTGCCCATTTGGTGTCATGACACTCTTTAATAAGGTTCTGCCGCAAGTTTCCCCACTTTGGCACATACACCCGACGGCCTTTGGTGTAAAGAAGCCCATCTTCTACCCAAAACCGCTGTGTTTTCCCATCATGCGCCTGTGCAGAAATTTGCTTAGCAAAGGGGTCTTGTTTTGTACCTTCACGAAATAGGCTGAGTAGCTCCCCTTCTAGCTTACTTATAGATGCTAACTCGGCCTTCCGGCTTAAGGCGTCCGCCACCACATTCACCTTACCCGGTTTGTACTCGAGTTCATAGTCGAACTCCGCCAAGAAATCCTGCCACCTGGCTTGCTTCGGGCTGAGCTTCTTTTGACTCTGAAAATAGCTCGTTGCGACATTGTCCGTCATCACTACGAACTTTGCCCCAAGCAAGTAATGTCGCCAAGTGCGCAGGCAATGGATGACCGCCGTCATCTCTTTTTCTTGCACCGTATACCGCCTCTCCGTTTCATTGAGCTTTCGGCTCTCAAATGCAATTGGATGGCCTTATTGCATTAGAACACCCCCAATAGCAAAATCGGATGCATCGGTGTGTACCTCATACGGTAGCAAGTAGTTTGGCAGCGCAAGAACCGGTTCCTCGATCACCGCTTTCTTCAACTGATCAAAAGCCCGTTGACACTCCTCAGTCCATTCCCACGCTTTGGTTTTCTTCAGCAAGTCAGTGAGGGGTGCAGCAATGGTGGAGTAGCTTTTGATGAACCTCCGGTAATAATTGGCTAACCCGAGAAAGGACCGCAGCTCGGTTACTTTCGTGGGCGCCTCCCAATCCACTATTGCCCGAATTTTTGCCCTATCCATCAGCAACTTGCCTTGTTTGATCTTGTGGCCCAGAAAGTCCACCTCCGATTTGGCAAAAGAACACTTCTCCCTCTTCACATACAGCTCATTCTCTCGGAGCACCCTCAAAACAGTCCGCAAATGACTCACGTGTTCTTCGAGAGAGTTGCTGTAGATTACGATGTCATCTAAGTACACAACAACAAATTTATCGAGGAAAGGCTGGAGCACATTGTTCATCAAAGTGCAGAAAGTAGCTGGTGCATTGGTGAGACCAAATGGCATAACCAAAAATTCGAATGCGCCGTAGCGTGTTACACATGTGGTCTTCGGCTCATCTCCTTCGGCTATCCGCACTTGATGATATCCTGACCTCAAGTCCAGTTTCGAGAAGTACTTGGCCTGCCCCAATTGATCAAACAAGTCAGCAATTAAGGGGATGGGATACCTGTTCTTGACGGTGACTTTGTTCAATGCTCGGTAGTCTATGCATAACCGCAGCGAACCGTTATGTTTGCGCTGAAAAAGCACTGGCGCGCCATAAGGCGCCTTGGATGGCCGGATGAATCCCGCATCCAACAATTCCTTGAGCTGCCTCCGCAACTCTGCTAGCTCCGGTGGAGACATTCGGTAGGGCGCTTTGGCTGGAGGTTTTGTTCCTGGCTCCAACTCGATCTCATGATCGATCGCCCGCCTCGGAGGTAATTTCTTCAGAAGTTCTGCTGGCATTACATCTTTGTGCTCCTCGAGCACTCTTGCGACTTCCTTCGGTAGGTTTTCTTCATCCGCTACTGCCCCATCATCTGCCTCCCAAATTGTGGCAAGATATGTCTCTTCTCCCCGTTTGGCTCCTTTCTTCAACTACATTGCGGAGAGGAGAGTGTTGCCGGCGTTTGGTGCGGATTGCCCACTCTTGGGTTTGTCTACCGTTGGCACCATGCATGGCCCTCCTTCCAGGATGCACACATAATTGTGTCGAGGGAGAGGCACGACATTAAACTGTCGCAAGAAGTCCATACCAAGAACAGCATCAAAATCATCTAAAGGAGCAACCGAAAAATTTACCTTGCCGCGCCAATTTCCCAGGTGCATTTCGACTCCTCGAACGACCCCATCCAGCGGTTTGGCTTCGGCGTTTACGGTTTTGAGATAGCCAACTCCTTTCTCCACCTTGAAACCCAAGCGCTCCGCTTCCGCACGCTTGATGAAGTTGTGCGTAGCTCCGGTATCAACAAGCACTTGAGTTTTCTTTCCATTTATGTGGGCTTCCACATACATGAGCGTCGTCCCCGTTGGCGCGCTGGGAGCCCTTTTGGCATTGAGGGCATTCAGCAACTGCAAACATCCCATTTGGCTCTGCTGACCTGCCTCTTGCGTCTCAAACATGGCGTTGAAGGCTCTCTTCTTCGGACAGTCCCTTACCCAATGATCTCCGTCGCAAAGGAAGCAGTTCGACTTTGGCTTGGTCTTGCCATCTCGTTTCTGCTCTTTCCCCATTGGTGGTTTTCCTTTCCCATCCTTGTTCCGAGGAGGGTGGGACTCTTTGGCTCCCCCACCTTTGCTGAAGTTGGGTTTCGGGTGTTTGGACTTACCAGTTTCTTGCTTGCGGTAATCCATAAGTGTCTCCGCCATGGTAAGGGCGTCGGATATATTTTGTACTCCACGCCGCTTTAGCTCGTTAGAGGCCCAAGTTTGCAAACCGTCCAGGAAGTTGAACAGCAAGTCTTCCTCACTCATGTTCGGAATTTGCAGCATCAACATCGAGTACTCCTCCACGTACTCACTGATGGACTTGTTTTGCCTCAACTCCTTCAGTCATTTCCGGGCATCATGCGCCATATTTTCTGGATAAAATTGACGCTTCAACTCCCGTTGCAATTCTTCCCAAGTGTTAATGGTGCAGGTACCCTTGCGAATTTCCTCGCTTTTCCTACGCCACCACAGAATTGCATGATCGGAAAGATACAAGGTTGCGGTATTTACCTTTTGTTCCTCCTGCACGCCCAAGGCCTCGAAGTACCTTTCCATCTGCCAAAAGTAGTTGTCCAGCTCCTTGGCATCCCGCTTGCCGCTGAACTCTTTCGGCTTAGGAGCTTCTACTCTCGGCGCAGCCACCGTAACATGGGTGGCAGCAGCCCCACTTGCGACTGCTCGTTTGCATAGCGCAACATCCTCTTTCATGGTCTCGAACCCTTTCTGCAACTCTTCCACCTGGGCTTGCAACTTTTCCATGGTGGAAAACACCATGTCTTGGAAAGTCTTGACCCAATCTTGTTGCTTCTCCGCATACGTGTCAATGGTGTTGTCGATGAGAGAGCGTACCTCGTCCCCTTGACGATCGAGACCTACTTCCAGCTTCTCGATTTGCTCCTCCAACTCTCCAAGGCGGTCCGTTGCCTTGGTCATAGCAACACCAAGAGTCATGACCACGTCCCCGAAATCGCGGCTGGGTTCAATGGACTTGTCACGATGAAGGCTAGCATGCCTCCTAGCTTTGGGGTCCCTACCCCTCTCAACCGAAAGGTCGGATGATCCAGCAACATCCTTTTCCTTCACCATCTTTCTCAAACCGGCTCTGATACCACTTGTCACGGACTTAATTTCTCGAACCGTGCAGCCTTAGACACTTGCTAGTGCTAAGCAGCCAAAAACCCAATAAACCAAGAAAGAGATGAAAAAGAAGAAGCAAGATGTGTGAAGAAATACTCTTGTATTGATAGCAAAGAGAATTACAAGCTAAGAGGTGCTTTGCTCCAAATGAGAGCTCACCTATTTATAGCAAAGTTATGTACAATGAATGGCTAAGATTGAAAGCATCTAACGGTCCAAAATAAAAGCCACCTACCATAGGTAATATTCCATTGGAATATTCCTATTCTAGAATTCTCTACCACTTACAACTTATAAGTGGGTAATATTCCAAGGAATATCCTTATTCTAGAATACTCTACCAACTACTAATTACATGTGGGCTTGGCCCATGAATATCACAAACTCAAGTGGGCCTTTTAAAAGGGGTGCTCCATGAATGCTCCAATGGTCCAAGTAATCTTTGAGGGAACTTGGCGCGCACCAAATGTTCGATGAATTGCTTGAGGACATTTGGGGCGTGACACAAGGGACTGTTAGGTTTGGGGCTGCAATTTGTAACAGCATGGTGAGGTGTTGGCTTCCTCGATAGCAAATCTTCCTTCATTCATTTCTATGAATATCGCGGAAGATGTGGTGGCGGTTAATGGACTAAATTTAGCATGCCAGTTTAATGTGTACCATATCGTTCTGGAGCTTAATTCTCTAGAAATTGTCAAGGCTATGAAAGAAGCTGATGATTCAATCTTTGAGTTAGGACCGGTTATTCAAAATGCTATCGCGCTACTGGAAGGTTTCTCGACCCACTTTATTATCCATATTCCGAAAGAAGCTAATAAGTTGGTGCATGGTCTTGTTGTTAAGATAGGTCTCAATATATCTCATGAGTTAATTTGGGAAGCTAATGTCCTATTTATTCTTCATTTTGTAGTAATGACTGAATGTCATCCTCTTGTTTAGTTGCTATGCAGTTTTCTTTTATAAAAGAAATAATAAATATTAGTTTTCTTTTATTTTTTTAATTGTTTTAAATAAAAAATTATCTGAAATTCTAAAATGGTTTAGCTTATTTTAACAATGAGAATCTGTTTTCCGAAATGCATTTCATGTTCACTAAGAAAAATTCAATCTTTGGGTGATTTTATCTTTTGAGAAGTTTGTTTTTTTAGTTTTACATAAGAAATTGAAATTTCATCAATTTTTTTTGGTTCAATATTAAAAACATCCTTATCACAACACATTATGATTGATAAATTTTATTAATAGTTGTATTCATAAAATCTCTATTAATAGTTAATAATTTAGATTTATTGGTTTGTCATCTTTCCATACTCTGTGAGAAGAAACAGATTCTTTGAGATCATAACTTAAGGATTAACTTTTACCAGAAAATAAATTATAATAATAAAGGAATTATTTGATGAAGAAATTGCCACTTAGGTCCCTGACTTTGTTTAAATTTACCATTCTAATCTTAATTGTTTTTTGAAAAATTTATTTTAGTTCCTATCGTTATAACTATTTTTTTAAATATTTATTTTTTTAGTATTTTTACCATTTTATCTTTAAAGACAAAACAATGTCATGATGTAACATGTATAATAATTTAAATATTAGAATTTAAAAATAATAAATTTTTTAAAAGTAAATAATAATAAAATTATATAAAATATTATAAATAAACAATATAAAATTCTAATTAAACCAATATAAAAACAAATTTTAATTTGAATAACATATCTTAAAAATTAATTTTTTTTCTTTCTTTACATATACCTATTTTAAAGTTAATGAAAAAAAAAGCTAAAATTTTACATAATTAATTAAATAAAAAGTAAGAAAATTTTATTGGCTCAAAAATTGCATTTGGCTGGTAGATTATTACTCAAAAATTCTACACTCCACCAGCATCACCATGGCGCAACAGCAAACAATCTAAACACAGCCTCCAGTTCGCCAACCTTCACCGCACCTAGCACAAGGCCTCATAAACCCACTCTATAAAAGTACTCAAATCCACAATCAACTTTTACCATAAATTAATATTAAAATTATTTACAAAAATTAAATATGATTAAATCTACAAAAATTAAATATGATTAAATTAAATGATTAAATCAGCACCTAAATTAAATTTTTTTTTCCTTTTTTTTATATAGGTGGCAAGGATGAAAGAAAAGAAGTAGGTGGAGCAGTGGCATGGTGGGAGGTGAGTAGGAGTGGCGCTACATGAGAGACACGGTGGATGTGGTGGTGGAAGGGAGTTGGGTTGGGTTGGGTTGGGAAGGGGAGGGGAGGGGAGAGAAAGGTTGGTTTTGAGGAAAATAAAAATAATAATTTAATTGAGAAAAATAAAAATATTTCTTTAAAAAATCATCATAAAGCCCATTCTTTATGGGCTTAAGAAACTTAGCCCTTAAACAATGAAGCTCTTCGTGGGCTAACTTAGAGGGCTCAAGTTTGAGATAGTAATGGCCTTCAGAGAATGTCGAAACCAAGCCTAATGATGGACATCCAACGAGAAACTTGCTTGATCGCTTGAACTAGATTTTGTCCAAGATACTTACATATCAGTCCTGTATATTTTCGACCAAGACAACCAGGATAAAAAAACCCCTATATGACTAAGAGGAACAAGACAAGGAAACTAGCTTTGTATAAACATTAAGCCAACAGCATACCAAATAACTTATATATTCTGATCAAGTACTACTGCAGGAACAAAAATAAGACTTAGACCAGTAAGGATGAAGTACGTTATAAAGAGTTTAGTTAGGTAGGAGATGCTGAACCGCTGTTACAGTAAAAGTATAGTCAGACAACTACCGGGCTGAACAGAGAGTAATCAGACTTATCATAGAAACATGTTTAAAGAGGAAATCAATACTATTAAAGAATTAGAGTTATAGGAAGAGAATAATTGCAATGTCTTTAGAAATAATCCCTCAAATCACGTTAAGAGATCGGGATAACCCAAAATTAATAAGACTTACCCAACTCAACCACAACATCGGCAACGATAAGCATAAAAAAAATTTCCTGAAGACCGATACTATAAATAGGTGAGAAAACCACAACAGTGAAACTTTAGATACTTCTTCTGGTACTAAATTCTTTATTTTGGCTTAAAGGCTTTTTTGCATTAGGTATATTTTTGACCTTCTTCTTATTGCTCTCCCAAATCTTACCAAAACAAACTTTTTCTGACTTAAGCATCGGAGAGTCTTCGCTGGAACCCATCCTAGTAAGGCCTTAACGATAGTTTCAAGTATTTTTCAGGTGTTTAATTATCAATATAGAGAGGAAGATTCAGATTTCAGCTTGTAAGCCCAATAAGACAAAGTCTAGCATGTTGATTCTTGTGACTATAAATTCAAAGCTCGTTGGTAAAAAAATTATTTTTTTCGGTCAACAATTTTTTGTGCTGTCTGTGGGAATCAAGAAGAAAAGCTTTGTTCAAAAGACGTTTTCATCACCAAAGTACGATCAACATGGCAGAACAATCATCTGTTAACTGGAATCTAATCGCCGAAGAATGAGCTCTGAACCTGGACAAGAATAGAGGCCATGAAAACTAACTCGCCCATCAAATAAAAAGCTCATTACCGGCCAAAATCTAAGAAGAATTAAGGATGATGAGAGAAGAGATGGAAGAATTAAGAGAGCTCATGGTTGAGCTGATCAGAAACAAAGAAAGAGGAGGAAAAGAAGCAAGGAATGATGGTAGAAGAGAATCTCAAGCTGTAGAGGTTCAAATCCAAGAGCGGTTGGAGCGAAGAGACAGGTCAAAAACCCCGTGGGATCTGGATGGGGTGATCAGGCAGAATCAAGCACCTCTTGAGAAAAAGGCATCACAGATTGGAGAGTATGATCAAATGATGAGAAATGAGCCTCCGATTAAGCAACACCGTAATACCGAGCCACCATTAGAAGATAAAGTTCACAATCTAGAACAAAGACTGAAAAGTCTTTAAAAAAAAAAGAAGCAGCAGTAGCAGTTGGAATACTTCTTCCACTTTAACGACTATGCAGATTCAGAAAAAAAAATGTTTCGAGCAGGTCAAAGAGAATTTTTAAAGTTTAAAATTCTGAGTAGGTCCAAGAGAACTTTTTAAGCAGCAAAAATTCCTAGCAAATCCAAGTGAAACATTTCAAGCAAGTTTAAAAGAAATTTCGAACATGTCCAGAGTTAATCTCTTAACCTAGAATCTCAAAGAAAGACTCTAAGTCTAATACAAGTTCATGCAAAAAAACTCTAGGTCTAACACAAACTCAAGGAAAAGTCTTCAACCCCAAATCAATCACTGGCTCAAGAAAAATACTCTTAATCTTACTTGACTATATAAACTCGAAGGGTCTAGCTACTATCAAAACACAGAGATACCGCTCTAAAGCTAGGCACTTGGCCTAAGCTTTTACAAAACATTATGTAAACTATTTTTCACTCAATGTTGGAGTATTTACATGTAACTTTTCCTTTTTGATTATAGGAGATAAACCATTTCTTGCCAAGAAGATAGCTCAATGCCCATTGAAGATCAACATGCCATATGAGGGTGGCACTCGTGAGGTTATCAACAGACCACCGGACCGAGTAACACTCTATAAGGTGTATCCTATAGACGTACATCATATACTTCGTAGGAGGGCAACACTCATAAGATTACCCATAGACCACTCGATAGAGTAAAGGTCTATGAGGTATACCCTACGAATATATAACTTTGAAGACATTGAAGACACACGCCATAAGGGTGACACTTACAAGATTACTCATAAACCATCGAACAAGGTAGGGTTCAGTGAGGTGTACCCTATAGATGTGCAAAATATAGTTCGTAGGGGAGCGATACTCATGAGCTTACCTCTAGACCACCGGACAGGATAAGGCTCTATGAGGTGTGCCCTACGAATATACAACTTTGAAGATATTGAAGATACATGCCATAAGGGGGCGGCACTCATGAGATTACTTATAAACCATTGAATAAGGTAAGGCTCAGTAAGGTGTACCTCTGGACGTGCAACGTATAGTTTTTAAGGGGGTAACACTCATGAGATTACCCACAGACCACCGGACAGGATAAACCTCTATGAGTTATACCCTACAAATATACAATGTTGAAGACATTAAAGACATACGCCATAAGGGGCATCACTCATAAGATTACCTATAGACTACCGAATAGGGTAAGGCTCAGTGAGGTGTACCCTATGGTCGTGCAGCGTATAGTTCGTAAGGGGTGGCACTAATGAGATTACCCACAAACCACTAGACATGGTAAAGCTCTATGAGGTGTACGCTATGAATATACAACGTTGAAGACATTGAAGATACACGCCATGGGAGGGGTGGCACTGACGAGATTACCCACAGACCACCGGACAGGGTAAGGCTTTATGAGGTGTACCCTATGGACGTGCAATATATAGTTTGTAAGGGGCAACACTCATGAGATTATCCACAAGCCACTGGACAGAGTAAGGCTCTATGAGGTGTACCCTACGAATATACAACTTTGAAAACTTTGAAGACACATGCTATAGGGGGACGATACTCACAAGATTACCCACAGACCACTGGACAGGGTAAACTTCGGTGAGGTATACCCTATAGACGTGCAGGGTATAGTTTGTAGGGGGGTGGCACTCATGAGATTACCCACAGACCACCAGATATGGTAAGGCTTTATGAGGTATACCCTACGAATATACAGCTTTGAATATATTGAAGATACACACTATAAGAAGGGCAACACTTATGAGATTACTCACAGATTACCAAACAGGATAGGGCTTAATGAGGTGTACCCTATAGACGTGCAACGTATAGTTCTTAGAGGGTGGCTCATGAGATTAGCCACAGACCACCGAAAAGGGTAAGGCTCTATGAGGTGTACCCTATGAATATACAGCTTTAAAGACATTGAAGACACATGCCATAGAGGGGCAGCACTCATTAGAATACCCACAAACCTCCAGACAAGGTAAGGCTCATTGAGGTGTACCCTATAGACGTGTAATGTATAGTTCGTAAGGGGCGGCAACCATAAGATTACCCACAGACCACTTGAAAGGGTAAGGCACTATGAGGTGTACCTTACGAATATACAACCTTGAAGACACACGCTATAAGGGTGGCAGCACTCATGAGGTTACCCACAAATCATCGGATAGGGTAAAGCTCTATGAGGTATACCTTATGGATGTACAGTACCCAGAAAGGGACTGATCATCAAAAAATGACTAGGTAGCTATAATAATATCAAAAAACAACCAAGTGTTGAAAAAAGGTAGTTGTTGGTCGACTCAATGATAATCTCATCAATATAGATTCATATTAATGCTTATTAAAATTCATTAACTCATATTTTTATTTTCTTCATTATTTATAAATCATCCTGCTCTGCTCATATTTGATAAATCGAATCGGCATAAAGAGATTACTATTTGATCTTGACTAATATAATTTTCTCTTAAGTGTTGAACGTTATTATTGGATACTTGCCTATATTACATTCTTCTGCCAAACAGGATATTACCCTATGTTATGAATTATTATGGAAGAATATGTCTACAACAATGTTCATAAAGGCAAATATAAAAGAGCAGATTTGCAAAGACATTTAAACACAAATTATGAAGAAAAAGCTGATTATATTCATTGATAAAAGAAAATTACAAAAGTTCAAAAGAAAAAGGAAAAGGTACAAGAACAACAAAAAAAATATTGGCTTATGTTATTAGTGTTGGAGCTGGTGCTCACGTGCCATTCCAATATTGTATGAATATTAATTGTTAATATTTATACAATAAACATTTCAAATAAAGATTGTTAATATCATATTAATATGGTATAATGCTTGTAACATTAGAGACATTGTTTGATCTGAAAGAGTTCAGATCTGGTCTAAAGGAGTTTAGATCAGAACTAATAGTTAGCAAAGCTGAGAGTTATAAATGCTAAAAGTTAGCACTGTTAAGAGTTAGCAGGTTATAAGAGTCAGCGAGGTCTAAAGAGTTAGAACCTTGTCTATAATGGGACAAAGACCTGAGAGTATACTTGTAATGATATAGTTGCAAAGAGTTGCAATAGGTGTTAAGAAATATCATTATGTAAGTATGTCTCAAAGATAATGTTCCTGATCTATAATCACTAATGCGGGTCTATCGGTGATTCACTTTATATAGATTAGTGTATGTCTATATCTGACTGGTTCAGATGGTTGTTCTTAGCTGACCATGAGCTTAGAGCTTGTATAGGCATGCGGGTATCCAGTCAGGACTGGATACTGAACAGACTTATGAGGACCCCAATAGATATCCTATGACACCGTCAAAGGAAGGTCCTCTCGAGTTGAGTAGTATTCGTGGTCCTTTGACCTGAGCGCCACGGTGGTCTTGTGAGTGATCCATCATGCTTTGGTTCCACATATGTCAGAGACCTTTCATGGTCTGACCGCTATGTGTCGCTGGGTATGGTCCGATGCTCATGGAGTCCGGTGTGCGTAGATAAGGGATCCGTCAGCTTACGTAGGTAAGTTGTATATCCGATGCTCCGAGGTTGTATTTCATAAAGTCTTGTGGCCACAAGCATAAACCCGGGAAAAGAGTTTCCCATAGGGTTAAACAATATAGCAAAAGTGTTTGCGTATATTGTTTATCGAGATACGAATCTGGAGATAAGATTGTGGATGAGCAAATGGGGATTTGACGGTGCTGATCTATATCCCTGCACATCCAGGATATAAATGATGGAAGGATTATACGTATACGTTATGACCTCAACTTGTATGGTCTGACACGCTGATTTGTAATATTCGTAACGTGTGCGTGGGGCATCGATTACGGATTAATGGAACAGTTCCATTTGACAAATCGGGTGTGGACCTAGAGAGTCCCAATATGAAATGTACTCTTTGAGCACTTGGGCAGTGTACCGTATTGAATTGTTCAATACAGTATAATTCAGCAATTACTAAGGTTACGTTAACTAAAGTATGTGGTTAAATTGGTGGGACCCACTTTAGGTTAACTTGGTAACCGAGTAAGGATATAATAGTAATTTCACTTTATGATTATTTAATTGTTAAATAATAAAAATAAATATTTATTTATTTAATTGTTAAATAAATAATTTAATTTAACTATGATTAAAGGTTAATCATATAGTTAATTAAGTTAACCTTACTTAAAGGTTAAGTAAAGGTTAACCTAATCATAGTTAAGTTAGTTAACTATGGTTAAATTAATTAAATATTTATTAACTTAAAGGTTAAGTTAAAATAATCTAACTAAGGTTAAATGTTAACTAAGGTTAGGTTAAGCTAAATGAAATGCAAATGAAATTCAAATTAGTTTGGAATTAATGCATTTGTATATAAAGTGAAATGAAATTCAAAATTCAAAATTCAAAATTGAAAAATGTTTTAGATTTTAGGTTTTGCATTTTGGGAGCCAATTCAATTTGAGAAATTGAAATGATTTGTTTTGTGTTTTAAGTGTTAGAACAACAAAACAAATTGAATTAATGGTTGCTAAATGTAATAACTAAAAACAAGATTTGTTTTATTTATTCAAGAGTTGAATAAAAGGAAAAACAAATTTAATTAAGTTAAATGGTTTAACTTTGAAAAATGTTTAAGTGTTAAACACAAAAGCTGGATTAAGATGCTGCCATTCTAGACAATCAAACCCACCCTTGTTGATTGCTAGAATTGATCAAAGATTCATTTCATGGTGGACTTCAAAGAAAATTAATCCAAAGGCTTCATAGGTGATATTTCTCAATCTCGAATTTCAGTTTAATTAAATGTTATTTTCTGTGTTCATTGTATTTAATCTTCCGCTGTGCACATGTATGTATGAGATATGTATATTGTTTGTATGATGAACACAACCCACATGCAAGAGCACACTATAGTAAATTCGCACAACACACCCAACAATTAGAGCCATGTTCGTTGCCTCTAAATCCATTACAATACCCCCCCTCCCCCGATCGACGTTGATGGGGTCAGGAAGATTGGCTGGGGTAGGATAATCGACCAGGGTAGCATCAACAAGTCCCACGAATTGAGAAGGAGCAGGAGCAGCAGCAAGGGCAGCATCAGCCCCGACAAGAGCAGCAGGGCAGCTTCAACCCTAACGGTGAGGGTAGCTTCAGCAAGAACAGCATCATCAGCAGCAGGCTCGGCCACCTCAGCAACATCCTGAGCCCTGAGGCTTGGCTACCTCAGTGGCCAGATTCCACATCCATTAGAGGTCAATCTCAGGGTAGTTCTCTTCAAAGAGAACAATTGACTTCTGGAAGCCCTCCACTACCCCTTAGAGGAAACCTTCCTTATGACCTGTAGACCAGGAACTCCGTTGATCTTTTAGTTGGACTATCAAATTGTTCTTGGTTTACTCAACCAACTCCCTCTCCCTTTGAGCCGCCGTAAGTAGCTTTTCAAGCTTGTAATTTTAGTTCATCAACTTGGCGGCATAACTCTCTACCATTGTCAAAGAGTAAGCCATCTTCTGTACAGTCAGCCTCTTCTGATGCTCTAACTCTGAGACCCTACTCTCCGTCTCAGTATGATTGATCTTTAGCTCCTCCACATGAGCGCCAATCTCATATGCCTTCTCTCGTTCTTGGGCGGCCACTCTTCTAGCCCACAGAACCTCAACTCTTGACTGTACGAGGCTTTCATCAGCTTGGTGGGTCTGAGATACCATATCTAATATCTCGATCTTAAATTGAGATAATAGATACACAGACTGTGCAAAAAGCGAAGATGATCAGAATAGAAAAATAAAGGAATAACTAAGACTAAGAAAAGAGAACTTGCATCCAGTGTGGATCCCACTGTAGCAAAGAACCCCATGATGGGGTTCAATGAAGAAACTTAGCCCACCTAGGCTAGGGTCAAGTACCTCTCTATCTCTCACATCACGGGTAATAGAAGGCCAGGTCCTCCTCTCTCTTTTTAAGGACAATGATGGAGGGATACATATAGAGATAGGGCCCTTCGCTTACCAGAGGCCCCTCTTGCCTCCTCGAACCGAACTCCCCCACAATCCTGCTAGAAAAAGATGTCTACGTTGAAGCCTGAACTAGTAAGCCCCGTCCCTTACCTTGGGCTTGGGGAGAACGGAGACCTTGTGCTTAGGGGGAGCATTGGGTTATAGTTTCTCCCCTCCCTTGGGAACTAGTTTAAACCCAGCCTCTCCCTTAGGCAGGTGGACTTGTCAGTCTCCCTCTTTGAGGGCCCTATCTGTTGTTAATTTGGCTAGTTAGACTCTGTCTACGAGTGGGATCCCTTATACAACTCTTCTTGTCAGAACCAAACAACATTTCCATTACATCGTCAGGGTTGAGGGAACCCCGGCCAGTAAAGGATAAGCTAGAGCCTTTTGTACGGATCCTTTTCCTCTTTTCAGCTCTCATTGCTTGGACATTCCTGTATATTATATATAAAGTGATCAACAAATAAGTAAAGAATGAAGAAATGAGTTTTAAGTGGAAAAATAGTACTTACTATAAACACGAGGCTCACGCGGAACAAAAGTCTCTAAGACGGATTGAATAAGACTGGTCGGTGAAAGTAGGTTCTGAACAGGACAAATATACTTGAGGGCTGAAGTAATCTGAGCAAGTCTAGCCTCAAAAACTTTAACGTCGGTAGCTCAATTCACTGCAATACACCATGGGGTTAGACAAATAAAAAAAGAAAAAAGAAAACAGAAGAAAGAAAAATGAACGAAAGAAAAACCTGTACTTGTTGTGTGATTTCTATAACACAAACTAACGCAAGTGCACATTATCGCAACAAGTAATATATGATAAGTAGAGTGTCGATCCCACGGGGAATTGTTATTACTTGCTAAGTACTAAAATTATGTTCTCCTATTCTTATTAAAGCTATTGGCAATTTAATGGTTTTAATATCTAAACTAACTAAACAAGAAATAATAATAATTACAAGAATTGAGCAAGGAGAACAATTGTGATAGCACAAATACTCAGATGCCTAGGATTACAATAATCCCTCAATACTTCACTTGAATCCAACTACTCCCCTTAAAACTATCAATATGAATGTCAACCAAGAACTCTAATATCCTCACAAGCCTCTTTTGCAGGTCAAGTGAGTATATCTCATTCAATTAACTATCTATATGTCTATGATAATCAAATTGAAATAAGATTCATTAAGTTCAAATTCTCTAAATGGTCATATATGCCTATGAGTATATGTCTATCTCATATGAAACTCATGCTTTTACACCATGATCATACATCAATTTATCCATGGCCAACACAAAATTTCCTTTGTCAAGTTCATTAAGGTTCCCTAATCAATCTAATACATTTTCATGTAATTAGAGGCATTTAGCATAGAACAAATTGAACAATTCCATACCAATATGATAAATAAGGAAAAATAATCAATCCAAGCTACATATTGAGTTCACATTGTAATCCTAGCAATAAAACTTAGTTCATAATTGAAAATATAAGTTTAGAGCATCTAACAACATCATTATACATGTTGGTATCAACAACAAATACGAATTTGAAGAGAAGAAGAAATTTCCCTTGATGCAATGGTGATGTTCTTCCTCCAAAATGCAGAAATTCTTCTTCTTCCCCTTGATTTTTGCCTCTTGTTGTTGATTCTTGCTTCCAAGACCCAAATGAAGTGTTTATTTTCGTGCTCTCTACTGCCCCTTTCCTCCTCTTCTCTCTTTGGCTAAACAATAGGTGTTTATATAGGTAGGGTTGCAAAAAGAGGACAGAAATGCCCTTAAGGAGTGCCCAGAATTCAGCGCCGCGGCGCTCACTTTCTGCAATTGGCACCGCGGCGCTGAAATCCAGTGCTGCGGCGCTGCACTGTAGCAAACAGTATACTGTTGCTACAGTACCACTGTAGCAACAGTGCCTCCATTTGTATTTTTATCTCTAATGCTCCCCTTTGCGTCCGTTTTCCGGTATTTTTGCTCCGATAATGCTTCAACCTATAAAACAACATTAATATGCATAAATAGCCTAATTATTGAGATAAATTGAACAAATATCAAGTTAGAAAGATAAAATAGTTTATACAATTACGCCTTATCAGTACTCAAAGAGAAGTTTGTGGGAATGACTCACTCTCCTCCGTTTCTCTTGGGAACTGTCTGACCCTATTCTTCTCTAGTAAAAAATCACTCCCCCTTTCAATCTTTGATAGAAGAGGGGCAATCGAGGATTGAATTTTAAAGGCCATAAAAGAAGAGATAATAGAAGCCTCTCTGACTTATAGTATTACTCCTAAAATGATATAAGTAGCATAGCTCCTGAAAGTATAGGGGGGAGCTACCTCAAGAACTCTACATAGATGGTTATCTCTTCCTCTATTGGGCTGCTGAGGTAGTCCACCTAGAAGGGCAGCCTAAGTGTAATTGATCTAGGAATGTTATATGACAACCTAATGGACATCATATTGGCCCTGTTCAAACTAGACATGCGGTATCTTACATCCAGCTCGAATTCCACAGCTTTAAATCCTAATCAGGATCATCGAGGTCATTTCCTTGGTCCTCTCTAATAATAAAGATTGGCTCGGCCTCAATAATAACAACCAAAGAGGAGGAGGGCACGTCACTGCTGAGGTGGATGCCCTTTCACTACCTCTGGCTCCATCAGTCCTTATGAACAATGAGACCTTTAGGCTTACTTCTTCTTCATCCTCAGCCACGTTAATAGTTAAGAAACCTAGGTTTCTTCTAAACATCATTGGAATAAAGTATTTTTTTTAAATTAAAGGAGACACATAAGACAAAGACAAAGATAATTGTACCTAAGAAACAAGAAAGAAGGTAAGAGTAAGTACCCATAAGCCATACAAATACCCAAAAAACATGAAATAGTGGCAAAAACCCCAAAAATGGCAAGAAAACCCAAGAAACAGAAATAAGAAAAGTATGCTTGTATACAATAAAATTTACACTAAAAATAAAACAATAAAGAAAACTAAACCAGAAGATCAAGAAAATAAAGAACTTACCTGAAGGAAGAGTCGAAATCAAATCACTACAACAAAAATAATAGCAACAATCACCAGAAAGAACACTTGTAGCAGGAAGTTGAAAGCAAAAAGAGACGAGAAAAATACAAAATAAAAAAGAAAATGAAGTGGAAGGTGGCTTTTTATAGCCAACAGAACTGAAGAATCGTAGCCATTCAGATTAAATGAATGGATAAGATTACCAAAAGCAAAAAAGACACCCTCTTAAAATAGAGCGACTTAACGCCTCACATTCCCAAAGCATTAAAAACACGTATCTTTAGAGTTCTTCATCTGGACCATTGAAGTTTAAAATTTCATGTCACTCAGAAACAGAAGAGACGGGATGTTCTAGTTTTAGCTACCCCCAACTACACGATTGAATGAGGAGTCAACGACTAAGATCAGTTCCCGCATTTAAGACATTTTTTCACATAGATTAAGGATGACATTTCAAAGATATTTATAATTATTACCTAACAAGATCAGAATACGAGGGATATCACCAATTGTACAGATCCTAAGAAAAACCTAAAAAGTAACAGTTAGCTCGGTATTCTAGAAAGTAGCTGCAACAATAGAGCCGAACTGAGTCCCTCAGCACAGTATCAGATCAAGATATCAGAAAAACCTATTTAGACTTGCTAACTCAGAATATTTATAAGCCAAAAATACACTCAGACATAAAGATTTCAAGTAGGTACAGAAGTGAAAATTCTGAGCATGCATAATAAAAAATAGAGTTTTTATTTTTGAATAAATCAAAACTAAAAATTGGTAGACCCTTGTTCTCCTCTGAAAATCACCACAAGGCCCAACCCTTATAGGCCCAAGAAGCTTGGCCCTTCAATGAAGCCCTTTATGGGCCAACCTCAAGGGCCCAAGTCCAAGATAACAGGGGCCACCAGGGGATACCAGAACTAAGCCTAAGGATGGACTTCCAGCGAGGAACATGCTCGGTCGTTTAAACTAGGTTCAGTTTAAGACACTTAAATATCAGCCCTGCATATTCCCGATCGAGCCAACCAAGATAAGAAACCCCCACATGACCAAGAGGAATAAGATAGAAAAAAATCAGCTCTGTATAAGTATCAAGTCAATAGCATGCCAAACAACTTATACATTCTGACTAGGTACTATTGCGGGAACAGAAATAAGACTTAGACCAACAAGGATGAAGTGCGTTATAAAGAAACCAGTTCGGTAGGAGATGCCGAACCACTATGATAGTAAAAGTATAGCTAGACCATTACCGGACTGAATAGAGAGTAATCAGGCTTATTACGAAAACATGTTTAAAGAGGAAATCAGTGTTATAAAAGATATAGAGTTATAGGAAGAGGAGAATTGTAATTGTTTTAGGAAAGAATCTCTCAAATCACATAAAGAGATCAGGATAACTCAAAATTAGTAAGACTTACCCAACTCAACCACAACACCGGCGAAGATAAGTACAAGAAATATTTCGTGAAGACCGATGATATAAATAAGTGAGAAAACCACAACAAAAAGGACTTCAGAAACTTCTTCTGGTATTAAATTCTTTATTCTAGCTCAAACACTTTTCTGCATTGGGCATATTTTTTACCTTCTTCTAATTACTCTCACAAATCTAACCAAAACAACATTTGTTCTGACTTAAGCATCAGAGAGTCTTTGTTAGAACCCACCCCAGTGAGGTCTTAATGATAATTTTAAGTATTTTGCAAGTGTTTAATTATTAATAGAGAGAGGAAGATCTAGATTTCAGCCTGCAAGCCTAATAAGACGAAGCCTAGTATGCTGATTCTTACAACAATATAAATTCAAAGATCGTTAGCCTAAAAAACTAATTTTTTTTTTGTCAATAGAAAATAATATTTAAAATGAAATAAAACATAATCGTTTAAGATTTTTTTATTCATAAAAGTATATTTTTAAGGGCAAATGTCATATGTAGTCTAATATTATGGCCTAAAAGACACTTTTATCCTATTTTTAATACCCAATTTTGTCTTAATCCATTATTTTTTGCAATCTATTTGGATGAAAAATTTACTTTTAATAGTATTTAAAATTTTACTCCTATTATTAATGGACTTTGAAAAAAGGGATAAGAACATTTTTGTCACAGGAGTATGGGTTAATATCCAATTTTATCCTACATGTTTAATATTGATTGTTTTATCCTAGTTCATTAGTCAATTTCTATTAAATTTGACAGCAAATTATTGAAATGTGTACTTATGTACCATCTTATTATGTATGAATATTTATTTTTAATATTTATACAATCATCATTTCATAAAATCCTTAATATCATTAATTATTAAATTGTAAGATACTTGTTACGTTTCAGACATTGCATAATTTTAAAGAGTTTAGATCTGATCCTTTATATTAGTGCTAAGAGTTAGCAGTGTTAAGAATTAGCAAAATCTAAGGAGTTAGAACCTTATCTGAAATAGGATAAGAATTTAAGAATATATTAGTAATGACATGGTTACAAATGGTGCTAGGAAATGTCATTATGCAGTCTATTCTCAAACATAATGGTCTTGATCTATCTTTACCGATATGAGTATATCGATGAAACTTTTTATACAGATCAGTCTATGTCTATATCTAGATGGTCCAAATGGTTAGTCTTAAAAATTCATGAGTTTAGTAGAATCTTGTATAGAGATGTAGGTATTCAATAAGGACTAGGTACTAAACAAATTCACCAGAACCTACAATAAACATCCTATGAAGTCGTCAATGGCAGGTCTTCTAGAGTTGAGTATTATTCATAGTCCTTTGACCTGAGCGTTATGGTAAACTTATGAGTGATCCATCATACTTTGGTTCCACGCATGTCAGAGACCTTTCATGATTTTACGGCCAAGTGTTGTTGGATATAGTCTAATGCTTATAAAGTACGGTGTGCATAGATATGAGATCCGTCAGCTCACACGGGTGAGTTATATATATTGATGCTTCGATGGTGTATTTTAGAAAGTCTTATGACCATAAGCAGTAAACCGAGAAAAGAATTTTCTATGGAATAAACAATATTGTAAAAGTATTTGTGAATATCGTTTATTGAAATACGAATCTGAAGATAAGTTCACGGATGAGCATTTAGAGATTTAAAGGTGTAGATCTATATATTTTCTCTTCCAGGATATAAGTGACGGAAGGATTATACATATATGTTATAATTTCAGCTTGTATGGTTTAACGCGCTACTTTGTAATATTCGTAATGTGTGCGTGGGGTATCATTCACAAACGTATAGAGGAGTTCTATATGACAAACCAGGCATAGACTTAGGGAATCTCATAATATTAATGAAATCGTTGTGCACTGGAGCAGCAAACTGGATTGAATAGTTTAATCTAGAAAATTTCAGCAAATCGAATATTTATTTTAGAATCTTTCAAGATGTACACTTGTTATGACTTAAGTATATTATTTAATTAGTTAACAAGAGTTGTTGACTAATGGTATGATGACAAGTGACATAATTTAAATAATTTATTGTTTGACTTAAAAATTAACTCAAACGACCTTGCTTGTAAATCAAGCAAGATCAATTATTAATTCATAATTATTTTGAATAAATAATATTATATTATTAAATCAAAAAGACAAACAATAGGGCATGGGATAAGGCATAAGGTTGGACCGTTTGTCTTTGACAAGAGAGAAATTGACAAAATGAAAACATGTTTTTTTTTCATTTTGGCCAATTGATTTGGTTTGGTCGTTTGGAAAACAAAAGGGAAACATGGAGGCATGGGTTAACAATGCTTGGTGGGATCATTTGTTGACTAATGAAAAGGAAACAAATAAAATGCAAATGGTTTTTTTTATTTTAAAGAAATATCTTGGTTCGACCAATTTTACAAGAGAGAGAAAAGGATTTTGTTTTCTTTAGTTATCAAGTGTTGCAACCAAAAATACTTCTTTATCTTCTTCATTTTGGTGGTCGGCCATTTACAAGTGGAAAAGGGAATTGTTGGTTTTTATTTTTCAAGAGTTGCAAGTTATAAAACTTCAATTTCATTTCTTGTTAAACAAAGACTAGTAGTTAAAGAGTTAACCAAGAAAAATATTGAAGTGTTAAATACTTGTTGTTGAAAATTAGAGCTATTATTTTAGAGATCCAAACCTACCTAAGTTGAGTTCTAGAATTACCCACGTGTGTGCTTTACGATGGACTCTGCTTTGAAATTTTTTTTAAATGCTTCAAATGTGATTCTCAATCTCATTATTGTAATGAAAAACTTAAATTAAATGTGTTTATTACATTAAGAAATTAGATTTTTGATTCCATTGCTCTATATGTATGTATGACATGTAAAATTTTAATATAATAAACACACATATACACATGGATGCACCTATAGAAATAGCACACTTTCAAAAGATATTTTTTTATACAATGACATTCTTGCTCTTACTAAAGTTTATGTAACACAATTTTAACAAGACACGTGGCACATAAGTAAGATTAAAATCTTTAAGAAAATAAAAAAAAAAATTAAACACGTGTCATGTTACGATATATTTAAAATTTTTATAACATTTCCGGTGACCATCTTCAATGACCCTCATTGGCCGTTATTTTTCGGTGATGGTAAAGGTCGTAAAAATTATGAAATTTTATATTACTGGACTCCATTTTTTATAATCTACACAATAGTTGAGTCATTTTTTACAAAAGAGAACATGAAGATGGTTAAAAATGATGGAAAATGGATGTGATTGCTGTCAAATAAAGTCCAATGATGTGAAATTTCATCATTTTTATTATTGGAGTCTAGCGGCTGCCGGCGGCCTGCCGTCGCTAATCACCAATGACGGTGAAAAGAGATATTTTTTTTTATTAAATTATTAAAAATATATATTAAAATTGAACCCTATAAGAATGTGCCACATGTCTCAGTATATTAGTATACTTTAAATTTTGTGTTGGGTTCTGATTTTACCCTTCCACCATCAAATTTAACAGAAATTGACTAATGGATTAGGAGAAAACTGTCTATTTTTAAAACATGTGTGATAAAATTGGGTGTTAGCTCATACTCCTAAGATAAAATTGTCCTTATCTATTGACAAAATATGTGAATAGACACGTGTCACTATATAATTTGTTAATTATTAATAAAAAAAATTCCACTATCGCCATCTGATGTTTTTCGATGATGTTGGGTAGCAAAAAATTTTAAAATTTATATCATTTGACTCTATTTTTCTTAATCTACGCAATGATGTGATCATTTTTAACCAAAAAAAACTAAAAAATTGTCAAATTTGGTGGAGAGGGGCGACAACTATTGCCGGCCACTGTCAAACAGGTGAGTGGTGACTTGCATTGCTCTTACTTATAGACAGATCGATCGTCAATCTGTCCACAGATAAGGACAGCGCAAGTCACCGCCTCCCTTTTGACGACGGCCGCCACTTGTATCCACCAATTTTAACCATTTTTTATTTTTATTTTTGTCAAAATGACTACACTATTGTATAAATCAGAAAAAATAGAGTATAATTATGTAAATTAGAATTTTTTTTGTCGTCGAAGTGTCACTGAAAATTGGCAGTCGGCCGATTACTTTTTTCGGCAGTACTCAGACTCTGTTTTTAAATTTTTATTTAATTTACAATTTTTTAGAAATTACTTATTAAAAATATAAACAATTATATGCTACCACATGTTCAAAGTAACTAATTATATTGTGACATATGTTTTTTTTATTAAAGTTTATTTTTTAAAATTATATTAAAGTAAATTAATGAATGAGATTGTGTCACATATTCAAAAAGACAATAAATTAGTAAAATTGTGTCACATATTCAAAGTGTAATTTATTTTTATAGTTAAATTATTCTTTTATTTTTTAATCATTAAAATTAATGATAAAAGTTAACGGATCGGAGTAAAATTGAATATTTAAAATTTTATTAAGACAAAGTTATTAATTAACTTAAAATATTAAGATAAAAAAATCCTTTGCCTATATTATAATCGTTAATGTTATAATGATAACTAAAATGAATTTTGAAAAAAACTTAAGAAATAAAATCATAGATAAAAGTGGCAATTCCTCTATTCGAATCTGGAGGAAGCTTTTGCATTAAAATTCAGAAGCAAATCCAGCACATACGTTGTTATTTAATTTGGTAAATAAAATAAACATAACAATATCCCTCTTCATCATTAAAATTAGTCGGAAGAAAGTGAAAATTATGTGTTACGCTATGATTTCTTATATTTTTAATTTCTGATTGAAAAAATAAAGAGCGTAGTGATTTAAGATATATTTTCACTTTATGAATACTTAATTTTAATGATTTTCATGCACTGAACTTTATGTATCTGCTGGACAATGAGGGTTTGAGGAAATGCAAAAGTTCAATCTCTCTCTCTCTCTATATATATATATATATATACTTATAATAAAATAAAAATAAATTTGGAGCAATTTCAAAATTTACTAGTTATATTTTCTTTTTCTTTACACAAAGCAATTGTGATGAACAATTGTAGCAAATGAGTTAATTTTTTCATCTAGTTTTGTGTCTCTGTTCTTCTGCAATTGCAAAATTATTTATCATAACTGGGGACTACAACCATACACTCTATTAAAAGAAACATCATGATAAAATGAACAAAAGGGAAAAAAACAAGTAGATGAAATTAAAAATTATAAAACTAGGTGAGCGAAAAGATAAAGCAATCCAAAGAATTAAGCGCTAAGTTCTTTGAACAAGAAGAGGATTTAAGACATTGTGGATGGAGTAAAGAAGTAGCAGCAAATAGATAATAACTCCAATGAAGCCAGCAGCTAAAGCTCCTGTTACTTGGTCACAGTATTTGGGGACTTGGCCACAAACTGGCAGCCAACCTGCTGAAGAATTCCCCTTCTTGCCCACTTGAGCAACTGCCAAAGCCGCCGAAATGCTTGAAGCGAGCAGCATGGTGAAAATCTAGCCATAAAAAACAATGAAACAACCATCAGGGTACTAAATGTAAACGTAAAATTATGTACCATCACCAAATATTAATGTGGGCTCTTACCATATCAATGGCAACAACTAATCGCCAGAGCAAACTCTCCGAAGGAAGAAACAGAACCAAAAAGCTATAGATGCTTACAATTGCATTTGCTGCAACAAAGAACCTACAACAAGCTCACACTTCAGCAAACCAGCTATAAGCATGACAGCAATAGCAACATCGTTAAAATTATGAGTTACTCACTTGAAGGCCGGCATGTCACTGTACTTTGCTTCAAATGACACTGCAAAGAAACTAGCTCTCTCATGGCTTGTACCCATGACAATTGTTGCCGAAAGCGTAGCCCCCAAGGCTAAGAGCCTTAGAAGAAGAGTGCAGAGCCTCTCTGTTTTGGCCATGGAGTATTTCCTTTTGCTTGGTAGCTACAATAAATATTTGAGTTGGTAGAAGAGGTATATATAAATTAGAGAACAAGTTTTAAGGTTTTGAAATTTAGTAAATGGGAATGTCACAATTAGAACAAATGAAAAAACGTAGGAGTATATAGAGAGTTAGGAAAGGCAGATGAAAAGTAGAGCACTAATGTTGATACTTGTTTGTGCTTTGTTAGTTGAAATTCTCAACTGTCACCACCGCCGCCCATTATATGTTTTCAATTTTTTCAACTGCACATATAGACTTTTTGATTCTCCAATATGTTACATGTGCAAGTTTATTATTGATTGCTTTGATACAAGAGGAAATTATACTGAAAAGAAGAAAAAAACAAATGTAAATGAATGAAGAAAATGGAAGGATTAGGAACATTGATGATCTTTTGAAAGTAGTTGCATCAGTATGGGGTTGATCTTGATCTTGATCTCATCTTTCATACACGAAGGGATATTACATTACCAACATCAAAGATAAAGTCACTGTAAAGGAATGTGAAATATTTTAAATTAAGCATGTTTATGGCATTCAAATTAGGAAATTATGAATTAAATATTTCAGTTTTAATTTCAAGCAAAGCAAGGGTATACATTTTACACAATAACTATTTACTAACCTTTCAATAATTGGAGGTTTAATGATTCATATAAAGTCGCATCTTTGTTTTAATTTATCAATTAATTTGGTTTATGCAAGCTGTTTCTGAGGAGATTGAACAATGATGGCCAAGTCAGTACGTTAAAATCCACCTCAATAGGTCTCTGAAACGACATGTCGGTTTTTTGAACGATAATCATTTCGACGACTCCGCTACCACCACCAGCACTGGAGCCTTAGAAAGGGTTTATTAAGAACCGAAACGACGTCGTTATTCCCCATTCCTACCAATTCTGCATATATCGGAAAGAAATCAGGGTTTCTGTCGAAATTGCAGAGACCAACAGAATTTTTTTTTATAAAAAAAATGGCAGCTATTACATTTTCTCTCACATCGCTCTCCAAAATCCGAAAACCCCACATCAAATTCACATCCAATTTCAATTCGAGCTCTCTCTCTCACTTCACCACCAAACCCAAATCGAAATCCGGAACCCAATTCCGAGAACTGACCGTGCGGTCACTCTTCACGGGCATCGTCGAAGAAATGGGGGAGATCAAGCAACTGGGTGCTTCAAGCGACGGCGGATTCGACATGAAAATACGTGCAAAAACTGTCCTTGACTGCATCCATCTCGGCGACAGCATTGCGGTTAATGGTACGTGTCTTACAGTAACAGAATTCGATACCCAGTTGGAAGATTTTACTGTTGGGTTAGCTCCCGAGACATTGAGAAAGACTTCTTTGAGTGAACTTGAGCCTGGGTCCCTGGTGAATTTGGAGCGAGCCGTGCAGCCCACTACCCGAATGGGCGGGCATTTTGTGCAGGGGCACGTGGATGGCACGGGGATGATTGTATCAATGGAGCCTGAAGCGGATTCTCTGTGGATTAAAGTGAAGGCGGATCAAAGCTTGTTGAAGTATATAGTGCCGAAAGGGTTCATAGCCGTTGATGGGACTAGTTTAACGGTGGTGGATGTGTTTGATGATAAGGAATGTTTTAATTTTATGCTTGTGGAGTATACGCAGCAGAATGTGGTTATTCCTCTGAAAAAAGTTGGGCAAAAAGTGAATTTGGAGGTTGATATATTGGGTAAGTATGTGGAGAGGTTGCTCAGTAGTGGGTTTGTGGACTCTATCAGAGCTTCAAGATGAGCAAAGGTATTCTAACGTGGCTTCTGGTTTATACAATGCTGGTGTTTTTTTTTCCTTTTTGAAAATGGGAGGCTTTGATTTTGCTGACTGAGAGATGATTTGACTAAGAAAGGTGGTGATTATTGCCGTTATTTGCTATTTGCAAATGTTGCTTTGCATGTTAATCTGGTTGAACAATGTACTGATTGTTGTATTAAGTTTGTGTAGTATGATCTTTTTTTGAGTTATGAAGTGAAAATAATGTGGAAGAAGTGTAATGCTATTGGGAATTCTTTTGCAAAATTTCATGTAATTGACCGTAAGTAGTTCAGATTGGATTTGTGTTGAGTTGGTGCTCATAGAAGGGTTTGTTAGGTTAATTAGGAATGTGCTTTCACTAAATGACCCGTGAATGAGAAAACATGAATGTTATAGAGCAAAGAACTATTATAAATTTCCTTTTACTTACTCGCAACTGATTGGGTGATCCTTGTACATTTTTTTGAGATCTTCTTTCCTTTGTGTTTATAGAAGTGGCTTCAATTGATTGCAAAATTTCTGCTTTGTTTATGCATTCCTATGTATCATGCTAGGAACAGATAAGTTTTCATATTTGTCAAATATGACATGAGTATAGTTCTCTGCTTTTGCTCTTAACCAGGTGGGAAGAGGGTCGTACAAATGAAGTGTTTTTCTTTCCAATGAGATAAGCTGCATAAGAAGAATGCAGGAGTTTTAAGTTAAAGAATAATAAAACTAAGTGTATTTAACGAGTTTGTGGTTTCATTGTAGAAACTCCTATTAGCATTCTAGTTCTCTTTGAATGGACCCTAGATTTCAGTCATTACAGCTTGTTCTTCTTTTTACAGTGTCAAGATTTTCATTGTGACTCCTTGTATTGGTGAATGTAAAACCCTGAAGGCAGTGGCAGTTGCTCTTGTTTTACCAAAATCTTTCTTTTATATCAAGGAAGTAGCTGTTACAAAAATGTTTAGATTCTGACAAGTGTGGTTGATTGGTGATAGTCTAAATGAAACCAAATTAAGTTTATTTTCCCTTCGAAAAAAAAAAAACCAAGTTTATTTTAATAGCAGCTTTAGTCATAAGTCCCTTGATAAGTGGTGAATTTCATATTTTTAGTGATCATTTGTATAGAGATTAAGTTCTTATATTGGACTCTTCTTCTCAAAATCCTGGATGTCATAAGGCAGGTGCAGAATGCAACTGCCTTTTCCTTGTGCCATCTTAATATCTGTGGTATAATTGCCCTTTTGGTGAAAACTGGACTACATATAGAACAACCAAGGCAATTGAAGCTCAAAGGACAGAGAATGCACATAAAATATTAGCTGTTGTGCTTGATATGAAAGGAAGTTTAGTACTAAATCAGAAGTTAATCCTACCACCCACCAGAGAAATGGAGCTATAGTTTAGGAGTGTATCTATTAAGTGTGGAAAGTTAAATCAAACCAAACAAACTACTCTCTTCTGTTTTAGTTCAGATTTTATCCATTCTTATTAGGATTATCATCCAATTGTCGAATGGTAAGATTCTGTAGTTCTACATCTAGTTGATAACCCTGGATTTGGTTTGTACTCAAGTGGTTCTTGGGAAATGTGTTTAAGTCAATTATTTGGATATCTTCTCTTGGGAATTCTTACTTACAATACACATTTATTCCCAGGCATAATGGGGACCAGTGGCTAGGGGTACCCTTATCCTGTGGGAATTCCTTCGGCCCTTCTTGTAAACTCAAGCTCTCTGCTCAGGTATGTTACCAAAGTTCAGTCAAGTAATAAAAAATGGGACCTGAATCTGAATGTGGGTACACGTATTCAGTGATTCGGCAATCTTGACTGGTTCCTTCAATTTAGTAAACTTTTACTTGTGAATATGGTTGTCTGTCCATACTTATTTTGATGTGATCATGTCAAATATTTGGGCACCACAGACGTATCTGATGTGTACTTGCTTGGCTTACGCTTATAAGATGCCAAAATTCTCCTAAAGTTTCCGACTCAAACAGCACTTGGTCCATTATCTCTATCCTAAACTACATATATATATATATATATATATATTTATGCACTCGTCTTATTATAATTATAGGGTGACAAGCATATGCTCTTGCCGATTCCTTTTATTCTTCTGGGTCGGTATTATTATTATTATGTTCGACATGACATATTATAATGTCATATTCCCCATTGTTTCAGAAGTCTGTATAATCCTATGCGGATGCATATTATTAGGACTGAGAACTGAAATTTGGAGGAGTGTAAACTGCAATGATTCTTTGACAACAAACCAATTTATTTGTATAGATGACACCAGTATCTAATAGAAAGATATAAGATCTGAACAAATTTGCTTAAGAGGAACTGCACCAACTAATCAAAAGGTGTTTCAGAAAGAACTAAAAGACTGTAAAGACCAACAATCAATCAATGAGGCATACGAAATCAAAGTTGTTCTTCTCCAAGATGTTTTGATAATCTGGTTTGATGTTGGTAACCCATGGCAGTTGGCAAGTCACATGCTATTCTATTATTGTTTTAATTCCTGATGCAGTTCATGTGTGGGCTGCCGTATGAGCTTGAAAAAACATGTCAATTGTGGCGTTTCCCTTTCATTCGACGTTATACATTTCTTTTTTTCTTTTTCTTCATTGCTTTTTATAATATAATATATTTTTCTCATGTGGGAATACTTTGGTCCATCGTCCATCACTTATAATGGTTTACATGGTTTTGACTATAAAGATGTAACTTTTTTTTTTCTTTCAATTTTGAATGAGTAAACCAACTTGGCTTACGATTTTCTTGGATTATTCGATCGAGTCAGGTCTTGGACGCTCATGCTATTTCTTTGACCATATATATCATTTTGTGTGGCGTGCATATATTAATTCAATAAATTCAAAGCTGCATATATAGTAATGGAATCCAATTCTATTAATAAATTATTATCCTATTTCCTTAATAATGCATTAAAAATGCAACGTCAAGAAGAAAACACCAGAATTTTGTACGGTTACTGTACCTAATCTCTTCTCTGCCCTGTTTACTAAACCATATTTAAAAAGCAAAAACAATTTCAGTTGGCTTGCTTCTGATAAGGCAGGCGGGTGAGCTTTTTTATTTATAAAAAAAAAAAAGAAACCAATAAACACTCTTCAAGTTTGTAAAACATGTCATGTCTCCTTTTCGCCGATAAGCATGGTGGGTTTCAACTTTCAACCGAAAACTGAGGGGTCCACCTGTCAACAGTAAATCCATTTACATGTCGCAATAATATTCGGACTACTATTTCATATTAAAAAGGAACTATCTTACGTTATGGAGTCTTCATTTTTAAATATATTATCACCTTTGCACCTCCTTATTCTATTTTCTTTAAGATCTATTAATTCTTCCAAAACAAATCATTTATTAGAAATATCATACATTCTTGAAGAAGAAAAAATTCTAGTTACTAATCTTCCTATTCTTAACCCATATCAAGCTTTTCTCAAACCCCACAAATCCTTATCCATCTTAAGAACTTCATCAACCCTTAATGCTTAAAAACCAAATAATACATCCAAGTTACTTACTTTAACCAATATTTGTTACCAACAACAATAGAAAAATAGTTAGTACCCATAAAAATGCCCGATGATCTTTTTCTACAATGGGTTCGTAAAAAATATACTCATTTTCATTTCGGAGTTATTCATTTTGCCCTGACATTTCATGGCCATAAAGGTCTTGAAACTGTTGCTCAAATAGCCATTCTTGATACAAGGTTTTCTATATACAAGGATGCTTGCATCGGCACAGTCCAGACTACACTTAATGCAAGAACAATCTTCATTACTCTATGTTCAAATTTCTGTATGCCCATCCTAGACCTCTATCTCATTCAAACACTCAAAGTCCAAATACAAATAATCGGAGATGTACCAAAAGCCAACACTTTTGTCGCAACCCTCTATTACCAAATGATTTATCGAATTTAAAATCATGCTCTTGACTTTGGGACCCCTCACCCAGACCAAGATGCCCTTTTACTCTCCGTTGAATCTAATAAGGTTCCCTTCTGCATTTATGTGCCAAGGCAATTATCCAATGAAGAGCTAACCAAACCTCTTCCTGATTCTTGGGTCACAAAGTATGAACAACAATACAAACAGTCTCAAACACCCAAGCCTATACAGTCTTTGACCCACTCTTTTTTCTAAAGAAAAGATAGCCAAGTTGAAATTTGTTTTGAAAAACTCAGACATTTGACTTTTCCATGCCTATTTCCAACCCAATTTATAATTCAACCAGACAAATATGATCCAAAATCCATGGATGACTTACCTATCACAACTTTTGATGGCCAAGAAAACCTATCCGAGATTTCAAAATTTTCATAACAGGCCACTGTTACTGAGACATAGATTGTTAGTGCCAACAATGGTTCAGATGACGAGAACTATATGAAAAGACAAAAGAAAAACAAAAAGAAAAGTTCTCAACAGTTTTTAAAAGAAAGGTACGATGATGGTGACCTAAATGTTGACCTGTTAGGACATCCTTCGGGTAAGTTTGACTATTATGTCACTTATTCAAAACCTAAACCTAAAGTTACCAAAACTCTCTCTCCTTGTAGACCCAAACAAATCCACCCACAAGATCCACAAAAGCTTATCCCATAAATCTGCAAGTTCTCAGCCAACGTTTTTCCACCTTTAACTCCTCAACAAAACTTGGAAGAAGACATCATCTAACAATGGAAGGTAAAAAAAACCCCAACATTCACAAAGATGACGGTTCCTTTGAACAAGTTTGTCCAACATAAGCTGTCTTTAATTGGCAGTCCCAAAATGTAGTTGCACAAAACAAATCCTCCAAAGGATTAAAGAATCTCAGCAGAGACTAGAAAATAAAATAGATATAAGGTTGTCTAGCCATCAGATAATCCTAAATAAATTGAAAAATGAGATTCAGTGTCTGCGTGAAGAAATCATATGCCTCATCCAACAAAGGCTACCTTTTGCAGAACAAGAAAAGCAAATTAAGCATCTCAAAATTCAGCTTGTAAGGCTTAAAAGTGATCTCACAAAACCATGGAAACCTATAGATACTCTCCCAAAAATCTTACAACCATTGCCAACACTTTGCCCCACATATTCCAGTTTAATTTTTGGAAATAGTTCTAATCTCATCCCCCTGAAGAATCAGAAAGATCTCAGTAGAAAACATGACAAAACCTCTAAATCAAAAACAAAAGAACCATAACCTCCATTGAAACTCCAAAACCCACTTCCTAAAATCCCTGCTTTGGAAACATCTCAGCCAACACCCCCGATTTTTGCACCTGTATCACAATCTCAATTCATGGCCCTTGCATAGTCTTAGCCAATTGATGATATTGAATCCGTATCATTATCCTACTTTTGCACATCCTATAAAATATAGACCACCTCAGCAGCCATATCCCAAACAAACATGGAACCAGTTCTACCACAATTTATAAATATCCCTCCTGATCTACAAGGTTAATAATTCAGAAAAATGCCATTAGTTCACCCTTGATGACGTACCTTTTTCTAAGTGGATAAACAGAATATTTGAATTTCAAGCATGGTGCATCACTGAGAACTAAAAGCCTTGTATAACTATCATAAAAGTCATATAGAAGGCGATTGCAAGATTCCAATGGATACTAAAATACAGGTATCTTTATCTTGGCAAATATAAATAACAAATCATTCAACAATGCACGATCGTGGAACAGTTTATTGGTTTTATTTTGGCAAAATTTGTTAGAGAAGAAACCCATCTATTAAACAAAGCTAGAGAAGAGTTTTTTAAAAATGAAATGTTGTTCTTTCAAGCTAAATGATTTAGAATTGCATTATAAGAAAGTCGTGGCTAGATATTATATCCTTGGTATTAATGATTCGAACCTCAAACATTTCTATCTTAATTCGGTCCCCGACCCTCTCGGACAAGATGCTCTTCGAATTATCCAATTAAAAGGCAAAACTTTGGCTAACACTACCCTTAGTGTTATACAATAAACCATTCTTCTTGTTTTGGATAAATTGTGCACAAGGCATAAGTTCTTTAAAGAATTCGATAAGATAAGAAAACAAATCAAGAAAGCATGTGCTTGACTTGATCTCTTTATCAAATACCAAAAGAATAATTGTCATTGTTCAACTAATAATAAAAAACACGACGAGAAATTTCATCTTCAAAAGCCAAAGAAAATATTTTCCAAAACAAAATCTTCCTTTAGCCAAAAATCCAATAGATGCTTTGTTTGCAAGAAAAAATGCCACTTTGTAAAACATTGCACGGAAAAATCCCAAAGAAAGAAAGTCTTTTCACAAATCTTAGCCATCTCCCAACATAATCCACAAGACCATTATCACGCCTCAGATCTAAAAGATCTAACACACGATATAACTTACACTCATTCAATAATGTACACTTGTAATTAATATTGCATAAAATTTCAAACTTAAGTTCTACATAAGAATACTTATAAAGTTTCTAGTAGGTTCATCACAAAAATTGTTGGGGATCTAATATATGTGAGTGTATGCATGTGCAATTGTGTTTATTACATAAAATACATATCTCATACATATTTAACGCTATAGAATAATTTAAAACAATACAATAAACACAATAAATAATATATTAATCATATTAATATATTCAAGGGTTGAGAAATCACCATAACGTGTAACGTTGTACACGTGTATCCTGGGAGTCAACCTTGAGACCAACTCGTTGGCAGTTCTAGTCACTAACTCGGTGGGCTTGGTAAACTAGAACAACAGCTCCATATTCAGTGAATGATTAACCCTTAACCCCTTAAAATGGCCGGTTGTGTGTGTTTTTTCTTTTCTCTAAAAAGAAAACAAATGAAAATTGAAGCAATTCACAATTGCTTCAACGACACCTAAAGAAAAAAAATGAAACAATTTCATTTTTGTTTCCTTTCAAATGCTTCTCACGGCACCAAGGGAAAAATGAAACAATTTCAATTTTCCATCTCTCTCGGCACACACATTTCACACACATTATATATCTCACTTATAATATAATAATAATATAATATATTATAATATTAAAACAAAGCCACTTATTAAAAAAATAATATTATTATAATAGAATAATAATATAAAATAGTAAATGGATGAAATCTATATACCAATATACAATATTATAATATTATATAATATAATAATGAGATATTTTGATTATTTAACAATTAAATAATCAATGTATGAAATGACTATTTTGCCTTTCATAAATAGTTATCAAGTCTACCCTTTAGCGGGTCTCACCAAATCTCACACTTGGGTAAACTTAACCGAGGGACCACAATACGTCACGTGTCATTATCAATTAGTAAATAATAATTATTGACTAATCGTTGTATTTAACACTTAAATACAGACACGCACGTATTCCCATGGTAGTGTTAGATATTACTGTATTAAATAATTTAATCCAGTACGCTGGCTCAGTGTACAACGAGTATACTCTATACCATGGGACTCCCTAGGTTAACGCCCGATTCATCAAATGGAACTATTCCATGATTCTGTGAACATTACCCTACGCACATGTCACGAAAATACAAATCAGCGCGTTGACCATCCAAGTTAAGGTCACAATACATACGTATAGTACTTCCATCATAATATCATAGATGCGCAGGGATATAAATTATCACCATCAAATCCCCATATGCTCATTCAAGTCATATCTCTAGACTTGTATCTCACTGAATAGTATGTGCAAACATTGTTTCCATATTATTCCACATTGGCAGAAACTCTTTCTCGGGATTAATGCTTGTGACCATAAGACTTTCTGAGATACAGTATCGAAGCATTTGGATATCTAACTCCCTATGCGAGCTGAAGGATCCCATATCTGTACAGACCAATCTCTATAAGTATCGGACCATACCCAGTGACACCCAGAGATCACACCATGAAAGGTCTGTGACATGTGTGGAACAAAAGTATAGTGGATCACTTATAAGCCTACCGTGACACTAAGGTCAAAAGACTACGTATACTACTCAACTCAAGAGGACCTTCCGTTGACAGCTTACATAGGGTGTCTATCGGAGACCTTTGTGAGTCTGTCATATATCTAGTCCTAACTAGATACCCATATGTCAATACGAGCTCCAAGCTCACGATCGGCTAGGAACAACCATCTATATAGTATAGATATGACATATGCTACTCTATATAAAGGTATCTACCGACAGATCCGCATCGATAGAAATAGATCATGGACAATATTTGAGAACATACTTGTACAACTGACATTTCCTAGCACCCGATTGTAACTCTTGTAACTATATAGTTACTAGTATATTCTCAGGTCTATGTTCCACTACAGACAAAACTCTAACTCTTGGATCTTCGTTGAGTATTATAACCAGCTAATAATTAGTTGTGCTAATATTTAGCATTTATATCTTTTAGCGCGGCCATCTGTGGGTCCTTATCTAAACTCTTTTAGATCAGATCTGAACTCCTTCAGATCATACAATGTCTGTAATATTATATTGCACAATACTATTTAAATAAGTATTAGCGATTTAATGAAAATGTACACATGTATAAATACATAAGTATATGTTCATTCAGGGATGGCACGTAAGTATCAACCATCAAGAATGACATGTGTTATTCTTGATGGTATCTCATACACATCGACTCCACGTGTTTCATAAATATTTATAGAGTCATGGCCTCAGTAAGTGGGCCCGCTAAATTATTTATAGAACACTTCTACAAATAAGCACATCTCTCTAAGTCAAGATCCCTCTAATCATGTAAGACTTCTCTCAACATAATTAAAGTACTGGTGTGCTCTCGGCACCTCGGCCTATTCAACGACCTAGTTTTGTCGCAAAACTATGGGATAGGATCCATCTGTCTTAGAACTCTTCTAAGTTCAACGATAAAACTACGAATCCACACTGCTTTTTCCGTTGTACCTATAATAAATCAGCATTGAATACCGATATAGTGCTATTCCAACTCACCTAATACCAATGAGAATGAACATATTCCTAGATGTAGACTCTATATCATTTAGGTTAAACAAAAGTTTGAATTTGTGCATCTTCTAATTTCTAAGTCATTTTCTCCACATTTGAGAAACTTATCCTTTGTACCCTCAAGGTACCTCAGGATATGTTTGACAACCATCAAATGGTGGTCACCTGAATAGACTGGAATCGGCTCATAAATCTTACAGCTATACTAATATCAGGTCTCAAACACATCATAGTATACATCAAGCTTCCAAGAGCTGATGTATCTGGTGCGTTAGACACTCTAACTCTCTCATCTTTCATCTGAAGAGATATTTTTCTCGAAAGATGAACACCATATCCAAAAGATACGTTAACTAACTCACAATTAACTAAATTGTACTTTTTTAAGACGCTATTGATGTAAATTGATTTGAGAGAGTCTTATCAGCTTTCTAGCACAATCTCTATAAAGCTTTATACTTAGTATATCGGAAGCCTTTCTCAAATTCTTCATAGAGAAATTCTTACAAGTTACTTTTGATCGAATAAAACATACCGACATCATTCCCAATGACTAGTATGTCATCAACAAAGAGCATAAAAAAAGACTGTCATGCTCCCACTGACCTTTCATATACACAAGTTTTCTCCTTATTTTTGATAAAACCAGACAATCTGATTATCTCATTAAAATAATAATTTCAACTTCAAAAGGCTTATTTAAACGTATAAATAAACTTCTTCAGCCTGCACACTAGACCAGAAGTCTAGCTGGATGTAAAACCTTCAAACTGTTCTATGATTATCTCTTACTCGAGATATCCATTCAGGAATGCCGTATTTACATCTATCTACCAAACCTCAAAGTCATAATATGCTGCAAGAGACAATAAAATTCTAATTGACTTTAACATCAATATTGGTCTAAGAGTTTCCTCTTAGCTGATCCTAGATCACTAAGGATTACCTTTCTAGAACCAATATAGAGCCTAGAAGGTCTCTACCTTCCATCTGGCTCCCATTACCTTTTGTAAACTTTTTATAACCAATGAGAACAATTTCCACAGGTAGCTTAACCAAGTCCCAGATTTAATTCTAATGCATAGAGTCAATTTTTATTTTTATGGCTTCTTGCCATTTTTCGAATCGATGTCTAACATTGTCTCCCTATAGGTCAAAAGATTATTTTCTTCTACCAAGAAAACTCCAAGTTCACTTTCAAGCATCAAACATACCTAAAAGGTGACCTAGAAATCTTTTTTGACCCATTGAAAAGTGTGCTAAAAGGTGATTGTTTAATCAGGCTGAGTTTCCATCCTTGGATCATTGTTTTCTAGATTGACTTCACCAAGTTTGATATTTCTATGATTCTCACGATCATGAGAAACTCTTCCTCTTGAATAGTGGTGTATTGATAAACGAACACACTTCGCTTCTCTGAATCATAGAACTAGTATCTTATTGAATACACAGGATACATAATGTGTTGGGATTTGTGCTTACGTGCCATCCCTTTTATGTATAAATATTTGCTTTATGTTTATACATTTATGATTTCAATATATCACTAATTATTTTATTTATAAATATGGTAAGATGCTTGTAACGTTTTAGACATTGTATGATCTGAACGAGTTCAGATCTGATCTAAAGGAGTTTAGATCAGAACTAAGAGTTAGTAAAATCTAAAGAGTTAGAGCCTTGTCTGAAATGGGACAAAGACCTAAGAATATATTAATAATGACATAGTTGCAATGGGTTGCAAATGGTGCTAAGAAATGTTGTTATGCAAATATGTTCTTAAATTTAATGTTCCTGATCTACCTTCACTAATGCGGGTCTGCTAGTGAAGATCTTAATATATATATAGATCAGTGTATGTCTATATCTAGATAGTCCAGATGGTTAGTCTTAGCAGACCATGAGTTTAGTGGAAACTCGTATAGAGATACAAGTATTCAGTAAGGACTGAAAATTGAACAGACTCACAAAGATCTCCAATAGACATCCCATAAAGCCGTCAATGGAGGATCTTTCGAATTGAGTAGTATTCGTGGTCCTTAGACCTGAGTGCCACGGTGGACTTGTTAGTGATCCATCATACTTTGGTTCTACACATGTTAGATACCTTTCATGGTCTGACCGCTGGGTGTCGCTGGGTATGGTCCGATGCTAATGGAGTCCGGTGTGTACAGATATGGGATCCATCAACTCAATTGGGTGAGTAAAATATCCTGCAACTCTAAGATTGTATTTCAGAAAGTCTTATGGCCATAAGCAGACATCCAAGAATTTCTTGGGAAAATAATATCGTGAAAGTGTTTACGGATATTATTTATTGAAATACAAATCTAGAGATAAGTTTATGGTTGAGCACATGGAGACTTGACGGTGTTGATCTATATCTCCGCTCTTCTAGGATATTTATGATGGAAGGATTATACGAATATGTTATAACCTCAACTTGTATGGTCTAATGCGCCATTTTGTAATATCTGTAACATGTGTGTGGGACATTGTTCACGGACGTGTGAAATAGTTTCATATGACAAACCGGGCATGGATCTAGAGAGTCTCACAATATGAAGTGTACTCGTTGTGTACTGGGGCGGCGAATTGGATTGAATAATTAATCCAACAATTTTCAGCAAAATGAAAAATGTTTCTAGGTTCCTTTTATTATTCACTTGTCAATAATTGAAGGTAAAACACATTATTGGTTTACAAGAGTTGTTAACCAATAATAAATTGACAAGTGACATAATCTTGCTCCATAAATTATTTACCATGTATTTACCTATTTACCTTGCTTGGTAAATACATATATGGTAAATGTAAATAATCAAAATAGTTTTGAATTATTAATATTTTATATATTAATCAAATTATTATTATTAATTGGAATAAGTGGCAAACACCATTTACTAATGGAGAATGCACTTGTTATTAATAATAAGGAAAGTTTACCACTTTGTAATTCTTAAATGATGCACTAAGGAAGTGGTAAAACCACTTAACATTGATTAAATGCCATTTACTCTCTAGAAATTGATTCAATTGGTTGAATCAAATTGGTGAGTGAAAAATATGATAGATTAATGTTTGTAATGGCAAACATTAATAAGTGGTGGTGGAGCATTAAGAGAAATCATTCTTTGCACTTAAGAAAGAATTGAAAGAGTTCAATGTGTGCAAGATAGAGTGAAATTCGTTCTAGGAGAAAAGAGAGAGAATTGAGAGCTTTTCCTAAGTGTTTTTCTCAAAGTGTTGAGAGAAAATGCAAAGGCTTACCAAGCTACAACATATAGAGTTGTAAAGAACTATAGAAAACACCCAATTCTTCTCATCTCTTGGTAGTAATCATAAGGATAAATTATTTTAAGTGTTAAAACAATCATTTGCTGGAAATTCAAGGCTGCCATTCTAGCTTCACAATCCCACCGGATTTAGTTGTGAACTAGAATTGTGCAAGGGAACACTTCAAGGTGAGCTCAACAAATTGAAGCTTGGAGTTCTTGAAGATTTGTAAAGCTACCTTCATATCCGGGTAGGTTATTTATTTGTTATTCATTTTATATCATGCATGAAATATATATGAGATATATATGTACTTGAATGATCATACATGCTTGAATATGTTACATATTGTTTAATATGTATGAATACTTCCGTTGCGTATTTAATTTTTTGAAATTATACACATCTATACACATCACACACCATATCACACAACATAATGAACATATACTTATACCCCTTATATGTTAGTTTATCCTATTGAGTAACTATTACAAAATAAGATACCCTACTGCGTAATTTTTACGAAAGCAGGACAACCCCAAGTCTTAACATATTTAAGATATGGCTTTCTTTCTTTCTGTACCTCATACAGAATGGAATGAACAGCTTCTGATGAAACTCTGCTTAATAAGCAGCTGTATTTGGAGCTAATTCTCACAAATGTAGATCAGTAACACTCATCATTAATCAGACCATATCTAATAAAGTCTAATTCCTCCTCTTTGAAACATCATTATGTTGTGGAGTACCCAGGGGACTATAATGAGTGAGAATCTCATTCTCCTCTAAACAAACGGAAAATTTGTTGTTGATGTACTCACTACCTCGATCTAATTGAAGGGATGTGATGTACATTCTGGTATGTTTGGTCATCTTTGTGAATACATTATTCATAAACTAGTTAAGTCTTTATGGTCAGATTAGAAATTCAACCATCCTTAACCAGACGATTTAGGCGTCTCACGCCTATATGACCTAATCTCACATGCCATAGTTTCATATAATTTAAGAATTTCGATCTACTAACATTTTTAATTATATATTATATCTATTTATTAACTAACATTCAGCTAATAAAACATCATCCACATCACATGAACATAAGAAACTATTCTTAATGTTGATATGGTATCCTTCGTTGTCCAGTACAGGAAGGGACATAATTTGTCAAATGATGTATTGGTATTATACTAATTATGCAATACAACTATTGTTTTGTATATAAAAGGTAAGTCAAGTGTCCAATAAATTAAACTTACAGCAAATCATCATTTTTTACTTTTAACATTACTTCTACAAGCTGTTGAATTCTTGTCTCTCTCAATCCCTGCAACATATTGTAAAATATGACGGGGATATGCGATATCTCATACCCAGCGTGAACTGGCATTATATGCGATAGAAATGTCTATGTCTATCAAACATAAATCTGTGGGAGTCTTTTTGGCAATTATAAGGTTTCTAAGGTAGTGGGATTTCTAATATCCAACATTACTACAGTAGAGACACTTTTCATCTACATTTCTCTCATATTGATCTTTGGATAAATGTTGCCTCTGAGGAATTATCTTGGATATCTGCTTCATCTTCTTCTCCTCACACATCTAATCTCACCAGATATACTTGGAGTAAAAGATGAAACACATTGAACAAAAAGGGTCATACCCCCTCTATTCTATTCTCTAGGGAGGTGTTATCAAAAATACCTTACAGCAAACTCTAATCAACAATAAATTTAAGATTTTCTGAATCCAGAACATTTCGGAGATTCATCTGTCGCTTAGAGTAATTTCTAGTACTCTTGAGTTGGACTACATCAACGATGCACACCAATTAGTTCGTAGTGGCTATTATACTTGACATGCCAAAATTAACAAGAGATGTAAGTAAAATAGTCATTAAATCGCTAATAAAATATTTTAAATAATAGGTATAACAATTATAAATCCTTCAATTTAAAATGCCCTCCCAGTGCTTTACATTATCCCAATAATCTCTCGAACGGGAAGACGAAGTTTAAACTCTTTTAAACTATACAGCGGGAAGTAGATCTCATTGAAATTTACTCCGGCCTCACGCTATAGCAATATTGGCCTTTATAAACCTAACAGGTAGACAACGTTTGTCAATTGCATCTCACGCAACTCTTACCACTTAATCATGAATACACTTTATCCTCACGCTGTAGCAATATTGGGTAAGTGTATTCTAGACTAATTTGTCAATAATCAAATATATGTTACTGATAGTACCCTCACGCTGTAGCAATATTGAGCAATACGTTCATATATATTTACCTCATCTCATGTTTAACTGGTATAGTTCAAGCCCAACCGACTAAGTCCCTCACACTGTAGCAATATTGAAAAAAGGCCGACGTGACTTGTCTAACACAATATTGACAAGACGGATCAAAATAAAATATTATCTCATAATATACTATTATTTAATCTGATTAAGAGATATTTTTTTTGTCATTTATTCAAGGTCCACATCTTATGGGGAGGGTGAATCTCAATTAATCAATTTTTCTATCCAACCCAACTAACCCCCATCAGTAAAGCTCTCATTGTAGTTATCAACACAGAAAAATTAATCATGGTTTATAATGCAGACCAATAACTCTTATCACTACATCTTATAAACTCTTATTTATAATGTAGACTGATAGCTTTTATCACTACACCTCATTAATCTATATATGCAAAATTAATTTTGAAACACTGTTCAAAATTACTATATCTTTGAACAGTACAGTCTCGGCACCGGATTACATCGCTGTAGCACTGGGAGGTCGAACCTCCAGCGTTGTGGTGCCCATCCATCACTATTGCGACATGAATTCCAGAACCTTTAGCGCGGTGCTAGCCTTCTAGTGCTGCGGCGCCCAGTGCACCCCTTTTGGCATACCCATCTCAACACTTGAAATACTTCATTTACACTGGGCCTTTTTGTTGGATTTAGTGTGTGATGTGTAGAGGTACGTATAATTTTAAAAATTATAAATACGCAGCAAAAGTATTACATACATATTATACACAATATTGCATACTCAAACACATATACTCATATATATTCATTCAAGTATATATATATCTCACATATATATATATATATTCATATGAATAAATTGCAAGAAAATAACCTACTCGATTTTGAAGGTAGCTTTCCAATTCTTCAAGAACTACAACCTTCAATTTTTGAGCTCACCTTGAAGTATCTTGTTGCACAATTTTAGTTCACAACTGAAACGGGTGGGATTATGAAGCTAGAATAGCAGCCACGAATTTCTAGCAATTGGTGTTTTAACTCTTAAAACAATTTTAGTTCTTATGTTTTATTTCTTACAAGAGATCAGAAGAATTAAGTTATCTAGACTTTGTTCCCTCACAACTCTTTTCTTAGAACTTTTGATATGACTTAGCCAAACTCTCTCAACCCTTTGAAAGCTCTCTTTGCCAATTCTCTCTACTCTATTTTTCTCTTCACTTAGCCACCGAATGATTACACAGCTCACATAAAAAATTGAACTCTCCCTTTGTTTTATGTAAATGATGGCTCATCAAAGTGCTCCCTACCACTCACACTTGTTAGCCATTTTATTCAATAATATACATGACCTTCCATTTAATAAAGATGAGATAATTGATTATTATCAATCAATTTCTCCTCCTCTTCTTTAGATGGTCGACCAACACACTTGCATATGCCAAGAATGTACCTTTATAATATAATAAGTTATAATTGTCCTACCATTTATAATTTATCAAATTATTGAAGAATTATTGGCAAACATCACTTATACAATTATATAAATGCTTGCTACACTTTTATAAAATAATAAGAATTATATATATAATGTGTATAATATATATATTATTTATTCAAGAACTAATTTTTGAATAATAACTTTTTACCTTATAAGTATTTACTATTAAAGTAAATTGGTGAATACATGGTAAAATCATTCATGAAGTAAGTTGTGCCACTTGTCAATTTCTTATTAGTTAATAACTATTGTCAACTAATAATGTATTTTACATTTAGGTTTTGACAAGTGTATACCATAAGGAACCTTGAAACATATTTTCACTTTGCTGGAATTTCTTGGACTAAACCGTTCAATCCAATACGCTGCATCGGTGCACAACGAGTACACTTTATATTATGAGACTCTCTAGGTCAATGCCCGATTTTTCATACGAAACTTGTCTATACGTCTATGAACAATGTCTCATACACATGTTACGGAAATTACAAAATGGCGCATTAAACCATACAAGCTAAGGTTATAACATATTTGTATAATCCTTCTATCATAGATATCCTGAAAGAGTGAAGATATAGATCAACATCGTCAAGTCTCCATACACTCAACCATAAACTTATCTCCAGATTTATATTTTAATAAATAATATCCGCAAACACTTTTACGATATTATTTATCACTAGGATAAAATTATTTTCTCAGGTATTTTTGCTGATAGTCATAAGACTTTCTAAAATACAATCTTGGAGAATCAGGATATATGATCCAGTCAAATGAGCTGATGGATCCCATATCTATGCACACCGAACTCTGTGAGCATCGGACCATACCCAGCAACACCTAGCGGTCAGACCATAAAAGATATCTGACATGTGTGCAACCAAAGTATAGTGGATCACTCACAAGTCTACTGTGGCACTTAGGTCTAAGGACCACGAATACTACTCAACTCAAAAGACCCTCTATTGACGACTTTATGGGATGTTTATTGGAGGTCTTTGTGAGTCTTTTCAATATTTAGTCTTTACTGAATACTTATATCTCTATACAAGCTTCCACTAAACTCATAGTCTGCCAAGACTAACCATCTGAACCATCCAGATATAAATATACACCGATCTATATATTTATTAAGGTATTCACTAACAAACTCGCATCAGTAAAGATAGATCAGGAACATAGATTCTTAGGTCTTTGTCACTTACTAAATACTTGTATCTCTATACTTGCATAACAACATTTTCTAGCACAATTTATAACTCTTTTGCAACTATGTCATTACTAATATATTCTTAGGTCTTTGTCACATTTTAGAATAGACTCTAACTCTTTAGATTTCGCTAACTCTTATTACCTAGTAATTCTTATCAATGCTAACTTTTAGCATTTATGACTTTCAACGTTGCTAGTTCTTAGCATTGGTCTAAACTCCTTTAAATCAGATTTGAACTCTTTCAGATCATACAATGTCTAAAACGTTACAAGTATCTTACTATGTATATAATATAATTAGTGATATAACGAAATGATAATAGTATAAACATAAAACAAATATTTATATATAAAAAAGATGGCACGTAAGCACAAATTCTAATAATTTTTCCTCCGTTCACTCAAACAACATCCAAATATCACATATAAGCTCTGATACCGTTTTTGTCGGGGATCTAATACACGTAGGTATATGCATGTGCAATTGTGTTTATTGCATAAAATACGTATCTCATACATTTTTAACGCTACGGAATAATTTAAAACAAAAGAATAAATATAATAAATAATATATTAATTATATTAATATATTTAAAGGTTGAGAAATTACTATAACGTGTAACGTTATACAAGTGTATCTTGGGAGTTCACTTTGAGACCAACTCGTTAGCAGTTCTAGTCACCAACTTGGTGGGCTTGATAAGCTAGAACAACAGCTCCATATCCAGCGCGGGATTAACCCTTAACCCCTTAAAATGATCGGTTATGTGTATTTTTCCTTTTCTATAAAAGAAAAAAAAAATAAAAATTGAAGTAATTCACAATTGCTTCTATGGCACCTAAAGAAAAAAAATGAAATAATTTCATTTTTTGTTTCCCTTCAAATACTTCTCACAGCACCAAGGGAAAAAGAAATAATTTTAATTTTCCATCAATCTCGGCACACACATTATATATCTCACTTATAATATAATAATAATAATATAATATATTATAATATTAAAACAAGGCCACCTATTAAAAAAAAAGATTATTATAATAGAAAAATAATATAAAATAGTAAATGGATGACACCTATATGCCAATATATAATTTAATAATATATAATAATGAAATATTTTAATTATTTAATAATTAATAATCAATGTGTAAAATGACAATTTTACCCCTCATAAATAGTTACCAAGTCTACCCCTTAGCAGGTCCCACCAAATCTCACACTTGGGTAAACTTAACTGAGGGACCACAATGTGGCACATGTCATTATACAATTAGTAAATAACAATTATTGACTAATTATTGTATTTAACACTTAAATACATATACGCACGCATTCCCGTGGTAGTGCTAAATATTATCGAAATAAACAATTTAATCTGATACACTACTCTAGTGTACAACGAGTACACTCTATATCGCAGGACTCCCTAGGTCGATGCTCGATTCATGAAATGAAACTATTCCATGAGTTCGTGAACATTGTCCCATTCATACGTCACGAAAATACAAATCAGCGTGTCGACCATCCAAGCTGAGGTCACAGCATATACGTATAGTCCTTCCGTTATGATTTACTGGATGTGCGGGAATATAAATTATCACCTTCAAATTCTCATGTGCTCATCCAAGTGATATCTATAGACTTATATCTCACTGAATAGTATGTGCAAACACATTTGCCATATTGTTCCACCCTTGTGCTCTTTCCCAGGATTAATGTTTGTGGCCACAAGACTTTCTGAGATATAATCTCGAAGCATTTTGATATCTAACTCCTTATGGGAGCTGACGGATCCCATATCTATATACACTGGACTCTATAAGCATCGGATCATACCCAACGACACTCAGCGGTCACATTATGAAAGGTCGGTAATATGCGTGGAACCAAAGTGTGGTGGATCACTTACAAGCCCACCGTAGCACTCAGGTCAAAAAACTACGTATATTACTTAACTCGAGAGGACCCTCCGTTGACGGCTTACATAGGGTGTCTATCAGAAGCCCTCGTGAGCTTGTCCTATATCCAGTTTAAACTGGATACCCATATGTCAATACAAGCTCTAAGCTCACGGTCAGCTAGGAATAACCATCTATACCCTATAGATACGACATATGCTGATCTATATAAAGGTATCCACTGACAGACTCGCATCGGTAGAAATAGATCAAAATTTCTTCTTGCTTCTTTCTTCTTTCTTCTTCTTCTTCTTCTTCTTCTCTTTCTCTCCTCTCTCTTTCTGTCTTTTCTTTCTCTAAAAGTGGTGACTCAACCAAAATGAGTGAATTAGGGTTACAAATGTGTATTTTTATAATAAGAGGCTAATTTATGATATTTATAAATTAGCTTAAAAAAATTTTTAAGTATTACAATTTGGTCTTTAAAATAAATTAAAAGTCTTTCAAATAAACTCAATATTAATAATAAGATCCTAATCCATTCAAACAACACTAATAACAATACATAAATCAGATATCACCTACATACAAATAAAATACAAATATTTACGTATACATAAATATTTATTCTTACCAGTTGTGGATAAACGATTACTACAATTCTCCCCTCCTTATAAAAATTTTGTCCTCGAAATTAAATACTTAGCCAAACAGATGAAGATACTTAGATCTTATCTCCTCTTCTTGTTCCCAAGTTGCCTCTTCAACTGCATGGTTTCTCCATAAAACCTTTACCAAAGCAATCTTCTTGGTACGTTGATTTGTTTCTTTTAGTCCAAAATCCTCATAGGCACTTCCTCATAAGTTAGATCATCCCGAAGTTGAAGTGGCTCATAACTTAACACATATGAGGAGTTCGATATATATTTCTATAACATGGATATATGGAACACATTATGAACTCTTAATTATGATGGAGGAAAGGCAAGTCTATAAGCCTCATCGCTTATCCTTTTTAGGATTTCAAATGGACCAATGAATTTTGGACTCAACTCTCTTTTCTTGCCAAACCTAATGACTCATTTCATTGGAGCAACCTTAAGAAACACTTTTTCACCTACCTTAAATTCTAAATATTTTCTTCTATTATCTATATAGCTTTTCTGTCAACTTTGTACCACTTTTATTTTTTTCCTTATCTTTTCTATAACCTCATAAGTTTGCTGAATAATCCTTGGCCCTAAAACTTTTCTCTCTCCAACTTCATCCCATACATAAGAGATCTACACTTTCTTCCATATAATGCTTTATATGGGGCCATATCAATAGTTGATTGATAACTATTGTTATATACAAACTCCACTAATAGAAGGTGTTTGTCCCAACTATCTTTAAAGTCTAATACACATGCCCTCAACATATCTTCCAGAATTTGAATGGTATTTTCAGATTGACCATCAGTATGTGGGTGAAATGTAGTACTAAGGTTCAACTTTGTACCCAGGCATTATGTAGACTCTTCTAAAATATTGAAGTAAATCGAGGATCTCTATCAGATTCAATTGACACATGCACTCCATAAAGCCTCGCAATTTCATCAACATATATTTGGGCATACCTATCCATGGAATAAGTGGTACATATTAGAATAAAATATGCTGATTTCGTTAGCTTATCAACAATCACCCATATGGCATTGTAGCCCTTTTGTGTACTTGGTAACCCAACCATAAAATCCAAGGCTATATGTTCCCAATTTTATTCTAGTACCAATAAAGGTTTCAATAACCAAGATGGTCTCTAATGCTCAGCCTTAACATACTGACATGTCAAATATTGCTCTATAAATGTTGCTATCTCTCTTTTCATATTAACCCACCAATAGACAGTTCATAAGTCTCGATACATCTTAGTACCTCTTAGATGGACAGTATATGGTAAAGTATAAGCTTCAGTCAAGATCACATTTTTAACTCATCATTATTAGGCACTTAAAGTCTACCTTTAAAATGTAAGGCTCCATCATCAAAAATTAAAAAGTCAGGCCTTTTGTACATTGAAATTTCTTCCATAATCTTCTTCATGTGCACATCACTGTCTTGTGCTTCCTTTATTCTCTTAACCAGAGTAGGCTGAATGAATATAATTACAACATAAGCCCTATCATTGGATCTCACCACTTCAATACCAAGCTTTCCTAAATCTAGCAAAATTTGTTATTGAGTGGTCCAAAGTGTTGCCATATGTCCTAAAGATTTCCTACTCAAAGTATCTGCCATTATATTAGCTTTCCCCAAATGGTAGTTAATTACACAGTCATAATCCTTGACTAGCTTCAACTATCGATGTTGCCTCATATTTAACTCCTTTTGAGTAAAGAAGTATTTAAGGCTCTTGTGGTCTATGTAGATTTCACACCTTTCTCCATAAAGATAATACCTCCAAATTTTAAGAGTAAAAACTACTTCAACAAACTCCAAATCATGAGTAGGGTAATTCTGCTCATAACTCTTTAGTTGTCGTAAGACATATGCTACTACCTTTCCATCCTGTATTAATACACACCCAAGCCCTTTCTTGGAAGCATTACTATAAATAACAAATTTGCCAGAAGCAGAAGGAATAGTTAATATAGAAGCAGATACTAATCGATGCTTGAGTTTTTTAAAACTTTTCTCATATTCATCGGACTATTGAAACTTGACATTTTTTCTTGTCAACTGAGTTAAATGTGAAGCTATCTTACAGAATCCTTCAACAAATCGTCTATAATATCCTGCCAGCCTAAGAAAACTTTGAACTTCTCCAACATTAGTTAGTCTAGGCCAATTCACCACCGCTTTAATTTTTCTTGGATCCACTGAGACTCCCTTTGAGAAAACAACATATCCCAAAAATACTAATTGATCTAATTCATACTTCTTGAACTTTGCATAAAGTTGCTTCTCCTTTAACACTTGTATAACTTTTCTTAAGTGTTCTTCATACTCTCTCTTACTCTTAGAATACATTAAGATGTCATCAATGAACACAATAACAAACATATCCAAATAATCCTTGAATACTCTATTCATCATATTTAAAAATGCAGCAGGTGCATTTATTAACCCAAATGGCATCATAATAAACTTATAATGCTTATATTTGGTACGAAATGCAGTCTTCAGAATGTCTTCTTTCTTGATCTTGATGATAGCTAGAACGAAGATCAATTTAAAGAATATACAAGCTCCTTGTAACTGATTGAATAAGTCATCGATTCTTAGAAGTGAATACTTATTCTTTACAATCACACGGTTCAACTCTTGATAGTCAATGTATAATCTCATCGAACCATCCTTCTTCTTAACAAAAAGAACTATAGCACCTCCAGGTGAAACACTCGGGCGAATTAACCCTTTCTCAAGTAATTTTTGTAGTTGTGCCTTCAACTCCTTAAGCTCTATCGATACTATACGGTAAGGTGTTTTAGATATTGGAGAGGTTCTTGGTATAAGTTCTATGGTGAATTCGATCTCTCGATCTGGTGGAACTCCAGGTGAATCTTTAAGGAAGACATCTATAAACTCTTTCACTACTAGAATATCTTGAATCTTCACTTCATCTTTTTTAATATCAATTACAGTTGTTAAAAAACCCTGACAACCCTTCTTAAGACTTTTTCAAGCTTGTAAAGTAGATATTACTGTTGGCAAAGAGCGTAACTTAGAACCAATAAAACTAAACTCAGGCTCATCGGGTAGTTGAAAAACAACCTCTTTCTCAAAGCACTTAACATTAGCATAGTACATAGACAACCAATCTATACCAAATATAACATCAAAATTATATATATTTAAAATTATCCAATCTGCTCGTAGCACCTTATCTCATATTTCAATCTTACATGATCTCATCATATTTGTAGTACACATCAAATCTCCTGAAGAAATTGCAATACATAAATCTATGCTCAAAAGTTCTGGCACAACACCCATACTACTAATAAATGGATATGACACAAATGAATGGGTAGAACCCGAATCACAAAGAGCTAAACTATGGTGACCAGATATAGAAATTGTACCTGTCACCACAGAAGGTAAATCATCTGCTTCTCATTTGGTAAGAGTATAGACTCTTGCTTGAGTCTTCTAGTCCTTTTTAAACCCTCATTGATCACTCTTCATTTCTGGATAGTCCTGAATAAAATGACCTGTTTTCTTACACTTGAAATAAGCTCCACTCGTCTTGTAGCACATCCCTCAATGTCATCTCCTACAAGTATCACATAATAAGGATCTTTCTTTTCAGTGCTATCATTCCTATGCCTCTTCTTTCTTTTTCACTTGTCAAACTTTTTCTGATTGTTCTTAACCCATGGTCTCTTTTTTATTAATGTTGGTTCATATACTTAAACTCAGATGCAACTACTAGTTCTTCATCCCTTGTCAATATTTGAGCCTTCTGCAACACTGCATTGTATGTCTGTAGCTCAAATGCAGATATCAACCTTCTCAGATCTGGCTTAAGGCCCATTTGAAACTGTTTGGCCTGTGTGCTTTCGTATCTACTAAGGGAGGAGAAAATCTGGATAACTCCTCAAACTTTCTCTCATATTCTATCAATGACATTGTGCCTTAAGCAAGATGGATAAATTTTGCTTCTTTTTCTTCTTTTAAAGATTGGGGAAAGTATTTCTCATTAAATACTTCCTTGAACCTATCCCATGTCATCTAGTTCGTATAAAAATTTAGGGTTCTTATAGTCATCTCCCACCAATGACTAGCACTTTCCTTAAGCATGTAAGTGGCACAAATCACTTTTTGTACATTTGAGCAATCAATGAGATGGAATATCTTTTCCAACTCACGAATCCATTCCTCAGCAACCAACGGGTCTTTTGAGCCTCCAAATGATGGTGGTTGTAGTTTTCTAAATTCCTCAACAATATGAAAATTGTCATTATAGGCTGCTTGAGGTCGTTGTTGTTGGATCATATTAGTCATTGCTTGAATAAAATTTAGAATGGTAGCAGGGGTTTCTTCTGAAGTACTCTCATGCACAATATCAGCACTTCTAGTAATTCTTTGATTATGCCTCATCTTGACAAAGTCATAAAAATAGGTAAGTAAGATATCAATATATATGTATATAAATAAGCACATACACAATATTAAGGATTTAGCATCTGTTAAGTTCCCTTGACTAGATATATAAAAGTCTACAGAATTATATTCTTAGTTCTAATACCATTAAATGTTATCACGCCCTAAATCCAAAAGATCTGACACATAATATAACTTACACTCATTCAATAATATGCACTCATTATTAATATTGCATAACATTTCAAACTTAAATTTCACATAGGAATACTTAGAAAGTTACTAGTAGGTTCATCACAAAAGTAACCTATGAACATACTTAGTGGAACATAAACCAAATATAACCACACACAATGAAATAATACATAAGTATTTATTTAATAGGGATAAATCAAACATTTAACACTACGTGTCCACAAATTAAACACTTAGCAACTTAGGGAACCCAAAGGATAGTAGAAGCATTGCCAAATCCGTTAAACACACATATACCTTATTTACCTGAAATCACAATAAACTATAATGAGTATAAAACTCAATAAGTATACTAGCTTTTTATATGCCAAATATATATATATATATATATATATATATGTATACATAATGCATGAGCATGATATGCTTGTTAGGGTTGGTGCTTACGTGTCATCCCTTAATGCACATATACTTATGTAATTATATATGTGTACATTCCCATTAAATCGCTAATACTTATTTAAATGGTATTATGCAATGTAACATTACAGACATTGTATGAACTAAAGGAGTTTAGATCTGATCTAAAGGAGTTGAGATAAGGGCCCTCAGTTGGCCACACTGAGAGATATAAATGTTAAATGTTAGCACAGCTAATTATTAGCTGGTTATAATACTCAGCATAGATCCAAGAGTTGGAGCCTTATTTGTAATAGGACATAGACTTGAGAATATACTAGTAACTACATAGTTGCAAGAGTTGTAATCGGGTGCCAGGAAATGTCACTTGCACAAGTATGTTCTCAAATATTGTCCATGATCTATTTCTACCGATGCGAGTCTGTCGGTGGATAATTTTATGTAGATCAGCATATGTCATACCTATAGGGTATAGATGATCATTCCTAGCCGTCCGTAAGCTTGGAGCACGTATTAACATATGGGTATCCAGTTATGACTGGATATAGGACAAACTTACACGGGCCTCCGATAGACACCTTATGTAAGCCATCAACGAATGGTCCTCTCGAGTTGAGTAGTATACGTGATCCTTTAACCTGAGTGCCACGGTAGGCTTATAAGTGATCCATCATACTTTTGTTCCACGTATGTCACAGACCTTTTATGCTGTGACTGCTAGGTATGGTCTAATGCTTATGGAGTCCGGTATGTATAGATATGGGATCCGTCAGCTCGCATAGGTAGTTAGATATACAGATGCTTCGAAACTGTATCTCAGAAAGTTTTTTGGCCACAAGCATTTATCCTGAAAAAGAGTTTCCGGCAAGGTGGAACAATAGGACAAAGGAGTTTGCACATATTGTTCAGTGAGATATAAGTCTAGGCATATAACAGGAATGAGCACATAGGGATTTGACGGTGATAATCTATATCCCCAGCATATCTAGGATATCATGACGGAAGGACTATACATATACACTGTGACCTCAGCTTGGATTGTCCACGTGCTGATTTGTATTTTCGTGACGTGTGCGTTGGGCAATGTTCACGGACTCATGGAATAGTTTCATTTAATAAATCAGCTGTGGACCTAAGGAGTCCTGCAATATAGAGTGTACTCATTGAGTACTGAGGCAGCGTGTCGAATTAAATTGTTTAATCCAGTAATATTCAACACTACCACAGAAAAATGTGCGTATCTGTATTTAAGTGTTAAATACAATAATTAGTCAATAATTATTATTTACTAATTGTATAATGACACATGGCGCATTGTGGACCCTCGGTTGAGTTTACTTAAGTGTGAAATTTGGTAGGATCCGCTAAGGGGTATACTTGGTAACTATTTGTGAGGGGCAAAATAGTATTTTTACACATTAATTATTTAATTGTTAAATAATAAAAAATATCCCATTATAATATATTATTATATTATATAATATTGTTTATATTATAATACAATATAGTTGTCATCCATTTCTTATATTATATTATTATTTAATAGGTGGCCATGTTTAATATTATAATATATAATATTATTATTTTAATAAATATGAGATATATATATATATGTGTGTGTGTATGTGAATTCGGTAGAGTAATGAAAATTATTTTCATTTATTCATTTCGGTTGTTTTATAATTCAAAGCAATAGTTGCTTTGTTCTTTAAGATGGTGGTCAGACAATAGGTGAAGAAAAAGATATTTGATTTCTTGTGAATTGGTTTCAAGTATTGAAACTAATTTATAAATTATTTCCACTATTGATTATTAGTTACAACAATCAAAAATTTATTTTACTGATTAAAGAGTTGATCAAAGGAAAATTAAATTCAAAAAGGGTTTAAGAGTTAAGGCCAGTGCTGAATTTGGAGCTGCTGTTTTAGCTGACCAAGCCCACCGAGTTGATGACTAGAAATACCAACAAATTGATCTCCAGTTGAACTCTTAGGATACACGTGTAAAATGTTACACGTTTCGATGATTTCTCAACTCTTCAAATATATTAATATAATTAATATATTATTTATTATGTTTATTATATGATTAAATTATTTCGTAGTGCTAAATATGTATGAGATACATATTTTATGCAATAAACATTATTGCATATGCATATACCCATGTATATTAGATCCCCGACAATGCCATGATGGATCATTAAAAAAAATCTTATCAAATCACATTTTAAGTAAACATTTAATATTCTTTCAAAACATATAATAAAATTATTATCACTCAACCATCATTTAGTAGAACTTCACATATCACATATAATGACACACATATAAAACATTCATGGGCATCAAGCTCCACACATGGAACAGTCATGGACTCAAACATTAATGGTCCACCTTTAAGGCGTTTCATATCGCTATCTCCCTCATAGATCTTCTTCGGTTAGTGTGCGTTATGTATCACCGTCCACACCCCCAAAGGCTTTATTATATTATTAACAGTTTTTAGGGCGTTACGTTACGTTGTCCCCCTCATGGGTTTACCTAGAGTGCATGGCATTACGTATCGCCGTCCCATACGTCCAGAAGGCCTCACAATAATCATTGATGAGTCATCTCACATATCATATATAATGTCTACTAAGCAAATAGTGAGTTCAAGTATCCTCAAAATACAAAACATATCTCATTGATATATTTCACTCCTAAAGCTTTCTTCCTTATACACATTTCTTTTAAAAGCTCACTTTCATAAACACACATATGATACGTATATCCATGCTCAATATTGATGCTCACATTTATAAACATATATATTTCACATTTGATATCAAAATATACTTTAACATAACATAAACACATCTCAAAGCACATTTACAAATCATGCATAAAAGAAATTGTTGTTGTAATTTCAGTAAAAGTCAAATATACTTATCTCTCAACACTTTTGAGTGCAATGCTTAATCTCCTTCACCTATCGATGGAGATTAATCCTTTCATAAACATCATCATTCTCAAAACCTGTGATTCTGACCACTTATATTTAGCAAAATTTTCTTATACATCAAATGATGTCCAATTACTCCAAAATCAGAATATGTCATTCTTGACTCATATATGGATATTATATCATAATTCTTACACAATCTATTTCATAAACATCATTAAATCTAAACCATTATCCTAACAGGATCAAGATATTTACTGGACAACATTCAGTCTTCCAATTTTATAAAATTATATACTAACTCAAACATCATGAAATTATCACAGAATTACTCTTAACACATATCTCAACCCATAATAAATGCTTTAATCGAAAATCTATGACAATATTATTTTAAAACTATTTTATTCCATAGTTTTAAAATTTGTTGATCAAATACTGCAATGAGCTGATATATTTTAGAAAATCATAATAATTTGACCACATTGATTTAAATGCTCAATTTTGAATATCATATTAGACATGTAAAATTATCATATTTCAGAAATTCGTAATTTTTTATGATTACATAGCAGATCAAAATTTGTCATCATAGAGCATACTATTAACATGGGAAATTTCCATAATTTCAGAATCATTTTCGTAAATTCACTAAAATTTCAATTTATGAAATTTTTAATAAATTCAAAGTCTTAAATGATTCTAAACATATCTAGTTTCATATTATCAAAAATCAAAACCAGAATCAAAGTACAAAAATTTACACAATTCTCATATCAATATACTATTAAGTAGAAATTTTGCAAATCCATCATGATTCATCAAGTTATCTATATAATCATCATCAATTCTCAACATATCTCACAAAATTCACATCAAATCTCCAATTTTACAAATTTTCAAAAATTAAAACTTAAAAAAATTAACTTAATTAACTCCTTGAAACTAAGAAAGAGTAATGATATACCTCTTAAAGCTTAAAATTTCAATTTCTTCTTTTTTTTCTTCATCTTCTCTTTATCTGCTCTCTCTTTCTCTCTCTAAAAGGGGTGGTTTGAACAAAATGAGTGAATTAGGGTTACAAATGTATATTTTTATACTAAGAGGCTAGTTTTTAGTATTTACAAATTAGCTCCTAAAACTTTTAAAGTAATATAATTTAGTCCCTAAAATAAATTTAAAGTCTTGCAAAAAAAAAAAACCAATACTAATAATAGGACCCTAATCCATTCAAACAACACTAATAATAATATATAAATCAAGTATCACATACATAGAAATAAAATACATATATTACGTATACATACATATTTATTCTTATCGATTATGGATAAGCGATTACTACAACCATGATCTTGAACCTCTGTTTTCAGAACAATCTGAGCCTGATAGTGAAACTTTTTTTTCACTATCTTCCTCTAAATTCTCTGATACTAATTCAACTCTGATTCCCTAAATCTTGAACTAGTCCAGTTACCAAACCAAATCACTCCCTCATTTGAAATTTCTACTCCCATGGTAGAATTCAAAATATTTCCTACCAAATATAATAATCCTATTCTTGTTTCAGGATTATTTTTTATACAAGAGCAGCAGTCTCAATCCTTAACTCAAAAATCCTCTCATCCAAATACTGGAAGCCCTATAACCAAGTTTTTCGAGCTACAAACGACCAACTCTTTACTGTCTCTATGATCAGCAAGACAGTACTTCTTGAATTCTTCCCTTAGACTTAAGATCACTTACAAACTCCTTGGATCTGATTTACCAGGCAAAGATATTGTCATTGGTTTTGATCTTATTAAAAAACAAATTTGGAAAAAATGGTCCAAACCAAGCCCAATGAGCTTAAATTCAAAGATTACTTCCTGCCCTGGTCCAAAATCCCAAATTACTTTTCCATGGAAGTATTCATCTTGGTGTTTGAACAACTTAAGGTCCATTCTGCCACCAACAACCATTCAGAGTTCTTTTTAAAATGTCCAAACCCATTATGGATCAACCTAGACTTTTTTGCTAACCTACCATTCAAAAAAAGTGTTGATGTTAACCTAACCAAGGCTAGTCATCTAAGAATTTACCCAGACCACTTACTGCTAGCTTCTAATAAGTTTACCCAGTTATTACATTAAAGACTCATAGAGCCCACTTCTTCTCAATGGGCTTGCCTGGCCTTTTATGTTAATAAAAGAAGTAAGCAGTTAAGAGGAAAACCTAGACTAGTCATCAATTACCAGCCACTCAACCACTTCCTTCATGACGAAAAATTCCCTTTACCCAATAAACCCACTTTGTTCTCTAAAATAGCCTAAGCCAAGGTATTTTCCAAATTTGACCTCAAGTTAGGATTTTGGCAACTTGGAATACATCCTTAGGAAAGATACAAAATAGCATTAAGCACACTAGCTCATCATTATCATTAGACAGTCATGCCTTTTGGACTAAAGATGGCTCCGTCTTTATTTCAAAACGCTATAATTAAAATCTTTGTGCCAATCCAGCATAATCCATTATTTTATATATTGATGACACCTTGCTATTTTTCAGTAATGCAGCTTCCCAGTACAAGCTACTTTTAGAATTTGGCTCTCTTTTACAGCAACATAGAATCATAATTTCACCCATCAAATACCAAGTCGACCACCTGAGATAGACTTTCTTAGGATGCATATTCATGACAGTACCTATATCCTTCAACCCCATATTGCACCCATCTCCAAAACTTTCCAAATACCCAACTCAGTAAAGTGGAACTACAACAATTCTTTGGTATTATCAATTATATGGTAGAATTCATCTCAAACTTAGCCTATGTAACAAAGCCATTTTATCTGATGTTAAAGAAAAACCACCCTCTATGATCAGATAAGTAGACAATAGCTGTCCAAACTTTAAAAAGAATTACCTTCACTTTACCACCTCTACAGATTCTATTTTATGGAAAAAGAATCATTTAGACTGATGCAAGTGATCATTACTGAGGAGCAATACTCATTGAAAAAAGAAATAGGAAACGACAAGTCCGTGGTTATAAAAGCGAAACATTTTTTAGCTCAACTACACTACCACAGTACTTTCAAGGAAATTCTAATTGTTAGATGTGCCATTGAAAAATTTGAATTTCATCTCATTGGTCATTATTTCTTAATTAAACATGATATATCCTTATTTCTAAAAATGCTAGAACTCAAACAAAAGAAGATTCCCAACCAACAGTTGCTCAAATGGCAACAATGGTTTGCCAATTATTCATTCAAAGTTAAGCATCTCAAGAGCAACGACAACATTATTGCTAACTTTCTTTTGCGCAATCTTATAAAACCCATTGACCCACAAAGAAAAATTGTACCACCTCTTTCCCAAATCACCATACAGCAATTTGCCTCAACAAATAAACCAAAACACTATGTACCATCTTCATTATGAATAACCCTCACCCTGCTCTTCCTAACATCATAACCTTTTTCATGGACTCAGTCAGAATCAATCGGTCTGGACAAGAACACTGCTTGCCAAAGCAAATAAATTAATCCAATACAAGAACACTACACCCCCACCCCCCCAAATTGAGGACTACTTTATCTTTTTCTACTCTCTCCACTTTTTTTTCAGAACACTATAAACAAGATATTTGAATATTGAAGAAAAAAAATCTATTGAAGAAAAGAACCAAATAATTCTATCATCCATCTGGTTTCTACAGAAGACCAAGTTCCATGGGAAACCATCCTCACAGGCTTCCAAGAAAAATTCCAAAATGTCATAGCATTACATGACAAAAGATACCAATTCACTAACCTCCGAATTCACAGACAAACAAATTATGTACATCACTATCACCCTTTACCGTCCACCTCATAGGTCCCATCAATAGACTCTTTTTCTCAACCACAAATACCCCAAGAAAATAACCAGCCATCCCAATCTAATCCTGAACTATCATTATTCTAAGATATTCAGCCCCTACCAACAGACAGCCAAATCCTACAGGAAATCTATAATATCTTCCAAGACTTATTCCAAGACCCACTTTGTGTAAGAGATTTAATATATGTTGGTGTATGCATGTGCAATAGTATTTATTGCATAAAATACGTATCTTATACACATTTAGCACTGCGGAATAATTTAAAACAATACAATAAACACAATAAATAATATATTAATCATATTAATATATTTAAGGGTTGAAAAATTATCATAACATATAACGTTATACATGTATATCCTGGGAGTCTGCCTGGAGACCAACTCGTTGGCAGTTCTAGTCACTAACTCAGTGAACTTGGTAAGCTAGAACAGTAGCTCCAAATCTAGCACTAGGTTTAACACTTAAACTCTAAGCTATGTCTTTACCACTAATCAACTCTTGATTAATAAAACAATAACTTGTTGCTATGTAATGGCTAGGATATTAGAAGAAGATTATGAATCATAATTTCAACACTTGAAATTTAATAATTTCTTCATCCCTTTTGCTCTCCCATGGTCGGCCACCATTTTATTTTGTTTCAACACAAAATGAAAATTAAAGCAATTCAATTGCTTCTCACAGCACCTTAGAAGAAAATGAAACAAGTTCATTTTCTCTCACTCGCCCACACACACTTCACACACAAATGTGTATATATATATCATATTAATATAATAATAATATAATATATATTATAAAATATTAAACATTAGGCCATTAAATAAATAAATAATAATATTATAAAAAATAATAATATAAAATAAGAAATTGGATGACAACTATATTTCATTATGAAATATAATAATATTATATAATAAAATAATATATTATAATATATAATAATGATATATTATGATTATTTAACAATTAAATAATTATGTAAAAAAGACCATTTTACCCTTCATAAATAGTTACCAAGTCTACCCCTTAGTGGGTTTTACCAAATTTTATACTTGGGTAAATTTAACCAAGGGTCCACAATGTGCTACGTGTCATTATACAATTAGTAAATAATAATTATTGACTAATTGTTGTATTTAACGCTTAAATACAAATACGCATGCATTCCCGTGGTAGTGCTGGATATTACTGAATTAAACAATTTAATCCAGTACACTGTCCCAGTGCACAACTAGTACACTCCATATCGCGGGACTCCCTAGATTCACGCCTGATTCGTTAAATGAAACTATTCCATAAGTCCGTAAACATTACCCCATGCACACGTCACGGAAATATAATCAGCACGTCGACCATCCAAGCTGAGGTCACAACGCATATGTATAGTCCTTTCGTCAAGATATCCTAGATGTGCGGGGATATAGATTATCACCGTCAAATCTCCATGTGATCATCCATATCATATCCCTATACTTGTATCTCACTGAACAATATGTGCAAACTCCTTCTCTATATTGTTACACCCTGGCGGAAACTCTTTCTCGGGATTAATGCTTGTGGCCACAAGACTTTCTGAGATACAGTCTCGAAGTATCTAGATATCTAACTCCCTATGCAAGCTGACGGATCCCATATCTGTACACACCGGACTCCATAAACATCCGACCATACCCAGCGGTCACACCATGAAAGATTTGTGACATACGTAGAACCAAAGTATGGTAGATCACTTACAAGCCCACCGTGGCACTCAGGTCAAAGGACCACGTATACTACTTAACTCGAGAGGACCCTCTATTGACGGCTTACATAGAGTATCTATCAGAGGCCCTCATGAGTCCGTCCTATATCCAGTTCTAACTAGATACCCATATATCAATATGAGCTCCAAACTCACAGTCAACTAAAAACGACCATTTATATCTTATAGGTACGACATATGTTAATTTATATAAAGGTGTCTATCGATAGACCTGCATCGGTAAAAATAGATCAGGGACAATATTCGAGAACATACTTGTGCAACTGACATTTTTTGGCACCTGATTGCAACTATGCAGTTACTAGTATATTTCTAAGTCTAATCCCATTACAGACAATACTCTAACACTTAGTTCTTCGCTGAGTATTATTAATAACTATCTATTAGTTGTGCTAACATTTAGCATTTATATCTCTCAGCGTGGCTAACTATAAACCCATATCTAAACTCTTTTAGATCAAATCTGAACTCCTTCAAATTATATAATGTCTGTAATGTTACATTGCATAATACCATATAAATAACTATTAGCAATTTAATGAGAATGTACACATATATAAATACATAAATATATGTACATTCATGAATGTCACGTAAGTACTAACTCTAACACTTTACACTCAACTTGAACCAAGCACATCAAATATATAGGTAAGACAAAAAAAATATTTTTCTCATGGCTACCATAATTATTGGTCTCCCCTCAACCTATAACCAATGTGAAAAACCTATCAAAATTTAAAGAAAAAAAAAACTTGATAAATTTAAAATCACTATGTTTCTTCTAAATTTTGAAGTTCTCGAAACAAGTTTAATATGAAATAGTTTAAATGGATATCTTTTAAAGATTTTTAAAGGAAATCTGCAATTTCTTTTATAAGAATTCTTTGCATCAGAAATAAATCTGTTGATTTATTTTTAAACTCCTAAATATTTTGATTTAAAAAACTTATTACCAAATCTCATAAAAAGTAAACCGCCGTAATTTTCGCCATAAATAAAGAGGCTGCTAAAAAGTATCAGGTCTCGTATCTTGATCATGACCTCTAAAAGTTTTTATTCTTATGCCTACGTCACTTACTGTCCTGCTGCCTTTAGCATTGCCGTAACCAAACCGTCCAATGACTTTGGACCACTAATAAACAAAGAAATAAAAATAAAATAACTAATAAATGGGTGGACAAGAACAGTTTGGCAAGACACGTGTCAAGCACTGTGAACAGTTGAAGATCTCTTTATGTCGGCTAAGGCTAATGATAACCACACGAATTAAAGAATAACAGAATCATGGGGTTTGATTTCAATGAACTTGGATGTCAGTCTGATGTTTGATGTTTTTGCTTGCCAATACAACATAAACGTGAAGACGAGATTGCCCCTTTTGTTACAACTGCTCGATTTGAGTTTCACTAAAAACGGTGTCTTTTGTTGCCGTTTTCTTCTGTCAATCAAAATCACTCCATTTCTTAACTTGATTTTTATTTATGCATTCGAGCGTAAAATATGACATAAAATAGGGGTAATATTGAAACAGCACACGATAATTTAACGAGTAGTCGTTGGCATGGCATGGCATGGCATGGCAATCCCCAGTCCCCACTCCTCCGCTCCACCAACACCATGTTTTAATCCGAATATCTAGGCCTTTTTTATGTAAGCGTGCGAAATTAGTTCCACTTACGTGGGAAAATCTGGTCCATTCACGTGGCCTACAATTATTCACTGGGAATACAAAAATATCAGCCTATCAGCACTAACTTTTCTCCACATCCACATGTCTTCTGAAAAAATCAACATGAAAAACATACACTCCCTACTGCCCTTCTAGAAGGTAATTCTCAAGTTACTGTAATGCCCTTGCATTTGAAATTCAAAGATGAAAAGGCTTTTCCTATTCTTACGTTTTTTTATCAATTTGGAAAAGGTCGACGAATGAATTTAAAAATCGTCTTAATTCTTTTATTCTTTTATTGGAGTTGAATTGAAATAATAAGTCAGAAAATGGAAAAGCGTGAGGATATTTATGTAAAACAAATTCATTCCGAACAAATTTAAAGGTTAATGGTGTAATTTCTTCACCTAAAGAATATGACAGTTGCCGCGCCAATGTTCCAAATTACTACCATTGACCAACCGTAGCCTGGCCTATAAATTAGCCGTCAAATACGTTACTTTCCCATACTTTCCCTCTTATCTTTTCTCTACAAGAAAACTCTTTCCTCTTGTGCTCGCCAAGATTCACGGGACTTAATTCTCATAATTTGCAATCCAGAAAATGAAAAAATCCGGGCTTTTTGCTGCCTCAGTAGCTGCAGCTTCTGCTACAGCTTTCTCTGCAACTTCATCGTCAAATTTGGCTTCCAATTCCAATTCTCATGTTCCTCATGAGGTAAATTCCTGAACTCCCTTCTTGGGTACCTCTATTTTCCGGTTTTTCAACTTTCCCTTACGGGAATTGAAGTTCTTAGGTTTTTTATCCATTCATATGGATTTTTTAACAGTTTATATACCTAGAAACCAGAGACTGGGAATTTTTTGTAAGGGGTCAAGATTCTTTATTTTTGTTTTCTTTTCCTCTTATTCCTTTGCTGAAAAACATTTTTCTTATGTTTTTCCCTCACGTATTATGCTAATTGTATTCTTTAACGTTAATTTTGAGATATGGGTTTCCTTCTTTTTGGTTTTTTTTTTTTGGGTCCGTCACTTTAAATTTAAATTTTTGATTGCCTAGAAATTAGCTACTGGAAGTTTGGAATTTGATTTGTAAAGTTTTAAAATTTAGCGGAAAAGAAGCAGTTGTTGCAGGATTCAATTTTTCGTTTTCTTTTCCAGATTTCCTCTGGCTTTCTTGGCAGTCAACTAGTTGCAAATTTATTTTTTTTCCCCTGGAAAATCAATTAAAAATTGTCTTAATTTTGTTCAACATGTCTTCAACCATGTTAGTTTTTGGAACTCTGAGTCAGCCCTTTTGTTGATTTCTCACCTCTTGTCGAATTGGTTACCAACATAGAGTGTGGTGTTTGATAACTTCAGTTAAATTTGTTCTGCAAAGGATGCGGTTAAATAGTTTTCAAGCATAGTCTGATTTGATTTTCAGGATGTTTCATCGAAGAAAGATCACGGAAAATGTGCGATGCAAAGATCATCGTCAACAGATAAGTTTGCTCCAAGGTTTGATGGGCTGAGGTTTATTGAAACTCTGGTCACTGCTCACAGATAAAACGAGAGTTTCGTATCTTTCTGCTAAATTTTTAAAGAGGAGAAAGAATTGTAAATTTTCACTTATCCAGCTTCTGTTCTAATAGTAGTTTCACTGAGTTATTGACCATGTGAGTGTGACAAGAACCTTTTCTACGTTTTAGGACTATTTACTACTCTTACAACTTTTTGGGTCAAAATCTGTAATTGCAGGACTACTGCAACTTTTGGAATCAAAAATATGTAGTCGTGCATCAACATAGATAGGATTGCCTTTATCCGGAATCGGACATTATATCTGAGGCTAATGTTAGCTACTATTCTATTCTATCCTCTGTTATTAGACCACTTGTTTCAAATTAAACTTCTACATGAATAAGATGTTAATTTGGAGTGCAAATCGTGCGAAACATTTAAACAAAATGGCCAACCTGCTTGGTTGAATTAAGGCTGATCTCGTTTCTGAATTCTCTATTGAGCGGTAAATATTATGCCAGTGTAATGTAATCAAGCTTTTTGGATAATTCAACGTTTGAATTTACAGTCTGAAGAAGACAATGCAGCAAGTTGTTATAACTCTGTTTAGTGGATGCAAGTTGCTGCATGTCCTGTAATCTTTTTAGTACTGAACCAAAATGGGGCTTTTCAACAACAATGTTACTGCACCAAACGACGAAACAAGCTTACAAACAAGTCACCCTCGAGTCACGGGAATAATGATAGCAGAATTGGTAGTCTAACATGACTCTGCCATAACCAACCTCTACTTTATTCTTGATTATGATGTCGATTTTATCATTCTCCTATCTTTTGGTGTGGGAAATAATTCAGCTCCCACTCACATTTCTTAATCACTTTTATGAAAGCATGCTTTTTTGGCGCAATAGAAACTGCATGTTCATGGCGCAATAGATTTCTGACCATCGATATTCTTTAGTCAGAAATCTACGAAACCTTATTCGTAACAGGACTGATAAGATGATTTAAAAAATAATAATAATATTATATTTTTTAAATAAAATTTTTAAATTATTTATTATATTATTTTATTATTTAATAATTATTTAATAAATAATTTAAAATTTAAGATACCATTAAGGAAAAGAATGCCCTTTTCTCTCTTAAAATTAAGTTCAAATGAAAAATTTTAAATTCAACTTATAACTTTAATTTCCATGCGCATTTAAATAATTTGTGAATCAAATAAAATACTAAAAATTTAAAATAAAATATAAAAGAGTACAATATAATTTTACGTAGTTTAGTCAATTGCTTACGTTTACGATAGATTCAAGAATCCTAACCTTTCTTATTAACTCTCTATAATTTTACAAGAAAAACTCAATGAATAACCTTCAAAAAGACTTAATATTTAGTGAATTCTTACTTTACAACGAGCAATGATCACTCAAACGACGATTCTATTCTAGTATACACAAGCACTTAGTGTCTACCCAGTTCTTCCCCTCTCTTAAAGTTTCTCTTAATATTTAATCTCAACTAAAGAATTTACAAGTATTTATATAAAGTGTATTTCGTGTCTACTAACCCTATTATTTGTTGGAATAAGAGTTCACTTGTTTTGGAAGTCTAAAACTTTTCAAAACTTGAAATTCGGATCAGAAACAGACATCCTGACGCTGTTGGTGCCGCGGCACTGGACTTCTATGCTGAGCGCCTCAGCGCTTAGCCCTGATGCCCCTATGCGCTCTTTCTTCTCTTCCTTCGCATCTTCAAATTCAGTTTTACTTTTTCTTTCGTGTCTCACACGTCCTAAATTTCTCTATACATATTTCACATGTTCTAAATTTTTTGTGACTCTCCACTTTAGTATTTATCTCAATTTTTATCTAATTAAAATTATTAAATCACTAATTTTTTAACATATACTATTTAAAAAGTCTAGAATTATTATTAAGGGCCTCAGGAGAAATTCTACCACGCAGCACGTGAGTTAATGAATTTGGGTTCGAAGGTCTTCACTGGCATTAATTTTTGCCCCCAGCCAATTCAAGAGACCAACTTTTTTTACAAGATAGGAGTTGGATTCCAAACTCAATTTCGTCTTTTCAAATTGCATGCATATTATTTTTTTTTGAAAGAGATTGCACGCATTTTGACTGTGCAGAAAGTTCTCACTAACTATAATATCTTCAGATATATTCGTCTACTCTACCAAAATATCAGAGAAATTATCTTCCGAATATCTCTACTTTACAAGTGGACAAAACACCAAACAAACATTCAAGAATTATTGAAAGGATATGGTCTCGCATATGCTGTGTCGTGAGAGACCCAAAAGGCACGGCAAAGATGACTAAATTAACTTTTGGATAGGAAAGATATATGGGAAAAAATTGTTTCGCTATTCCTACACTCTTGGACATAATTAACCATTCACAAACAATAGATTATAAGATTATATTCTTAAGGTAGTATCAGTTAAACAATTCCAACTCTTACTGTGAAATTGGGGGAACACATCATCTGAGGCAAAATGAAGAACATATAAAAAGGAAAAACAAGCATGTCGGTTCTTACATAAAAATCTTCATAGCATCAAGACTAGTAACGTTAGAAAGCTGGATATGAGCAGCGAAAATGTGTACTGAGAGGCAGCACTACCTGATAGGGAAGGAGTAGGATCTTTGCACTCGAGACCTTCTTTCCCTTCGCGACACTTGTGGGCAAACAGCCCGGGTGGGAATTTTCCATAGAGGTTTATGTAACTGAACATGGTTGCGGCACAATCACTTTTCTGGTCGTTGATCTTGTCCCGAATAGGGCAAGCAAACTCCTTAAAAGCTTCACAACATTTATCAGATGGGTACTGGGGTCCTTTACACTTGCTTGTGATGATTGTGTAGTTCTTGTCCTCAAAATTTTCAGTACATTCTGCAGATTTTCGAATAAAGCATATCACAATAGCATCCCTTAACAATTAACCTCAATGATTTAACAAGATGTTTTAGAATGGATCTTTGAAACCATGAAAACATCTACAAGGTTAACAGAAGACACATTTTCAATGCAAGCCCCTGCTGCTAAACAATTGAATTATTTGATTTATCCCATAAATACAAATTAATTGAAAATGAAATCGAATCCTTTTTCTTTTTCCTTTTTTTTTCTTGTTATATCCTAGTAATATAATTTTGGGATTATTAATGTGTCATCAGAAGAAGGTGATATATTATGGAATGAAGGCAAATTTTATTTTGCTACAGAGTTATAATTTAGAAGAGAGGAGCATTTTGAAAGATCCCTAACTTTTCAACACTGACATCAAATATAAGTAATTTCTACATTCAGCCAAGAAAAGAAAATTAATAAAAATAAATTTTTGATAAACAGAACATACTTTGTTTGATTTGAAGAAGGGTTCGGCCGCTAGTTCTGTAAGGTTCAAACACACCATCTGCATGCAAAACATTAAACGATCACCAAACCATCATTATATTCCTAAAGCAAAACACCAAATTGGTCATGTATAATTATAATAAACAGATTACCAATGTGATAAAGAAAAGAGAATTACAGGAAATAACGGAAGATGAAGCAGCCCATTGAATGAGAAGAAGGAAGGCAAGGAAATGAATGCAATGCTTCGAGGAGCTCATCTTCTTTCTTCTTTTTGGAGATCAATCATACGATCTCCACCCCCTTCAATGGAGCCACCTTTGCTTTCTTTTTTGTCCTCTGCTTTTTTCAGAATATTCCCAGTTTGTTTTTGGCCATTCTTTTGCTTTTCATTTTAAGTTTACTTTTTTTAGCTGAGGAGGAGAAAGAATCGGAGGACATAAAATGTTGGCAACAGACGCAAGAGCCAGTTGATGCTTCATGGTCGTTGCATGCACAGTCGATTTTTTATTTTTAATTTTTCTGATTTGAAGAAGGTTATAAGTAATACTTAAGTTGTATTTGTCGATATACATAACAAGAATACCGACCCGGTTCACATCCACGTCTTCGGTTCATCTATTTTATAGTTACTATTTTTAGTAAGTATTTCATCAATTCATACACAGCTATAACAATGTTTTTTTTTTTTTCCTCAAATTGTAGAAATAGCCAAAAACTCTGGAGTCTGGAGTACACGCAACTTAATCCAAAGAATGTTACTCAACCTTTGGTTACTTTGAACCGAAAGACCTTTCTTGAATAAATTCAATACATCGATAAAGATGGCATTCTGTCCTGTGCCATCAATTAGTAAGTGTGTGATTCTGAAACTGAGGTGAGACTCTTTTTACTTTTTATCAACCTCGGGCAATTTGGTATAACTCATTGCAAAGCAGTATCAGTATTGGCTAGCTAACAGATGTTGCTGGCATGTCTTACTTTACGGGTTATTGACCTGCCCATCCGAAGCCGTCTAGCTGTCAGTGCTTCTAATAATACTACCAAGGCATCCTCCACTGCTTCAGCCTGTTCATCCAATCCATATGAACTTAACTGTGGTAGGAGATGCAGCTCAGATAGAAGGCCAATGGCTGCTGCTGCCGTACAGGTTTTGTCCCAGGATGGTTGGGGCCTGCACTCAAGTACTATTGATGATCACTACACACAGCTTTACGTATTAACCCCAAAAGAAGAGATTTAAAGAATCTGCTTTGGATCTTACCTAAGTTTATGCATGGCGGATACACCCGCAGAAAGAGAGATGCAAGAAATGTCCTCTCCCCAAACCGAGTTTGCATGTTCCTGTGAAGAGAATGTAATTGTGTCAACAACAGGGTAAAATTGAAGCTAATTTGATTTCCGTTCAAAATATGGTAGATCGATATCTAAAAAATTTTTAAACTTGAGGCTATACTGTAGAAGCAAACACTTTCTACCAAAAACCTTAACATTTTCAACCCACAATTTAACCATTCTTTGCTGAATTCTCAAATTGCTGGGACAATCCATCCATTAATCACAAGATTACAACTTTACAGATAATAGCCAGTATAAATACTTGACCAGATCTCTAAATTTTCCAAGAGATGGACCCCTTCACAGACACCCACCACCCGCGCACACACATGCAGACACACACACACACACATGGTTGAACATGCAGAGACAAGTAGGAAAAAAATAGCTGACCTTCAAGCGACTGAACATTGCTGCAGAGTTGCTCCATGTACCATCAATTAAAACAAAATTTAGAGTTTTATCTCCATCAGTCTGTGCAGCAGAACCAACATGAAAATTACCACCTACTTGAACAAAAAAAGAGATAAGAGACTCCAAAGTTTTCATTGACCATGAAGATTTTGTTGGATAAAAGGTTCATATTCCAAATTCTATTGGCCTTAATTATGAGAGTAAAGTTGCAAGAGAAAATGACCCTAGTGCCTCTCAAGATCCACTAATGTATCTTAGGAAACAGCGAGATAGCAAACACATGATCAACATTCTTGACTCAACTCACTTGCAAGCACTACCAATGCCTATGTATGACCAATTTCTATGTAAGTGAATTCACAATATAGCCAAGCCACATGCATCAACATATCAAAAATTCATTCTAGCATTTTTATTTTGAGGTTGGGAAGGAGGTGTTTCACCCATGACTTGCTTTTCCAAATTGTCTATCACCAAAATAAAATAGCATGGGAACTTGTCTTCTTGATTTAGCCATGCCTGAATTTATTGATATCATTCAACTTAGGGAGGTGGTCTCCCTCACATTGCTTTCCCTTTTCAATTGTTCTACAGTTAGCATCTAGATATTTTCTACAACCTGTACCGTTAATTACAGTGACACTGCACTTGGTGCCATGGAATTAGAATTGAGGACTGTTTGAGAAAAATAAAAGAATTGGACTTTTATTTACTCAACTATAATTACATAGGGTGCCTTTATTAGGCCTTTATACCTTTAATCTGTAAAAAAATGTTAATGCATAAGAATTACAATCTAAATAGGGAAACTAATGCAATACAAATCCTAATATTACACTTAAGTACACAGCTAAGTTATAGAAAGAATAAAACCATTTTCCACACTTCCCCTCAAGCTGGTTAGAAGATATCTATCATTTCCAACTTGCTATCTCATGAATAGAGAGTCAGTCTTGACAGTTCTTTGTTAAGAACATCCGCTAATTGTTTCGCTAGAAACAAATTGAATATCATTGAGGTCAAACCAGATATTCATGTGCCCAATAAGGCCAATTGGAATGCTGATTATCGCCTTTTTGGGGCTTTGCGGACCACCTGGCCATACATCACTTTTTTTTTACACGTGTCATACATTACTTACTTATATTGAGTTTGACGGCGAATATTATATGTTCATCGTAATTTTTTACACAGTGCATCTATTTGATGGGATGCACATGAAAACATAAGTCCCAATCTATTATGTACTAACAACACAAAACAGTAACTAAATAGGTGCTTAAGCTGATATGAACACTCAAGATTTTATAGTATTACGACATAATGAGTAAGAAATTTAAGCATGCATTGGTGTGTTAAAAGAACTATACAACCACTGGCTTGCATTCTAGATCTGCAGAAGATCCATGACTGATGGTATCCTGGACTGACATTGTCACAGCATTCTTGTTGGGATAGAGGCACCAAACCTTGTTTTTGCCTGTAATTGATAAAGGAAGAATCATAAGGTAGTGTTCCACATACGTGTATACTCCAGCATCAAGAATTACAGATTTATGATACTTGATCATTGCACGCTCCATGTGTCTCCATTTGCAGGATAACAACAATATATTATACTTTCGTGAAGTGAAAATGAAAGCATCAACAAATTTGAATTTGTGACGCTGATCTTGGAACTTATACTATATAACTTTACAAGCTTTTAGTGAGCTTTGAGCCGTTAAAATAGAAAGATTGAAAGAAACCTGCATGCTTAAATGCATTCCACATGATTTCCTCATCTTCGGCAATTCCGAAAAGGCACAAAGTTGCAGCTTGAACACCAAATGCCTGCCATAACAGCTTTCCAGTGTTGTTTTGTCGTAGAAAATCCTACACAAGGTTGATAATTTAGTAGTTTCCGAAAGATATTTTTTGTCTCAGGGAATTGTACAAGCAAAACGGCAAACCTTTGGATGCATATACAACCAAAACCGTACACCAGGATATAGAGTACAGGGCTTGACTTTCAAACACATACAATCTTCCATAGCTAGCCAACACTGCCAATAGTGTGAAGGCCAATTAGAGGAAAATGAAAGCAGGGCAAAGAAAAATATGAGATTATTAATAGGCATGATCCCCTGACTACCAATTATTTTGTCATAGAAAATTATCTATAGAACATTAAAATGGAAAAGCACATAATACTCAAGTAAATGAAACTAATGCACTGAAAAGCAATTATATACCTTCTGACAAAGGTATCCTCTACTTCCAAGCAAACGGCAAGCTATTTGTCGAGCTGAAAAGAACTGAAGCTTCTTTTCAGAATCACCTAATGCCAGATATGTTGCTCTGTGTTTCTTATCCTCTTGAACCTTAAAATCTCCCTAACAGTTACAGAATAAAAATGATAGCAATAAACCAAAAAATAATTATAATAAGATTATATTCTAGGCGCAAGAAGCCAAAAATAGAACTAATAATCACTGACAAAAAGCAAAATACATAGTTCATTCCATCAAACATTTCTTCTAACTAAAAGTACCCTCTACTAATCTTATAAAGCCAACTGATTATTTGATCTTGCTCCAACAAACATTCAATAGTCATTATTAAACCAAAATAAAAGTCCCTAACAAAGTACACGATAGCTCATTCATAACTCCCCAAAACACTGGACAATTGTTGAGGGATATCAGTGCCCACTGCCTTTATTACCTTCAAAAAATACCCCAAAAGAAGCCAAAACATAACCAATTTTCAGAGTAGATACTAAGAAATGCATCTTTTCCAACAAAAGAATTTACTTCTATAAGCAACAAAGTCAAATTGCTTTCTTTACATATTCACCATTTCAGTAACCAAACTTATCACGAAATAATATAAACACATAAAAGAAAAGAAAAGAAAAAGATAATTGATTCAATACAATATAATACCTGAAGTTTACCACCACTGCCACCAAAACTCATGTGGGCATCAATATTTTTCTCCAAAGCCTTCAAGTCATCGACAATTTGCTTAACCATAGCAGGCACACGAGAGACGGAGCCCCAGCCCTGCCATTCCTGCAACGAAATGAACCCATCACCTGCGTCTTCTTCAAGACGGACTTCTCTAGGCGGAGAACGAGAAGCTGAGCTTATAAATAGGTTGCTGGGTGGAGACTCCATGCGGGTCTTGGCGGAGACTACGACAGGTGAAAGATACGACTTGAATGTAAAAGCCCTATTGATTGTATTTGTTGTTGCAAGCATTGTGTTTCTTTAGTGGGTTTATATTGCAGTCTTTCGAGTTCTGTGCTTTTCAATTGAAGGTAGACATGGACATGGACATTGACTGGTTCGTTTGGTCCAATAAGACCTAATCTGGGTTAGATTGGGTTTAATTCATGGGTTTTAGAACCCATGTACCAATCAAAATTATAATTACTACTATCATTAATATTTCAATTATTTTAGTCTAGTCTCTCCGTTTCTCATTATTTTAACTAAATGGGTTTTAAAGATAAAAAATGTTTTCATAACCTCCAACAACTTTATTAATAAAACAAACAAATTTCAATACTACATACAACAAACTAACTCTACAATAAAATAAACGAAGCAAACGAATTTTTGTGCATGTAAAACAAACACAAACATTCAAAAAATAAGTTAAATTTATAGTTTAAAATTCAAGCTAAATTAAGATAATGTAAATTTCTTTATGATTTATTCTTTTAACTTTAAAGTTTATAACTTATTATTTGCTCGTAATTAATTAGATAATGCTTATTTAAATAATATATAAATGTAAAATATCATTTAAGAATAATATAATCTACAAAGATTGATTGAATTTTAATTTTATAAGTTTGTAGTTAAACGAGATGAAAAATATTATTTTTGAACAAGTGTACGTCGTACTTGACAATGCTCGACAAAAATTACTAAATACATGAACAAGGCTTGGCAAAGAGCGTTGCTCGACAATCCTTGACAAAAATTATTGAGTGCCCTCAAGCAAAGTTCTTTGTGCTCAACAAACACATAAAGGCTTGATTTTGTAGAGCACCAATTATCCCGCACTTGCAAATGGACAAATTTGGCATTAGAGAATTATGTTCAATAAATAGAAGATTCACTCAACAAAATTTATTGAGCATAATTTCTCAATGCTTACTTGGCAATTTTGCACTTGTAAATAAACCAAATTAGTATCATAAAATTGTGTTCGATAATTTTTGTCAAGCACAATTTCTCATACAAAAGTAATTTATTTGCAAGTTTTAAGCAATTATGCTTGATAAAAATGATCAAACATAAATAATTTTGTTTGACAAAAATTATCGAGCACAAATACTTTAATGCTTGTTTGATAATTTATTGTACCTGACAAGTTTTGTCAAGTGAAATTATCTTAACACAACAATTTTGGTCGAGCACAATTCTCCAATGCTACATTAGTCTATTTGCAAGTGTGGGGCAATATGTTCAATAAAAATTATCGAGCACAAATAATTTTGTTCTACTAAAATTGTCGAGTGCAAACAATTTCGTTCAACTAAAATGTCGAACACAATTCTTCGATGCTAAATTAATTCATTTACAAATGTTAAATTATCGAACAAATATTATAATTTTTTATTGAACAAAATTATCCACGCTCGACATTTTTTGTCAAGCACAATTTCCGATGCTTTCTAAATGATCTCTTTTTTATAATTATTTAAAAAATTGAAACATTAGATTTTAACCTTTTACTAATTATTTAACTTACAAATTTTATTTTTATTTTAGATAAAAGAAAATCAAAGTGCTTATATTTTATTTTGGTGAAAAATATGAGTTCATATAAAAACATTTAGTTAAAATAATAGTATATTTTTAAAATAAAATTTCAATAATTGAAAAAAAGTAAATTAATAAACTATTTATAAAAAAATTGGCGATCGACAGCGCCTGTGCCACTGGTCACCTCAACAAAGCACTTCGTGTGCTTAACGTTTTCTCAACGTTTCTTTCAAGTTTTTCCAGAACACCCCCCCCATATTTTTGTTTCGTTATCTCACACATAATAAACAATTCCAACAACAATTATTATATTATCTCTACATTTAGTAAAAAGAAAAACACAAACTCATAGGCACAATTAAATATTTGATCTAACCTCAACACAAAATCATTGGTGCAATTAATTATTATATATTCTTGAATTATGTAGTATGAGTTTAATGAAATTATAATTTTTTTTTTGTTGATTTTTAAATAATTATGAATGTATTGGGAGAGTTGAGAGGAATTATTATGTTAAATGAAGTTGTTGGGGCCTAGAGGGACATTTTTGTCTATACATTTTTTTTTTGGGACTAAAATAATAAGAAAGAACAGAAATACTGAAAATAATTAAATCTCTTTTACTTATTATAGATTGAAAGCCTTATTATTATTGTTGTTTTAGAACATAGGATAAAGGATATTTTTATCCCAATATTATGGATTAATAGATACTTTTATTTTAAATATTTAATTTTATCTTGATCCGTTAATTTTTTTTATTAGTTTTAACGGTTTAAAGGTAAAAGAGTAATCTAATCATAAAAATAAAATTACACTTTGAACACGTGGTACAATCTTACTTATTTATTATTTTTTGAACACATAGCACAATCTTATTTATTATTTTAATTTAATATAATTTTAAAAAATAAACTTTAATAAAAAGACATGTGTCATAATATAATTAATTACTTTTAACACGTGACAGCATATAATTAGTTCATATTATATTAAATAATTTAAAAAATTAAATTATATAAAAATTTAAAAACAAAGTCAAATTATCGCTAGAAAATGACGACTGTTTTATGATCAAATTTATATCATAAACTCCATTTTTTATGATCTACACAATAATATGATTATTTTTGACAAAAAAAAAATGTCAAAATGAGTGGAGAGTTACGGTCGACAATCTTTTTTTTTTTAATTAAAAATAATCAAACTATTATGTAGATGAACAAAATAGAGTCCACTAATGTATAATTTGAATTTTTTTACTAACACCAACGTCGAAAAATGGTGGCCGGCATGTCTCCTTTTTTTTCGGCGACAAGAGATATTTTTTAATTAATAACTAATCAATTATATAGTGAAACTTGTTCAAATTATATAGTAATACTTGTTCATTTTTCACTTTTTTTTCAAAGTCTTAATATTGAGAGTAAAATAGTAAATAATTATTAAGAATGAATTTTTCATTCAAATAAATAATAAAAAATGATAAACTAAAGCAAAAATGTCTATTAACCCATAATATTAAGATATATATGACATTTTCCCTAGAACATAACTATAAATATTCACATGCAGTCACTGATGAGGCATAATTTTAAGAACTTATTTTTGTATGAAAATAATTAAATTGTTAAAATTATTGTTGCCACCTTTTACTAAATTGGGCATTCAAAATACAATTTGATTATTACATCATATGTTTATTTTAACATATGTATTTTTAAACCTACATTATAAGTTTGAACTTTAACATAAATTTAAGAATTTTTATTTCTCCTTGACAATTATTGGTCGTTGACAATTATAATAGTTATCTAATTATTAATAGATAGTTATAGTAATTCTTTGTTATTTAAAATGAGTAATATAATACTTGTATAAAAATAAAATACAATTTAATTATAACTCTATCATCTTGATCAAATTGGCTGGGCCTTGACTTTGGTTCTAGTTCGTTGATTCACAATGGTATTAAGATGATTGTATTTATTATTCTTATATCATAACTATTACATTTTAATTATAAATTGCAATCAATTACAAACTATAAATAATAACAATATTATAACAATTAATTATAATATTATAATTTAAATATTAATTAAAACTGCCTTTAAAAAAATATAAAATTATCAATAAAAATTAGCTTGATCACTGCTGAAATTTAAACCCTTATATTAGAGAATGCAAAAATTTTACCGCTAAATAAGTAACAGGAATCATCAACGTATTTAAATTTTAATATTAGAGAAATCTAAAAGGAAAAGGCATTACCATTTGTATATCATTTTAATTCAAGTTAATTATTTTATGAACAAAATAACAGAACAGAACAGTCGTACAGTTGAGCAGAAAAGGCAGGCAGCTACTCTTCAAAAATCAAAATCGTGTCTTGGTATCGCCATTTCTACTACTTCACTTTCACCGGTCGCTCACTTGCCATCTAACTTTCCTTCTACTTACCAAAACTTCTTATAAAACTAAAACCCCTAATCTCACAAACCCACTTCTCAATTTCCTCTTCTTTAACGATGGCTATTGTTCCTGAATCAATCACTATCTCCCGTTCTTCTCGCCTTCCCGTCTCGCACCCGCCTGCCATAACGTCACCATCGTCGAGAATTTCGTTGTATGGCGGCCGGGGACTAAATTCTTTGCCCGGATTTAAAGAGTTGAGGATTCAGTCGCCTTTGAAGTTATCGTCAGCTTCGTTGAGTTCGAGGGTTCTCAGGGCTTCTCGACGAAAGGCAAAAAGCATTGTCTGTGAAGCTCAAGATACTGCACTTGACAGTTAGTTCTCTCTCTTAAATTCCCATTTGTTTTTTTTTTTTTGCTTCATAGTTTATTCTTTAATTTTGTTGGCGGGTATAAATTTCTATAACGATTTCATCAATAACAACTATCTTATATAGTAATATTTTAGTTTTAAGCCCATTTACACTATAAAAAATTCCTAATTTATGATCAACGTGAAATTTGTGAAGTAAGAGGAGTATGTGGATAAAACATTAGAAGTTATGATACTGAAAATACGAAGAAACTGACGATGTAATATGATAGATGAATGCTTTTCTGTAATGTCCTGAAAGGTTGTCGTATTTGAGGAATGTGTATGTAGTTTATTCTTACTGATTGCCAGACCTTGTGCGTAGTGAACATTTGAAGGTTTTAAAGGCTTCAACTTGGCTATGTAGCTATTTAGATCCGGAATTTCATCTGCACTATGACATGGTCTGTCATTTTAGTAGCATTTCTGATTTTTGTTCGTGTCATGTTTGGCTGATCTTACTGTTTTTGTCAATTTATGAGTCTTTTATTTATATTTAGAGAGAGTGCGTATGCCATATCTAATGTTGTGGTTCATATAAGTTAAACCAAGCAGAAAAGGTCCTTGGCTAACAGTTTCCTGAAGTCAAGTCAGGGATTAGTTTGGCTTGAGATCTACTAGTCACATGAGCTTGTGAACTAGTAGCACATATAATTTGTGTTCTTGAAAATTCTACCTTATTTCTTAAAAGTTGCATATTAGTGACGAATATATTAAAGTGATCCCATATTAGTGGCAACGACATATATTCAAAACGTGCTCAACTTTATATCATCATCTTTAGCTTTTGTGTGTACACACTCTTCTCTATGATTTAGTTATTTTAGCGTTTATCTTTTCTGCAATTTTAGAGACATAGTTTTTCTATAGTTAATCAAATTGAGGATCGTGCTACCAAAATTTTTTATTTGGCAGTTAACTCCAGAACTCAAAATATACTTGTTTTCTTGATGAACAAACATGAAAAGGTTTTTTGCTGAGAGCCAAGGCCAATCGAGGCTGCTTAAATTATCAGTTGAACTACCCCAGGCTCATAGCCATTGTTGCCAATTTGCAAGATAAAAACTGTTTACCAGAAATATTATCCTGTAGCCATTAAATAGGATTAATTCTTCTTATACTCAGTCCTATTCTTTATACAAGCTGATTTGAGATATGGATAATAATAAAAGCCAGAGCAATAATCAGGTGGACTTGTTGTTTCTGTCAGTATGCATTTTTTGTGCAATAGATTGGGTTCCTACTTCTTTCTTTCTTTGACACATTGGAGCTTCATAGCTTGGAGACAAATTGGAATTTTGGATAACCAACTTAAATCTAGGATGCTTCCTGGACTGTGATGATAATGATATGATCGTGCTTCTTAGATTCTTTCATTTCCTTTCCGACAATCAATGACTTTCGTGTGTGTGTGTGTGTGTGTGTGTGTGCATGTGTGTGAGTGGCATCTCTAATTGTCTTTCTTTCTTTCCTACACACTTGGACCTGAGTCTCACAATTAGGCCTTGCAAATAACCAAGATAATGTCCTGACTCCCCTGTTCACTATGAGTGAGGAAAGATACTCTCACGTTATATTCTCTGCATTTGTGTTGATGCAGGGTCTAAATATGCAGCATCAACTTACTAGCTTGCTTCATTTTTTTGGTAGCTAACTTGGTTTAGTTGTATGTTTGTTTGTACCAATTACTCTGTTAGATGAAATTCCCAATAAATTGTTATATCATCAACATGTTGGGCCGTGTGACAGATATTGTATGTATGCACTTTTCATTTTCAATTCCCTTCTTTAGAGCTGGCTGATGTGCAGTATTAGCAGCGTAAACTTTGTATGAGATAAAAAACAACATACCATCAAGTATGGAGACTGATTCCAACATGCTTGTTGCTAAGGGCGGGCACAAGCTGGTTCGGTCTGGTTCCGACAGAAACTGAACCAGCCTGCAGTTTTTTGGTTCTTCCTTGGGGAAGAATTGAAAAAACTGAAAGGGTTTCCAATAACTGGAATGGACCAAACCGGTTTTTTCCAGTTCAGTTATTATGGTTTTGGGCCAACTGAGCCTGACTAATATTATGGGTTTTTTTTTCCTTTTTTTTGGGTCCTGAGCCATTTTGGGCCAAAAATTATGTGATTTTTTTTATTTAGGCAAAAAATTATGTGGTTTTTTTTTTCTACTTTTCCAGAAAATTTATTGTCAAATTTGGGCCAAAATTTGAGCCTATTACATATTTATACGATTGCATTTACTTAATTTGAGCTAAATATTATGAAATTGTTCATAAATATGGTCATAAAACCACAAATTATCCATCAACAAATAAAAATACACCACAAAATTACAAATCGTTATCCAATTGTCCATCAGAAATAAAAACATCAACTCAACTAAAAAATAAATACAATAACAAGCTAGTAATAAAGTTAAAACATTAATTAAAAAAAGCAATACTTCAATTTCACAATCCTACATCTCTCTTAAAATTTTTACATCTGCATTTAATCAGAAAGTATAACAAGCCACCAACATGTCTTTACTGCCAGGCATAGCAATCAACGGCCAAATTGGAGTGAGGACAAATTATTTCTGTAGCATGAAGGAGAAAAGAGAGGAACATAGACCATCCAACAACCAAAACAACAATTATATTTTACTTCTCTGAGCTTATAATTTAAAATATAAATTATAAAAGAAAGCATGCATGAGTATTCTTTAACATGTTATATAAGCTTTGTCAGTAGTTTAAGGTTCATTTGTTTTTCCATTCATCGAAAACTTGGTCCATTTTTGTACTTATATCCTTCTCTACAAATTTTTTCTTCATATCAACAGAAAATAATGAAAAGAAAAGAAAGCATATATATTTTCCTCATGCCTAAGCTTGACACCCATTTCTTGAGAAACTCGAGCAGCAACACTCATAGCAGCAACACACCGTGGTTGAGTAAGCGACAGCTGGCGCTGTGCAGGGTGGTGTGTCCTGGGTTTCTGGCTGGCGACATTTGGCACTGGTGGGGGAGATTTTTTATGGCCAGAAGTGGGTTGTCTCACCGGCTAGCTATTCGTTGAGTGAGAGAGATGCTGAGAATCTAAGATTGGAGAGATAGAGATACTGAGATAGACTTGAGAGGAAGAGAGACTGAGAGTGAATTTTGGGGGAGGCTATTATAGTTTTTTTTTTGGTTTTATATAGATGGATAATTTGGTGCAGGCGATCTCACATTAGGATTTCATTTTGTCCAATTACGGATTGACATGTGGCACTTTTTTTTTTAATTTAAAAAATAATTGATTTTTTTCAATTCGGTTTCAGTTTTCAGTAAAACTGGACTGGAATTGAACCGAACTGTTCGGTTTCCTTCTTCAAAAGACCGAATGGTTATTTTTATGTGAGAAGACTGAACCAAACCGGCTGATATGGTCTAGTTGGGTTCGGTTTGGTTCTTTCAGTTTTTGGTTATTTTTGTCCACCCTTGTTTCATGATCAAATATTCTGCATTATTTCTTTTACTCTAGGTAGAACATCATCTTGGAAGGAGGGATTGTGCTTGACATAGAATTTTCAATTTTGTTGATTATGTGGAATAGATGGTCAAGATTGTTGGAGTTCCGCATATTTTCCCATCAGCAAGAGTATGTTTGGGAGAATTCAATTAAAGATTGCACCTATTCTAGTCCTGGAGATTTCTTTTTTTCTCCTGTGGAGTACAAAAACTGTAGATGTTCCACAATAAGATATGATGCAAACCATGTTCTTTTGATATCTTTGCTAGTCTTTTTCCTTGAGGGATTTTTGTGTGAACCAAGTGGCTTCATGCTAAGTAATCCTTTTTCTCTTCTATTAATCTTTAAGGAAGAATAATTTGCTATGTGAAATGTTGATAGTTCCATTTAGGGAACAAGTTTGATTGAGAAATTGACTATTGTACTAGCAGTAGCAGGTGATTCTTCTATAACCTATATGACAGTTCATTAACCAGTTTTCTTGGCTTCAAAATTGCAGTTCCAACTGTGAATGATACAACATGGCAATCATTAGTTCTGAAGGCAGATGGGCCTGTGCTAGTAGAGTTCTGGGCCCCTTGGTGCGGCCCCTGCCGGATAATCCACCCAGTAATAGGTGAACTAGCACAGCAGTATACTGGAAGGCTCAAGTGCTATAAATTGCATACGGACGAAAGCCCTTCAATTGCTACTCAATACGGAATTCGAAGCATCCCAACAATCATGATCTTCAACAATGGTGAGAAGAAAGAATCCGTTATTGGTGCCGTGCCCAAATCCACCCTAACTGCAAGCATTGAGAAATTCTTGTAAGGGACACTAATGGAATAGGACTGCAAGATTTTGCTCTCCCAGATGTTCTTGAAAATTGTCCGTTGCGAGGATGAAATTTTATCCTTTCTGTATAATTTAGCAAAGCTTCATTTACCCGTTTTTTAGTTTTTGATGTATTTTTTAGTTTTAATACGTCGCACATTTCAGCATCTTCAATAAAAAACAATGGTTGGGCTGATAGTACCGCTGCCCGCGAGTTAATTATAGATGTGAACACACAAAAAGAAACTGCTATTTTCTTTCCATGCAAATGATGTTTCGATAATTATTGTCAATACTTATCTCAAATTTGATGTGTTTTTCATTGCCAATGATAAAGAGACATTATTATATTTGTTTATTGAAAATTAAAGAGACATTATTATTATTATTCTTATTATTTTCCCTTGCATCATAGACCTATCATTAAATGTTAGCTTATTTAACCACTTTGTTTCTTTAAAGGCAATAGGAAAATAGAATATTGTTACACATTTAAATCATATTTTAAAATTTTTATTTTAAATTAATATTTAAAGTAATTATTTAATGGTGAAATAATACAATTTTTAAATTTGAATTAGGATTTTTTTTAAATTAAATTTATTTAAGTTTTTAAGGATCTTTTGACACGTGTACTATATTAAACATGAGTGATCAAGATCTTTTCTTTTATTATTTTTCTTTTTATCAATCACCAATTATATAATTGTGTTTGCTTAGGTGAAAGATTAGCTTAGAAGAGAATCATGATCTTATAAAATTATCTATTATATTATTTTATTATTTAATAGTTGTATGACACATTATTTGAATTGAAAATTTAAAATACTACTTGAGAATAGTAGTAGTATTTAATTAAATAAGGTGGCATTTGATATTATTTTTTTTTAATATTATTAGGATTTTTCAAGCAAAGTCTTCGCCCACAACTAATCAAGAATTGTAAAATATCATACAACTAAAATAGAAAAAGAATCGATCACACAAGGCACTCAAGAATTTACATAATTCGATAAATTATCTACATTTATAAAGGATCTGAACTTCTTTTATTACTCAGGGATTACCACGAACCACTAAATGATCACAAAGATCACACAAGAGATTACAAAGAATATCGAATAGAATGAGCTCTTTAAAAGTCTATACTAGCACTCTCTTGCATACTCTTATGCTCCATAAACTCTCTATTCACTCTCTCTCTCTCTTGTTTTTACTCTCTTAATGCTTGATACTCTAATGATGTATAACAAGAGTTTATATAAAATTTAAAATATTCTTAAAAATCTTATATTTAGTTAAAATAGAAGTCCATGTATAAATATATCCAAATACAATTCAAAAACGGGAAATTAAAATCGAAACTTTGCACCACTGTAGCCTAGTAGCTATGGCTAGGATATGGCACCCAACCGTTGCCTAGGTCGGGGGCCGCGGTTCTAAAGCTTAGAGATGCATTCCTTACTCATTTTAAGTTCTTCTTTACTTTCGAATTTTTATTTTCATAATTTTTCAATCATTTTTTTTTATCAATTTTAAGTTTAAAATTATTCTCAAACGAACAAATTTTAACAAACCTTTTTTTTAGTTTGCAAAATTAATAATTATATGAGTTTTGTTTCTAATAAAAATGAGGGGAACTGATTTCTCAGCTTATTGAAGCGAAAGTAGAATAAACTTTGTTTTTAGAAGATGAAAATTTAAAAAATAAAAATAGAGATCAGAGAGACCTGACAGACCCAGTCAACTGCATTACTGAATGATCTTATCCGGAAGAAATGCATCTAAAAGAAGAAGAAGACAATGACTTGTCAGCTTTGGCTTAGTTGGCTGTTTGATTTCATTACTGATTTTCTTGATAAGGGCAAACCACGCCATTATTCTTTACTCTTTTACAGCAATTTGAGAATATGATTAAACGCTGGCGACAGAAAAATCGGCCCTTACATTAACTGTAGTAAGTAATTAAATTAGCACTTATTTTATTTATTAGAATTTTATGTGTTTTAATATTTTTTATTTAGTATCATAAAATTTTATGCATGAAATTTTTTATTAATAATAAAAATAAAAATAAATAATATCAGCTACATAATAAAAATAATAATCATATAAAATATAAAATTATACATGATTTAACAAAAAATATTTATGTTTATATTAGATCACCAAATCTTTATATTTTTTATTCAATTTTTTTTTATACAAAAGACTTTCACAAAATTTTTTTTTTAAGAATATAACAAAGGACGAGCTCTTAAATAATTTATATAGTATTATATTATATTTATGCCAAGTGCTCAAAAATTTCATGACACTCTTAGCGCTTACAAGAGTTATATAATGTTTGCAAAATTTCTATAAACTCTGTTTTTTATTAGGTTAAGAATGCACATGTTTAAAAATTTTAAATAAATTTAAATAGAATTACTAAAATTGATTTTTTTTTAAACAGTTAATATTGTGGTATTTAAAATCCAACGTTAGAGCATTAATGCGACTAACCAACATAATTATTACTACAGTATTAGATTTTATAGAATTAACACAATATTATTTAAGCAGCCCACCACAACGTTTATATATAAAAATATCTCATTTGTATTTTCACGTTCCTTTTCACACCTAACTTCTTGATTAACATCTCTTTTATTTATTTATTATTATTTTTAATTACATGTCGGCTCTTTTTAAATTTTCAAATCAAAATCAAATTTATTCTCAACTTCAAATCACTAAATTTTAATAAACCTTATTTTATTTCATTTTATGCCCACCGTAACTCGACAGAAATTAACTAAAGGTACGTCTCGCGGCGGTGATTTCGACGTCAAAATCTTTTCCCACATCATAATTAATTAAAATGCATACACAAATTTTTACATCGTTCGAATAAAAAACAACAGCGACAACAATAATTACAAACTATATGTATGATTTTAACAGTCCTGTAATTAAGCAGATGCACGAATCGATATAATGGATTAAATATTACCCTTATCCTGATTAACCAGTCATCGCTGACAGTGCATGCTTATTGTCAGAAGAAAAATATATGTAAACAAGAGGAAGACGTACAAACGAATCTTTGTAATATGAATCAAACAAACTCATTATTAATTTTTGATTATGGATTAACAATTCTTTAACTAAATGATTTTTCATATATGTAAAATACAAATAAGCCAAGTTGCATTATCTTTTTAGCCAATTTTGTTATCAAGATAAGGAATCCACTCTCTTTTCTCCGCTTCTCCTCAGAGGAAATATTAAATATGAGAAAGTTGCAATATCATTGCTGCCACGTTGATTTAATAAGAACCGAAAGGCAGCAAGTTGTGGATTTGTATTCAGAATTGGCAATGTCAAACAACATGACCTAGCTAACCTAGTTTGATATTGGAAGACTCTTAAATGAAAATGAAATGGTATTACTTGAAATTATGAAGTGGGTGGAGTGATACATTGCATATTTGATACCCTAGAAGATGATAAAACTGATCAACAACTCTCAAACACGAGATGAAGACTTAGTCTTTTGGTCTCCCTTCATCATGATAGCGTTAGGGAAAATTTAAAATAAATAGCAATCAAGTTGACGTCTGCAAATAACATGCAACTCCCATTAGTCTCATATATCTAGGGCTTTTATTATCTTAATTTGATTCTTTGAACCTTGACGTGGGTAACCAAAGCTATTATGAGACTAGTCTAAATATCAAAATCTAAGAAAAATCAAGAAGCTTTTATTAGTATAGCATAGGTAATTGGTAATCTACAAAGAGCGGTAAGTTTAGATCTTTATTAGTCAAATTATTAGGATAATGTTATTTCTCTAATTTTATATTATAAGTCTAAAATTATTGTTGAAGTGGAAGTATACAAATAAGTAAAATCTCTCAAACAAATAATAATGCAGAACAAGTTATTAAGAAAGAATAAGTTATTAAGAAATAAAGAGAGAAAGGGGTAGAAAGAAGAACATATAAAGAATTACGTGGTTCGGTAACTTGCTTACGTCCACCGCGAATTAAGATCACACTCTTATTTTATTATGAATTATAAGGCACTCACAAAGTATGCCTATTATAAAAAAGATCACAAAGATAACTCTCTCTTTCTTTCTAGGGATTTTCTCTCACAAAGAATCATAAAGATTATTGATGATCACTAAGATTTCTCAACCTCTCACGAAGATTATCACTAAGATCACAAAGATGTATTTACAAGCCAATTGATAGCCTTTATATAGGCTTTGGGACGACCTAGGTTTACTCTATATGTGTGGGAGTCGTATTAAGGAGTCCTGAAACAAGTGGGAGGCGAAATAAGAAAGTTTTCTTATTTCGAGATATTGTTCCCGTCTCTACTGCCGTGGCGCTGGGCTCTCATCGCCTCGGCACTAGCGCGCCCGTCAGAGCGTTGCGGCGCTCGTTGCCTAGCGCCACGGCGCTCAGTTACTAGATTGGTCACCGCGGCACTTAATTACTGGATTGGTCGCCGCGACGCTGGCGCCTGATGCGCTCTTCTTCGTTTTCGCCTCTGTCTTCGATCCGTGCGTACTTTACGCACTTGGCTTACTCTCCAAATCATATCTCGATGATTTTCAATCAATATTCTCACAAATCCCCTCCTTGATTCAAAATCATTCACAAAAGCAACTCGATCTCTCATTTCTACATCTTCGGTCACCCTCACAAAGTAGTGACTCTGGTTAAGTCCTTGCATAGGACGAACTTAACCGAGGGCAGTGGCTTAGTCAACATATCAGCAGGGTTTTTAGATGACGCTATCTTTGTTAGACTAACTTCACCACTTTGGACAATCTCACGAATGTAATGGAGCCTCACATCAATGTGTTTCGACCTCTCGTGGAACACTTAATGTTTGCTTAGGTGTATGGCACTCTGGCTATCACAATATACATTGGTGTTCACATCTTTACTAGCCAATACCTCCGCACATATGCCTTTTAACCACACGGCCTCCTTGATAGCTTCACCAATAAATATGTACTCCACCTCTGTGGTAGAGAATGCAACCACATGTTGTAGAACTGATCTTCAACACACACTATACCCAAACACTGTGAATACGTAGCCCGTTAACGATCTTCTCTTGTCTAGATCACCTGCATAATCTGAGTCTACGTACCCTCTTACTATTTCATTGCTGTCCTTATCTCTTTTATATATCAACCCGTGATTTGACGTCCCCTTGAGATATCTCAGAATCTCCTTTACTGCAAGCCAATGATCTGTACCCGAATTTGCCATATATCTACTTACCACACTCACAGCCTGTGCTATGTCTGATATTGTGCAAACCATTGCATACATAATACTCCCCACAACGCTTGCATACGGTACTTTGCTCATCTGCAATTTCTCCTCATCAAATGTCGGCGACTGTGCTGCTGAAAGTTTGAAATGCATGGCCAAAGGAGTAGAGACAGCTTTCGCGTTGGACATACCAAACTTCTCTAGAATTTTGACTATATATCGCTGCTGGAATAAGAAGATAACATCTCTTCTTTCCCTCACAATATCCATACCTAAAATTCTCTTTGCTACTCCAAATCCTTCATTTCAAACTCGATACTTAACTGCTTCTTGAGCTTCTGTATTTCTTCCATATTCTTGCATGCGATCAACATATCATTGACGTATAGAAGCAAATACATTATCCCACTTGAAGTACACGCATCCGTCATACTTGCTCCTACTAAAGCCACAACCATCATAAACTCATCAAATCTCCTATACCACTGTCTAAGTGATTGCTTTAACTCGTATAATGACTTCTTTAGCAAACAAGCATGATCTTCTTTTCCGGGTTCCTCGAACCCTTGCGGCTATGCCATGTATATCGTTTCTTCAAGCTCTCCATGTAGAAAAGTTGTCTTTACATCCATCTGCTCTATATGTAAATCAAGATTTGCACACATGACTAATAAAATCCTAATAGATGTGTGCTTGACAACTGGAGAGAATATCTCATGAAAATCGACTCCCTCTCTCTGAGTAAAACCTTGTGCTACTAACCTAGCCTTGAATCTTGTAGACTCAATCCTCGGTATCCCCTCCTTCACCTTATACACCCACTTGCACCTGACTAGCTTCTTTTGAAGTCTCTCCACCAACTTCCAGATATTGTTCATCTTAAGATAACTAATTTTTTCTTCCATGGCCTGCTGCCATTCTTTCTTGTTTTTACTCTTCATAGCCTCACCATATTTCCTAGGCTCATCATACTCAAGGGTGTAAGCAGAATTAAAAGCATGAGCAACTAAGTCTGCTTGTGCATACTTGACTGATGGGTTAATTATTCTCCTTAGCTTATCTCTAGTTAACTGGTAATCTTCAAGTTCTATATCAAGAGTCCTAGTCTTTCTTTGGGTGGACTTGGAAGAACTCACCGGTGTTCTTGGTTCATCTTCAAGGATCTCCTCATTGAAGTGTTGATCTGGGGGCATATCAGATCCATGTTTAGGCTCCACTTCAACTTCTATTGACTCGGGTACTGAGTCTTCCTTGGGCACAGGTTCTTCTTTCTCATCTTCTTAAGAGGTTTTCAGCATCGTCATCTCATCGAACGTCACGTTATGGCTTATGATACTCCTTGGTAGTGTTAAGTCTTTACACCATACCTTGTATCCTTTTACTCTTTCGGGATATCTTATGAATACCTCTTTGATACTCTAGGTTCCAACTTCCCCTCCTTAACATGTATAAAGGCAGGACAATTAAATATTCTGAACTGGTCATACTTCAGAGGGTTGCCAAACCATTTTTCTTCTGGCGTTTTGAAGTCAATTGTTGAGGAGGGACTTCTATTGATCAAGTAAGTTGCAGTCACTACAGCTTCTCCTCAGAATGTCTTGGACATCTTTGTATTGGTAAGCATGCATCTAACCCTTTCAAGTAGGGTTTTATTCATCCTCTCAGCTACGCCATTTTGCTGTGGTATTGATCTTACTGTTCTATGCCTTGCCATCCCATGCTTGGCACAAAACCCATCAAACTCTCTGTTGCAAAATTCGAGGCCGTTGTCAGTCCTTAACCTCTTTACCCTTTTGCCAGTCTAATTTTCAACAAGAACCTTCCAAGCCTTGAATAATTCAAAGGCTTGATCCTTACCCTTCAACACATAGACCCATAACTTCCTTGAATAGTCAACAATCAAGTTAAGAAAATACCTAGCACCACCACGAGTAACTGTCTGAGTTGGTCCCTAAAGATCTGAGTGTATGTAGTCAAGAGTCCCCTTAGTCTTGTGTTTGTCGGTACTAAACCTTACCCTATGTGCTTTCCTAAGCACACAATGCTCACAAAACTCTAAGGGCTGGAACTTATCTTCTCTAAACGCCTTTTGACTAAATAACTCTTTTAGATTTTTCTCGCCTAGGTGTGCCAGTCTAAGATGCTAAAATTTGGTTTGCATACTCTTATCATCTACAGAAAATAGTACATAACCACTTATGACTTCACCTTTAAGCATATAAACCTCTTTGCGCTTCTCTCCTCTTATCACCACCATAGAACCTTTTAAAACTCTTAAAATCCCTCCGTCGATCTTGATGGAACACCCATTCTGGTCTAGAATCCTTAGTAAGATCAAGTTTCTATTCAAGTCAGGAAAATACCTAACATCTGTCAACTTTCTCACTCGCCCATCATGTAGCCTAAGTTTAATACTACCAATTCTCATCATCTGACATGTAATGTCATTACCCATTAACACCTTACCACCACTAATTGACTGAAAATTTGTAAATCAAGACTTGTATGGACACATGTGAAAAGTGCAACCAGAATCAAGAACCCATTGTTCAGAGTTCATACCATCAGTAGCGACGAGTGTGTCACGCCCCAGACCCAAAAGATCCGACACACGACATCACTTACATTCATTCACTGCATGTGCACTCATAAATAATATTACACAAAATTTTCAACTTTCATTCAACACAGAAATCCTTAGCAAGTTGCTAGTAAGTTCAACACTAAAATCAACCATAACCTAACATATAAATATAAACTTCTCTTGACAATATTTAAACATTCATTTCAATTTCTTTCAGAATTATAGCAATTGAATTATGACTGGGACAATTATTAAACCGGAGATACGCAGAGTTTTCTCAGAGATTAACACTCTACTACGTCACCAGTAGCAACTTTGTTACCGGGAGCCCAGAATATATCCATTGCAAATTCTTACTTAAAATCATCCAATAACCACACTTTATAAAACTTAAACCAAATCTAATCCACACACAATGAAATAATACATAAGTATTTATTCAATAGGGACAAACCAAATATCCTATCCCACGTGTCCCCAAATGAAACACACAACAACCTAGCAACTTAGGGAACCCAAGGAACAGCAGAAGCCTTGCCAAATCCGCTAAGCACACATGTACCTTATTTACCTGAAATCACCATAAACTATAATGAGTATAAAACTCAGTAAGCATACTAATTTTTCATATATCAAATACAAATACATATATGTACACAATGCATATGTATGATATGCTGTGATCAATCAAAATCATAATCTTATCAAATCACATATCATGTAAGCGCTTACACATTCTTTCAAAACACATAATAGGAATACCATCACTCAACTACTACTTAGTAGGACTTACATATCACATATCACATAATGAGCCAAATGTCACTCGTAGGTGACATACCGTATGAGAGGAATAGTACAAGTGAGGTCTTTAAATCACACATATATAACGCTTATGCCCGAAGGTAAAAGCCAAACCCTCACCCTGATCATCGGTGAGTCCTCTCACATGTACCTATACGCCACCACACGAATGTGATGACTCACACTTCCTTTAGGTACCAATAGGATCCTCCCTACATACGGAACACATAACATATACCAATCCCGAAGGAAAAGCCACACATAAAGGCTCCACAAATCACATAAAATGCCTACTAAGTTAACAGTGAGTTCAAGTACCCTCAAATCACAAAATATTTCTCATGGACATATTACACTTCAAAAGCTTTCTTTGTTAAACGCATCTTATTTTGGAAAGCTCACTTTCAAAAACACATGTATGTCCATGCTCAATGTCAATGCTCACATTCATAAACATATATTCACATTTCATATCAAAATATACTTTGACATATCATAAACATATTCTTAACCCCATTTACAAAATCATACAAAACAATTATTATGTTTATTGTGATTCCAGTAGTAAGTCTAGTATACTTACCTCTTAACACTTTCAGCTACAAGGCTTAAATCTCCTTAACCTATCAATGGAGATTAATCCTTTCATAAGCCTCACAATTCACACAAAATACTTTAAATAGCTTATAAAATTATACACAATGCATTTATCACATCAAATTGGTCTAAATATTTGGTTTCTCAAAACCTGTCATTCTGACCACTTACACTTAACAAAACTTTCTAATACATCAAATGATGTCCAATTACTCCGAAATCAGAATATATCATTCTTGACTCATATATACTTCTTATATATGAATTCCTACACAATCCATTCCATACACACCATCGAATCCAAACTACAAACCTGACAGGATCAAGATACTTACTGAACAGTATTCAATCTCCCAATTTTATAAAATCATATACTACTCAAAAATTATAAAACTACCACATAATTACTCTTGACACATATCTCAGTCCATGATAAATATTTGGCTTCCAAATAACTGCCAAAAGTATTTTAAAACTATTTTATTTCATAACTTTAAAAATCTGTTAATCAAATATTGCAATGAGCTGATACACTTTAGAAATTCATAACACTTCAACCACATTGATCCAAATTCTCAATTCCGAGTATATCATATTAGACATATAAAATTATCATATTCCACAAATTCATAATTTTTAAAGATCATTCAGCAGGTCAAAAATTATTTTCCACTGTATCATACTGTTTACACAGGAAATTTCCAGAATTCCAGGGTCATTTTGGTAAATTCACTACAAATTCAATTTCCGAGATTTTCAGTCGATTCAAAGTCTCAGATGATCCTAAACATGTCTAATTTCATATACTCAAAATTCAAAACCAGAATCGAATCACAACAATTTATAAAATTCCTAGATCAAGAGGTTATCCAGCAGAAATTCCATAATTCATCATGATTTATCAAACTATCTTATAGATCATCATCAATTCTCACAACATCAAACGAAATACACATCAAATCCTTAATTATACATATTTCCAGAAATCAAAACTTAAAGAAATTAACTTAATTAACACCAATAAATTGATAATTAGTTGTGATATACCTCTAAAGATCCAAAATTCCAATTTCTTCTTCTTTTTTTTCTTCTTCTTCTCTTTCTCTCTCCTTTATTTCTCTCTTCTCTCTCTAAAAATGGGTAGCTCGACCAAAATGAGAGAATTAGGGTTTTTAAAAGTGTATTTTTATACTAAGTGGTTAATATTTGGTATTTACGAATTCACCCCCAAAACTTTCAAAGTATAACAATTTGGTCCCTAAAATAATTCCAAACTCTTGCAAATAAACCCAATACTAATAGTATATCCTTAACCTATGAAAACACTACTAATAACAATATATAAATCAAGGATCACCCACATACAAATAAAATACGTATATTTATATATATAAATATACATATTCTTACCGGTTATGGATATTGGTTACTACAGAGTGTCTCTGCGCTGTCATAGTTATCATCATAGGCAAGCGCAGCATCCACTTTTTTCTTATCTTGTGCTCTCTTATCAAGACAGTCCTTTATGAAGTGTCTATCTTTCTTGCAGTAATAGCACTTCTTAGGAGTTCTAGACTTCGACCTTGAGCCTTTTTTCTTCCCATCTCTATATGAGGGTCTTCCTCTTACATATAAGCTTTCTGCATAGCCCTCGGTCTGCTTTTCTAATAACTTTGAGTTTAATGATGATTTCACATCACTCATCATTAAACTCTCTCTGCCGTAGAGTAGCGTATCAACAAAACTCTCATAATTCTCGGGGAGTGAATTCAGCAGGATAATTGCTCTATCTTCATCTTCTATCTTGATGTTAATAGACTCAAGATCAATGATGATCTTATTGAAACGTCTATATGGTCTTTCATCGGCGTCCCCTCTGACATGGAGAGCTGATACAGCTTCTTCTTTATATGTAATTTGTTGGCCAACAATTTTCTCATATAAAGAGAGTCAAGCTTCTTCCAAAGACTTATCGTCATCGTCTCACTTACTACTTCCCTTAGTACTTCATTACTCAATGACAGAGCGATTGTGTTATGAGCCATTTCTTGAATGTCCATTCTTTCTGCTTCAGCTCTAGATGACTCTGGCATTTTCTCTTCATCACTAGATGGAGTTGCAATCTCCTCTAATGCAGAGCCAAGCCTTTGGCTCACCAATAACGCATTAACCTTCATCTTCCACAGATTAAAGTCATTCGTACCGTTGAATTTCTCTACCTCATACTTGGGTGTGGCCATGTCTGCTTAGAACCAAAAGCTCTGATACCAGTTTGTTGAAGTGAAAACACACAAACAAGTAAAATCTCTCAAGCAAATAATAATGCAGAACAAGTTATTAAGAAATAAAGAGAGAAAGGGGTAGAAAGAAGAACACACAAAGAATTACGTGGTTCGGCAACTTGCTTACGTCTACAGCGGATTAAGATCACACTCTTCTCTTATTATGAATTACAAGGTACTCACAAAGTATGCCTATTATAAGAAAGATCACAAAGATAACTCTCTCTTTCTCTCTAGGGATTTTCTCTCATAAAAAACTACAAAGATTGTTGATGACACTAAGATTTCTCAACCGCTCACAAAGATTATCACTAAGATCACAAATATGTATTTACAAGCCAATTGATAGCCTTTATATAAGTTTTGGGACGACCTAGGTTTACCCTATATGTGTGAGAGTCGTATTAGGGAGTCTTGAAACAAGTGGGAGACGAAATAAGAAAGTTTTCTTATTTTAAGATACTGTTCCCGTCTCCAGCGCCGTGGCGCTGGGTTCTCATCTCCGCGGCACTGACACATTTGTCTGAGCGCTGCGGCGCTCGTCGCCTGGCGCTGCGATGCTCAGTTACTAGATTGGGCGCTTCGGCGCTGGCGCCTGGTGCGTCATTCTTTATTTTTCGCCTCCTTTCGCATCCGTCTTTGATTCGTACGTACCCTACGTACTTGGTTTACTCTCCAAATTATATCTCGATGATTTTCGATTAATATTCTCACAAATATAATACGTATAATTTTATTTAATGATATTTACATCTACCGATTATTTTTTTTAAAAAATATATTTTAATATAAGAAAAATTGAAAGGATATATATGTATGTATAAATGGGCTCATTTGTTAAAAAGAAAGTCACAAATTAAATGAATTCTTGAATTTCTCTTCTATATGTGGACCATTCGAACACGTGCTCTTGCAGTCTAAATATGGTCTTATCTTCTAGAATTTTAAACCCTTAATGGGAGAAAAATACAGGTGATTTTTCAACTTTGTCCCCTCACCACTTAATCACCTTACGTGAAAAAAAGTAAAAATCATATAAATTAATAAATAAAGTAGTTCGTTCTGATCTGAAACAACGTTGGACAAAGTATAAATTATAATTAATAATAATAGTTTTTTTTCTTAAAAAAATGAATAAAAAAGAGAACATGGAGTTGAAGAAATGAGAGTGTCGGCCAGGTTCTCCGGTCTTGTGCTTAGTGAGGGCGGTGGCGCAACAGTGCACGGACACGTGTCAAATTTTAAAAGTGGATTCTGTTCTGTCTGGCTCCAGTCGCTCCCTGTATGTTATAATTTCGAGGATTCAACACTTTAGTGATTATATAGAATAATGCTAAATATCGATTTAATTAATAATATCATAAATAATTATTAAGTAGTAAAATGTGTAATTTTAATTTTATATTATTGTGTATATATATTTTAAAAAATAATTAAAAATATTTTTTTTAATTAATAGTTTTTTATAATAAAAAATTATTTGATTAATTTTTATTATTTTTAAAAAATAATATATAGATGAAATTATCCGAAAATTAAGTATTTGATTAATAAAATTTATAAAAATATTAAAAGATAAAAATAGATTTTTACTTAAAAATAAAAATTATTTTCAAATTTTTTTCCTTTTCTGTTTTTCAAATATGCACATAGTAGAATCTAATAATTAAAGGGATGTATTGCATCGGAGGTACCCAAAATTTAGACAAAATTTCTAAACCATCCAATTCCTCCGATTCTAGAATGAGGAAATATTTAATTTTAATTAATGTAATAGTAACTGCAAAAAAGGTTGTATTTTAATAGAAACATTCACAGGAATAATTTTAATTTGTTTTTTTTTTTCGTTTTATTTCTTCATTTGATATGTGTTTCTAAGTAAACTTTTTTTTTTAATATTTTATTTTGAAAGAAAAATAGGTGCTTAACTATTTTCCTTAATTATCTTTGTAAGTACCCATAGGCTACACCATTTTTTTGAGAAAAAGAAAATCCTTTCGAAAACAACTGATATGTATTGAACAATTGTTTATCAGGTTTCTTAATTAAAAATAGTTGCTCATTCAAATACTTATTTATTTTTCTTTGTTGCTTTACTTTGTTTCACAGGAATTAAGAATTGACTTTGAGCTATTTAATTAATGGCGACTCCAGCTTTGGAGTTTACTTGAAGCAATAAACCTAAAATGTCATTGACTTTATAACATATTATACAAAGTTTAATTGTCACCCACTAAATAATCACAACCATATATAATTATAAATCATGCTTCGGTTTATTATCCCAATTTAATCGTTATGTTGGCATTACTGAAAGCTACAAATTAATCAAGACAAGAGTTTGCAAAATTACAAAGGGCACAGCCCTGAACCATGCATGCAAATTGCAAAACGTGGAAAGATAATGAAATATATCCACGTAAAATCACAAATATAAGTTTTAAAAGACGATTTTGAATGAATGCTAATTAAATTCGTACTTGTGGATTATAAGTCGGGTGCATAAAAATAGCTCTTATAGAATTATTACTCTTGTTAATATTTTTTTCTAACGCTTGCTGAGAGGGTTAATCATACTCTCATAATTTTGTGTGGTAATCACTAATCACACTTACATAATTTTATGGTAATCACACTTTTTATTATTATCAAATTTAAAATTCACAATGAAGATGCTATAAAGCGTTTTCTTAACAAAGTGGGTGGAGTATTAGTGTTAATGATACACAATATTAATCTTCGAACCCTAATTTAGGATAATAGAAGTCAACAACTCCCAAATGCAACTTGGCTTTATTTTTTTTCTAAATTTTTTTATATGAAGTAGATAAGGTCAGGCAACTACTGATAAAAACAAAGTCGCTGTTGACATTCATAATGAAAATAATGAACACTCGTTTCGTTGAGCTATTTTTATTTTTGTGATGTAGAGCAACGTCCTAATCAATAATAATATTATATAGATAGGCACTATTTATGACTAATGAAAGAAACATTAAACAAATTACAAAGTAGATTGTTATTCTTTCTTCTCTGCTATGATTGCAAGTTAACGTACGATTACAAAGACGATCTATTAATTCAAGTTCCATTGATGATGTTTCTATTTTGTCCCTCATAATTGCAATCACCTTCTAATTCTATATGTAAAATATAGAAGAAAGAAAGATCTAATCATCTAGAACCCCACCTAATTTCTCAAGAGTAGTTAATAATTGAATTAAGTATCTGAATTTGATGATTACAGTAAGCTGTAGATATTCAACTTTAATCATTTTCAATTATCCAAAACTTATTTTTGGGTAAAGTTTTGATGAAATTTTCTGAGGTATATTATTTAATTGTTTAAAGGGATACAATTGAGACCTTAACGTCTCTCGTTGAAAGTAATGAAAGAAAAACATGATTTTAAAAATATGTAAAAACAACGGTTTCCTTAATATTCACATTGAGCTAATGTCGTGATTTTGTTTTTCCACGGAACTCTTCACTTATAAATTTTTAAGAATTGTAAAAGATTATATACAACTAAAATTTGATAACAATAAAAACACATATAGCATAAAAATATATGTGGTTTAATAAATTATCAACATCTATAATAAATTACGAAATTTTAACTTTTTTTTATTATTTATTGATTATTAACGAACTATTAAATAACCATAAAAATCACACAAGAGATTATAAAGAATGCCGAATAAAACAAACTCTTCAAAAATCTACACAAGACTCTCTTTTACACTTAATATTCAAGCGCTTTTTATACGGTGCTTTTTCGCGCACTCAATGTTTAAGCGCTCATTGAGTTTTCTATTATCTCTTTTGTTGATGCATCATTATACTTTTTGATGCATGCCACCTTAATGATATAACAAAAATTTATATAAACTCTAAAACGTCTTTAAAAATCTTATATCTAGTCAGAATAGGAGTCCACGTGTAAATAAATTCAAATACAATTCAAAGAAGTCGTAATAACTAAAATAAAAAAGGACAACATTTGGGGCCACAACATCACCCCAAGAAGCCTTGGCACCACCATGATCTACCTTATCCCAGGCAGCAATGCCCAGCCTCTCCAAGGCTGGGGTGGCAGTCTGGCTTGCTCGGGGCTATAGCCACAAGCCCTAAAACCTATAACCCTAAGCCCTAAAACTTATTTTGGTCGCATTCTGAGCCATTTTAATTAGTTTTAATTTTTAAATTTTATTATTTTCTCATCCGTCCATCGCGTTCATAATCTCGTATCATTTCTTTATTAACCTTTAACACAAAATTATACTAAAATAAGATTTTAAATTACTAAATTCCATCAACTAATTTCATTTTACTCGCCTAAAGTTTGACTTTTTAGCAGCCTTAATCAAAAGATACTGAAATTGTCAAAAACTATCCCTCCCCCATAATTGTTGTTTTTGATTAGACAGAATATGGGTAAATTTCTAATAACCTTCCTTGACAGTTTAATTTAAAATGAATATCAATAAAAAAATAAACTCAAATATCAGTAGCACCCTTTAGTCCCATCACAACACATACACTTGTCTTACAAAATAGAGAGACGAAACAGTACTTAGACTCGATTTTCTTAACTGCTGGGTGGGAGTTAGCGGAGAGAATGTACAAGATAAGTCTCAAATCAACCCTCCATAAATTAGTATATGCAGTTCTATCATATGTTTTGTGTTGAGAACCTGTGAGAAGCACTTTATTCCACGAGTATTATCAAGCCATTGAGAAGGATTCAAGCATGACAACAGCTTTTGTTCTTGTTTAGTTACTTTTTCATATAAGATATTCTGTTGTTTTGCATAATATTGTTACTGTAACTTATTGTCACTTGTATTTGAATTTTATAAGCTACGAAAATGATTTTATGATGTTGTTGCAGTATATGAGATTGGCCTTGAATAGCAACAGCTAGTGATTTGTTTGTGTAAATTATGTAATACAAAAATGGTTATGAATTTTGTAGCACTTTGTATATGTAAATGGAAAAATAGCTATTGGTGCTGACCTTGTTGTCACTTGTTTATCCGAAGACAACATAAACACTCTCTTATAATTTTGTTTTTGTGTACTATATATGCACTATGATATGTAAAAGAATTTGATTTTATTTCTTATAATTGCAATGATAATTGTAATGTAATTTTAATGTAATCAATTGAATTATTTAAATTTATCATATGAATTTAAATCAATTCAAATTGAATTTTCCGCCATTGTAATATAATTTTAATTTACTCAATTAAATTATTGGATTTATTACATGAAAATAAATTAATTCAAATTGAATCTTCCACAATCGTAATATTATTTCAATTTACTTAATTGAATTATTTAAATTCATCATGTGAATGTAAATCAATTCAAATTGAATTTTTCGTGAATGTAATATAATTTTAATTTACTCAATTGAATTGTTTGATTTATTATATGAATATAAATTAATTCAAATTGAATCTTCCACAATCGTAATATTATTTCAATTTACTTAATTGAATTATTTAAATTATCACATGAATATAGATTACTTCAAATATTTTTTGCAATTGTAATATAATTTCAATTTACTCAATTTAATTATTTGATTTCATCATGTGAATATAAATTAATTGAAATTCAATCTCACACAATTAAATTATAATTATAATTTACTCATTTAATTATTTGAATTATTAAATAAATATAAAATAATTGAAATGTAATGTTATAAAATTGAAAATTAATAAAAAAAATACAATTAAATAAATTAATTCAATCCAATAAAATTTGTGAAAATATTTAATTATACAAAATTCCATACAAATTAATTTAATTTAATTAAAATTCAATCGAATCCTTTTACAATTGAATAAAATTATAATTTCAATTGACTTAAATTAATTAATTGATACTATAAATACAAATTAATTTAATTTAATCAAATTTAAATTGAATTAAAATTTTAATTAACTAAATTAATTGATTGATCCCATGAATGAATACAAATTAATTTAATTTAATTAAAATTCAACTGAATCCTTGTACTATTGAATTGAACTATAATTTTAATTAATTTAATTGACATAAATTAATTAATTGATCCCATGAATGAATACAAATTGATTGAAAATGAAATCAACTAAATCTTGTAATAATGAATTAAATTATAATTCATTTAATTCAATTGACTTAAATTAATTGATTGCCATTAAAATAATTTTATCAAAAAATAAATTTAATTTTAGGTCCAAAATAATAATAATAATAATAATAATTATTATTATTATTATTATAGTACTCAGCCTATAGCTTACCACCTATAATGCTCAGATTTTAGCCTATAGTGCTTGGATTATTATTTTTTTTCAGCTCCTGCTACTTGACTTACTATTATTCAACTTATAGTGCCCAAACAAACATTTATTTTATGTTAGGGCTTATACTGTTTAACAAATTATTTTATTTATGATGCTTGAGTTTTTGTCCTTTTTCAACATCTAGTTGTGGTGCTCAACTTATGAAGCAGTCCAGATTCAACTATTTTACGCTATAACAAAGTAAAAGCTTTAACGATAACTAGCATTGTCCTAAGAAACTCTAGATAAACAACTAATATGGAAGCACTAAGGCCTATTAGCTGATGGTACCAACATTTAAGGCTTCGGTCCAACCCTTATCGATAAAACTCAACGTCAAGCATCCACTACCTGGTCTACAGTCCTTGGCTACATTCTCAACATCAATATTATTCCATAACATGACTTGGTCAAGCCGACCATTAAAGACACCATCCTAGGACTCAAATTTTCTTTAGTTCTAAGAACCATAAATTACTTGAAGGCCCTTCCATGAGGGTGGAATTACTAGAAAACTCGCCCCCTCGAGATGAAATTCTTAAAGACCCTTATAAAAGACAATCCTACCTCATTTAGAGACCTCACGACGACCTCACAACAAACAAGAACCATCGAGTACTTACTTCATCTAAATATTTTTGAAGAGCATTTTAAGAGATACCAAACATGAGAACGAACTCTTATATTGAGAACTACAATTTTCAGAACACCTTGTCAAGTCATCAAAATAAGGATCTGATTGACCTAATACTTCAAAAGGCATCTTGAAAAGCCCCTTCAATTCAAGGACTATAATTACAAAGTTTCCATTGTCAATAAATTATCAAAAGAAATTGAGATACCCTTGTTCCTCCATGATTTTGGCCTAGAGTCTAATTCATTATAAGGCTTAGAAAGGCTTCTAAATAAATAAAAAGAAAGTTATCTTTATTACACTAGAACTTTTTAAGAAAGTTCCAAACAAATACGAGAACTATTGTCCTTATTATGGTAGGACTCTAATAAGTGAATTCTAATTGAGAAAGTCATTTTATATCAAAAGTTAACTCAGATTTTATGACTTTCATACTCTTGCAACCTTATAAAAAGGGACTAAACTATAAGGAAGGGCTTCAATCAATCGATCGATCGATTATCAATCAATCATTGAGTGATCAATAATCAATTTTCTCAATAATGAGTGAGAGAGGAAAAGGCGACATATTTGTTATTCTTGAAAAATAGTAGCTTATTGTGTATTCTAAAAAAGTTTTGCTTCTATATATATATCTGTTATAAAATTATTATTTCATAATGTTATATAAGTGAGCTCATCAAATTCGGTAAAATAGACGTAAGTTCATATTGAATTGAATCATTATAAATTTTATGTCTTGTTTTATTTATTTTTAATTAATTTCGATCTTGTTTCTTAAAAGAAAAATAAATTAAATTTGTTGACTTCAAATATGACCAAATTTTGGGGCAACAATTCTTATTTTCTATTATAAGAATATATTTGATATCTCAATTTTTTTCTTTACTTTTAACCTTTTCTTTTGATGATAATAAAATTTTCACTTAGATTGATGGTTCTCGCTCGATAATCTAAATTTTGATATAGATTAATTTTTTGTCTTAATTATCTTTTGATTATCTACAATTTTAATTTGCATGAGTCTATATAGTTTTGTTCTCACATTTAATTGTCAATAAATTTTTTTGTGTGTGTATATAAAGCTTTATTGATTCAAATTTGGTAATTTTCCGGTGATAAAACAATGGGCGTTGTCAAAAAGGGTGGACGTTGGCGGTGAGGGACGACTTACAAAAAAGATGAGTTATCTTTGATATGACTCGCTTTTCTTAATGTGTATTCATTTCATATCATATTGAAATTAAAATGTCCGTTGACTCTGCCCCATGGACGGCGCACTAAGTTAATCGTCTAACATTAATAAATAATTGCAAATTAGTTAATTATATAATATAAATGCTTCCATTTATTATTATTTTTTTCGTAATTTTTTTATTCTTTTAAATATTCATTAATTCCAGTCAACTTAACATGCGAGTTTAAAATTATTAATTTTTTTTCTTAAATTTTAGTTTATTCTTTTAAATATTCAACAATCTTAATTTAAGTTAATTAACATTCAAGTTTTCGGGCCTCTTAATCTGATTTTTTTTTCAAGGCACCTTCACATTTTTAACCTCGAGAGAGAAGGATGTTGGAGAGATGCATGTAATAGGGGGTGGTGATGAGAGGTAATATATTAGTGCTGTTGCCTACAAGACTTAATTAACATGGAAGTCTTCGGGCCTCTTAATCTGATTTTTTTTTAATATTTTTTTTCTTTTTTTGATATTTTACTTTATTAATCAATATTAACTTAATATATAAGTCTACTAATTTTGTTTCCTTAAAATTTTCTTCTTCCTCTTGAATATCCAATTAACTTAACATAGAAGTCTTTAGAGCCTCTTATTTATTTTTAGAGTACATTTAAGAATATTTTTGCTAGAACCAAATTTACTTTTTTTTTTAATAAAAAACGATTTGTTTATTCTTTTTACATATTTATTAATCCCAATTAATTTAACATACAAGTTTTGTGGCAGTTCATTCTTGATTTTTTTTTAATTTTAAATATTTATTAATCCCAATTAACTTAATATATAAGTTTTGCAAGCCTCTTGATTGTTGAGGCAATCCGTTCTACGCTGCCTACTATTTTAAGTGTCTTTTTTTCTTCTTTAAGTTAATGTGATAGAGCTAAGTATTTTTTTTATTATAAAACTATTGATAAACTTCACTATTGTTGCATAGTTTGTAAGAAATACTTTTAAATGAAAACTTTATTATAACAATACGCTTTTAAACACCTCTCTAATTAATAAAACTCATCATTTGTTTGTATAATTTAATAATAACAGTCAGTGGCAAAATTAGGATTTGAGCTTTGAGGGACCAAATTATAACATAAAATTTAAATTTAATAAAATAAAATAATATTTTTATTCCATATTAGTAATAGATGAATTAAAAAAAAGTTGTTGGAAACTTTAGCATAATTTTAAAAATTAGTGATGGTATATAGATTTTTAAAATTTTAGTGTTTCATTCTTAAAATTGATTAATTGTAGATGACTTTACCACAAGGAAAAAAAATAAAATATTAAATAATAAACGTGTATTATATTATTCGTAAAAATAAATTTATATCTTAAAATTAATAAATTTACAACAAAAGAATAAATATCAAGATCTATAAAAAAAAATTACATATAAAGCTATAATAGTAAGATATTAAAAAACTAACTAATATATAAACTAAATTATTAAAATTTTAAATATTCTAATTTACTTATTTCTTAGAGATTTTTTTTCTTTGCCTTTGAATTAAGAAGAAGAGTTTGACACAAATTTAAAGAGAAGATAAAATCACTAATGTATTATAGTTCATAATTGAGAATCTATTTATATAAGTTAAATTAAAATAGTGACACAAATTTGAAGAGAAGATAAAATCACTAATGTATGATGTTCCATAATTGTGAGTCTATTTATATAAGTTGAATTGAAAATATTCTTTTTCATGTAGGAATAGAATTATAAGTATAAAATTTATTTGTATTAAATATGTATTTTATCTTTCATGTAGGAAAAGAATTATAAGATAAAACTATTTTGTATTAAGAACTACCTATAAATATATATTTTTTATATTAAGATAAGATAATGAAATTGACAAATATAAAAATAGGGACACTTATAAATTAAAAATTATATTTTATAAGAAAAAGATGTTAAAATGAAGAAAAATGAGATATTGTTTGAATATTAAATAATATATTAAAAACAAGTATTTAATGCTAGTATGAATAACTTTTTTTAATTAACAATTTAATCCATTAAATATAAAAAAAATAAAATAAAAATTGAGGGGCTAAATAAATATTTTAACATTAAAAAATTATACATATACACACAAATTTAAGAGAACTGTTGTGTTTAGCGGGAGGGTCATAGCCCCCTTAAGCTTTGCAACAATTCTACTCCTAATAACAGTCAATATTTCAATATATACTTATATTAATAATCTAATACATTTACTCCAACTTTTCGAATTTAAATTCCTTCTTTTTTTTTTATAAAAAAAGTCAATATCTTAATACGATATTGTTACGGATATCACGCTATGCACTTTAATTTGATACCCCTATGGCATCAACTAAGTCACAACCTTGATACCCTATACGCAGCGAAAAACTATAACTCACACCATAAGTAAGAACACATAACACACCAATTAAGATAAAGAAAACAAATCAATCATAAGACACAAGATATACATAGTTCAGCCCAAATTGCCTATGTCCACGGAGGATCCATGATCCAGCTTCTTACTATTGAAATAGATCACAAAGTATCTTCTTACATCATCAATGATCCCACAAGACCCCTTAGTATCTCTCATAGAGACCTCTAAGTATCTACCCTTGATCACCATGACTCCCTAAGACCTCTTCGTATCTCCTCATAAGAGATTTTTACAAGGAACACAAGAATAGCCCGAGCATCTAAGCCAAAAAGATCTATGGTGTTTCTCTTTTATTCACCCAAAGAACCTAAAGAAGAAAACACCTCTCAAGGTTACACCATAGTGCACCACGCACTTAATGCCTACCAAACTCTTCTATTCTCTCTTATGGTTACATCTTGAAACCTTAAATACTTAATCTTAAACAAGGGTTTACAAGTGTTTATATAGGGTGTATTTTGTGCCTACAAATCCTATTCCTTGTTGGAGTAAGATTCCACTTGTTTTGGAAGTCCAAAACTTCTCAAAAACTCAAAATCTCGAACCAAAACGGACTTTTCCACACGTTCTGGCGCCGCGATGCTCGTTCGTGGGGGCCGCGGCGCTGGCCCTTCTCGTGCCTAGTGCTGCGGCGCTGGTCTGCTGTGTTGCGCGCCGCGGCGCTCATCCCTGGGCGCCGCGACGCTGGTCAGCTCCTTGCGATTCCTTTTTTTTCTTCGCGTCTTTGAGTCCCATTTTACTTCCCCTTTCGTGTCCCACACGTCCTAAACTTCTCTATACGTGTCCCACACGTTCTAAACTTCTTGTAACTCTCCACTTTAGTATTCATCTCAATTTTTATCCAATCAAGATTGTTGAATCACCAATTTTTCAATAGATATTATTATTTTTTTATATTTATTAATATCGTTGTGTCCACTATATTAAAACCAAGAAAGAAAACCATTATTGCAAAACTACAAATCCAAAATCATATGCATGTAACAAAAGGAAATATCTTACTATTGAAATATATCACAAAGTATCTTCTTACATCATCAATGATCCCACAAGACCCCTTAGTATCTCCCATAGAGATCTCTAAGTATCTACCCTTGATCACCATAACTTCCTAAGACTTCTTCGTATCTCCTCATAAGAGATTTTTACAAGAAACATAAAAATAGCCCGAGCATCTAAGCTAAAAGGATCTATGGTGTTTCTCTTTTATTCACCCAAAGAACTTAAAGAAGAAAACACCTCCCAAGGTTACACCATACTGCACCATGCACTTAGTGTCTACCTAGCTCCTCTATTCTCTCTTATGGTTACATCTTGAAACCTTAAATACTTAATCTTAAACAAGGATTTACAAGTGTTTATATAGGGTGTATTTCGTGCCTACAAATCCAATTCCTTGTTGGAGTAAGATTCCACTTGTTTTGGAAGTTCAAAACTTCTCAAAAACTCAAAATCTCGAACCAAAACGGACTTTTCCACGCGTTCTGGCGCCGCGATGCTCGTCCCTGGGGGCCGCGGCGCTGGCCCTTCTCGTGCCCAATGCTGCGGCGCTGGTCTGCTGTGTTGAGCACCGCGGCGCTCATCCCTGGGCGCTGCGACGCTGGTCAGCTCCCCGCGATTCCTTCTTTTCCTTTGCGTCTTTAAGTCCCGTTTCACTTTCCATTTTGTGTCCCACACGTCCTAGACTTCTCTATATGTGTCCCACACATTTTAGACTTCTTGTAACTCTCCACTTTAGTATTTATCTCAATTTTTATCTAATCAAAATTATTGAATCACTAATTTTTCAATAAATATTATTATTTTTTTATATTTATTAATATCGTTGTGTCCACTATATTAAAACCAAGAAAGAAAGCCATTATTGCAAAACTACAAATCCAAAATCATATGCATGTAACAAGAGGAAATATATATAATGAGATATGCCTAATTTTAACTTATTCTACATTCACAAAATCTGATATCCATTTGTCTCTGTCCCTTACTTCTTTGGCCTGCTTTCACTCTTTTTATTCACTACGCAAGTTTGGAGACATATTTTATATTAATGGGAGGTGGTTTCATCAATATTTGAGTTATTAAAAAGATATTGATATTTGACCTAATCGTTTCTTTTGGTTTATATGTCAACTTATAATTATATTGCTTCAAGTTTTTGACACTTAAAAAGAGCATGAATACATGCAAAAAGAGGTAAAATGAAAAGGAAGATGTAACAAATATGGATTGAGTTTCTGGCTTACACGTAATGGAAAGCAGTAGCAACAAGTTGGTGTCGTATATTAAGAAATTATGTTGACAAAAAAAAAACGAAATTAAAAATAAATACAACACAAACATAATGACTCTTCTTACATAAAGTGTGCATATAATATCTCATTACTTTTATATTCATTTAATAAAATTATATATTTATATAATTTAATTTGTAATTTGTATATTGTCTAACAATAGTAATAATGTAATTAAAAAAAATTTAAATATGAAATATAATTTTATTAGATAGTATTCCAACAGGTGTTTCTAAAATTTTCTCAAACAATCTTTTTCAAACAAAAAAAAAAGTTTATTGCGGATATCGAGTCATGTACTTTAGTTTGACACCCTTATGACATTAATTAAGTCACAACTTTGATGCTATTTTTATTCTATGCGCAGCGAAAAATCATAACTCACACTATAAGTAAAAACACGTAAGATCAACACACCAATAATGATAAATAATACAAACCAATCAACAAGACACAAGATATACGTAGTTCGGTCTAAAATTGCCTACATTCACAGAAGATCCATGATCCAGCTTCTTATTATTGATATAGATCACTAAGTATCTTCTTACATCATCAATGATCCCATAAGACTCATTAGTATCTCCCATAAAGACCTCTAAGTATAGACCTTAATTACCATGACTCCCCAAAACCTCTTAGTATTTCCTCATAAGAAATTTTTATAAGGAATACAAGAATTATCCGAGCATCTAAGCCAAAAGGATCTATGATGTTTCTTTTGATTCTTGTTCACTTAAGAATCAAAATAAAATACTCCCCAAATGTTACATCTTAGTGCACCACGCATTTAGTGCCTACCTAACTCCACCTAACTCCTCTATTTTCTCTTATGGTTACATCTTGAAACTTTAGATGCTTGTCCCTTTTTTGTGTTTAGAAGGATTTATATAGTGAATAAAACACTCTTACAAATCCTAAACTTAATTGAAATAAGAGTCTTTACTTGTAAGAGTCCTCATCCCATTTAAAGAAGTCAATTGAGCCAAAATACGAAATACCCTAAAGTAGCGGCATAAATAGTAACTGGATGAACAGTAATTAATGCAAAATAGTGGCCTGATGAACAGTACCCCGATGAATAATATCCGTCACCACTACTGCACAGTGCTCTTCGTGAACAATATCACCACATAAATAATACTCATTCTTTTGTCTTTTCATTTTACTCATCCCTTGTATACATATTGTGTACTTAATTTTTATAATGATTCTGTTCTTGATATTCATCTCAATTCTTACTTATATAAAATTGTTAAATCACTAATTTTTAACAAATTTCTAATCGAAAAAAGAATTAAAATACAAGGGAGAAATTATATTTGACCCTCCACTGTTATTTCTAGAATTACTTGCTTAGTTCTACATTTATTTTAAATTATGTAAAAACTCTCCTATAAGTATAAAATGATAGTAATGTTATATTAATTTAGCTATTAGGGTATTTTTGGGATAATTTAAAATAACGTAGAGTAAGTAGGTATTTAACGAAAATAATCGAGTTTATAGTCAATTTTCAATATAAGATATGCTAGAAAAATCAAATAACATGTTGGAAGTCGAGGTTAGTTGAACTTTCTCACACCTATATTTGTAGGTCGTAAATGAATTCAGATCACTATACTTCTCTCCCTATTTAATTTCGAGCCTTCAAAGAGAAATATGGGAATATGTTTCTTAATTGTCTTAGTAATTGAAACGAATAAATGAAAAAAAAAAAAATCAAACGGATGGGGTAATGATTGACGATTAACTGTACATTCACCTTTCCTAAGATGTTTTTCAAAACTGAAGTAAAATGGGATTATTCTATATTGACAATAAAGTGAAATGATGTCGAGAAACTTGGAATCAAATCTAGCTAATTCACTTGCAGAGTTTTCATATTACAAATACTCTGTTTATGGTAAGATGATATGCTCTTTAATATAGTACTATTTAAGTATTAATTTAGTCTCAAATTTGATATTATTTTGTTGAGGTATTAAAGCTCTATTCTCAACTTTAATATTAGTTTGTTGCATGAAATTAATTTTAGTATTAATTCAATTTAGGAATTAGTCTTTGCATTACTCTATTGTTAAGTTTTTATGCGTCTTAATACTACTATAACTTTGTATTTAATACCTTAAGAATTTTATACATGGATAAAAACTTCACTAAAAAATATTTAAAAATATAAAAGATCAACAAAAAAATAAAAATAAAGAAAATAAATCACAATATACAAGATGTACATGGTTCGGCAACAAACGCCTATGTCCACGGTAGGTCCACAATCTAATTTCGTTTATTAATAATTTATAAAAAATTCTTAGATCATTAACTATCTTCTAGATCACTTAGATCTTCCAGATCACTTTATATCTCATAAATAACTTAGATCTAACAATAAAAGATTTAATCAAGGAATATAAGAATAGCCAGAACTTTCTCTCGAAGGATCTATCATCACTCTCTTACACACTCAGTACTCAAGTGATCTTATAGTTACACTTTCGTACACTCAGCACTTATTGCGTGCCTAGCTCTCTATTCTCTCTTATGTTTATATTTTTAATGCTTAATTAATTTTAAGGAGTTACAATGGTTTATATAGTGCACAAAGTATCCTTAGAAACTTTAAACTTAATTGGAATAAGAGTTTATACATGTGAGAGTTCAAATCCATTCAAAGAAGTCAATTTGAGTTAAAAATTGACTTTTTCGTTCATGCAACGTTGCAACATTCTGTATATAATGCTGGGGCTGTAAATGCAACTTCAGGCTAATGTCGGGATGTTCGTTGACCACCATTGGAGCATTTGAACCAACATTGGGGTGTTCTAAGAGCATTGGGCCTTTTAAAATCTTCAGTGGGATGTTCTGTCTTCTAATGCTAAGGCGTTCAGATTAAAACGTCCCACTTGTATTTTTACACCTCTCTTTATTTTCGACTCTTCATTTTACTCACTCCTCGTATGTCATTTGCATACTCGACTTCATGATGACTTTTTATTGGTTTCTAATAAATGTCTACGTCTACAATAAATCAATGATTTAACTTCTTTTATTAATGATTTATAAATAACTTTTAGATCACTAATTATCTTCTAGATCACTTAGATCTTTCAAATCACTCAGTATCTCACAGATCACCTAAATCTAACAATAAGATATTTAACCAAGGAATATAAGAATACCCAGAGCTCTCTTTTAAAGAATCTATCACCACTTTCTTGCACACTTAGTACTCAAGTGATTTTATAGTTACACTCTCGCGTACTTAGCACTTAGTACGCACTTAACTCTTTATTCTCTCTTATGTTTACGTCTTTAATGTTTAATTAATTTTAAGGGGTTAAAACAATTTATATAATGTACAAAACATCTTTAGAAACCCTAAACTTAGTTAGAAATAAAATTTATATGTGTGAGAGTTCAAATATATTCAAAGAAGTCAATTTGAGTTAAAAATAGACTTTCTCATTCGGGTAATGTTGCAACACTCTGTACTCAATATTAGAGCGGTGAATACAACTTCAAACTAATGCCGAGATTTTTGTCAACCACAGTTAGAGCGTTTGAACCAATGCCTGAGTGTTTTAAAACCAACGCTAAGACGTTGGGCCTTTTAGAATCTTTCCTGGAACATTCTGTCCTCTAACGCTGAAGCGTTAGAATTGGAACATTCTACTTATATTTTTACACATCTTCTTGTTATTGACTCTATATTTTACTTATTTTTTGTATGTCGTTCGTGTACTCAAATTTGTGATGATTTTTCATTAATTTTTAATTCAAAATTATGCACAAACATTATTTTAAATTACAAATTCTAATAAAAATTATTGAAATATCAAACTATACTCTCCAATATGCTGTTTATAGAAGAAATTAAAGAAAAATGATTAAGCAATTGTTGTATATGGATTGTGACTTGAGCTTAATAAATGCTAGTCCACAAAAAAAGAAAATTCAAATGTTCTAGAAATTATCAAAGAAAATTCCAAATCGATGATGCCCGAGCAAATAATTAATTAACATTGATTGATTTCAATTTTTTCTTCTTTTTTTTTGTTTTATTTAACGCACGTATAAAAATCCAAGAAAATTAGATGAAGAATAGAATATTAGGTTTAGGTTAGAGGTAAGAATTTTTTGTAAATTCAGATAGTAAATAACAAAGGCAGGCCGTGGTTCTCCAACCAACATCCCACTGAATTTTGCATTTTACAAAAAGCCCTACATACTCTTTAACGACCTTAATTTTTAGTAAAACTAACTTAAGTACCTTGCTCAAAAAGTTAACACCTTCATCTCCATTCTAATACTTCAATCTAATCTACCCCCATGATCATGTCAAATATTTTATGTTATTTTAGAAACTTTTCTATCTTTTTGTAGTATAATTAGAGAGATTTAAATTCAATTCAATTTCATCTTTTTATACTATTGCTAATTCTCTATATCAATAAAGAGACTTTTTTTATACCAGTAACGATTAAAATACAATATATACATATGGTATTTACGTTCGTAATCAATATATATACATCACATATATATATGTATTAAATCTGCAGAGAAAGTAATTAAAGCATATTATGAACACATTTTAAACATTTAATTAAATTAAAAATTAATTGAAAATTTTACCTTAATAAACCTTTAGATTAATGAATCAGGAATCTATTCGAAGTGTAGCTTGTTCACAATTTCCGTGATCAACTATGGTGAGTTTGATCAATTAGTACAACAGCCCTATCCAATAAATGGGTTCAACATTTTAAACTCTCAAACTTTTTGTTCTCACTTTAATCAGTTATTGATCGACAATGAAAAAACTTGTATCTTACTTTAATGACTTAAGATCCTAATGAAAAGAAGATGAATAAGAAACAAGAAAATAATTTTCTCTCTTTTTTTTTCTTTTTCTATGGCAGACCAAAACAAAGCAAAAGTTCTTTTATTTAATGTTTTGTTTCAATTCACACATATATTTATATGTATACTATTTACTTAATTTAATTATGATAAAATTATATTTAATTGACCGATTAGGTTAAGTGAATTTGGCAACCAATTTTTATTAAAATATCTAATATATTTATATTTTAATATAATATAATAATTAAATAATCATTAACTCAATTTTACTTAACTTTTAATTATGATTGAGTTATTCATATTATTTAATTATTACAATATTAAAATATCTTAATTATTTAACTCTTAAATAATTATATGTGAAATTACCAAAATACTTTCATCTAATTTAATGTAGGTTCCACCAAACTCACGCTCGAATTAACTTAACCGAGGACTCACCATGAGCCACATGTCACCATTTAATTGATCAATAACAGTTGTTATCTAATTAATCGTACTTAACACTTAAGTATTAATATGCACGCATTCTAAGAGTCTCTGAAACAAATATTTGATTTTGTTGAATTTTACTGGATTGAACTATTCAATTCGGTATGCTGTCCCAGTGCACAACGAATACACTTCATATTATGAAACTTTCTAAGTTCATACATGATTTGTCAGATAGAACTATTTTACAAGTTCATGATCGATGCCCCACGCACACATCATAGATATTACAAATTAGCGCGTTAGACCATACAAGCTGAGGTCAGTACGTATACGTATAATCCTTCCGTCACTTATACTCTAGATGAGCAGGGATATAAACTGGCATAATCAAATCCCTAGTGCTCATCTAATATTATCTTCAAATTTGTGTCTCGATGAATAATATAAACAAACACTTTTATTATATTGTTCAACCTTGTGAAAAAATCTTTTTTCGGGTTCATTGCTCATGGCCGTAAGCCTTTCTGAAACACAATCTCGAAGCATCGGATATACAACTCATCTATGTAAGCTGATAGATTCTATATCTACGCATACTAGACTCTATGAGCATCAGACCACACCAAGCAACACGTAGCGGTCAAACCATTAAAGGTCTCTGATATCCGTGGAATCAAAGTATGGTGAATCACTTATACGTCCACATTGGCGTTCAGATTAAAGAACCACGTATACTACTAAACTCGATGACCTACCATTGATGGTTTTATAGGATATCTATTAGGGTTCTTATAAGTTTGTTCAGTATTCAATCCTAACTAAATACTCGTATGTCTATACGAGCTCTAAGCTTATGATCAGTTAAGAACAATCATCTGTACCCTGTAGATATAGATATACACTGATCTATATAAAAGTAATTCATTAATAGACTTGTATTTATATCATTACTAGTGTACTATCAGGTCTTTATCCTATTATAGACAAGGTTCTAACTCTTTAGATCACGCTAACTCTTATAACCTTCTAACTTTTAGCAGTGCTAACTGCTACCAATTATAATTCTCATTTTCACTAACTTTAAGCACCAATCTAAATTATTTTAGAATATATTTGAATCCTTTTAAATTATACAGTGTCTGTAATGTAACAAGCATCATTACCATTTAATAAAATGTATTAACCATTTTAATAAAATATATATATTGTATAAATATTATCAAATAAGTATTTATACAAACATGAATGACACATAAGCACATATCTTAACACTCTATTCTCTACCAACGTGACAACTTGAATGTTAAAAATATTAACATTAATTATTTTTTGAATTGATGTTATCTTTAAAAAAAAATTAATTTTGAAATGAATAATATTAAAGTTTAATATAAATTGATTTGTCATCATTATAACACTATGCAATATCTCCTTCAATAATAACATATAAAGATTGCCTCCGATGTTATATTGAGAAATTTTGAACAAAGATTAGGTTATTTATTTATTTATTCTTTGAAAGTAATTTATTTTAAAGAAATAAAGTTTTAAATAAATAATTATAACCTTAAAGTAGATGATAAAAAATCTTAATATAGTTCAACAACGTAGCTTAAAAATATCCAAACCGAAAAGTGAGTTAGCATATGTCATTTGAATGTTTTAAGTAAAAATTAGATGAAATAAAATTACCTGCTCGTTATTAACCTAACTAACAACTAGCAGATTGCGGTCCAACGTACTGATCCAGCCCAAGTAATTAGATCATGGGTCACAAATTGATTTTTAATTTTTTAAGATATTTTAAATTATTAATTGTAAATTAACTATATCAAACTAAAATTGTGTTATAATTAATTTAAAATTAAAATTAAAATTTATTGATATTATTTTAAATATAAAATTATTAAATACAAATAAAAAATAAAAAGTTAAATTTATATTACAGTAATCATAATACATTTTAAATAAGTTGATATCTATTAAACTATCTATTATTTACAAACTTAATTTTTTTTTAATTTTTTTAATTTCCTTTTAAAAATAAAAGTATTAGTATTCGATTAATTAAACTTGCATGTCAACATAGAACGACACAATTGAATCGTGTTAAGTTGAATTTTTTTTTTCTGTTGTACTTGGGTCTTATACAAAATGTTTTGTACTATGCCAGCCCAAACATAACACCCACCTACACCAACACTACAAAACCATAATTAATATCACACTAAATCATTTAATACACGACCAATCAAAATATTCACTAAAATATTTCTCTTTAAAAAAAAAAAGAAATCACTAAAACATTTAATACATGACATCACGACCAAACATATTCAATAAAAAAATTTTGTGTGGTGACATATTTGATAATTAATTAATTTTAAGAGGTTACAACGATTTATATAATGCACTAAGTATTATTAAAAATTTTAAATTTAGTTAAAATAAGAGTTTATATGTGTAAGAGTTTAAATTTCATTTAAAGAAATTAATTCGAGTTAAAAATAGATTTTTTTATTAAGCAACGTTGTAGCATTCTGTACTCAATGATAGGGCGATAATTACAATTTTGGACTAATGTTGAAGTGTTTGTTAACCGCTGATAGTGGGGTGTTTTAAAACCAACACTAAGACATTGAATTTTTTTAAATTTTTTATGAGACGTTCTGTCTTTTAACATTGAGACGTTCATAGTTGAAATGTCCAACTTATATTTTTACACCTCTTTTTATTTTTGACTTTTCATTTACTTCTTTCTTATACATCATTCGCATATTTTACACCAATATAATTTTAAATTATTAATTTTAATAAAAATTTGTCAAGGTATTAGGCAATATACTCCAATATGCTGTTTATAGAAAGAAAAAAAAAATGATTACGCAATCGCTGTATATGAATTGTGACTTAACTTATTAAATATTTGTCCGTATAAAAAAAATTCAAATGTTCTAAAAATTACCAAAGAAATTTCCAAATCTATGATGCCCAAGCAAATAATTAATTAAATTAAAACTGTTTGATTTCAACTTCATGTTTTTTTTTTTAAAGTTTTATTTAACGCACGCGTAAAAAAGCCAATAAAATTAGATAAAGAATAAAATATTAGGTTTAGGTTAGAGGTGAGAATTTCTTGTAAATTCAGAGGGTAAGTAAAAAGGCAGACCGTGGTTCTCCCACCAAGATCCCACTGAATTTTATATTGTATAAAAAGCCTCATATACTCTTTAACGACCTTAATTTGTAGTAAAACCAACTTAAGTACCTTGCTCAAAGTTAACACCTCCATCTTCATTCTAATACTTTAATCTAATCTACCCCCTTCATGACCATAAAGAAGAACTCTTCTACTTTTTTATGGTATGATCGGAGAGATTTTGATTCAATTTAATTTGATCTTTTTGTATTATTGCTAATTCTCTATGTCAACAGAGAGATTTCTCTAATCTCCGTTGACATCGTAACTTAAATATTAAAAATGTTAACACTAATTATTTTTTAAATATTGTTATTATTTTAAAAAATTAATTTTGAAACAAATAATACTATAAATACAAACTCTTATATGAACTATTTTAATATAACCTTATTTGTCATCATTATAGCTTGCCTCCTATGTTATATATATTGAGAAATTTTAAACGAAGATTAGGGTATGTATTTATTATTTGAAAGTAATTTCTTTTTTTTAAGAAAAAAAGTTTTCAATAAAGAATTATAACCTTAAAATAGATGATAAAAAATCTTAATATAGTTCAACAACATAGCTTAAAAATATCCAAATCGAGAAGTGAGTTAGCATATGTCATTTGAATGTTTTAAGTAAAAATTAGATGAAACAAAACTACATGCTCATTATTAACCTAACTTACAACTAGTAGATTGCAGTCCAACACAAGTAATTAGGTTTATAAATTAATTTTTAATTTTTAAAGATATTTTAATTATTTTTTAAATATTTAAAATTATTAATTATAAGTTAATTATATTGAATTGAAATTGTGTTATAATCAAATTGAAATTATAATTATAATTTTTTGATAAAAATATATTGATATTATTTTAAATTTAAAATTACTAAATATAAATATAAAAATAAAAAATTAAATTTATATTATTATAATTATAATATATTTTAACTAAGTTGATATCAGTTGAATCATTTATTATTTGTAAATTCTTTTTAATATTTTCTTTTAAATAAAAGTTTTTGTATTCACTAATTTGCATATCCACACGGAACGACACAATAATGAATCGTGCTAAGCTGAAATTTTTTTCTATCATACTTGGGTTTTTTTCGTACCGGTTTAAACAGGACACCCACCTACACCAACAATCCATAACCATAATATTTTTTTTAATTCATCCATAATCATAATTAATATCACACTAAACTGTTTAATACACGAACAATCAAAATTTTCAATAAAACATTTCTCTTAAAAAAAAATACTAAAACATTTAATACAAATTACGTGGTGACTAAAATTTGTTGTTTAATTTTATTAAAAATAAATAATAAAATAATTACTTTTTTTTAAAAAATTAATAAAATGAGGATTGAGGAAGCTCCAGAACCGGCGCGCAATACGCACGCCGTGGTTGCCACGTCAGCCAGATAGAGAAAATGACTCACGATGTCCCCAATCTCGCGTCTCTCCGTGTAAATATAAACCCCCCACGAAGCTGCTAATTTCACATCTCTTCTTCAACTCTCATTCGTTCACCATCTCGGAGCTGTTCAATAAATCTATTACCCTTTTCAACTTCTCACTATCTTCTTTTTTATCTCTTTGTTTCGTCGTTTCTTCTGAAGAGCAGCCTATAAATTCGCCATTGAAGGCGAGTGTCTGACTTGAAAACTGCAACTAGTTTCAGAGGCTGAGTTTCTTGTTCAACATTCAAATCTTGGCTATCTTCTTCATTCTGGGTACGTTAATTTTCTGTCCTCGTTTGTGTTCTGGGTATTTTGAGAGTGTTAGTTTATGTTTATGTGGTTCTGAATTAACATGAATGTAGTCTGGATAAAAAGGGTCAGTAGTTACAAGCTGATTTCTTTTGTTCTTTGATATTATTTGTTGTCAATTACTTGTTTCCTGAACTCGGGGGTTTTGTGATTTCGGTTTATTAAGTTATTGAATCTTCCTCTATGGCAACTTATGTTTCTCACGAATCATCGGAGCTACACTGTTTTAAGTCAGATTTCATCTTTTTAATTAAAATTATTTCCTTATATTTGTATTAAATATTCATCCGGGTAGCAGCAAAACATAACAAGTTCGTTGCTTTTCTTTGTTTGTCTTAAATTTGATATAAAAGTTCCCTCTCAAGATTCCGTTTCTGTGAAAATAATATATGGTGGAGCCAAAAAAAAAAAAAATTGTTTTGGTGATTAAAAGGAGTGAGCTTGATTTTAGAAGATAATGTACATATTTAAAAACCTTTCTGGGTTTTTGATTCTTATGAGGCTCAGAGCCTTGAAAGATCAGAATTTTTTTGCCGGCTGCCTTTTGTTTCTTTTTACACAGTTGTCTGCTACTCAGCTTTCAATTTTGTAGAATTAATTTATAAATAAGAATTCTTTCGATGCTTTCAAGAATTTTTTTACTTCTGAAAAGCCAAAATTTTTTTGGGAAACTGGAGGCTGATTTTAAGGAGCTCACGCACATATGTTATTGCTGTTTCTGTGGCCAGCTATTTTTGTCACTGTCTTCTAGATCATGATATCAGCTATAGACTCATCTGGTTCATAGCAGACAAGTTAAATGTTTTTCCTTTCTTTATTTGTTCTATTTAGATAAATTTTGTGCCCCCAAAGTAAAAAAGTGTTGGTTGCTTCTATGTTTATAATTACCATATCCTTTTCTTGAGATCAAGTACAAATTATATATAAGCTTTGTTTAAAGTAGTGCAAAGGTTGACTTGCAATGGAAGGCCATGTGAAGTTTCATATTGTTAATTTGATCTGTTGCTTTCTTGAGGAATTAGGATCCACTGAAATCTCATTCCTTATTCATCTTGCTTGAGGAATTAGGATCTACTAGAATCTCATTCCTTGTTCTTCGCTTTATGGTGCCATGACAGAGTGCACAAATTTGATCATATTTTAAAACTTTTTTCTTCTGGTTTGGTCATCTCTTATCTTGTATATGGTTCCAATGGGACATTTAAATTATAGAATAATCAAAATTTTCATATCGTTGATATGGCATGGTTAATTTACTAGGAGATATGATCATGTCAGGCTTTATCTTCAATCACCGACTAGGGTCTACAAAGTCAAGCTTTATCTTCAATCACCGACTAGGGTCTACAAAGTCAGGCTTTATCTTCAATCACCGACTAGGGTCTTTTTGTTGAAAGAATACCATTAAGTGCCCTACCATTGAATAGCTTATGTGAATCTCATTTGATGAATTCATGTTTTGCCTGATTCTCACCTTCTGAAATCTGTCACATCTGTTTCTGCAAATAGAAGAGGAGAAATAGTTTGCTCTGTAGACAAGTAGGTGGGTAGTTTCATTTTTTCTTTGTCCCTATAATAATACAAAGGGAATCCGAACCGTTTATTGGAAATGTAATGTCTGTTATTTTTCTTCTGAAATAACGGAGGCCAATTGTCTTTTAGCGGTGGGTTGGGTTAGGCTTTGTTTAAATTTGGTCAGATCTGTAATGAAGTCTTTCTAGAAGGCCAATTGTAATGGAGGCCTGTCTAGAAGGCCAATTTTGAATCAAGTTTTAACGGATTTTAATATTATGGACTCATTTATCTTGTACAGGCATAGTTGTTTCTGTTGTCCTGTGATGTAAAAGCTTCTAGAAAATCATTTATAAAAAGATTTAACTTTTGAGTTCCTCAAATACTAGTTCTAGACAACAAGTTATGATGTATTATTTATATTTTGTTTGGAGATGAAATTGTGGGACCAAGTATTGATTATCGTATCTAACTTGGTCAGTTGAGAAAGGGGACCTCTTGTCCATTTGCCTTTGGCCTTGTGCTATTGATCATAAGGTGTTTCTTTTCATTGCATATTTCTAATGTGTTTTGCATGGCTGTCTTTGGTTGCAAAGTTATTACTGTCTGAACTGACTTGTCTGTTTCTGTTCCCATCAATAGTTTTCAAGCATCAGTTGCAAACTATGTAATGGTTTTAACCTGGTTGGTTATGCATATCTTTCAGGTTTACGCAGTGAAGAAAGAACCTGGTGAAATACATAAGATGGCAATTGAGCAGTACTTTGAAGAGGCTGTGGCTCAAAATGATTTGAATAGAGAAGATAAATCTTCCCTGGAGAATTGGAAATCTCCCTCAGCTGCAGTTGCAGACTCTGATAATAGTCCTTCTGGTGGTTTTGACTGCAACATCTGCCTAGACTCTGTGCAAGACCCTGTTGTAACACTCTGTGGTCACCTATACTGCTGGCCCTGCATTTATAAATGGCTTCATTTTCAAAGCATCTCTACTGAGGACCAAGACCAGAAACAGCAGCAATGCCCCGTATGCAAAACTGAAGTTTCTCCTTCCACCCTTGTCCCCCTCTATGGCCGAGGCCGAACCACGAAACCTTCTAATAGTAAGGCCCCTCATCTTGGATTAGCCATACCAAAGAGGCCTCCTGGCCCTAATTGTGGGTTTGAATCCTCGAGATTGCTTGGTACCACCATGCGTCCGCACACATCACAGCTTCATCATCGCAGTCATTCACATCAATCACATCTATACTACTCTCAACCAGGCAGTTATGCTGCGTCACCAACGCTTGGCTCAGGTGGCATAACTACAAATTTGTTTGATCCTGTGATTGGAATGTTTGGGGAAATGGTTTATGCTAGGTTGTTTGGGAACGCGATAACCAATGTCTATACCTACCCAAACTCATATAATCTTGTGGGGAGCACTAGTCCTAGGATCAGGAGGCACTTAATGCAAGCCGATAAGTCGCTCAACAGAATATGTTTTTTCCTCTTCTGTTGCATAGTATTGTGTCTTCTTCTATTTTAATACTAATTTCTCTTCTTCCATGCCCATTATATACCTGTAAAAATGTGAGTCCATAAAAGCAGGCACAAAGCCAGGACAGTAGCTGGTAGAAATGTTCTTTCTGTGCTGCGATATATGTAATTATGAGTCATATTTTGAGGTTTATGAAGTAGTTCTTAATGAATCTATTAGTATTATTTCTCATATGGTTGGAATCAGATTGATTGTCAGGTTTTGAATGCAAAGTGGATTGGTAAGTTGTGATATTTTTCACATAAAATGTTTGATTGTTGATGTTCGCAGTTGCTCTTTTAAAGCTTAACCCGGGGAAGCCTTACATGAATTTTGTGACATCGAATATTTATGTTGAGGTGTCCTCAAGTTATTTCATGTTTGTTTATAAAAGGGTTAAAGGTTTTCAAACCAAGTCCTAGGTTTGAAGATTTCAGTAGATAATAATTTACTCGTGGGAACCTGTCAAACTCAAAGCCATCAACATTAACTAGATGAGAAAGGTTATGGGGTGATTGGTGAATCAAGAGTGAAGTTACTAGAAGATACATAATTTCATGTCATGTAGACTTTATAGCGTTTGCCTGTCTCCATCTACTTTGACGCCTCCCGCTTAGACCCGGTAGGTAGTGGCCAATATGAATTAATTTTATGCATAATAAGCAGCCTTTAGCTTTATGTGCTCGCATGACATGAAAAAAAGAAATGTGTCTTGCAACACAACACTAGATATTCATATACCCAAATCGTATAACTTGCAGAATTTTAAGAAGAAGCCACTCACAGCATAGCCAGGTGACAAACGGGAATGGCTTTAATCTTTGAAAAGTGGCGGAAATTGGGAGGAGAAATCTTCCGAATATTGAAGAGTTGATCTTCTTTTTCCCGGGCTAAGACCTAGCGCCTGTTGAGTCAAATAACTCGGGCCGCACCTCCTTGGACACTTTCTAATCAAGGCAGATTTTCCAACTAAGATGTTGGGGTTGAAAAAAATTAAAAAAACAACTTATAGACCCTTAAAAATATCAAAAATCCAAAGATTGAGATTTTTCTTTATCAACGAGGCCTAGCTCTAAATCTCTCAGTCTTCTTCAGTCAAGCATATATAGATTACGACCCAATTCCCACCCACTTGAATTATAAAATGAGTAATTGGGAAAATGAGTGCATGCATGGTTTGGTAGCATGTCATTTTCTGATTCCACCATATGGCTTGCCATTCCAGTATTATTCTTTTCTTGCATTTCTTCTCTTACAAGGCAACTTGGCTTGTTATTTGTTTCAGTACTACCAAATTCAATTAATACACCATGCCATCTTCTTTAGGCAATATAAATTACATGGCAAAAGCCAACTATATTCTTGCAAGAAAGCTAAATCTTCATCAACAAACAAAACTAATTAATGAATTGCAACCACCTTGAGCAGATTTTGGCTGTCCCAACAAGACAAGTATCCAATTCGAATAACAAAGATTAATTGGTTACCACAACATTGCACTATTAGTAATATGAAACATCTCTGTCCATAGTTTCAGTATGCAGCTGAAATGAAAGTGAATAATTTATAAATGAGCGTGTTTCTCATTCATCTTCACGCACGAAAGCAAAAATCCAATCTTGGATTGATCATTCTAGGATTTTTACGAGTGGTTCCAATTTGAGAGTTCTCAAGTTCAAGATGCCTGCTATTATAATATTTCTGCTTTACATATTAGCTACCATCCCAATGACCAATCCATATGGCTGGCTTTTGTTATTTGCATCTGTAATTTGTTTGCTTTCATCCTCACCTAATAATGGTCCTTGATGTCATCTACTTACGACATGTTGTCAGTTGAAACTCATCTCTGAATCTGAGTGAAAAGTTAAGTACCCAACCTTACCTACTCCTGATTATTAAGGTTTAATTACATAAACGTAGTTAGTTTGGCAATTTCTTTGCGTTGAGCCCTTGTCCAATAGCTACTGCCTACAGGTCTTTATCATTTCAAACCACCTTAAACAGTGCTGTTCATGACTTTTTAGTAAGTTGAACTGAGAATATCAACGTCTTCTCCAAAAGTATATGTTTTTACAACACTTGTGATATAGAAACAGGTTATATGTCTTTGGTAAATTCTATCATTGTGAGAATTGATACGATTGAAATAGACATTAAATATAAATATATATATATATATATGATTATGAATTATTAATAATGTAGTGAAATGAGGCCATAATTTGAAGAGAAGCAAGCCACACGTGGCCTTTTAATTGCTTTGTTTAAGTGATGAGTGGCTTGAATAAATAATAAATAAGGGTTTTGGTTGGCTCTCATGGGCGGCCAATTCGTTTTACAAATGAGATTTTTGTTTCATTATTTTTTGCTCGTTCAAACCGAGAGAAACATAGCAAATTAAGAGAAGAAGTGAAAAAGATAGAAGAAAGAAAAACAAAAGAGAAAAGAAAGAAGAAAGGGAGGCTGAGAGAGGAAGAAAATAAATAAAAAGAGAAAATTATAAGAAACGTGTTTGGGTAGTTAGAATATTATTTGATGTTTTAGTGGGTAACAATTTTATGATATCAAAGTATTTAAGTTTCAATATTTATAATACATATCAATTTTAATAATATATTTTGTTATTCTACGATTTAGGAATCATACTAATAGTTGATAGACTTTGGGATTTAAATCTAGGATTAACATGCTTTTTTTGAGTGGATATCTATACATATATATTTTATATGTTTCAAGTAATTTATGATTTAATTATATATTATTAAATTTTTTTTATCTATAATTTTTTTAAATAGATAAATTTTTACACTAATTAATTATATTAGAAATATTTTTAAAATTTATTATAACATTTAATGATTACGTTAAGTATAGAAATAAATTTAAAATAATTATGCTCCTATGATATCATATAATAATAATTTTTAAAATACTAGATATATACCATCCTCTTTAATTTAGCTTACTTTATACATGTATTAGATCGGTTTAATTTGCTTAATCCGAACAATGCAGTAATTTTGCTGAGTGAAACCAAATCAAATCCCTACTCTACTTGTGCATGAGTATTTTGTTAGGTTAAAACAGTTTATCTCTAAGTACAAGTTTGGTATAATTTTAGATAATTATGTTTTGAGGTTATATAAGATTAGTATGTATATAATACATTTATATATGATTCCGAATATATCTTACATATATTTAGCTTAAGATCAGATGTTAAAATAGTTATGATTTCACTAAATGTTTTATGGTTATTCAAAATATAGTTTTAAAATTATTTTATGATACAAATTTGTATATATTTGCATTATTTGTTACTATATTTTTATTAAGAAATTATTATAGTTAGTATGTATATATATGAAGTATACGATATTTTTAGATTATATCCACTCATTGAACCCTAAGTTCACTATTTTTCTATTTTTTCAAGTTGTCACAAAAATTCATACAATATAAAACGTCTTCACATTTTAAAATTGGGTTATAACACGCATAACTGCATGAGTTATTATATTTTATATATTTATATGTACTTGTATATTTTTTATTGAGGCATTTAACTCCGTTACATCAAATATAATAACTTTAAAATATATTAGTCCATAAATTTCACAAGATTTGTCTTGATTTGAGGGATTGGGATGGTTATGCCAAATAATAATAATAATAAAAATTTATAATAACAATAATTATTATTATTAGAAAAGAAATGAGACGAGACATAAAATATTTAATTTTTGTTAAATTTTAATAAAATTATTTTTTTAAATAAAATTGAAATTAATTAATTTATAATGGGATAATTTTAAATTTTTCTTAATTTGCATAAGGATGGATTGAAATCATATTTAAAAATAAAGTGATCCTTAAAAGCATATTTTGAAAGTAATTTTTTTCTTACTTTTCAAAATCTGTTGTAAGAAGGTGATTTTGTCAAAAGCAATTTTTAATATATTTTATCAAATATTTAAATTAACTTTTAACTTTTTAAAATTACTTTTAATTTTCCCAATAGCAATCTAAAACGGATCCTAAGTTAAGAGTATAAATTGGCAATCCAATGTCAAATTCAAGTATTCTCTCCGTTTACCTATGCAGGTATCTTAATGATCAAGCATTCTACAGTACGAATTTGTTGCACTTCACATTGTGGGTCTTAACACACGATTATTCACACATAAATTTAATATATTTTAAATAAAAAAAATATTAACCCGATTAATAAATAGATCAAATTTATGTTACCTATTTATTAATTGTATTAAATACATGTTTGAGGTCTATGATTCGTTAATTCGCTTAAGTCGTATTTAATAAACGAATCATATTCGTGTCTATTTATATGTTTATTCGTTTGAGTCACGTTTAATTAAATTATAAAATTAAAAAAAATTATAATTGAAAAACAAAACCATAATGTATTTAAATTCTAAAGACTCTTCTTCTTCAATTATGTTGAATGAATTTTATTTTATTTAATTATGTTAGAATAATTTTATTATTAGATGCATTAAATACTTGATTTTTTTATATAATTTTAAAATTTATTAATTGTGACTTAAATATATTTTAAACAAATCGAATATTTCTTGTAAACGAATCAAATTAGGTGTTATTATTCATTTAAACGAATATAACTGTAAATAAATCATATAAATAAACAGAATTTAATCTATTTATTTAAATGTATCTAATCATATCGTATAATTCATTTATTAAACAAATTAAATCCGTGTTTGAGTATCTGATTCATTTACTAAACAAATTATAAACTAATACAATAAAAGTTTATTAATACTTTATATTAACATAGCACGAATACAATTTATTTACACGAATTATCACTCCTACTTTCATGTTATAATAAAAGTAATAATTTTCTCACTTTATTTTTAAAATTATCTATTTTCATCAATTTTTTTATAATTTTTTTTGTTAAATTTATTGAAATTACCTATTTTTTTATATAAAAAAATTAGATAAAAATAAAAGTTGTCAATAATACTAATCGATAAAAAAGTTTAAAAAATGAATAATTCTACTAAATTTAAAAAAAAAATGAATGAAAAAAAATAATTTTAAAAATAAAATGAGTAAATTGTCACTTTTCACTATAATATAATCCAAATATCTTTTTCCTTTATATGCAAAATCAAACATGCTATTAACTGATTGGGAAATTTCAACTAGAAGTAATATATTTCATCCATTTCTTCCTATTTCAGTCTGACAAGCAAGTAATATATTTCATCCATTTCTTCTTATTTCAGTCTGACAAGCATTAGTATTCAGGTTTTGCAGTGTCAAGATTTCTTTTGTTACACTCCCAGAGTGTTAATAAGTAACAAGTGTACATAGTATTAGTAGATACCATCGGATGAAGCCAAAGTTTTGTTGGTACTTTGCAAATACAAATTGTAGAGCACTACAAAATTAAGCTATAATGAAATAACGATGTAAAGAGATTATACTTTGCATATTCTGATCTGCCAGCCATAGCTTCCTCCTTGCAAAGGTTCTTTTGACAAGGACAATGGAATTCAGTATTACCTCTGGACAAAAATATCAAATGCAGAAGAAGAATCTACCCCTTCATATAAACTTGCATTTTGTAACAATTATTAGAAACAAAATCAAGACGGATATCCAATTCAGTACTAGATAATGAGTTCATTTTTAAGAAACTCTACCAATTTTTGACAATCCTGTAGGTATTATTCAGACAGACAAATAAATCAGCTCCTGCCCTCATCTTCAAACTAAACAGTTTCGTGCATTTTATCTTCAGCAATCTGTTCCTCTTTTTCAATCTGATCAAGGGCTTGGGAATGTAGACTTTCGTCATTAGTATTGCTGAATAATTTACCACCAATATCCGGTGGGAAATGACCGCGTTCCCTCAGTAACTTCAAAAGCTCCTCTGCTACTCCTATATCTCCTTGATGTCTTAAATACTTGAGACATGCAGACAAAGTAACACGGTTATACTGCCACCCTGGTTGACTTGCCGTGATCGCTTTCTTCATAATCTCCACTGACTTTGCCATCTGACCTTGATAACAGTATCCAGCTGCCAAACGATCCCATGTGGATGCTTCAGGCTCCTTCCCGCTCTCTATAAGCCTGTTTATATATGCGACAGCCTTTTCCAACAGATCCTTCCTGCAATAAGCACTGATCATAAAATTTGGCACCCTAAAATCGAAAACTGCATGCCCATTTTCCCACTCCTCCAAGATCCTCTCAGCACCATCAATGTCATCCAACTTCATCAATGAGCTTAATATGCATAAATAGGCTTTGTTGTTGACTTTTCCCAAATTTTTATACAAATTCCATATGCGATACACTTCATCTTTCTTCCGTGCAGCAGCGTATAGAGTGAGGAGAACTCCATAAGCAGAACGTTTTGTCTGATCAGTAATTAGATGCTCCAAACTCTTAAGCATTGGCAAACTCTTTTCAGTTAAACCATTTTTCAAGTACCAATTAGCTGCAATAGTGTAACTATGCCAATCCACCTTCACATGAGGATCAGCCTTCATCTTCATTAGAAGTTTCTCCATTCCCTCGAAGTCGGAAGCGGCACCATAAGCATTTAATCGAATGCTGTATGTGAAATTGTCGTGTCTAATGCCTCTTTTTTCCATCTCTTCCACTAAAATGTCCACTTTCTCATACTTCTGAAGCTGAAAATAAAGGTTCATCATTGCATTGTATGACAAGGTTGTTTTTTCAAGTCCTAAATCCCTCATCTTTTCCATCATGGCCTCAGCTTTTTCCAAGGATTTATTCTGTGCATAGCAGTTTAAAAGAGCACCATAAACCTGGTAGACTCTTAAATCGTCAGGAATACTATTAAAATACTTCTCCGCTTGTTCTAGGCCATGAACTTTTGAGACTAAATCCAGCTGAATTGCAATATCTCCAGATGATAGGTTATGATTTCTTTGGCCGCTCATCCATTCTGATACCTATTTAAAATCACAGATGAGTTTCAAAGTTACGCTCTTTTAAGGATTTTGAAGTCACATCGTGTAATCAAATGTGATCTTAAGCCATATTGCTTAACCATTCTACTGTCACAACTCACAATTTGACAACTTAGGGTGCAATATTGAGTAGTTTTGTATTGAGTCAAAGCTGATTCACAAAAGCATTTGAAGGTGCTTCTTACAAAAGAATTTATCAAGTGCTTCTTCAAAGGTAATACATTTTTCTGTCTTTTAGAAGAAAACGTTTCATTTAAAATACTCATCAGGTGATTCTCACTAAGTACTTAGTGATCCTATAAAATACTTCTATACATTGTACAATTTTAATCAAACACTGCCAAATAGATATAAAAGTGCTTTTCTTAGTACAAAAACCACTCTCAAATGTAGTATGAATGGTGTATCTCAATCAACCAAAGTAGCATAAGTTCATAATTAAAAATAAATAAATCAATAATAAGCACCATCAACTTAGAAGGTGTAACGTTGAACAAAAAGAAAAATTAGAAAACTTTAATGAGCTGGAATTGATTGTGGCTTCTGGAAACGGAAACTGAAAGCTAACCAGGAGAGCGTGGCGAAACCGGCGGAAACTGCGTAGCTGTTTGATATAGCGTTGGAGCTCAGATTGCTGCACGTCTCTTCCTTCTTCGAGCCATTGGTCGAGGATTGCTCCCATCGATGCTTTTGGGTCTCGGGCCTTCCAGATCCTATGGCGAAGAGACTCATTTGTGTTGCAAGATGACGAGGTCGGTATCTGTTCAGCGGAGTAGAACCGAACCCGGAAAGTGAAAACCCTCGTAATGCCAAAACGACGCCACGGAAATACTCCAAGAACACGAAGGTTTTTCATTTTCAGACGAGAAGTAAAAGGTAAAGAGGTTCAAACAGAGTTTATGACTTGTTATCTATGGGCCCATGGTTCAAGTGGTGAAACTTTCTTCATTTCATTGTAATTTTTGACCAAATTTTTAAGTAAATTATGTGGTTTTCTTCCCTAAACTTTTTTATTTAGCAATGCGGTGAGGATGAATACACTCATCCTCACCAGGATGGAGGAAAATTAGCAATTTGAATGAGCCTCGATGAAAATGCTAAGAGGCTATTAGAAGCATAGAAAAGCTGTCATATTGAAGAATCATTAACCAATCAAAAGAAAACAACAATTGGGACAAATGAACTAATTACATGAAAATCCGAGAATATAGAGAGATACTTGTCATTGTAATGTAAGCTTTTGATTAATATAATTTTTTTTTTTAACTTAGTATTAGAGTAGACTTATCGATATCAATGACAAACTTTATCAGAGTAAACTTTATGTTTAATAATGTAGCAAATAACTTAATTTTTGTTGTACCAATCAAGCTTGATAGATCTAATTATATAATCTAAAAAAATACAAATTTTACCTTTTATTAAAGGAAATGAGATTGAAGATTATATTAATGAAACTAAACGGAAACAAAGCAGATTCATTATCATCATTGATAAAAATTAGGTAGCAAAAATTATAATCAACCCATTTTATGGACTCTGAGTTAATGTGTTTTAGGGTGTATGCATGTAATTATGTACATATTAAAAATAATTTAATATATGTATCATATATACGATTTTATAGTGGAATTAAGCATATGATCAATATATACATATGTAACTTATATTATTAAAAATATAAAATGACAAAAAATATATACTTGAAGAATTTTGATAAAGATTTTAATTTCAGATTCATCATAACTCCAACTTTAAGCTCACTTTAAAGTGCACTATTATTCAATTTTAGTTCACAATAATCCGACGGGATTGTGAAGTTAAAATAGCAGCAATTGAATTTTTAACAATAAGATTTAGTTTTTTTTAAAAAAAATAAGAAGAATTTATTTTTTTTTCTCTCTAATTTTTCTCACAATACTTTGTTCAAAGAAAGATTCTCCAAAACTAAAAACTCTCTCTAATTCTCTCTCCTTGCACATTTTTGCTTCACCATTTGTAATCAATTATTCAAAATAATTTTAAGGTGTATTAAGCACTTCACAAATGCTCTCAAAATTGATTAAGTGGACAAAACAATTAAAAAAATAATATTTGTTTTCAATTATATCTAATTAGGTATATGTTTCCCACCTAAACTAAAATAATAAATAAGTAAATAAATATTATTATTTATTTAAATAATATTTATTCAATTATTCAGAAACTATTTGAATAATTAATTTTTTTACCTCATTTAATTTTACTAACATAGTTAATGAGTGAATTCAAGGTGAAATATTTTATAAAACAAAATTGTGCCACTTGTTAACATCTAATTAGTTAATAACTATTGTTAACTGATTAAATGATGTACTTAACATTTAAGTCTTGACAAGTGCACAACCCGAGGAACCCTAAAATATATTTTCGATTTGTTGGAATTTTTAGGATGGAACTGTTTAATCCCCAATGCTGTCTCAGTGCACAATAAGTACACTTCATATTGTGTGTCTCTCTAGGTCCATGTCCAAATTGTCATATAGAACTTCTTCATACATCCGTGAACGATGCCCCACACACATGTTACAGATATTACAAAGTGGCTCGTTAGACCATACAAGTTGAGGTTATAATATATTCGTATAAACCCTCCATTATTTATATTCGGGTAGAGCGGAGATATAGATTAATACCGTTAAATCTCTATATGCCCAACTGAAAGCTTATCTCTAGAATTATAATTCAATAAATAATATTTTCAAACACTTTATGACATTATTTATCCTTATGGTTAAACGCTTTTCTTGTGATTTACTGCTTATGACTATAAGATTTTCTAAAATACAATCTTAGAGCATTAAGATATATTACTCACCTAAATGAGTTGATGGATCCCATATCTATGCACACTGGACTATATGAGCATCGGATCATAACTAGCGACACTCAGCGGTCAGACCATGAAAGGTTTCTAACATGTGTGGAACCAAAGTATGGTGGATCACTCACAAGTCCACCATGGCACTCAGGTCAAAGGACCACAAATACTACTCAACTCAAAAGACCCTTCATTGATGGCTTTATGGGATGTTTATTGGAGATTTTTGTGAGTCTGTTCAATGTTCAGTCCTTACTGAATACTTGTATTTCTATACGAGCTTTCACTAAACTCATAGTTTATTAAGACTAATCATTTGGACCATCTAGATATAGATATACACCAATTTATATATTTATTAAGATATTTACTGATAGACCAGCATCAGTGAAGATAGATCAGGAACATAATATTTGAGAACATATTTGCATAATGACATTTCTTAGCACTATTTACAACTCTTTGCAACTGTGTCATTACTAATATATTCTTAGGTCTTTGTCCCATTTCAGACAACGCTCTAACTCTTTAAATATCGCTAACTCTTATAATCTGATAATTCTTATCAGTGTCAACTCTTAGCATTTATAGTTCTCAACGTCGCTAATTCTTAACACTGATCTAAACTCATTTAGATCAGATCTGAACTTTTTAAATCATACAATGTCTGAAACGTTATAAGCATCTTACCATATATAAAATATAGTTAGCGATTTAATGAAATGATAATACTAGTATAAATATTAAATAAATATTCATAAATAAATTGATGACACATAAGCACAAATTCCAACACTCTGAAAGAAGGAAGACTAGCTTCTTTTTAGTTAGTTACTATCTTCCTTGAATGAAAATATTCTAAGCTCAATCACAGACTACAGTACTTCCTTTGATCTTTGGATGGCCTTGAAGAAAATGTATTGTTTTCAATCAATGGCTCATATGATTGAGGTTAAGAGATAACTAAATGTCACAATAAATGGCTTAATGAGTATGAATGACTATCTTAGCAAGATGAAAAAACTTGCAGGGTTTTTGGCAACTTCTAGGAAACCAATCTTAGACATAGAGTTAATTCAGTACATCCTTGGTGGCTTAGGCTTAGAATATGATCCAGTGGTTGTAATAATAACCACAAACCTAAACAATACCTCATTTAAAGATGCATATGCTTCACTCTTGAATTTTGAAGGCAGACTTGAGAGAAATGCCATTGAAAACTCTGACTATGAGGCCAATATAACTTTTAACAGAGGAACTCAAAAGAGAAGTCGGCTTAGGAGAAGTAGCAGAGGGAGAGGAGGAATAATGTAAGGTAGAGGGTCTGGTAGAAACTCTAACTTAAACAATAAAGGAAATCCCACTGGCAAAAATAGTAAAGGAAAAATAAAGGTGTAGGGAAATAAAGATAAGCCAAATGTGACTTGTCAAATTTGTTGTAAACCTGGACATGATGCTATAAATTGTTGGCATATGTTTGAATAAGATTTTGTGTCCAAGGCAACAATATAACAGAACTCAATCTATGTAGATGCACAAGAGTATGAAGAAGATGATGGTTGGTACATCGACAGTGAAACCACCAATCATGTAACTAATAACATCAACAATTTCACAATCAAGGCAGAATATAAAGGTAATCAGACCCTTGCAGTTGGTAATAACATCAACAATCTCACCAATCCAACAACCAGATACTATTAACCAAAACCAAATAAAACAAATGAAACCAATACACCCATGACCATAAGATCCACGTCAAGGATCTATAAACCTAAAATTTATCTAGCCTATTAATAAAACAAGACAACTGAAATAGTATTAATATGCATGATGCGATATTTCTATATCTTAAAATTGAGTGCAAGTATACAATATCGTATGCAAGTAATAAAGGGACTTATAAAGTCGGATGTTGAACCCACAGGGATAATTTTTATTTTCTTACCAAGTACTAAAATTATATCTTTTTTATAATTATTCAGAAAAATCAAATTTTAATTTTGTAATAAATTTGAATAAAATAAAAGTACAGAAAATCAATGACACAACTCAAATAAAATAAGAAGACAACAATATAAATAAAACCTAGGGTTAATTACTATTCTTCAATATGTTTTCTAAAGATTAATCATTTTAATATTTATATCACTCAATTCTTATTATTGGTCAAAACATTAATGTATTCACAAGCCTCTTCCAAGGTCATGCAAGTATATTCTAATTTACTAAATACCTATATTCTTATGGTACTTGTAATAAATTAAGATTCATTAAGAATAAGTCTTATTGACCATACATGCCAATTAGGTATATTCTTATCCTAATTCGAAACTTGCATATGCAACATTGAATGTTACTCTACAATCATGCATCAAATTATCTAGGTCTAAATACAATGATGCCTCTTCCGAGTTTATCAAAGTATTACCAAATCAATCATAATATTGATCAGATATAATGAAGCATTAAGAACAAATAATTTAAATAATGAAGAATTGAGTTCATATAAATATTAAAAAGATCTAACAATTAAACTCACATATTGAGTTCAAGTAATAACCCTAGAAAATAAATTTAGCTCATGATAATAAGAGAATTATGGCTGAAAAATAAAATAAACATGATACAACTAAAAGCAAACCAATATAGACGTCAATTCACAGTTGGTTGATACGCTAAAGATTCGCTAATAATCTCTTACTTCCTTGAATTTTCCTTACTTCTCTCTTTAAAAATTGCTATTCTTTAATGTGTTGTAACTCTAAGAGCCCTGAGTTGTATCTCTTTGAAGTTTGAAACGAGTGGCCTTTATATAAGAATTGATTAGAGTTGTATTTCTTTTAGGATTAGGAAAATTGCACTGTTCACCGTTGTTGCGATCACTGTTCATCGCTGGGGCGACAGCACTGTAGCACGAGTACTGTTCACGAAATATTGTTCACGCGTCATTGTTCCCAGACACTGTAGCGTTAATGTAGCATGTGTTTTTCCTTGTTTTTCTTAGATTTTCATTCCCAATTGATCCATTGACTTCAAAACTACAAAATAACAATTAAACATATAGAAAGTCTAATATTTTTATTAAAATAAGCAATTAATCAAGGTAAGGGAGTGAAAATAATAGATATAATTTACGCTTATCAAACTCTCCCAAACTTAACCATTTGCTCGTCCTCGAGCAATGAAAAATAAAATCAAAGAAAGAATTCAAAAAGATTATATTTGCCTCAAAATAAAATAAAAATAACATGCCAGGTTAGTAAAATAATCAAAATGATTGTCTCAAAAGCTGTTTAAATGGCACAAATCCTTAAGGTAGATAAAAAATATTAACAATTCTAATTATCTTCATTTAGTCCCTCATTCTTCCTCAAAGATAATTATCATGTGTATGTGTGTACCAGCAGCAAGTAATAGCTAAAACCATACTTTGATTTACTTTATACTTTAGTTTGTACAGAAAAGATGATGTCTCGGCATTTAATTTGTATAATGACACTTCCATAGGTCTTTACTACCACTCTTCACTAATGTAGAAAATCACATGTCTAGGGATCTATTTAGGACTTTACTTAGCTTGAAACGTAAGACTAAGGTCAAGGTGGGATAAAAGGATAAACATATGAGGTTCAAGTCATACAATGGATACTTAGACTTTACCTAGAAACCTCTTGATTTTTTTTTTCTTGTATTATCTCTTCCCCCAAACTTATTTTGTTTCCCATTTATCTTTTCAACCTTTATTTTTTAAAGAATTTCTTCTTTTTCTTAAGCTGGGGGTATTTTTCTTTTTTTTTTTTTTTGAATACCTCCAAATTTAGATTGAAAAATACCACCCAAACTTATTTTTTCTTATATCACCACAACCTTTTTCTTTCAAGAGTATTTTTAAGCAAATGCAAGGTTTATGGTGTTACGAATAAATTTATGGATAAGTAAACTTTAAGTCTTGGGCTTGTAATGTGGTTAAACTAAAGAATGGGTAATTAGGCTCAAAATAGGGTACTAGGGATAAATATACAGTAAAAGGTAGGCTAGAAAGGCTCAGTCGGTCCAAAGATGGTCTAATGTCATTTCCTTATTCATGTGTTTTCTAGAATTTCACCTCAAGTAGGTAACTAAAGACAAGTTCTAGAGTGTCGGTGTTCGAGACTGTGGTGTACTCCCTTAAGCATAAGTATCTCTATGTAATAGTTATAACTATTCATGCTTTAATAAGTGCTAAAAAAGAATGGTGATTATAAATAAGGTCAAACTTGTTCTTAAACTTAAATAACCAAAATTGTCTCAAGTATCTATCATTCCTATGGATTTGTAAAAAAAATAAATTCAGCCATGTATTTTTTGTCTTATCATAGACAAATGATCATCTTAACAACCTAACAACTAAAAGTAAAAAAAAAAAAATTATCCCACAAAATAACCAATCAAATCATGCAGCAAAAATAAACACAAGAAAGTATTTCTCACCCACAAACTTAAATTAGATATTTTCCCCAATATCAAAAAATAAACTTAAGAGTAAGAGAAACTCTCCTGGTAAAAGAAGTTGAAGCAATGCAGCATTGTTGTATAATGATGTGAATGCAGTGTCTTTTACTTTAAATGCTTGCAAATGCTCGTACTGCTTTCCTTGAGTGTTTGACTTGCTGTTTTATTCCTAAAACAAAATAAACTAATATAACTAAAATTGAAAATAAGCAAATAAAAATAAAATTTACTTGGGTTGCCTCCCACAAAGCGCTTGATTTAATGTCATCGGCTTGACATCTTCATTCTTGACTCATGGAGGATCAAATTGCATGTCAGCGGTATCGCGCCTATGAAACTTCAATCTATGTCTAAGAACATTGATATTCCTTTTCTTTTACTTCCATAGCTCCATGAAAAACTTTTGTAGACACGGTCCTACACTTTTTGATTTGAGCCTTACAGGAAAGATTTTAATCTTAGACCGGAATATTACACCTCGTTGGCCAGTATCAATCTGTCTCTCCATTATCTTACCATGCCCCTTCTTCTTTTTTAACTTGCACAGTTTTATATGAGTTTGTAGTTGAAGGGCTTCCATTAATTTTACTTTAGGAGGTGATGGTGGATCTTCAGGAATTACCATGTCAACCTTGAAATATTGAGATATATTATTGAAAAATTGTTGATGTTTAAGGTTCTTCTCTTGAAGTCTTTGTGGGAAAGGTGGTTGTGGAATATATGGATTGTCTTTACTTTGAAATGCCATTAATTCCTTTTCTTTTGTAATTGCCTCCTCTTTTTTTGTTGTTGTTGTTCTATCATGACTCTCTTTAATTTGAGACATTTCAAGGCATGTGTTTTTCCTTATTTTTCTTAGATTTTCATCCCCAATTGATCCATTGACTTCAAAGCTATAAAATAATAATTAAACATATAAAAAGTTTAATATTCTTATTAAAATAAGTAATTAATCAAGTTAAAGGAGTGAAAATAATAGATATAATTTACGGTTATCAATACACTAAAGAGGCTCTTGGAAATACAAGATGGAGAGCAGCTATGACGGAGGAATAGTAAGCTTTATTGAAAAATAAAACCTAAAATTTGGTTGAATATAAACTTAGAATGAAAGTGATTGAAAATATGTGAGTTTACAAAGTGAAATACAAATTAAATGGAGAAGTGGAAGGTACAAAGCAAGGCTTATAGTTAAGGGATTTCATCAGATAGTAAGATTTGATTACACAAAAACTTTCACTTTTGTGGTTAAATTAGAAATAATTAAAGTAGTAATAAGTCTTGCCACTCACTTCAATTGGGATATCAAACAAATAGACATCAAGAATTCCTTCTTAAATGGGAGCTTGACAGAAAAAATGTACATGGCACAACTTAAGGGGTTTGAAGACATGTAGAAGCCAAAGTCAATGTGCAAACTTAATAAGGCACTCTATGGCCTCAAGTAAGCACCAAGAACCTAGTTTAAAAGACTCAAGATAGCTCTATAGTAATAGAGATTCAAAAATGCTAGGTCTGATACATCACTATTTATTTTTATAGAAAATAATAAATTGATTTTTCTACTTGTGTATGTTGATGACATTTTAATAACTAGAAATGGTGAAAATATAATCAACGCAATCATAATAAAGTTGAATAAAAAAATTCTCTCTCAAAGTACTAGGTTTCTTAAACTACTTTCTAGGAATATAAGTTAAAAGAAACCAAGAAGAGATACACTTGAATCAGAATAAATACATTCTGGACATCCTAAAGAAGGCTGGAATGACAAGTTGCAAGTCCTATCAAACACCAATGAACACTAACTTGAAGCTGTTAAAGGAAGAGGGAAAGAATTTTGATGATGTTACACTGTACAGAAGCAATATAGGTGCCATGCAATATGTGACAATCACCAGACCTGATATAATGTACAATGACAACAAACTAAGCCAATTCCTTTAAAGGAAAAAATAATTCATTGGATCTGCTATAAGAGGATCTTGAGGTATCTACAAGGAATCTCTAATCATGGCCTATATTTTATAAGAAATGGAAAGCTAATAGTTGAAGGCTTTACTGATGCAAGCTGGATAGATAATGTGGATGACAGAAGATCAACAGGGTGATATAACATATCATTGTATAGAAACTTAATTTATTTGAGCTCAAGGAAACAAAAGGTAGTTGCTAGATCGAGAACTAAAGCTGAGTACAGGCTCCTTGCACATATAAAAGCTGACATTGCTTGGCTAAACTCTATGCTTTCAGAAATGCGCATCAAACTGATAGTAAGACTAACCATCTGGTGTGACATTCAAGAGGCAGTAGCTCTAGTAAGCTATCCAATCTTTCATGCAGAGACCAAGCACATTGAAGTTTATGAACATTTCATCCGAGATAAGGTGGCCAACAATAAGCTTGAAATCAAATTTATTCCTTCTAAAGAACAGATAGTATATATAATGACAAAAGCCCTTACAGTTGAAAGATTCAACTATCAAAAGAACAAACTAAAGGTTATTCCAGACTCTTGAGTTTAAAAGGGGGAGTTAGGAATATTGAACAATATGCTAAGGATGAATACACTCAGCAGGATAGAGGAAAATGAGAAATTTGAATAAGCCTTGATGAGAATGTTGAGAGGCTACTGGAAGGATAGAAAATGACAAGAAAATGTAGTTATTTAACCGCTGTCTTATTGAAGAATCATTAACCAATCAAAAGAAAATAACTGTTGGGACACATAGATCAATTACATGAAAATCTGATAATATAGGATTTTACAATGATTGTAACTAATGATTAGATTCTGACACTTGTAATTTTTAGATATTATATTTTGCTCTCTTGGTTGTATATATAAGAGAGACGCTTTTCATTGTAATGTAAGCTTTTTGACCAATATAAAAAAAATCTTCTGGATTTCTTTCTAAAAATTCTAACTGTTAGTTACAAATTCCAAGTGAGGAAATCAATTAGATTTAATTTTTGGATAGGGTTAAGCGAAGATGGAAATAAGACTCCCATGACAAAAGGAAGAGAACAATGCAACAAAATATTAGGTCAGTGAGTTGTTTGTATGTGTATGTGTATTTTTTTCTCATTATAAATCAAACCTCATCATTAACCTGTTGCATGAAGTTCTTGTACAAACTCAAGAGACCTCACTGGTTAAATGCGTTAATAATTGTTAAGAATAATTTTCATGATTAAAAATTGAGTAATCTAATGAATTAACTTTGACATAATACTTAGTACAAAGAAAATTACTCAATCAGGTGATCATGTGTGGAACTAAATTCCTTAATTTGATGAACTTAATGTCTCCACAATCAATGGTATGGTTGTGGCTTCCCAAAAGGAATACTTTGAATGTTCTAACTGCAAAGAGAAGGGAAGTTCACACTTTTGTTCTCTAACTCACATAGATACAATAGTTGAGAGCTCTATGCCAGTCTTAAAACATGGAGATTCTCAGGAAACAACCATTTTCCATTGTTATGAATCATATAGATAACGCCAGAAGGATATCATCTTGGCCTAGTCTCAAGAATCTTTTATGTTTCTTCATCAGCAAGAAAGTTATTGTTGTTGAAATACCTATCTTTTAAGATCTTTGATGTCAGAGATTTAGGTCGCTGCAGAAGCCTTCACCCTTACTTTGCGAGGAGAGCTTTGTTAAAGTAGCTTAAACTCTGAAGCCTAATCCACATCCTCTCTTTCCTTTTGCTTAGCTGTTTCCAGCCAGCCCAATAGATTTTTTTATGCCCCTCTATTGATCCCCTCTAGAAATTGGTGAGATGTCTTCACAGGTCTATGTAGAAGCTCTCATTGAAATTAAAGATACTCATTGTATACATAGGGATAGCTAGAGTTATAGCTTTTATGAGAACTTCTTTACCTATATTAAAAAAACAATCTTCTGTTCCACCTTTGGATTACTTTGAAAACTCTCAACTTGATGTCATTAGAGGATAGAGTCTTGTTCTTTCCCACAATAAAGGGGAGTCCCAAGTATTTCTTATAGAGAGAAACAACCTTGAGATTGAGAATATTAGCTAGCATCTGAGCTTGATTTCTTGGAACATTCTTGTTGAAGAAAATTAATGACTTTTCATAGTTAAAAAGCCATTCCATAGCCATCAAAGATTTGCTTGAGATGAGGGTAGTCTTTAGGTTATAGCTCTAGCAAAGATGAGTCTGTCTTATGCAAATAAGAGATGGGTTATTGCCAGAGAGCTCTAGACTTTACCCCTTTGAAAGCCAAATAAGAGATAGCTCTGGCAAATTAGTTTTTCTTCTTCAGCCGTAGAAAGCATGGTTGAAAGGACCTCTGCACATAGGATGAAGAGATAAGGGGAAATGAGGCAGCCTTGTGTAAACCCTCTTTCTGCTATGAAGTGACCTGTAACTTCCCCATTAATTAACATAGAGAAAGAAGAAGTGAAGATATACCTTATAATAAGATCAGTCCAACAATCATCAAAGCCCTTTTTCCATAGTATGCTTCTAATTTTTATGGAGGCATTCATCCCATGATGATGTTGTCACTAATTAAACTGTTTGGGATGAATGCACTCTGATTTAGAGTAATAATTCTGTCTAAGATTCTCTTTACCTTATTAGCAATCGTTTTAGCTATAAATTTATAAATTACATTGCATAGGCTAATTAGTCTATAATCAGATGGCTTTTGAAATTTTTGACTTTTGGGATTAAAATAATAAAGGTGTGATTCAGGTTTCAAGGAGTACCTTTGTTGTTTAAGATATACAAACAGACCTCCAAGATACTGTCTTTGATTGATCTCAGTGCTTTTAGAAGAAGTTTGCTTGCCAAATTGCTTTGGTAATCTCTTCTTTGGTGAAGGATTTTGAAAGCTCCTCATTCATTTATGGAGTAACTTTTGGCTTCACATCTTTGAGGGCCTTTATTTTGGCTTGCATACTTGGCCTGAAAGAAGCAAACAAATTATCAAAATATCTATAAAAAATCTGGCCAGTTTCACTTCATCATCAGTTTAGATACTAACTTCATTCACAATGCCTTTAATTCGGTTTCTGGATCTTCTTTGGCTTGCCTTGGTATGAAAGAAACTAGTGTTATCCCTCTCATTCAGCCAAGCAATTTTTGATCTTTGCCTTTAGTATATTTCTTCTTTAAGCAGCAACTTGTCCATATCTTATTTAAGCTTTCTTATTCTGTTATATAAATTGTAATGCTGATAGGAGAATCGGTATTATTCAAGGTTTTTAGCAATTTGGCCGATCTTCTTCTTTCTTCCACTAAAGACTTGCTTGTCTCATTCATTCAACACACTCTTGGTCTTTTTAACCCTTCCCACAGAGCTTTCAATGATCCCTCCATGCATTACATTAGAAGCTTTCAACCCTCTTTTACTTTTTTTTTTTGCGTAATCAATTTAAGTATCCCAGATATCCTCATAATGGAATCTAGCTTTCTTATGCCTTCTCCTTGCCATCCCTCAAATAGCTTCCCATGTTTCCATCATAATTGGACAGTGGTCTGATCTAGTGGCTAATAAAATGGAGACTTTGTATCTTTCAAAAAAACAAGAGAGCCAATCTTCATTTCTAAAAAAACCTATCAAGTTTTTCTTCAATTAGTTGCAGCCCAAATCTAATGTTTGACCATGTGAAGGGAAATCCTGAACATCCAAGGTCCAACAGCTTGCTTTGATCAATGGCTATTCTAAATCCCTTTATGGCATTAGTGTCCTGCGTGTGCCCCGAAAGCTTCTCATTAGGCTTTAGAATTTCATTAAAATCTCCAAAGAAAACCCAAGGTGTGCTTTTTTTGGGACTGTTTAGGCATGCCATAAACTCTTATTACTCTCCAGATTCTCCCATACGCATCCTTTATATAGAGGTCTACCTGATTATTTTAGAGAAGAGCTATCCCTCCTGATAGGCCTTCTCTATTAACTAAAAAATAGTTATCAATGTGCAAGCTTCTGCCCAACTACCTCATTTTTTTTTCTACATAGAGCTTTGTCTCACATAGGAACAAAATGTCGGGCTTATTAATTTGAAGAATTCTTCCTAATGCTTTGAATGTCTGAGGATTTCCCAGTTCTCGGACATTTCAGCTTATGATTTTCATGGCTCTCGGTGGGGTTGAGGGTTAGCCACCGCCGATTGCACTTGGTTTGTGTTACCTTGCTTCTGGTTCCCATCATTGCCAGGTTTTTGTTCTACTGACCATTGGAGTTGAAATTTTCTTCTCTTCTCATCTAGACTGTCATCAAGGCTTTCAGAATCTAGGCTTTTTCTCTAGCCAATTTCTTCTTCTCCTTGGTTCCTTTTTTAAGGCTCGGCCTTCTAACCTTTCTTTTCTAATTTACATTGCCTTTTTTGTCCTTCTGGGCTTGCTTTTGCTCAGCTGGATCTCTCAGTTGGGCTTCATTTATCCTATGTAACTCTCAATTTACCACTCTACTTTCAACTTGTAAGAGGCATTTGGCATTATTTGCCACTTGCACTTGATATTTGGCGCCATCTAGGTGTTGATGGACAATGCCATTTCCCTCCATTTCACCATCTTTTCCATTTTTGTAGCTTATTTTCCCCTTAGATAGAAGTTTTTCTCTACCCTCTCACTATCAATTTCCATCAAGGACATGTCTATATCTTCATTAATGGGGTTTGAGGACTTCCTTGGAATTGTTGCCCTGTCTCAACTGGTTTTCCGCTTCTGGTTCTTTGGGTTTTAGGCCGGGTTTTCTGTTAGGCATTACTTCATGTTTAACCCGGGTCTTCATTTTCTTTTAAGTTTCTATCCCTACTACTGTTGTGTATTTGTTGTTGAATTTCGATTGGAGATCCATCAGATTCTTCTACATGTGTATTGCATTGATATTTTCTGCCCTGTTGTGATTTTGCTTGTTCTTTTCTTACATTCTTCCTTGTATATTCACCAAGGTTTCTAGCTCTCAACTAGGCACTAAAAGCAATAGTGGTTTCCTCCGTTTCTAGTACTTTCCTTCCTGTATTAGCCGCAACTTGTTTTTCTTTTTCTCTCTCAATGAAGCTGTCGCATTCTCTGTGTGTGTGTCCTTGTCTTCCGCAATGATAGCAGAAATCTGGCAATCTTTTTTATTGAATTGGCAATGTGATTTCTTTGTCTTGCCTTTCAGACCAATTTTAACAAAATGCCTAAGGGGCTTGGTGATGTCAATAAGGACTCTTATTCTCAGAACTTTGCCAAGGCAGCATCCAGAGTCATCAAGTTCTATTTCTTCAAAACTTGGCCCACTCTGCTTCTTAGTAGCTTGGCCATGGTTTTGTGTCTACATGTGATTGGGATGTCTATAATTGCACCAATGCTCGTTGCTTTTGAAATCACATGGGATGTCTATAATTGCACCAATGCTCGTTGCTTTTGAAATCACAATTAGTGCTTTGTCAAAGTGTCAAGTGTCAAGTGTCATGGACTGTTTTCGAAACGTACGGTCTTAGACGCGTTGCGTGCTAAGCAGTCAAGAAAAATCACACAAAAAGAAAGAATACTCTCTTATATTGCTGAAAAGAAAACAAAGCTATGAGATAAAATATACAAGTGAGGGTCTCCCCCTTTTATAGTAGCAGCCCTATACAATCAATGGCTGAGATCTAAACGATCTAACGGTATACATACAAGATGGAATAATATTTCTTAGAATATTCCAAGATGTCATTCTACCTTAATTAGAGTTCTAATTAAGGTGAACTACTCTAATAAGTCATGAGCTTGGCCCGGTTCTTCATCCATGTCAGCGGGTCTTTTAAAAGCTCCGGCCCGCGATTCATTCCAACAACCCATATAGTCTTTAGGAGACTTTGTCGCACACCAAGTGTTCGAGGAAGTGCTTGAGAACACTTGGGGCGTGACACAAGACTCTCCCAGAAGAACATTCCTTCTATCTTTTTTTGATCCAAAGTGAGAGAAATTTATTATTGCCTATGCTCTCTATTTTCAACTGTTCTAGAGGTTTCCAAATCTGGTGCATGATGGATTTGAAAGCTTTCTTGTTCCTCACCCGATTGGAGAGAACTTTAACTATTAGGCAAACCTCCTGCCTTTAAGCCTCCTGTTATTTCTACCTTTTCACTTTCTTCTGTTGAGATTGACAAAATACTACAATTTTGGATTAAAGCTTTTGTATCCATGATGATTGGAGGATTTGTGTTTAATGGAAGTACTAAGTTGTTGGTTGATCTACAGTTTAGTGGTTATTTGTGATTTTTACCCATAGAGAGTGACTTCTATTGCCATAAAGATAACTTTCAATGCCATAAAGGCAACTTAACCCCTACTGTTTTCTCTGTAGAGACTACAACAAAACCAGGGGAGACCAACGAAAAGAAGATGATGTAGCTTTGCCTGACATGATGAGTTTAGCATGGCTAAGTTTCGGGTCTTTCTGTTGAACCTTTTGGCTCATATTTTTGAATGTCGAACATGCTAGTGGTTATAGACTTGGCTCCTTTCCATTAAGCACTATACGATGGTTTCTGAATCCTTGATACAAGGCCAAATGGCAATGTGAATGCTCCAATGTTTAAATGCATTTCCGTAAAACCCCTAACTCCGCTATTTTGGATAATCTGAAGATCATGCTAGCTACAAATTACCTTATTTTTTATAGGTTCGGCCGTCGATAGTCTAGCATTGGTTCTCTCACTTTTATGTCGATCATTTAGAAACAAACACGCGCATGAAATTCCAAGGAGCAGCTTCAATCGCGAATTAATTAAATACACAACAAACCCAATCCTGTATAAACATCCTTACACTTTGAAGGTCTCTAATGGATTTATTTAAATTTCAACTACAGAAATAAGCAAGGAGAAGAGGGGGGCCGAGATATCAATATCAATAACGAAGTTAATATACATAACTCCAGAGATATATATCATCACTCGCTATTTATAGTTTTTCATCTAAAAGAAGAAATACTTGTGGTAAGGGCTGAAATGGAGACATGTTGTTTTGAAGGGGCAACATAAACACATAAGATCTCCCCCAATGGCGTAGGCAGATGGTAGTCATAATGATATAATTTTTTATTAAATGAATCAACCAACTCATTCGGTTTGTCTTTCTGAAAGGAGACTATAACATCAAAACAGGTATAGATATTCGAATCAGATAAATCAGACCCCCCGGCCCATAAATTCTAAAAATAGGTCTTGTAATATTTATTATAACAATAGAAATTATTGTTATTTCGAATTTGTTTAATCATTAGTTTGCATGAAAAAGAATTTTTAACAAGTGAATGAATCACACCTAAACCATTCTCCTCAATTAATGCATTATGCATTACATGAGAAGATAATCTGTAATTAAATACCAATTAATCACACTCATGTATAATTCAAATACAATTTAAGAACTTTACTATAAATAAACGAGATTATTCAACCTTAAGGATCATCAATAATAATCATCAAATACATAGATAGCATTCAAAGCATCTAGATCATAGCATTCTCTACTTGTCATTAAAGCACTCCACACACTAAACTCTTAGCTTTCTCAAAAAATTACTAATTCAAATTTTGAAATATTTTTTTTTTGCAAAAAAAACAGTGCTCTTCAAATAAATTCCAGAATATTCAAAGACAATGAGATATATTCGTAGATTTCCAAAACTTACTTTCTGATAACCATAAATAGTTCTTAATTCGGAAATCAAAGATACAGTCCTGATAATCTTACATTTAGTTTTAAGCACCTCACCCAAGATCAAACAGCTAATAGATCAGCAGTCAATCATGATGTTAATCTTAACTATGGTCGGTAAATGAAGGCAATTAAACACTAAATAATATGAACATACAATTACTTTCCAGGTAGTTGAATTTCTATTTGACGTAAAGTTGTTGAGAAGGTAATAAATAAATGAAGGGAAACCACTCAAGATTCAAGAGTTGTTCTACTATTACCCAACAATCCATTTACAGAATTATGAAAGACATCTGTCAGCAATGTACACTGCTATATGCACCTCTGTTAGACAACATATATACAGCTATCCACAAAGGTTAAAACACTCCAATGCACCCTATTTCCTGAGAACACATATGACAGTTACCTATACAACAGATTGCGTAGAATTGTTTGTTTGCAATAAGCTCTACATGCCACTACTGAACCTAAAGTAAATTGCGAGGCTTATCTAAGGGAACTTGGAAGAGTACACTACTCATCAGCACTGTAGAAATGAAGCAATTTTAGAGGCGACACCTTTTCCTGCAATCAAAAAATTGAAAGGAAACTCAATCTAAATAAAGGGAAATGCTTTAGATGAAAATGGAAGAACAAAAACTGAAGAATTCAAACTTTCATTAGTGAAATTAGTGCTAAGCAGAAGGTGAAGAACCTGAAATGTTTGATCGGGTTGGGAAAGGAAATGAAAGCCCGTTGAGCAGTTCTGCAACACTTCAGAACTTTTCACCCAAGCTCTACGTGCATCACTCACTTTAATCTTATATTTGAACATCTGAAATAATAGAGAAAACTTAGGTAATCCAAAAACAAAGTTGCCATGAACAAGAACAGACCAGTCTCTAATCATCTATATGAAATAATATTCCAATAACTTTCTAGGAAAATGAAAATCCCTTTCTATAAGGGTCCAGCAGACTCAACAACAGCAAATGAAAACAATTTATAGCCATTCAACTAATCGTATCATCAAGTAAAACAAAGGCAACAGAAACCATCACAATAACAAAAAAATTTAGAGAACTGAGGAAAATTTTCTATAGCATGCAAACCTGCGATAACGTGATATTTGGTTTCTCAAGCTCATCCCCTTCAATGTTCACACCAGTACCCTGGCACTCCGGGCAGAAAACTGAAGAAATGCGATTCATAAATATATTCTCCACATCCTTTCTCGTCTCATTGCACTTGGCTCCATTCTTTCTCCTAGACCTCCGTTTCACTTTGGGACTCAGTGGCTGGTTTGTCATTATTTCGTACTCACACAAAAGTATCCAATGTATGAGGCAGGAAATATGAAATACATGAAATACCTACAAGTATAAAATCATGGTTGTAGACCAATTAGGAACTTTCAGCTTTGTGTCAAACAAAGTAAAGAAAATCCAAAAAACGGAGTAACAAACTATAATGACTAACTTAACAAACCTACACTATGAAACTATAGCCAAAGAGAAGCAGAGCTAAGATGATCAGAAATTCTCACCCCATTCAAATTTCTACTACTGCAAGCAAGTTTTCCAGTCTTCATGTTCAAGAGTGCTGCTACATCTTTATCCTGTAGTATCCGCTGCTGACAGATATCACACATTCTTTCGGCTGCAATGCGCTGCTGTCGTCTCAATTCTCGCCTAATAGTCTTGCTTGATATAAATCTTGTGTCCAGAAGCTGATCATCATATCGGTCCAACAGCAATCTTGAATTGGAACTATTGGATGACAAAGAATCTTCCCCGAATGAATCATATTGATTACTCAAGGACTCACTGACATCCTCAGGGTCAGAAAAAGATTTCTTTCTTTTTCTACCATTGCCCTCCCCGTTTTCAGATTCTTCTGCAGATGAGATCAATAACTTCACATCATCGAACAGCCCCTTTCTACCCAAGTCATAATTATAAGAAAAAGTGACAACTGCAAAATCATGATCTGGAATCTTGATCACATCCTCATCACCAGGATCCTCTTTCCCAAACCATTCACACCATATTCTAGAAATCCCAAGTGAACCTTTATCCTTCTCAAGCATCCTTGCAGCAATTTGACCAAGACCAATAAACCTCACTTTCAAGTCAACAATTTCCTCCTTGAGAAACACACCTGGAATTGCCTTATCACCATTCCCGGGATTACCATTCTTAACATCGGTTCCAATTTCACTGTCCACTTCATCAATCCCACCATGCCCATTATCATTGATTTGGAAATTCCCACTATATTCAACAATAGCAAGATTGTTATCATTGTTCTGATACTCCAACAACCTACCCAATTTATCATTGGACATCTTCAATTGCTTTTCTTTCTCATTTGAATTGTCAAAGAAAAGAACGCCATCATTAAAAGGCCAAGGGTTTGGTCGCATGAGAGTAACCTTGGCAGCAGATAACCTCTCAGTGTGAAGGTTACCCTTCAAATGATCAAACAACACTGAATCACTGTAACACGGGGCAAGACACAAAGTGCAAAAGAATATAAACCGCTTGCCATCTTCACGAAGATCCACATATGTGTGCCCTTGTGCTCGCACATTCTGAAGAGTAGTTCTAGCTAATTGCTCCCTTAAGCTACTAGCGCTTGTCTTTGGAAACCCTAAATCCTTCCTTCCTGCCATCCAAATTTTCCCGCCAAAAAGCTAATCCTAAAGTCAAAGTCCCCCTTCAACTTTCTTGAAAACCACCGCGGGTCAAATAAAATTTTGGTCAAATCTTTCTTGATCCAAAAACAGAGAACTATCAAGGACCAAGTAAATGCCTAACACAACTTTCCTAACAACAACAGTGAAACCCTAAAATTCAAACTCTAGATTAAAACACAAACTCCTGAAAATGACAAAATGAGAGCATTATCAACGACCAAATGAAACCCTAATGAACTCGGATTCAAGAAGAACTGCAAAGAGACCGTAAAGTTCAAATCTTTCTAAGATCAAATTGAGATGTACACCAATTCCGATATTTAATAACAAATCAACAAGTGAGAACCGCGAATTTTACGAATTCTTAAGATTTCTGGTCCGAAAAGATGAAAAAGGCGAAAATTAAAGAAAAAGCGATCAAATATCAGCGAGAGGCTTAAAAAGCCCCAACTTTAAATATTCGTCGCGTACACGGTATAGGAGACTTAACAAATTGCCGAGGCCGTACAACACCAGAGAGCGCGTCGCGAGCCATGGATAGACGAAGAGCGTGACGCGAGCACAAATCTTCCATTTTCATTTCCATTTGACGCAAGAATTGAACGTTGCGAGCTGTTTGGATAGAGAGAAACCGAGGGAAAGTAAAGGAAAATGAGTTGGAAAAGAGGAGGACAAAGAAGAAATCTTTACCGATTTCCGCGATGATAAGTAAAGGGATTTTGATCGCGTCTTAGTTATCCAAGTAGTGATATCGTGTGGAGAGGAGTACGGTAATAAATTGTTGTCTTCAATCATCTGCCGTTGACATGTGCCTAAGAAGTTCGTTTGCTTACGATGAACGATGAGGAATAATATTGCAATTTATTACGGGAGGAATAGAAGTAGTGGATTGGCGATTCGGGTAGATTCGAATTATGGGTAGGTGGATATACCTGTAACGAAGGAGTTGGGATAAGGCTGTCCGTTAGATGATTTGTCATTTATCGAGCGGATGAAGATGATGTTTACCCTTTTTTTTATAAAAAATTTGGTTCTGATCAATATCATTTTATTTTTTTAAGAAAAATAAATAGTTTTTTATTTTACAAATTTAAGAAGCCTGTTTAATATTGTTTAGACAACTATAATCCAGAATATAAATTTTTAAAAGTTAATGTTAAACTTGAAAACAAATTTGGATATTTCCCTTTTATGAATTGTTAATATTTATCCTAATTATGTACCAACATATAATTTATATATATTCAATTATCAGTTATTTCTAATGGGGGATGACCGATTTAAGTGGCATGTGCATAACTTATAATTTTGCCCTTGTTTGCTAAACCTTATTGATATATACAGGCAAATAATTGAATATATATATATATATATATAAAATTAATTTAATAAGTTATATAATATTGATACTATTATAAATTCAACAATGAGTAATCAACTCAGCTTTAAATATTGCAAAAGCATAACCTTGTTTAGATAATTTTCTTGAATAATACTTCACTTGATAAGGTTATTACTTGTAATTCTTGTCTTATCTTTATTTTATAGTTATCTTTTATCTTAAATAAGTATATATATTGAGTATATTGTATCAAATACTAATAATATGAAACATTCTTTTCTTTATAGTATTAAAGCTAAATAATTCAAATGAGTATTGTTTTTCACTTTTAATGTCAAACAACATAACTATGGTAGCTTCTTCTTCTTCTTAATTTAGCAACCAACTTGGAGAGTGTATTTCTATAAATGCAGCAGCGCAATTACTTATGAAATTGATGCCCGATAATTATCTCATATAGAGATCTCAAATTGTGTCTTTGGCATTTGGTTATGATCTTCTAAAATATATTGATAGTCCATATCCTTGTTCTAAAAAAATATCATCTTAATTAATAATGGAAAAACTTCCTCACCTAATCCTGCTTATCAATATTGGCTTCACCAAGACAAGTTGATTTTTTATTCTATTCTTGGCTCCACATCAATGAAGGTTGCACCTCTTATTGCAAGTGCTTCGTCATCCCAAGAGGCTCATAACAAATTAACAAAGCTTTATTCAAGCTATAGCCGCAATAAATTTATTGCTCTAAAAGAAAGCTGAACTCTTAAAAGAGATACTAAAACAATCACAAAGCATCTACAACTTATTAAATCCATCACTGATGAGCTAGCACTCATTGATAACCTGTGTCTAATAAAGATATTGTGGTATATATTATGAATGGAATTGGACTTGAATTTTAAAGAAATAACTGCAACAGTGAAGACTAAAGAGACACAAACATGCTTTGAAGAGTTATATAAGTGACTTTAAAGAGAGATGAACGACATTCAACAAGCTCAACAATCACAGTACATGCCACAGACTGTTAGTATTAAAAGAACTCTTCTAATAACAAGCAAGGCGGTTATAATTGTTACTTTTATAACCTTTAATCTCAATATGGTTCTTCACACAATAGAGGATTGGCACCTTAAAATAATACCCAAGGTGCTCATAATAATCAACAACGAAGAAAAAGCTCAGGCTACAAGGGCTTTTGCCAACTTTGTGCATAAATAAGTCACATTACTAAAGATTATCCTGCATTTGTTATTTGCAGACAATCTCTTAAATACATCACATTAGTACCTCTCCATGGGAACCTCTTATGGCACGTAACACCATGATACATCCCATTAATACCTCTCCATCAAACTCTCAAAACTAGTTGGTTGACACAACTATCTCACATCATATTATAAGAAGTAATAGTTTGTGCTTCTAATAATATTTCAATTTTGAATTTTTTGCATCCCTTTTTCAGGTGAAAGATTTGAGCAAGAGAACGATTCTTGCACAAAACCAATTTAAAGATGGTATTTACGAGTAGCTTCCAATTCTTTTATATAAACAATGTCTCCTATCTCTTATGTTTTTGTCAAGATCCCTTTTTCTGTTTAGCATCAATGATTGGGCGATCCACTAATTCTTATTCTTAATCATCTCATTCGTTCATCTCTTTCCTCTAGGAGTAGTTTGTCTACATTATAATCTTGTAAAACTTATGCTTGTAATAAAAGTCATCGTTTACCTTTTGGTGTGTCCACATTAAAGAATTACTAAACCATTAGAACTCGTACACTATGATGTACAGGGTTTTACTCCAGTACTTCTTTTGATGGAAATAAATATTGTTGGGGATAGAGATTAGTGATACTCAATCTAATTTAAAAAGCCTAGTCTAACACTCAGGCCTAGATTTACTAAGCGACCTAGCCTAAAACGAGCTACGTCAGTAGGACTGAGTCTGAGCTTGAACACTTGGGTCTTTATAACTTGGCCTATGAAGCTCATCTAGTGGGACCCAGTTTGGCCACATATCACCACTTAGTAACGGTGTTGGAGGACACATCATTGAAACTCAAGTATTTGCCCAGTTCAGGTCTCGCAATGTCACTCGTGGGACTTATTAGAAGAGCACACAGATATCACATCATGTAGATGTTGGACCTAAAGATAAGACTGGATAAGAGAATCCATAATGAGCCAATAAGCAAGCACTATATCAGCTGGCCTTTAGATATTTGATCATTGCTGACACTACTAACACAGTAAATAGAAAATGTATGGGGTAGTTGAGTAGTTCAACATAAGATCCACCGAGCTTAGGGGGATAAAGTTAAAGTTCCCCTTAGTTTACTCAAGTCTCACAAACTCAAGACTGACAATCCCAAAAGCAACCAATCACTAATATTCCTTGCACTTCAAATGTCAGGAAAGGTCAAATGACCTCCTTGCCGCTCATAGTGAAGTTCCCAAAATAGCCCTCATGATAGGGACTATTCTTCAATAGTAACTTGCCACGTATTAGCCTTGATGAAAATCTTTAGCCTGGCACCCTTCAAGCTCAAGTTAAGTCTCCAAAATTAAAAGGTGGTAAGGACATTTTAACAATTCGAATTTTGAACTCTCTATAGTAAAGAAAACTCTCCTTATTTTCTCTAGAATTTTTACACTTTCTCTAGGGTAAACAAACCCTAGGAAACTTTCTCTATAACACACCCACCTAACTTTAACATTAGAGGGCTGTCGCCAACTACCTCAACGGCGCCCGCCACTGACCTCGTGTGCTTTGTGTTTCTCAGGTCTCCTCAGGCAACCCATCTCTAACTTGGCATTCAGCTCACTCTTTACTCAGTTTTGGATTCTCCACCATTAAAATAACCTAAACTGAACCCTTGGTGAAAGAAGGCCTAAGAAACTTAGACTTCTCAACATCATTTTCTCTCTTACATAACTAGTTAGGGTCAGGCCGGCCCCTAATCCAAAATTTAGAGCATTTAGCAACGTTTATGAAAAGTTGAGAAAAGCTTTGTCTTTAGACATTACGCCAAGTCTGACCAGCCACAAGTATATATAAACATTCCATTATGTTTGAAATGTCAAGCGAAATTAGGGCCTTAACTAGAAATTCTCCCATTAAGAGAGTAGCTGAAGACCTAGAAGAACTTGTGCAAAGGTTCCTCGAACAAGTTTAGGGGAACACTTCAAGGTCACCTAAGGAACCACTTGATGGAGACGTTCTGGTTACCCAAAAGTAGTTTGAAGAATTTACTAAAGATTTATGTTGTACAATGACCAGTGTCGTTGGAGGTTGGAGAAGGATGAAAAAAAAGACTTGTGAGCCAATTCAAACGTTCTTACCCTAAACGAACTAGGAGCCACTACTCTCGAGAGCCTAGGTAAAGTGGATAGGCTAATAAGAGAAATTCCCTTCTCACACCTACAGAGAGCTCTACTCCACCACAGATAGCAGATCTAGAAATGAAAGAGAGAGAAGATCGAGGCAACCTCTTGTGACGGATCTTCAAGACTCCCTCAATGCCAAGCGCTAAACCTATAAAAAGATAGAAGATGCTGAGGTGAGTACCACAATGGACAAGCTCCTAAGAAAGGTCAACAAGCTCTAACGAGACCTAGAAGACATTTACGGAGCCAAGGATTTTGTCATTAGCCCTATCACAATAGTGGAGTCTAGGTCCCTTTTAACAAAAAAGATCAAGAGCACGTGGTTGCATCTAAAGTTCAGGGTGCCACAAATTGCAAGCTATGAAGGAAGAATTAACCCAGCAGCTCACTTAGAGCTCTACAAAGACAACATGTTGATCCAAGGCATAGAAAAAGATGCTATGTACCGCTTGTTTCCCCACACTTTATGTGTAATAGCTCGAGTTTGGTTTTGAAACTTAAAGCTTGAGTCAGTGAGTAGCTTTGACCATCTATCTGAGGCCTTTGTCTTTCAGTTCTACTATACATGCGATAGGTCTAAGGATCCTTCACCTTGATGTATGTTAGACATGGAGAATTTGATCCCCTCAAGGAATTTGTGCAAAGGTTTTATAAAGAGGTTACCAACATGGGTGTTGTCGGTGTTAAGGAGTCGCTTATCAACTTCTAAAAGAACATCAGACTTGGGAATCTATAGTTTACTTTCTAGGAGTTATAACTAAAAACTTATGATGAGGCTTATGCTTGGGCCCTAAAGCAGATCGAATAGACTTAGGAGAGCTGAGCTTGCCCTAATGCCACAATCCTCACCAAAGAAGCCATACCTACTAGAGTACTCAACTTTCTTGAGGTTGCCTCCCTTACTGCCATACTTAATTAGATGAGCCCATAACATGCTATAAAGGTCTCTTAGTGCTAATTATATAGCTCGCTAAACACACCAAGAGAAAACATCTTTTTTGCCATCCAAAGCAATGGGTGGCTCTAGAAGCACCAGCCATAAAAAAATAGCCCAAATTGAAGGAACAAGTTGACATATTGTGATTTTCTATAAGGGGTATAGTCACAACACTATTGACTGCTTCGAGTTGAAAGAGTAGATTGAGGCCCTGTTTAGGAATAATCTATTGAATAAGCTTCTTAGTGAGGTTAGAAATGCTAAATAAGAGTCAGGCACTGATCAAAGAAATGAGCTTGAGGGTAAAAGAGGTGCTCTAGAGAGGCCTATGTTGAAGAATGGCCCCAAAGTCTATATGATCTTTTAGGTCCCACTAAAATAGAAACCGTTAAGAAGGTGGTGAGGAATTATGTCCGAGAGACATGATGAGACATCATAGAGGAAATACAATACATGTTGTTTACATTGTCCTTCTTGAGCCAGCTCTTTCGTGTACTCCTATGTGTTCATCAAGGAAGATTGTTGAGGATTTGTGTTCCTCCATGATGATGCTCTTGTAGTCATCCTAAAAATAGGCACTAATAAGGTTGCCCGAGTGATGTTATATACTAAGAGCTCGGTAGAGGCCATCTACAAGGACTTATTGGACAAGATAAAGATAAAGTCCCCTAAGCTGTCACATGTCTCCACTTCGTTGGTAGAATTCACAAGGGATAGTGTAATGCCCCTTGGATCCATCATCATTCCTATCTCCATTGGTAGTGATCCAAACTCTACAGTTTGTATGATCTACTTCTTGTTGGGGATTAAATATACATAGGAGTATGCATGTGTAACAATGTTTGTTGCATAAAACACGTATCTTATACATATTTGGTGTGGCGGAATAATTAAATTATACAATAAACACATAAAACATATATTAATTAAATTAATATGCTAAAAGTAAAGTTAAGAAATCACTAGAACATGTAACGTTTTACACGTGTATATAGGGAGTTTGCTCGGAATCTTACTCGTATGCAGCTTTAGTCACAAACTTGGTGAGTTTGGTGAGCTAGAGCAACAGTTTATTAATCCAGCACGGGATTAACCATTAACCCCTAAAATGGTCGGCTATATATATCTTTGCCTTTTCTCTCAAAATGCAAAATACAAAATGAAAAGAAGCAACAATTGCATTTCTCCTTTCTCACGTTGCACACATACATATTTATATCTCATTTGATTAGAAAATAATATTATATATTAAAAAAATAAAACTTAGCCGCTAAGGGCAACATTAATAATAAAATAATTATTATATATATAAATGCATGACAACTATCATGCATAAATATATAATATTATTAAAACATATAATATTATAAAATAATATATTTAAATGAGATATTATGATTATTTAACAATTAAATTATTACTGTGTGAAATGACTATTTTGCTCATCATAAATAGTTATCAAGTATACCCCTTAGCGGGTCTTACTAAATTCTACACTTGGGTAAACTCAGTCGAGGGTCCACAATGCGTAACGCGTCATTATACAATTTATGAATAATAATTATTGACTAATTATTGTATTTAACGCTTAAATACATATACATATGCATTCACGTGATAGTGCTAAATATTATTGAATTAAAGAATTTAATCTAATACACTGCCCGAGTGCATAATGAATACACTCTATATTGCGAGACTTCGTAGGTTCACGCCCAATTCGTCAAATGAAACTATTCCATAAGACCGTGAGCCATACCCCATGCACACATCATGGATATTACAAATCAGTGCGTTGAACCATAAAAGTTAAGGTCACAATGCATACGTATAGTTCTTCTATCATATATATCTTGGATGTGCAGGGACATAGATCAATACTATCAAATCCCCATGTGCTCATCCATAAACTTATCTCCAGAATGGTATCTAATTAAACAATAGAAGCAAACTCTTTGCCATATTGTTTAACCCTGTGGAAACTTCTTTCCCAGGTTTACTGCATATAGTCATAAAATTTTTCTGAGATACTTTCTTGGAGCATTTAGATATATGACTCTTTATGTGAGTTGGTGGATTCTATATCTACACACACCAGACTCCAACTTGCAAGTAAGTAAAAGCTGAACATTAGAAACCTGCAGGACTCTTACAATTCCTTCCGATCTCTAAGTAGAAATGAAAGAGGATAACAATGAATTTCGTAATAGGACTTCTGCGTAGACAAAGAGGCAATGATGCGATATAGGTGATTGTTGATAGATTAACAAAATCTACCCATTTTCTACCTATTAGAGGTAATTATTCCATGGATAAATTGGCCCAGTTGTATGTAGATAAGGTGATACAACTTCATGGCACTCTAGTATCTATAGTATCGAATAGAGATCCAAGATTCACTTTCTGATTTTGGCCGAGCTTACAGAAAGCTCTAGGCACTAAATTAAATTTTAGTACGGCCTTTCATCCATAGACGGATGGTCAGTCTGAGCGAACAATTCAGACACTCGAGGATATGCTTAGGATATGCTTAAACTCCCTTTATGGAGTTTAAGGGGAGCTGGGACATCATCTGCCATTAATAGAGTTTGCTTACAATAATAGCTACCAAGCTAGCATCGAGATGGCACCATATGAAGCCTTGTTGATAGATTAACAAAATCTACCCATTTTTTACCTATCAGAGGTAATTATTCCATGGATAAATTGGCCCAGTTGTATGTAGATGAGGTGATACGACTTCATGGCACTCTAGATCTATAGTATCGAATAGAGATCCAAGATTGACTTCCCGATTTTGGCCGAGCTTACAGAAAGCTCTAGGAACTAAATTAAATTTTAGTACGGCCTTTCATCCATAGACGGATGGTCAGTCTGAGTGGACAATTCAGACACTCGAGGATATGCTTAGAGCGTGTGTTATGGAGTTTAAGGAGAGCTGGGACATCATCTGCCATTGATGGAGTTCACTTACAATAATTGCTATCAAGCTAGCATCGAGATGGCACTATATGAAGCCTTGTTGATATATTAACAAAATCTGCCCATTTTCTACCTATCAGAGGTAATTATTCTATGGATAAATTGGCCCAGTTGTATGTAGATGAGGTGATACGACTTCATGGCACTCTAGTATCTATAGTATCAAATAGAGATCCAAGATTCAATTCCCGATTTTGGCCGAGCTTACAGAAAAATCTAGGCACTAAATTAAATTTTAGTACGGCCTTTCATCCACAGATGGATGGTTAGTCTGAGCAGACAATTCAGATACTCAAGAATATGCTTAGAGCATGTGTTATGGAGTTTAAGGGGAGTTGGGACATCATCTGCCATTAATGAAGTTCGCTTACAATAATAGCTACCAAGCTAGCATTGAGATGACATCATATAAAGCCTTGTATGGAAGAAAGTGCAGAACCCTAATGTGTTGGGATGAGGTCAGTGAAAGGAAGCTTGTTGGCTCAGAAATTGTTCAAATCACTTCAGAAAAATATTTAAGTTATCAAGCAGAGATTGAAAATAGTTAATGATAGACAGAAGATTTATGCAGATAATAGGAGAAGAGACTTGGAGTTCCATGTTGGTGATAAAGTCTTCCAAAGATATCGCCATGGAAAGAAGTACTAAGATTCTGAAAATGAGGGAAGTTGAGTCCTCGATACATTGGGCATTACAAGATAGTTGAAAGAGTTAGGGAGATGGCATATCATCTACGATTACCAGAAGATTTGGCTAGAATCCATGATGTGTTTCATGTTTTCATATTTTGCAAGTACTTAACAGATCTTTCGCACGTCCTAAAGGAACAGTCAATATAATGGAATGAGAATTTGACCTATGAAGAGAAGTTTGTGCAAATTCTAGACCGGAAGAGCAAGTGCTTGGTAATAAAAGTATTCTCTTGATGAAAGTGTTATGGATAAATCATAGAGTAGAAGAAGCTACTTGGGAACGCGAAGATCAGATGCGAGTACAACATCCTTACCTTTTCCAAACAGGTATGGTTTTAATTTTGAGGACGAAATTTTTTAAAGAAGGGTGAAGTTGTAATATTCGATCTCTATTAGTAATATAGATGTCTAGATTTCGGTATAAAGTGATAACGACACCGTAGGGTTACCCAATTTCAACCCTATTAATAATATTTTTATGGTGCCCGTGAGAGGTATTAGACCTAAATTGGTAATTTTACACTTGGTCAGAGCATCGGACAATCATGAAATATTTTTGAAAATTTTCTCTATTGGCTTGGAAAATGAAATTTTAATTTAATACATGAATTTTCATTTAAAAGTTATGCATAGAACAAGCCTTTGTTAAGAAACACAATCTATATGTTAGAAAATGGACCAATTAGAGACAAATTTATGAATTGCCAAGTTGGAGGTCTAGTTAGTTCCTTTGACTATTCTAACTAAATAGTTAGAAAGGAACCAATTAAATCCTTCCATTTTGAACCGATGAAAATTTAAAAATTTAGAATTAGTTAAGGGACAAATTGGACTTTTGGGAGAGCACTATATAAGGAGGAAGTGTGTAGAATTTTGGCTAAGTTAAAAACAAAGACATTGAGAGCTAAAGAAGAGGAAATTTGGCCAAGAGAGGAAGATGCTGCTACAGTAAAATCCAAGGCTTCTTTATGAGTTTTCATGCTTGATCAAGCCAAAATGAAGCCAAATACAAGTTCCTAAGGTCTTTTGAAGCTTCTACTAATGAAAACCTAAGAAAAAGAGGTAAGAAAAATCTTATATAGTGATGGTGGTTTATGATGTTTTAAGATCACTTTAATTTATGTTTTTGATGTGAATTGTTGATGTAGGTTGAGTTGAATTCAAGTGTGGAGTTTAAAGGACTCATCAAAGTAAAGAAATTGGTAAGATAAGAATTAAGGTTTGATATAAATTTATGGTAGAAACTTCAATTGGATGTTATTACGGCATTAGAATTAAATTGGCTTGATTTGGATACTATTGGAACAAGAAATTGAGAAAAGAAATATGTTAGGTGAAGATGATCATTTTAGCCAATTAGGGATTTTTAGGGATGAGTTGTGTTTTGGTTAAATTGTTGTATATGAATAATTCCTTGTGTCAATGGGATGTATATGGTTGATGAAAAATAAAAAATGAAGAAAATAGAATATAATTGTCCATTTTAGTAAGGTGAAGAGCAATTATGTCTAATCTAATTTATAAGATGTTAAACAATTTTTATAGTGTCGGATGATGAATTAAACATGATGAAATGACTTTGTAAATGAAAATCGAAAAGTGGTATCCATTCGAACTTTGTAAGCCGATTAGAGCACTTATTAGTTAAGTGAAATTTTAGCCATTATAAAGGTTTTAAATGTCATTTATGGCGTGCAGGTGAAGAAAATTGAGACCGGTAAATAAAGTAAAAGTCCGGAGAAGAATTGAGCTCGGAGCGGTTGGTGAGTAAAAATTGGTCACGGTTTATCTTTCGTTTAATATGGTTTCGAATATTGAATTGTATGTTTTATGTGTTTTTAATGCATAGACATGATTTATGATTTTGATATATATATATATATATATGTATATATTCATAAATATGCATTTATATGTTTGGTTTAAGAAACAGTTTTAAAACTACTAAATTAGTTTTAAAGGCCATTAGTACCTTTAAATTTATAGTTGTGGTGATAGTTTAAGACCCAACCGGTATATCCCGTACGCATGGGCAAGTATTAGGGGGCGTGTCTCTAACTTCGCGAAGTTGGGTTGTCGAGTCATGTGAGTCGCTCTATGTGTACGGGGTATTGTCTCACTATATATAGGCGATGTAAGATTCTGCTGCATAGTTAGTGAGATGTCTTGAGATGTCACAGTGGGTGTTGCTAGTTTAGACGCTGCGTGAGTATAAAGTTTTAGGGTTACCATTGGTACAGTTTAGAAAGAAAATGACCGAGTGAGACTTTAATAGTTTTTTAGCTACCAACGCACATTACACATTTATATATGTACATGCTAGTTATTATGTTTTATAGATTTTAGATATTATTTTTCGAAGATGTAAATAAAACACGTTTGACAAGATTTCATCAGCATATGACGTTAGAAACTATTTTACAGTTTTATAAAAATTTTAGAAGCAAGTTTTATGCATGTCTTTTAAAATTTAACATTTATGCAAAATTTTATTTTTATTAAAAATTTTAAATGTACTCACTGAGCTCCTTTAACTCATTCATTTTGTGTTTTATATTTTCTAACCCTTTCCAAGTGCAAGCCTTGATGTGCAAGTTGTTGATTATCCTACAATTGATTAGTAGGCCTAGTCTGACGATCATTTGCAAATGTAAATGTATTAAGTAGCACATTTTACTTTCTGTATAGTAGTTATAGACTTGTGTATTTTGTAAATATATTTTGGACAAACAATAAGAGATTTCGATATTATAACGATCGTTTCATTTTTTATTAGTATGCTAGTTTTGTGATTGAAATGAAATTGTTGAGTTGAGTTTGGATTTTATTTTGAAAAGAACCAGAGGTTCTTTTTGAAAGTTGAGAAGCTGTTTGAAATAGAAGTGAAATTTTCTTTATAAGTTATATATTGAATTTTCAAAAAAACAGGAGAAACTCTGTCTCTTTTTAAAAAAAACTTAATAAGTTATTTTTATGTATGTTTTTAAATTTTTTCAGTACTATCAAGAATTAAAAAAGAGTTTACTTTACGAAATTTTTTAATTTAAACAATTAAATTATAAAACATTTTCGTTAGGATGCCCAACAAAATTGCTAAAATTTACAGTAGTAAAAAGTCTTGGGGCGAATCCTAACATTAAATATATTAAAAAAGATACTAAAAATAAAAAACACTCTTTTCTTTATATAATTTATTATACAATAAACTCTTAAACACATAATAAATTTTTTATATTACATCATAAATTATATAAAAATTATAAAATAATTAAATAATATTATGTGGTAATATTATTTCACTACGTCTATCACCTTATTTTACTTGTACTACGAACAATATAATACTATAAGATTCAGACGAACAATATAATGCTATATGATTCGTGAAAATGGCCGATAAAGCATGTTGCATGTCATCGGAATCATATTAAACTACTTTTTAAAATGGTCGGCATACTTGACAGACTGATGTGTACTTACTTTTTGTATTAATCTAATTCACATTATATTCAATAACAGTTAGTCAATTAATGGGCCATTCTTAGTTAATATCATATTTAAATTGTCAATTATCAATTTAATATGTACTAATGCAGTAAAACATCATTTCGATATTGAATTTATAGCCCGACATTACTTAATGTGAGAACTGAGAAGTGCTGGTACCGAAGTAGATGGTGTGTATCGACTCATTTCCACGAGATTGTATTGTATTTCACTTAAAAAATTAAAAAGACAGCAAAGACACATGGCACCTAAATCTTAATTTAACTTATACTGACTATTCGATAAATTGGGAAAATGAAAGAAAGCTTAAAGAACTTATTTAAACAATATTACGAAAACTACTTTACTTTAAATCAAACTCAATACTTTTTTGGTAAGATAAAAACATAGAATTCCACTTGTCTAAGAATCCTAGTGCCATATAATTTGCATCTAACGACTCCTAATTAAAAAAAAACAAAAGAGAAATTCTAATCAAAGTTATAATATCCCATTTGTCTTAAGAAATTTAGTGCAAACTTTTAACTAAGAATCTAAACAAATAGGGTCAATAACATAACCCCATTTGCGAATCTGATAAAACTGTCATAATTCTTGCAGGAAAAAATCTACGATCAGAATTCAGACCAACAAATATAGCATAAATCATTTGCAACAGAATAATCTGTCAAGCCGATAGAACCGTGATTCTCTGCTCCGTTAGGTTAAAATTTTTTGAGTTATGGCAGAGGAAAAGCACCAACTAAAGTTAATATGACTTTGATTTGAAGTGACAAAGCAGCGTTTGTTGCTCGACTTTAAGAGCCTTGGAGAGTTTGATAAGATTTCAAATGTTCGATCGACGTTAGAAATTTCAAGTTAAAAAGATTAATCATCAACATCCCTTGATCCTTATCCTCGAATCAATGTTTCAGAGACTAACAATCCCATAAAAGAAGAGTTTCAGAGACTAACAAACCCATCAAAGAAAAGAGTATGATATGCATACACATTAAGAAACAAAGAAGAAAGAAAAAGAGGATAATGAAATTTTTTTATACCATCAATAAGATTTCACAAAAGATCTCAAAATCAACCCGAGACAAAATCAATCAAACGAAAAACAAAAAACAAAAAACCAAAAACAAAAATAAGCTAACCAAAAAAACAAAACAAAAGAAATGAACACTGACTACAAAACAAAAGAAGTGAACACTGACTCAGATCTTTACATCAATAAGAACCCTAATCAAAATAAGAAGACCGATAACAATTTTGGGCATGACATAGACTAAAGTGATAAAAATGATGAGGCTCTATTTTCTCAAGTGCGTGACTTTGTGCCAGCCCTTCTTGCAGGAATCGCCCACGATCTTGACACCCTTCTTGAACAAAACCTTGAGCTCCTTGGCTCTCTCCTTCACCTGCTTCTCAAAACCAGCCATTTGTTTGTTGTTGTTGTTTCAGATTCAGGCTCAGCAAATTAGACAGAAGATGGGTGTAGCTGGGGTTTGGTTTTTCTGAACACCACTACGCCTGGCGGAACTAGGGAAAATAAGAATAGAAGGGAAGCGGGTGTCTTTTAACTTCAAGAGCGGAACGGAAGCCTCGTGGGATCCAACGCATTAGGGGGGACACGTGGTGCGCATCAAGTGGGTTTTGGGGATTTTTGATTTTGTCATCGTGATAAACCCACGTTGATTGCACGATAAGCACGAGATGGGATGAGGACCACGTGGACCACTGCGTTTTCATTTGGGCCCACTTTTCTTTCAGCTTATTGGAGGGAAATTAACAATTTTTTTTGGAGTATAATTATAACGCAATGCTTTTCACACTTATTTAATTTCTTAATTACCCATCAAGGGACAAGGGCAACTTGGGAATCAAACATTAATTTTAATTTATCAATTAATGGATATGACAAAGCGCCTAAATGATTTGAAATTTCAACTTTTTAACTTTTAAGCCGTGGTTTCCAAGTATTTCATAATATTAATTGCAGATGCGAATGCCAACTGTTAAATGTTAATGCAGTTCATTCCAGGATATAAAGGTGGCATCGAAAGTAAATCACTAGCTGGAAGAATTAGCTAAAACAGCCAAAAGGTGAAGGTTTTAGAACTTTTATTACTTGCAAGTCAATATAACATTAAACTTTATACATTTGAAAATTTCTTTCTTTAGAAAAAAGAAAACCTAAGTTATAAGATTTCTGAAAATCCTGGAAAGATGTGGGCCAGCTAAACGTGGCTGTCGATCCAGCTTTGCGCGTTGTGTTCAAAATACAAATCAGGGTAGGATTCTTTTTCAGTGAGAATGTGGGTGTCAGCATTACCGCTAATTTTTCCAAACATGATTGCAGGTTGGTGACACAGAGAAAATGACTTTGATGACTTGGGGCCAAGCCAGAAAATAATACTGTCTCCTTCTAATCAATCACCCATGGCCCATGGCCCGATATGGAAGCTTCACCACCAATTGCGCATCACCATCTCCATGTCATAGCCATAACTGAAGATGTATGAAGGGTCCAAGGTCACAAAAGCATAATTCTTCAAATTATATTTTCTCTCTCTAAAATTATTATTATTTTTGCTTGGTTACATAATAAGAATTTTAATGCCCTAATCTCTAAGATTTAATGGCCTTTATGTTCTTAAAATGATATATAGTACCTTGTTTCTTCTGATAAGAGGGGTTTCTTTTTTGTTTATTTAAAGACAAACAGTACATAACAATGGTGGCTTTTGAACTTTGGTGATCTAATCTATTGATTCTGGAACTTGCATAAGGGAGCGGAGACTGCAGAATCAATGTTCTCACCTCCATATTAGAGACTTGATGATTCATTATTTTAGCTGGGGAAAGAGTACAAATGGAAGCTAAAGATAATTTCAATTTGTTTTGTCGGGATTTGCTAATATCAAGAAATTTTTTTAATCAATAAATGTTGGATTATTTTATTTAATCTTTTTATTTTTAGTATGACATAATTATTTATTTTATTGTTAAACAAAGTCAAATTATTATGTACTTGATGTTAAATTATTTATAGTATTTTTATCTGACTTATTTTGTTAATAGTTATAATATTATTAATAAATTATTTTAATACACTTATATTTAGTAGTATATTATTTAAATAAATGTGATTATTTATGAATATTATTTGTAACATATTATAAAATAAGTATTGTGTATTTTTTTATTAAGAAGAAGTCCCTACTCTCATCATATATATTATAAGATTAACTCATTGAATTCATAATTTTTTTGCATAGATTAAAGGGTAGAAAAACTCTCACTCTTCTCTTTTTTATCTCTCATATCTCTCTTTTCTTAATTACAGGGAATTAAATTAAAACACCCAAATTTAAAGTTAAGTTTAAAATAATTCTAATGGCTTCAAATTCAAGTATGCATTCTAAACTCTTAATACTCATGTGTTATTAATAGAAATATTAAAATTTAAATTTATTGTGAAATATATTTTCAACAATAAATACATCAGTATGAAGTCAATGAAATTTTGCACGTATATTGGTAAAAGTATAACAATTAATTTTTTTTAATATCATCATATGACCAAACAAGGAAGGACCGGTTGAGAAAAGCTTTACCACAATTGCAGGCTAAGAATAGATAAACTTTTGCTTATATCTCATTTTGGCTCTTAATTAGCAAGATTGGAATCTAAATTTTCTCATGTCATTTTATCTTTTAATTGTTAGACAATAAGATTCATATAAAAATATAATTGATGAATTTATAGCTATTTGAACGTAAAAATTAGTAGTTTTCGATGAGAACACATGAGTATAATTGCCTTCAACATAACTTAATTTAGTAGTGTTCAATGGAGTCTTTCTATGATAAAAAATAGGAGATGAGCTCTAAGAAATATTCACTTGGGACCACAATCTAACAAACATCTTTAAATGGTAGGTTAAACTATAATTTTATCAATTATAATTTTATTAGTATTAATTTTTTACATATGACAAATTCATATTGAATTAGATGTATCTACATCTCAATAAAAAATAACTTAAATAGATCATTTAAATTAATTCTTATTTTAAATAACTTATAATGTATAATTATAGTTAATATATAAGCCACATTAGAAAATAAAAAACCTAATAATCTCCCACTTGAGCTAATATGTTATCTAAAAATAATTATACATTATAAATTTTAGTGCAAATGTAAGCATTTTTTAACATATAGAAGAGTTTGAGGAAAATTCATTCATCATTGATTGCATAAGAAGTCACATGAACATCCTTTGAAGATTTTGTTAGAAAAATTGATGATTGAAGAATTTATTTCTTGTCATTGGAGTGATTAGATAGATATTATAACAAAGATTAAAAAATTTAAAGTTTGTGATCTATATCAAGATATAATTTTCAAAATTAATTTTAGTGCATGTTAAGACTCGATCGAAGAAAAATTTAAATAAAATTTGAGGACAAATTTTCTCTAAGAGGAGGAAAATGATGTAGTTTTAAAATTACAAGAATTCTTAATAAAATTGGAGTTTATTAAGTTTAAGAATATCTTTTTTAGTTTGAGTCCTATTTTAATTTGTTTTTCTATTTAATATTTTATTAATTTAGTAATTATTATTTGAGTCGCATTATTAATTCAACAGGAAGTTTTATTTGAGTAAGTTTATGATAATTAATTATTAGTATAAATAAATATCTTTTGTAACATTAGAATGACACTTGTTATTTTGATTATTCAATTATTGAATAAACTTTATATTTAAGTTGTTCTTGTTATTTTTAGTATTTGTCGAATCAATGAGATTAAATATTTTAAATTCATGAGTATTCTCAAAATTAATATAAATTTAGTTTAATTTTTTTATTCCAAACATTCTTAGACTAAACAAAATATCAAATTTATTCTTTCATCTATCCTTTCACTATATCAATGTGACTAATTGCTAAAATGATTCATATGAATAAATGTTTTTATAGTGTTAATGCTTCAATGCACGTAATTGGAGTAAATTAAATAACTTTAAGTTTCCTATATACAATGTAAGTAAAATTTTCATTAAATTGATGGTTCATGTCTTTGTACAGATGAAACAGATGGATTCCCCTTGAGTTCCTTGTATAATACTCTAAGTGTTTCAAATGCAAAGCAACACATGAACAATCACCCCAATTTTCTTTAGACCCCAATGCACCTAACTAGATGGTTTCAATCCATTAAATAGCCCTTTTTTTTATAGATTTCTTCCTTCACCAATATTGTAGCTAATTGTCATGGATTTTTTTCAAATTTGTACGGCATTAGACATTTTTTAAGTGCCAAATAACTTATAAGACCAATTACTTAAAAAAAGAGATAAAAAAGAAGCATACCAAGTATTTGAGAGAATGCTCTCTTATATTAATATTAAAGAGAAATTATAAAGTTATGAAAATCACAAGTTTGGAGGATTTTTATAATTTAGAAGATGATTTGCTCAAATGAGAGCTCAATCTATTTATAGTTAAAGTTTTGTATAATGGACGCCTATGATTCATTTAATTTAATGGTTCATATCGAAAGTAAAAAAATGTACAAAGAAATATTTTAAAGATGTCACCTACCACAAAAATATCTAATGGACTATGTCTTCTCTAAAATACTATTCCAATTATTACACAAAAGTGGATTTAACTCAACTTAATTGGGCTTTCTAAAAAATTTAGCCCATATAACTCACCAAAGGCCAAATACCCTCTTGGTGGTCTTGTCGCACGTGAAGTGTTATATTAAATGCTTGAGAACATTTGAGGCGTGACATTCTCCCCCATCAAATTCACGTGACATTATTGTCATGTCATCGCTGAAACTTACGCACCCCGTTCTTCAAACTTTGGCTGAGCGCTCTAGTGCTCCGAGCGTGCTCTCTCAATAGGCAGCCCTTTTCACTTGACAAAGTACTCAAAGCTCGTTTTGAGTTCCTCCTCTTTATCATGAAGTGTGAAAATCTCCAAAGGTTCTTTGTTGTGTGGCTCATACTCCACGCCTTCCGTACCTTCACGGTAATACTTCCAACAGCTTGAGGAATGCACCGAATGTAGGATGTAAGGCGATTCGTCGCTTTGCTCACAGTGCCACCGAGCATTATAACCATGTCCCATAGTTTATGATTCGGATCAACGGACTTTTTAGGTGGAACACTCCCATGTCTCTTAACTTTAGGGTCTCTATCCTTCTTTTCCGTAATCCAAGATGATGCAGCAACGTCTTTCACCATCTTTTTTGAACCTGCTCTGATACTACTAGTCATGGACTTTTCTCGAACCCCTGTAGCGTTAGACACTTTTCAAGTACTAAGCAGCATATAAGACCAATTACTCAAAGAAAGAGATAAAGAAAATGCACACCAAGTATTTGAGAGAATGATCTCTTATATTAATATTAAAGAGAAATTATAAAACTATGAGAATCACAAGTTTGGAGGATCTCTATAATTTGAAGGATGGTTTACTTAAATGAGAGCTCTATCTATTTATAGGTAAAACTATATACAATGGACGGATATGATTCATTTAATCTAACAGTCTATATCAAAAGTAAAAAATGTATAAAAGAATATTTCAAAGATGTCATGTACTATAAAAATATCCAATGAAATATGTTATCGTTAGAATATTCTCTCACTTACTACACAAAAGTGGACTTAACTTAACTCACCGTAGGCCAAATTGTCTGTTAGCAACAGGAGATGCAAGGGAAATGAATGAAGTAAGAATCCCGAAACCTCGTGCAGATGTGACCAACCAGTTCCTCCTTTTTGTTAAGTTGTTAGCTTTGAAGAAGTTTACAGGGTCATAGTCAGGTCCAATGGTCTTGCTTAGTAGAAATAGAGCTCCAGTGAGTTGTAACATCTGGAACACAAGCAAGGAAAGTGCCGCACTTTAGAAACGATCATCATTAATGACGCAATTGATAATTTTGATTGTCTATCCAATCCATCTATAACAGGAATGATGTCTGATTACTTTGTTAAGGGTACCCTCAGGACTTTTAAGCATAAGTTTGGCACAACATTTGGAGAATGACCAATCAAGCAATGCACATATCATTATTTTTATCATCAACAGACGCTGATGCAAATGGATCAGGTGACTGTCAGTCAATTTCATCATCAATTAAGGAGGATGATAAAATTAAGAGTTTAAGAATCCTATCAAAGGGTCAAGTCCATGAAGCAACATCAATTGTTTCTTGATAAAATTCAATTTAAAATTTGGCATTTGAAAAAAAATTCTGGGTCATTACCCTCACATCCTGCTGAGGCTACCAAAACAGATCCCATTTATATAGTCCACTTCAGACAATGAACAGACAACACAGAGAGATTCAGGATAGAAATTTACAAACCCTCCTCTGCCTCAATGCGTGAAGGTTCTGTATCGAGATATTCTCTTCTTATATTTTAGCTGTTAAACAATAACATGGATGATAGCATGGCCCGACAAAGTCCAAAAAATACACTTACTTGGGTCTGTGGATCAAGAGCAGGTTGAAGCAATATATAGACAACAATAGATAAGCCTCCATAACCCTAAAGAATGTGCAAATTGAACATATAGAAAGCCATAGTGCTCCATGGATTCCCACTGTCCCATGGAATATCTGATGTCAACACCGAAATACCCGGTTCAGCCGGATGTACCGACTTCGTTTTCTGCAATTTCATTAAAAGAAAAACCAGAAAAGAGGAAAAATAAATTAAACTGATTAAAATTTGACATAAATTTCATCTCCATCCTGTTTACCTCAACTAATGAAATCTCAAATTGTCCGCATAAGATATGATCCATTTCAAACTAATAAAACAATTTCAACGGAGTATGCTTTTGATATAAAAGTTAATATACTTTTTTTTTTTTTGTTTCTTCAACATCTCAACAAACAAAACTCAGACCAGCTTCACTGAAGCAAAAACTCTCAACAGAAACCCTTCATTGTCACAATTTCATTTAAACCAGTCGGATCACCTCTCACTAATGATGTGAGGTCTTGCATTCTCCCTGAAAGAGTAACAGAACCAGAACAAGTTGCTGCAGAGCAGAGGTAGGGATTCATTCCAGCTCAGCAGATGGTTACAGCTCAACAGTCAGCTCAGTTACAGGTGGCAACTACTGAGGATGATGATGAGTCAAGTAGTGATGGTTCCAGATGTGAAGAAGAAGTCTATTTACTTGGTGTAGTTCGTTAGAAGATAGTAAAATAAAGTTAAAAGTTGTGAAAAGTTTGTTAGAAAATTTCCCGTCAAAAATAGCAAACTCTTCTACTTTTATTTTTAGACTTCTTAGAAGTTTTGGAGTCTATAAACACTGGCATTGTTGTATCAAAATTTGGTATCTGAGATTCATTGAATAAAATACATTTTATTTTCTCTTATTTTTTTTTATTTTCTCGTCTGATTTCTGTTTGGCTGCAATTTCCCAGAAACTGAGTAATTTTCTTGGAAACCAAAAACACTTTCTTACAATCAGATTTGTTTCTCTCCCCTCCTTAGGACCTCCTGTTGTTGTGATGGGCTTTAACAGAAATCCCGAACAAAGGCGGTAATGTATCTCACAAAAATCATATCCACACTTTTAAGAAGCTTACAGGATATTTAAAACATATATAGAATTTTCTCTCACTAATGATGTGGATCTTACATTCTCCCCTTCTTAAGATCTCATGTCCTTACGAGGGGCTTAAACAAAAATTCTGATTATAAACGGTAGTGTAGCTCACAAAATCACAGGATATTTAAACTAGTTGAGATCATTTCTTTCTAACAATGTAGATCATTCTCCCCTCCTTAGAACCTCATGCCCTGAGGGGCTTTAACATAAATCTCACACACAGGTTGTAATAAAGCACATTAATTATCTACACATGGAATAGGCGGTAACTTAACACATTAGTCATCTACACATCGGATAACGAGTCACTTTAATACCAATTGTAATATTCTGATCTAGCGTAGATTTACTTTTGAACTTCGCAACTAAGAACGCGTTTACATTTTTTAGGAGCTGATGAGATAATAAAAAGCTTGTCATGATCATTTTTTACGAGCACTGTGGGATATTACAAGAGTATTAGAAGAATAATCTATTGTGTGATTGGTTGAAAATTTCTTATAATTTTGTTAGGTGATTTTAGAGGTGGTATATATTTGTTGAAGTATCAGACTTAGCACTGATCTCTTTTAAGAAGTAATCTTTGCTCTAATACTAGTTTGTTGAAGAATATTAGTTTTAGCATTAATCTTTCTTAATTATTAGCTTTTACACTAATACCTTATCATTATGGAAGTGTTTAAATACAAGCAAAATAAGAAGAAAAAGAATAAGAATAAAATCACAAGAACACACACAATTAATTACATAGTTCGACACAATGCTTACATTCACAATGGTTTAAGAGATTATATCTCTTATTAAAGTTCACAAAAGGACTATAGATTACCACGATCTTGTGACTTTGGTCTCCAAAAGTATGAATACTTCTTGCATATGATATTGATGCCATGCATTCCTTTTCGACCCTCATCACTACAGTGAGCTATTTTTGCATGTCGCCTTATGGTCTGCATTCTCCCAACATCCCATGTTAAGCCACATATGGCCATTCCTTTAAGCACATGAAGCCTCTTTTGTGCTTTTCACTATTCATTATTATAGATAATTTTACTACCCTCAGAATTCTTTTTTCTGTTCGAATTGAATACCCCTCTTCATCTAACTTTCTTAGAGATATCAAGTTCCTTCTCAATTTAAGAACATGCCTTACACTAAATAAGTCTCTATGCTTTCCATCATGCATCCTTATCTTTATATTACCAACCCCCGTGACCTCACAAGTATGTCATTTCTTATTAGCACTTTACTCATAATGGATTTTATAGTTAATGAACACTGATCTATCATGACACATAGGGACACTAAAGCCAAAATCTAGTATCTATTCTCCAATGTACTATCCCTCAGAGGCTACAAAGGAGTTTATAACTTTCATTCATTACATACTACTACAGTATCTCTATCCCTTCCTTTTATTTTTGAACAATCATTTATAAAGTGTCATTCTTTTTTGTAAAGAAAACATTTATTGGATCTCCCTCTAGATTGATTGTTCTTATTTCCTCTTGCAACCAAAATTGTTGCATTATCGAATTTAGATCTCTTCCCCAATTCTTTTGAGTTTAATGATGCATTGACATCCTTTATAGTTAGAGTCTCTTTACTATACATGACTATATTTACAAAGTGCTCATAACTTGGTGGTAATAAATATAACAAGATGATTGTATTATCTTTATCCTCAATCTTGATGTCTACTGTCTCAAGATTTATGATGATCTTATTGAAGAGTCAATATGATCTCTTATTGAAGATATCTCATACATATACAACTTATATAGATTCTCTACACATATAGATGATTCATCAAAGACTTTATCATATATAAGGTGTCGAGCTTTTTTCATAAACCTATTGTTGTCTTCTCTCCAGCGGCCTCTCTAAATACTTCATCACTCAACAACAAAATTATGGTACTGTAGACTCTATTCTAAATAGTGTCATAATCTAACTCATCAGGCTTTACAGGTTTCTTCTCTTCGCTAATAATTGTTTAAATTTCCTCCAAGGCTGAGTCTAACCCCTGACTCATTAGTAAAGCCATAACTTTTACCTTTTATAGATTTAAGTCATTCATCTTATTAAAATTTTCTATATCTTGCTTGAGATTTACCTTGGTTAATAACCTTTGCTTTAAAATCTAGCTCTGCCACCTATGCTCTACAATCTGAACTTTAACATGGCTCTGATACCAGTTTGTTGAAGTATTAGACTTAGCACTGATCCTTCTTAGGAATTAACCTTTACTCTGATACCAGTTTGTTAAAGGATATTAACCTTAGCATTAATCTATCATAGCAATTAGCCTTTACACTAATACCTTTTTGTTGTGGAAGAGTTCAAACACAGAAAATAATAAGAAGAGAAAGAATAAGAATAAGATCACAAGAACACAAACAAGCAATTACTGATTCGGCATAACGCCTACATTTAAAGTGCATCAATAGATTCTAGCATCTCTTATTAAAGTTCACAAAAAACTATATATCACGACAATTTCTCTAAAGAGATTTATCAAGTAATATAATATAGAGAACTCTCAAGTAGTCTACTTGATACTCCTCTCGTTTACACAAGAATAAGGACACCAACTACGATTTCACCCTAATGCACCTAGGCACTTAGTATCTACCTAACTCCCTATTCTCTCTTGGAGTCTCTCTTAATTCTTAATAACTCTTAAAGGGTTATAAGAATTTATATAGTGTTTATAAAGATATAAAAAACCCTAAACATATTTAGAATAAGATTCATTGCATGTGGGGGTTCAAAACCCACTTAAAGAAGTTAATTTGGACCAAAATTGAATTTTTCCAAACAAGCAATGTGGGGAATTCCTCGATGAATGCTGGAGCGTTGGTGCGACCTTGTTGTAATGCTGTGACGTTCTTTGGTAACGTAAGGGAATTGGTTTATCTGAAATCGACGTGGGGGTATTTTATCTTCTAATGCTAAGGCATTCAGACGTGTAAATTCCTCCTTGTGTTTTCAAGCTCTTCATTGCTTTTGACTTTACATTTTGTTCCTTCCTCATTTGTCTTTCGCGTACTAGACTTCTTGTTGACTTTTCTTTTATATCCATCTCAAATTTATACTCAAATATGATTATTGAATCACCAATTTTAACAATATTTGTGTGACAATTTAAATAATTTGTATTTTGAAGTTTCAGGTTTTTATTTGGAGATAAAAACTGTATAAATTTATATATAATAATTAAAGGTTTTGTTAGCATCATCTTATTTGATACATTTTTGTTTGATAAAAAAACTATGGGTGTTGTAACTATAACTTTTAATGATTATGGAGGTTGTAGGGCCATCAACGAAGAACAACCATATTGTGCAGTGGAAATGGTGATTGCAGCTAATGGCTTTAATTTTTCAATTCTTGATTTTGTACCTTTTTTTTCTCCATTTTGCTAGAGTAAGCGAGAGAGCCCGAAAGAAATTAGGACCTTTTTTTACTGTTAAAAATATAAATAATCATTTGGAAATTTATTTGGCAATGAAATAATTGTTAAAAACAAATTTTTTTTGGAAATTTATTAATGGGTAAAAACGTAATTAGTCACCATTAATTTTTATTTAGTAGTTAATACACTTTAACTTACAACTAATTAGCACTTGAGGCCTTGCCTAGCAACAATTTCTGTTCATCTCCTTGGTTTGAGTCGTGGTATACGTTTTCCTCCTAGTGCATGGGAGCTTTGTAGTTCGGTTAGGGTATGCTTAATAATGTATGTTTTGTTCCCAGTTATCTTGACAGCATAGTTCAATGTAAATATTAGTAGTGATATGGTGCAATATGTGTAGTTAAATGTAAATATAATACTAGTCTTGGTAGTGTAGTCTAATATAAATATCAGTAGTAAGTCTAATGTAATATGTGTAGTTTGATGTAAATGTAATATCAGTCTTGACGGTGTAGTCTATATAAATATAATTAACAAGTCTGATGTAATATGTGTAGTCTAATGTAAATGTAATTTCCCTCCAATCTCATGGAGACTTTATAGTTTGGGTGATGTGTGCTTAATTTGTACGTGTTATTTTTAATGATCTTGGCAGTGTAGTCGAATGTAAATATTAGTAGCGAGTCTGATGTAAATATAATATCAGTCTTGAAAGGATAATCTATGTAAATATCATTAATGAGTCTGATGTAATATATATAGTCTAATGTAATTGTAATTTTTCTCCCATCTCATGAGGACTTTATAGTTTAGGTGGGGTGTGATCAATGTTGTACATATTACTCCCAATGATCTCGACAATATAGTCTACTGTAAATATCAATAGTAAGTATGATGTAATTGTTAGGGTTGATGCTTATGGCTATCCCTAAATGTACATATACTTGTATATTTATACAAGTGTACATTCCCATTAAATCGCTAATACCTATTTATATGGTATTATGCAATGTAATGTTATAGACATTGTATGATCTGAAGGAGTTCAGATCAGATCTAAAGGAGTTTAGATAAGAGCTCATAGTTAGCCACGCTGTGAGATATAAATACTAAATGTTAGCACAACTAAGTGTTAGCTGATTATAATACTCAGAGAAGATCCAAGAGTTGGAACTTGGTCTTTAGTGGGACATAGATATGAAAATATACTAGTAACTATATAGTTGCAAGAGTTGCAATTAGGTGCCAGGAAATGTCAGGTGTACAAGTATATTCTCAAATAATTGTCCATGATCTATTTTTACTGATACGGGTTTGTCGGTGGATACTTTTATATAGATAAACATATATCATACCTATAGGGTATAAATTATCGTTCCCAGCCGACTATGAGCTTGGAGCTCGTATTGACATATGGGTATCCAGTTAGGACTGGATATAGGACAAACTCATGAGGGCCTCCGATAGACACCCTATGTAAGCCATCAACGGAGGGTCCTATCGAGTTGAATAGTATACGTGCTCTTTTGACCTGACTGCCACGGTGGACTTGTAAGTGATCCACCATACTTTGGTTCCATGCATGTTACAGACCTTTCATAGTGTGACCACTAGGTGTCGCTGGGTATGGTCCGATGCTTATGGAGTCTAGTGTGTACAGATATGGAATCCGTCAGCTCGTATAGGGAGTTAGATATCCAGATACTTCGAGACTGTATCTCAAAAAGTCCTGTAGCCACAAGCATTCATCCTAGAAAAGAGTTCTGCAGGAGTGGACTAATATGGAAAATATTGGTCCACCATACTGCTACGGTGGACTTGTAAGTGATCCACTATACTTTGGTTTCATGCATGTTACAGACTTTTCATGGTGTGACCACTAGGTGTCGCTGGGTATGGTTCGATGCTTATGGAGTCCAGTGTGTACAGATATGGGATCTGTCAGCTCGTATAGGGAGTTAGATATCCAGATGCTTCGAGACTGTATCTTAAAAAGTTCTGCAGCCACAAGCATTCATCCCGGGAAAGAGTTCTGCAGGAGTGGACCAATATGGCAAAGGAGTTTGCACATATTGTTAAGTGAGATACAATTCTAGGAATAAGACATGGATGAGCACATGAGGATTTGACAGTGATAATATATATCCTTGTACATCCAGAATATCATGATAGAAGGACTATACGTATGCGTTGTAACCTCAGCTTGTATGGTTTAACGCGTTGATTTTTATATCCGTAATGTGTGTGTGGGGCATTGCTCACGAACTTATAGAATAGTTTCGTTTGACGAATCAGGCGTATGACCTAGGGAGTCCCGCGATATAGAGTGTACTCATTATGCACTAGGGCAGCGTGCGAAATTAAATTGTTTAATCTGGCAATATCTAGCACTACCACGAAAATACGTACGTGTTTGTATTTAAGTGTTAAATACAATAATTAGTCAATAATTATTATTTACTAATTATATAATGACACGTGGCGCATTATCGACCCTTGGTTGAGTTTACCCAAGTGTGAGATTTGGTGAGACCTACTAGTGATATACTTGGTAACTATTCATGAGGGGCAAAATGGTTATTTCACATATTGGTTATTTAATTGTTAAAATAATCAAAATATCTTTTTATAATATATTATTTTTAATATATAATATTATTATATTATTATTATATTATATATATAAGAGATTATTTAATTGTTAAATAATTAAAATATCTCTTTATAATATATTATTATATTATATATTATTTTTTAATATATAATATTATTATATTATTATTTATATATATATATATATAAAAGATTGTGTGTGTAAAGGTGTGGTGTGTGAGTTGTGTGTCGGCAATGGAAAGAAAACGAATTGTTTCATTTTCTTTCAATGTGCCGAGAGAAGAGAAACGGAAATGGAGAAGAAAAAAGAGAAAAAGAAATGGAACCGAAAAATAGATGAAGAAGAAAAAAAGGAGAAAAGAAGAAAAATAAAATTGTTTCATTTTTCTTTTTGGTTTTAAAAGAAGTAATTATGAATTGTTTCAAATTAAAAATTTTTTTTTTTAGAGAAAAAGAAAAATATACACACCCGACCATTTTAGAGGTTTAAAAGTTAAATCCAGTGTTGGTATATAGAGCTGTTGTTCTAGCTCGCCAAGCCCATCATGTTGGTGACTAGAACTGCCCACGAGTTGGTCTCTATGCCGACTCTGAGAAAATACGTGTATAACGTTATACGTTCAGGTGAGTTCTCAACACTACTAATATATTAATATGATTAATATAATTTATTTATTGTATGTTTAAATGCTTCCGCCGTGTTTAATATTTATATAATATGTATTTTAGGTAATAGACACAATTGCACATGCATATACCTGCGTATATTAAATCCCCGATAATAATATGTATAGCTTGATGTAAATGTAATATCAGTCTCAATAGTATAGTTTAATTTAAATATCAGTAGTGATTCTGATGTAATATGTATAGTTTGATGTAAATGTAATATCAATTTCAAAAGTGTAGTCTAATGTAAATAATAGTAGTGATTTTGATGTAATATATGTAGTCTAATGTTAATGTAATTCTCTCATCTCATGGGGATTTTATAGTTTTGGTAGAGGTGTGATCAATGTTGTACGTGTTATTTTTGATAATATTAACAATGTAATTTAATGTAAATATCAATAGTGAGAATGAAGTAATATGTGGTCTGATGTAAATATAATATCAATTCTGACAGTGTAATTTAATGTAAATATCAATAATGAGTTTGATGTAATATGTGTAATTTGATGTAAATATAATATTAGTCCAGATAGTGTATTCTAACTAAATATTAGTAATGAGGCTGATATAATATAGTCTAATGTAAATATTAATAATAAATTTGATGTAATATATATAGTGTGATTTAAATATAATATTGTAATTTGATTGTTGTAATAGCTGATGTAATATCAATTGTAAAGCGTATAAAAATACAAGAACTTGGCAACAAATTAGATACCCGCCGCAACCAGTTGCATATGAGTAATAAATTTTTTGATGCCATTTCAATTTTATCCGCAAAAATGGGGTCAACTAGATTTTTTTTAGTTCATGATATCAATACAAGACCGAGTTGAAAGTGGACGATAATACATTTAGACTTGTAACTAGCTGTATTAATTAGTCCACGATTATCATTCAATCATAACGGCCATCTACACCAGATGCAAAAATGGTAAGTGGACTGGACTATCTTTGATATGTTAATTCAGCAAGAAAAGAAAAAGTCACTGCCTCGAAAAACATCTTCACAAATTCAATACTCAACTTGACCGGCGCTCCCATCTGGATCATCTGCCCAAAGTCTATATAACTTGACTCTTTTTGTCTCATTTTTATCCTTTTGTGGTTATATCATCAGGAAAGTGGCTTGTTTTTCTGTTTACTGCAGAAAATGGTGGAACTTGCCCATTATGAAAAGCTTCACTGAAAGGCGAAGTCAATAAACTTCCTCTTCATGACATGGATACTTTCAACAAAGTGAGCTTCTCTGGAAGTTCACTGCTTCAAGCGGCAGCGAGGTCCGGTCAGAGTCAGATTACTGAACTCATAGCTCGTCAGTATCCTTTTCTCATCACAAAACAAAATAGCCAAGAGGATACTCCACTCGATGTTGCCGCTAGAGCTGGCAAGTTAAACACAGTGACTATACTTGTCGACTGTGCAAAACAAATTGCCGCTGCATCCGAAGCAGACGACGGTTGCTGAAAATGACGAACAATAAAGGGAACACAGCTTGGTACGACGCCTCTTTGGCGGTACTGTTTCTGAGCGAAATCAAAGGTAAGGCGTCCAAGGAAAGTTTAGACTCTTCAGTAGCTCTGGCTCTTTACTTGACCTCAGCAGATCCACTAGTGTCCTATTGCCCGAATAAAGCAGGTGAGTTCCCCTTATTTCTGGCTGTTGAATCAGGCAATATGCACATTCTTGAAAATATTTTGAAAGCTCTACCTGAGGATGACGGTTCAGAAAATATTATTAATTGGCCTGAAGGAAAGTGCCCTGCGCATGCTGCCATTAAGCAAAGAAAACTAGGTACTTTCAGCAATTCCGTTGAAGACTTGAATTTTTTTTGGATTATTTATTATTGAGAAGCTTGTTTTCAATTTCAGATGCGCTAGAGTTAATAGTACAGAAGCAAAAGCAGAAGCTATCACCCTCAGCAGATAACAAAGGAAATAATCCATTTCATTGTGCCGCATCGGAAGGTTATCTTGATGGAGTTCGTTACCTATTAAACATCAATATTGATAGCGCTTTTGAAAAGAACAAAAAGGGCCTCTATTCTATCCATCTTGCGTGTAAAAATGGCTATGTGGAAGTATTGAAGGAGTTGCTCAGGAAGTGGCCGGATCCTACTGATTTGCTCACTAACGAAGGCCGGAACATTCTTCACGTTGCTGCCAAAAGCGGCAAAGTAGATACGGTGATGTGCATACTCCAAGAAACCAAAAGTCAGCTTGTTAACGAGATGGACAAGGATGGAAACACGCCATTGCATTTGGCAGCGTTGGATTGTCATTCTTCCGTAGTTTTTATTCTACTGAGGTACAGCCGATCAAAGTCAGACGTTACTAACAACCTAGGCATGACAGCCTACGATATTGCCGTGCAACAATATAAAATGCAAAATACGGAGATCTTCGGGAGAACAAATATACCTGCAAAGGTATGTCCATGATTCTCTTTTCCACCCTTTGTGAAAAGAGATAGTAGTATTTACAATCTGTAGATATTGTAAGTGGGACTAATAGGGGGGTGGTATGATCACTTACATGGCTCAGGTTTTCATTTAAATACATGCAGCATTACTTTTAAGCATAGGGAAAAAAAAAAGAAGAAGATCCTCTATAGTTTTTTGCAGCTTCATTGAGTTTATCCATCCACAGTCTCATTGGAATCATAATAGAGACAATTCTAAGTTGTTGCTATAACTTATGTTCCTATCCCTTAGAACTAAGAATAATACTATATTTTTAAGCATTACTTTTAAGCATAGGGAAAAAAAAAAGAAGAAGATCCTCTATAGTTTTTTGCAGCTTCATTGAGTTTATCCAACCACAGTCTCATTGGAATCATAATAGAGACAATTCTAAGTTGTTGCTATAACTTATGTTCCTATCCCTTAGAACTAAGAATAATACTATATTTTCCAACTCATATCACAACTTCTTCTCATCCAGATATGTGGTATGCATAAATTACATGCAACATCATTTGGAGAAGAAGTGCTCCTTTTATTATAGTCCAACTTTTTAGTTCAAATAATTTGATCCGAATGTTTTACAAATTTTTTTGTGCAGATGTGTATGCTATCTATCTTGTTTGCACGATCTAATAATTTTCGTAAGAACCATGTTAAAAATCCTCGTATCAAGAACAACACGAGCCGAGAAGATGTTCAGAGCAGCATAAACAATCTTCTTGTGGTGGCAACCATTATTATTGGTGTAGCCTATGCTGCTTCTATCCAAACGCCTAGCAGCGAAGAAAGTGGTGATGCCAGTTCTAGTAAGTCCTATATGTCTATTTTTGGTCAAAACATAAACAGGACATCAAAAGCGTTTGTGATTTGTAACACTTCAGCAATGAATATGTCCGTCATAGCAGCGCTAATGCTTTGTTGGGCACAATTAGCTGACTCCAATTTAGCATCGTCGATAGTTCGGCTTGCATATTCAGTAGTGGGTTGCTCCATTTACACGTTGTGTGCCGCTTTCTGGTGCGCTACATATATTGGCACGGAAAGAGATATCACTCTTGACAACGTTTGGGTCATCTTCTTGTTCTCCCAAGCGACATTTCTTGCTCCCTTGCTTTTTGTACCTGTTAGAGAGAAGGAAATTTCTGTTCTATACCTGCGGTACACGTTATTTTGCTACGAGTTTTTCGCCAACAGGTTGTTGACTGGTCGCTGGCAAAATTTTATCAGATTCAAATTAGAATAGCTACCATTTCAAGATTTAATTACATAAGATCGTTTATGTCGTTACCATCAATGTCAGTTATTTGTCTTATTTGTTCTATGAAATAATATGAATGTATTAATTGGACGATTTTGCTCTGTTGAGTTTTCTGAATTTTCTATGCGCTTGACGACTCTGTTAGTGTTTGATAGGCGAAAATTTAACTTTCGTATGCACGTCCATTTGTGTCTGCTTTGCCACTGTTGTCCTTCCAAAATGTTTAGTAGATGTTACAATTTATTTTTTAAAAGGAAGCTGATTTCATTCGGATTTTAATTCGTAATTACTAAAATTAAAGGGTTTTAATTATTTTAATTGATCTTCCTTATTTTTCATTATTGAAGTTAAAGGGTTTTAAGGAATAATTTTAAGTTTGATAGATTCTATTCTATTATTTTGCGACAATAACAGGACAATCACTCAAGTCAAAGAGTTAAGAGCACATTAGAAGTTTAAATATATGGAGAAAAAATACCACATAATTAAAGAGATCTTAATCAGAAGAGATATAACAGTTTTTAGAGTAGACTCTATAAATAATATAGCGGACCTATTAACTAAAGGCTTAATTCCTAAAGTGTTTGAAAAACACGTTAAGTCGATGAATATTAGATACAATCACGAATGGCACTGGAACAAATGAAAGTTGTTGGAATTTTGTGCTTATGTTCTATCCCATCATGTATGAATATTCATTGTTTAATATTTATACAATAAATATTTCATCAAAATAGTTAATATTATTTATTATATGGTAAGAAGCTTGTAAAGTTTCAGACATTGTAAATCTAAAGGAGTTTAGATTTGATTTATAGGAGTTTAGGTTAGCGCTAAGAGTTAGTGATGTTAAGAGTTATAAGTGCTAAGAGTTAGCAGGTTATAAAAGTTAGCAAATTCTAAGAGTTAAAAACTTTGTCTGAAATGGGACAATAGCCTAAAAATATATTAGTAATGACATAGTTGCAAGGAGTTGTAAATTGTGCTAGAAAATGTCATTATGTCGTATATTCTCGAACACCTTGTTCCTAATCTATTTTGTTGATGCTGGTCGATCGTTGGAACCTTTTATCTAAATTAGTGTACGTCTATATATGGATGATTCAGATGGTTAGTCTTAGTAAATCATGAGTTTAGTGGAAGCTCGTATAGAAATACAGGTATTCAATAAGGATCGAGTACTAAGCAGACTCATGAGAACCTCCAATAGATATCTTATAAAGTCATCAATAGAAGGTCTTTTCGAGTTGAGTAGTATTTGTGGTTCTTTAACCTGAGTGCCATGATGGGCTTATGAGTGATCCACCATACTTTAGTTTCACACATCTTAGAGACCTTTTATAGTTTAACCGTTGGGTGTCACTAGGTATGGTCTGATACTCATAAAGCCTGGTGTGAGTAGATATTGGATCCATTAGCTCATATAGGTGAATTATATATCTTAATGCTCTGAGATTGTATTTCAAAAAGTCTTATAGACATAAGTAGTAAACTCGAAAAAGAATTTTTCATGGAATAAACAATATCGCAAAAGTGTTTGCGAATATCGTTTATAGAAATACAAATCTAAAAATAAGTTCACAGTTGAAGTAAATAGATATTTAACAGTAAAGATCTATATCTTTTCTCTTCTAAGGATATAGGTGATGACAGGATTATATGTATATGATTAACCTCAGTTTGTATGGTTCAACGTACTACTTTGTAATATATGTAGCGTGTGTGTGGGGTATCATTCACAGACATATGGAAAAGTTTCATATGATAAACCAATCATGGACCTAAAGAGTCTTACAATATAAAGTTACTCGTTAAGTACTGGAGTAGTATCCTCGTTCAAAGAGTTAGATCCAAAGAGATTATGGATGAGCTTGATTTTGGAACTTCTCGAAATATGGCATCCTCGATTGAAGAATTTGATCAAAAGAGATTATGGGTGAGCAAAATTTGTTATTGGAACCTTTCGAGAGGATAGCATACTCAGTCGAAAAGTTCGATCCAAAGAGAGAGCTCATTATTAGGACCTCTCAAGAATACAGCACACTCGATCAAAAAGTTCAAACCGATAAGAGAACTCAATTTCAAGACCTCTCGAATTGGACACGTGTCGAATTCTAATTGTTATAATTTAACACATCACTAAGTCTTAAAGAATAAGCTTTTGAATAGTACTTGGATAAGTGTTGGACACTTGTCATGTGCTTGATTATTTTAAGAATGCTTAATAGTTAAACATTGGTGTTATATGGTGACAAGTGTTGGATACTATTCATAAACTTAATTATTTTATTAAAGCTTATTAGATAAGTTTTGAATAAGTCCTCAGACATTTATTTTTTTGTATGGTCTTATTAATAGATAAGCTTTGTTTATAGAAAATGACATATTGTTTAAGATGGTGACAAGTGTACTTTCGATGACTTAAAATAATAAAAGGTTTAAGAGATATTTTGTTAAAGACTTGAAAAGTATTCATCTAATTAAAAGAAAATAAGACGAAAATAGTTTTTACCTTCTATCCTTCATGTAAAAGGGTTAAACCAAGAGATGTAAAAAAAGTAGACAGAAGAGTTTTGTTTATAATCTTTTGCAAGAAAGAGGAACGACCATTCTTGGTAAATAAAAGAAGAGAAGAAAAAGTAAGTGTTGCTTTTTTTTTTTCGAGTCCCATTATCTCATCCAAAATTGAGAAAGACCAAAGTAAGAGTTCTTTTGAAAAATCCCACAAAATAAAAGCAACTATTCTAACATTTCAAGCCCACCAAGTTGGAATCTAAAATTTTTAAGGAGAACACTTCATGTGAGCTCAAATTTGAGAACCTCTTCCAAAGGTTTCCAAGGTGATTCTTAACCTCATTAATGTAATGAGACTTAACTTCAGTATGTGTTTGTTGCATTAAGAAATTAAATTTTTTGTTCCACTGCATAATATATAAATAAGATGCACAAATTGTATTATAATGAGCACATTTCACATGCATACACCTATGGAATAGCATACTTAAACAATAATAAATTTAAATATTTTCCTAAAATATTATTCTAAACTAAACTAGGGAAAATCTTGTATTCGAAATATTCATCAGACATAACATTGATCGTACATATACTTACTAATTATATCCTCTTTTTATGCATGCAGAGAGCAAAACTACCACAAAGTAAGGCGCCTATACATACAGCTCAAAACCTCTGTGTGTGTATAGATGAGTCTTAAATAACTTAATCTTATCTATAAATCTAAAAGGAGATAGTATCACTTAGTGGTTTGAGAACCACTTTTATTTATGCAAATATAAACTCATAAAATATTATCATCTCATATATAATATTTTTTAATTTATAAACTATTTAAACTCATTTCTACTAATGTAAAGTGTAATATAATCTCAACTACAAATATTTTAAGAGTCAAAGCTATAACATATGTTTTTTTTCATAATATAAAATAAATATTTAAATATAATGACATAGTCCAAGATAACTGATCCTTAAGAAAATAAATCTATTTTCTATAAATAAATTTAATATATTTTTGTGCACTTTCATAAAATAATGAGTGAAATAAAATAAATGCTTCATATAGAAAATAATATAATATAATTATAAGTCTAAATCTCACTCACAAAAGTTATGCCTCTAATTAAAAATGCACTCTTAAGACATGTCACGTACAAAAACTCTCCTAATTAAGTGAAAATACATAATTATTCATTGGAATAGAAACTAATACTTAAATTAATATTTTTAAATAAAAATCTACTAAAAAAATAATATCGTGACAAGTTATACACGTATTAACTTATAAAATTGATGCGAGTTTTGTAACTCAGGGTCTAAGTCATTCTATTGATCTCTTACGAGTTATAAAATAAAGAAAAATAATGAATTAGACCAATAATAAAATGAAATTTAAAATTAGAACCAAATCAAAAAGTTAGAGTTTTTCAAAACCCAAATTTCTTATTTTTTCATGAAATCCAACATCCCATCAAATATATATATATATATATATATATATATAATTAAATCCTTTAATTAGAGTGATCTTGCTTCAATAAGTTTGAACACTCTTTTTCACATTAGCTTTTTCTTTCTAAAATTCTTATCTAAGTTCTTCTCTAAATAGAAAGATTTCAATACTTTAGAGTTTTAATTCACCTTTAAAATATTTTCCACGTGTCATTTACACTAAAATAATTCACAATTTTTTCATGAATGGAAGGTTCCCATAAAATTTACCTTAAAATCTTTGATTCTTTCTTTCTTTCTCTCAGGGTAGTGACAGCCTCCTAAAGCCAATTTTTGTCCTTTTTTATTATAGATAATTATAGGTTGAAACAGTATCTTAATTTAAAATAGAGATGAGAAACTAAAAGAAAATAAATAACACACAGATTTTACGTGAAAAACCCTTAAACTAATTGAGGTAAAAACCACGGGGTAAGTATACGAGAATTTCACTATAAAAATGAGATTACAACTTCTCTCTAATTATAAGAAGAGAACGATTTTCACTATTTCTTGAAACTATAAGATACACCTCAATCTCACATTTCTCTCTTAACAAATAAGGAGAACTAAATATAATAGAATATGTGATTGGATTGAATTACAAGAGATTATAGATGATAGGATGATTATGGGATTTTTGGGATGATTCAAATGGTGGAGAGGTGCCTCTATTTATAAGGGAGTTAAAGTACCCATTTTAATTGCCAACTACCACCAATCTCATACTTCATTTAATTCGTCTTTCCAACATCCACCTACCAACAACTTCCAACATTTCTCCCACTTAGAGACTTGATTAGAATAATCATGTCTCCACAGTTTTCACTTATACTTGTCATCTCTATACTGCTTATGTTTCTGGAAGGCTATATGAGGATCTACACTATATAAACTTAGCAGTGTTGATCAGTTTGGTTATGCATCTGTTAGGTACTCTTTAGTGTAAATCTTCTTCATATCTACGCTTCCACTTTCTACCACTTCATGAACAAAGTGATATTGAACTCTTATATGCTTTATTTTAGAATGAAAAGCCAGATTTCTTGCAATATGCAAAACACTCTAACTATCACAATATAAGGGAATCTTCTCTTGATTTTGCCCGAACTCCTCCAAGAGTTTTTTATCCAATTTTTTTTTTACAAGTTTGTGTAGCTTCCATATACTTAGCTTCTGTTGTTGATAGAGCTACAACAATCTGAAGTTTGGAGATCCAGCTAACAACTCCTCTTATAATTATAAACACATAGCCTGTAGTGAGGTTTCTTTTATCAAGATCACCTGCAAAATCGGAATCAACATATCCTCTGACAGTGAATTCTGATACTCCATAACGTAATGCAACATTTGAGGTACCCTTAATATATCTCAAGATCCCTTTAATAGTACTTAAATACTTTTTACCAGGATTGCTTATGAATCTATTAACCACTCTCACTATTTATGCTATGTCCGATCTTGTATATATTATGGTAAACATTAAGCTTTCCACTACTAATGCATACGATACTTGAGACATCTCATTATTCTCTGGTTCATTGCTAGGACACATACTTAAGGATAACTTAAAAGTAATATGAAGTGGGGTAGAAATTGGCTTATAATCTTGCATATCGAAGCGTCGCAAGATCTTTTTCAAGTAGTTCTTCTGTGAAAGCCAAATCTTCCTATTACTTCTATCCTGTTGAATTTGCATCCCTAAAATCTTGTTTGCTAGTCCCAAGTCCTTCATATCAAATTTCATATCCATTTGAGCGTTTAACTCTATTACTTGATCTTCGTTGGATCCTGTTACCAACATGTCATCAACATAGAATAACAAGATAATGAAGTCATTATCACCAAACCTCTTGAAATATGCACAATCGTCTACACTAAGTCTATTGTATCCAAAGGCTCAATATAAAGGAATTAAATCTCTTATACCAATACCTCGTCATCTGTTTGAGACTGTATAGAGATTTGTTCAACCTACAAACTAAGTTCTCCTTTTTTACTTTTGAAAAACTTTCTGGTTAGAGCATATACTATATCTCGACGAAAATTCGATTGTTGCGCATAACATATCAAAGTTACTTTCCAATCCCGAAATTAGTTCTATACATATGACTAGCAACGAGAAAAATAAATGCAATAGCTAAATGATGATGAGCAATATCGATCAACCATAAACTTTACGTTTGTGGATGGAATCTTAAATTTCTTCTTCAAGATCACTTTCAAGAAAAGTTGTTTTCACATCTAACTATTCTAGATGTAAATCAAATGTAGCACATATAGTAAGAACTATTCGAATAGTATTGAGTCTAACAACTGGTGAAAAGATTTTATTGAAATCAATGCCTTTTTTCTGAGCATACCTTTTTATCACCAATCTTGCGCAATATCGCTCTACTTGATCATCGTTATTTCTTTTGATCTTGTAGACTCATTTGTTACCAATGGCCTTCATTCTATGCGGTAGTGGTACAAGATCTCATGTTTTATTCTTGTGAAGAGCTCAATTTTCTCTTGTATTGCTGTCATCCATAGAGATGCATCCAAATTGTTTGTTGCTTCTTGAAAAGTCGATGGCTCTCATTCCTTCATTAAAAGATAGTATGCAACATTGCCCTTCATATGATAATCTGAATGCTAAATTGGTGCTAACCTCACCCGATTTGATCGTCTAAGAGGTGGCTCCTCTGACTCAACTAGTTCTTGTTCATTATGCTCTGATGCTGCTTCAAAAATTTCTTCTTCTTCTGACTTTTCCTCTACATGCACTATAGTAGTTTCTGCTTTATCTTTTGTTGTGCTATCATCTTCTTTCTTTTGCACCTTATCTTTTATAAATATCACATCTTTATTAATAACTACTTTGTGGGTAGTGGGATCCCACAGGCGATACCCCTGTACTCTATTAGCATACTCTAAGAATATATATTTTCTAGATTTTTGATCAAGTTTTGTGACTTTTTGGGTGTTGTACATTACGTACATAAGACTTCCAAATGTATGTAAATTAGAATAATCAGCTGGCTTACCAATCCATATCTTCATTGGTTTCTTTAGATCAATCACTGTTGATGGAGACAGATTGATCACATAACATGCAGTATTGACTGCTTCTGCCCAGAATGATTTGGCTAGATCCGTATTTTTAACATGGCTCTAGTTCTTTCAAGTAGAGTTCTATTCATCCGCTCTGCCACTCCATTTTATTGGAGAATGTACGCTATTATGAATTATCTTTTAATGCATTCTTGTTTACAAAATGCATCAAATTTTCTGCTAGTATATTCTCCTCTACTGTCAGTTCTTGAACACTTGATCTTCTTTCCAATTTCAAGTTTCACCCATACTATGAAGACTTTGAATACTAGAAACACATTTGCCTTTCTTCTAATTGGATAAACCTAAAATCTCCCAAAGAAGTTATCAATGAATGATACAAAATATTTTGCTCTACCCAAGGATGCAACCGGTGTTTGCCAAACATTAGAATGAATTATGTCTAAGACGTCATTATTATTTACTGTTGATGTATTAAACTTGAATTTATGCTACTTACTTACAACACAATACTACAAAAGGGTAAAGAAACATATTTAAGTTTAGAAAGTAGCTTCTGATCAGAGAAAAAATTCAAACCTCGTTCTAACATGTGACTAAGTTTTTGGTGCCATAACATCATCAACTCTTTTACAAAATTGGCTGATGCAACAGATGCTTCTGCCTCTAAATATGTTTCCCCCAAGGGCATGAATAGGTTAGTAGCTACCTTTTCTACCTTTATTACCACGAGTATGCCTTTGACAATCTTCATGATTCTATTTTGTGTATGACTTTTGCATCCAAGCTAATCTAGTTGTCCTAAAGACAATAGATTTTTCGATAAGTCTTTCACATGTAGTACCTCTTAGATAGTTGATTTGTGCTATACTAGCTAAGCGCAAGTACACGCTATCGTATCAAGTAATATAGGATTTTAAGTCTAGAGATCGATCCCACAGGGACTATGCAATCTAATTCTATAAATCAAGTACTAAAATTGTACCTACTTAACTTTTATTCAGAAAACTAAAATCTTGAACTTATTTAACTGATCTAATTATCTTAATTAACTAAACAAAAGTAAAGAGTAGAATTAACAAATAAAGATACTCTAGGGTTTTAACTCGTCCCCTAGTATTTCATTAGACTCATTAACCACTTAATTAATCCTTTAATACCAATTGATTGACTTAGACACTAATCTCATCACAAGCCTCTGTCAATAGTCAAGTGACTATATTACGCATTCTAACAATCACCTATATGTCTATAGTAATCAAATTAGAATGTAATTCATTAAGATCAAGTCTAAATTAGACCATACATGCCACCTAGGTATATGTCTATCATAGATGGAACTCATAGCTGTTACCCAATGATCATGCATCAAACTATCATAGGCTAAACACATGAATTCCTTCGTCAAGTTCATCACGGTTCCTCAATTATTCAAAATATTAGCCAGATATAATGAAACCATTAAACACAAGATAGAATGAATCATTTATAATAATTAAGTTCGTAAACTAAAAATTAACACAATCCAAATCCATACTAGGCTCACATAGTCTAACCCTAGATGAATAAATTAACCCATCACAAAATCAAAAGTATCAAACTAATTCATAAAGATCAACAAAAAAAAGAACATAATGATAAAGAAAGAGAAGAAAAACTAATCAAAGTGACTCCTTAATGTGTTTCTCTCTCAATCTTGACTTGAAGCTTGAATCTTGATCTTCGTTCTTCAATCTTTGGCTTTGATATTTGATTATGTGTTGTGAATTCTCTCCCTAAGTTTTTGCCTCTTTTCTTTATTTTTCCCTCCTCCTCCTCTCTTAGGGTTTTTGGCCTTCTATTTATAGGTATTTTTCTTTAAAATACTGTTCACAAGTTATTGTAGCAAACTATTGTTCACATGTTACTATTTACCAGGTTATTGTTCACCGCCACAAGTGCCGCAGCTCTCAGTCATTGGCGCTACGGCGCCCAGCCCTGGTACCCCTTTCGTATTTTGAGCGTAACTTCTTCGTTTGACGTTCGATTCACCTCCTGTTTGTTCTAATACGTCATATTTTCCATCGTGCATCTATTTATGATAAAAACTCATAATTAAATAGCCAAATATTTTATTTCTTTTCATGGACTAACGATCATCATCTCAACTAAAGCTAGACAAAAAAAAAATAATTACTCCACAAGACAGCCACTGATGAACACTTGAAATTACACATTTAATAAGAGTTTTACATCATTGTTTTATATTACTAATGTATTTAATTTTCTTAAGTATGTTTACAATATTGTACCTAATTATGTTTTAACTATTTCGTGGTAGGTTCAGTAAAATGGGCATAACTTTCTACCTAAAGATCCAATTGAAGTGATTATTGATCTTGTGAAAAGCTCACTTAATGGATTAACATATTGTAATCATAAAGCATTTAAAATTCGAGTGTTTAGAGGGTGAAAATGGTCTAGAATAGAACTGATTTGTAGTACAGGTCCAGTTTGAACAGTCATCAGTATTTGGCCCATAACTATAACAATATGTATCTAATACGTATGAGACAACTCAATTTGGAAAGATAAGAGACTTATCTATAATCAATGCAAATTATTTTGCCACCATTCTTGACTTTCATCATCCAAGTGGTTCCCTCATAATTTATCTCGATTTATCCATGTTTTTCTATAAATAGGTGGCTTGTTTATGTCTAAAGCATGTAATTAGAAAGTTAGAATTTAGTTCAAAATACTTATCCTTTGTATTATCTCTTCGTAATATTTTTTCTCTTGTTTACTATTAAGCCATGTTATTTCTTCTTCCATTTCTTTTCTTTTTCTTTAGTTTTATTATGGCCAAATAAATTTCTTTATACTAAGGTGAAAGGGTGAAGCTCTTGGCAAGGTAATAAGATATGTTTAACACTTATTCATGAATTTAATGCTTTATTCTTAAGTTATGCAAAGTTATATATAATATATTTATTTTGTTTGTAGAATTAATACCCTTTCTTCTAAAGTGGTGATTCTTGATTTATTATTGACAAACTTTATACTTGGCACAATAAATTCTTGAAACCATTTATAAGATTTGATGTATATAACTTTTATTATAAAGTGGGAGTCTTGATTTATTGTAGACAAATATAAAGATTGACATAATAAATACTTGAACCCATTGATAAGATTTGGTGTATAATAATTGAAAGAAATAAATGCTAATCAATATATAAATGATGATGAACTTTAATTGTTATATTATCCGGTTGGAGCCTCTTTTGTGTGAGGATTCCAATTGAGTTATAAAAAGAGTTAAGTATATTCTTACTTCTTATGCCAAGAGTGGATCCCCCTAATCTTAGCTTTTATTTGAATTGGTTAATTGAATTAATATTTGAAAACATCTTATACTGCATTAATTATCTTAAAAGTGTTTATAATTTGTAATTTTAATTCTACTTCCCTATGGATCGACCCCATTTTCATCGAATTATTTATCACTTCGACAATCCTGCACTTGAGAATAAACTCCTATATTCTGGACGTGTCAAGTTTTTAGCGTCGTTGCCGGGAAAGTGAAATTAACATGATTTCTTTTATTGTTTGTTTGTTTATTTTATTTTCATGGAAGTCTAAGCCTCTTAACGTGCTTTATTTTATTTATTATTTTTCTTTTATTTTTGCTTTTTATTTTCATGGAAGGGTGATCCCCCTAACCTTAACTTTTATTTGAATTGGTTAATTGAATTAATATTTAAAAACATCTTATACTGCATTAATTATTTTAAAAGTGTTTATAATTTATAATTTTAATTCTACTTCTCTGTGGATCGACCCCGTTCTCATCGGGTTATTTATTACTTCGACAATCCTTCACTTGAGAATAAACTCCTATATTCTGGACGTGTCAAGTTTTTAGCGTCGTTGCCAAGGAAGTGAAATTAACATTATTTCTTTTGTTGTTTGTTTGTTTACTTTATTTTCATGGAAGTCTAAGCCTCCTAACGCGCTTTATTTTATTTATTATTTGCCTTTTATTTTTGCTTTTTATTTTCATGGAAGGGTGAGCCTCCTACTCTTTATTTATTATTCGCTTTTTATTTTCATGGAAGACCGAGCCTCATAACTTGTTTTACTTTATTTATTATTCTGTTTTTATTTTCATGGAAGGCCGAGCCTTCTACTATTTATTTATTAACTTTTTATTATATAATCTAACATTATTAATCTAACTTCTAATTATTTATCTTTATTTTACTTTTAATTTTGTCTATTTTATTTTATTTGTATTATTTATTGTTATTGTATTTTGTTTTATGTCTTTTTATGAGCGGTTGGTTTCGAGATCCTAATTCTCATTGTTTGGTGAAATGTAATTTCGAAACTTCATTTGATAATTTGTTAGATTCTCCTTCATCTTCTCTTTCTTCACCAATTAACACCATGAGCGAAAATCAAATTGAGGGACTCATAGACCCAAGGGACAATCAGTCTCAACATAATGACCATAACCGACCTAGGACACTTAGAAACTATATGAATCCTACACGAACCGGTGCACTATCTTGCTTAATTTTTTCTCTGGATGCATTTCATTTTAATTTTAAGCCAGACATTATCCAACTTTCATCCACTTTTCATGATTTAGATGCAGAGAACCCTTATCTATATCTAAGAGAATTTGAAGAAGTGTGTAACACGTATGATGACCAAATCTGCAGCATGAACACAACTCGACTTAAGCTTTTCCCTTTTTCTTTAAAAGATAAAGCTAAAACGTGGCTACAAAACCTTAGGCCAGGATCCATTTCTTTATGGGATGAAATGCAACAACAATTCCTGAAAAAGTTTTTTCCTTCCTATAGAACAAATTCTTTCAAAAGATAAATCACCACTTTTGCCCAAAAACTAGGAGAGACCTTTTACCAATGTTGGGAAAAGTATAAAGAATTACTTAATACCTGTCCCCATCATGGCTTTGAAACATGGAGACTAGTCTCAAATTTCTATGAGGGCTTAACACCCCAAGTTAGGCAAATGGTAGAAATGATGTGTAATGGAACATTTGAGGATAAAGACCCAGAAGAGGCAATAAACAATCTTGACTTACTAGCAGAAAATGCTCAAAATTGGGACACTGCTAGTACCTGTGAGGCACTTAGCAAAAATTAAACCGCTACATCTAGTGGGGGTATTTACCATCTTAGGGAAGACCATGACCTTCAAGCCAAATTAGCATCCCTTGCTCGAAAAGTCGAAACCTTAGAAATGAAAAAGAGTGGTCAAATAAAATCTGTTCAAAAAATTGTGTGTCACATTTGTGAAACTCATGATCACTCTACTAATGATTGTTCAACTTTGCCTGCATTTAGGAAATGCCTCCATGAACAAGCCAATGTTCTAAACACGTTCAAGCGGTCAAACAATAACCCATATTCACAAAACTATAATCCTGGATGACGAAATCACCCGAATTTTAGTTGGAAGAATGACACTCAAGCACAGGCTTCACAACCACTTTTCCAACCACATCAAAATTTTCAAAATTATCAAGGTTATGCACCATATGTCCCACCTCCTAGGTAAAATCTTGAAGAAACTTTGCATACATTCATTGAAAAGTAAGAGTCTGTTAATTCTCAAAATGCTCAAACATTTGCTGATTTGAAAGATACTCTTACTAAATTTGCATCTGCAGTGAAAATTCATGAGAAAGAAAAATTTCCTTCTCAACCACAGTCAAACCCTAAAGGACAACATAACTCAAATTTATGTAGTTCAGAAAGCCAACACATGGATCAAGTTAAAGCAGTTATCACTCTTAGGAGTGGTAAAATTGTTGAAAAATAAATTTTTGAACCTCATGAGAGTAATGAATCATTCTTTAAGGGTAAGGAAATTGTTGAACCTACACCTAATGAAGAAAATACCAAACCCTCACTTCTACCCCCGTTTCCTCATACATTACGTAATACTAAAGATGAATCACAATCCTAAAATTTTTAAAATCTTCAAACAGGTAAAGTTAATATTCATTTACTGGATACTATTAAACAAGTTCCCTTTTATGCAAAAATTTTGAAGGATTTATGCACAGTAAAAAGAAAACTGAATGTGAAAAAGAACGCATTTTTAGCTGAACAAGTAAGTGCCATTCTTCAGAACAATAATGTTTTGAAATATAAAGACCCTAGTTGTCCTACAATTTCATGTATTATTGGAAGTCATAAAATTGAACAAGCCTTACTTGATCTTGGTGCTAGTGTGAATTTACTGCCGTATTCAGTTCATCAACAGCTCAATCTTGGTGAGTTAAAATCAACTTTTGTAACCCTTTTACTTGTCAATAGATCAATAAAAGTACCAAGAGGGGCAGTGGAAGATGTTTTAGTTCAAGTTGATAAATTCATATAACATGTGGATTTTATTGTCTTGGACACAGAACCTGTTAAAGGATGTAATCCGATACCTGTTATTTTAGGTCATCCATTTTTAACAACTTCTAACGCTTTGATTAATTGCAAATGGAGTAATGAAGCTTTCATTTGGAAACATGACACTTAAACTTAATGTTTTCAATATGTGTAAGCAACCATATGAAATGGAGGATGAAAGTGAAGAAGGTGAAATGATTGAAACGATTGTGAAGGATCATATTCAAAAAGGGAGTTCTACTGATCCCTTAGAAATATGTTTAATAAATTCATTTGATTCAAATATACAATTAGATCCTAAAATCTCTGACATATATTCTTTACTTGACCGTGTAGAAGTGATTAAAAATAAAGGAGGAAAACTAAAGTTTGAAGAATTGAAAAAAAAAATGAGGATAAATAGAACGAAATTTTAAAATTGGAGTTAAAACCTCTGCCTAAAGGACTGAAATATGCATTTCTTGGAGAGATACAAACTTACCCGGTGATAATCTCTTCTACACTCACAAGTGAACAAGAAGGTAAGTTGATTGAATTATTGAAAATATATAAAAATACAATTGGATGGACTTTAAAAGACATAAATGGTATTAATCATTTGATTTGCACACATAGAATATACCTAAAGGATAATGCCAAAACTTCCCAACAACCTCAAAGGAGATTAAATCCACATATGAAAGAGGTAGTGAGAGCTAAAGTTTTCAAATTACTTAAAGTATGAATAATTTATCCTATCTCAGATAGTAAGTGGGTAAGTCCTACTCAGATAGTACCAAAAAAATCTAGAATCACAGTCATTGAAAATAAAAAAGATGAGTTAATACTAACTCGAGTCTCACCTAATTGAAGGATGTGCATAGATTATAGAAAGTTGAACTCGGCCACTAGAAAATACCATTTTTCTTTACTATTCTTTGATCAAATTATAGAAAAAGTAGCAGGACATCCCTACTATTGCTTTTTAGATGGTTATTCTGGCTATTATCAAATTCCTATAGCACTAGAGGACTAAGAAAAGACTACATTCACATGCTCTTTTGGGACCTTTGCTTTTAAAAGAATACCCTTTGAACTTTGTAATGCCCCAACAACATTTCAGAGATGTATGTTAAGCATTTGTAGTGACATGATTGAGCATTATTTAAAAGTTTTCATGGATGATTTAACTGTGTTTGGAAATTCTTTTGATAATTGTCTTGAAAACTTAGAAAATGTCTTAAAAAGATGTGAAAAAAAGAGTCTTGTATTGAATTGGAAAAAAGTCATTACATGGTTACTTCTGAAATTATTTTGGGATATGTAGTATCTTCTAAAGAAATTGAAGTGGATAAGGTAAAAGTTGAACTCATTACACATTTGCTTCCACAAAAAATAGTCATAAAAGTCTGATCATTTTTAGGACATGCTAGATTCTATAGGAGGTTCATCAAAAAATTTAGTGCTATATCTAAACCTCTTTATAACTTCTTAGCAAAAGATATATTATTTAAGTGGACTCAAGAGTGTCAAAATTCGTTTGAAAAATTAATTGGCCTCTTAACATCTGCTCCTATAATATAATCTCCTGACTGATCTTTACCTTTTGAGCTCATGTGTGATGCTAGTGATTACGTTGTTGGTGTTGTATTAAGACAAAGAAAGGAAGGTAAATCCTATGTAATTTATTACGCAAGTAGAACTATAAATAGTTCATATATGAATTACACAACAACTAAAAAAGAATTACTTGCTGTAATATTTGCATTAGATAAATTTCGTTCTTACTTAATTGGCTCTTCAACTGTTGTATTTACTGACCATATTGCTGTAAGGTACTTAATGTCAAAACAGGATGCAAAACCAAAGCTGATTCGATGGATTTTATTGCTTCAAGAATTTATTAGTACTATCAAGGATAAGAAGGGAGCTTAGAATGTTGTTGCAGATCACTTATCAAGACTCGCACTAGATTCATCAACAGAAATAACTCTTATTAATGATTCTTTTCCCGATGAATTTTTATTTTCTACTGTTACAATGCCTTGGTATATTAATATTGTTAATTTTCTTGTAACAGGAGAAATGCCACCTTAATGGAATGCTCAAGACAAAAGGAAATTTTTAACTGAGGTAAGAAAGTTTTATTGAGATGATCTTTATCTCTTCAAATATTTTCGTGATCAAATATTTCGAAGATGCATACCCGACAATGAGGTAAGTAAAGTTATTGAATTTTGTCATTCTGAAGCATGTGGGGGACATTTCTCATCAAAGAAAACAGCTGCAAAAATCTTACAGTATGAATTTTATTGGCCCACTTTATGTAAAGATACACATGTATTTTATATAACTTGTGAAAATTGTCAAAAGTTGTGATCAATTTCAAAATGAAACATGATACCTTTAAACCCCATTCTTGTTATTGAAATCTTTGATTGTTGGGGAATGGATTTCATGGGACCATTTTCGTTATCATTTGGATTTACATATATCTTAGTTGCAGTAGATTATGTCTCAAAATAGATTAAGGCTATTCCATGTCAAAATAATAACCATAAAACAGTCATGAAATTTTGAAAGAAAATATCTTAAGTCGATTTGGAATCCCTCGAGCCATTATAAGTGATGTGGGTAAACATTTTTGTAATAAATCATTTGAAACATTAATGAAAAAATATGGTATTACTCATAAAGTTACCACCCCTCATCATCATCAGACAAGTGGACAAGTTGATTTAGCAAATAGGGAGATAAAACAAATTTTAGAAAAAAATTGTGACCCAAATCGTAAAGATTGGTCTTTAAGACTAAATGATGCACTGTGAGCTTATAGAACTACTTTTAAAACTTCATTGAGTATATGTCCTTATAAGATAGTTTATGAAAAACCTTGTCACTTACTTGTGGAACTTGAGCATAAAGTCTACTAGGCCATTAAAACTTTCAATGCAAATCTTGATTCTGCTAGACATATATATAAATTACAAATAAATGAACTTGAAGAATTGAGAAATGATGCATATGGGAATTCGAAAATTCATAAAACTAAAATCAAAACTTTTTATGATAAAAAAATTCAGAGAAAAACATTTGATGTTGGTCAAAAGATTTTGCTTTAGAATTCTCAACTTCACATATTCCCTGAAAAAATTAAGATCAAGATGGAGTGACCCTTTTATTGTGAAACATGTGTACCTTTATAGAATAATTAACATTGAAAATCCTAGAAATGGGAATGTGTTTAAGGTAAATGGGCAAAGACTCAAGCCGTTTCTAGAAAACCAAATTTTTCATGAAGAATTTGTGTCCCTTTTGGACCCTTGTTACGAGACCAATTAATCTTTATTTTATATATTTACATATTTAAATATATATTTATTTATTTATTTTTCTTCTAACTTTATATAATTTTTTACTTGCAGGTTAATTTAGTATTTTTGTTAAAGTTTTATTTTGCACCCCAGTTAAGTAGCGGATAACGGTACTCCGTGATATTTTAAGTCAGTTTTGTCAGTTTTTTATAATTATTAATATCTTCTCTTCTTTCCCCTTTTCTAAAAAAAAAATGGATGACATTCTAAAAAATTTAAGAAAGCTTTTTTCCTCATTGCCACAAAATTCATTGAAGAAAATTTACTAAGCAAGATATGAAAGATTGAGGTTATTAATGATTATGAATATATCTATTGATTTACGTTGGTTAATTGAAGCCAATATTCGATTGACAGGTGAATTTTCAGACTCATTAATTTCCTACATGTCTGGCTTAGGTAAAAGCTCTTTTACAAAAAAAAACGAAGAGCAAAATGATTAAACGTTTGTTACAAGTACGCACGCATGACTTGCAACACACGTTGCTGCATTTTAGGAATGATGTATGTAAATCGCAAAGATAAAATTAGGTTCATTAAGGATGGCTTGAGTAAAGAGTCTTTAGATGATATCTTATCGACTCTTGAGACGCATCCTAGTGGCTATGTGCATATTGCAATTTGTGAATTATAGGACATATTCCTTAAAGAACATGAGCGGTACAGTCTCGGAAATCTGACTTTAAAAGACCTTGTTGTCAATTTATAAGAAAATGGGATAGGAAGCCTATCCTCGACTCATAGAAGGCATTTAAGCCATTACTGGATGTAAAACCAGAGAAAGATCTGAGTCACAATCATAACTACTTGTATATATTTATTATAGCTGTTATTTTTAAATGTTTCATTTCAAACTTAAACGTCTTTTCAATAACCAACCACCTATAGTCCTTTTTGAAAATTTTACATTTTAAGTCGATAACCCATTCGACTTTTCCAGCTAACAAATTAAAAATTGGTAAAAAAGTGTTGAAAATTTTGTATTTTAGGTTAATAGCCCATGTGACTTAACTTTGCAACACCTTTTGGCTCTCTAAATACATTGCATTATTTTTGCATCTTTATACAAACTCAAAATCATTCAAGAGAGAGGGTGAGTGTAATCATGGAAGGATCATCAACTCGTAAATTCACAAAAATTTGTGTCTTTTGTGGATCCAGCCCTGGAAAAACTAGTGAGTTTGTAAAAGCAACAGAAACCCTTGGTAAGGTATTAGCTGAGTGAAATATTCATTTTATATATGGGAGAGGTAGCCTTGGATTAATGGGACGTGTGGCAACCGCTGCACAAAATAAAGGCAGTCGAGTTTTGGGTATTATACTGAAAGCTCTAGCTGTTGGAGACATTATAGGAAAAATAATTAGGGATGAGTTACAGGTATCATCAATGCATGAACGAATGTCTTTTATGCTTCGTAATGCTGATGCCTTCATAGCTCTACCTGGAGGTTTCAGAACATTAGAGGAAAGTTTTCAAATTGTCTCATGGGCACAATTGCAAATCCATAAAAAAAACCCACTGGTTTGTTAAATGTTGATGGTTTTTATAATGGGTTGTTATATTTTCTTAACTATGCGGTGGAGAAACAATTCGTATCATCTGCAGCACTATAGATCCTCATTTCTGCTTCAATTATTGATCAGTTACTCGATGAACTACAAGCTTTTATACCTCTATCTGATCCAATAATGAATCAGATAGATTGGTATACTGATAACAGTGAAAAAAAACGTAAGATAGATTTGACGCTTCGTCTGTAGCCTATCTACTTCTATGTATTTTTAAACATTTTGTGTGGCTTGTTTTATTTTGTTGTAGGTTTAATTTCCAATAAAAGATGTTTCAGGTGATATCTTCTATACTTTACCTTTTCTATATTTTGACATTGACAATGTCTCAATCTGGTTAGGGGGAGGATAGTTGATATATAATGTTAGTGTTAATTATTTTAATTTATTGTTATTATCACTTTGTTCTATAAAAAAAAATTCATGAATGATGTGAATAAAATGTTTATTTATGCATTCTTGAGACGCATTCTAGTTCTAGAATAGCAAAGTAAAGAGTACATTACTGAACTTTTGAAACACATTCTAATTGATTTATTTTTAATGTATTTTATGTTTGTTGCTTAAGTTTTTAATAACTCTTGCGTAAATAAATTTGCTTTGCTATCGATGTATGATTTCAAAATTGTTTAGTTTAAATCACTTTTTCTATCTATATTATTAAAGAATAACTTCTGAAATTATTTCTTGAGAACAATACTAAGCTTTGTGGTAAGATGGATGATTCAATATATATAGTCAAGAGAATTTCCATGTTTAAATATACATATTCATTTCTAAACTCACATATCTTTTGTGAGTAAGTGGAGAGGTTTGAAATAACAACTTACGAACTTTCATTGATTTTTTGAAATGCTTAATTTTTGTTTGGAATAACATTATTTGGGATGAGGAATGATTTGGTTGCTTAGCTGAAGGATGAAAAAAAAATTGGAAAAGTATTATGGTGATAAATTACTCTTATTTTGTAATTATTTCTTATGTCTTTAAAAAAAATAAATAAAAAGAGAGAAAAAAAGTCAATTCAATTCAATAAAGTCTTAATTCAATTTTAGAAGACTAAAGTCATTAGGAAGCAATCTTATCACTAGATTTTGTATTCGTAAGATTCGTATAAAATAATTAAAGTCTTGAAGTTAGCATGTGTCAATAATGGTTTAACTCTAAATAATTAATTTTTCTATCTTTGAATCAATGTTAGTTTGTCCATCTGTCCCTAAATGTAACTTTTTCTTGAGCGATTATCTGTTTTCCAACTCTATGAGTGAAATCCTAAGCCATTAAATAAGTTATTCACCTGTGAAGATATGGAATTGAGACTTTTACTTGAAAAACAATTTTCAAGGTTATATATGTTGTGGTTTGTGGTAAGAAGGCTTTGGCATAATTCACACACACACAAAATTTTAGAAGTTATAATTGAAATAACCTTTATAGCGATTGTGATCTTGAACTGACATTTTGTTTGAAATACTTAGGTAGTGTTCAATTTTTATTTATGCTCGAATTGCTAGGGACTAGCAATAAGCTAGTTGAGGGGTGTGATGAACACTTGAAATTACACATTTAATAAAAGTTTTATATCATTGTTTTGTATTATTAGTGTATTTAATTTTTTTAACTTAAGTATGTTTACAATATTGTACCTAATTATCTGTTAACTATTTCGTGGTAGGTTCGGTAAAATGGGCATAACTTTCTACCTAATGATCCAATTGGAGTGATTATTGATCTTGTGAAGAGCTCACTCAATGGGCTAACATATTGTATTCATAAAGTATTTAAAATTCTAGTGTTTAGAGGGTGAAAATAGTCTAGTATAGAACTGATTTGTAGTACATGCCCAGTTTGAACAGTCATCAGTATTTGGTAACTATAGCAATATGTATCTAATACGTATGAGACAACTCAATTTGGAAAGATAAAAGACTTATCTATAATTAATGCAAATTATTTTGCCACCATTCTTGACTTTTATCATCCAAGTGGTTCCTTCATAATTTGTCTCGATTTATCCATATTTTTTTTTATAAATAAGTGGCTTATTTATGTCTAAAGCATGTAATTAGAAAGTTAGAATTTAGTTCAAAATATTTGTCCTTTGTATTATCTCTTTGTAATATTATTTCTCTTGTTTACTATTAAGGCATGTTATTTCTTCTTCCATTTCTTTTCTTTTTCTTTAGTTTTATTATGGTCAAATAATTTTCTTTATACTAAGGTGAAAGGGTGAAGCTCTTGGCAAGGTAATAAAATATGTTTAACACTTATTCATGAATTTAACGCTTCATTTTTACGTTATGCAAAGTTATATATGATGTATTTATTTTATTTGTAGAATTAATATCATTTCTTCTAAAGTGGTGATTCTTAATTTATTATTGACAAACTTTATACTTTGCACAATAAATTCTTGAAACCATTTACAAGATTTGGTATATATATAACCTTTCTTGTAAAGTGAGAGTCTTGATTTATTGTAGACAAATATAAAGATTGACATAATATATACTTGAACCCATTTATAAGATTTGGTGTATAATAATTGAAAGAAATAAATACTAATCAATATATAAATGATAATGAACTTTAATTGTTATATTATCCGGTTGGAACCTCTTTTGTATGAGGATTCCTATTGAGTTATAAACAGAGTTAACTATATTTTTACTTTTATGCCAAGAGTGGATCCCCATAACCTTAACTTTTATTTGAATTGGTTAATTGATTTAATATTTGCAAACATCTTATACTGCATTAATTGTCTTAAAAGTGTTTATAATTTATAATTTTAATTCTAATTCTCTATGGATCGACCCCATTCTCACCGGGTTATTTATTACTTCGACAATCTTGCACTTGGGAATAAACTCCTATATTCTGGACGTGTCAGCCACACAAATCATGCAATAAAAATAAACACAGGTTATGTGTTTTCCACTACCAAACTTAAATTAGACATTATCCTCAATATTTAAAAATAAATTTAAAGGTAAGAGAAACTCCCTTGGTAACTGAAGTTGAAGCAATGCAGCATTGTATTCTGATGAATGTGAATGTTGTTCTCTTTACTTTCAACGCTTGCACTTGCTCATGTTGCTTTATTGAATGCTTGAATTATTGATTTTTTCCTACAAAGAAAAGAAACTAACATAACTAAAACTGAAAAAAAGCTAATAAAAATAAAATTTTGCTTGGGTTGCCTCCCAATAAGCGCTTGATTTAATGCCGTTAGCTTGGCAGAGCTTTTTCTACTCTTATAGAGGATCAAAGTCAATGGTAGAAGCATTTTTATATGTGAACTTGTTAGGCTTCATTTTTTTCGGCTTCCACATCTTCTTTATTTGATCTTGGGCAGTAATTTGTTCCTCTTTCTCCTTGTATTTCTCTGAAAAGACTTGAATATTAGACCGGTGAAGTGTCTCTTTTGTGCTCTTCTCTCCGATCCCATCGTACCACTTCTTCTTCTTCTTCTTCTTCTTCTTCTTTCTTCTCTTTCTATGCCTTAACGTCTTCTTTCTTCTCTTTCTATGCCTTAACGCCTTCTTTTTTATGTAAGAATTCGATATCTCCATGTCTTTGAGCTCTTTTGTGTTTAATGACACTACATTAATGCTGCACAGTCAAGTAATGTAATGTGCATAGGCTGATTCTGCTCTTCGTTACTAGTATTTTCTATTGTGTTGTCACTTTTTTGCACCTTAGAATATTGTTGCACTTTAATACCAGTTTCTGCACGTTCCATTATTGAGAATTCTGTACTTTTCTGAGATTCTGCACTATTTTTTGGATTGGTATGTTGCTGATTTTTTGTTTCAACACTTGTTTGACACCTCTGTAGCCTTTGAAGAAAATGAATAAGCAATCTATATGGTTGCACTTTATTTTTCAGCACTCCCTTCTCATTTATACTTGATGGTGGTGATGTGGATATATTTTCTTATAAGATTTTACCACTCCTCAAGTTGATGGCTTGGCATAACTCTATATTCTCTTTTGGATTTATCTCAGTATCGATTGGTAAAGTGCCCTAAGGTCTCCTATTAATTGCAGCAACAAATTATCCCATTTGAACCTTTAAATTCTTCAAAGACGCTGAGTGATTCTGTAACATGGCATCATTGAACTTTATAATGTCGGCTTCTTCTCTTGTGGTGGCGAAAATCTTAGGGGATTCATTGGTCTAGATGGCTCCTTTTGGTTGTAACGCCAAGAGAAGTTTGGATGATCTCTCTACCCCAGATTATAGAAGTTAGATTGTAGGTTAGGTGGTTATTGGTTAAAATTGCCCACATAATTTATTTTCATGCACTGCCCATTTATGTGGTTATCATCACAAAAGTCACATGTCACTTGTTAGATTTTGACGGCATTCAACGAATCAAATTTCTTGGCTAATAAGTTAATTTGCACTGTCAATGTATTGAATGCGTCAATCTCATGTATACCGGTGACTCTTCTAGGTGCAACTCTCTCTGCTGACCATTGGTAACTATTAGACGCCATCTCCTCTAGTAACTCATAAGCCTCATCTGTAGATTTATTCATTAAGGCTACTCCAGTAGTGGCATCTACAATAGTCCTCAAATGGCCTACTAATCCATTATAGAACGTTTGAACTAATAGCCATTTAGGGACTCCATGATGAGGACACTTCTTCAATATGTCCTTGAAGCGCTCTCATGCCTCATACAATGACTCTCCATCAATCTGACTAAACGAGGTGATGTCATTCCTCATCTTTGCTGTCATTGGTGGTGGAAAGAACTTAGCTAAAAACTTATGTGCTAAATCTTCCTACGTCGATATGGATCCTGACGGCAATGACATCAACCAAATCTTAGCTCTGTCCCTTAACGAGAAAGGGAATAATCTCAATCTGATGGCATCGTCGGAGACTCCGTTGTATTTGAAGGTATCATAAATTTCCAAAAAATTTATGATATGCATGTTAGGATCGTTATTGGGAGCTCTGCTGAACTACACAGCTTCTTTCAACATCTGAATAATATTTAGCTTGATCTCAAAGTTATTAACATTGATGGTTGATCGTCGAATATTAGACTGAACACCACTTGTAGTTAGGATAACCTATTCTTTTAAAGATCTCTGTTGTATCATAAGCTCAAACACAAAATTATTGATGTGATTGTTGTTTCCCTCCATGGTATGAACTGTCAAAGAAAAATAAAAAGAAGATCAAAGTAAAAAAGAAGAAGATAAAACAAAAATAAAAATCTGAATTAAAAGTAAGTAGCTTGGTATTAGTATTGATTTAAAGAATAGATAAAATTAGTCTCTGGCAACGGTGCCAAAAACTTGATTTATGCTATAGTAGTTAAACGCAAGTGCACGCTATCGTATCAAGTAATATGGGATTTTAAGTCCAGATATCGATCCCACAGGGACTATGCAATCTAATTCTATAAATCAAGTATTAAAATTGTATCTACTTAACTTTTATTCAGAAAACTAAAATCTGAAATTTATTTACCTAATCTAATTATCTCAATTAACTAAACAAAAACAAAGAGTAGAATTCACAAATAAAGATAATCTAAGGTTTTGACTCATCCCCTAATATTTCATTGAACTCATTAACCACTTAGTTAATCATTTAATACCAATTGATTGGCTTAGACACTAATCTTATCACAAGTCTCTGTCGATGGTCAAGTGACTATATTACGAATTCTAACAATCACCTATATGTCTATGGTAATCAAATCAAAATGTAATTCATTAAGATAAAGTCTAAATTAGACCATACATACTACTTAGGTATATGTCTATCCTAGACGGAACTCATAGTTATTACCTTATGATCATGTATCAAACTATCCTAGGCTAAACACATGAATTCCTTCATCAAGTTCATCATGGTTCCTCAATCATTCAAAATATTAGTCAGATATAATGAAACCATTAAACACAAGATAGAATGAATCAATTATAATAATTAAGTTCATAAACTAAAAATTAACATAATCCAAATCCATATTAGGCTCACATAGTCTAACCCTAGATGAACAAGTTAACCCATCACAAAACCAAAAGTATCAAACTAATTCCTAAAGATCAACAAGAAAAAGAACATAATGATAAAGAAAGAGAAGAAAAACTAATCAAAGTGACTCATTGATGTGCTTCTCCCTCAATCTTGACTTGAAGCTTGAATCTTGATCTTAGTTCTTCAATCTTTGGCTTTGATATTTGATTTTGTGTTGTGAATTCTCTCTCTAAATTTTTTCCTCTTTTCTTTATTTTTCCCTCCTCCTCCTCTCTTAAGGTTTTTGGCCTTCTATTTATAGGTATTTTTCTTTAAAATACTGTTAACAAGTTATTGTAGCAAAGTACTGTTCACTAGTTACTGTAGCAAAGTAATGTTCACCAAGTTACTGTTTACCGCCACGAGCGCCGCAGCGCTAGGTTGTGGGCACTGCGACGCTTAGCTACTAACCTGGGCGCCACAGCTCTCAGTCATGGTCGCTGCGGCGCCCAGCTCTAGTACCTCTTTCATATTTTAAGCGTAGCTTCTTCTTTTGACGTCCGATTCACATCTTATTTGTTCTTATACGTCATATTTTCCGTCGTGCATCTATTTATGATCAAAAATCCACAATTAAATAGCCAAATATTTATTATTTGGAGCAAAATACAAAAGTTGGGTACAAATCATACTAGTGCTTTTACACCCCTATTAATAGTACGAACTGTTCCATCGTACATCTTCAACTTGATGGTGCTAATACCAACAATCTCTAAGCAATGGTCATCACCCATGTGCACAGATCCTTCATAGATGGGTTTACATTTGTAAAACCAATCTCGACGAGAGGTCATATGCCATGTTGCTCCTGAATCCATTATCCAAACCTCAATGAGCTTCTTTCTATCCTTTGAAATAGTTATTGTCTCGCTGTATAAGATGTTAATATCATCAAAAGTACTTACAACACAACCCTGAGATTTTAGTGACTCATTGGTCTTTTCTACACCTTTTTTATATCAACACTCACTTTTGAAATGCCATTTCTTGCCACAGTTGTAGCAATTGATATTCTTCTTACTCATTGACTTTGATATTCCATATCTGTGACTTCTACTAGAGCTATGCTCTATTGACCTGCCTCTAGTCATCGATAAAATCTCCGCTTGCTGTGAACTAGTTACTCTGTCTTTCTTATTTTTAAGCCTGCTTTTTTTCTTCAAGAACAGAGGCTATAACATCTTTGGAAACTAGATAGTCCGTCAGGAGGTTATTTGTTAAGTTGATGATTAAATGGTCATATGAATCTGGAAGACTTTGGAGTAGAATCTTGACACGTTCATTTTGCTCAATATTATAACCCAATGAATAAAGTTGGAAAATTTAAATATTGAGAGCGTTGATATGATTAGTTACCGTAATGGATTCTGACATCCAAAGGGTGTAAAGTCTTCTTTTCAAAAAGATTTTATTGTGAAGAGACTTTAACTTGTACAAAGTTGTCAGCGTATCTCACATCTCATTTGCTGTTTTTTTCTCTGTTATGCTTAATAGAACTTCATCTGCTAATCTCAGATACAAGTTAACAATAGCATCTTCATCTATCTTTTTCCATTTTTCATCAATTATACTTGCCGGTCTGTTATCAATTGCTGCCAAATAATGGTCTTTTCTTAAGATTGCCATCATTCTCATCTTCCACATCGAGAAATTATTCTCGTTGAACTTCTCTATCTTGTACTTTGTTGTCATATTGATTGACTACGATCTGTTTCTCCATTGAACCGACTCTCACTATTTCACCGTGAACAGTACTATATACTTGAACAATACCGTATGTATAAATAGTATTATATACATAAACAGTTACACATCTGTGAATAATACCTAAGAACGAGATACCTTCACCTGAATGCTCTAATACTATTTGTTATGGATAATTATAGGTTGAAGCAGTATCTTAATTCAAAGTACAGATGAGAAACTAAAAGAAACTAATGACATATAAATTTTGCATAAAAAACTCTCAAACTAATTGAGGTAAAAACTATAGAATAAGTATAGGAAAATTTCACTATGAAAATGAGATTATAACTTCTCTCTAATTATAAAAAGAGAACAATTTTTACTCTCTCGTGAAACTATGAAGTACATCTCAATCTCACATTTCTCTCTTAATAAATAACAAGACACTAAATATAATAAAATATGAGTTTTAATTGAATTACAAGAGATTATAAATAATGGGATGATTATAAATTTTTTAAGATAATTCAAATAGTAAAAATGTGCCTCTATTTATAAGAGAGCTAAAGCTATAATACTCTTTGTAATTGCCAACTACCATCAATCTCTTACTTCATTTAATTTTTCTTTTTAACATCCATCTACCAACAACTATTAACACCATCTACATTAAAATCTTTGATTTTTTCTTTTTCTTCTCCGGTAGTGACAGCCTTCTAAAGCCAAATTTTTGTCCTTTTTTTTTCTTTCCATGCTAATTTAAAAAGAGGAGAGGCTTAGTTTAGGTTTTAAGCAAGTGAGCCATAGTTTTTTTTATTTCTCTTTTGGATCCTAAAAGATTTAACAGTCCATTTCTCTCTCTCTTTTTTTTTTAGATATGGCCCATCTCCCATCTATTGCACAATGTCAACACTACCGATATATGTGTCAATCTGGTTTCAACTCCCATTTGAAACACATGGTCGTTGATTTTCATTTTGTGCTGGATAAAGTGAAGAATGGCGACTTGCGGATTTCTCATATCTCTTCTCTAAACCAATTAGTTGATGCTTTAACAAAAACCTCTGTCACGCACGCACGCCACTGGTTTCATTGTCTTTGCTCCAAAATTTGGGGTCTCCGATGGGAGCACCATCTTGCGGGGGTATATTAGAGATAATACTGCTCCTTCAACCAAGTAGGGATCACATGCTAATTAAGCCTAATGTGATCAAATTTATATATAATTTTTGTATTTCCTGAAAATAAACTCAGCTACTTGTGTATATATGCTTACAATGAATGAACATTAACTAGCAGCTTTCGTCATCTTTTCTCCATCTTTTATATTAACATGGCCAACCTTCATAAAAAATTGTGCACTCAATATACTAGAGCTCCAGCTCAGCTCAGCACTTTTTAAATACTCTCTAATTTAAGTCGGCTTATCCGATTGACACAGTAACTAATGTTCTGTAAAGATCGATCTCTTGCCTAACATCTATCAAATTTATATAAAGACTACAAAAATAGAAATAAGATATATTGTAACGCTCAAAAAATTTAGAAACCACACTAAAGCTACTACATATTAAAATTTTGGAAGAGGAAAACCACCAAATATGCTTTCACGCAATTAAAGAAAAAAGAAGAGAGAACAAATTTTCACTAGACAGAGAGATCAACCGGAGCTCCTCTCCCCGGTGAAAACTGAAAAGAAAGGGTGCGAGAATTTTGATGCTTGGCTGGCGTACAGAGGCTTCTATAGATGGAGAGAGAGAGAGAGCTGCAGGTTATTCTGATTTTGTATCGTTTCATTTCATTTTGGATATGCCTCGATAATGGATTGCAAAGCTGGGATTTTGATTATATTGTAGTAAAAGAATCCTGCTTCTTCCAATATCTTCTTCCACTCAGACTCAGTCCTCTCTTTTGCACCCATGGTGACCATCATGATCAAATCAAATGCCAAAGCGATGCCATCAAACAGACCTTTACCATCAGGTTGAAGAACAGCATCAACAATAATCACTTTTCCAGTGTCCTCAGGTATTGCTTTCCGGCAGTTTTTCAGAATCTTGACACAACCTTCATCGCTCCAAATGTGCAGTACCCACTTCATGGAGTGGAAAAAAATAACAACAAATTATATAGCCTATTTCATCACTCTAAATCATCATGCCAAAGAGATTGGATGTAAATGAAATTGCCACATAATAGCATATTGATATTGAACAATTAAATTACTTTATATTTTTTATTTTAGTAGAACTAGTATTCTTAAAATTTTTAAAAAAAAAACTTTTATATATATGCTTTATTTGACTTTTTTTGTTTTAATTAAATTCTTATTTAATTTTTTTAGTTTATTTTGTTAGTTTTCTAAATTAATTCTTATATATTTTATTTGATTTTTTAAAAAAAAAAGATTAATTAGATTATTTATCTTAAACTTATTTAGCAATTTTATTTAAATTTTGTACATCAAATTGTGTTAAACTTAAAATGCATATAGTCCTCATTTATTAGAACAATATTAAATCAATTGTTGACAACCTACGATAACATAATTATGGTTTCCGCTCCCCCGCATCGGAAAGAAATACCACATTATATATCTTACCCTCAGGAGAACTGCATCAGTATTAGGAATGGCTTGAAACATGTCACCTGAAACATGTGTGACCCCATCATACGCCGGAGCAGTGGCGACGACATGCGGCAAATCAAAATTGATGCCGGTGATGTGTGGATATGATTTCACAATCTCAGCTATCAGCCCTCCAACCCCACCTCCCACATCTACCAATGATTTCAAGCAATCAAATCCATCTTTATAATGTACCACTACTTTCCTGGTTAAGATTTTGGGAAAAATAAGCCAATGCATCGTTGAAGACGACGTTGAAATGATCATCATCGGATGCTGCGTCAAAAATCCTACGGCCATTAGCCCTTTCAAAAGGAATGCCTCCTTCTTTGACACATTTGCTCAGGAATTGCCAAGACTTGATTTCATTCAACAATATTAATATAAGTAGATCAATTAAATACAATTTTGGGAATATAGCATCTTCCAAAAAAATGGCGAACAATCCTTTCCTTGCTGCAAATAACAGTGGTCAATTATGTATGTGATTGCGTTTACTCAATATTGGAAATAATTGTAGTAAAATATTCTTGGAAGTAATTGCAGTCAATATGTGCTACGTCATTTTTTTCTTTTCTTTGACTTGATGCTGCATCAAATCTTTATTGACAATAACTGTAATAATAATTCACGAGGTATGACTATTCTGTATTGCTTACCTTACCTGGGAGGGGGAGAGAGAGAGAGAGCATAGTTAATAACTAAAACGAAGCTGAGGATGAAGAACATTACGCCTTTTTATGGGTCGCTCCAAATCTATTTTAATTCATTCAAACTAATCAAATCAGTTTTCAATCCACATAAATGGTACTTTGAATTGGTAAATCTCCAAATGCTATTCAATCGATAATGTTGGTATTTTTTAGGTTTTAGTTCGGTTTTGTATTAAATCGAATCAATCGGTCTCGGTAGAATGAAACCGATTTATTTTATGTACAGGAGTCAATTCGGTTCAATTCAATTATTAATTCTTAGGTTCAATTTGAATTTTTATTTTTGAGTTTAGGCTAGTTGAGTTTTAAACTAGATTTGTCAAATGAGTAGTAATTTTTATGCTTAATGGCAATTGTTTTTAATATTTTAGATTTAAAATTATACAAATTAAATAGACTTTTGTATGATTAAATATTTAATTGTATTATTTTATTTTTTATTAAATTTTATTTTTAATTAATTAAAAATATATTCATGAAATCATTCAATTGAGTAAATTAAAATTTAATATTATACATTAATTAATTAATTATATTTATGAAATAAAATCATTCAATTGAGTTTCATAAAATTAAAATTGAATCTTGCACTTCAATTAATAAATTTATAGTTACAAAGAGAAATCATTCAATTGAGTTTCATAAAATTAAATTGATTAATTCTTTTGATTGTGTCAACCACAAATGAATTTCCATTACAATAGACTCCATTAAAAAAAAATTTAATGCCAACAACTTTAAATATTTCCACTTTATAATCAATTACAATTTTACAAAAAAAAAAAAGTTATAACAAATCTTAAGCCTTTAATTTGTATTTGCATGTTGATGGTGTGCACTAGAAGTATCTTGAATCTATAAAAATAATTCATAATTTATAAATAACTTTGTAAGTATAAATTAAATCTTCATATTTTATCATTGGCAGACAAGTTAATCCCACTACTCTCAAACTATCATAGCATTAACGTGCGTATCTCATTACATTGATTATGCAAAACAATATATTTACCTTGAAAGTCATTATATATAGACTTTAGACAACTTAACTCTTGTTTCATCATCTCGTAACTTCGATCTGAACTTTGTTATATGACATCTAATGATGATGGACCAGACCCGTAGGTTCAAACATACCCATAACTATCACGTTCTATCACAACAATGAATATTTGGTCTCTTGTAACTTATATTTTCTTCATCATTTGGCAATTGAAACAAATTTTTATTTAATTGACCATAAGAATATTAAAACCTACTTAAAACATTAAAGTTTAACAATTTCTTAAATATATGATTATTATAAATTTATATTACTTACAATTATTTTTGCACTATCTGAATCAGCTATACTCCCATCATATCTTAATTGAGTCTCAATAAATACACTTATGCAATCTGTCATCTTTCTTTTTTTTCTTTATCTAAAACATCATAATAAAAATAAATTTATTGTATGCAAATTAATATTAATATATGAGAATCCAAAATTTGTAAATGTGTTATGCCTATAGTGAATATGGCATTTTAATTTTTAATTTTACACATCTCACATACAAAATATACACAGCAAAATATAAAATACACATCTCATTACATTAATGAGATAAAATGGAGCTTACCCTTGAGGCACGCTTTAAATAATTCTAGTTGTGAATATGGTAGGATTGCTCAAGCTAGAATGGTAGCTTCTTTTCTCAGCGAAAATTTGAAACAACTTTTGTTTCCTTAGATATTCGACAAATACTAACTATTAGTATATATATTGCTCTTGCTTTTCTTTTGCTATATAACTTAAGAATGAATTTCAAAGGAAGAAATCACTCATTTGTATAGCAATTGTCGCCACCTACTTGGCTAATTAAATAACAATTAATGGCCAATTAAATTACAAATACTGGCCAATTTTTCATAAGCATTGCAATATTTATATTAACTACTTCATGCTTTTAAGTAGCTTGGTGGCATTTCTTAAGTTGGTCGAATCATGCAACATGATGAGTGGCCATTTACTTGTGAAATGCTAATGAATTAAGGCCACATACTTAACATAAATCATGACAAGGCAAACATAATTTACAAATAAAAATGATCGAATGACTTTTCAAATAGTGGCAAATTTCCTTTCAAAAATCATAGAATAATGGCCACCTCATGCTTAACATAAAGCATGATTTGAACAAAATAAATTTGGTGGCTTTAGGCCAAATTGGCCGAATGGTGAAGAGGCAACAATAGCTTGCCATGTGTCATGCCATTATAAATTAATGGCATGACATGTGGCAACCAATTAGAGGATGAAGATTTGCCACTTGTCAACATCTTAGATTTAACACTTAAATTCTATCAATTTTTTTAGAGATCCTAAAATAATTTTTGCTTTTCGAGATCTTCCCTGATCGAATCATTTGGATCTGGTGCACTACCCCATTATTTAACGAGTACGCTTCATAATGTGAAACTTCCTAGGTTCACACTCGTTTATCTTACAGCACTCTTCTGTAAGTCTGTAAATAATACCCTACACGCACATTATGAAAATTACAAAGCATCGTTTGAACCATATAAGTTGAGATTAATAGATATTTGTATAATCCCTCTATCATGTATATTCTAGAAGAGCGGAGACGTAGATCATCACCGTCAAGTCTCTATATGCTCAATGCTAAACTTATCTTCAGATTTATATTTCAATAGACAATATTCACAAACAGTTTTGCGATATTATTTATCCCACGAGAAACTCTTTTTTGGGTTTATTGCTTATGACCATAAGACTTTCTGAAATATAATCTTAGAGCATCAGGATATACAACTCACCTTTATGAACTAACAGATCCTATATCTACATACACCAGACTCTATAAGCATCGAACTATATCCAATGACACCTAGCAGTCAGACTATGAAAGGTCTCTAACATGTGTGGAACAAAAGTATGGTAAATCACTTATAAGCCCACCGTAGTGCTTAGGTCAAGGGACCACAAAAACTACTCAACTCGAGAGAATCCTGAATTGACGATTATATGGGATGTCTATTGAATATCATCATTGAGTCTGTTCAGTACCTAGTTCTCACTTAATACCTATATGCCTATACGAGCTTCCACTTAGCTCATGGTTTGCTAAGACTAACCATCTGAACCATCCAAATATAGACATACACTAATTTATATATGATAAAGTCTTCACCGACAAACCTGCATCAGTGAATATAGATAAAGAACATAAAGTTTGAGAATATACTTGCACATTGACATTTTTAGCACTATTTATAATTCCTTACAACTATATTATTACTAATATATCTCTAAGTCTTTGTCCCATTTCAGACAAAGTTCTAACTCTTTAGATTTTATTAACTCTTATAACCTGTTAACTCTTAGCAATTATAACTTTTAGCAATCATAACTCTTAGCTCTGGTCTAAACTCTTTTAGATTATATCTGAACTCTTTTAAATCATATAATATTTGAAACGTTACAAGCATCTTACCATACATATAATTAAATATTAACAATTTTATTCAAAATATTTATTGTATAAATATTAAATAATTAATATTCATACAATATTAAAATGATATAATATCTTCATTTATCAAACCCCCTCATTCACTAAACATATCAGTTCCAAAATTCATACACCCAAGCTTCAAGCAATTATTAATTCAATAAAACTCCTTACTCAAGATCATTAAGTCATAAAAATATCATTAGCATATTCTCTTATTAGCAAATGAAGTTCAGCCAGTTCTAAGAAGTGAAGATACTTGCATTAACTTAAGGTGATAACTTCATTTAAGGTTCAGTTTTACAACCACATCAAAATAGTTTTTGAGCACGGGGAACTTAAGGTAGAGGATCTATTTCTATTAGTAATGCATAGACTTATGTATCGAGAACAAATCATAACTTATAAAAGAGTCAAACAAGATGACCCCATACTCAAGATCGAGTTTTTGTCTTGACCCATCAAAAGGCACAAGCTACATTAAATATTGTCTTGGGTATGTTGACTATCGTTGGCCATAAGACTCATATTCTTATTTACCCAGTTTCACTCATTCTTTTGTTATAAGGAATTTCTTCATACATGCGAATGTGGAGTTAAAACCATTATATTGCAATCTAATAGTAGCCACACCTACTGAGGAATCATTATTAGCAAATAATGTATTTTGTGGTAGCAAAGTTAAAGATGAAAGTTATGAGTTTAAAGAAAACTTAATTTTACTTGATATTTAGGATTTTGATGCCATATTAAGGATGGATTAGCTTGCTAATCATCATGTCTTTATAGTTTTTTTTTAAAAATGGGTAGTGTTTAAGAAGCTTTGGGAACTTAAGGTTTTGTTCTATAGAGAGCATCGTATTGTTTCTTCTTGCATTATATTAGCTATGTCTACTAAACGTCTACTTAGAAAAATATGCATAAATTATTTACCACATGTGATTGATAACGAGATTAATGAAGTGAATTTAAGGGATATTCCAATGGTACATGATTTTTTAGACATATTTCTAAAAGACCTTCTCGAGTTTTTGATAGACAGAGAGATCGAGTTTAGTATGAATCTTGTACTAAGGACTACATATATTTCTATTGCACCTTATAGGATGTCTTTAGCAGAGTTGAAGGAGTTAAAGGATCAGTTACAAGAGTTAGTAGATACTGATTTTATTAGACCGAGTATATCCCCTTAAGGCGCACCAATTCTATTTGTGAAGAAGAAAGATGGGTATAACCAAAAATGTGCTCCGTATAGCACTTTATGTTGACCATTTGAGAATTTCTGCAAGAATCTTTATAAGAAATTTGGTTTCCAAGTTGATGAGCTGATAGAAGGTTACTATTCTGCTGACCGACATGGTTATTAGATGTTTTTGGACTTTGACTCCAATTAGGTGTACAAAACTGCACACACAAGAGGTGTATCAATTGTGTTGCAAATACCTTGTAACTTTCCTTCAAATGTTCACAGTAATTTATTAGTTTAAATAATTTTTTGGCTATTTTAAGAACCTCCAATATATGATTCAATGTCTATAATCTATTTTATAATGCTGAGAAAGTTTACTTTGTGTGAGTAAAAAGAAACTATATATTTGAGATGAATTTTCACTTTCTTAGTCAAAAAAAATTTTGCGGAGAGATTGAGTTGAGATAACATGAAATTACAATTGTTCTATTTGTTATGACGACGACATTTATTTGCATTAAACCATAACTTTTCTTTATAGATTTCTAGTGTTGTGAATTTTTTGTGTAGACTTAAGAAATTCTTATCGCTTGTGGAAGTCTCACACTAAAAAATAACCCAAAAAAAGAGTAAAGATCACACAAATAAGGAGAAAATTAATCACATACCAAAGAAAGTAAACACCAATATATGTGGTTCAACAAAATCACCTACATCCACAGTGGATCAAGGATCCTAACTTCTTTTATTCTAATTATTTTGTATCCAAAGAACCCCACAAGAGATTACAAAGAATACCCAAATATCCAAGCGCCTAAAATCTATACCATAGTTTCTTGTATATTCAAATCACTCAAGTATGCCATAAGCTCTCTATTCTCTCCCTTGTTGCTTTTAATGCTTGATATCAATTATAAGGAGTTAAAATGGTATATATAGTGTTAATATGAACCTTAGAAACCCCAACTTAGTTGAAATAAGAGTCCTTACTTGTAGGAGTCTAAATCTCACTTTAAAAAGTTAATTGTGCCAAAATAGAAAATACCCTTAAGTTGTCACATGAACCGTACTTGCATACTGACTCTTTATTGATCTCTAATTTAAAATTAAAACTGATACTTGATTTTGATTCACCAATTTTCAATATTCGACTAATCTAATTAATCATTTTTTTTTAAATTTTGTATCATTGATTAAAATGTAAGATATTATAGGACCTACTAGTAGTAACCAGTATTCATAATCGATAAGAATAAGTATTTATATACATATAAATATACATATTTTATTTGTATGTGGGTGATACTTGATTTATGTATTGTTATTAGTAGTGTTTGTATAGATTAAAGACATACTATTAGTATTGAATTTATTTGCAAGACTTTAGATTTATTTTAGGATCAAATTATAATACTTTAAAAGTTTTAGGGGCTAATTCATAAATACTAAAAATTAGCCTCTTACTATAAAAATACACATTTGAAACCCTAATTCACTCATGTTAGTCGAGTTACCTCTTTTAGAGTGAGAAAAGAGAGAAAAAATGGGAGAGAAAGAGAAGAAGAAGAAGAAGAAGAAGAAACTTGGAATTTAAGCTTTAAGAGGTATATTATAACCCTTTCTTAGTTTCTTGGTGTTAAATTAGTTAATTCCTTTAAGTTTTAATTTTTGAAAATATTTACAATTGAGGATTTGATGTGTATTTCATAAGATATTGTGAGAATTGATGATGATCTATGTAGATAGCTTAATAAATCATGATGAATTGTAGAATTTCTACTTGATAGTCTTTTGATCCAAGAATTTTATAAATTGTTGTGATTCGATTCTGATTTTTAATTTTGAATATATGAAATTAGATATGTTTATAATCATTTGAGACTTTGAATCGATTGAAAATTGCAGAAATTGAATTTGTGGTGAATTTACCAAAATGACTCTGAAATTCTAGAAATTTTGTATTAACAGTATGATATAGTGACAAACAATTTTTTATCTACTTAATGATCTTCAAAAATTACGAATTTATGGAATATGATAAGTTTATATGTCTAATATAATATACTCAGAATTGAGAATTTAGATCAATGTGATTAAATTATTATGATTTTCTAAAGAGTGTCAACTCATTGTAGTATTTGATTAACAGATTTTTAAAGTTATAGAATAAAATAGTTTTAAAATACTTTTGGCAGTGATTTTGAAGTGAAATATTTATCATGAATTGAAATATGAGTCAAGAGTATTTTTGTGATAGTTTTATAATTTTTGAGTTAGTATATGATTTTATAAAATTAGGAGATTGAATACTATTTAATAAATATCTTAATCCTGTTAGGATAATAGTTTGGATTTGATGGTGTTTATGGAATAGATTGTGTAGGAATTATGATATAATATTCATACATAAGAAGGATATATGAGTCAAGAATTATATATTCTGATTTTGGAGTAATTGGACATCATTTGATATATAAGAAAATTTTGTTAAGTGTAAGTGGTCAGAATGACAAGTTTTGAGAAACTAAGTAATTAAACCAATTTGATGTGATAAGTGCAATATGTATAATTTTATAAGCTATTTAAAATTTTTTGTGTGAATTGTGAGGCTTATAAAATGATTAATCTCTATTAATAGGTTAAGGAGATTTAAGTCTTGTACCTGAAAGTGCTAAGAGATAAGTATACTAGACCTTTTACTGAAATCACAATAAGCATAGTAATTGTTTATGTATAATTTTGTAAATGTGCTTAAAAATATGTTTATGTTATGCTAAAGTATATTTGATATGAAATGTGAAAGACATATGTTTATGAATGTGAGCATTGACATTAAGCATGGACATACATATATTTTTGAAAGTGAGCTTTCAAAATAAAATGTGTTTAACAAAGAAAGCTTTTGAAGTGTAATATGTCCATGAGAAATATTTTGTGTTTTGAGGATGATTGAACTCACTGTTGACTTAGTAGGTACCTTATGTGATTTGTGCAGCCTTTATGTGTGGCCTTTCTTTTGGGATTGGTATATGTTATGTGTTCCGTATGTAGGGAGGATCCTATTGGTACCTAAAGGAAGTTCGAGTCATCACATTCATATGGTGGCGTATTGGTGCATGTGAGAGGATTCACCGATGATCAGGGTGAGGGTTTAGCTCTTACCTTTGGGCATGAGCATTATATATGTGTAATTTAAACCTCACTTGTACTATTCCTCTCATACGGTATGTCACCTACGAGTAACATTTGACTCATTATATGATATGTGATATGAAAGTCCTACTAAGTAGTAGTTAAGTGATAGTATTCCTATTATATGTTTTGAAAGAATGTGTAAGTGCTTACCTGACATGTGATTTAATAAGATTATAATTTTGATTTATCACAGCATATCATACATATGCATTGTGTACATATATGTATTTGTATTTGATATATGAAAAACTAGTATGCTTACTGAGTTTTATACTCATTATAGTTTATGGTGATTTCAGGTAAATAAGGTATATGTGTGCTTAGCAGATTTAGTAAGGCTTCTGCTGTTCCTTGGGTTCCCTAAGTTGCTAGGTTGCTAAGTGTTTCATTTGGAGACACGTGGGATAAAATATTTAATTTATCTCTATTGAATAAATACTTATGTATTAGTTTATTGTATATGGTTGGATTTGGTTTAAGTTTCACCAAGTGTAGTTATTAGTTAATTTTAAATAAGAATTTGCAATGAATATATTCTGGACTTCTGGTAATAAAGTTGTTGCTACTGGTGACGTAGTAGAGTGTTAATCTCTAAGAAAACTCTGCATATCTTCGGTTTACTAATTGTTCCAGTCATAATTTAATTATTATAATTCTGAAAGAAATTAAAATAAATGTAAGTTATTTCATGTTTCAAATTTTTTGGGTTTAGGACGTGACACTATTAATATGCAATTAGAGAATTATCAAGACAATACGATATATGTATACTAATGAATGCCTAGACTTAACTATTTTCTTTTTGAGAAGAGACAAAATTTAAGCCTTATATTAAGAGATTATCCTTGTAATTTGAGATCATTGCCCTTATTAAAGATAGAGAATATTATCCTCGTACAGAAGGATAAAAATTCTCACACAGGAAGAACAAAACAGTTCTTTACACAAGAGAAACAAAATACATTACCACATCACTTACTGTATTCTCCACTGGTTATAACAATTAACATATTCTAGTCTTCAACCATTCGCCAACATAAAAAATAACCCAAAATCGCACTCAAAATACAAATCAGGCTCGAGATGACGAGGGAGCTTTTCTGCTTGGATGACAGTACATAAAATTTGAAGGCCACCGGGATTTGCTTTCCCTCTAATTAAAAGGCTGAATGGCATCTATCGGTGAGCAGTGCTTGCTCGGGAGGTAGTTCACACTTGTTGGCAGTAGTTTGCAAAAGCAGCAGGTGATGGAAACTTACTGGAGAAGAGCATAGGTGGCAACACCCAACGAAGGTTCGGATAAGGCTAGCAAAACCTTGACAAAGGCCAATGAAGCTCGATGAAGATATGTAGCAACAGGGGGAAGTCTTGGCTGAGTCTCAACTACTTTTTTGTTTTTTTACTCAAGTCGAGACATTAAAATGGAACGGAAACATACTAGAAAAATTATTTTAAAAAATAGAAAAGGAGAAGAAAAAAATGACTAGAGAAAGAAGGACAACCATGAAAAAGGGAGTGTGCAAAAGGCCCCTTTTTAGTGGAGATGAAAAAAATTTAACGGTGTCAATTAGAATTTTTTATTTCAAGAGTTTAGAGAATTTGTTGCAAATTAGAAATTACTTTTAACTTTAACATGATTCTAATTAATCATATTAAACATAGAATTTGGTACGAGTCTTTGAACGATAAAAATAAAAAAATAAAATTAAAGTTCAAGGTTCTTATTTAATTTTTCTATTCGATTGACTATATTTTAGATTTGAAAAAAATCAAAGTATAGATTTTTGTTAAGTTAATTTAATTTATTTTTTTATAAATTCAATCCTGAATTTGTAATGCAAATTTAAAATATTAAAAGTAATTATAATAGTTTTTAATAAATAGATAATTAATTAACTTAATATAAATTTTGTATTAGCAAAACTCTAAATGAAACAGTAATATTAAAAACGGGGCATAAAGACAGCGAATACTGAAAAAAAAACAAGGAGAAAAAAATAATAATAAAACTCAATGGCGTGTACGATAAGTACTCCCAGATAAGCAGCCAGCTAAACCGAAACGGCAAAACCTTACAAATCAACAAAAATAAAACAGAAACCACAAATTAGAATGTGGAAACCGTTGATGACTTGGGTTCAAAGATTTTGTTCCTCGGGCATCTCCGACGCTCTTAAAACCTAGATCCAATTTAGGTTTTCCTGCACTTTTTATCTTAATTTCTCTTTTCTTTACTGTTTGTGGGCAGTTAGAAATGGCAAGAGTAGTGAGGAGTTGCATACAATCAGTACTGAAGCTGGTGAATTCAGTGATAGGAATGGTGGGTATTGCTACGGTAATGTATGGACTGTGGTTAATTAGAGTTTGGCAGAGACAGATGGGTAATTTTCCCTTTGCAGATGACCATCCAGCTCCATGGTATGCTTCATTTTTCTTAATTATTGGCGATTTTCATATGTGGGTATGTTTTGTTTTTGAGATTATACTGCAGAATTGGTATTTTTTATCGTGTTATGCTGACTGGAAATAGAGAAAAAGAATTAATTTTTGTTTTGGAATTGGCATCTGTGTTTTGTTAGGTTGCTAAAAGAATGAATTAAGATAGAAGGAATTTGAATAACTTGTCTTGAATCTTCATTATTTGAAGTTGAGAAGTGTATATAAGAAGTTAGGACTGGATGAATTTAGAACTTATGTTAGGATTGGATGAATTTATAATTTATCATTTTCCCTAGCATTCTTAGCAAACAAATGGTGGTTTTGTGTCTCTATGTTTTCCACTGGCTTTCACAGTTCATTTATGGTGAGAAAAGTTAAGGGATTTAAGGTAGTATTAGCTGGTTTCTGGTTATTCAAGTTTACTGCTTTTGTTTTGAGTGCACTAAATTTTGTCATCTGATAAAAGCTGCATAAGGGAAGAGGTAGTGGGTCAAAGTGAAGGCTTTTTAAAGGTCCTTTTAGGCATACTTTGCCTACAAGGTGGAACCCTTTTCAATGGTTATATTCTTCTAGGTTGAACCTTTTCTTCTGTACATACTTTATTTGAAGGAGGTTTTTTTCATCATTTTTTAATTTGTCCTAAATAGTGATTGTAAGAAAATGAACTTCATTGTTATTTTTGTTCTTGTTAAACATATCACAGGTTCATTTACACTTTCCTTGGTCTTGGGGTTGCTTTGTGTGTGATAACATGCTCGGGCCATATTGCTGCAGAAACTGCTAATGGTTGCTGCCTTTATTTAGTATCCTTCTCCTGAATATTAACAATGATGGTGTTTATACGAGTAAAAGTCCAGCAGCTTTCGCCACAATTAATGATGGTGTTGTATCACTAACTATGGGAAGTTCTCACCTCCATTACTACGTTGAGATTTCAGTGTCTAATATGTGTGCTGTGACTGCTTAATTGCTTTTTAATAATGTTTACATGTTTAAATTTACATTTTGTTTTTGAAGATTTTGCTCTTGGCAGTTGACCTATTTGTGGTAAATAATTCGAGTGTGCTATTTCAGAAAGTTTGCTATTTTAAGATAACATAAATAAATTTCTTGTATACAAATTTTAAGCTATCGTGGCTGTAGCTTCACTGGAAGTATACTTACTAGACTATGACTTACTGAGTTAGTTGTTGACCTTAATTCGGTACAGTATATGTTGTTTGTCTTTTTACTCCTTATGCTGGAGGCCGGAGTGGCTGCTGATGTATTTTTGAACCGTGACTGGGAGGAGGTATATTCTATATTTAAGAACTCATTTATCTGACTTTTATGTGATCTTTCATGAGTTTAGGATTCAATTATTTGAATACTTTTTCTTCTTTTTTTTTTAACCTTTTGGACCATATATGTGAGAACCTTTTCAATGTACTCCTACTTGGCTCCAGGACTTCCCGGATGATCCCAGTGGAGGTTTTACTAAATTCAAAGATTTCATCAGGTCAAACTTTCGGCTGTGCAAATGGATAGGCTTGTTAATTGTCTTTGTACAGGTATCTTCCTCCCACCCTCTGTCCAATCCCTATGTTAATGTGTGGTTGAAAAATTATTTATATGGTTAGTCTCAGCTTTTAATTTTAACTGGAATTTGCAATCCTCCAGTAAAGTTTGAATACTTTTATGTGGTCATATTGTATAAAAACTAACAACATGAAAGCTGTGGGGATATATTAATTCTGAAAGAGTGTCTTTAGGTTTGAGCTCCCCCAATGCTTTGCTTCCTCCCTGATCTGTTTTCCACTGATTGTGTTTGTTTCTGTTACATTTGTATCCATTTCGGGGATCATAGTAGTTCCACAGGTGTATTTCATGGAAATAGATAGTAACAAGTTTTATGTGCGACAAATGAGGATATTCGATTTTGAATGCCATCATTCTTTTATTTCTTGCTTATTTTCCAGACTTATTGTCACCACCTTTGCGGCCAGCTATATGTCCTGTATTTAGAGAGATCATAGATTCAACCTGCAGGGGAGATTAGAGTGGGGAAGGGTGGGGCCTATCACTCATGTTGTTACCTTGGCTAAGAAAAAGAAAATGTTTCTGTCTTGAGGATTTAAAGTAAAGAGTTATTCATTTTACTGAATTGAGTTTCCTTTTTAATCTTTTTGGTCTCATATGGCTGATCATCCATGCCTGTCATTTGCAGGGACTTTCCTTTTTATTGGCAGTGATACTTAAAGCTCTTGGACCACATCGATATTACGATAGTGATGATGATTATACTCCTGACAGGGTTCCACTTCTTACGAATGCTGCTCATCCACCTACCTATGTCATTGGTGATCCTGTTTATGGACCCAAAACTGATGCATGGATTATGAGGATTAATGAGAAGGTAGAAATACAATCTTTTCACTTACCATGCTGCTCACAACAGGTGTATATTTTGTTAGATTGCATGCTTTCATCGAATTTATCACAGCGCCAGCTATCATTGATTGTCATTCTCTGTTGTTCATGTCTTCAACTGAACATATCACTAAATTTGACTAGTATAACTATAGATCTTCATGGTGAATGACAAGCCATAGCAAGCCAACTCATTTCATGGCTGATGCTCAGCTTTCTGGGTATATTGCATTTGGATATTTTTAGAGTAATGCTGTACATTCCAAATCATATCCCAAAATTCACACCCCAAATGTTGTGACATTTGACATGGTACTCATCAAGTGAGTGTTAAGGTTTCAAAATTTCCAACATAATTTATGACACTATCTCACTATTCACTTAATGATTGCCTCATCATTTGGGATGCAAATTTTGGGATACACTTTAGAATATCTAGCATTACTCACATTTTTATCCTGTATGATATTTAAGCCAGCCTATTTAGTGAATGCTCATAATAAAGAGTATAGGTTTAAATCATTCTGTAGGCAGAAGCTAATTGTTGTTGAAATTGACTTTGTTAAATAGTTGAATCTTCCACAGTTGCCCAAACAGATAGAATAAATCACGCAAGGCTTTGTAAGCAGAGTCTTTCTTTATCCCCTTTGCTTCTTTATGATGTACTACTCTTTTCCTGCTTTTTCTACCTTAATAGGCAAACAGGTGAGGTGATTCGCATCAAATGATTCTTCACACTCAGATGTATAGGAAATGCGGAGAGGCAGCAAAAAGCCTCATTACTTAACCTTCCACCAGTCCAAATGATATCAAAGGTTGAAGATTGATAAGCTTCTGACCAATTTAGAACTGGTGAAATTATCGTCTTTTGTGTATACTGCTGAAATGACGCTGTGAATTTTAAATGATGAAATAACATATTTTATCTGAAACCTGAACTCTATTCTTTGATTATCTTATCTTCTGTAGTATGTACCGGCTACAATTTGATTCTCTGCCTAACTTCAGTGATTACGTTTCATTAGTTTGTAGTGAAAAGAGAGAGATAATGTTAAAAACTGAAGCAGTTGTTAACCTATATGGAACTTTGTTGGAGCAGCTTGTTACTGTTGGACAATTATTTTATGTTTGTGAGGAAGTACAAATATTCCTTCAAAATTTTCAAGGTGAAATTAGTATTAAAAGAAGCAGTGTCCCACATGCAGTGACCAGCAAAAAGACGCGAACCGCATAATCTTTTCACTTCTAAATTTGCTTCCTATACATGCTGTGATTGTCAAACACCGATTGCTTTGGCATGAAGCTACGCACAAGTGCTTTTCCAGAAGTGCCTTTTGATGCTTTTGTTAGTGATTCTTTTATTCGAGTCAAAAGCACTTGTAACCTCGATCAAATGAGAATATGATTATCTTATCTACTTTAGTACTTTCCATGACCAAAGAGTACCATGCCTAGATATCAAAGCAAAGCACTTTTGTTCACGTTACAACAATGCATTCAAGATATTCAATTAGCACGCCTTTCAGTTATTCATATAAATCCCCAAAACGGAAGCACAATGCAAAGCAGCATGTGCAAACCAACTCAACGAAGAACCAAATTTACTAAGTATAAATTGTGGTTCTTTTATTGTGAGGATTTTGTCCCTCTCATAGAGAGGGCTGGCCTCTTCTGCCTTTATGAGAGGGCTGGCCTCTCCTGTAATGGAGGCAAAGATCTTCATTTTTAATCAGGGCAAAGATCCTTTATTAAGAGAGTAAATAATTTTTTAATAAGAGAGTAGTTGGTCTCGATAGAGCCTTATTAAGACTCTGTATTGATATTTACTTTATCTCTCTTCTTAAAAAGAGTTTTAAGTATGAACGTTAATTCGTAATTATAAATTGTGTCGTCTCGATAATTCTTTATTTTTTATAACAGTAAATCTTATAATATTATTGGTTTTTTTATCAATGATATTGACAATTCAAAAAAGAAAATTACTAAAGAGCAGAGCTGGGCTACCTTTTTTTTCTCTTTCCCCTTGATTCTGATTTCCTTTTTGTAAAGCATGATTCAGGTACTCACCCATGTGTCATCTTATTTGAATATAATATCAACTTTCAATAAAGATAATTAGTTGGTTTTGGTTATAATAATGAAGACAGTTTTGTGCTATTAGCTGAATGGATTCACTTTGTATCTTCTTCTTCAACTGTAGCCCCTTTAACTAACAGATATTCATACGTTGTTTTATTTAATCTCAACTTTAAAGCATTCTTTTCATAAGGGATCGTGCGTTTTTGTGTTGCATTATAGAACGTAAAATAATTTTCATCCGTTTTTCTTTAAAAAGGGCTGTTTGCCTCGAAGCTTAGTTTAGTTTAGTCAAAGAAATAATGCTCTTTTATTTTATGAAGATATCATTGAAATCTTCTTTGCACTAACCGTTTTATTTGTTCGATGCATTGTCTCTAAGCTTTATGATTGTATTGATATATTATTAACATGGGTTGGCCACTAGTCATATAACGATAATAGATGATTTAATAAGTTTGTCGTTTTAATTTGATTTTAATCATGATCATACCCTAGCCTGCAACAAATAAACAAATAAATAAATACCCATATAATACTATTATGCTGGGTAGGTTATGCGCATGATTTTCCCAAAGCCTCTAAAGGAAGTGTTGGAGTCGCACACAACTTGCGGGAATGGAGTAATTGGTTTGGTTTCAGAAATAGTTTTGTATAATTTTGATCTTTGGACCATAAATAATATAGTGGTACACGTATAATTTATGTCCATTACACTAAGAAACAAATAGTTAGAAAGTGATAGACAAGCAAATCAGAATTGTTTTGATCTTGTTTAAGGTCTTTTTGATGCTCAAATCAGTAATAGAAAGCTAAAGAGTATGTGAAATGATTGGTTATAAAGATATAAGTTCCTAAATTAATTAAATTAAACTTTAATAAGAGGTATATATGCATGCATGCATGCATGCAAAGAATATACTGTAAAATGATCGATTAATTTTAGAGTGAGTTACAAGTTACAATTCATTCATTAAGGTCGAGACCGTTAAAATCAGTCAATAGAGAATTAACTTCGTTGAAAATTTCATGAATTATTATTATAAGCAATAATGTATGTAGTGAGTGATGTGACAATGCGGCCATATTGATGTCCCGTTATGATTATGAAGAAACTGTGGCTGAAATGTATTAAATGGGCGATGGTTGAAGCAGGAAAGTCATCTTGCATTCTTGCTTTCAGACAGATGAAGAAGGATTCTCTCTCTATGGAAATTTGAAATGATTTTCCTACTATTTAAGTAGCAGAAACTTGATGGGATTCCATTAAATTTATCATCTTCTTGTAGAAATTGATGGAGCCTTGGATCAGTCGTCACATAGAATCCAGCGCTTTAGAAATTAGAACACAAACAAACAAGCGAATTCAAGAACTTCACTTTCGTATAGTCTTCGAAATCTGCTTTCTCCACCAATTAGGGTAGCTTTTCCTCACTTTTTCTGGGTCATTTTCGGCTCCGGTGCTTGATTTAAGGTCTTATTTCTTAAAGTCTAAATTAATGGGCACAAAACGTTAGTGGGTATAGCAATATCATTAGTGTAAATTAATACAACTCCTTTTTTCTGTTCTAGCATTAACATTAAAAATGCGAAACAATTGAAACTGGAATTTGTGTGTTGTTTAGAAATATGACAAGAGCAAGTCATGTGACACCAGAGCAGTGCACGGTTACTGTTATCATTGTTTATTAAATGGGGCTGTCCCGTCCACGTGTGGGATGGATAAGGGGCACAATACTAGACGGGACAGGATTTGCCATCCGATCTCGGCCACTTTAGGCCAATAGTTCGTTACTTGTAACCTGCATTCTCCCTCTAGGGTTCCCACTTCATTGAATTTTTTCCACCCACTTATGTCCCTAGAAATTTAATAATTTTAGACAGTATAAATGCACGTATAATAACTCATTTGAAGTTGTCAAGTCAATGAAAAAACCCTAGCATTTTTTTCTCCAAGTTCTCTCACAAAACAAGCAGTTGCCACACCATTTTCTTCCTTGTCAGAAAGGTCCCTTTCTAGCAAATGAAATTTCTTCCTCTCTCTCTCCCGTTCTTAGCCTATTATATCTTTTTTCTTCTTTTCTTTTTTAGGATTTTGTCTCTCTTTTCTATTTTCTTTTATTTTGACTGATTTTTGCTTTATTTCGACAGTCGTTGGCCATTAATAACATTAGGATCTCTCGACCAACAGTCGCCATACAGATGTCGTGGCTGCACCATTAATTGTCGTTGGCCCCTAAGTCCCTGACAATCTTTTTGACTTTCTCCATATGTTTATGCCCCTGACCGATATTTTTTTAATTATTGATAAGTCTCTTTAGTGTTACGTTCTAAATATTTTTAAATATTTTTTTAAGTACTTGATGTGCGATTAAATTTTTTGGAGGCCTCTTGAACTATGGAGTGTTACGTGAATTAAAATTTTTAGAAGGTCCGTTGATTAGAATGAAGAACCGGGTCAAACTCATTACTTATTAGAGTAGTTCACCTTAATTAGAACTCTAATTAAGGTAGAATAGCATATAGGAATATTCTAGAGCATACTTATCCATCTATAAGAGATATAATGGCATCTAAGAATATTCTAGAGCATACTTATCCATCTTGTATATACACCGTTAGATTGCTTAGATCTCAGCCATTGATTGTATAGGGCTGCTACTATAAAAGGGGGAGACCCTCACTTGTATTTTTCATCTCATAGTTTTGTATTCTCTTCAGCAATATAAGAGAGCATTCGTTCAAACACTTGGCGTGCTTATTCTTTCTTCTCTTTGTGTAGTTTTCTAGGCTGCTTAGCACGCAACGCGTCTAAGGCCGCACAGTCTCGAAAAACAGTCCGTGACAGTTGGTATCAGAGCAGGTTCAGTTCAGAGATGGAGAAAGACGGCGTACCATCAGATTTGACTGAAGAGAGGGGTCGGAACCCCAAAGCTAAGAAGCACGGCGTGGCGTCTCGCGAGAAATCAGCAGATCCAGGTCAGGATGTGGGGGGTATGGTGAGAGCACTCAGCGGCGCTATCAGGAAGGTGGCAGATCGCCTTGGAGAGCTGGAGCAGCAAGTAAAGAAGATCGAGGGGGGCCTCGACGCTCAAGGAGACGAGCTGCGCACCCTCATCAACACATCCATCGAGGCTTACGCCGATAAGCAGCGAGACTGGGTTAAAGCTTTTCAGGAGAGCGTCCTCACCACAATGGACAGTATTCAGGCCCAAGTATGGGAGCTACACCGTGGGCTCGAATCTGTCAAGGAGGATGTGGTGCTGTGCAAGCGGGCGGTGGCGAACGGGTCTGTTGCCGCTCAAGTAACGGTGTTTACACCGAGAGTCGATGCTCTTAAGCCCAAGGAGTTCAGCGAGAAGCGGAATGCCAAGGAGCTCGACAATTACTTCTGGCAGATGGAGAGATACTTCGACGCCCTAGGCGTACGGGATGAGGATAAGGTAAACACCGCGACCCTATATCTCTCTGATCATGCAATTCTGTGGTGGCGTAGGAAGAGCGAGGAAATTCGCAAGGGTACCTGCACCATCAATACCTGGACAGAGTTGCAGCAGGAGCTGAAACGCTAATTCTATCCGAAGAATGTGGCGCACAACGCTAGGAAGCGTCTAAAGGAGTTGAGACAGAACAAGTCGATTGGCGAGTACGTTGAGGAGTACTCTCTGCTGATGTTGCAGATCCCCAATATGAGTGAAGAAGACTTGCTGTTCAACTTCCTTGATGGATTACAGACATGGGCGTCCAATGAGCTGAGGCGGCGTGGAGTGCAAAACATATCCGACGCCCTTACATTGGCGGAAACGCTCACTGATTACCACAAGGGTGATGCAGGGAAGTCCAAGAATTCGAAGCCCAATCACAACAAAGGTGGGGGAACCAGGGAGTCTCAACCTCCGCAGGATAAGGAGGGGAAAGGTAAACCACCCACATGGAGAGAGCAGAAGCGCAACGGCGGGAGAAAGCCGAGATCTAGCTGCTTCCTTTGCGACGGGGATCATTGGGTGAAGGACTGTCCAAAGAAGAAGGCTATCAACGCGATGTTGGAGACTCAACAAGCGGGCGAACAGGGACAATTGGGATGCTTGCAGTTGCTCAATGCCAAGTGGGCAGCCCGCGCGCCAGCAGGAAAGGCGCTGATGTATGTTGAAGCCTATATTAACGGGAAGAGGACTCAAGCGCTAGTAGATACTGGAACTACGCACAACTTTATGAAGTATGCGGAAACAGTACGCTTGGGCCTCAAGGTGGAGAAGGGGATTGGCTACCTCAAGACCGTGAACGCTGCAATTAAACCACTGGATGGTGTCATTCGTGGAGTTGAAATGAGCCTCGAAAAATAGAGCGGTAAGGTAAACTTTTCAGTAGCTCCTCTTGATGATTTTGATGCTGTTCTTGGTCTGGATTTTCTGCGGTAGTTTAATGTGGTGCCACTTCCCCGACACAACTATGTATGCATCCTAGAGGGAGGACCATGCATGGTGCCGACAGTAAACAAGCAGACAAGTGGGCAATCCGAGCCTAACGCCCACACTACTCTCCTGTCCGCCATGCAACTGAAGAAAGGAGCTAAGCGGGGAGAAGAGACATACCTCGCCACGATATGGGAGGCAGATGATGAGGCGTACGGGGGCGAAGAGGGGCTGCCAGCAGAGATCACGAAAGTGCTCAAGCAGCACCAGGACGTGATGCCAGCAGCACTACCACAGAAATTACCACTAAGAGGGGCAATTGATCACGAGATTGAGCTGGAACTAGGGGAGAAACCTCCAGCCAAAGCCCATACCGTATGTCTCCACCAGAATTAGCAGAGTTGCGGAAACAGCTCAAGGAGTTGCTGGATGCAGGGTTTATCCAGCCATCGAAGGTGCCCTACGGCGCGTCCGTGCTTTTCCAGCGCAAGCACAACGGATCATTGCGGTTATGTATAGACTACCAGGCGCTGAACAAGGTCACTGTCAAAAATAGGTATCCCATTCCTTTAATTACTGACTTGTTTGATCAGTTGGGGCAGGCAAAGTATTTCTCGAAGCTGGATTTGTGGCCAGGTTACCATCAGGTGCGGATAGCCGAGGGCGATGAGCCGAAAACCACCTGTGTGATGCGTTATGGGGCCTTTGAGTTTCTGGTCATGCCGTTTGGCCTCACCAACGCGCTAGCCACTTTCTGCACACTGATGAACAACATACTCCAGCCTTTTCTTGACAAGTTCGTCGTGGTGTACTTAGACGACATCGACATCTACAGCAACACTCTCGAAGAGCACATGGAACACCTGAAATCTGTCTTGGAGGTATTCCATGAGAATGAGCTATATGTGAAGAGGGAGAAGTGCTCGTTTGCCAAGCCGGAGGTAGACTTTTTGGGTCACAAGATCAAAGATGGCAGGTTAATGATGGACAGGGCGAAGATTCGCGCCATTGTGGATTGGGAGGCACCCACGAAAGTTACCGAGCTGTGGTCTTTCCTTGAGTTAGTCAACTATTACCGGAGGTTTATCAAGAGCTACTCCACCATTGCAGCACCCCTTACCGACCTGCTAAAGAAGACTAAGGCGTGGGAGTGGAGTAAGGAGTGCCAATGGGCTTTTGATCGACTAAATTCAGCAGTGATCGAAGAACCAGTCTTAACATTACCAAATCACTTGTTACCGTATGAGGTACATACTGATGCATCTGATTTTTCTATTGGCGGTGTATTAATGCAGCAGGACCATCCGATCGCATATGAGAGCCGGAAGCTCAATGAGACGGAGAGGCGCTATACGGTGCAGGAAAAGGAGATGACGGGGGTCATCCATTGTCTGCGCACTTGGCGACATTATCTGCTTGGGGCAAGGTTCGTAGTGATGACGGACAACATAGCAACGAGTTACTTCCAAAGTCAGAAGAAACTCAGCCGAAGCAAGCTAGGTGGCAGGACTTTCTGGCGGAGTTCGATTACGAGCTCAAGTACAAACTGGGAAAGGTGAACATGGTGGCGGACGCCTTAAGCCGAAAGGTCGAGTTAGCAGCTATCAGCAAGCTGGAAGGTGATTTGCTTGGCCTATTTCATGAAGGGATGAAGCATGATCCCGCAACCACACAGCTCGCCACTCAAGTACAAGAGGGAAAAACTCAGCAGTTTTGGGTAGAAGATGGGCTTCTCTACACCAAGGGACACCGGGTATATGTACCAAAGTGGGAGAACTTGCGGCGTAACCTTATTAAAGAGTGTCACGACAGCAAATGGGCAGGACATCCAAGCCAGCGGCGCACACGCGCCCTATTGGAGACTGTTTACTACTGGCCACACATGCGGGAATAGATAGAGCAGTTTGTCAAGACTTGTCTTGTGTGCCAACAGGACAAGGTCGAGCAACGGAGTCCCGCAGGGCTATTGGAGCCACTGCCCATACTGGAGAGACCTTGGGAAAGCATCTCTATGGATTTTATCGCAGCCTTACCGAAGTCCGAGGGGTGTGGAACTATCATTGTGGTGGTAGATCGATTTTCCAAGTATGCAACTTTCATATCGGCGCCTAAAGAGTGTAGTGCGGAAGAGACAACGAGACTTTTCTTCAAGAATGTAGTCAAGCACTGGGGGTTGCCGAGGGTGATAGTCAGCGATCGTGACTCGAGGTTTACGGGGAGATTCTGGACAGGATTGTTCAATCTTATGGGATCGGAGCTTCGCTTTTCCACCAGCTTTTACCCGCAAATAGATAGGCAGACCGAGAGGGTGAATGCATTAATGGAGCTGTACTTGCGGCACTTTGTGGGCACAAATCAGCAAGATTGGCTCAAGTTACTTGATGTGGCACAGTTCTCCTACAACTTGCAGAGGAGTGAATCGACGAACCGGAGTCCATTGGAGTTAGCTACTGGCCAGCAGCCTCTCACGCCGCATGCGCTCGTGTCCAGCGATACTGGGAAGAGTCCAGCAGCTTACAAAGCTGCAAAGTCCTGGCAGGAACAATCGGACAAGGCGCGGGTGTGTCTGGACAAGGCGACGAAACGGATGAAGAAATGGGCTGACGGTAAGCGAAGACATGTTGAGTACAGCGTAGGGGATTTGGTGATGGTGAAAATCCTTCCGACGCAGCACAAGTCTACGCACCCACTTCACAAGGGTCTTGTTCGAAAATATGAGGGGTCATTTCCTATTGCCAAGAGGGTTGGCAATGTCTCGTACAAGGTGGAGTTGCCTTCGAGACTTTGGCTACATCCGGTGTTTCACGCAAGCTGCCTAAAGCCATACCATGGTGATGCGAAGGACACGGAACATGGGCCACAAACCAAGGCACCATTGGGAGTTTTCACATCTTACAACAAGGAAGCTGAACTTATCTTTGATAGAAGGACAGCGCGGAAGAAGAACTGTTGTCCAAGTCGTGAGTACCTCGTCAAGTGGAAAGGATTGCCCGATAGCGAAGCAAGCTGAGAACCCGAGAATGCACTGTGGCAGTTCGAGAACAAGGTGCGTGAGTTCCAGCAAGGACGCGACGAGGGCGTCGCGTGAATTTGGTAGGGGAGAATGTCACGCCCCAAGTGCTCTCAAGCACTTGGTGCGCGACTAGGCCTGCTGGAGGCCTCTTGGACCATGGAGCGCTACGTGGACCAGAGCTTCTAGAAGGCCCGCTGGTTAGGATGGAGAACCGGGCCAAGCCCATTACTTATTAGAGTAGTTTACCTTAGTTAGAACTCTAATTAAGGTAGAATGGCATCTAGGAATATTCTAGAGCATACTTATCCATCTATAAGAGATAGAATGGCATCTATGAATATTATAGAGCATACTTATCCATCTTTTACATACACCGTTAGATTGCTTAGATCTCAGCCATTGATTGTATAGGGCTGCTACTATAAAAGGGGGAGACCCTCACTTGTATTTTTCATCTCATAGCTTTGTATTCTCTTCAGCAATATAAGAGAGCATTCGTGCAAACACTTAGCGTGCTTATTCTTTCTTCTCTTTGTGTAGTTTTCTAGGCTGCTTAGCACGCAATGCGTCTAAGGCTGCACGGTCTCGAAAAACAGTCCGTAACACTAGGCACGTTTGTGTGCTTGGAGCCTCTAACGTTACTTCGGCCAGTCTTGGTTGAGACCCTTCGATCCTTGCCAAATTAAAATCGATTGTCGTCCCTTTTGTCTACCCTTACCTCTTATAGATTTGACCGTGCCCTTATTTTCGGCCACAGCAGGCTTCGTTGTTTGCTCCATTTACTTACATTTGTCAATTCTAGTAGTTGTGTATGTGGTTTTGATTAGTTTAGGGGTTTAAAAGTGGTTTGAGTATAATATTGTATTATATGTAAGGGTACTTTTGTAACTTACTTCCTTCCTATGTAAGGGTTTTTGTAATTTCCTCCTATGTGAGGTAGATATGCTCTTTATGAAGTAAAAATCCTCTTGCGTGAGGGTCAAATTTTTCCATCCACAATAAGGGCAGTGATCCCTTTTAGGGATAATTTCTATTATGAGACTTGTTTGTATTTTTACTGTTTAAGATAAGTAGGTTCAAACTGTCCACCAAGTTCTATGTTATTTTTGTAAAGCATCCCGATAATTTGTCTACTGTATATCAACATATCTATATTGTAATATAGTGAATTTTTATAATATTACAATTAAAACCTTAAAAAAAAATGCACGTATAATTGCAAGTGTTTTGAAGGCATTTTGAAACATAAGTTTATGCACACTCAAATCCTTAGTGATAAAGAATGGTCGTTATACAAACATCATATTAGGGCTTATTAAATCCTTCAAATGATGATTCTTTTCTGTTGACCCAAAAATTTAGTAACTTTAAAGTCAATAAGTTGAATTTATTTCTTCAAAAAAGTTTAATCTCATTTTCTACAACGAGAAGGGAATCAAATTGAATTAAGTCACTATACTTATGAATATTACGTTTGATAAGAATTCTACAACCAAAGAAAAAAGTGAACTGCACTGAAAATTTTTCTAGAGTAAGCACTCCGATGCTTAAGTTAGCAACGATCTAAAATTTCTTTTTAAAAAGTAGGGCAAGAGAGTAAAACATGATAAAAAGTAATAGGCAATTTTGTATGTGCATACTTGTGTATACTATTGTATGCTCACGTATGTCATGATCATCCCCTATGTAGAATTGTTTCTTTTTATAGGATGAAGATGTAGTTTTAATCCATAACATTAGAATCCTTTTAGAATGGGAGGTCTCGTTGGCTTTTTTTTTTTAGATTTTGCCATAATAGTTTTTCTAAAATTAAATTAGATCTTTCTTCCTATGGTAGGACTTATATGGTGATTTTAGAGATTTTTTTCTAATAAAGTTGATATTTATCTCCAATTCTCGTAAGTTAAGTCTTTTTTGGAACCATTTTAATTTTTAGGGTGGTCGAGTTACGACTAGTGTTTTATTTGTCTCAATGAGAGTGAATATCTTTTTCTAACTTAGAGTCTAGCCGAACAAAGTAGCCGAGTTACAACCAATATTTTGACTAGCCCATAGAGGATTATTTGAAGTCTAACTAAATAAGGTAGCCAAGTTATGACTAATGTTCTGACCAATTCGGCGAAAGTGTAAATGGTCTCCTCATTTAAAGTCTAACTGAATAGAGTAATTGAGTTATGACCAATGCTCTGACCAACTCGCTGAGGGTACACATGATTCAAGGATAATTTATAAGCCAATGTTCTCTTTATGCCTCATAGGCTGAAGTCTTTAGGTCTCGTAGGCCAAAATCTATGAAAAAAATAAGAGTCCCTCAATTTTCATTGTTAACTTATTAGCGCTGGAAACTCTAAAAGTAGTGTTCCTAAATTGAGGTATTCTTTGGAGTGCCTTTAACTGTGATTAGTCAATGTCCTCACTCTATTTTAGGTAATTGTGTTGTAAATACTTTTTGTCTAGTGGGATCCTCTTGGGTAAATGTTTCTTGGGTCCACTCATTATGGGCCCGTGGCTTATGGCAATGATAGTACTTCTGTTTAAGGTTAACACCCTTATTGCATTAATTATTGGTAATCTATTGAGAAGTTCACCACTATTTGATAGTTTTAATAAGTAGTTACTTTCGTTTTTTGAATATATGGTAACGTGTTGTCATTTGATGAGCTAATTATTGATAGAACAATCGTGGTGCATATATTAAAGGGGATATTATCATAAATACCCATGAGGTAAGGCTTAATTACAAAAATACCGATGAGTTTTAGATTCCATAAACAATACCCAAATGGTTAAAAAATTTCATCAATACCCTTCCGTTAAGGAATCTTCTGTGAAAATTAACGGAATAAAGGTAATAAAGTCATTTCATCAATTTTAATTTTAAAAATAAAATTGATCCTAAACTATGCTTAAATTACACCACAAATTTCATCAAATTACACCCAAATTTTACCCTCAAACCCTCATAGCCACCACAACCACCACCGTCACTACCACCACAACTACCGTGGCCAAGCTTATTTCCATAGCAAATCCATTTTCAATATTAAAAGGTAGGTACTTATCATTCGTATTCCTCCTATCATGTATGGAATTAACATCACAATCTACTGTATTTCATCAAATTTATAAAATTACTGTTATTTTCAATAGAAAATAACTCTAGTCTGACAACTAAATCACAAGGCGTTGATGAAAAGTCTAGATTATATGAAGATTGCATAATTTTAGTGTCAACAAGAGTGCTACCAGCATCTATCAAGTGTTTGACGGCTACCGCTATTCTGACAAAGTCTCTTCATCATTTGTCGCCTGGATTACAACAGCTATAGGAGTGGGATTAGGCGTGATCAGAGATGCATAATAGGAGACGATGTTCTTCGACCACCGCTTCAGCTAATGGAGAATAATGCACTAGTTAGCAAAAAGGAAATGCCCATTTCAAATTAGCAAAAAGGAGCTTTAAATCTCGGTTTGGCTTCATGGGTTTACGAATATAGAGGCTAGAAGTCATTAGAAATTTTTGAATTAGTTTGGTTCACCAAGGAAGGTGAAAAAATTTAGTGGCAAAGAGAACAAGGTATATGTTGTTGAGATTTGTACTCACGTGTCATCCCATTATTGTATGAATATTTTATTTCATAATATTTATACAGTACATTATTTATTAAATCACTAATTACTATTATTAAATGGTTCAATACTTGTGATGCTACAGATATTATATGATCTGAAGGAGTTCAGATTTGGTCTAAAGAAGTTTAGATCAATGCTAAGAGTTAGCATCACTAAAAACTATAAATGCTAAAGAGTTAACATGTTATATTAATCAGTAAAGTCTTAAAGTTAGAATTTTGTCTGTAACTGTCGCCCCAGACCCAAAAGATCTGACACACGACATAACTTACATTTATTCAATAATGTACACATATACAATCTTAAGATTTCTACTATATTCATAAATTCTTGTTTACGGGTTGGTCTCATGTTTAAAATATAAACATAAATATTTATTGACAATATTTAAACATTCAATTCAATTTTTCAGAATTATAACAATTGAATTATGACTAGGGCAATTAGTAAACCGGAGATACGCAGGTTTTCCCAGAGATTAACACTTTGCTACATCACCAATAGCAACTTTGTTACCGAAAGCCCAGAATATATTCATTGTAAATTCTTACTTAAAATCAACCCATAACCACACTTAGTGAAACATAAACCAAATACAACCACACCTAATAAAATAACACATAAGTATTTATTCAATAGAAACAAATCAAATATCTTAAACTATGTGTCCACAAATGAAACACTTAGCAACCTAGCAACTTAGGGAACCCAAGGAACAGCAGAAGCCTTGCCAAATCCGCTAATCACACATGTGCCTTATTTACCTGAAATCACTATAAACTATAATGAGTACGAAACTCAGTAAGTATACTAGTTTTTTATATATTAAATACAAATACATATATGTACACAATGCATGTGTATGATATGTTGTGATAATATCAAAATCATAATCTTATCAAATCACATGTCAAGTAAGCGCTTACACATTCTTTCAAAACATATAATAGGAATATCATCACTCAACTACTATTTAGTAGGACTTTCATATCACATATCACATAATGAGCCAAATGTCACTCGTCAATGACATACCGTATGAGAGGAATAGTATAAGTGAGGTTTAAATTACATATATATAATGCTCAAGCCCAAAGGTAAAAGCCAAACCCTCACCCTGATCATCGGTGAGTCCTCTCACATATACTAATACACCACCACATAAATGTGATGACTCAATCTTCCTCTAGGTACCAATAGGATCCTCCCTACATACGAAACACTTAACATATACCAATCCCGAAAGAAATGCCACACATAAAGGCTCCACAAATCACATAAGGTGCCTATTAAGTAAATAGTGAGTTCAAGCATCCTCAAAACACAAAACGTATCTCATGGACATTTTTCACTTCAAAAGCTTTCTTTGTTAAACACATTTCATTTTAAAAGCTCACTTTCATAAACACATATATGTCCATGCTTAATGTCAATGCTCATATTCATAAACATATGTTTTTTACATTTTATATCAAATATACTTTGACATAACATAAACATATTTCTAAGCACATTTACAAAATTATACATAGACAATTACTATACTTATTGTGATTTCAGTAAAAGTTTAGTATACTTACCTCTTAGCACTTTCGGATATAAGGCTTAATTCTTCTTAACCTATCAATAGAGATTAATCATTTCATAAGCCTCACAATTCATACAAAATACTTTAAATAGCTTACAAAATTATACATATTGCACTTATCACATTAAATTGGTCTAATTACTTGATTTCTCAAAATCTGTCATTCTGACTACTTACACTAACAAAATTTTCTTATACATCAAATGATGTCCAATTACTCCAAAATCAGAATATATCATTATTGACTCATATATCCTTTTCATGTATAAATATTATATCATAATGCCTACATAAGCCATTCCATAAACACCATCAAATCCAAACTATTATCCTGACAGGATCAAGATATTTACTAAATAGTATTCAATCTCCCAATTTTATAAAATTATATACTAACTCAAAAATTATAAAACTATCATATAATTACTCTTGACATATATATAAATCCATGATAAATATTTCACTTCAAAATCACTGCCAAAAGTATTTTAAAATCATTTTATTCTATAGCTTTAAAAATCTATTAATCAAATACTACAATGAGCTGACACTCTTTAAAAAATCATAACAATTTAACTACATTAATCTAAATTCTCAATTATGAGTATATCATATTAAACATATAAAATTATCATATTCCATAAATTTATAATTTTTGAAGATCATTCAGTAGATCAAAAATTATTTGTCACTATATCATACTGTTAATATAGGAAATTTTCATAATTTCAGGGTCATTTTGGTAAATTCACTAAAAATTCAATTTTTGAAATTTTCAATCTATTCAAAGTCTCAAATAATTCTAGACATATCTAATTTCATATAATCAAAATAAAAAATCAGAATCAAAGCACAACAATTTATAAAAAATTTGGATCAAGAGACTATCAAGAAGAAATTCTACAATTCATCATGATTTATCAAGTTATTTACATAATCATCATCAATTCTCACAATATCTTATGAAATCCACATCAAATCCTTAATTGTACATATTTCAGAAATCAAAACTTAAAGAAATTAACTAAATTAACACCAAGAAACTAAGAAATAGTTATGATATACCTCTTAAAACTCCAAATTCTAATTTCTTCTTCTTTTTCTTCTTTCTCTCCCATCTATTTCTCTCTTTTCTCTCTCTAAAGGGGTGGCTCGACCCAAAAATGAGTAAATTAGGGTTTAAAAATGTATATTTTTATACTAAGAGGCTAACTTTTAGTATTTATAAATTAACCCCTTAAACGTTTAAAGTATTACAATTTAGTCCCTAAAATAAATCTAAAGTCTTGCAAATAAACCCAATACTAATAGTAGGTCCTTAATCTTTACAAACACTACTAATAACAATACATAAATCAAGTATCATCCACATAAAAATAAAATATGAATATATACAAGTACAAATATTTATTCTTTTTGATTATAGATAAGTGGTTACTACAGTAACGGTACAAAGACCTGAGAATACATTAGTAATAACATAGTTGCAATAGATAAGTTCATGGATGAGCACATAGGAATTTCACGGTAGTTATCTATATCCCCGCTCTTCTAGGATATTATTGGCGGAAGGATTATACGTATGCGCTATGACCTCAACTTGTATGGTCTACTGCAATGATTTGTAATATCCGTGAGGTGTACGTGGGGCATCGATCTCAAACTCACAGAATAATTCTATTTGACAAATCGGGAGTAGACCTAGAGAGTCCTGTAATATGAAGTGTACTCGTTGTATACTGGGGCAACGTACTGGATTGAATAGTTCAATCCGAAAAATTCTAGCAGACTGTACATTTACTTTTGTCTCCCTCCAGTCGTGCACGTGTCAAAACTTAAGAGTTAAGTACATCATTATCTATTTGATAATGATGATAATGATTAGCATATTGAAGGAATAAATAAAATTCATTATTTATTTTTATTGTTTTAACTTGATTTTTATTATTTTATTTATTTTATTTTTTATTATTATCTAAAAGTTTAATTTATAGAAAACTAAAAATAATTATTATGCAAAGCGGTGGCTGAAGATGTCTAGGGGCATAATTGTTATATCATAATTTATTATTATATATAGGAGCAATTTAGACATTTTATAACCACTAGCATGAAATCCATTAACTTTCAAGGAAGATTTCCTAATGGAAAGGTATTAGTGAATTTTTTTTAACCCTTCGAGTATTGCTTGTGAAATCTAAAACTCATGAGTATTTTTATAATTAGGCCTTACCTCAAAGGTATTCATAATAATATCCCTTATTAAAGAGATATGTCCTATTCATGGAGACATTTCTGCCTTTAATGGTGTCTTCATTTCTTCAATTTTGAATCATCGACTAAGAATCTTCCTTTTAGAACTATATATAAATTCATAGCCCTTTTACTTTTCAACTTTTAATTTTCTATTGAATTATTTTTTAGAGAGGATTTTTCAATGACTCAAAGCTTTGTTTTTCATAATTCATTCTTTTTGTGATCTTGCTTCTAAAACTTTTGTATCAGTAAATGTCTTCTTCTTGGTGTTATCTTTTTTTTTTTTTTTTTGGTTGTCTTGCATATTTTTTGTTGAGTATATTTTGTGAGTCTTTGTCCCTTAAGTGTCTGTCAATGAGTTTTGTTTTTAAGAATTCTTAATAGGGTTAATTTTACATTTGTCCAAGTATAAAAATTATATCTTCAATTGATGATTCTTAGAGCGTGTATAGTCAGGAGTTACAATGAATTAGGGATGACTTATGTGCTAGGAGTAGTTCAGCTTAAGACATAGATAATATGAGTGCTCAAAGAGTTCGAGGACTCGAGTTACAAGTATGAAGCCCTACTCGAGGAGGGGTTACTATAGTAGCAGATGATCCCAATGATTCTAAGAGGACTTTTAGAAATAAGATTTCACCTTGGGCTTCTCACGATAATGAGGGGCATCTAACAAATCTAGTAGGCTGAAAAAGAAAAAAATATTATGGCTCAAGGTAGTAATGATACTCCATTTTGAATTGGATTATCCTCATACCATCCTTTGGGTATAAGTAAGGAGGTCTTAGTTGAATTGAGGAGAATGTTTGAAATCCCCTATTCGATTACTTTGAAGGTTTCTTAAACTGATGAGTATGCAAATGTGTCACCAAATAAAGAAGTGGCTCTTAATTTACATTTCTTTTAGTTGGGGTTAAAGTTGCCCCTTCAATATTTCTTTAAGTTAGGGTTAAGGTTGCCTTTTCTACATTACTTTGTAGATATGTTATCTCACCTAAACTTGGCTCTGTGCTAATTGAATTTGAATTTTTGGAAGGTATTAATGAATTTTTACATGATTGAAGTAAGGCCAATCTTGAGGGTCCTTTTTTTTCTTAAGCTCCAAATATTTTACCAAATTAGAGCAAGTGTTGGTTGACCAAAGGGTTTTCATTTTCTTACTATCTATGATAGGGAGAAGGGTATAACTCATATGAACGACTTGCCCTCGAATAACCTAGGTGAAAACACCTTTAGTTCTTTATTTGAGGGGAAATGAGGCAAGTTTATAACGTATCGAATGGTCTTTAATAGTGTTCTTGCATCTTTACTAAGAAACGTCTTCTTTCTGTTCTTTTTTCTATATTAGTAAAGTTGTTATTTCTTTCATCTTGTTCATTGATGGTTCTTTGTTCCTTTTTTCAGCTGTATTTTGGTCCTTTAAGCCTCACTTTCAACTAAATTTTGGTATTTAATATGTGTTCATAGTGTTCTTTTCAACTGTATTTTGCTACTTTAAGCCTCATTTTCAGCTGAATTTTGGTTTTTAGTACGTGTTCATAGTGCTCTTTACAAAGAGTTGCCCACTTGGGACAAATTTTTTTTTGGTGCTTATTAAGGATTTTCCTAACCCATCAAACTCATCTGATTGTTCAATCAAAGATAGTTCTTATGTCTATTACTTTTGAATAGTTTTTTTTTTACCTTGGTGAATGATTGTTATTATTTTCTCTTTGTAACAATGGAATGGGAGAAGAAACATCCTCTTTCTGATGCTACCCCTAAGCTTGGGGAGTTAAAGAAACAAAGGATTTTGATGAGAATTGATTTGCCTTGGTAAAGGGATAGGCAACAACTCTATGAGGGATATTTTGAAGAGCTCCCCTAGTGTTAAGAAGAGATTGGACGAGTCTTTGACTTCTTAGAGAAAGAAGCCAACTGAGGCTTTAACCTCTGTTCTTGATAATCCACCACCTCTTGGCATAAACACTTCTCCCCCTTCCTCCTTCTCCTCAAGCTAGTAGGGGAGGCACTGATACAAATGCCTAGAATAGGCCTTCAACTTTTAAACCAAGGTTGCTTTACCTTTCTGACCTTCGTTTCCCTTCGCGAAGAGGGAAAGGTTTGAGCATTTAGCACCTCTAATGAAGGAGGTAAAACAGCTAATGCTCAGGGAGTATGCAACTCAGTTGTTAACGTGAAATGTATTCCAATATCTCGTCTATGATTTTGTGTGCTTTTATTTTAATTTTTCAATTGTGATGTATTTTTCTTAGCATTTTCAAACTCATTGGCTACTTTGATTTTCCTTTTGTGAGGGATGGTTGCCCTTACTAGTCATTACAACGCCTTTTACAAAGTAGTGATTGATTTTTAAAGGTCAACTGCTATTGAAGCCAAGGCTACTGTAACGAATGAGGCCAGGCCAAAAAAAAATGGAGACCTTTAAGTGTGAGCTCAATAGTTATTCGATGGGGCAATTATGTTTAAGGCTGCCATAGCTCAGAGCAGTGGTCCTTGTTTTGATAGTCTTTTCATTTGCTTTCCGCATATAGTGTCAAACTATTGACCCTAAAATTTCAACAAGTTGAATTTATTTCTTTAGAGAAGTTTGTCCTTGATTTCTATAACAGGACGAGAATCAAATTAATTAGGCCACTCTTCCCCACAAATATTACATTTGATGAGAATTCTAAAACTAAAAAAAAAATGTGAGACTTGGCCAAACATATTTTTGGCGTAAATATTCCGATACTTAAGTCAGCAATAATCTATTTTTTTTATATATATGTATATTTGTGTATACTCTTGTATGCTCATGTATGTCATAATCATCCCCTGTATAGATTTTTTTTTTTCTAGTTATAGAATATAAATGTAAGTTTAATCCATAGTAGTAGAATTCTTTTAAAATTGAAGCTTTCGTGGACTTTTTCTTTTAAAATTTTGCTATCAGAGTTTTTTTTAAATTAAATTAGATCTTTTTTATTTTGGTAGGGCTTGCATAATGAAAATTTTCTCTAATATAGTTGATCTTTTATTTATAATTCTTATAAGTTAAGTCTCTTTAAAAATTGTCTTAATTTTTATAATAGTTAAGTGACGACTAATATTTTATTTGACTCGATGTGACAAATTTTTTTATTTTATTTAGAATCTGACTAAATAGAATGGTAGAGTTATAATTAATATTTTAATCAATTTAGTAAGAATGTAGATTATTTTTTTGTTTAGAGTGTAACTAAATAGAATAATTAAATTACGATTAATATTTTAACTAACTCACAAAAATTCGAGAATGCGATATTCTCTTTAAATCTTGTGAACTGAAATTTTTAAATCTTGTGTGTTAAAATATTTGAGCCTTGTGTGCCAAAATCAAGAAAAAAGAAAACAAAAACCATTAAGAAAATCAAAGTCACTTCATAAAGCATTTCTTCTTGTCCTTGGAAATACAAGAGTGACAATTCGGTTGACCCAAAATCACAACGAATCCAATTTTTTGATTTTATTTTTTTTTTAAATCCAGTTAAATAAAACACGTTCACACTTTTGAGATTTTGACCGCTTTCCCTCCAAATCAGTTTCCAAGGGCTTTTTATTATAATTTAGGGTTACTACCAACGCCCTAAACCAATAATTTTTTTCTTTTACATGAGTGGGAAATTTAAACTCAAAATATTTATTAAAATCAAAATAAATATAACGCCACTTGAACTGTTAACAATTTTCGAAGTCCTGGATCTTAATCTTATTATCGACTCTTTTCCACTTCCTCACGTGGCCTAACAACAGAACAAATCTTAACGGTCCACTACCCAAATGACCATCCTACCCCTACATACTGCCCCTCGTCTTTCAATACTCCCAAAACACCGAACGTACGATCATGCGGATTTAACGCCTTAACCGTCGGTGGGCCCCGTGTTCCTAATGGCATGTCTCGTAAATAAGACCAAAACCGATGTCTCACACGGTCACCGTAATAAAAGAAAACCACGAGACTTTCTCTCTTGTTTGTTCTTCTATTTATAGAACCCGACACAAATCCCCCTTCTCACTATAGCTTCTGCCTGCCTTCACTAGTTACTGCATAGAAACTGTCGGCAAAGCCTTTCTTTCACATTTTGCTTTCTTTCCTCTCTTTTTTCTCCCCGGGAAAGTGACGCCTCTGTCGGAGGAGGAGGTGGTGGTGGTGCTTGTGGTGGCGCCGCCTGTTTATTAAATAGACACAATGCAGCCCCGTCGGGAGTTCACCCAAGTCTTGAGCTTTTGTCTTCTCTTGGTGTTCAAGTGTCTAGTTGTTGTGTCGGCAACGCTTAAACACAATGTGTCGGACCCACATTGGCATCCGGCCACAGCCACCTGGTATGGCAGCCCCGACGGCGATGGCAGTGACGGTAGGTCCCACATTATACCCCTTTTTGTGTAGTGCTACTAATTGTTAGCTGTTGTGTGCGAGTTCTGAGTCAAGATCTGTTTGCTTTTTCACTTACAACATACTGCAGTGGAAACTCAGTGAGTTGACTCAGTACCCGTCTGTGGTTGTCACATTGACTTAAAATGTGTTTTGAGAGTGCTTATTACCATTAAAAAAAGGGTAGTTTTTATTGCGTATTTAGTTACGGGAATTTGATGAGCTTGTTAGAAAATTCTTTAAGCTAAAAATGTTGAATTTCCATGTCAATTTTGCTATAATTTCTTTTTGTAATGTGTACAATTTTGGGTATTTATAATTATGTCACGAGAGTTGGCGGTGTGCAGGAGGGGCATGTGGGTATGGTTCCTTAGTGGACGTGAAGCCATTGAGGGCCAGGGTGGGAGCGGTGAGCCCAATACTCTTCAAGAACGGAGAGGGATGTGGGGCATGCTACAAAGTTAGGTGCCTTGACAAGAGCATTTGCTCAAGACGGGCCGTCACCATCATTGTAACGGACGAGTGCCCAGGTGGCTACTGCTCCAATGGCCGCACCCACTTCGACCTCAGCGGTGCAGCCTTTGGTCGCATGGCTATTGCTGGTGAGAACGCCCAGCTCCGCAACCGAGGCGAGATCCCAGTCATCTACAGACGGTATCTCTCTCTCTCTCTTTCTTTTTTTTTTTTTTTGTTACGTTACGCATCTTTGTTGGTAGCTTATTGTTTATTAATCGTAATGAAATATGTTCTGCTCATTTACTAGGACCCCATGTAAATATCCCGGAAAGAATATTGCTTTCCATGTTAATGAAGGTTCAACGGGTTATTGGCTTTCCATTTTGGTGGAATTTGAGGATGGTGATGGTGATGTTGGTTCAATGCATATTAAAGAGGTATCAGTCTTGCTCATTTTTTGTTTTCTCCAATTATGTTCTTTTTTACAATTCACAGTCCTTTAACTAGATTTCTGTTTTTACACTTTCGATCCCGAGTCAAAAGTTATTTGTTCTGATTAAAAAACAATTTTTTCCATGTTATTTGGTTCATGGAAAGATGGCAAATCACATACGCTCAAGTCAATAAAGTGTAAAGATATATTTCTTTTTCATATGTTTTTGATTGAAGTTGTGTGTGTTCAATAGTAACCCACTTTCTCATTTCCCTAAAAGGAACTTCAAAATAAACATGCTTTTAAGGTCCATGAGAAGTAATGGCTTGAGTATGGTAAATTAATTACTTTAACCCCATGAATCAAAAGTAGACATGTCCTAATATCTACATGTTATTAACAAAACATTGCCCTTGCTTAATCCTCACATAAAGAATTATTATTCTATATATAATATTTTATGATTGTGCCGTTCTTAATGGCGCCAATGTGCAATGTGCTCAAAAGCACTTTTTCCCTTGGCTTTTTCTTCTCTTCAACTTGCATGTGACATAGTTACAACATAATCTTTTTTTGTTTTTTATATGAGAAAATCAAGTAAGAATGCTTTCAATTGCTTGTATATAAACTGAATTTGATATCTTTGTTGGCAGGCAAGTTCAAATGAGTGGTTGCAGATGAATCATCTATGGGGTGCAAATTGGTGTATTATTGGGGGACCCTTACAAGGGCCATTTTCGGTGAAGCTAACAACATTATCAACAGGAACAGCTCTCTCTGCAAGGGATGTCATTCCGAGAAATTGGTCTCCTAAAGCAACTTACACCACTCGCCTCAACTTCTCACCCTAAATATTAACTAGCCAAAGCTGACAAGCACTACTGAAAAATAAGCCCTTTTTTTAGCTTTATCAAAAAAGCAGTAACCCGGCAACACAGTTTGGCTATTGGGTTTTTCTTTGTTTTCTTTTTTTTTTTTTAAAGAAAAGTAGCAATCGGACAGCACGATAGCATCCAATGCTCTTCTCTTTTTTTCTTTCTGTAATGTCTAATCTGTGTGTAGATGTAGCCATCTCCGAAGGGAGAGAGAGCTATGAGAATAGTACATGTTGCTTTTATGCTTGATGTAATGTAAGCTTGTGGGTCCTATGATATTAATGGATCTGGGCCATTGTATGAGATTGTGTTATGTTTAGAGACAAGAAGCTGGGTTTTGTTTGTGGAGCCTTTGAGCATATTACTTCTTCAGTTTATTCAATTGAAGCATAATTATATGGTTTCTGTTGGGCACAGTTAATTAATTATAAAATCAAGTCCTTGCGATATATTGGAGACACATACTGGCCTATTTTTTACCCACCTTTTATGTTTAAATGCATTCTTGACAAGTCATTAATCAGCTATAACCAATAACAAACAGTTGTTTGAAAGATCCAAGATGGCTATGCAAATCCTATATGCTTAATGATATAGTTTTTTTTTTTTTATAAAGTTGATATTACAATTAAAAGTTTATTGGAATTATTCGATTTACCGACACACTAATCAATCATTAGTAAAAAGAAGGAAGTTTCAACAATCAATCATTAGGGAGAAAATACCATAACCAATAATTGTACCCTAATAAAAAAAAAGTGTACTTTATTGAAGTTATTATGCAAAATTGGTTACTGAACAAACATCAGATGGTAGTTGCTGTTGCAGGATTGGTTATTGAACAAACATCAGATGGTAGTTGCTGTTGCTAACCAAGCATGATCAAGCATCTGGTGAATGGACAGGATTAGTTACTTAACATGCATCAGATGGTAGCTGTTGTTGCTAACCAAGCATGACCAAGCATCTGGTGAATGGTTCTGATTCTATCATCAGATTGAAGACTTGATTATTCTTTGTGTACATAGGAGCATCGATTGTATAAAATTCTTGTAACAGATTTAATTACAAATTTGTTATTTTGCTTCTTCTGGTAATTAGCCAAACAATCCATGTAGCACTGGTTAGTTACAACTAACTTTTCTGTCAACTTTTTAGTCTCTAGAAAATTCTTTCAATGATTATAAATTGTAATATACTGTATTGTTGTTGAAGAGATGAAAATAACAAATTAGTCAGTATTTTTCTTAAATTTTCTCTTATTCACATAAAGTTAGAAAAATTTCTTTCTCACTTTTTAGCCAAACAAATTAGTTCATTCATTTTCTTACACATAACTTATTGAAAAAAAAGGATAAGGACATTTTTGTCTTTAGAGTTTAACTTAATTCTTAATTTTATCTCACAAATTTTAAAAAATTCAATTTTATCTTAATCCATTAGTGAGATTCTGTTAGATTTGATTAAAAATATTTTTTTAACAATATATTTACAATTTTGCTATCATTTATATGTTAGTTTAATATGGTGATGCAAGTACACTATACAATATACACATGTCAAATATTAATAGGTTTTGAAAAAATAAAAAAGACATGTGGCATGTTGTAATAGATTGAATAAAATAAATAAATAAGGTAGCCAAACAGTAGCCGCCGTTGCCGGTGGTCGATTGGCCGCCAGTGACCAATTGCGATTTAATTCAAAAATAACATCAATGGACTCAAAAAAAATTTATCTACGCAATGGTGGGATTTATTAGCACTGTAGATATGCCAAAAGTGGGAAAGAACATGGTAGTTGGCAGCGGCCACCGCCGTTCGCTGTCGAACGACGGGACGGTGGCGTGCACCACCCCCACCATTGGATAGATCGGTGGCCGATCTATCCAATGATAGGGGCGGTGTACGCCACCGCCAGCTGATTGATGGTGAATAGCGGTGGCCACCGCTACCACCACGGGTTGGCAGTCGCTGATGAATGGCTGGGCGGTGGTGTGCACTGCCCTTACCATTGGACAGATCGGCCGTCGATTTGTCCAATGGTGGGGGCGGTGCACGCCGGCCGATCTGTCCAATGGTAAGGACGGTGCACGCCACCGCTCTGCCTTTAGACGGCGAACAGCGATAGTCGCTGCCAACCACCATGTTCTTCCCTACTTTTGACATATTTACAGTGCTCTATTGATAAAATAAATCTCACCATCGAATAGATCACAAAATTTTGAGTTTAATAATGTTAATTTTGAGTCAAATAGTAATTGGTCACCGGCGGCCACGGTCCGGCTATCCCGTTTATTTATTTATTTTATTCAATCTATTACAACATGTTACGTGTCTTTTTTATTTTTTTAAAGCCTATTAATATTTGACACGTATACATTATATAATATACTTACATTACTATATCAAACTAACATATAAATGAAGAGAAAATTGTCAATATATTGTTAAAAGATATTTTCTGTTAATTCTAACAAAATCAAACTAATAGACTATGATAGAATTGAATTTTTTAAAATTTATAGAACAAAATTAAAAATTAAATCAAACTCTAAGAACAAAAATATTATTATCCCTTAAAAAAAACAACAAAGTGACTCATGACTTGTGACTGCTTTATTATTTTGATGATGAGAAAATATATGTGACAAATTATGGTGTCATTCGTGAAATGTCATCCTAAATTGAAAAATGGAATTTCACTTTCTTATCATAGTGAGAAATTCCTCATTAATAAAAGATCATATTGGGAAAAAAAGATCGAGCCATCGAGTGTGCCACCAATCATTTATGACATTGTTAATTAAGATATATATGTGTGGTTAACAATATTCCACAAGGAATCCTATAGAATTTTGGATCTATACCAAAGTTATTGCTTGGCCTTTCACTCCCGCGAGCTGAACGTGCTAGTGCTAGCAATTGCATATGCAATGCTGCAGATAGCAGTATCTTTATTATTTAATTTTCACATGTGAAATGATTCCAAGCCCCACCAATATAACACCAAGCAGCAAAAACTGGTTCAATTGGTGGTAAGTGGTGACAAGGAGACTGTGATCACCTAACGTGGAGGAGATATCACGTTCAAGTCCTCACTGATTGGAACTTCACGCTTCTTGTCATGTGAAAACGGGCCAGATGTTCAATCCATTTTGGATAAAGCATGATTCCACTCACACTTCAAATCTTCCCTTTTGGATTTACAACGTGATTAATTTCATTTCTTATGCTCTTTGTTCAACAGAATTTTTCCAACCAAGCAACAAGAAATTAACTCCACCTTGCTAATTTGATTGCACAATCTTCCGAGTCCCTGTACTGTAATCTTATGATTGTCTGTAATGTTAATATCACAGCTGCCCTTTTAACTCAAAGCTTTGTCCTTCCTTGATATTTTATGTAATAACGAGTTCTGGGGTCGAAGACTCAGCAGCATCATTAACAAACTAATGCCGCTGGGGCCCAGAAGATTCCATGGGCTAACATGTTTCTAATGATCTTTGTCACTCGGATCCCCAAAATGTCACTTCTGTTCTGCTAAGGTTTATTAACCATCCTGTGGGCTTAGATACCTGGCTGCTTTTGTATAATCATTTGCTGGCAGGAAAAGAACAATGGCACATGAAATTTACTCAAGTAACTGACACCTTTTTAACAAAAACACTAGGAAAGTAGATTATTCTGCTAGTTGGTCCAAAACATTAGAAAAAGAGAAGATTCTCTCAAGGGCTCAGAGAACTGAAATTAGGACGTCAAGATGCTCTCAGCTCACCAGATAACATAGGCACAGAACAAATAAATAATAATCTGCAACCTTCTACAAGCTTTAGCTACATAATTATCGAAACTAGCGGAAAGAATTAAATAATTTCTCACTTAGCCTGCGAACTCTTCAAGCAGGTTAGGAAGAAAGCTCATCCTAGTCCATACTGCCTTATTGTTCATAACGAATGTTTGAGTAGAGTATTCACCTAGTGCAATATGCTTTTTCATTACTCAGTGGTTGCCGGCTCTGGTTTAGCCTCTTCCTCACCTTCAGCTGCTAGAGTCTCCGGGTTCAGTGGATCTGGAACACCATCTTTAGCAGGTGATGAGGGTGTGTTTGCCGCTGCAGCTGCAACTGCAACTGCATCGTCAGCAAGTGTTGCAAGTGGGTCTTCTGCTGCAGCAACATCTCTAGGAGGTGTTGCAGGTGCATTTCCTGCTGCAGCTGCATCTTTAGCTGGCGTTGCCGGCATATTCTCTGTTGCAGCCAGTTCAGTGGTTTTCCCATTCTTGGCATCCTTCGCATCCTTTTCATCCTTCGCGTTCTTACCATCCTTCGCATCCTTTCCATCCTTTCCATCTTTGCCATCTTTGGCAGGAGCGGGTGGAGGAGGCATCATGTGAGTTGGAGGATTCTGTTTCATCTTCATAAACATTTGCCTCATTCTAGAAAGATCAGTCGGTTTCCCAGGCTTTGGACCGTGAATGACCAGGACTGAAGGCTTCTTATCAGGATCTCTCCTCCCTCTCTTCTTCTCGATATTAGCAACCTCACGAGGTATGAGCTCAGCTATTGCTTTCCAATAATGTTGATCAGCTTCTTTGTGAAACTTTTCTTGGTAGGCCAAGTAAAGCTACAGAGAAATACAAACCCATCAATCAAGGGAATGAAGCCGAAGACATACGAAAATATGAAAAGCCAACAAAGCTGCAAAAGAGTGGGTGGCGTTTGAACATTGCCAACACATGAAAATTGATTCTCCGAAGTTCTACCTTCTCTCGTTCTCTGTTCTGAGCCTTATTGGTTTCAATATTTTTCCTTCTCTTCTCATAAAAAGCTCGTTTAAACTCCTCAGCTTCGTCGACAATCTGATTCCGCATCTCTTTCTCTCTTTTCTCCTTTTCCTCAAGATGGATCGCATTTTGACTGCTCCATTAGAAATTAAAAGTTTCACAATCCACAAATTCGTTGCTTTTATGGTAAGGCTATAGTGTTATACTGAGAAGAAAAGTGAATTTTGGAGTTGTTCAAATTTAAGCACATAGGATTATGCAAATTAATAACTTTGATAAATTTATTAGATATCAATACTGCACCAATTCAATGTCAGTTTCAATTGTTTAGCCTACGTAACAAGACATCTAAATTGAATAAAATTCTTCAAGGATACATGAAGACACCCATAAAAATAAGGGGAAAAAAAGCTGATTAGCTTACATCTGATGAGATGAAAAGTTCATTTAAGTCTGCAAATTATAGGGCGCCAAACTAAAAGTTAATGCAAACAAGTCTAAATACTAAACAAATACCTTAAGAAAGGCTTTTTAAATGATCTGTTGTTTCCTTAATATCCGAGATGATAAATCAAATATTCCATGCAATCATAAATCGAAGATCAAATATTATAATATGAAATCAGAAGAAATGTCTCGTCTTAAAAAAAACGAAAACTAACAAACCGGCGCCATTCACGGAGAGCGGAGCCTTCCTCTTGCATCATCTCGGGCGGAGGCAAAATGGGTTCATTGGAAACGAAGATACTATCACCATCAACATCATTGAGAATATTATTATCATTAACATTATAAGCATTATTATTATAATTAAAACCATAATTATGGTGGTCAATGTCGTTATGGTTATGAAGGTTGGAATCGGTCTCAAAAGGCGAGGGATAATCGGAAGGAGGCTGAGAAGGAGGAGGAGAAGAAGCGAACGGAGAGTCGTAGGAAGAGGTTTGATGAGAAGGGGGTAGCATGTCGTCGATATTGTAGTCCAAGGGGGTATTGTGGTCTAGCCCCTCGTTGTTCATTGCGTCGAATGATTCCATTTTTCTGCTTTCTGATCCTGAGTTATGTGCTGTCTTCTGTTGCGTCTCTCTTTTTGTTACTTGTGTTTAAGTTTGTAGATTCATGCTACGTTGATAGAGGATAGAGAAGAGAGAAGAGACAGCGTTTTGTTCGGATCGACGAGGACAACGTAATAGGATAAAAGAGTCTTTTTGCCTTTTTGTAGGCCCACAAGACTGGGAAGTGGGGACCGATTGAGTACTTTTCGTTTAAGCAACGTGTTTTATTTTTACTATCATCTAAGTCAGGGGTGGCAAATCCGGTTCGGTTCGGTTTTTAGTGTGAACCGAAAACCGAACCGAACCGGTCGGTTTTTAAAAAATAAAACTGAAAATTGAATCGAAAAATTAAAAATTGAACCGAACCGAACTGGTTCAGTTCGGTTCGGTTTTTGATTTTTCGGTTCGGTTTGGGTAAAATAAATTTAATTTAGGCTTATTTTTTGTTCGGTTCGGTTCGGTTTTTCATTTTTTTTTTTTTTAAATTTTTTTTTAAATTCGGTTTTTTCGGTTCGGTTCTCGGTTCGGCCTTCCGAACCGAGAACCGAACCGAATTTTTCGATTTTTAAAATAAAAAACTGAAAACCAAACTGACCAAGAGAAAAACCGAACCGAACCGACCAATTCAGTTCGGTTTTTCAGGTCCGGTTCGATTTTTCGATTTATTGCCCACCCCTAATCTAAGCTACTTCTTTAATTTATGGTTTAATATTTTATGTAGAGAAAGTGGCAAAATGCGGGGATAGCTCAGTTGGGAGAGTGTCAGACTGAAGATCTGAAGGTCGCGTGTTCGATCCACGTTCACCGCAAGTTTATTTCTTGATTTGTTTTGAATATTATGGATGCTTAATGTCATGGGCGGTTAAGTAATGTTATATATTCATTTTTATATATTCAAAATGGGCGGTTAAGTAATGTTATATATTCATTTTTATATATTCAAAATTTACGTTCTGATTATAGTGTGGCTTAAATTTAAAGATCAACTTAATTCATATTATTTAATCCTCATTCTCGTCATTGTATAGCATAAATTTACGTTCTGATTATAGTGTGGCTTAAATTTGAAGATCAACTTAGTTCATATTATTTAATCCTCATTCTCGTCATTGTATAGCATAAATTTAAGGGTCAATTTGATCCGTATTATCCATTCTCCTAAGTTAAATAATTCACTATTCACATAACAATATCTATTATGGCATAAGACACGAAATTGTTATGGCCTACTTGGTTCATATTGCCTAATCCACACCTTCGTTATTGTGTGGCCTAAATTTAAAAGTCAACTTGTCTTATATTATCCATCATTTGGAGTTAGAGGATCTACTATTCACTTAAAAAATTTTATTGGGATACAAGATACAGAATTTTTAAGGTATACTTGACTTGTATTGCTCATCCTTGGGGGATTCAATACCTACGTGACAATCTTTATTGAGGCATAAGACACAAAATTTTTTGAGCTTACTTGGTCTGTATTGCCTATCCCCTTGCCTGCATAGGAAACCCACATCACATGTGACAATCTTTATTATGACCTATATACGAATGAGAATTCAAGTCTACTTTGATACCACTTATCACTAGTCGAATTTTGTTAGGTAATATTGCATATTCACCTTTATATACTCAAGATCCATGTAATTTTTATTTGATGTGGGGCGTGACACTAATCATCTCCTTGATCCACACTTCATTGTTAGCTTGTCACTTTTATAAGTTGAAAGATCTTTAAATAATGGAATGAAATTGCTCCGTTTGTCCGCAGGGGTGACTGTTGGTCGAGAAGTCGAGCTGAGAACCCCAAATCCAATAACTACTTTCAGAGTTTGGTTCAAAATTGTTCCGTGAATCTTGAATCCCAATCACTTACAATATTCTGGGGGCACACCCTAATACTTTACGACGTGCTTGAGAAATAAGATCAATTTTGAAATCCATTTTATCATTGTTGTTGAAATAACAAATAAAGAATCTGGCATTTGTTCATAAAACTTCGAAAAAAGGAAGGGAATATTGTAAATCTTGGTTTAGTTCATGTCTTGGTGCAGTGTGAACTATTCTGAGTCCCACAACGATTTGCAAACTTATAATATCAATTCTCATACAAAATATATAATATATATTATTACAATTTTTTAATTTGGAACTTCCACAGTGAATTACTTTTTTCTTGTATATGTTTTCAATTGACAATTACACCATTCATCTTTTTGTAAAAAAAAAATTACTTTAATACTTAAATCAGTATTTATTTAAAAATAAAAGAATTGTGTATGAAAAAGTATGTGCATGAATAAGTATTCATGATGCTTATATAATTAATCTCAACAGAATGAATGAAAAATTATGTATGGATCTTTAATCTATAATGAATGAATCATTGACTATATTTATAGGATATAAATTAAAATTATTTTAAAAGTATTTATGAATGAATTTAATTCAAATTCTAATTATCGAAAGCGTGAATTCAATTTAAAGTCTATTTTTATTTTCTTGTTAAAGGGAGAATTTGAGGAAATCAACTAATTTTTCTCTCATCCATTTATCCATTTTTTAATGGATATTATTTTTTTTTATTATTATACACTCAGACGCTTTTGGACAAGTGACTTGTTGTAATTAATCGGTACCAATTATTTTAATTTTGGTACCAACAAAAGTCCTTCACAAAAATCCTATATCCAAATGTGATTATTCGTTTGAAAGAAGAATGAGCTATCAATCAAATTATCATGTTTGAGTTAGTATTAATTGTTTTTAAGAAAGCGATTATATATTATTAGTCATATTTTCATATTTAAGTAAGTATTGGCGATTCTATTTCAAGAAGCACACTTAAATAATTGGTTAAATTGTTATATTTAGATTTGTATCAACTATTTTAAAAAAATAGACTCAAATTAAATCACTATATCTATACATTTATACATTCATATGTTCATCTTGTAACTTGAAAGTAAATTTTAATTGAGTTTAAATAATTTTAGTATGCAAAGAAAAAATTATACTTATTTTATGGTCTATTTGTGAATAAGAAAGATTTTATCAATTTTGCTAAGTGTTTGAATGTTGATTTGGTGTAATGATACTTGAATTCTGAGCTTTTGTTGTTGTTTTAATCTTAGGTAATGTTTTATGTCTATGGTGGTGGCATTCAGAAGAGGGCTGGCTCGCAGACTAATACGTAGGTAGATGGTGATTGGCTAACTTTACTACTGGCTATAATGTTGTGTTGTATTATTGTTGGCTAAGGTGTAAGTTAGAGGTGTCAGGCTAAGTGGTGGTGGAAAGGCTTAGGTCATTATGATTTGATCGAAATAATGAAACAAGGTAGCAGGTGAAAATGAGTAATCAAATTTTGGTGAACAACAGCCTTAACGGTGGCATGTACTCCTAGGTTTTGATGAATAGATAGGCAAAATCAACGTTGTGGAGCTTGTAGTTGCCTGTGATAGCTTGAGCTCGATTTTGACGTTTTGATGACTGGTGTTTTGGTGACGTCTTTCTACTTTTTCTTTGCGTTTTTTTTTCTCTCTCTAATTTCAAATCTTTTCTCTTTTTTCTTCTTTTTTTTCCTTTCTTTCTCCAATTTCAATTTTTTCCTTTTTTTATTTCAATTTATTTTTGTAAGGATCGTCTTTTAATCAAAATGTTCTTACAAATGGCGCCACAAAAAATTCTCTAATTTAAAATTTTCAGGGTCAATTTTTTTTTGTCCTTGTATGCTCCTCTAATTAATGATTACAATAAACGTGCTTCTGTAAAAAAAAAATACTTCGATACTCAAATTAATATTTATTCAAAAAATAACATATTTAATCAAATTTTGGTGAACAACAGCCTTAACGGTGGCATGTACTCCTAGGTTTTGACGAATAGATAGGCAAATCAACGTTGTGGAGCTTGTAGTTGCCTGTGATAGCTTGAGCTCGATTTTGACGTTTTGATGACTGGTGTTTTGGTGACGTCTTTCTACTTTTTCTTTGTGTTTTTTTTTCTCTCTAATTTCAAAATTTTTCTCTTTTTTCTTTCTTTTTCTTCTTTTTTTTTCTTTCTTTCTCCAATTTCAATTTTTTCCTTTTTTTATTTCAAATTTCTTTTGTAAGGATCGTCTTTTAGTCAAAATGTTCCTACAAATAGCGCCACAAAAAGTTCTCTAGCTTAAAAATTTCAGGATCAATTTCTTTTTGTCCTTGCATGCCCCTCTAATTAATGATTACAACATACATGGTTCTGTAAAAAAAATATACTTTAATACTTAAATTAATATTTATTCAAAAAATAAGATGATGTGTAAGAAAGAATGTGTGCATGAACAAATCGTACTTTTATAATTAATCTTAATAGAATGAATAATGAATTGCATTCTAAATGAATCCTTTAATTCACGATGAATGAATAAATTATAGGATATGAATTTTAATCTCTTTAAAAATATTCATACATGAATTTAATTTAAATTTTAATTAAAGAGATCATGAATTCGATTTTAAGTTTATTTTTATTATTTTTATTGGTGGAAGAATTTTAAAAAAAAATCAACTAATTTTCTTAAAAAAATCCTCTCATCTTTTGAATTTATCATGCGATTAGAATTTATCAAATCTTTAATAAATATTAGTTTTGCATTATTATCCGCTTTGACACTTTTAGGCAAATGGTGTATTGTAATTTGTTGATGCCAATTATATTAATTTTAGTATATATATATATATATATATATATATATATATAAAACAACCATTGTATTTGCTTACTTTTGATAGTCAGTTGTTTAACCATGAGATTGATAGACGTAATCATAAATAAAAATCAATGCAAAGTATTGTTGTTTCTAAAGAAGGGAAGAATTATTTATTTTTAAGGGGATAATTTAGTTAGTTTACTTCAAAAGTAAACGGTCAAGGAATCGATTCATTCTCATACTAATCTTAAAGGAGGTACATCTAGAATGCATAATTAGATAAATAGAATGATATATAATAAGAGTATAATTGGATTAATTATAATATAAATTTATATTTGGTGTTACGTATAATTGAATTAAATAATTATTTAAAAATTATATACAATAAAACCAACTATATTTGGGTAAATAATTATTAATTCTTATTATTAATAAAAAAATAAACAATATTTAAAAAATATTAATTTAATAATATTTTTAAATTTAAATATTTTATTCTAGATTATCCCAAGGTCCCTAACGAGATAAGATAATAAGTCTTAATTTTACTCCAAATAAAAAATGGGCCAAGATAACAACGGTAGGGTTAAGATTAGCTGTCCTAAGTTATTTTGTTTATATCATCAAATATTTAGGGTTTGTCTGATATAATTTTTAAGTATAGATTTTTTAAGTAGAGTTTATAATAAAAGTAATGCTAAATATATTAAATTATATTTTAAAAAGTGATATATTAATTAAATATTAATTATAATAAATAATTTTAAAATTTATATTATTTCACCGCTTAATATATAAGATACAATTTAAATTATAATTTAAAATATTTAATATTACTTTTATATTAACGAAGCTTTTATGTATAGAGTTTTTTTTTTTAAAAGAATAATAATTCATTTGGTTGTTACTTATAGTTTTTAGGAAAAATTGTGAAAATACATTAATAGACAAGCTTTTTTTGGATTATATTATAAGAGAATTGAAGTAAAATTTTTAAATAAAATAAGGATGTCTTAGATAATTTAACACTTTAAAAAAAGTTCTCTAATCTCTATTTTTAAAAGCAAAAAAGTTTGAGCTCATTTTAATAGAGATAAAATAAAATTTTTAATTCTAATTTTTTTTCTCTAATTTACAACCAATCACCTGAAAAAAAATAATTCACTAAAGCTTTTGACATTAAAAGTTCTATTAACATATGAAAAAGCCAAACCAAACAAACTATTAATTTAATCCAAGCCAATCGTATAAAATGAATAAGCTAAATTATGTAGAAAATTATCTAGAAATAATTATTTTTAAAATATTATAAATTTTTATAACAAAAAACTATTTGATAAATCTTTATTAGCTAAGAAGACAATGAATGAAAGAAAGAAATTGTCCTTATAAATAATATAACTCAAAAAATATTTGTAGTTTAAGTCACAAAATCAACAAAAAATGTTGTTATTGTCTAAATAAATTTGAAAAAAAAAACTCTATAAATTAAGAACAAATAATTTTATGTATTAATATACAAAAAAAAAAATATGAAAATGATCAAAAATAATAAAATCAAGGACAAAAACAATGAGAAAAGTTAAAATTTCTAGCACATCGCGCGAGATGCGAGGAGGGGCCTTGTACTAGGCCTCATGCGTGGGGCCTTGCACCAAGCCTCACGCGTGGGGTGTTGCATGAGTTGGGGCCTTGCTCAACGCCCCGCGCGCGATGTGTGGTGCGAGGCCCCAACTTGCACAACACCCCGTATGCGAGTTGTTGCGCGAGTTGGGTGCGAGATCCTGTTTATCTTAACATTTTTTTGTCGAATTTTACTCTTTTTTTAATAATTTTTTAGTTATTTTTATTTTAATTTATTAATTTTTAATTTATTTTATTTTAAATTACTCATTTTAACTAATTTTAAAGTATATTTTAATTAAAATTTCAAATAATTTATGTTAAAGAGATGCAAAAATGATTTGAAGGTGAAATGGTATGAAACTCAAGTATACGACAAAAGCTCATGAATTTATTTTGTGACTAAATTAATTTTTTATTTTAAAAATTTTAGATATTTTTGGACATTTCCCCAATTATGTATCGCATGAGTAAAGGGTGGGGTGTGAAACGTCAAACATAAAATAATAATAATTATATATCATTTTGATGAAACATTATTAAGTATATATTTATTTTTTAAAAATTATTTACTTTATTTCAAAACTCTATTTTTAAAGAATAGTATTACATATATAATTTGAAAAACTCATTTATACAACTTGAATGATAAAATATCATTAAATTAATATAATAAATGAGAATTAAAAATAATATTGATTTGATCTTTATTAAAATGTATATATATATATATGGTGCGTCATTAAATATAATTTGTATTATTAATTATAGCGCATCAATTATTTAAAAATGTCTAAATAAAAATAAATTTTTAATTCATACATGCATATTTTAAAAAAAAATAAAAACGATTATTTATGAATAACAAATTCATTCATTATTAATTTATTTATATACACAATTCACTTTTTATACACACAACAAATATTATTACTGCATCATTGTAAACACATTCACATACTAACACTTATTCACATACTAACACTCATATTAACACTTTTTTTTAAAAATTATAAATACTGATATGAGTATTAAATTATTTTTTAACAGTGTATTTTTGTTAATTGAAACAATATTAACATAAGCATTAGATTATTTTTTTTTTCTTTTTTTTTTTTTTTTTAAGGGGGGATTACAATATATATTTTTTTTTCCGCACCACCTGGAGAGGAGGGAGAATTCAAACCCAGGTGGGGATGTAAGACTTGGAGGTGTTCGGCCAACTAGGTTGAGCCCTCGTGCTCGCATTAGATTATTTTTTAATAGTATATTTTTGTTAATTGAAAAAATATGTTAAGATTTGACTGTCAAGGGTGTTTTTTAACAGTCTCTTCCCTGGAGGTTGGAATCCGGGAACTTCTTATATCGTTAATAATTACACGCATTTTTTTAAAAAAAGTTCATTAAAAATTACTTAATCAGTTGGTAACTATTTAGCGGTTGGCTTTTAATAATCCAGTGTCAGTTTCACGTTTGTTTGAACGCTCCACCTGCAAAAAGCAGTGATGTATTAATGAAATTGAATGCTTTGTTTGGTTTTGGTCAGCGGTGAATGAGTCGTCATAGTCTTACATTTCCGGGCCCACAATAGACAAAAGAAAAGTTCAGAGAGGGCTGCCACGTACTTGCACGAGTCTTCTCTATAGCTCTACGTGTAGTGTAGGGAGCTTCATTATCTTAATTCTCAGCTAAGCTCAGGGGGACTGGTTTCTTCTTGGAATCCTTATACTAGAGCTCAACTTCTCAGTTCATAGTCTTCACTCTCTCAGCTTCTCATCTGAGACAAAAGCAAACCGAAATGTCGGACCGGTTCTTCCCAAATGAAATGCCAGACTTTACAGAAGAAACAACAATGGAAATAGAAGAAGATGACACAACAACAACAACAAGTACTGGAGATTCTCTCTTGAAGCTTCTCTCCATGCCCTACCCTTCTCTTTCTCAGAGATTCAAGAGCGCTGCTCTCGACCTCAAAGAAACCGTAATTTAAAGTTTCCATTTTTATTTCTTTCTTTGCTTGATTATCTTCTCTGCCGACTTTCTTTTGATAATTCATTATCTGTTGTATTGTTTCAGGTAGTGATGGAGACGTGGGGTTTAAGTGGGCAATATGTGCGAGACTTTACTCTCTATAGTGGGGCTCTTGGTGCGTCTTTCTTGCTGTTCAAAGCCTATCAAGTCGATAAAAACAAGAACGATCTTAATCTTTGTCTACAGATTGTCAAGGCTTGCGACTCTGCTTCTTTAGCTTCTCGGTACTCTCTCTCTCTCTATTTCTATATGCATGCGTCCATCTTTATTCCAAATCCAACGCGGGGCTTGATCCCAACTTGAATGCAATTTGCAATCACAATTTAGAGCAACTAAAGCTAAAAGAAGATGTGTTCCTTTATAGGGATGTGACATTTTTATGTGGGCGGGCCGGTGTTTGTGCTCTTGGTGCTGTAGTGGCTAAATATGCTGGTGACCAACAGTTACTCGACCACTACTTAACCCAATTCAAAGAGGTAATAATGATCTTATGATTTTGTGTGCTCCATTTTCTTACATGGTAGTACTGCTTCATCCGTTTTTCATTTTATTTTGTTTGTTTACAGAAATTTCTATAACGCCTTTATGTGTTGATACTTTTAGTTGTTGATGTCATACTTATTGAATGATGACACAGATTAAGCTGTCAAGGGATCTTCCTAATGAATTATTATATGGAAGAGCAGGGTACTTATGGGCTTGTTTGTTCTTGAACAAGTATGTTGGTGATGCAACTATTCCTTCTACAACCACTGTAAGACTCCCAATTTATCTTATTATCACAATTTCATGGTTTTGATATGTTTTTTTAAATCAGAGGGTCGGTCGATATTAATAATTTGGTTAACTATGTGTAGCGTGCAGTTGTAGATGAAATTATAAAAAATGGAAGACAATTGGCTAAGAGAGGCAAATCTCCTTTGATGTTTGAATGGTATGGAGAAAAGTATTGGGGGGCTGCCCACGGATTGGCAGGTATTATACATGTTTTGATGGACATAGAATTGAAGCCAGATGCGGCTGAGGATGTTAAGGGTACCCTTAAATACATGATTAAGAACCGGTTTCCTGGTGGAAACTACCCTGTGAGTGAAGAAGACAAAAAGAGGGATGTTCTTGTGCATTGGTGTCATGGTGCTCCAGGGATTTGCCTCACACTTGCCAAGGCTGCCAAGGTAATATTGTTATGGTTATCTACTTCGCTACAAAATTTTTAATTTAAAAAATACAGTTGATTTTTCGTCATAAGTATTCAATATTTGATGCAATTAGTTAAATAGCTATGCCAGAAAAGAGTAAGCCTCTCCAGCATGCTCAAATATTTCTTACCGTCTGCTTTGTTTGATATTAACTTTCATCTATTTGGACTTGAATGCTACTCATTCGCTTTGATAGAGTTTGATCATTGTCATTTTTTTCTTTAAGTCTAAGAACATGCTCATGCTGACTTCTTGAACTAATTAAACCAGTTAATTGTGAACTATAGAAAAGCTCAATTAGAATTTCCTCTTCCTTTCCCCCTTGGGGGGCTCTTTTTGGTAGTCATGTTGCCCATAATTTCCATAAAAATATGTTAAATTATCAGGTCTTCAAAGACATAGAATTTCTCAAGGCAGCAGTTGATGCTGCAGAGGTGGTGTGGAACCGTGGGCTTCTTAAGCGAGTTGGAATATGCCATGGAATTAGTGGGAATGCGTATGTGTTCCTTGCACTCTACCACATAACAGGAAACTTAGAGTTCTTGTACAGGGCCAAAGCATTTGCTTGCTTTCTTCTTGATAATGCTCACAAGCTTGTCGCAAAGGGAGAAATGCATGGAGGTGATAACCCCTATTCAGTCTTTGAAGGCTTTGGAGGTATGGCCTATCTTTTCCTAGACATGTTCAACCCTTCCGAGGCTAGGTTCCCAGCTTATGAACTCTGAAGTCTGGCGGTCTTGCATATGAAAACTAATTTTTCCTGTTCACTTTATCTGAACATGTATAAGAACAATGTCTGGCATTTGTAGAGATATGCTCATATCTTGTTGCTTATGCTTTGTGTCTGTATATATAACTCTGTTCAGGTTCTGTTCGTGCCAGTAAGGTAATAATTGTCTTTTACTAAGATTGTTTACTGCGTTCATTTCCATGATGAAACAACCACATGTTACAACATTAATGGTTGTTGCTTTGACGCTTAGCACTAGAGCTGGCATTGTTCAAAATTGCTTTCACTATGCCTTCACTTTGAAAGAAAAAATGGCTCATGCTGGAACCAGTGGAGGAACTAGATTAGCCACTCAATACACTCGATTTGCATGTCCTGTCACAACCATAGAGACGGACAGTCAAATTCAAACATCACTAATTCAAAGCTGTTTTTTGTTTTTTACTTCCAATGAGAATGATGACAACAGCTTTTGATGGGGTTAAATCCTCTTGATGAATAATGAACATGCATAGTTTCAACTCGCTCTCGGTAACCAAGAGAACTATTGGCTAGGTTACACAAAAATATAACACTTATTTTATTTACTGAGACATTTATCTGAAGCTTCTCCAGTTCCATTCTTCCAGGGTTTATTGTTATTATCAATTATACCTGTCGCTCACACAGATTTTTGTACTTCGCTGGTGCATGTGCCAAGTTTAGATGATTAAACCTCTGAACTTGGCTTATGCAGCTTATCGATTCTTGGAGATTTTATAAAGTCTTATGCAGATCCACTTAGTGGCCACTAGTTTCTGAATTTTTTTTCTTCTTATTATCAGTGTATGGATTATATCTCCGGCAAACTTATCCTAGTTTGCTATTTGTCTTACACCAAGCTGGATACGAAAATTAGTATGGCTTAAAATGTTAAATATTGTTAATCTATTTGCCTAGGTCGTATATCTTGTCCAAGTAATATTTATATATTTTCTTTATAGATTGCAGGTATAATGCTTATACAGAAACACTGTTGGTGCAGAAAGTAAAGGAAAGCTGGAACTAAGTTAACAACTAAATGTTGTTATTGTATTTCTCATCAAATTAACAAAGCTTAGATGAGTTTAAATATTGATTTTTTTTGGGGATTCAAATGCAACTCTAACTACTTGATCAAAACAACAATTTAAACTCAAATTCTAAACTTAACTCCTGTTATTTTTTTTTATAACAAACTAACTTATTTGTTCAAGTCTTTAGCAGCAAACATAGGCACCATTCATCGCTATTTTTGCTACAAACTCTCATTTCTCCTTAAGACTCTTAAATCTTGTTCTGGACAAGCCCTTTAAGAATATCTACTAATTGATTTTCACTGCTGCAATGGACTAGCTTAACCTCATTATTCTTCTGAACTTCTCTCAAAAAATTGAAACTTCATTTTGAAATGTTTTGTTCTAGCATAAAATCTAGGATTGTTTGAAATAGCTATTGCAACTTGATTGTCCACATAATTCTGTTGCAATCTCTTGGTTTAGCTTTAGATAAACCATTATCTTCCATTTTTCCTCAATCATATAACTTGATTTACTGCACAACTATATATTCAATTTCTGACATGGATTGTGCAACCACTTCTGGTTTCTTTAAACTCCAACTAAAATATCTTGAACCAAGATTGAATAGATATTCAAAAGTGCTCTTCATGTCTTCACAAAAATCAACCCGATCATTATCTGCATATCTATGTAAAACTAATTCACATTTCTTTATAAATCTGATGTCGTGATTAATTCTGCCTTTAATGTATCTTAGCACTCACTTAGTAGTGTTTAAGTGTACTTTTTTAGCAAAATTCAAATATCTTGACAGTAAATTCACAACAAAAGCTAAATCTAGCCTTGTTGCTATTGAGTACTCAAGTATCCAATAACACTCTTGTAGAAACTTTCATCAATTGCTTGAGCATTATCTTCGAGATAGAACCTCTTATTCAAGACTAGGGGCGTGTTTATGGCTTTGCAATCTTCCATCTTAAATTGCTTCAAAATTTTCTTTGCATACTTTTGTTGTCTAATGAATATGCCTTTTTTTGTTTGTTGTATTTGTTGGGATTTGTGCTTACGTGCTATTCCATAATGTATAAATATATAGCGATAGTATTTATATAATTATTATTTTTAATAAAATCGTTAATATTATTTATTATTAAATGGTAAGATGCTTGTAACGTTTTAGACATTGTATGATCTGAAGGAGTTCAGATCTGGTATAAAGGAGTTTAAACCAGTGCTAAGAGTTAACAATGCTAATAGTTATAAATACTAAAAATTAGTGATGCTAAGAGTTAGTATGTTCATATAGTTAGCGAAATCTAAAGAGTTAGAGCCTTGTTTGAAATGGGACAATGACCTGAGAATATATTAGTAATAACATAGCTGCAAGGAGTTGCAGGTGGTGCTAGGAAATGTCATTATGCAAGTATGTTCTCAAATATGATGTTCTTGATCTAATTTCATTGATGCGGGTCTATCGATGAAATCCATTAATATAGATTAGTGTATGTCTATATCTGGATGGTCCAAATGGTTAGTCTTAGCAAACCATGAGCTTAGTATGAAGCTCGTATAGAGATGCAGGTATTCAGTAAGAACTGGATATTGAACAGACTCACGAAGACATCCAATAGACATCTCATAAAGCCGTCAATGGAAGGTCTTCCGAGTTAAGTAGTATTTGTGGTCTTTTGACCTGAGCACCACGGTGGAATTTTGAGTGATCCACCATACTTTGGTTCCACACATGTTAGAAACCTTTCATGGTCTGACCGCTGGGTGTCGCTGGGTGTGATTCGATGCTCATGGAGTCTGGTGTGCATAGATATGGGATCCATCAGCTCATATGAGTAGGTTGTATATCTTGATGCTCCGAAATTGTATTTTAGAAAGTCTTGTGGCCGCAAGTATAAATCTCAGAAAATATATTTCAGAGGAATAAATAATATCACAAAAGTGTTTGTGGATATTGTTTAATGAAATATAAATCTGGAGATAAGTTCATGGTTGAGCAATATATAGATTTGACGGTGATGATCTATATCTATGCTCTTCAAGGATATAAATGATGGAAGAATTATACGAATATGTAATAACCTCAACTTGCATGGTCTGACACGCTAATTTGTAATATCCATAACGTGTGTGTGAGGCATCGTTCACGGACGTATGGAGGAACTCCATATGACAAATTAGGTGTGGACCTAGAGAGTCTCACAATATGAAGTGTACTCATTACGCACTGGGGTAGCAGATTAGATTGAATTAATTTGATCCAATAAATTTTAGCAAAATAGAATAATTATTTCGGGATCCCTCGGGATGCGCATTTGTCATGACTTAATTGTTAAGTACATTACTTAATTAATTAACAAGGGTTGTTAATTAATAGAATATTAACAAATGGCAAAAATTTGTTCCATGATTTAATTTTACCTTTTTATCATTTAACTTTGGTAATGAAAATTAGTAAGGTAAAAAGTAATTATTTAAAATTATTTTGAATAATTAAATTATATATTATTAGATAATATTATAATATATATGATCATGGTATTGTATTTTAATACAATGAGAGGTCTAGATGTTGGCCATTTAATTATCCATTATAATTAAAGTAATTATATTTGTTAGGTAAAGATTAATTTAGGTGACTATTATTCTAGTGCTTAGTTAAATTAATTTTAAGTGAGAGACTAACAATAAAATTGGTGGACCATTTTCTTTTGTTTAATCAAAGTGTAGAATAAACAAAATAGATTTTGGCAAAACAATTGAATGATTCATTCAATTCTTGGAGAAGAATTCGGCAATGAGAGGAAAGAGGTAAGAGAGAGTTTTTTGAGTTTTGTTCTTTCAAGTGTTAGAAAAATAAACAAACTTCTATTCATCTTCTTCTCTAATGGATGACTAAAATGAATGAAATGAAAATGAAGAAAAAATAATTATTCTTGAAAAGAGTTGTTCAAAATAATTATCATGTAGAAATTGTTTCTAAGAAATATATAAGAGTTGTATGTTAAATATTTCTAATTAATACAAGAGTTGTATAGAAAATATTTACCATCTCCATTTAAGAAACAAAATATGTATTTAAAGAGGTTGAATACAAGTTGCTGGAAATTCTAAAACTAAGCTACCATTCTAGCTCCTTAATCCCACAAAAAGTTATGGACTAGAATTGTTCAACATATACTTCAAGGTGAGCTCTTCACTTGAATTGGTGAAAAACTTGAAGATTTTGTAAAGCTACCTTCATTAGGTGAGTATTTTATATTATGTTTTAATATAATTATTCATCATGTTTATAAATGTATAATTGTTATACTTATTCATATATGTAATATATGTGGTTAATTGTTAAATTGGGTGTATTTGTAACATGCTTCCGCTACATATAGTAATTTTTAAAATTACGTATACACTCGTCTGTCACACACTCAATATCCAATAGTATTTTCATTCCAAGAAAGTATGCCATTTCACTAATGTCTATCGTCTCAAACTCCTCTTGTATTTGCTCTCTGAATTTTTCAACAAGCTCAGAATTGTTTTATGTGATCAGTAAATCATCTACATACATTAATACTACTGTTATGTCTTGTTTCTCTACCTTAACATACAAGGTTGTTTCACTAAGACTTCTCTTAAAGCCTAGGAATGCTGATTTCACATCCGACTGGTAGATTTTTTGTTATTGCTGTGCTGTAATTGCCAAGAGTAGCCTGATTGTATCCAGCCTGCCATTAGTGCAAATATTTCTAAAAAATTAACTCCAAACTACTGTGTATAACCTTTCACTACCAACATTCCATCAACGTTTAATTTTGTCTTGAACACCCATTTGACTTTTATGACTTTCTTCTGAGTTGGCCTATTCACTAGTTCTCAAGTTTTGTTTCTATTAATCATCTTTATCTCCTTTTGTATTGCAGCCACCCACTTCTCATCTTTAGTTACTTTTACATATTTTGCTGGTTCAAGAATTGCAACACTCCATTTCTTATAAATGTCAGCAAGTGATCTTGTCATTCTTACAGGATATTCATCAATGTTGTCTTCTTCTAATTGATTTGTAAGCTTTTCTTCCAAAGAAAGTCTTTTGGGCACAACATTATTCCAATCTCATTCTCATTCTTCATTAAACGTTACATCCCTGCATATGATAATCTTTTCTATTAAGGATCGATAAATTCTATATCCCTTGCTAAAGGTATTGTATTCTACTAGAATACTGATAAGGGGTAATTAGGTCTAATATTTTAATCTTTCAAATTTAATATTTGTTCGTTTAAATTTAGATTAGTTGGCTTTTTATGTATTTTATTGTTATTTTGTAGGTTTGGAGTCAATGGAGAAAATAGGGATGAAAATCTAATGAAAATAAGCAAAACACATCAAATTGCTACAGTACATTGATACAGTACCTTGCTATTGTGCCTAGCTATAGTATTTTGCTACAGTACCCTAGCGTCGCAGCGTTCAAAACTATGTGTACAGCCCCGTGACGCTGTATGAATAGTAACACAGTGAACAAGTACTTGTGAATTGTGCGTGTGAACAGTATGTGTGAACAATAATCCTAATCTTACTTATATTTGATGTTTTACTCTAATTTGAAGACATAAATCTACAATACAAAAAATTAAAAAGCCTAATTAAGAAATCAAGAGAATCAAGAAGAAGAGAGAGAAAGAGCAATTTTTGGAGGATCAAGAAGACTAGAAGATTGAAGACTGCAAAAAAATTAGTTTTATCTCGTCAACTCTTTATCTTTGTAGTTTTATATGATTTTCATGATGTTATTCTTGATAAGCTCGAGAATTCTTTATTTCACCATGACCTAAGTTTTTATTTCTAGAGTAGCATTTTGAACATAGTATATAGTTATATTTTGTTAATTCTTAATTTATAAACTTAATATATACAATTGATTCATTCTATCTTGTGTTTAGTACTTTCATTATATCTTGTCAATATCTTGAATGATTGAGGAACCGTGATGAACTTGACAATGGGATTCATGTGTTTAGCTTATGATAGTTTGATGCATGATTATAGGATAACAACAATGAGTTCTTTGTAGGATAGACATATACCTAGATGGCATATATGACATAATTTAGATTTGATCTTAATAAATTACATTCTAATTTGATTACCATAGACATATAGGTGATTGTTAAAATGTGTGATATAGTCATTTAACCATCGACAAAGGCTTGTGATGATATTAATGTATAAGCCAATCAATTTGTATGAAGGAATTAATTAAGAGGTTAATAAATCTAATGAAATACTAGGAGATAAGTCTAAGCCCTAGATTATTATCAATTAGTGAATTTATCTCTCTGTTTATTTTTTAGTTGTTTTAGTTTACTTTGATAGTGTTAGTTTAATTAGATTTAATTCTTATTTTAATTTTTTTGAATAAAAGTTAAGTACATATAATTTTAGTACTTGATGAATAGAATTAGATCGTATAGTCTCTGTGGGAACGATATCTGGACTTAACTCCTATATTACTTGATACGATAACGTGCGCTTGTGCTAGGCTATTATAGCACTAATCAAATACTAAGCTAATTTTCTTGTCTAATTTCTTTCTCTTGACTTTTAGAATGTGAGTATAACAGAGGTTGCCAAACACTCTCAAGTTAGAAACATTAAGCTTAGTACCATATCAAGCTTCATAGGAAGTTTGTCCTTTACAACCTTAGTCATTAATCTATTTAAGATAAATACAACATTGTTAAATATCTCTACTAGAACTTCATTGGCATATGTTTCTTAAATAACAAACATCTGACCATTTATATGCTAGTTCTATTTTTCCTTTCACAAACTCTATTCTACTGAGGAGAGTATGGAATTGTAAACTAATGCTTAATCTTAGCATCTTTACAAAGTTTGGTAAACCTTTCAATAGTATGCTCATTCTTATTATCTGACCTAATTGTTATTATTTTATAGTTACTTTAATTTTCTACCTAAGTCTTAAACTTTTAAAAGTACCCTAACAACTTCTAATTTATGTTTCATGAAATAAACCCTATACATTATACAAAAATCATTTATAAACGGAATAAAATACCTACTACCATTGAGTGAGTTTGTTGACATGGGACCACACACATTAGTGTGGATCAAATGTAGCTTCTCTAAAGTTATCTAGACCTTGTTTATTGGAAATGGTCTTCTGGTTTGCTTCCTAAGATGACAAGCCTAAAAAAATTAGTTTCTTCACTAATTTATTCTATTCCTTGTACTGTTTCTTCCTTTTAGATGTGCTTTAACGTTGACTTATGAAAGTGCCCAAACTTTTTGTGTCATTAATCATTTTGTCTCAAAGCACATGGATGTGCATTATAATTTATATATTCCAAACTGAAGCTTTTGCCCTTTATACCTATAGAGAACAAAATAGCTCTATTGGAATAAAAAAATCTCACACTTGTTCTACTTAAACATAATTGAATAACTCTTCTCAAGTAGTTGTCCCATACTTAGTAAATTTTGATATATTCTAGGAATATATAACACATCATTGATTAATTTTGTTTCTCTTGAGCTTAAGATTAATCGCTCTCGTTCCTTTTACTGCAATCAACTATCCATTGCCTATTCTAACTTTAGACACAACAGTTTGGTCAATCTCTTAAAAGATTGAATCATCAAATTCCATATAGTTGGTGCAACCACTATTAATCAGCCAAGCATAATTGGACAGAATGTTCTATGCAAAACAAGTAGCTGCAAACAACTAATCTTTCTGTAGTTGTTGTACTGCTTATGCTTGTGTTTGCTAGAACTCATCTTTTTTGTTTTTACAAAATTGGGCAATATGTCCCTTCTGCTTACGTGAACTGCATTCCACTTTTGAATTTTGCCAACATTTTGATTTTTGATGATTCGTCTTACTATAGTATAGACATGGAGGAAATTTTGTCTTTGATTCACCACTGGTATTGGCTCCCTCATTTCTCTAATTTTTCTTATTCTAGTTTTTCGTCCCTTCACTCTCACCTGAGCTCTTATCACTATTTTTTTGCTTGTAAAGCTCTTTCAACCATCTTTTCATGTTTATATCACCTCCTTTGTCCCTAAGCTTGCAGGACATGATTAATTTTGGCAATGTAATGGCTAATAGGTCTTTTGACTCTTTAAGAAAAAAATATTTTGACTCAAACCTCTAAGGAAGTGTCACAAGGATTTTCTCTACAACTTTATTATCAAGAAGTTGTTCTCCAAGCAATATGATTTTGTTAACTATCTGCATCAGCCTATCAGAACAATCTTTGAACTTCTCACCCTCCTTCATTTTTTGTATTTTAAAATTTCTTCTGAGATTTAAAATCTACATCTAGTTTAATTTGGGATTGTCTTGATACTCTTGCTTAAGGAGGTCCCATGTTTATTTTTCTATCTCACAAATCATAATCTTGATGAAGATCACTTCTAAAACTACTGAGTAGATGCAAGTCTTAGCCTTGTACATTTTTCTTCTCTCATCTCCAGTTTCTAATTTGAACTGTTATGGGATTCTCTGGCGATGGTGAAACTTCAACTGCCCCCACCAAATCCCATAGATCATTAGCCTATAGAACTGCCTCCATTCTAACAGTAGTTCTCTCTTATAAATAATTGTGACATTGCCATATAATTGTTTCCAACTACTGAAGTAAGCTTATTGCTATTTACTAAAAAAGAAATAGCTCTCGGGTCCCTTAAGAAGCAAGGCTCAAATACCACTTTTGTTGGTGCAGAATATAAAGAAAAGTTAGAACTAAGTTAACAACTAAATGTTGTTATTGTATTTCTCATCAAATTAATAAAGTTTACATGGGTTTAAATATTGATTTTTTTTATAAAAAATTCAAATGCAATTCTAACTACTTGATAAAAAACAATTTAAATTCAAATTCTAAACTTAATTCTTATTATTTCTCTCACCAAACTAACTTATTTGTCCAAGTCTTCTGCAGAAAACATAGCACTATTTAACAAACACTTCAGTGTAATTATATTGAAATGGTGAAATATTATTTGTTCAATTTCTTCCAACACCAAATACATATTTCACTTCATTCTATTGTTGTTATATGCAACATTTTTTTAAGTTGGTAATTTCGCATCTTAAGACTTAAAAGAGAAACTCTTCTATTTGGAATTGAAATGGTTACCTATACGTCATGGAAACTTGATTTCTCAACTGCATACACAACAAGATATTCTTCGATGAGCTATGGTAACAACTCAGTCCAAAATCTCCTAATCTTCACTAGCTACTTACTACTCACTTCCTGCATAAGAATGAAGAGCTTTGTCATCATTATCATCACGTCAAATTGGAATAAATCTTTTTTTGCTCGCCATGGTCCCTGGATTTAGTAAGCATGTTGGTACTAATTTGTAACAACCCAAAATAAAAAGAGCATTTAAGAAGTTATTTATTTATTTAGTTGAATTATAAGTTATATGACTAAGATAAAAACTCATAAGTCTTATTAAGATTAAGATTCCTTAAGTCTTGTGTTAAAATATGACTATGATTATGATTCTCCTGTGCCGTAAGAAAAAACTCTACTCTATAATAAGTTAATTTAGGAACCTTTATTTATAAGATACACATTTTCTTTAAAGAAGACAGGCCTGAGCTTTAAATTTAGAGATTAAGGAGATAACTTTTCAATCCTTTTAATTATTCTTAATACTATAAATCAATTATAGAATAATTTGGTGAAAACTATTAAAAAGAATAAGGAACCAGGTTCTAACTTCTTTGTTCTTGGGTCATTGGGCATGAACTTTTTGGGAGTCATTAATTAAAAGAGCTATAATAGAAGAAACCATGAAACCTTGGAGGTTTAGCTCATGATAGTATCAACATTCAAGAATTAATTCACGTTTTCTATTATAGTTGTGATAATATCTTTACATTTTATTAAAATATACACCTAAAGGATTGTATATATTTTTGTTTCATTCAAAAAGACCATAAATTAGATTTTTAGTGATTTTTCAAATCTGACCCTAGGTTTCTGGAATCTGTCAGCCTCAGTAGATTAACTAAACATTAGGAATAATTTGACTGATCAAAACACCTTGGAAAATTAGGAAATTCAGTATAGAGATTTTTGTGTGTCTAATATGACATATTATAATTAAGTGGTTAGATTCTAGGTTTTCCAATTGTTATGAATTTTGTAGTATACAAGTATTGGTACAGAATTCTGAATATCAGAATTTGAAGGCTTTAGAGTGAAATTCATATAAACATTTTATGGTTGTATTAAGATATGAGTGTTTTTCTGATGAACTCTCTATGTGTTTATTTAGTCTCTGTAAAATTTCATGAGATTTAGATAAGTGCTTTATTTATTAAAAATCTGAGGTTAAGAGCTATTTAGTGAAAGATCAATTTCTAACATTTTTCTGTTCTAGATTGAGATTTAGATAAAATATTATTATAACGAATCAGTATCCTATATTTTCATATGACTTTTAATAATGTTCTAGGATTATGATATTCTAAATTTGTAAGCTTGGATCTTGTTTAGGTCTTAAGAAAATTTGAATAAAGTTAAAAGTTCAGTTTTTGACAAGTTAGAGAAGCTAACTAGATAGGTCAATTTGATGAGATAAGCATAGGACTTAATAAGTTATATTAAGATTTTAGTTCTCCTATAATATTCATGAGGGAATATATTTTCGATGTTAGGTTAAAGAGCTTAAGTTTTTATCGTGATCAGTAAGATGTAAATATTCTAAACTTTTATTGGGATCAGAACAAACATATTATTATTTTTGCAAATGGTGTTTTGTATATATTCTAAATTATAATTATGTCTTGTGCCAAAACTATTTTGATATAAAAATATGAATTTCTTTGTATTTTTTATCTGAGCATTGGCATTAAGCACAGACATCAATAAGACCGTATTTCAATAAGAAAGTTTGTTTTGAAGATAAAGTTTTCTTCATAATATAATTTTATCTTTTTAGGACACCTAAACTTAATCTTTGTTTAGTGGGCACCTTCTATTTTTTCTAAAGTCTTTCTGTTATATGTGTGGCATTTCTTTTGAGATTAGTATATGTGTGTGGCCTTTTCTTCAGGATTGGTGTATGTGATCTATTAGTTTTTGCAATTGTATATTAAGAGGAGTCTTAAAGGTACCAATTGAGACTTTCGAATCTTTACATTCATATGTCGATGCATTTGTGCATGTGGGAGGACTCACTGATGATCAGGGTGAGTGTCTAGATCTTATATTTAGGCATAAGTGTACTTTATATGTGAAATTATCAACCTCACTTGTGCTTACCTCTCATATAGTTTGTCGCCAACAGATGACTTAGGCTCATTTTGTAAGTTATGAAAGTCTTATTGAGTGATAATTGAATGAATGGATTCCTAATATAAATTTGAAAAGATTTAGAAAGATGTGATATAATACGTTTTTAGATTTTGAAAACGATTTCTTTGAGCATAGCACATCATGCACTTGCATTATATATTTGTATCTACTTTGCTATATAAAACACTAGTTTATTTACTTTTATACTCACTATAGTTTGTTGTGCTCACTAAATGACTGAAGATTTATGGACGCAATGGATTTGGCAAGGCTTCTATTGTCCCTTGGTTTTCAATAAGTTGTTAAGATTTTGAGAGTGAGCATTTTGTTAGAGTGTTATTTTGCTTTTAAGCAGTTTTTTTCTCTCGTTATTTTGACTTTGAGAATTAGTATGACTAAGTTTGATTTCTTGATTATTTATTAAGTATTGAATTTAAGTTTTGCATAGTAAATTTAGTTAGGTGTGCAATACGTTTTTGACTTATTCAGGGGGAGCATGACAATTATGGTATTAGAGTTAGGTTAGGATTCTATAGACTTTTAGTTTTAGTCAAGGGAACTGAGCAGATGCCAAATCCTTAGGATTATATAGGGATGGCAATAGAGTGGAGTAGGGGCAGGGAGGCCTTTCCCGTACCCCGCCTTATTTTTTTATTTTAAACCCCATCCCCACCCTATTCCCCATAAAAATTTAACGGGGCGAGGATAGAGAATCCCCATCTAGGGAATGACTTTCTCATCCCATCCCCGCCACATTCCCTATTTTTATTAATATTAAATATTAATTTATATTTACAAATTTTAATAATATAAAATTAATCTATATTATGATAAAAAAGAATTAAACTAACAAGTTAGAATAATATGATAACATCCTTCAATAATGTGAAAAATAAATAAATTTTTAAATAAATAATAAATAAAACAAAAAATATAAAAATTTAAATAATGTTGTAGTGTCTAATATCATTGATCTTCTTGTTAATTGTTGCATCTTCTCTTATTAAAATTCATGAGATTGAGACTTCATTTTATTTTCACAAAAATTACTCCATCCCTACCCCATTTGGGGCAGAGCCCCACAGAGCCTCATCTCCACGGGACATTTTGCCATCCTTAGGATTATATATATATATATATGAGTGTTTATAGGTGTTTGTTTAATATTTTGTTACTTTAGTGGTATTATTTTGAGAAGACGACACATTTAGGGGAATTTCTAATAGTGTTTGTTGCCTATGGTAATGCGAATCAAGAGAATGTTATTACGAGAGTTTTAGCTCTAGAGAGTAGTACTAGGAATGTTGTGATTAAAAATTTTATGCAAAGTAATGACTAATGGAATGTATTTTCAACTTTGGATTTAGAGTTATGTGTTGCAACTCTTTTGGAGAATTGTTATGTGTTAATGAAGTGTTAAGATCATGCAAGTTTGAAATAAGTGATAGAGTGTAAGAGACAAATTTGATAATCTTGAACATGCATGGTTTTAACGTTATATTAGACATGGATTAGTTATCTATATATTATATTAATGTTAAATGTTTTAAGAAGGATGTTTTCTTTCAGCCACTAGGTGAAACCGAGTTTAGATTCGTAGGTATTAGATTATGTCCTTTACTAAGATGTTTCAATAGTAAAGAGTTTATAGATGTCTTTTCTGAAGACTTACAAGAATCCTTCATGATCACGAGATTAAGTTTGGTACAAAACTTATGTCTAAAACCACCTTATAGAATGGCACCAATAGAAATTAAAGAACTCAAAGAGCATTTATAAGAATTGCTTGATATGGGTTTTATTCGGCCTAGTGTATTACTTTGAGGTGCTCTACTTTTATTTGTTTAGAAGAAGGAAGGAACAAATAAATTTGTTCCAATTGCCTTTATAGATCTAATGAATTTGGTGTTTAAAGATTATTTGGATAAATTTGTAATTGTTTTCATCAATAATATCCTAGTGTACTCTAAGAATAAAGAAGAGCACAAAGAATATTTAAGAAAGGTGTTATAAGTCCTGAAAGAGAAACAACTCTATGCAAAATTCAAGAAATGTGAATTTTGGTTAGATTAAATTACTTTCTTAAGACATGTTCTTTTAACTGAAGGAATTTTTGTTGATCAAAGTAAAATTGAAGTGGTAGTGAATTGGACAAGGCTGATTAATGTTGGGGAAGTTCAAAACTTTCTTGGGTTAGTAGGATATTACGACGGTTTGTTAAGGGTTTCTCTAGAATAGCTTCATCTTTAACAAAATTGATAAGAAAGAATGTTAAGTTCCAGTGGACGGATGAGTGTGAGAAAGGTTTTCAAGAGCTCAAGTAATGATTAGTGTTAGCTCCAATATTAACTATTCCAAGCATTTATGGTGGCTTGTTATTTATCGTAATGCTTTTAAAAAGGGGTTTGGTTATGCTTTAATGCAAAATAGGAAGGTGGTGGCATACTGATAAGGACATTATTGTAATAGTATAATTGGTACTCCGACTTAGGTATTTTGTTCTAAATTATAAATATTTGGCTATTTATTCATGTTTTTTTTTTATATCTTAAATAGGTGCACAAGAGAAAATATGACGAATGTGACTTAGACGAGAAATGAGCGAGATGCATTCAAATGAAGCCCAGTTGAAGAATGCAAGATATAGCTTCTCAAGTTTTAGTCCCGCGACGTTGAGCCCCTAGCATCACGGTGCCCGTAAGATAAATGTTAAAACCCTACTTTTTAGTCCTAATTTGAGTAGGATTCGAAGGCCTTCGACCCTAGGGTTTCAAAACAAGTATAAAATCATACTTTTCAGAGCAAAAACACACATAATTTCAGAGGTAAACATAAGACAAACGGATATGCAAGCAATTCAAGAGATTAAGGCAAATTATTAAAGATTTAAGAACAAGCTCTTTTGCAATCAAGTCAAGAGAAAGAATAGCAACTCAGGGCGTCACTTGTGTTATTTTCTTTCTTCTCCTAGTTAGATGATCTTATTCATGATGTTTTACAATTCTTTCTTTAATACTCTTGTACTAATAATGAGCTAAACTCTTTTAATCTAGGGTCAAATATTTTGAACTTAGTATGTAGTTAAATTCTATTAAACTCTTAGTTATAAATTTAATACAACACAATTGATTCATTCTATCTCAATCTTAATAGTTTTATTATACTTTATCAATATTTTGAATGTTTGAGGAACCCTGATTAACTTGACAGAGGAATTCCTGTATTTAGCCTAAGATAATTTGATGTATGATTATAGGGTAACAACTATGAGTTTCATCTAGGATAGACATGTACCTAGGTGGCATCTATGGTTTGATTTAAACTTATTCTTAATAAATTGCATCCTACTCGGATTACTATAGACATATAGGTAATTGTTAGAGTATGATATAGTCATTCGACCATTGAAAAAGGCTTATGATGAAGTTAGTGTCTTGTCACGCTCCAAACCCAAAAGATCCGACACACGACATCACTTACATTCATTCAATAATGTGTACTCATAAATAATATTACATAAAATTTTAAACTTTAATTCAACATAGGAATCCTTAGCAAGTTGCTAGTAAGTCTAACACTTAAAATAAACCATAACCTAACATATAAACATAAACTTCTATTGAGAATATTTAAACATTCATTTCAATTTCTTTCAGAATTATAACAATTGAATTATGACTGGGTCAATTAGTAAACCGAAGATACACAGAGTTTTTTCAGAGATTAACACTCTACTACGTCACCAGTAGCAACTTTGTTACCGGAAGCCCAGAATATATTCATTGCAAATTCTTACTTAAAATCAACTAATAACCACACTTGGTGAAACTAAAACCAAATCCAACCACACACAACCACCAATAATACCATATTTAACTGAAATCACCATAAACTATAATGAGTATAAAACTCAGTAAGCATATTAGTTTTTCATATATCAAATACAAATACATATATGTAAACAATGCATATGTATGATATGCTGTGATAAATCAAAATCATAAGCTTATCAAATCACATGTCATGTAAGCGCTTACACATTCTTTTAAAACATATAATAGGAATACCATCACTCAACTACTACATAGTAAGACTTTCATATCACATAATGAGCCAAATGTGACTCGTAGGTGACATACCGTATGAGAGGAATAGTACAAGTGAGGTTTAAATTACACATATATAATGCTCATGCCCGAAGGTAAGAGCCAAACCCTCACCCTGATCATTGGTGAGTCTTCTCACATGCACTAATACGCCACCACACGAATATGATGACTCAAACTTCCTTTAGGTACCAATAGGATCCTTTCTATATACGGAACACATAACATATACCAATCCCAAAGGAAAGGTCACACATAAAGGCTCCACAAATCATATAAGGTGCCTACTAAGTCAACAGTGAGTTTAAGCATCCCCAAAACACAAAATATTTCTCATGGATATATTACACTTCAAAAGCTTTCTTTGTTAAACACATTTCATTTTGAAAGCTCATTTTCAAAAACACATATATGTCATGTATGTCCATGCTCACATTCATAAACACATGTCTTTCACATTTCATATCAAAATATACTTTGACATAATATAAACATATTCCTAAGCACATTTACAAAATCATATATAACAATTAGTATGTTTATTATGATTTCAGTAAAAGTCTAATATACTTACCTCTTAGCACTTTCAGCTACAAGGCTTAAATCTCCTTAATCTATCAATGGAGATTAATTCTTTCATGAGCCTCAAAATTCATACAAAATACTTTAAATAGCTTACAAAATCACACATATTGCACTTATCACATCGAATTGGTCTAATTACTTGGTTTTCCAAAACCTGTCATTCTGACCACTTACACTTAACAAAATTTTCTTATACATCAAATGATGTCCAATTATTCTAAAATCAGAATATATCGTTCTTGACTCATATAACCTTCTTATATATGAATATTATATTATAATTCCTTCACAATCTATTCCATAAACACAATCGAATCCAAACTACTAACCTGGCAGGATCAAGATATTTACTCACCAGTATTCAATCTCTCAATTTTATAAAATCATATACTAACTCAAAAATTATAAAACTATCACAAAATTACTCTTAATACATATCGCAATTCATGATAACTATTTCACTTCAAAATCACTGCCAAAAGTATTTTAAAACTATTTTATTCTATTGCTTTAAAAATCTGTTAATAAAATACTGCAATGAGCTTACACTCTTTAGAAAATCATAACAATTTAACCATATTGATCTAAATTCTTAATGTTGAGTATATCATATTAGACATAAAAACCTATCATATTCCATAAGTTCGTAATTTTCTAAGATCATTCAGCAGATCAAAAATAGTTTGTCTCTGTATCATACTGTTAATACAGGAAATTTCTAGAATTTCAGGGTCATTTTGGTAAATTCACTACAAATTCCATTTCTGAAATTTTTAATTGATTCAAAGTCTCAAATGATTCTAAACATGTCTAATTTCATATATTCAAAATAAAAACCAGAATCGAATCACAACAATTTATAAAATTCCTGGATCAAGAGACTACGAAGTAGAAATTCTGCAATTCATTATGATTTATCAAGCTATCTACATAGATCATCATCAATTCTCACAATATCTTATGAAATACACATCAAATCCTCAATTGTACATATTTTCATAAATAAAAAATTAAAGGAATTAACTAATTTAACACCAAGAAACTAAGAAAGGGTTATAATATACCTTTTAAAGCTTAAATTCCAAGTTTCTTCTTCTTTTCTTTCTCTCCCCTTTCTTTCTCTCTTTTCTCACTCTAAAAGAGGTAGTTCAACCAAAATAATTGAATTAGGGTTTCAAATGTGTATTTTTATACTAAGAGGTTAATTTTTAGTATTTACGAATTAGCCCCTAAAACTTTCAAAGTATTATAATTTGGTCCCTAAAATAAATTTAAAGTCTTGCAAATAAACTCAATACTAATAGTATGTCCTTAACCTATACAAACACTACTAATAACAATACATAAATCAAGTATTATCCACATACAAATAAAATATGTGTATATATATATATATAAATACATATCCTTACCGGTTGTGGATACTGGTTACTACATGTCGAACCAATCAATTGGTATTAAGCGAGTAACTAAAGGATTAATGAATTCAATGAAATATTAGGGGATTAGTCAAAACCCTAGATTGCTTCTTATTTAGTGAATTCAATCTTTGATTGTTTTTTTAATATTAAATTAGGTTTAATTGATAACAGTAGGTTAATTTAGTTAAAATTCATCATTATAATTTTTTGAAAAAAAAGTAAAGTAGATTAATTTTAGTAATTTATTTAAGAAAATAGGGTTAATAGTCTTTGTAAGATAATCTGGACTTAAACCCTATAATACTTGATATGATAACATGCACTTGCACTAAATTATTATAGCACGCATCATATACGCTTCACGACTATTGAAGAGTTATAATCAAAATTACCCTGTGTATGATTTAGAGCTAGCAGCAAAGGTTTTCACTCTTAAGATTTAGAGGCACTACCTTTAATTCAAACAAAGAAAAGTGTGAAATTTATACAAATCACAAAAGTCTTAAATACCTTTTTAGCCAAAAAAAGAGTTAAACATGAGACAACGAAAATGGTTTGAATTAGTTAAGGATTATGATTAAGTAATTAATTATCATCTGAGGAAGCTTAATGTGGTGGCAAATGCTTTGAGTAGGAAACTTTTCAAACACTTGGCTTCACTTGTAACTACTTATAGACAGATTTTGAGAGCTTGGCATTGAGATAGTAAAGGTTGGTGATTGTGCCTATGTTGCAAGTATGGCTATTAAGCCTACTTTGCTTTTGAGGATTAGGGAAGTACAAAGTAATGATGTATACTTAGAAAAAGATTAAGAAAGAAATTTTGGAGGGTAAAAAGATCTAGTTTAAGGTAACTAATGATGGAGCATTATGTTTTGAGGATAGACTTTATGTGCTTAACAATTCTGATTTGAAGCACGAATTTCTAACTGAAGCACATAGTATCCATTATAGAGGTACAAAAATGTAATGAGACGTTCGAACCATTTATTGGTGAGTCAAAATGAAAAGAGAGATAGCATAGTTTATCAAACAATGTTTAATGTATCAACAAGTCAAGGCAAAATATAAAAGACCGTTAGAATTGTTAAAGCCTCTAATAGCGTTACCAAACACATTAGAGGGTTACAATGCTATCTGTGTGGTTTTAATAGGTTGAAACAAAATTTGTACACTTTATTTCAGTATGTACTACTTATTCTATGGATAATTATGCCCAATTTTATATGAATGAGATTGTAAAACTTCATGGAGTACTAATTTTGATAGTTTTAGATAAAGATTCGAGGTTTACCTTAATATTTTGAAAGAGCTTACACAAAGCAATGGGCACCAAATTGAATTTTAGTACAAGTTTTCACCCAAAAACTGACGCACAATCTGAAAGAACCATTCAAATTCTTGAAGATATATTGTGAGCCTGTATATTGGTCTTTAAAGGTAGTTGGGATAAACACTTTCTATTAATAGAGTTTGTATACAATAATAGTTATAGGTATACCATTAGTATGGCTTCATACGAGGCTCTTTATGAAAGGAAACATAAATCTCATGTGTACTAGGATGAAGTTAAAAAAAGAAAGATTTTTTATCTTGAAATTATAGAAAAAATTTCGTCTTGAAATTATAAATCTCCTGTGCACTAGGATGAGTTAAAGAAAGAATTATTTTTGGTCTTGAAATTATAGAACAAATTTGTGAAGTTATTAAAAAAATATGAGAAAAAAAGTAGCTCAAAGTAGATAGAAGAGTTATGCAAACAATCGAAGGAAAGACTTAAAGTTTATGGTGCGTGACAAGGTATTTCTCAAAGTAGCTCCAATAAACGAGGTTATGGGATTTGATAGAAAACAAAAATTAAGTCTAAAGTTTATTCATCCTTTTGAGATTCTTGAAATGGTAAGTGATGTGGCTTATAGCTCACTCTTCCTCTAATCATTATCTGGGGTTCATGAGGTTTTCCATGTATCTATGCTAAGTATACTCCAAACACTTCATATTTAGTAAGTTATGAGCCACTTTAACTAAAAAATGATCTAATATATATGAAAGTATCTATCCAAACCTTATATCAAAAAGAAAAAGCTTTTATGTGCAAAGAAGATATCCTTAGTAAAGGTTTTATGAAAAAACCATTTAGTAGAAGAGGCAACTTGAAAAAGAGAAGAGGAAATGTGGTCACAGTATCCCCAACTTTATGGTTAATAAAATGGCGAATTTCGATAACGAAATTCTTTTTGAGGAGAGAGAAGTTATAACGACCCAAAAAAGGGTGTTTAAGAAATTATTTATTTATTTAGTTGGACTAGAATTATAAGTTATATGGCTATGATTAAAATTCCCAAGTCTTATTAGGATTAAGATTCTCCAAATCTTATGTTAGAATATGACTAGGATTATAATTCCCTTATGATCTAAATAAAAACTCTAGTCTATAAATAAGTTATTTTAGGAGCTTTTATTCATAAGATACACATTTTCTATAAAGAAGATAGCCCTAAAAGCTTTAAAAATGAGCTAAGAGATTCTTAAGGAAAATTTGAAGAATGAGGTAACTTTTCAATCCTTTTAAATATTCTTAATACTATGTACAATTATAGAATAATTTGGTGAAAAGTATTAAAAAGAATAAAAGATTAGGTTCTGACTTCTTTGTTATAGAAGAGCTATAATAGAATAAGCCATGAAACCTTGTAGGTTTAGCTCATAATAGTATCAAGATTCGAGAATTATTTCAAGTTTTTTGTCACGAGATCTGATAATGTCTTTATACTTCATTAAAATATACACCTAGAGAATCGTATAAAATTTTATTTCATTAAAAAAGACTATGTATTGAACTTTTAGTGATTTTTCGTATTTGACCCTAGGTTTTTGGAATCTGTCAGCCTCCGAAAATAACTAAACAATGGGAATAATTTGACTAACCAAAACAATCTGTCAACCTCAAAAATTATAAAATTTGGTATAGAGAGTCTTTTGTGTCTAATATGACATATTACAATTTCATCGTCAAATTCTAGGTTTTCCAATTGTTATGAAATTTGGAGTATACAAATATTAGTATAGAATTCTGAATAATAGAATCTCAAGGTTCTAAAGAAAAATTTATATAAAAGTTTTATGGTTGAATTAAGATATGAATATTTTTCTAATGAACCCTCTATGTATTTATTTCATTTTTGTAAAATCTCATCAGATTTAGATTCTTGGCATACTTATTAAAAATCTAAGGTTAAAAGCATTCATTAAAAGATCAGTTTCTGACAGATTTCTATTTTAGATTTTGGGATTTAGATAAAATATAGTTATAAGGATTAAGTGTCCTATATTTTTATATAAGTTTTAGTAATGTTCTAGGATTATGATATTCGAAATTCGTAAGCATTGAATCTTGTTTAGACCCTAAGAAAATTTGAATAAAGTTAAAGGGACAGCTTTTGGCAAGTTAGAAAAGCTAACTAGATAGGTCAATTTGATGAGATAAGCATAGAACTTAACAAGTTATATTAAGATTTCAGTTCTACTGTGATATTCATGAGAGAATTTATTTTTGATGTTAGGTTAAAGAGCTTGTGTTTTTATCTTGATCGGTAAGAGGCAAGTATTTTAGACTTTTACTAGGATCACAATAAACATATTATTATTTTTGCATATAATGTTTTATATATGTTTCAAATTACTTTTGTTGGTATTTGTAAAAGTAATTTAAATAAACCAATGTATATCAAGGTTATAGAGTAGAGAGAAAGAACGAGAAGAGGAAAAGAAGAAAAAAAGAGAACTAGGGTGCTCAAGCAAAATTCTGCTTAAGCGCCCAAGTCAGTGGTTAGGGCGTCGTAGCGCCCAAGTCAGTGGCTCGGGTGCCGCAGTGCCTGAAGCTGAAACTAAAGTGTCGTAACAACTCAAGATGAGCATTACAGCACCCAGTCATAATTTTTTGTTCTTCCTCTTTTGATTGCAACCACGTCAGATGTTAAGCACTGCAATACTAAAAGCTGGGGATGTAACCCTTAGAAAAGTCATCAATCTCTTCTAATAAGTATAGCCTTTTGAAGAGGTATTGTGTCTCTCCAAAAAAACATCTCATCTCTATAAATACTACAAGCACATTCTATTTGAAATAACTAATATCTCTTCTTCTCCTTTGAATTAAATTCTCTCTATTTATCAACTATTATTAAAGTTATACTTATTGTCTAAGGAAACTGCATTTGGTGCCTTTGCAATTTCTAATTGTCATTGAATCTTGAAAACATACTACCACTTAAAATTATTTGCACCTTGATTATCATTATTGTTGAAGTAAAAATAGTTTTAAGAACAAAGCTTTAGCATGCCTTGACACTCTAATTGTTGTATCCATTGTCTCATTTTTCCAATAATCTTAAAACTATATCCAATGGATACCACAAGTGATTCTTCATTATTGGCTATATCCAAATCACTCTCTGAGGCTACGAAGATATCAACATTTGATGGAACGCATTTCAAAAACTGGCAAGATCATATGTTCGATACCTTAGATGTGATGGGTATGGCAGATCATCTCACACTTCCTCTTCTGGATGTTAATACTAAAAACTGCAAAGAGAAATTTCCAAAATGGAGTAAAGCAAATAAGGTATGTAGGAATACTATTTTACATACCCTTTCAAATGAATTATATGATGTTTACTCCATATATAAAGATGCACATGAAATTTGGGCACCATTAAATAAAAAGTATGTGATTGAATATACTGATGCTCAAAAATATATTATTGCTAATTTTTTGAACTTTAAAATGCCTAAGAAAAAAGATTTAACATAAAAAATACATGATTTTCATCTCTTAATCAATGATTTAAAGAACGAGGGAATTGTTCTCCCTAAACCTTTTGTTGTTGGTTACTTGATTGAAAAGTTGCCTTATTCTTGAAAAGGTTACAAGAAAAGCAACAAGCACAAAAGGAAACATTTAAAATTAGAAGATTCTATTGTGTAAATGAGAATTGAAGAAAAGAATTGGTAATAAAAGACCATAGAAAAGGCCAAAGAAATTGTTTTCAAGACAAATTTGGTTGAGAATAAAAATTATAATAAGAAGTATCCAAAGTCCACAAACAACACATACCTTAAGAATACTAAACTTTCATTCAAAAGGAAAGGTAAATGTTATGTTTGTAGTAAGGGTGGTCATTTAGCCTATCAATATAAGTACAAAAAAAAAGTAAGAAGAAAACCAATAAAACTCCTAAGGCCAATTTGGTTGAGGAAGATGAGGTGATAGCCACTGTTGTGATTTCCTAAGTGAATATAGTTGTAAGTGGCAACAAAGAGTGAGTCATTGACTCTAAAGCCATAAGAAATATATGTGGTGACAAGAGTACATTCTATTACTATGTTCAAGCAAAATGAGGAGAGGAACATGTTTATCTTATTGATTCCCATTCTGTACTGGTGTTGGGGAAAAGGAAGGTTCTTCTTAAGTTGAAATTTGAAAAACCTCTTGTCTTGAATAATATATTCTATGTCTCAAACATTAGATGTAATCTTGTTTCTGTATTTATGCTTGGTAAGGCAAATGTAAAAGTCTCATTTGAAGGAGACAAAATTTTAATGACTAAGAGCGAAACATTTGTTAGAAAGAGATACTCTTCTAATGAATTGTTCAAACTCAATGTACTTGATACTTCTATTAATGAAAGTAGTTCTTCAGTTTATATTGTTGAGCCATTTTAATTTATAACATGATAGACTAGGTCACTTGAATTATCTTTATCTAAGAAAAATGAAAAGAGTTGGTTTACTTTCAAACATGAACCTATATGGTATTCACAAATGTGATGTATGTGTAGAAAGTAAATCTACAAAAAAAAAAAAGTTGTAAACTAATAACTCTTAAGAAACTGAATTACTTGATTTAATTCATAGTGACCTATGTCATCTTAAAGATATCATGACCAAAGGAAGAAAAAAAGTATTATATAACCTTTATAAATGATTTCTCAAGATATACTAAAATATATCTATTGAGAAATAAAGACTAGTCTTCTAAAAAGTTCTTAGTCTATAAATAAGAAGTTGAGAACCAACTTAGAAAGAAAATTAAAAGATTATGAACTGATCGAGGAGAAGAATCTGTGTCTTATATGTTTAGTTTCTATTGTGAAGATAATGGAATTATACATGAAGTTACACCTTCATATTCTCTTAAATCAAATTAGGTGATTGAAAGAAAAAATTGAACATTGAAAGACGTAGTGAATTACATGTTAATAAATTCTAGAGCATCTATAAACTTGTAAGGGGGGAAGCAATATTGATTGCTTGCCATATACAAAATAAAATTTCATATAAGAAAATTATAATTACATCTTTTGAGCTATAGAAATGCCGTGAACTTAACCTTTCACACTTCAAAGTGTGGGGGTGTTTTGCCAAGGTCTTGATTCCTGATCCTAAAAGGAAAAGGATGAGACCTAAGACAATTGATTATATGTTTATAGGTTATACCTAGAATAGTACTGCATATAAATTCTTGGTATTAGAAAATATCATTAGTTTATTTGATGCAAACAATATAATAGAATCTAAAAATACAAAGTTCTTTAAAACTATTTTTCTTAAGAAAATCAACCTGGAGAAAACATTAACTCATATAGAGGTATATAATAACCCTCAAGAAAATTCCAATAATGAACTTAAAATAAGTAAAACAATGAGGAAAACCATTAATTTTAGTAATAACTTCAATATTTTTCTTATAGAAGAGGACCCTAAAATATATTGTGAAGCTATATCCTCTTATGATCCTCTTTTATAGAGAGAGGCTATCAATGATGAAATCAACTCCATCATAAGTAATCATGTATGGCAAGTAGTTGATTTGCCTCTTAGTACTAAGCCCATTAGATGTAAATGGATCTTCAAAAAGAAAACAATAGCTAATAGTACAATTGAGAAATATAAGGCAAGGTTGATTGTCAAAAGGTTCATATAAAAGAAAGACTTAAATTATTTCGATACTTATGCTCATGTAACTAGAATTACATCCATAAGAAAAATGATTTGTTTATACATCAAATAGATATAAAGACTATTTTTCTAAATGGAGATTTAGAAGAGGAAATTTACATAGAACAATCGAAAAGTTGTGTTAGCATTGATACAGAGCATAAAGTATGTAAATTTGTGAAGTCATTATATGGATTAAAATAAGTACCAAAACAACGGCATGAAAATGCTTTAGTATTAAATAGTTTTATGATTAATAATTCTAATAAATGTGTGTACTATAAAACCTTTGATACTAAGAATTATGTCATCATATATCTTTATGTAGATGACATACTTATATTCAGTCCTAGTTTGGAGACAATAAATGAGACTAAGAGATTTCTATCAACTAAATTTAGTACAAAAGATATGGGGGAATGTCATTCTTAGAATTAAGATAATGAGAACATTTAATGGTCTTACTTTATTTCAAGAGTACTAAATAGATAAGTTTTTAAAGAGGTTTAGGTACATAGCATGTAAACCTATGGCAACATCTTGTGATGCTAGTATTAAGCTTCAAAAGAATATTGAGCATAGTGATAATCAGACCCGTTATGCACTAATTATTTGTAATCTCATATATTTGATGAATAATACTATGCATGGTATAACATATGCTGTAGGGAGATTGAGTAGATATACCTAAAATTCATGAAAAGAGCATTGGAGTGTCTTAAATAGAGTTGCAAAATATTTGATAGGCACTAAAAATTATGTACTCTCATATAGTACATCACAATCCGTAATAGAAAGATATTGTGATGCAAATTATATCTCTGAGTCCAATGAGGTGAAGTTTACTAGTAGATATTTGTTCACCTAAGGTGGAGGTGCCATATGTTGAAAATATACTAAACTGACTTGCATAGTATGATCTACTATAGAATTCGAGTTAGTAGCTTTGGAAAAGACTTATTCTGAGGTTGAGTGGTCAAGAACACTCATAACTGATCTTTCCATTAATTCTCACCCTTCTACATCAATTTTAATTAATTGTGATTATCTAGCTACCATTGCTAAAGTAAAGAGTAAGATCTATAATGAAAAAATTAGACATATTCGTTTGAGACATGGTATTATTAAACAGTTGCTGAAAATTGTGGTGGTGAGTATGAAGTCAAAGATGAATTTGGCCGATCATCTAACTAAACCACTAAATAGGAGATTAGTGGAGCAAATGTCGAAGAGGATAAGACTTTTGCCTATAGCAAAAGGCAAGAATGGTGGTAACCCTACCTATATGATTAGAGATCCCATTGAAGTAGGTTTATAAGGGTAAGAACAAGTTTGTTTTCTTGTTGTACTGCTGATTATATTTCATGAGTTATTCCTTAAGGCGATGTAGCATATCTGTAGTAGAAAATGTTGAGTTATACTCTTAATGAACTCTATAGCCCTTTATGGCATGGTGGTATATTAAACATTCAGAACACACTTGATGGAGTGTCACTTATATAAGTGTGGAATTGATTCAGTTTCTATAAGAGCTAGGTATGCATCTCTAGAGCACTCATGAAACTAAGACGACATAAGACCATTAAAAGTGTCAAACTGTATGACAAAAATAAGTTACTAGAGAATTTAAATTAATCATTTAATCCTCTATTTTACACCAAAGGAATGACGATTGATAAAAACTTGGTTCCACCTAGTTTTTATAAAATACGATTACTTAATTAATGGTTGGTTCATAGCTTGAACGAGCACCAAGTCATATAAGTTAAATTCTACTTTGACTTATAGTTGATTTGATTACATTAGTTTATTTGAAATATGTAGGGGATTGTTAATATTTGTAAGAGTATTTCAAATAAGCCAATGTATATCAAGGTTATAGAGTAGAGAGCAAAAATTGAGAAGAGGAAAAGAAGAAAGAAGAGAACTAGGGTCGACGCTCAGACTTGGGCACCGCGGTGCCCAATCTATTTTTTTGGTTTTTTCTCTTTTAAAGGGCCACAACGTTGAGAGCTAGAGATGTAATATGGCCTTTTGAAGATGTGTTTTATCTCTTCAGAAAGACATCTTATCTCTATAAATATCGCAGGCATGTCCCATTTGAACTAACTAATATCTCTTATTCTCTTTTGAATCAAATTCTCTCTATTTATCAACTACTAGCAAAGTCATTATTTGTTGTCCAAGGAAACTATATTTGATGTGCACCTTTGCAATTTTTAATTGTCATTGAATTCTTAAAATTATACTATCACTCAAACCCATCTACACCTTGATTATCATCATTATGGAGTAGAAATAGTTTTAAGGACAGTGCTTCAGCATACCTTGACACTTTAATTGTTGTATCCATTCTGTCCCATTTTTCCAACTGCTTTTACTAGGATCACAACAAATATATTATTATTTTTGCATATGATGTTTTATATATGTTTCAAATTATGATTATGTCTTGTGCCAAAACTATTTTCATATAAAAATATTAATTTCTTTGAATTTGTGGTCTTAGTATTGATATTAAACATAGATATGTATAAGACCTTATTTGAATAAGAAAGTTTATTTTGAAGAGAAAATTTTGTCCATAATATCAGTTTTGTTTTTCTAAGACACCTAAACTTAATCTTTGCTTAATGAGTACCCTCTGTTTGTTCTGGAGCCTTTCTATTATATGTGTAGCCTTTCCTTCGAGATTGGTATATGTGTGTGGTCTTTCTTTTAGGATTGGTATATGTGATCTATTTGTTTCTACTAATATATATTAAGAGGAGTTATAGAGGTACCATTAGGACTTTTGAGTCTTCACATTCGTATGTCAACACATTTGTGCAAATGGGAGGCATCACAGATGATCAGGGTGAGGGTCTAGATCTTACATTCGAGCATAAGTGAGGGTCTAGATCTTACATTCGAGCATAAGTATACTGTGTATGAAATTATTAGCCTCACTTATGCTTACTTCTCATAGAGTTTGTCGTCGATTGATGACTTTGGCTCATTTTATAAGTTATAAAAGTTCTACTAAGTGATAATTGGGTGAGAGGATTTCTAGCATAAGTTTAAAAAAAATTTTGAAAGATATGATATGATATATTTTCAGATTTCAAAACTGATTTCTTTGATCATGATACATCATGCATATGCATTATATATGTATATTTATTTTGCTATATGAAAATTTAGTTTATCTATTGAGTTTCTTACTCATTATAATTTATTGTGATCTCGAGATGACTGAAGGTTTATGCGCATAATAAATTTAGCAAAGTTTCTGTTGTCCCTTAGTTCTCTATAAGTTGTTAGTATTTTGAGAGTGGACATTTTGTTTAAGCATTATTTCACTTTTAAGTAGTTTATTTTTGTTATTTTAATTTTGAGAATTATTATGACTAAGTTTAATTTTTTCTTGATTTATTAAGTATTAAATTTAAGTTTTGCATAACAAATTTAGTTAGTTGTGTTTCACTTTTTTGACTTGTTCGATTGAGGTGTGACATAATTACTCTGAAGCAAGAAAAGAAGAGTAGGATATTCCGAGTTTTCAAATAAATTTACGAGAAGGATACCCACCACCTTACTGGACAGAACACATTTCGGGAATGTTTTTGGACAACAACATAGCAGATAGCCCTGGTGTAAGGAAAGGCATACCCTGTAACTTATATTGATATGATGCCAGCCACTTTTTCAGGGCGTATTGCAGCCATCATGTATGCTGGCACGGCTCCAGAATTTCTCCCAACAAGAAAAGCCCGAATCAATTATAAATTACATAAAAATGCATTAGCACCAAACTTGAAGTTTTCGATTCATTGACGTAGTTTTGTACTAACGAAGTGTTCAGATTATAGATACAAACGTAAAGAAGCTATCTTGCTATGCTCAAAGAGTCAAAAATGTAGAGAATAATAGAGTACAAATAGAACATTTTTATTAATACAAAACTTACAACACAAAATTTAGAAACTCTCACTCTTTCTCATTTACAACATAACACTCACAACTCAACTCCCACACACTCTTTGTTGAGCTTATTATTTGCTCAACTCTCTAACACTCTAACTCTCAACAATTGATCAAATTCTTTGATCAACTCTTTATTCTTAACTTGCTTGCTTGCAAAACTAAATGAGGGAGGGGGGTATTTATACTTAGTTTCAACAAACCAAAACCATACAAATAAAATAATGTAAAAATTTATTAACCACACAAGTTTATAATACTTATCTCCTTAATTATTAACTTAAAATATCTTACCTAATCTAGAAACTTCAAGAATTGGGCTTGTAAATATTTGGGCTTAATCTTGGGCTTGATGTTGTAATTAATTTAATTTAATTTGGTGTTGTAATTTTAACACTCCCCCTCAACACCAACTTCCATTCTTCTAACTATGTTGAGTTGTCTTCGAAACTTTTCAAACTTATCAACACCCAAGACTTTTGTGAACAAATCAGCCACTTGATCTTCGGTCTTAACATACAACAACTCAATTTCTTCTTGCAGAACTTTCTCCCGGATGAAGTGATAATGCACCTCCACATGCTTTGTTCTTGCATGAAAAACTGAATTTTCTGCCAAACAAATTGCTGACCGATTATCACAATATATTAACACTTTATAATCTCTTGGCTGATGTAAATCCTCCATCAATTGCATCAACCATGTACTTTCTTGAGCTGCCATTGCGGCTGCTCTGTACTCAGCTTCAGTAGTTGACAATGATACAGTCGGTTGCCTTTTGCTGCACCAAGAGACTATTCCTGAACCAATCTTGAAAAAATACCCAGTGGTCGAACGTCGTGTGTCATGATCTCCAGCATAGTCAGCATCACAATAGCCAACTATTTTACAATCTTGATCTTTCTTATAGAAGAGACCATAGTCCATTGTGCCTCTCACATATCTCAATATTCGTCGAGCTGCTTCTAAGTGAGGTTTCTTAGGATTTTGCATGTATCGACTTATTACTCCAACTGCATAAGAAATGTCTGGTCGAGTCAATGTCAAATAGATGAGACTTCATACCAGTTGTCGATATATAGTTCCATCTTCTAAATCATTTCCTTCATGATCGCACAACTTGGCATTGGCTTCTAGCGGTGTTGAGATATGCTTGCACTCTAGTATCCTAAACTTCTGCAACAAATCTTTGGCATATTTTTGTTGTCCTAGAAAAATTTCTTTTGCTGTCCGAGTAACTTCGAGCCCAAGAAAATGCTTAAGTTGTCCAAGCTCTTTCATCTGGAAGCGAACCGCCAAATTCTCTCTTGTTCGACGAATTTCTTCTTCATCATCTCCAGTGATAATTAAGTCATCCACATATACCAGCACAATTGCAAGTTTCTTTCCATTAGCTTTGACGAACAGGCTAGAATCAGCTGGTGCTATAGAGTAACCACCATGTGTTAGAAATTCTCCAATTTTACCATACCACGCCCTTGGAGCTTGCTTTAATCCATACAATGCCTTTCTCAATTTACACACATAATCAGGATGAAATTTGCTTTCAAATCCAATTGGTTGAATCATATAGATCTCCCGATCTAACTCTCCATGTAGAAAAGCATTCTTTACGTCCATTTGCCACAATATCCAACCTTTACTAGCTGCCAATGCAAGTAGAACTCGTACTGTGGTGATCTTGGCTACTGGACTAAACGTTTCATCATAGTCTAGTCCATACTGTTGAGAAAATCCTCGAGCTACCAACCGAGCTTTATACCTCTCCACCGATCCATCAGGACGTCTTTTGATCTTATACACCCACTTACAAGATATAGGTTTCACATCCTTTGGCTTTGGCACTAAATCCCAAGTTTGATTTTGCTCCAACGCTATAATTTCTTCTTCCATAGCTTTAATCCATTCAGAGTTCTGTGATGCTTCTTCAAAATTCTCAGGTTCCTTAAAATTTTCCTCTTTTGCCATAGCCGCATTAGCATATTTGGGATTAGGCTTTCGTATTCTTATTGACCTTCGAGGATGAGACTGAGGAGTTGCAGGTTCTGCTCCTTCATATTTGGCATCCGTTGTTGGTTGTTGATAGATGCCAGTTTGCCAAGGACTTTGAGTTGTCTCTTGCTCGGTGTTGTCATCACTGCTTCCATTATCAAGGTCTTCTTGGCTCGGTCGGATTTCAGCAATTTGATCATCTATCTTTTGTTGTAGTCGTTCTTCTATTTCTTTTGAATCTGGAAGCTCCTCTTTTTGTGGCGACCACCATGAAGATGCTTCATCAAACACCACATTTCTTGATGTGTAGCACCGCCCACTAGTAGGGTCACAACATTTCCATCCTTTGCGCTGGTTATCATATCCAACAAAGATACACCTGATTGCCTTTTTGTCGAATTTATTTCTCAAGCGCTTTGGCACAAACACATAGCATATACTACCAAATACTCGAAAATGACTCACTGTAGGTTTCATATCCCACAACTTCTCAAAGGGTGATATGAACCCTAACTTTGGTTGAGGAAGCCTATTAATCACGTGGGCTGCAGTCTTCATTCCTTCGGCCCAAAATCTTCCTGGTACATTTTTTGCGTGCAACATACTTCTACAAATCTCTGCAAGATGCCGATTCTTCCTTTCTGCAACACCATTTTGTTGTGGCGTGTTGGCACATGTGAACTGATGTCGTATCTTATTTTCTCGAAGATATTGTGAGAACTCATTAGAGGTATATTCTCCTCCATTATCTGTGCGGAGACAATGAATCTTCTTTCCAACTTCTCCTTCAGTTGTTTCTTTAAATTCCTTGAACTTCAAAAAAGTATCTGATTTTTCCTTCATAAAGAAAACCCATACATACCTCGAGAAGTCATCAATAAATGTCACCATGTACCGCATACCACTAATTGATGGCTGCTTGATAGGTCCAAACACATCAGAGTGAACCAACTCCAATGGCTCATTAGCTCTAAACTTTGACTCCTCATATAGTAGTTGATGTGCCTTGCCGTACTGACATCCCGCACACACAGTATCCACTCTCACATCAAGTTGAGGTAGACCCTTAAGCATTGCCTTGCTCATCATCACTTTTAGCTTATGATAACTTACATGTCCCAATCGTGCATGCCATAAATCTACTGTCTCATTTTTTCGAGTCTTGTCTACATAAGCTGACTCTGCTGATAGTACATAGACTGACTCTAGTCGTCTTCCTTCCATTGTTGGTGTTCCCATGATTTTTAAATCTTGGTACACCTTAACATCTTGTGGACCGAACAAGACATAGTGTCCAGAAGATGTTAACTGTGATACTGACAATAGATTCTTTTTCATGCCGAGGACATGATAGACATCTTGAAGTGTTACCTTGTTAAGACTGTAACGAGGTGCAAGGACTGTGTTACCGATGTGAGCTATAGGCAATCTTGAGTTGTTGGCTATCACCACCACGCGACTTCCTTTGTACTTAGTCGTATCTTGCAGCTTTTCTTCGTCACCAGTCATATGATTTGAACATCCTGAGTCGACGATCCAATCATTTTTATAGTCAATCCGTCCAAGCATTATCACTGAGAGTGATAGGTCTTCTTCCTCTATAGCGACAGATGCTTCAGCATCTCACTCATCTTCACTTTTTCTTTCTGAGTTTGATGTGGCAGCATTACCCTCAGCAGACCTTTTCTTAGACCAACAATCTTTTGCCATGTGTCCTATTTTTCCACAATTGTAGCATTTTCCTTCAAACTTTTTCTTTTGGTTGGACTGACTACCATTGCCGCAAGCCCTCCATACTCCCCCTGTTTGTGAGCTACCTTCTTGATGATAACTCTTTATCTTGTCATCATCTCTTTTAGATCCTCCACCAATACGTCGTTTAAATCGACCTTTTCTTTTGTCGATGTAGAGTGCTTCTTCATCGCCTTTTAAAGAGACTCCACCCATTTGCTTGACAATCGCTTCTTGATCAGCAAGCAAATTTTCAAATTCAATGAGAGATGGTTGGGTTGGCCAGCCTTGTACAGCAGTAACAAAACTTCTATACTCGGGCCTCAAACCATGGATGATAATTCTTTTCATCCTAGTTTCAGCAATGGCAGCGGCAGGATCTAACTCAGATATTTCACGGCACAAGGACTTTACCTTTGTGAAGTATTGGTTGATCGTCATGTTGCGTTGTGCAATTGACAACAGTTCATTCTCTAGAAGCTGTAGTCGCATGTTGTTTTTCTTTGAGAAGAGTGATGCAAAAGTGTCCCATGCTTCATTTGGCGTCTTAGCCTTCTTTATGTGCTCTAACAGTTCTTCTTCAACTGTGGTCTTAATGGCGAACATAGCCTTACTAGTTTTTACCTTCCACTTCTTTAAAGTGGCTTCGCCTGTTGGCTGCTTCACTTCATTCCCGCCAACGACCTCCCAAAGATCTTGGCCTTGAAGGTAAGACTCCATCAACGTCGCCCATGTATTGTAATTTTGGTTGTTGAGCTTCTTGATTCCTCCAACGACTTGAAGGTCACCCATCGTGTTGGCAGTACCTCAGAAACAAGTTTTGTTAACAAACTTGCAAAATCACAGACTACTCACGAAACACAGAAGCTCACTCACTCACAATTTCTAAAAATCCTTTCTGATGTGGAAGATCAGTCAAAGCTGCAACCACAGAGCATACTCAGAATTCTTAGAAATCCTACAACTTGAGCAGTCCCAAATAGTCCCGCTTTGATACCAATTATAGAGAATAATAGAGCACAAATGGAACACTTTTATTAATACAAAACTTACAACACAAAATTTAGAAACTCTCACTCTTTCTCATTTACAACATAACACTCACAACTCAACTCCCACACACTCTTTGTTGAGCTTATTATTTGCTCAACTCTCTAACACTCTAAACTCTCAACAATTGATCAAATTCTTTGATCAACTCTTTATTCTTAACTTGCTTGCTTGCAAAACTAAATGAGGGAGGGGGGTATTTATACTTAGTTTCAACAAACCAAAACCATACAAATAAAATAATGTAAAAATTTATTAACCACACAAGTTTATAATACTTATCTCCTTAATTATTAACTTAAAATATCTTACCTAATCTAAAAACTTCAAGAATTGGGCTTGTAAATATTTGAGCTTAATCTTGAGCTTGATGTTGTAATTAATTTAATTTAATTTAGTGTTATAATTTTAACAAAAAATGCCCAAAATATCATCAACAAGATCATTATAGTTTACTTTCTCAAGCTCAGGTACCTGGTTTAGTAGTCCATATCCTCTGAAGTCAATGGCTATGGCTCTGTAGCCAGTGCTTGCTACCACAATCATCTGGTTCCTCCATGAATACCATATTCCTGGAAACCCATGCAAGAAAATTACTATCTTGGGACCTTCGCGCTCAAACATCTTATTTCATGATTAAGCAATACTGATCATATAATTAAATCATTAATTAATTTATATGACACCAATACTTTCTATTTGTGTGGCCCTGCTAAGTTCATCGCTTCCAACTTGGGCAATGTGTAGATGCTTTAAACCTCTTACTTCCACATGGGTGAGCTGGATTTTTTCCGTTGCTTGCTGAGAGAAAGAGAGAGAGACACAAAGGATAAGTGGGAAAGACGAAAGGATGATGATACAGCAAAACTTGAAATTTGAAATGATCAATAAAGAATTCTGCTGATTATCAAGAAAGAAGTGATCGCCAGTACTTCATGGAAGTTGTGTATGTCCTTTTATATTACTAAACTAATATTTGATTAACTCGTAAAATCGGCTTTATACTAAACAAATATTTGATTAACTAGTAAAACCAGCTGTGAGCTGTTGTTGCTAAGTTTTAAATATACACACACCCAATTGGAAATTGTTTATCTAATTTCTATTCCGCCTGACAAGGATCCCATGTTAGCCACATTTCTAATTTTTCCAATCAACTATTTTATCGTACAATAAAGCATATGCAAGAAAGACATTTTAAGCCAGAGGGTTAAAATGTTGAATGCTTGAAACCTCTGCAATCAGAATTCTCTGTTTTATTGCCTCTTTGCTCAAACCAGCAAACTGTTACATGTCATTTAAATATATTGTCCATTAAAACTTTATAAAGCATATGCAAGAAAGACATTTTAATCTCTGATAATAATTTATAGTGTTGAATGCTTGAAACAGAGTTAATGGCAAAGCTAAGTTTGTATCAATTGACAAGGGAAAATAAGATAAAACAACGGCACTCGAGACCTGCCGTTGTTTGCAGAAGTCACTTTGCGCTTCAGTGTCCTTATGTGGGTTCAAAAGGTTCTCATGTCAGTGCCTCTACAAATGAAAAACAAGTATTTTAACAAATAATTTCAACATCTTTGCCTACATTCATAGAACAAGAGAGGGGAAATATATATATATATATATATATATATAAATATATAAACAAGCCTCAAATAACCGCAAAGCCCGAGATTTTGCAGGTATCTCTCCGGCCTAACAGTTCCACTTGCACAATGTTCCATCACATTTATCCCTTGAACTTGAAGTGGTAATCTTTATTAAGATTAAGTCAGAACAATTTTAAAATGATACAAGATTGAGGATACAAATTCTGACTAGTAATCCACATTATAACTCAAACAAGTACAATTTTCTCCATGGATTTCTAGGTTACAAATCTATAAAAGGTAATGTTCTACTGGGAATAAATCTACATATGATTGCGAGTAGAACACAAAGAATAACAACTCAAATATCATTCACTGTCCTCCTAACGGCACTACCTCTTCCCTCCCTTGCATTGGTGCTCCACTGACACTCTTCTTGTGATAGACATATATCGCCACAAGGAAGAATTATCTTTTAGCTGTGTATTATCATACCAGAAATAGTTCCGTCAGAGGTGTAGTGGAATGATTTCACATTTCTGTAACCGAGTCACTTCCATTTCGGCTCTTTAAATGAACTGTCACAAGTTCCAAGTAGTCATTCTTTCTGCACGAGTTGCTCAGCATCTCCCATCTCAACTTCGCTCCCTTGCCAGTCGTGTTCATTCTTAAATAGCAACTCAATCTGCTCCAGCGATTTTCCTTTTGTCTCTGGCACAAGTGTGTGAACAAAGAGAACAGCAAGGGCCGAAATAACAGAAAAAACAAAGAATGTACCACCCACCGTAATTTTGCGGGAGACTGAGAGGAAAGACATGGCAACCAAGCCACTGCATACCCTGTTACCCACAGCCCCAAGTGCCGCCGCTTGAGCACGCAGCCTTAAAGGGAAGATTTCAGAAGTCAAAACCCAGCAAACAGGGCCAAGACCCACGGAAAAGAAAGCTACATTTCCACAAATAGACAATATTGCGAAAATAATGCCAACTTCCCCTGTTCCCAGGAAAGTGAGACTAAGAGCCAAACTGAACAAGCAAATGGTCATTCCAATTGTGCTGGCATAGAGCAAGGGCTTCCTCCCGAGTTTGTCAATAACAAAAATTGCAACCAATATAAAGACGGTCTTTGTAACACCCACAGCAACTGTTGCAGCAAGAAGCTTCGAATTCCCCTCAATCCCTGCTTCTTTGAAAATTTCAGGGCTGTAATAAACAGTGGCATCTATTCCTGTGATCTGTTGGAAACACTGGATTCCAAACCCAGTGACTAGCATCCGGCGGAGTGATGGAGAAGGGGTTAACAGTTCATGCCACACAGCTTTTTCTTCATACTTCTCCACATTAGTAATTCCAGCAGCCTGTTGTATTTCTTGAAGCCTCTCCTCCACCTCTTTCTCATTTTCATTTGTTTTTAGCAGCACTAATCTTGCTTCTTCAACTCGGTTCTGCATGACCAACCACCTTGGTGACTCAGGGATTATGAACACTGCAATACCAACAAAGACTGAGGGCAGAATTCCCACTGCCAGCATAATCCTCCAGCTTGTGTGTACTGAGAGACCCGAAAATGCATAGTTGGAGACATAACCAAGTAATATTCCAAAATTTATGAAAATCTCTGGAAATGAGGTAAGGGAACCTCTAGCAACAGTAGGCGATATCTCAGCGATGTAGACAGGGGCAATCATAACTCCTAAGCCAATTCCAACCCCGGCCAATAGTCTTCCTATCATTAGTATTTGGAAGGAAGGAGCAAGTGTCATCACAGCTGCACCCACCTGAAAGACAAGAGCAGCTAACGCCATCGTCCATTTTCTACCAATAACATCTGATGTTTTCCCACCAGCTAAACTACCAAAAAGTGAGACAATGCTCAAGCATCCGATAAGAACTTCTTCCTGTACCTCACTTATCTTTAAATCTTCCTGAATGAATATGATTGCTCCACTCATGACACCAACATCTACAGATTGAAGACCTTAATTTCTTAACTGCTATTTTATTTCACTCGCTTTAACAAATAAAATAAGAAGCATAAAGTTGAAATCCAAATTCTACTGGTTAAGTGATATAGATGTTCAAATTCTAATGGTTAAAAGCCAGAGTATCTTTAAAGTTGTTGAAATTTACTATATCAAAAATAAATCCATTTTCTATAAAAGTTAAAAGCCATGGTTTTCTCTACTCTTCTTTCATGATACGCATCTTACAAGGAAATCAGCTTGAGAGTGAGCAATGTTGAAAACCCGAAAACTAGAAAGTTCAAGATCTTTTAGATGATAGATCTGACCAAATAGGTTTTCCATAGTAACACCTAAAACGTGGGAATTGAATTTACCATGATCGCATATGAATAATGCTGAATATTACACTTCAATCACATAGAATTAACACAGAAACACAAACTACCGGATATCAATTTAGACCATCTATTAGTATAAAATATAGACGAATATTGAAACTTTACAATTGACTGCTAAAGGTTTCAAGTTTTCTTTTCTTTTTCAGCTAAATTTAAAAATCAAACCAAAAATAAATAAATACGTTTAACGATTTCAATACAACAGCATCAATCAATTAAGCGTGCTACCAAGAAAAAAAAAAACTATGCAACAAAATCAACAAAGACAATAATTACTACTACAACCATGAGAAAAATGCTTACCATAGCCAAGAAGAACATTATTAAGAGATGCAAAAACGGCACAAGCAAGAACATATTTTCTGGTAGTTGACCTTCTATCCTCTTGAAAATGAACATCGTCAAGATCCGTCAACTCAGAATCCATTCTTTTATACTTGTTCTTGCCACCCAAAGAAACATCCATTTCCCCATTCCCATTTTCTTGCACACCCACTAACCCCATCTGTCCTTCTTCCTCTGGTTCTCCGCCCTGTTTTTCAGACACAACACGTACAAATTAAAAACAAGGACAGACCCAGGCGTTGTTTTGGCTGTTCTCGACTTGTAAAATGTTACGTCATAAAAATAAACTAAGAGATGAAATGAAACTGGATTTGTAGATCTTAAAAGGAGAGACGACAAGTCACTCACAAGGCGAGTGGGACCTTCTTTCTTTTTAATATGCAAGCAAGGAATCCACTTGCTATTTGTTTCGGATTCTTTTACATTACTTAGTAGAAATAGTTAGCATCACGATGCCTTGACCTGTTATTTTTAAATAAGGTAAAACAGGTTTAATGGCGTTATCAAGGTAACGTAATAGCTATTTTGTTGTGTATAAAATATGCAAATTTTTAATACCATTGAATATTTGAACTGGGTTTCTTTAACTTCTTTTTTGTGTTTTGTTTCGGTTTTAGGTTAGGCATTGGTATCAGAGCACCCTTCAAGTCGTTGGCTTTCTCTGTTTCTCTGTTTCTCATTTTACACTACTCTCTTTCTTTCTTTAATAGTAGGCGCCACCATGGCGGGACATCAAATGGATCTTATTGATTTTCACTTCCGAATTTTTATCAACTTTTGTCCGAAACCAAAAAAAAGTCATTTTGTAATAAAAATTGTAACTGTTTTTAAAAAATGAGCTTAAATTCAAGTTCCAGGGACTAGGTTCGGATTACATTTTCCAAATTATTGTTAAGCTTTTGAAATTTCAGCTTGAGAACGCGTATTCTTTTAGAATTTCAAATAAGAGCAGTGGTAAATTTTGCATAAAGGCGCGTGTGGGAATGAGTGCATGATTTTCGGAATTCAACTTTTGAAATTTCGGAGATAGTGCTGGAATAATCACTCTCATTCTCAATCAAATAAGAAATATTGAGCTCATACAGGAGGTCCAAAAGACAAAACTCATGCGTTAGATCAAAATTTATTCTGCAATAAATCAAGTGAGATTTATAATAATATTTTGAGCTAAGCACTAAGATTTAGTTGAAAGTTAATTAGAAGGAGGAAGCTATTTGTAACACGTGAGCCCAATAATTAAGTAAAAATTGTTCGTCTTAATTTTTAAACATGTTTTTTGTCTTTATGAATTTGCTCATTTTTATAAATACTTTTAGATTTCAGGCAAGCTTCCTTCACTTAAAATATTTTTATTTAATTAAAGGACTCCAATTTTATAAGTTATCACAAGTTCATTTTCATAATTGATGTAAAATTTAACACAATCATTTATTGGACTCGAGTTGCTTATATAAAAATTATGTATCGATAAAGATTTTTCTCATTTTAATATCTTGTGTGTATAGCTTTTTTTTGGTCCATTAATAAGTTTGTAATTATTTGTCAGACTATTTATTTATTAGAATATATTGATTTTTCATATATGATCTTGAGTTACACTGAATTATTATGTCTACTTTAAGTTGTGTTGAGCTTATTATAAAATAAGCTTAACAGTTCACTTCACATGAATCAAAGATAACAGAACGATATAATTGGACCCAAGCAATATTTTATAGTCTGAATTGCATTGGACAAGCCCAGAAATTAAAGGAAACTAGTTTTAACAAAGGTATAGCCTGAGCCAATTCATCTTGTATCATAAAAATAATAAGTAAAGCTTGGATTGTCGAAACAAAAGGATTAAAATTACTATACTATTTGAATTACGCCTTTCAGTTATACTATTTTATTCGAATTAAAGTCCTTGGTATTAGTATTTAACATGATCAATGAGTCTTTACACGATAGGTTAAATATCCTTGATTCCTTAACAAATTTGGTTGTAATTCATGTTACGATTACTAGAAACCCATTAAAATATAAATTAATTAGGTTATAATAAGGTTATTCACCATCCAAATATGATTTAGACTATGATGACTTCTACACTATAAATAAATATGCTCAATAGGTCATAATTCACAATCAATTCACAATCAATTCACGCATCATGCATTTGATCCTATAGCACTCAAAGCATTATCACATTCTAGAGAAAGAAACATATAAAAGCATAATCCTCTTGTTTGAAGCACTCCCATATACATCACAAGTTTTTTAAGTAATTACTAACTTTAGTAGCGAAATATTTTTTCTTGCATAAGAATTGTGCTTTTCCACTAAATTCAAGCCATCAAGGAGCTTTCAGTGGTGCCGACTGTAGAGAAAAGAGTAAAAAACACATCCTAATTTAAGCAGAGACTTTTTCAAGAACACCATAGTAAGCACCAATCCTTGATCAATGGAGACAAAACCCAATGACGAAGGGAACCATGCCCTCTTAACACTGAAAAAAATTAGAGATAACACCTTTATTGCTGTGTCAAGGATCTTGGTGAAGATCTTGAAGGAATTAAAAGAGTCAATGAAGGAAAATTAGGAGATCATGAGCTGTCTGGAAGCCTTAGAAATAGGCCAAGGCTTCTAAGATGACTTCGAAGAACTTCGACCTCAAGATACATAGGGAACCATTAGTAGTTACCAAACAATCTTGAAAGAAATGAAACCATAGAGTAGCCTAAAAAGCCAGAGGCTATAGCACTAAGAGTCTGATCAACCAATGACTAGAAGTTCAAGGCTATGATCTTAAAGAAAGTAAGCGAACTTTATAGAGGGAGCACTAAGACTGGCGGAGTAAAAGACACCATCTGTTTAGCAAGGAAAGCGAATCAAGACCTATTCACAAATGAAATTAAAAAAAGTAGAGAGACTGAAGAAGTTTGTATTGCCTAGCTTCACTCCGTATGACAAGACAGAAAACGCTAAGGAGCACATCTTCTACTTCCATGTGAAGATATTATACACTGTAATGATGATGCTCTAAAGTGCATAACTTTTCCTTCTAGACTCAAAGGCCTACTCAGAGTTGGAACTATTAATTGAAAGATAATTATATTTCTTCCTTCAAGGAACTCACAGTAATTTTTATATTGTAGTATATCTGCAACTGGAAAGTAGTAAGACCTATTATTGCCTATTATCGCTATCTAATTTGAAAGAATTTTACTTTTTTTGAATTAGTGAACTAAAAATCAGAGTACTGGATTCGTGAAGAGGAAGAATCAGCCCCAGTGATGAAGGAAGCATCAATAATAACCACCAAGAAAAAGAATGCACCTTCCCACAATGAAGGTTTTAGAAAATGACCATTTATAACTGAAAAGCAATCCTAAGACAAACCTAACTTCTAATCTAGTGGGAAAATTGAGAAAGTTCATTAGTGGACTTATGTAGTTTTCTCAAAGCTAGTATCTTCATTTAATTATGAAATCAAAAAGTCTGATTTCATCAATAATGAAGAGAAAGCGTGTGTGTTCAAGAATGGCAGTGGAAATAGGATTATCTATTTGGTTTTCTATGTGAAAGATACACTAAATGTCAAAAATAACGTTAGTATATTGGAAGTCAATCAGATAAGTGTTATCTGAGTAAGAACTTCTCTATAAAAGATTCGAGAGAGACCTCACATTGGACTTTATAAAGATGAAGTTAAGAGGCTGATGGGACTTTCCTAATCTTCGTACATAAACTAGGTCCTGAAAGGTACAACTTTATTGACTGTGAGACGGTCAATGTACCTTTTAAATATAGCATTCATCTTTCTAAAAGAAAGTGTCCCAGGGTAAAAAATGAAAGAGTTAGAGTATCTAACTCATAATATGCATAAGCTAGAAGTAGCTTGATGCATGCCATATTATGTACGACACATGGATTTGGATGGCTCTAAAAGTTGTGAGCTAGTATCGGTCAACTCTAAGCTTAACCATCAAGTGGTTATGAAACATATCTGATATACCTTATAGGTATAGAGGATAAGTTTTTAAATATGAAGAAAGTTTCTTACAAATGAAAGAATGGACATACCTAGACTTCTCATCTGACTCAAATCATAAAAAGTCTAAATCTAGTTATATATTCTTCCTCTTCGGTACTGGAGCTAGTTGAAAACATGCTATTTAGATGTCCATAGCTAATTCTCTTATAGAAGGAAGAATTAGTTGCATCTTGAGAAGTTTGCAAAGGAAGCACTATGAATATTCAAGTTAGTTGTAGAGCTTAAAATAGTTCTAAGTTCAGTAGATCATATCTCACTACATTGCAAACAATAATAGAATAATTGCTCGAGCCCAGAAACCATAAGGCATACCAATGTTCTTGATCATGTGGACTTTGAATACCACATAATTGGAAAGTTTTGGCTACTAGATATGTGATAGTATTTAGGATACATTCCTTGAATGATGTAGCAAACTCACTCAGGCCTAAACTCTAACTGTGTTTGAGAAACACTTGAAGAGTATTGGTATGAGATACCAGTACGAATGGCACTAAAGCAAGTGAGAGTTTGTTGGAGTTGGTGCTTACGTACCATTCCAATACTATACGAATATTAAATTATTTAATATTTATATAGTAAACATTTCGTATAATCATTAATATAATATAAATATATGATATAATACTTGTTATATTACAGTCATTGTATGATCTAAAAGAGTTCAAATCTGGTTTAAAAGAGTTAAGACCAGTGTTAAGAATTAGCAGATCTAAGTGTTATAAATATGCTAACAGTTAACAGATTATAAGAGTCAGCCAGATCTAAAAGGTTAGATCTTTGTCTGTAATAGGATAAAGACCTTATAGTATACCAGTAATGACATGGTTGTAAGAAGTTACAATAAGTTCTAGGAGATGTTATTATGCAAATATGTTCTTAAACATAATATTCTTAATCTGTTCACTAATGCGGGTCTATCAATGGATCCATTTAATATAGATCAGTGTATGCTATATCTATATGGTATAGATGGTTGTTTTTAGTTGACCACGGGCTTACCAGAAGCTCGTATATGCATACGGGTATTCAGTTAGGACTGAATACTAAACAGACTCACAATGATGCCAATAGACAACCTATAAAGCTGTCAATGGTAAGTCCTCTCGAGTTGAGTAGTATACGTGATCCTTTGACCTAAGTGCCACAGTGGACTTGTAAGTGATCCACTATACTTTGGTTTCGCACATATCACAGACCTTTTATGGTATGACTGCTGTGTGTTGCTGGGTATGGTCCGATGTCTATGGAGTCTGGTGTGTACAGATATGGGATCCACTAGCTCTCATATGGGAGTTGTATATCCAGATGCTCCGAGATTGTATTTTAAAAAATCTCGTGGCCACAAGTACTAACCCAGGAAAGGTGTTTCCCAAAGGGTTGAACAATATAGCAAATGTGTTTGTGTATATTGTTCTTGAAAAATACAAATTTGGAGATAAGTTCATGGATGAGCATACGAGAATTTAACGGTGCTGGTCTATATCCCCGCACATTCTGGATATAGATGACAGAAAGATTATATGTATGCATTGTGGCCTTAGCTTTATGGTCTAACGCGCTAATTTATAATATCTGTGACGTGTGCGTAGGGCATAGATCACAAACTTATAGAATAGTTCCATTTGACGAATCAGACGTGGACCTAGGGAGTCCAACAATATGAAGTGTACTCGTTGTGCACTGAGGTAGCACACTTGATTGATTGTTTAATCTAGTAATTTTTAGCAGAACCGAGTATTTATTTTAGAAACCCTCGGGATGCGTGTTAGTACTTAAGTGTTAAGTACAGTAATTAATTAATAATTATTATTGACTAATTAAATAGTGACACGTAACGCATAGTAAGCCTTTGATTAAAATTAACTCAAGTATTGGGTATGGTGAGACACACTTTAGATTAACTCTGTAACCAAGTAAAGGCTTAAAGGTAGTTTCATTTAATTGATTATTTTATTGTTAAATAATCTATATTTTGTTTTACTTAAAAATTTAAAGTAGAAATTAACTTAACTGTGGTTAAGAGTTAACCCTATAGTAAAGTTAATTTAATAAAACAAATATTAAATTGGTTAGCTTAAGTGTTAAGTTAACTTAAAACCTAACCTAAGTTAATAGTTAACTATGTTTAAATTAAATGAAAAAACTTAAATAGTTAAGTAATTGTTAACTTAACCTAAGTTAAAAGTTAACTAAAGTTGAGTTAAAGTGATTACTTAATAGCTAAGTTAAGTTTATTTAATGGTTAAGTAAAAGCTAACTTAACTAAAGTTAAAGATTAACTAAGGTTGAGTTATGAGGAAACTTAATGGCTAAGTTAAGAGTTATGAATGATATTTCTCAATTGTTTAATATTTAAGCAATGAAATTAAAACTTTCATAGGGCTTGAATGAAATTGTCTAAAAGTTACTTAATTATTAAGCTATCCTAAATCTATAAATAACTATACAATTGAAACAAATAAAAGTGTGAGAAGTCTTAGAATGCTTAGGAGTGGCCAGCCTCTAAAGAGAAAGAAGAGAGAGAAAATTTGATTTCTTAATTTTGAATTTAAATGTTGTGTTCTCTATTCCATCTTCTTCTCTATTAGGCTTAATCCATCAAAACATTCAAACTTTTGTTTTATTGATCAAATAGTTGATCAAGGGTAAAACAAATAGAAAAATTAGTTTAAGTGTTAATTATAGGGATTAAGAGTTAATCCCACGGATTAAGAGTTAAACCGAATGTTAAAAAATTAAGGCTGCTGTTCTAGCGACTCAAGCCCACCACGTTAGGTCTTAGAATTGCCAACGGGTCTACTTCCAACTATACTCTAGAATAAATCCGTTCTAAAAGCTGGACACGTGATATCTCTCAATTCTCAATCATCAGTATTAAGTTGATTAAAATGTTTCATATTTTGTTCATTAGGGTAATGAATAAAATTTATAATGTTCATTTTTAAGAAATTAGATTTCTAACTTCTGTTACGAATATTTATATACGAGATACATAAATGATGTGTATATATATTTTATTTGATATATATATATATATTAAATGGACACATATACCATATGCACACACCCAATAGATTTAAGTAGTGAACTGGTAACCCCAACGCAAGATTCTGGATTTCAGAACTAAAAGAAATGATTTAAGAAGATAAAGGTTCCCACCATCTTCTTTTCATCCTTTAGAAAAGAAACAAAATCAAGATTCCAACATTCCTGGACAAGGAAAAAAAAAGAAGTTAAGAGTGTAAAGGTTTACATTACTTTCCTCTCATACTTTAGAAAAAGAAAGAAACCAGGATTCCAAATTCTAAAATGAAAAGAAAGTTCCAAAAGGATAAGGGTTCCCACCACCTTCTTCTCATCCCTTAGAAAAGAAACATATCAAGATTTCAACAGTTTAGAACAAGAAGAAAAAGACCAAAGAAGATAGGGATTCGCACCCCCTTCCCTTTACTCCTTAGAGAAGAAAAAAAGATCCAGATTCTAAAGTTCCAAAAATAAAAGAAAAGGATTAAGAGAATAAAGGTTGCCAACACCTTCCTCTCACTCCTTAAAAAGCAAAGAGATCAAGATTCTAACCTTTCAAAACTAGAGAGAAAAATTAATGATTCCTTAAAAAGAAATAGAGATTCAATTCCCATGAAAAGCCAAGAGAAAATAGTTCCCACCATCTTTGTAAAAATAGAAGACACTTTAAGAATAAACTTCCAAAATTGAGAAGAAAAAATAGCGGAAAAAATCACATCCATTTAACCATATCAAGAGTTAAACGACAAGAAATAAGTGAAAGAAAGGATTTTTCATTGATATAAACATTTTAAGTTCAAACTTAGCCACTAAACATTTACAAAAAGGAAATAAAAAGGTATAATTCATCTGCTCCAATATCATCTTTAAAAAGAGGCGGTATTAAGATCCTCTTTAAAAGCTCATTCCCCAACAAAATCATAGTTTATAAGACGAGACTTATCGATATAGTGCCTAGCAGACTTTTCTTTTATCTAAACCTAATTCAGAAGATCAGAGCCAAAGAAATAGCAACCTGGCACTTAAAATGAGCCTTCAACATGTCATTCCAATGTTGCTAGTAATTGTTCATGGTTGTCATTAAGTTTTAATTATTTTTCAAAGTGGCCTTAAGGTCCCCAACTTGATGCTTCAGATTATGAGCTTTGGCTTCGAAACCTTGAGCAAATCAACACCGATGACTTAATGGTTGATAGCCTCCTGCAGCTCATCACACTTCTTTATGATATCATATTTTGCAATAGCTAGATTTTCCTGAAGTGCATTGATTTTGGAACCTAATGTATCTTTGGAAGCTTAAAGCTCTGCATTCTTGCCTTTTAAGGAGTTTATCTTATCTTTATTTAAGGCCAACAATGATGACATATCACTCTTCTCTTGAGTAAGCACTTTGTTAATGGCTCTTAGCTCATTAACCTCCCTAGTGAGGTCAAAGATAGTCTTCTGGAATCCTTCGATCATAACTTTATCTTCTTAGCTGGAATGAAGTCTTCGTAATTCTTCCTCTAGCCTTAATATCTTGATTCGGTATAATAAATTCTAACCCTAGAAAAGTAACTTATCTTCCTGTTGTGTATTTTCTATAACACAAATTAGCGCAAGTGCACGTTGTCGCAACAAGTAATATATGATGAGAAAAGTGTCGATCCCACAGAGAATGATTTGTCTTTTCTAGTTTAAGTACTGAAATGGTGTCTTTATACTATTATCCAGAAAATGGTTTAATGTATGAGATTAAACTACTCAAGTAAAAGAACAACTTAATTATGCTAAGTGATAAACTAAATTACCAACAAGTTAAATTCAATATGAGAAATCCTAGGATTACAAACTATCCCCCATTATGCAAATAAATTCAGCAGAATCTCTTTGATGTCTATTGGTTCTCAACTTGATATATTGACCAAAACACTCAACACATCACAAGCCTCTTTTGCAGGTCAAGCGAATATATTATATCCAATCAAATATCTATATGTCTATGATAAATAAATTGAACAAAATTCATTAAGCATAAGTTTTATGAGCCATACATGCCTTATGAGCATATGTCTATCTCATATGAAACTCAAGTGTACTACACTATGATCATGCATCAATATGCTTAAGACTGAATAACTAAATGCCTTTGTCAAGTTTATTTAAGCATTTCTAGATCAATTTAACTACTGGCCAAGTAATCAAATAGCATTAAGCACAAGCACAATGAATATATCCAAAGCTGAATTAATACCATAAAATAGAGAGCTAAAATCAATCACATAATGAGTTCAAGGATGTAATCCTAGATTAATGAAATTAGCTCATCATTAAACTACACAATCTTGAAGCTAATTCCATCAATACATGTAAACTAAACATTTTACAACAAGTAAAGAATCAAAGCAAAGAAGACATCCCTGTCAAATGTCTTTGATGTTGAAGCTTGCTTTCCTCCTCTTTGATTTCTCCAAACTTAGAAGTTAGGTGTTTCTTTTGTGTTTCCAGCTGCTGTCCCAACTGGAGTCTCCTCTCAAAATGTAAGTTTTGAGCAAATATATAGGTAAGAGCACGGAATTAGGGCCCACTTAGGGTTGCTTTTGGGTTTCCTAATTTTCAGCATCCTGTGAACTTTTGCTGTCCAGGTCCTAGTGCCGCGGCATTGAGATTCAATGCCGCGGTGCTCACTTTCTGTAATTGGCGCTGCGGCATTGAAATCCAATGCTGCGGCGCTGCATTGTAGCAACAGTACCTCCATTTGTATTTTTATCTCTAATGCTCTCATTTGCGTCCGTTTTCCGGTATTTTTGCTCCGATAATGCTTAAACCTATAAAATAACATTAATATGCATAAATAGCCAAATTATTGAGATAAATTGAACAAATATCAAGTTTAGGAAGATAAAATAGTTTATACAATTACGCCTTATCACTTCCTTAACAAATTCAAGCCTTTATTATAGCATTCTTAATTCTTTTGGGCTTCCCATAACTCTTTCTCATATGCCTCTATGGCTAAGATAGTATCTTGAATAGCCTGAAAATAATAAGAAAAGAAAATACATTTCAAAATAAACCTAGTACACAGAGGAAAACAATAAATACATTTAGAATTAACTCACTATGAGGTTAGAAGAAGAACTTTTCCACTTCGAATGAACATCTTAGAAATTAAATCTAAGTCGTATTTTGTGAATAAGTGACCTATGATTATCGTAGAAGGTTCCCTATTAATTCACAAGAGATCTAATTCACATACAATGTCCCCATCCACCTTCTAAAAATGACGATGAGCCTCAGTATCTGTTCATAGAACCTCCTTAGGAATCTCTTACCATTCCTCAAGAAATAGACTTTTGCTTCATATTCTTACCCTTCTTCTTTCTAGATTGAGAATAAGAGAAAGTTCTTAGGCCAGCGTATCTGCCAAGAGAGGAAAGTGGCACCGCCTCCTAAGGCATTTCAGGGATACCACATTCCTTTCTTGATCTTGTAAAATAAATACAAACAAGATTATGAAGGATTAATACTAAAAAGAATAAGAATAAAAAAGAAGAAAAAGAAAAAGAAAACAAAAAAAAAATTTACATAGAGGTATAAAGCTCTTCATCAGAGGATCAGAAGACTGATGGAAAGGACCTTTTGCAATACTATAATCCAAAATTATCGAAGAAGCATTCTAAACCTTTAAAATAGAATGAGGAGCTGATGGAAGGATAATAGAAGTTTCTAAACCAGCAGAAGGCTTTGTTGGAACATCAGATGACCTGTCCTTTACGCTAACTAATTTTGGATCCATCTTAAGAATGGAAAAAATAGATGGAGCAGAAGTCTTATACTTTTTGGAGACAAAAGGTTTCTTCAAAGGTTTCCACTTGTAAGGAACACGCATCTTTTTGGGAATGTTCCTGAAGACATCAAGTAAGATATCAAGAAGCTCTTCCTTGATATTCTAGACGAAATTAGATATGTCTGAATCGTCTCAACATGAACTGAAGGTACCGCACCGAGGGAACACTTGTTCATTGCTTCTTAGGAAGAGAAACTAATCGTAGAGGTTCCATAATGACAGTAGGCTGTGGAACACAACATTGAATGTTGCAACAATAAAAGGGTCTAAAAGGGGAATTTCTTCAGTAGAATCTTCCATAGAATTCGCACATATATTTATAACAAGAAGAACGTCGGGATCAAGAGAAGATATGAGGGAATAATCTATAATTTTACCTTCCGTGGACATACAAACAACATCCATATTAGTGCCTACAGTGGAACCATCATTTAGCAAAAACAAAGAAATAAAGGTAATATATCAATTTATGAATTTAGAAAATAATTTTGCGAAACTCGCATATGTTAAAGAAAAAGCCTAAAATTTGAAAAGACAATAGATTTTCTCACCATTCTTATTTCCCACTTCAACATCCATCTCCAAAGGAAAGATGACAAAATCATAGAGTTTGGTGTTGGGCTAATAGACTTTTGAAAGACCAGCTACTGAAAGAGCGCACAAAGCCAAAAGAAATTTCAAGTCTAGAGGTGTAAGAATCTGAAAACCCTTCTGTTAGAAATCGAGTGTGTGACATATGAGTGTATACATAATTTCAAAAATTACTACAGTAGTAAAAGTATGTTAACAAATACACCCAATTTAACAAATTTAACCACATATATTACGTATATGCTCAAGTATAACTATTATACAATAACTTATACATGATGAACAATTGTGTACATAAAATTAAAATGTAAAGAACACTTACCTAAAGAAAGTAAATTTACAAAATCTTTAAGTCCTCCAATAATTCAATTGAAGAGCTCACCTTGAAGTAAATTATTGAACAATTCTAGTCCATAACGGTTTTGTGGTATTATGGAGCTAGAATGGTAGCTTTGTTTTTAGAATTTTTAGCAACATGTATTCAAACTCTTTGATTAGAAATATTTTACATACAACTCTTGTATAATTCTTAAAAACAATTTTCATAGGATAATTATTTTGAAAAATTCATCTAAAATAATTATCTTTTCATTCATTTTGAGTCATCCATGAGAGAAGTAGAAGAAGAGAGGTTTTTCATGTTTTTCAACACTTGAAAGAACAAAAACAAAATTTTCTCTTACCTCTCCATGCCTTGGCCGAATTTTGCTCTTCAAAATTGAATGAATGATTCAATTATTTTGTCAAATCATTTGTGTTATTCAACACTTTGATTAAACAAAAATAAGTGCTCCACCAATTTTATTATTGGTCTCCCATTTAGAATTAATTTATTAAGCACTAGAATAATAACCACCTAAATAAATCATTACCTAAGAAATATAATTATTTTAATTATATTAAGTAAATAAATGACCAATATCTAAGCCCCTCATTGTATTAAAATACAATGGCCATGATTAATATATTATCATATTATCTAATAATATAATAATAATATCTAATTTAATTATTCAAAATAATTTTGAATAATTATTTTTTATCTTACTATTTTTTACTACCAACGTTAAATGATAAAACTAAAGTAAAATTAAATCATGGACCAAATTGTGTCACTTGTCAATATCCTATTAATTAACAACTCTTGTTAATTAATTCAATGATGTACTTAACAATTAATTCTTGAGAAATGCACATCCCAAGAGATCTCAAAATAATTATTCTATCTTGTTAAAAGTTATTGGATCGAATTATTCAATCCAATCTGCTACCTTAGTGCGTAATGAGTACCCTTCATATTGTGAGACTCTCTAGGTCCAAACTTGATTTGTCATATGGAGCTCCTTCATACGTCTGTGAACGATGCCCTACACACACGTTACGTATATTACAAATCAGAGCGTTAGACCATACAAGTTGAGGTTATTGTATATTTGTATAATCACTCCATCATATATATCTTGGAAAAGTAGAGATATAGATTATCACCATCAAATCTCTATTTTCTTAACCATCAACTTATCTCCAGATTTGTATTTTCTTAAACAATATGCACAAACACTTTTGTGATATTCTTTATCCCTTCGGAATAATTTTTCGAGATTTATGCTTGTGACCATAAGTCTTTTTGAAATATAATCTCGGAGCATCATGATATACAACCTACTCATATGAGCAGATAAATTTAATATCTACACACATCGAACTCCATGAGCATTGAACCATACCCAACGACACACATCAGTCAAACAATAAAAGGTCTCTGACATATACGAAACCAAAGTATGATCTCAGAGCATTAGGATATACAACCCACTAATATGAGCTGATGGATCCAATATCTACGCACACCCGACTTCATGAGTATTGGACCATACCCAGCGATACACAGTGGTCAGACCATGAAAGGTCTCTGACATATGTGGAACCAAAGTATGATGGATCACTCACAAGCCCACCGTGGCGCTCAGGTTAAAGGACCACAAATACTACTCAACTCAGAAGACCTTTCATTGACAGCTTTATGAGATATCTATTAGAGGTCTTTATGAGTCTGTTTAATATCCAGTCCTCACTGAATACCTTTATGTCTATACGGGCTTTCACTAAGCTTATAATTTACTAAGACAAATTATATGGACCATTCAGATATAGACATACACTAATTTATATTAATGGGTTCTAACGATAGACTCAAATCGATGAAATTAAATCAGGAACATCATGTTTGAGAACATACTTATATAATGATATTTCTTAACACCATCTGCAACTATTTGCAGCTATGTCATTATTAATATATTCTAAGGTCATTGTCTCATTTCAGACAAGACTCTAACAGTTTAGATTTTGCTAACTCCCCTCCTCTGAAGAGGAGGACTGCTGCTGAACGCAGACTAGCTTCCTCATAACTGGGAATTTTTTGGAGAATTCATTAATAATCCCTCATCATAGGAGAATCAGAACAGAGAGAGTCCTCGCCTTCGAGGGATTCTTTATTTCCTTATATGCACTTTGTTTATAGGCATTCTACCACTAACTCTTAGTACTTTTAACTATTAGCGTTACTAACTCTTAGCACTGATCTAAACTCCTTTAGACTATATCTGAACTCCTTCAGATTGTACAATATCTATTACAAGCATCTTACCATTTATTATAAATAATATTAACGATTTTATTAGAAATGATAATTGTATAAATACTATCATTAAATATTTATACATAATGGGATGACACGTAAGCGCAAATCCTAATATCTTCTCACAATTAAGAGCGTAAAGTTGATGGTACAATCTTTTTCAATAAGCTTAATCTCTCAAAGGATAAACATGGGCTAGTACATTGTGAGAAATGGGTCTATTTCAAAAAAACCTCTTCATAAATCTTTCCCTTTTAAGGATGCTTGGGAAAGTCAGACTCATCTTCCAATTGTAGTTTCTGAAAGTGGTAATGATCTTATAAGAGTAACTCGAATGATTTCAATTAGTACTAATGACCATTACATGCTTCTTAAACCTACTTTTTTGTCCTTAAAACTGTAGATAAGTTTTCTCTCTCCCTTAAAAGAAAAATTATAGAGTTTTCTAGAATATTTGAGGTTTTAGGAAATAAAGACATAATAAAGAGTGAGCACGTATGAAAGGGTGGGAGGGATAATATGGTTAAGTATGGCTACATCTTGTAGAAGGTAAAAAAATAATGGAATGACTTGTAGATAGGAGAGTCCAGTTACATAAAGAAATTCATGAATCAATGGAGGAAGAGAGAAACATAAGCAATTTAAGTATTTCTTGAAAATGAGCCAGGATTAATCGAAGGTAAGTCTGAGTAGGATTCATTGTGGGAGAGGTTCTTGATGTTGACTCTTAAAAAGAACTCAAAGATAGATTTCAACTCCTCTAAGAAAAATGATTGAATAGACCCTCGCCATTGTTAAGATCTAGGTTTTCTTCGAGAAAAAGAAGAAAGCAAAGGTCTTTCGAGTAGAGAGAAGTTTGAGCAAATACTTTTTTTAAAATAAAAAAAAAAGACACAATGATTTAAGTATTTAAGGATAGTAATTTTTAATTATTTTTATTTACTCGAGTAACCAGAACGTTTAGTTGAGAAATGGCAACATATTAGAGAAGGTGAAAATTCGTGTTGTGGGTTGATTATTGGAAGTGAAGAAACGCGTCCATTTAGAATTCATTCAAAATGAGGCTTTAATTCTTCACTTGTGAGAAGACATCTGTTAGGTCTATTATGAAATAAGTCCAACAACCCATTCATATAGATCGAAAACAACAAACAAAAGTGATGCAATTGGGCTTAAGGAGCATTTTAAAGCTCGAATTGCATTAGACAAGCCCAAAAATTAAAGAAAATTGGTTTTTAACAAAAGTGTAACAAAGGTGTAACCTAACCTGATTCATCATAGATTAAAAAAAAAAGGTAAAACTCAAATTGACGAAACATGAAGTATTAAAATTACTATGCTATTTGGATTATGTCTTTTAATTATTACTATTTTATTTAAATTGAAATACTTGATATTAATATTTAGCATGGTCAAAAGTTTTTGCACGATGGGTAAAATTCCTTTGATTCCTTGACAAGTTTGTTTGTGATTCATGTTATGATTATTAAAAATTTATTAAAATATAAATTGATCACATGATAATAACTAATAAGGTTATTCATCATCCAAATATGATTTAGACTGTGATAACTCTATGACTTCTACACTATAAATATGCATACTCAATAAGTCATAATTCATTCAATTCACAATTAATTCAGGTATCACATATTTGATTTTAGAGCATTCAAAATATTATCGCAATTTAAAGAGAAAAACATATAAAAATATAATTTTATTGTTTGAAAAACTCTTACACATATCACAAATTTTTTGAATAATTTGTGACTTGAGCGTTAGAGTATTTTTTGTTATAGAAGAATAATGTTTTTCTTGCAAATTCAAGATGAGATTAAGATAATTTCTATTAAATTTTAACTTTGGAGCTACGAGGTTGAATGAAAATTTGCTTATCTTAAAATAATTTTGTAATCACTCAAGAGCAGGGTGAATAAGAAGACTGCCATTGAAATTAATTTCACTCCAATTACGTGAATGATAGATGAAGTTTGGGGAATCAAACCCACTGACTGCAGTAGATGGGATGAGATGAGCTCATTTGGAATACGTGGGCAGCATTACCATTTCAATTCAACAATATCATTTTCATTTTAGCACTCTACACTTATTTATATTCTTGTCAACTTTAAGATATACAATACATGGTTGATTCTGAGATAAGTAAAATTAGATAATTCTTGAGAAAATAGACACAAGATTTTAAAATACTAACTACAGCTATAGTCAATCTATTTGGTGAATACACTAAACGCCAATAAATAAATAAAAGTAAATATTTTCATGATTTAATTATAATTACTAATTTATAGAGATATTCCTTATCTTTTTAAAAAATTATTATAATAAATTCATTAATTTACGAAAAATTAAAAATGAGATGTAAGTTGACATTAGTTTTAAGAATCAACAAACAAGAATGGATATATATTTTACAAAAGTCTCTAAATATATCATGTAAATTTAGTTGCATATTAATTTATACAATAAGTAAGTTTTAAATGAAACTATAATAATTCTTTTATATAATTTATTATCTTATATATTTATCAAATTATTGATTTATAGAGTTGGCCCTAATTGAGATGAACAAAAATACTTTATAAGTCAGGAGTCATTATCACTAATATAATGCTTACATTAACAACTACAACTTAAGAGGAGAGAGCCTTTAGCAAATTAGCCAATTAATTTTTGTAAACTTTTAGGATGAAATTTTGGGAAGCACGACGAATGATGAATTTCATAACTAAAATCAATTTCTAATGAAAGATTCGAAGAATATTGGGCTTAAGATAAACCGGTCTATGTCTAACACACTTTATAAGAATGAGTAGAACAACTTTCCAGTAGCACCCCTCTAATATTTTTATTGAACCCCACTTCGGAATAAACGAAAGCCCAGTATGAGAAATGATACAAAAGGCAGGGCGTGGTGACAGAATTTACATACACTTGGGGAAAGCCTAGTAAGAGAAATGATGCAAAAGGTGGGGCGTGGTAATAGAATTTACATGAATTGGGCCATGACCCAGCCAGCACAATAGAGCGATTAACATTTTGGGAAATTTTCGGAAATGACCCCTTTTTAAGGTTTAATCTTTTTTAACCACACATCTAATTTTTAATTTTTTTAGTTAAATAACTTATTTTAGGACACTTTTGCCCTCAATTATATTTTCTCTAATTAGAATAATTTACCCTGATTTTAAAAACACCCAAGCACATATACATATTTTCAAAGATATGATTAAGTAGATGAAAATTTTCTATTAGTATGTAAAGATGGAAATAATAATATTTTTTTATTAGTATGGGAGATTACTGACTCAGAAAACGATGCTTTTTAGACATAGTTCATAGTTAAATTATGGAGAATAATTGATAACCATCATGATCTAATTTTTGTGTCTGATCAATACGCTAATATTGAGAAGGCTATGCAAGATATGTTTTCTAATGCATATTATAAGTTTTGCATCTTTCTCTTGAAGGGGAATTTAGTGACAAAATACAATAGACCAACAAAAAAGAAGAAAAAATAAGGATACAAAGTTTTTTTTTTTTTTTGCTGTAGGTATATCGCCTTTTAGACTTTCAACACCAAATGAACAAAATGCGGGAGATGAGATCGAATGCATCTAAATATTTAGAAAAAAGGTGTTGGTATATAAAAAATAGGCTCAATCAATTGGTATATTCAAAAGATGCGATATCATGACCATTAATATCGCATATAGCATTAATGCAATTACAAAAAGTACAAGATTTATTTTTCGTGACCACCTAAGTTGAATGGATACGATAGATAACGCAATAGTAGTTTTGTAAAAGATAGGAGACAGCAAGTGGTATGACGTCATTTTTGAAAACTCGAGCAAATTATAAAATGATTAAGCATAACGATAAAGTTAATCGAATGACAGTTCACCCAGTGAATAATTTACGATTTCTAGTGAAGGACAAAAGTAAAGATAAAATAGTAGACATCACCGCAAATACATGCAACTATCAAAAGTTTGACTTTTGACAACTACTTTATCATCGTGCTATTACTGTATACAAACATACGAGATTAGTGCACGAGAGCCTTTGTTTGCCTTATTACAGGTTTGAGTGCTTAATTTGTGTCTATAACAAGTCAGTATTTTTGGTTTGCCATCCATCAAATTGGATAATTTTAAAAGAATTGAGAAATGTTAAAATCCAACCTCTCACAGCATATTAAAAGACGAGCAAACGTAGGATGAATCGAATTTTATCTTAAAGTGAGAAACTATTGAAGAATGCTTGTAGTCATTGTAAACAATATAAACATAATCGATATACATGTTAAAACTTTATTACTTTATATAGCAATTTATGTATGATTTTTATTTTTTGGTTTACGTTGTTTTAATGAACTTGTATGTTTATTTGTAAAATTAATTTTTTTATATTTAATCTTATTTTTTTTAGTTTAATTTGATCTTTGTTGTTTGATTGTTAAATATAGTTAATTATTGATAAACGTATTTTATACTGAATATTTTGCCTTTTGTAGACTTAGCATTTGTGTATTTTAAATATGAATATAAGGCTTGTATATACAGTATATTACTTATTAGTGATAATGTGCACCTACGTTTTTAAATCATACAATAATTATATTCATTTACAGAAATTTTGGTATAATTTCCTTTATGAACATTCTCAAACTTGCATATCATAAATAACACCTCTACATAATTTACAGAATTATTCATCATCTTTGCATACATCCACAAAATCTTTGTACATCCACCAAACTTAATGACAACACATAAAAATATAATTACAATTACGTATCTATACATCATATTGAGCATAAGTCTACAAATCTATAGTTATCTTTTCTCTAAAAAATGTACCAATATTAGGGTCGAAATCAAATGGTCAACCTAACATTACGTACTCAATGAATATATAAGTGAATGAGCCATAATCCTCACCTCGACCTTCTGTTGAGATACACATTCTTTTAAACAAATAATTGAGAAAAACGACATATCTTTATTTACTTCTTTTCTAAACTCCTAAATTTTACATTTGCAGAGATAAAATAACATGACAACACACAGAGCAGTGAGAAAATCTTCAATCACTTGGTCAAAACATGCATTAGTGTTGGAATCGTAGAGTATAATCTTCTTATGAAGCAAATCGACATTTGCTGCAAACTAATGCTCATGCTTGTAATTTAAAGGGATATATACCTACACAAATAATTGTAATTTTATTATGAACTAATTGTAGTACAAACGATAAAATTTTTATTATTTTATGTCATTACCTTATCGACCTCACCTCATATTTTACCATTAAGTAAATCCTCATTCCTTACTTGTGCATATGACAATAATGACATGTCCTATTGAATATCATTTAGTGTAAGGACATACACTAGGTGCACACATTTAATGTACTTTTAAAATCAAATATATGACATTAAATTAAAATAATTTTGTTCATAAATTTATAACATAATGTGAATAACAAGTGAAAAGAAAAAACTTATAGAAAAATATTGTATCAATAACCGTACAATCTTATGAGTACACTTGCTCAAACTTGTACTATCATTGATAGACTATCTATAGATACTCATTAATATACTACAAAACCTCACATAAGTTGTATAAGTATCGATATTGTTAATTTATATTTAAAAGAACAAATAAAATATCTTTACAATCAAGCCAATCATGCAGGAGCTTGTTAAACCATTTTGTATCAGCATCAAGCCCATGTAAAAAAACATGCCCTTGATCATCCTTAATTTAAGCCAGAAGTTCCACACGTGTAGTTACATCTATTGGCAGTAGTTACCCATGCACGCCAACAGAAGCCTCTAGCTATAATTTGACCTTTTTTTTCCTGGACCTCTTTTGGAGGGAATTAGTATAAGACAGTGTTTAATCCACGTATTCTTATACTGGCACCTAAATATACTTACCCCTTATGCAATAGCATTCGGTATAATTTGAACACAAGCAAAGCTTTTAGTTACATGATGCATGTTTAGCTCCCACTAATGTTTATATTCAGCCATTGAAGTCTGTGTAAAATTTCATCAGTCTTGCATTCTCTCCCCTGAAACAAAATAACACTAATGAATATATTGTGTAATTATGAATGTTCTAAATCAACTAATCATATAGAACATATTAAAATTTGTGCTTACGTGCCATCCCATAATGTATAAATATATAGTGATAGTATTTATATAATTATTATTTCTAATAAAATCGTTAATATTATTTATTATTAAATGGTTATCACAAGCCCACCGTGGCACTCAGGTCAAAAGACCACAAATACTACTCAACTCGGAAGACCTTCCATTGACGGCTTTATGAGATGTCTATTAGATGTTTTCGTGAATCTGTTCAATATCTAGTCCTTACTGAATACCTGCATCTCTATATGAGCTTCCTACTAAGCTAATGGTTTGCTAAGACTAACCATCTGGACCATCCAGACATAGACATACACTAATCTATATTAATGGGTTCTACCGATAGACCCGCATCGATGAAATTGGATCAGAAACATTATGTTTGAGAACATACTTGCATAATGACATTTTCTAGCACCATCTGTAACTCCTTGCAACTATGTCATTACTAATATATTCTCAGATCATTGTCCCATTCAGACAAGGCTCTAACTCTTAAGATTTCGCTAACTCTTATAAACTTACTAACTCTTAGTACCACTAACTCTTAGTGTTTATAACTATTAGCGTTGCTAACTCTTAGCTATGGTCTAAACTCTTTTAGACCAGATCTGAACTCTTTCAGATCATACAATGTCTGAAACGTTACAAGTATCTTACCATTTAATAATAAATAATATTAACGATTTTATTAGAAATAATAATTGTATAAATACTATCACTATATATTTATACATTATGGGATGGCACGTAAGCACAAATCCCAACAACTCCCACTTGCTCTAGTGCCATTCAGGATGGTATTAGTATACATTGACTCTACGTGTTTCTCAAACACTTTTAAGAGTTAAGGCTTTAGAAAGTGGGTCTGCTATAATTTGTAAGGATGTTTTCCTATATTGTTTTATACATCTCTGGTAGTCAAGATATATTTAATTATGTGGTTTCTCGGCTTGAGCAGTTACCCCGTTGACGTTGCATTATAATGTGATAGGATTTATTGAACTTAGAACTTATTCTGAGCTCTGCAACTAACTTGAATATCCACGGAAATTCCTTTGCAGGCTTCTCAAGCTGCAATAAATTCTATCTTTATGGTAGAATTAAATGTGGACATTTAAATTTGCACTTATACTATAAGTTTTGGTACCGTTGAGAAGATGTGCGTAATCAGATGTAGACTCTCTATCATCCAGATCAGATTAGAAATCTGATTCTACGTATCCTCTCATTTGTAAGCAACTTTTTTCATAAATTAGAAACTTATCCTTCATACCTCTTAGGTATAACTTGGATATGTTTCACGATCATTGAATAGTCATTACCTAGATTAAACTGATGCCAGCTCATAACACTTACAACCATCATAATATAGGTCTCATATATAACATGGTATACATCAAGCTACCTTAGCTGATGTATATTAAATATTAGACACTCTAACATTTTCATTTTCTACTTGAGGATACTTCCTCTTAGAAAGATGAACTCCATGTCTAAAAGATACATGAACTATTTTATAGTTATTAAAATTGTACCTTTTCAGGACTTAGTCTCTGTACGGAGATTTAGAGAGTCCTATCTACTTCCTAACTTTATCTGTCTAACGCCTTATACCCAGTATATAGGAAGCATATACCCAATCTTTTATGAAGATGTTCTTACTTAGTTAACTCTTAACTGACTGACTTGCAACATACCATTGTCCTTGTGACTAACGACGAGTATGTTTATATATAGAGAATTAGAAAGATAATTTATGCTCCCACTACCTCTTCTGAACACTTATGCTTTCTCTTTATTCTTAATGAAATTAGATTATCTGATTACCTCATCAAAATAAAGAGTTTAGCATACTACAATATCCAACAAAAATTCGAATTAACTTTAGCATGTTTATTAGTGAAAGGTTTCCTCATAATCGGTCCTAGACCGTTGAGGTAACCTTTTACGTCAATAGGGCTTTTAAAGATTCTTACCTGCTTTTGGGCCTCACACTTTCGTGCGTAAACTCTTTTACAACCAATAAGAACAATTCTTATATAAATTACAACCAAGTCCTAGACTTGATTTTTCATGCTTAAAGTTAATTTTGAATTTTCTGACATATTGTCAATTTCCTTAAACGATGTCTAATATCGTTTAACTATAAGTCACAAGATCATTTTTCTTCAACTAAGACAAACATCAAAAATACCTTTTAGGTATCTAATATATCTAATAGGTAGTCTTTATATCCTTATATGACCAACGGTAAAATGGGTTAAAGGTATTTTAACTCAATTGATCTTTAGGTTCCATTTTCAGTTCACAAAATTGATATCCCATGGAACATTTGGGATATCCTTTAAACTGTTACTTGTACCCCTTGGGTTCAAGTATATATTATTGCACAACCCTTATGCAAGTAGAATAACCCTAAATCTTAACATACTTAAGATTCTCGTTTCTTCTAGTCCATATCTCATATGTAGTAGACGAAACAATTTACAATGGAACTTTATTCAATAGATGAGTAACAGTTTCTAGAGTATAACCCTTAGATATTTTAGAAGATCGATAAAGCTTAATATCGATCGAACTCAGCGTTAGGAATCGAACGCTAGGGCGTTCATGTTTTAATAGGAACGCCGCCGCGTTCAGCATATGACACAGCTGCAGTTATTTTACATTATATTATAATACAATATTGTTCATCATGTTTATGTTGTATAATTGTTATACTTGCATATATTTGTGATATATATGTTCAATTTGTCAAATTGGGTGTATTTGTAACATGCTTCCGCTTTATATTGTAATTTTTTAAAATTACGTATACACTCGTATATCACACACTTAAGATCCCCAACAAATGGTATCAGAGTATGTTAAATTGAGTATGTGATAATTCTTGTTGTTGAATATGTTTACATATTGATGTTGTATATTTGAACAACTTGATGATGTTTAAATTTCAACATGGTGATGTATGATTTTTGAAAATAATGATGATCATATTGTATTTCTGGATTGTTGAAGTGTTATATGAAATGTTTAGAATGCCTGAAAATAGTAAAAATTGCATTATGAAGTGTTTAAAGTGCAGAAAAATAGTTTCTGTCAAAAAACGCCGCGGCGTTAAGAATCGAACGCTGGGGCGTTCATGTTTTAACACGAATGCCACCGCGTTCAGCATATGACGTAGCTGCATTATTTGCTTAACGCGGGAGCGTTAATTATATAACGCTGGGGCGTTGGTTGGAAATAACGTAGGGGCGTTAAAGTGTTTAAAGTCGGGGCATTTATGTGTTAAACACCGGAGTGTTATAAGTGATTAGTGCAAGGGCGTTCTTAATGATGAATGCAGGGCGTTAATGTGCTTAACGCATGAGCATTCATTAGTCAAAAACCCAGGATGTTTTAAGTTGAAGCAAAAAAAAAAGTAAATTTTTTTTTTAGCATTATATTGTATAATGCTATAACGTTCAACTTCTAACGTTGATCATTTCATACATAATACTTTTATTTACAAATTTTTCAAGTGAAGTATATTTAATACAATTATAATTGTTATATTATTGTATTAAAATAACAAATCATTTATTTACGTTAATAACCACAATGGTAGCCCTATTGGTGGGGGTTAGTTGTGCTTACGTAAATAAATATACTAATTATAAATTAGATTCGTATGAGATGCGAAAATTTATTATTATTATTTATTAATGTAATAATAATTAAAATTAAAAATCTCTCTTAATCAGATTGAATAGTATTATATTATAAGATAATATTATACAATGATCCATCTTGTCAATACAGTTTTAGACGAGTCATTTCGATTAGTTCCAATATTGCTACAGCGTGAGAGATTGGTTGGGGTGGTTCGGGCTATACCAGTTAAACATAAGATGAGGAAAATATATGCGATTGCATTACCCAATATTGCTACAGCGTAAGGGTAATAAAAATAACATATATTTGATGATTGACAAGTTAATCTGGAATACACTTATCCAATATTGCTACAACGTGAGGATAAGGTGTATTTAGGATCAGTGGTAAGAGTTGCAAGAGATGCAATTGACAAGAGTTGTCTACCTTTTGGATTTATAAAGGCCAATATTGCTACAGCGTGAGGCTGAAGTAAAATGCCAATGGGGTTCACTTTTCATTATACAGTTTAAAAGATTAAACTGTCGTTTTTCCTTTTGAGAGATTTAAGGAATTATGTAAAGCAGTGGGAAGGCGTCTTTAGATTAAAAAATGTATAAAAGTTATATCAATGATCTAAGGCGTTATTTATTAACGATTAGAAATATTCCGCTAAACATCTTCATTTTTTTCTTATTGTGATAAGATTAATAACTTATAGAGATAAGAAGACTATGAGCAACCCATTAATATACTTGATTAAGCACATAATATATAGGGTACCGATAAATATTAAGACTTGCTTATAATCTAAGAATTGTTCTAGATTGAAAGAAATAAATAGAGATATAATAGATCAATAGATATTAAAAGAGGTGTTTCTGATAATGTCTCTTGAGAAGAGACGGTAAATTATCAGAAAAAGATTAAGAATAATTTGAAAGTCAAATTATATATCCTAACCTATCTAATGATCTTTAGTGGGAGTATATGCACATGAGATATACAAGTAGTATAATGTTTCATCTGAAATTTATTTTATATATCTTAAACAAATATACAGAATAATACACAATGGAAAGTGTTTCCATTATTAATAAGGTTTTAATAATAAGAGTTATTATTCAAAGAACCTTAATTTAGAAAGGATAAAACTCTTAGATACCTATTTACCGATAAATGACACACAACGAGTAATGCATAAAAATGTCTAGGTGAACAGAATTATTAATAGTTCGAAAACTTTGAATAATTACGAATTGTGGTATAAGTGATTAAGTCAAGTAGCCAGAAGATGACTATCCCGTCTGGTTAAAGATGGTCAAATACTTGATCTGACCATAGAACCTTGTCCGGTTTATGAATCATGAATTCAAGGGAAATTGATTAAATCCTTTTGTTGGTGTTAAACATCAAGCCACTGATTTATTAGAACTAAGACATAGTGATGTATATGATATAATAAATCATACTGTCATTGGTAAGTTTCAATACTTTGATGTCTTTATTGTGATTTGTCACGATACAGACATGTGTTTCTAGAAAAACATAGGTCGATAATTTTGAAGTGTTCAAAGAATATTGACTAAAAGAAGTATGTTAAACACCTTTGATTAGATCGAGGTTGTTTATACATAAGCAGTAAATTCACAAGTTATTTAAAAGAGAATGAGATTCTAGCTCAATATAAATATGTTTTGGAAGTATAAAGAAATTGGACTTTATAAGATATAGTTCGATCGATATTAAGCTTTACAAATCTTTTAAAATATCTTAGGGTTACTCATCTATTGAATAAAGTTCCATTGTAAATTGTTCCGTCTACTACATATGAGATATGGACTAGAAGGAATGAGAGTCTTAAGTATGTTAAGATTTAGAGTTATTCTACTTGCATAAGGGTTGTGCAATAATATATACTTGAACCCAAGGGGTACAAGTAACAGTTTAAAGGATATCCCAAATGTTCCATGGGATATCAATTTTGTGAACCGAAAATGGAACCTAAAGATCAATTGAGTTAAAATACCTTTAACACACTTTACTGTTGGTCATATAAGGATATAAAGACTACCTGTTAGATATATTAGATACCTAAAATGTGTTTTTGATGTTTTTCTTAGTTGAAGAAAAATGATCCTATGACTTATAGTTAAACGATATTAGACATCGTTTAAAAAAATTGACAATATGCCAAAAATTCAAAATTAACTTTAAGCATGAAAAATCAAGTATAGGACTTGGTTGTGATTTATATAAGAATTATTTTTATTGGTTGTAAAAGATTGTACGCACGGAAATGTAGGGCCCAAAAACAGGTAAAAATCTTTAAAAGCCCTATTGACGTAAAAGGTTACCCTCAACGGTCTATAACCGATTATGAGAAAACCTTTCACTAATAAACATGCTAAAGTTAATTCAAATTTTTGTTGGATATTGTAGTATGCTAAACTCTTCATTTTGATGAGATAATCAGATAATCTGATTTCATTAAGAATAAAGAGAAAGCATGAGTGTTCAGAAGAGGTAATGGGAGTATAAATTATCTTTCTAATTCTCTATATATAAACATACTCGTCGTTAGTCACAATGACAATGGTATGTTGCAAGTCAGTCAGTTAAGAGTTAACTGAGTAAGAACATCTTCATAAAAGATTTGGTAGATGCTTCCTATATACTGGGTATAAGGCATTATACAGATAAAGTTAAGAAGTAGATAAGACTCTCCAAATCTCCGTACAGAGAATAAGTCCTGAAAATGTACAATTTTAATAACTATAAAATAGTTCATGTATCTTTCAGACATAGAGTTCATCTTTCTAAGAGGAAGTATCCTCAAGTAGAAAATGAAAATGTTAGAGTGTCTAACATTTAATATACATCAACTAAGGTAGCTTGATGTATACCATGTTATATATGAGACCTATATTATGATGGTTATAAGTGTTATGAGCTGGCATCAGTTTAATCTACGTAATGACTATTCAATGGTCGTGAAACATATCCAAGTTATACCTAAGAGGTATGAAGGATAAGTTTCTAATTTATGAAAAAAGTTGCTTACAAATGAGAGGATACGTAGAATCAGATTTCTAATTTGATCCGGATGATAGAGAGTCTACATCTGATTACGCACATCTTCTCAACGGTACCAAAACTTATAGTATAAGTGCAAATTTAAATGTCCACATTTAATTCTACCATAAAGATAGAATTTATTGCAGCTTGAGAAGCCTGCAAAGAAATTTTCGTGGATATTCAAGTTAGTTGCAGAGCTCAGAATAAGCTTTAAGTTCAATAAATCCTATCACATTATAATGCAACGTCAACGGGGTAACTGCTCAAGCCGAGAAACCACATAATTAAATATATCTTGGCTAACAGAGATGTATAAAACAATATAGGAAAACATCCTTACAAATTATAGCGGACTCGCTTTCTAAAGCCTTAACTCTTAAAAGTGTTTGAGAAACACGTAGAGTCAATGTATACTAATACCATCCTGAATGGCACTAGAGCAAGTGGGAGTTGTTGGGATTTGTGCTTACGTGCCATCCCATAATGTATAAATATATAGTGATAGTATTTATACAATTATTATTTCTAATAAAATCGTTAATATTATTTATTATTAAATGGTAAGATACTTGTAACGTTTCAGACATTGTATGATCTGAAAGAGTTCAGATCTGGTCTAAAAGAGTTTAGACCATAGCTAAGAGTTAGCAACGCTAATAGTTATAAACACTAAGAGTTAGTGGTACTAAGAGTTAGTAAGTTTATAAGAGTTAGCGAAATCTAAAGAGTTAGAGCCTTGTTTGAAATGCGACAATGACCTGAGAATATATTAATAATGCCATAGCTGCAAGGAGTTGCAAATGGTACTAGGAAATGTCATTATGCAAGTATGTTTTCAAACATAATGTTCCTAATCCAATTTCATCGATGCGGGTCTATCGGTGGAACCCATTAATATAGATTAGTGTATGTCTATGTCTGGATGGTCCAGATAGTTAGTCTTAGCAAACAATGAGTTTAGTAGGAAGCTCGTATAGAGATGCAGGTATTCAGTAAGGACCAGATATTGAACAAACTCACGAAGACATCCAATAGACATCTCATAAAGCCGTCAATGGAAGGTCTTCCGAGTTGAGTAGTATTTGTAGTCCTTTGACCTGAGCGCCACGGTGGGCTTGTGAGTGATCCACCATGCTTTGGTTCCACACATGTCAGAAATCTTTCATGGTCTGACCGCTAGATGTCGTTGGGTATGGTCCGATGCTCATGGAGTTTGGTGTGCGTAGATATGGGATCCGTCAGCTCATATTAGTGGGTTGTATATCCTAATGCTCCGAGATTGTATTTTAGAAAGACTTGTGGCCGCAAGCATATACCTTGAAAAATATATTTCAAAGGAATAAACGATATCACAAAAGTGTTTGTGGATATTGTGTAATGAAATATAAATCTAGAGATAAGTTCATGGTTGAGCAAATAAGAGATTTGATGGTGATGATCTATATCTCTGCTCTTTAAGGATATAAATGATGGAAGGATTATACGAATACGCAATAACCGCAACTTGCATGGTCTAACACGCTAATTTGTAATATTCGTAACGTATGTGTGTGACATTGTTCACGGACGTATGGAGGAGCTCTATATGACAAATTAGGTGTGGACCTAGAGAGTCTCACAATATGAAGTGTACTCGTTGAGCACTGGGGTAACGGATTGGATTGAATAGTTCGATCCAATAAATTTCAGCAAAATAGAATAATTAGTTAGGGATCCCTCGGATTGTACATTTGTCAAGACTTAATTGTTAAGTACATCATTGAATTAATTAACAAGGGTTGTTAATTAATAGAATATTGACAAGTGGCAAAATTAGTTCTATGATTTAATTTTACCTTTTTACCATTTACCCTTAGTAGTAAAAAAAAATTAGTAAGGTAAAAAGTAATTATTCAAAATTATTTTGAATAATTAAATTATATATTATTATTATATTATTAGATAATAATATAATATATATAGATCATGGCATTGTATTTTAATACAATGAAGGACCTAAATGTTGGTCATTTATTTACCCATTATAATTATATTAATTATATTTGTGAGTAAAAATTAATTTTGGTGGTCATTATTTTAGTGCTTGGTTAAATTAATTTTAAGTGGAAGACCAACAATAAAATTGGTAGAGCACTTAATTTTGTTTAATCAAAATGTTGAATAACAAAATTGATTTGCAAAAACAATTGAATCATGGATTCAATTTTTGTGAAGAATTTGGCAAAGGAAGAGAAAAAGAGGTAAGAGAAAATTTTAGTTTTTGTTCATTTTTCGAGTGTTGAAAATTGTAGAACTTCTCTTCATCTTCTTCTCTCATGGATGGATTATGATGAACAAAAATAAATGGAGAAAGAGATTAATAATTATGACAAGAGTTGTTCACCATAATTAATCTCATGTAGAAATTATTTCTAAGATTAATATACAAGAGTTGTAAGTTAAATATTTCTAAATAATACAAGAGTTGTATAGAAAATATTTACCATCTCTATTTGAGAAACAAAATTGTATTCAAAAGAGTTTGAATATAAGTTGCTGAAAATTCTAAGATTAAGCTACCATTCTAGCTCCTTAATCCTACCAAAAGTTATAGACTAGAATTGTTCAACATATACTTCAATGTGAGCTCTAGACATGGATTGTTGGAAGACTTAAAGAATTTTGTAAAGCTACTTTCATTAGGTGAGTTATTTTACATTATGTTATAATACAATATTATTTATCATGTTTATGTTGTATAATTGTTATACTTGCATATATATGTGATATATATATTCAATTTGTTAAATTGGGTGTATTTGTAGCATGCTTCCGCTATATATTGTAATTTTTTAAAATTACGTATACACTCATATATCACACACTCAAGATCCCCAACAGAACGTACCATGGTCAGATCTGCATCCTCGAACATGCTGTTAAATTGGTAGTATTATGTGATGAGTCTCATCTGATGTAAGATATCTTCTTTATTTCTGGTCATCAACTATGATATCCTAGTCATCATTTTTTTTCATCATTACCATTTCGTCTTACAGATCATCAATTTTTTTCAAGAGCGTTAAACTACAATAACATAATTATAATCAATCTTCATAATATAATACTCACAAAAGTCAAATAGTGAATAAATAAATAGTTTTTTTTTAAAATATACTTTTGGTCTAGACATTGGTGGGGCTTCGAAGGGGTAACCACACTGAATATCCATATTATCCCTAGGACCGATGAATTAAATGTTTAGTTTCATGCTATTGTCAAGTTTGAGATCCCCTCTAAATACTCTTGATGGGACACATAATTTTGTCGCTATACGATAGTCCTTACTCATTTTATATTTTCGGGGCATTAATTTTTGATATACCTCCAAAACCTACACAAATTATAGAAACCACTAATAGGAAAAAAACATTTCAAAAATATATATATTTTTAAGTAGTTATATAGTATAAAAACATATCAAATCTTTACCCATTTGAAGAGAACATTTTCAATATTTGTGAATGTCAGGGTGCCTTTACTATACCAGTTCGGGAGGCGCGAAAAACAGTCGCCATCTTTACGCGCAAACACTAATCCATATATTGGAATAGTCTCATAGATCCAAACCTGAAATAATGAAAGCAATAATTTTAAATCAACAAATGGTTGTTCGAACACTTTCTCTGCATTTCAATGCAATAATGAATTGATAGAATTACTTATCAGGAATGAATGAGCAAAAGTATACACTCTATGTGCTTCTTTTTTCTGACTGTCTTCTTTTCTGATCTTTATTAATATTTTTAGTGCCATTGTGCTTAAGCTATTGTAGAGTATGACTTATTCAATTATGTCCCGTAAGTAGGAATTGAACTTCTTTAAATTGTTGACGAGCCTAAGCATAAAATACTGTTATGGTGTTTTTGATTCTAAATTGTATTGGTGCGTGTATACATGCGGTTTGTGTTCATCATTTCATTAATACATATACATGCATCTCGTACATTATATACGGAATGGAAGTTGAAAATCTAATTTTTTAAAATAATGAACACAATAAATTTTATATTGTTACAATAATAAATAAATTAAAGATTGAAAATTCACCTCACAAACTTTTGGAATAATTTAAACTGGAGTCCCACTTGAAATGAACCCATTAATAATTTAACAACCAACAGATGTAGGTTTGATTGATTAGAATAGTAGCTTTAAATTAAGTACTAATTTAATACTTAAACCATAAATCTAAGATAAACTCTTTATCTTAAATTTTTTAATTGAACAATTAAACAAAATTTTGTTATTGCTTTAGTGGCCTAGAACAAATGGAGAAGAAGATGAAAGTTTTAATTCAACTCTTGAATTTCGAATAAGGAAAACTAATTTTCTTTTCTTTTCTCCTTTTATGGCTAGCCACTTTAAACCAAAAACAACAACTCCTAATTTGTTTTAATTATATATATATATATATAATTTAACCTTGGTTAAGCTTAATCTAACTTAAGTTAATATTTAATCCAAGTTAGGGGAGTTTTACTTGTCCATTAAGTAAGTTAAATTATTATTAAAATATTAACCTTAACTTAATCCTAGTTAATAATTAACTTAGGTTAAGTTAAATATTATTTAATAATTAAATAATATAAAATATCCTTTTAACTTAACTATATGGTTAACTCTTAACTATAATTAAGTTAAATATTTATTTAACTCTTAAATAAATAAATATCTTAATTAATTAATAATTAAATAATCAAATATATAAAATTACCTTTTAACCCTCACTTATTTACCAAGTTAACCTACAATGGATCTCACTTAACTACACACTTTGGTAAACTTGACCAAAGGTTCAATATACTCTACGTATCATTATTTAATTGATCAATAATAATTGTTAACTAATTAATGTACTAAATACTTAAGTATTAACACACGCGTATCTCGATAGTTCATGAAATAAATATTCAATTTTATTGAAATTTACTGAATTGAACTATTCAACCCAGTACGCCGCCTTAGTGCATAACGAATACACTTTATATTGTAGGACACTCTAGGTCTGCGCCCGATTTGTCAAATGGAAGTGTTTCATGAGTCTGTAATCAATGCCCTATACACACGTCATAGATATTACAAATCAGCGCGTTAGACCATATAATTTGAGGTTATAGCGCATATGTATAGTCCTTCCGTCAATAATATCCTAGCTGTGCAAAGACATAGATCAGTACCGTCAAATCCCTATAAGCACATCCATGAACTTATCTTCAGATTTGTATTTCTGTAAAACAATATATGCAAACTCTTTTACGATATTGTTTAACCTTATGAAAAACTCTTTTTCAGGAGATCTGCTTTTGACCCAAAGACTTTTTTAAAACACAATTCTTAGAATATCAAGATATACAACTTATCTATATAAGTTGACAGATCTCATGTCTACACACTCTGGACTCCATGAGCATTAGACCATACCCAACGACACCCAACGGTCAAATTATGAAAGGTCTTCAATATGCGTGAAACCAAAGCATGTTGGATCACTCACAAGCCCACCATGGTGCTCAAGTCAAAGGACCACGAATACTAGTCAACTTGAGAAAACCCTCCATTAATGACTTTATAGGATGTCTATATGAGGTTTTCAGGAGTCTATTTAGTATTCAGTCCTGACTGAATACTCGCATGCCTATATGAGCTCCAAGCTCATGGTCAACCAAGAACAACCATATGTACTCTATATATATAGACATACACTGATCTATATAAAAGGGATTCACCAACGACCTGCATCAATGAAAATAGATCAAAAACATAATGTTTGAGAACATACTTGTATAATGATATTTCTTAGCATTTATTGCAACTCTTTGCAACTATTTATTACTAGTATACCCTCAGGTCTTTATCCCATTATAGACAATGCTCTAGCTCCTTAGATTTCGTTGATTCTTATAACTTACTAACTCTTACTATTTATAACTCTCAGTGCTGCTAACTTTTAGCACTGATCTAAATTCCTTTAAATTAGATCTGAACTCATTCAGATAATACATTGTTTGTAACGTTATAAGCAATATACCATATATATATTTACTATTACCGATTTTATTCGAAATACTTATTGTATAAATATTAAAAATTAATATTTATATAATATTGGAATGGCACGTAAGTACCATCTTCAACAAATACTGGACTGGTCTATGATTGTCCTGCAACACCAATAATTTATAAAATAAATAAAATAGACACATTTTTATAATATTTGTGTTATCATCTTTACTCAAATCCACCAACAGTGAATAACTTATCTAAGTCTTTATAGGTCAACGGCCTTCCATGTCTAAAATATTTAACCCATAATCTATTTTCAAGTTTTTTGTTCAACTCTTTTACTGAGGAATAGTTTCTCATCCTTAACCCTATAATCAGATAAAAATTTAAACAGGAGAATTTAATACGCTTTTGGTATACTAAAAATCACAATTCTTTATATAAGTTTTGTCTTAATAAAATCTCAAGTACTAATATATTTAAGAATGAGATATCGTGTACATCTAGAAAATGATTAAAATATGTGGTTCTAAATAATTCTATCTCAAGTACTAATATATTTAAGAATGAGATATCGCGTACATCCAGAAAATGACTAAAATATGTAGTTCTAAATAATTTTATCTGTCTGAGAGTTAACTCATGTCTAATGGCTTCTAAAGTTCACAACTTCAAATAAGCTGTAATCAATGAATGGTAGAACTCGTTTTCTAAAATTATAAATAATTTTGAAATTTCTTTCTAAAAAAAAAATTATGCTGTAGATAATAAAATAAATTTAACCAATTAATAACAACAAATTAATTTATATTAAATAACAATTTTGTATATATATATATATAAATTAATTATTTATGTAATTATATATTATATAATTAATTAAACAATTAAAAGCATTAGTCTTTTTATTAACTAATGATACAATATTATTTAATTTGTTATTTTATAAATAAGTAGTTAATTCATTATATTAATTAAATTAATTTCAAATTAAAGTATATTTAATTAATTAACCACTTGATTTTATTAATTTTTTTATTAAAATTAAACACCAAAACAATTAAATTTAAATAAGAAAATAAATTAATTACATAACAAACAACTATAATTAATCACAAAATATTAATCAATTTATTTATTAATTAAAATATAAAATTAAATTAAATTTAATAAATAAAAATTTGATGGCCATATGGCAAGTGATTAACTCCCAAACACTAAGCGCACGAGCGTTTAACATGTGGTGCATGCACCGATGCATTTGTCTTTTGCAGAACGCAAATTTTAACAATTTACAATTAATTCCGACCATTTTTTCTCATTTTAAATTATTTTTAACCATTTTTAATTATTTTTTATCTTTTTTTTTCACATTTTAAACTTTAAATCTAATCATTTTCATAAATTAATAATAAAAAAAAATGCTTTCAAATTCAAAACTCACTAATTTTCTCATATTTTTAAAGTTTTAACTAAAACTCCACGATGAGTACTTTAACATTTAATTATCTCAAACTTTTCTACTTCTTCACTTGAATTTTGACATGGATTTTTGGAGTGTGTTATTACACTTGAAGATGGTCAATTTTTGAGAGTATTTTAGATGAAAATATAGTTTAGAGGAAAAGTATCCTAAAACGAATTATTTGACTAAAAAAATTACAAATTGAATGTACTCCTAAAAATGATTAACCCCTGGGCATTTTCGAAAATTTGCCTAACATCTTTCATCCACTCGAGCAAATCAGTATTTGGCTATTTGCTTCCTCACCAGTCACCTTGCCTGATGCATCCGTCTTTTTATAGTTTTATTTTCTATTTCCATTGCTGGGCGTGAGCAGAGCTGTGTGTTTGTTCTCTTTTAAGATCGATTGACTGACCGAAAGTATGGTGTTCATATCGTCCCCAAATTCGAGAACCATTTTCCTGAACATAAACCCTAAAACCACCTCTCTTCATTCCCTCAAACAAACGCTCCATCAACAAACCCAAATCCCTATTTCCCACCAAATACATCTTTTAATCCCATCTACTTATTCCCATCACGACGATTCTGCCCTCCTCTCTCAACTTGGAATCACCCACTACTCAACACTAAGCCTCCACATTCCTCTGCGCGGCGGTGGCCCCGGCACCAACCCCGCCGCGCCTGTTCCTCCGCCGACGAAGCCACGTCTTGAATTCCTCAACTCTAAGCCGCCTCCTAACTATGTTGCTGGGCTGGGCCGTGGGGCCACCGGTTTCACTACCCGGTCTGATATTGGGCCGGCCCGTGCTGCTCCTGACCTCCCTGATCGTTCCGCCACCACTATCGGCGGTGCCGCTGGTGCTGCTGGAATGGGAAGAGGACGGGGAAAGCCTGGAGAGGACGAAGATGAAGATGGAGATGATAAAGGGTATGACGAGAATCAGAAGTTTGATGAATTTGAAGGAAACGATGTTGGCTTGTTTGCTAATTCTGAGTACGATGAAGATGATAAAGAGGCGGATGCTATTTGGGAAGCCATTGATAAGAGGATGGATTCTAGAAGAAAAGATCGCAGAGAAGCGAGGTTGAAGGAAGAGATTGAGAAGTATCGTGCTTCTAATCCGAAAATTACTGAACAGTTTGCTGATTTGAAGAGGAAATTGCACACTTTGTCGGCTCAAGAATGGGAGAGCATTCCAGAAATTGGTGATTATTCGTTGAGGAATAAGAAAAAGAGATTCGAAAGTTTTGTGCCGGTGCCGGATACTTTATTGGAGAAAGCGAGACAAGAGCAAGAACACGTAACGGCGTTAGACCCCAAGAGCCGAGCTGCTGGTGGGACTGAGACGCCGTGGAATCAGGCTCCTGTTACTGATTTGACTGCAGTTGGTGAAGGTAGAGGTACGGTTTTGTCCTTGAAATTGGACCGTTTATCTGATTCTGTTTCTGGGTTAACTGTGGTGGATCCTAAAGGTTACTTAACTGATTTGAAGAGTATGAAAATAACTAGTGATGCTGAGATTTCGGATATTAAGAAGGCTAGGTTGTTGTTGAAGAGTGTAACACAAACTAACCCAAAACATCCGCCTGGCTGGATTGCGGCTGCCAGGTTGGAGGAAGTCGCTGGGAAGATAGCTGCCGCAAGACAGTTGATAAAAAGAGGTTGCGAGGAGTGTCCAAAGAATGAGGATGTTTGGTTAGAAGCCTGTAGGCTTGCGAGTCCTGACGATGCTAAGGCTGTTATTGCTAATGGAGTGAAAAATATACCTAATTCCGTGAAGTTGTGGTTACAGGCAGCAAAATTAGAACATGATGATGTGAATAAGAGTAGAGTGTTAAGAAAGGGGTTGGAGAATATACCGGATTCAGTTAGGCTTTGGAAGGCTGTCGTGGAGTTATCTGATGAGGAGGATGCTAGGTTATTGTTACATAGAGCGGTTGAGTGTTGTCCGTTAGATGTTGATTTGTGGTTAGCTTTAGCCAGGTTGGAAACCTATGATAATGCCAAGAAAGTGCTTAATAGGGCTAGGGAGAAGTTGCCTAAAGAACGGGCAATCTGGATAATAGCTGCTAAGTTGGAGGAGGCCAATGGGAATACTTCGATGGTGGGAAAGATTATAGAGAGGGGAGTAAGGGCATTGCAAAGAGAGGAGGTCGTTATTGATAGGGAGGCATGGATGAAAGAGGCTGAAGCTGCAGAGAGAGCGGCTTCTGTGGTAACTTGTCAAGCGATCATTAAGAACACAATTGGAATAGGTGTGGAAGAAGAGGATAGAAAAAGGACGTGGGTGGCAGATGCAGAGGAGTGTAAGAAAAGGGGGTCCATTGAGACTGCTAGAGCCATTTATGCCCATGCCCTTACAGTATTTTTGACTAAGAAGAGCATTTGGCTTAAAGCAGCTCAGCTTGAGAAGAGCCATGGGACTAGAGAGTCTCTTGATGCCTTATTGAGAAGAGCTGTTACCTATTGTCCGCAGGCTGAGGTTCTTTGGCTTATGGGTGCAAAAGAGAAGTGGCTTGCAGGAGATGTGCCTGCAGCACGGGCTATTCTTCAGGAAGCTTATGCTGCTATACCTAATTCAGAGGAGATTTGGCTTGCTGCATTCAAGCTTGAATTTGAGAACCATGAGCCAGAGAGAGCAAGAATGCTTCTTGCTAAGGCAAGAGACAGGGGTGGTACGGAGAGGGTTTGGATGAAATCAGCAATTGTTGAGAGAGAACTGGGCAATACTGCAGAGGAACAAAGATTGCTTGATGAAGGGTTGAAGCAATTCGCTTCATTCTTCAAGCTGTGGTTGATGCAAGGACAACTAGAAGAGCGTCTTGGTCGCTTGGGACAAGCTAAGGAAGCCTACGAGTCAGGTCTTCATCATTGTCCTAACTCTATTCCACTTTGGCTTTCACTTGCTAATTTGGAGGAAAAAATGAATGGGCTCAGTAAAGCTCGGGCAGTGCTAACTATGGCTCGGAAGAAGAATGCTCATAACCCAGAACTTTGGCTTGCTGCAATTCGAGCTGAGTTGAAACATGGAAACAAGAAGGAAGCTGATTTATTGATGGCCAAGGCATTGCAGGAGTGTCCCAAGAGTGGAATATTGTGGGCTGCAGCCATTGAGATGGTTCCCCGTCCTCAGCGCAAAACCAAAAGTTCTGATGCCATCAAAAACTGTGATCATGATCCCCATGTCATTGCTGCTGTGGCAAAGCTATTCTGGCATGATAGGAAGGTCGATAAGGCAAGGACTTGGCTCAACAGGGCAGTGACCCTTGCACCTGATATTGGAGACTTTTGGGCGTTGTACTACAAATTTGAGTTGCAGCACGGCAGCGAGGACAACCAGAAGGATGTGCTGAAGAGATGCATTGCTGCTGAGCCAAAGCACGGTGAGAAATGGCAAGCAGTTTCCAAGGCTGTGGAGAATGCTCACCAGCCAACTGAAGCAACCTTAAAGAAAGTAGTTGTTGCCCTTGGGAAGGAAGAGAGTGCAGTTGAAAATAGTAGACACTAGTTGCTTGTGAGCTTGTAAGTATCGTTTTTCTTGTACTTTCTTCTGTAGCTTGTGGTTTCAACATATTTTAGCTATTGAAAGAAAACTAATGTATCCCTGTTCGACGTTGAATACTAAGTTTACTTTTGATTAAGCTTTTGGCATTTGAAAAAGTGAACTCCAAAGCTTATATTTAATTTGAAGCTCGTATTATTATCTGATGTGCCTTATATTAATCAACTTCCATGTAATAGTTCTGCATTTCTTTATTCTTTTTTTCCCCTTAAACCCTCAAACACATGCTTATTGTCAATAACATTTCATTTGGTAGGTTGGTTGTCATACAAACGTTCTGACTCGGGCTTTGTTGTTTTGATAGTCACTTATGATGGATGGATATGAAAGATTCGTAAAATTTTGGAAGGTTGTTGTGGTACATAAAATACCATGTTGGTTTTTGAGTGTAGTAATTTAGCATAGCAGCACGTCATAATAGTCCGAAGAAGAGCTTTTTCAAGCTGTTTATTGTTTCTTATTGCCATATACTTCCAACGTAACGTGTATGTTGTTTTGTCTGAGTCTCTGAAGGACTCACCTCTCTCTGATATTTTTTGGAATAGTTATAAAAGGAATTTAGTACAGATTGAATTGCGGCTTGGTGTTGGTTAAAGAAACTAGTTTTAGAATACCTACATTACCTTTGTGGTTGTGAGGGATAACGTACTTCAGAATCTGTTTTTCTAAGGCCAGAGTTCTCTTCTACCTTTTAGAAAAAGTGAGCTTCTATGTTTGATCATATCTTGTAGCTGTCTGCATTCAAATTTTAAGATGTTTTTGTTCATGTTTTCTTCTCGACTCTATTATCATTAAAAGCGTGGTTGGTGAAGTTTGTGTTTCATCACTAGTTTAGTACACATTCACGTTTGATGTTACGGAGAACCACGTTTTTAGACCATGACCAACTCCTGGCTCGGGTCAGACTGAATATTTTGCATAAAGTGTCGTTAAAATGATGGTATTGTATTTTCTTTAAAATTAAAATATTAATTTTTTTTCAAATTCATTATAAATTTAGAGTTTTATTATTAAATTCACTTTAATAGATATATACTCGTTACAAAACTTACAATAAGTTATTCATGAATTTTAAGTAATTGTAAATTAATATATAAATAAAATTAGCGTTATATGAATTTATTCCTACCACGAGCTCTTCCCACTACTTTCTCAATTGCTTTATTTTAATAATTACTTTAAATACATTTTTTTTTTATTTTTCTCCCATACACATCTCTTTTTATTAATAATTATTCTATTTTTATACAAACGTAATCCCTCAAATATTACGTACTTTAAAATTTTAAAGTTTATCTTATCTTCTTATTCTTATCTTTAAATAAATTTTAAATAATTTTCTTATAACTTTTTTTTTTTACTATCCTATAAAAATGAGTGTTACATAAAATAACTCGTAAATGTGCTAAAGTCCATTTTTGTTGAGAAAGAATTTGATGAGCTTTGAAATAAATTTTTAAAAAAATTTAAAGTTAAAACTCATAATAAATTTAAATTGGTAAGGATTTGGTAAAATATTTGTAGATACCTATTACGGATATCCTCAAATATTTACATTTTTTTTTTTAAAAAAAGACCAAAACATCACTTGAGTTATCCCTAAAATGAAAGATCAAAAGAACAATTTTCACCCAAACCTCCATTCTCATAAAGATTGGAACTTATTATTGAATTCTTAGGATTTTAAATTTTATATTTTGAAACAATATTAGTTATGAACTTATTTATGAGACTTTGATAATAAAATTATTATTTTTTTATTGTACCAGTTTTATGTACTTTTTTATTTCTTTATTAGAGACTATTTTAAATATTAACAGAACTACTATTATTATATTATTATAATTATGTTATGTTACATTGTAAATTTAAATTTATGATATGATTTTAATTAATATATTTTACAAATTCTCTTTGAAATTAAGGTTATAATTTTAAATATTTTATTATATTAATTTCGGAGGAAATCAAAATTGATTCATCAAATAGTGAGTGAATTATATATATATATATATGTATATACTTTTTGAAAATAAATTTTAACATTTATATATATATTCTTTTATATAGTTAAATTATATGATTGATTAGTCTATATTTTGGATTACGAATTTGGTTTAGTCCTACTAAGTCATCATTTTGATTTCAGTTTCAATAGCAATATTATAATTTTTGTTTAACATCAAAATGAAGAGAAAACATTTATGAATCAGAAGGTTTGGCTTTTAATTATTAATGTATTTTTATCTTGAGTGATTGTGGCGGTCTTTGGGAAACCAATTTGAGACAAATTATGATAATCTTTTTCTTTCATGTGCATCGATAGATTGGATAATCGTTTAAAGAGTTTTCTTTTTAACAAAATAATATTTATAAAATATAGTTGCTGCAGTTTATTAAATTTGCATGTCTGCATATATATTTTTGCTAAAATATATGTTTACAAAAAAAAAAAGATTGAGATAAGGTTTATTGTCATATAACAAACCATAAAAGATTTTTTTTTTGGTTTTATCTTATTATACGTTTTGTGATTTTAATGTAATTGGAAGAATTGTTATATTTAAAGAAGAATTTTACTTTAATTTAATCACTTGTATCGTATTGTTATTATTCTGGGTTTGATATTATTTTTTTTTTTTTGCGAGAATTTGAATAATTTAATAACTGTTGCTTTCAATTTTATATAAAATATATACATTCTCATGGAAATTATTTTATTTTATTTTCATTTAAAGTAAAGGACCAACATAAATTTTAATTCAAGTATTTTTTTTTAATTTAAAGAGTACTATTTGCATAAGTCTCGCATCATTTAATTACTAGAAGGTCTTGCTATTTTTTTTTTCTTTTTGTAAGATGGATTTCACCTAATTTTATTTCTAATTTGATTTTGTTGTATATCATCAAAATAGTAATTTATTCAGGACAACAGTTATATAATTTTTATCAAATAACGACATTGTTATACACTTTGTTTGAATTTCACCATTTCTTTTACGTAACTACTTAATTGTTATACAATTTGACAACAAACATCCGTTTATGATATTTGCGTTTTAAAATCCCTTCTTTTTATATGTTATTTACATGTCTCGCATAACAACATTTTTCTTTGCATGATAATTAAATGTTTCATATGTTATTTGAAAGGCTATTATTAATGTTATGGATGAAACTTTTTTTAATATGATATTAGATAGATTAACTATGAAGTTATATTTTAAATTTAATAGTTTTCAATCACTTAGCATATACCCTCATCTATCTAGTTATAGATTTAGATAAAGATTTTTGAGACCCGTTTAGACACACATAGAAGTTTTGAACTGTGTATTTGAACGCTTAACCTTTTGGGGGCATAGCTTTGCGCATGCGTGTATGATCAATTAGTATTTTTGCTCTGTCTGTGCGATGTAATGTCGTCAGGTATATAACTAGCTTATCCCTTTTGCTCTGCCTGTGTGTTAATAATTACATCGAGTGTATGACCAGTTATTTTCCTTGGATACTTGTTGGGTGTCTTTTTCAGTTATTGGTATAATATTTAAATAAAAAATTCAGCCAAGTTATTTTAGAAAAAAGATGAAAAATTTAAAAGTTTTTCCTCAGGTACAAAATATTTTGTTAAATATTACATATGGATTTAGTATGTTCTAAACAAGTTTTTCTTTTACGATATATTATTATAGTTAACATAATATAGTGTAAAAAATATATTTTGAATATATGTGTCCACTCATAGAGTTTTATGTTCACCCTCTTTTTTTTTAAATTTTTTTCTTTCAAGTTGTTGCGTTTCAATTAGGGTGTGTTAAATTTTTTAAGGTCGGTCACGGAATGCTGCAAAAGACTTTTTTAATTCTTTTCTCTTATTAGACTTTAGTAGAGATATTTTGATATTTGTGTTTATGGGTGATAATTTCATGTTCTCAATTTCCTTATCACTCGTAGAATATTTTCTGATTATATTTTTGTTTTTCTTTCTTTTGATAAAATTTTATGATTGAATAATTTTGGTACACTAAATTTTACTCAAATTAATTATGATAAGAGTTAAGAACATACCTAGTCATAAAAAAGATTGAGTCGTTACATTTTATCATCTCTAATTCTATATGCACCTTTCTCGTGCGTATACTTCAGTTTATACAATGCTATAACAAAATATTTACGTACATGGGTGACATTTTTTGACAATTGATATCCTGTCATCCTTTACTCTATCTTATGCTTCTATTTACCTATTTTAACAGGTTGCTCTGTTACATCAGTTACTATTATAAAATCTCTATAGGATTGCTTTAAAATTAATGTTTTTCCTAAATTTTGGCATAAGTCTAATTTATTATAAGATCCAAAAAAAAGTTTTAAATGGGTAAAACAAAGTTGTCTTTATTTCAATAAAATTTTAAAAAAGTTTCAAATAAGTAAAAGAACTATCATTTGTATTTTGGCAAACTTTAATAAGTGAATCTTAATTAAAAAAGTCTATTATATTATAATTTGACTCAAATTTTATGACTTTCACACTACTACCCGATAAAAAGGAGCAAAATAATAAAGAAGGGCATGGACATCAATCTCTCTACTACGTGATTTTCTTCTATCTCCTTTCTTTTCCAATTTTATTTTCTTTACAATGGCTATAATTCATTGTAACCATAATGTAAAATTACTATTGAATATTGTAATACGATTTATTGTAACTATGATGTAAAATTATTATTTAATAGTTTCATAAAAGTGAGCCCATCAAGTTCAGTAAAATGGATGTAAGTTTATATTAAACTGAATCATTATAAAGTTTTTGTTGAACTATGTCTGTTATCTTTATTTTTGTTAATCTTGACCTTTATCCCAACAATCAATAAATTTAACTCGTTGATTTAAAATTGACAAAATTTTTAAGTCAACAATTAATAATACTGAATGCGCATATAATATAGACTTGATTTTGAAAGAACAAAGGTTCTAACATCTATTTGGAAGTGCAATCTGGTAGGTGCTTGAACCTTCAAATAGCATTAACGATTGTATTAACTTCTAGGTAAAAGGTATTGCTAATGATTTCCTCATTCAAAAAAATATTAGTTAATTGCGAATGTGTATGTATTTTGTTTATAAGGAAAAAACATAGTTACGCTAGAGTGAAAAATATAGGAGTTATCTAATTCTACTTAAATTTTAAAAGTGAAACCACCATCTTCTGGTTATCTTTAAATCGGTATAGCTGCCTCATTCTTGGCTCTATCTATTTTGAGTATTCAAGAACTTCGTAGGAAAGAGAGAGAGTTTAACACAAGGTGGGTACTTTGAGGAAACCCAGGTCCTCTTGTTTTCTATTCACAAGTAGTTGAGTTAAGCCCTAAATTGTTATTAGCTTCACTCACAAATATATAGGACCATTACAATGTCAAAATACTCTAACTTGAGAATTTATTTAAATAATTATCTCATAGAGATCATAACTCTAACAATCTATGACCTAATTAAAGACGAATAACAAACTACTTATTGATTACACGTAATACGAAGCTTGACACCTTTAAATATGTAACTATGCTTCTTTGTACCATTGGCTATTCTATGATGCTCGGAGAATAAGGTGAGTGTGATGGCATCGTATCTAATTACAGTCTTTTTAAGCTCCAAGATACAAGATTAACAACAAAATAAATATAATAGCCTCTATAGGACCTTTTATCATCTAAATCGCATGTCCAATCTACATTAATAAAGGTTATCATGCTTAAAGAGTTGGTTTGAATAATAATGTCATAATATTTTGTTCCTTGTAAGTACCTTAGAAGTCTTTTACAACATTGCAAATAGAGATGGGAAGGAGAAGAAATATACTAACTAAGCTTGTTTATTGCAAATGAGATCTCAAGTTTTGTAAGTGTGACATATTGTAGAGCACTTATAACACTTATTCATAGAAAGCCATCTAGGAAGGAAGTTTTTTTTTTTTTTTTTATGTCATTTGTCAATCTTAGACCAATGCTCATTGGTGTGGGACAACTCTTGGCTTCTGTAATATTAGTTTTCTTAAGAAGATTAGTTACATATTTATTTTGAGAAATGTAAAGCTATACCAATTTTTGTTATCTTAATACCAAGAAAATAGTTTAGATTCCTTAACTCCTTTAAGGAAAACTCTCTATTAATTTGACTAATCATTGTTTGATTTGCTACTTCATCTTCCTCTGTCACAATAATATTATCTACATAAACTAAAACAATAAGCAGACTACTTTCTCTCATTTTAATAAGCATAAAGGTGTCTGATTTAGTGTAATAAAAGCCTTATTTTATCAATGTTGTTATGAGCCTATTATACCAGGCCCTTGGGGTTTGTTTTAAACTATACAATACCTTTTGCAACTTGCATACATGATCTGATTTTTCAACCACTAGAAACCCTTCTGGTTGACTCATATACACAATCTCTGTAAGTTCTCCATTTAGAATGCATTACTTATATCAATTTGTTTCAATGTCCAATCTTTTAGCAAAATAAGGCTTAAAATGATTTTTATTGTGCTTGCCTTTACAACAGGAATAAAAGTCTAAGAAAAATCAAAACATGGAGTTTGATGATAACCTTTAACTACCAATCTAGCCTTGTATCTTACTATGCTGCCATTTGGGTTTTTTTTTTTTAAATCTTGAAGACATACTTATTACTAACTACTTTATAATCTGATTAGTACGAAACTAAGCACTAGGTCTTATTATTCACTAAGGCCTAATACCCATTTAGCACAGCTTGTTTCCAGTGTGACTATTTCAAAGCTTTTGTAGTAGTAGTTGGTGTTTCTTCTTGTACTTTGGCAATAAGTATTGTTGGTTTAAAAATTCCATCCTTTGATCTAGTGATCGTTGGATGTAAATTGATAACAGTTATTGATCTTACATTTGGCACTACTTTTATGAGGATTAGAGGGTATATTGATGAATATTTATTAGATATTATGTTTATTTGACAAGCTTCATTTGGTATTGGTGAGTTTTATGGCATAGAATGAGTAACTTTATGTGTTTAATGTGTGAGATGAAAGTCTTTCTACAAAGGCTTGTGCTAAATCTGGAATTGTATTAGCTAATTATAGACACATTCACTCTTGTGCATAAAGGAGAGAAACAGTATAGAAAAGACATACACTACTATCTCTTTCTTTTGGACTCTTTATTTTAGAAGAAGAAAGATTAACAAAAGACAAATCAGTTTGAAAGGAAAAATCTTCCTCAAATCAAAATTGACATGTTTAGCTATATACACCTTACCCTTTACACTAAGACATTTATACCATTTTGTTAAGAACTGTAACATAAGAAAACACATTTCTTTATGTGAAATTTAAATTTATGCTTAGAATAAGGTCTGAGATAAGGATAACAAGCACAGTGTTAGACTTTTATAAAGCTATAATTTGGTTTCTGATTGAAGATCAATTGAAAAGATGATTTATACTTCAATGTGGCTAAGGGTATTCTATTAATAAGAAAGACTGCTATAAAAAAAAGCATCCCAGGTTTAGTATCTTACTTTAACCTAATAAGGTAATACTTATTTCTATAAGATGTCTATATTTTCTCTCAACCCTCTTATTTTGGTGATAAGTGTAAGGGTAAGAAATTATATGTATTATCCCCTATTGATTAAGAAGAATGGTAAAGGTTTTGTATTCCTCTCCATAGTTAGATTGTATAACCTTGAATTTATTGTCTAACAATCTTTCAATATGGTTTTGAAAGTGTTAAAAAGTATATAAGACTTATAATCTTTGTTACAAAGGATATATCTAAATGAACCTACTACAATCATTAATATAACTAACATAATACTTGTATCCATCTCCAGAAAGTACAAATGCTAGTCCTTATACATTTGCATGTATTATTTCTAGTAATTTTATTATTCTTGATTGAATGTGCATTACAAATGGAGAAAATTTTATTTAGTATATCAACACTTGGATGACTAAACCTTCTATGTAGCACATCAATTTATTTTTGACTACTACTTAACATAAAGGATTAAGGGCTGACTTCATCAGTCTTGTCACCAAGAATTGACTTATTTATTTTACAATCAATAAAGAGAGAAACTAAAGAATTTTGACTCAAATTTGAAATCATTTTGACAGAGTAAGCTGAGATATCAAAACTTAAACTAAGGGTAAGTTGAAAAAATCCATTTTTTAGTGATGCCTCTAAGTAGAACTATCGCATTCACATCCTTAACAATATATGAGGTTTTAGTGATTTCAACAGTTAATTTATTATCAAAAGCAAGTTTAGAAAGGTTAATGAGATTCTTTGTCGTATTAGAAACATGTAAGATATTTCTGAGTTTTAAGTTCTGTGAATTAAGTGTTTTCAAAACACCAAGGTGTAAGATTCTTAATTTACTGCCATTACTAACTATTGTATTTTTCATACCTCTATATTCTATGTTTTCTACCATATTGCTAAGGTTGTTAGTAATAGCATTTATTACACCACTATCTAGATACCAACTCATATCACTTTCTGCTTTTGGTGTTGGTTGGTAACATATACTATTGGTGGAGCTTGTACATTGTCTTGATTCATGGCTTGCATCTAAGGAAAATATGGTGCAAAATCTTCTTTAAACTTATTCCAACATGTTAAGGCTCCATGTCCAGTACTCAATATAAAGGATTAAGGGTTGACTTCGTCAATCTTGTCACTAAGAGCTAACTTATTTATTTTATAATCAGCAAGGAAAGAAACTAAATAAGTTTGTCTCAAATTTAAAATCATCAATCTTGTTACCAAGAACTGACTTATTTATTTTACAATCAGTAGAGAGAGAAAATAGAAAAGTTTGACTCAAATTTGAAATCATTTTGACAAAGTAAGCTAAGATATCAAGACTTGAAATGAGGGCGAGTAGATATAATCCATCTTTAGCAATGCTTCTGAGTAGAACTCTTCCATTCGCATCCTTAACAATATAAGAGGTTTTAGTGAATTCAACAATTATTTATTATCAAAAGCAATTTTAGAAATGCTAATGAGATTCTTTCTCATATTAGAAACATGTAAGACATTTCTGAGTTTCAAAAACTGCAAATTAAGTGTTTTCAGAACACAGTCAGTAATGTGTAAGATTCTCAATTTACTGTCATTACCAACTACTATATTTTCCATGCCTCTGTATTCTTTGCTTGCTACCATATCGCTAAGGTTTGCTAATGACATGGTTTATTACATCACTATCAAGATACTAGCTTATATCACTTTTTGCTTCTAGTGTTGGTTCTGTAACATATATTGCTTGTTAAGTTTGTACATTGTCTTGATTCATGGCTTGCATCTAAGGCAAAGAAGGTATAAAATCTTTTTTAAACTTATTCCAACACTTTAAGGCTCTGTGTGCAGTCGTAAAATAAATATGACACACTGTCTTTGAATTATTTTTTCCTTGTCTTCCATAATTTTGTTTACCTCACCTTTCCATTTGAAATTCCCTTGAAAATTCTAAAAGTTTTGATTCATTGTATTTCTAAATCATCTATTCCAATCAAAACTAGTTATGTTATCAAAACTAGCTTTGTATTTTTGTTTTCTACTATATTTGCCATATTAGCTAACATATGACTTCTTGAGATAGAATTAGACAGCTCAATTCTCCATTTTTGACTCATCAAAATTGAGTATATTTTAGCCATTTATAATTCTTCTCATCTTATTAACACTAGTAATGCCACTGGATCATATGTAGGTCCAAGACCAACCAGTAGGTAAGAGATATGATCTTGATCTGCAACTGGTTTCTCAACCATAGCATGATTATCTGTTATGCTCTTTACTTTCATATAATAGTCATTCATGCTTAAAATTCCTTTTCCTAATGGTCTACAACGGAGATATGAGTTTAGTAAGTCTTGCAAGTGACTGGCTTCTAAACATCTATTTCAGATGATTCTAAATCTCAAAGGATATCTTGCATTGAATTATTAGGCTCATAATTGAGTCAATCATTAAAGCAAATAACCAACTCATAAGTAATGAATCATGATTCCTTTATTATGGATATAATGGATTCTAACTTGGTACAGCTTTTGAATCTGCTTTAGCTTGAATTATAAATCAATTTGAACATGGATTTTCTTTAATCAACAAATCTTCGAAATAATTCCCTTTGGCACAAGCCAGTACTTATCATTTCTAAAGCAAAAAGCTATTACAATCTAGTTTTATAAGATAGGAAAAGTTGAAGCTATTATTCTATGTAATTGACAATGAATTCATTTAAGCTTTCAAAATCAAGGTATGAAATTGATCTGAGTGTGAGGAACTAGCCATCAAATTTGATACCAAGAAACAAATCTAAGTATTTGAAGCAAAGTTTCAAATTTTCAAAAAAACAAATACTTTCCTGGAAAATGTTCCTAAACATGACTATGCCAAGAAAATGTAAGAAAATAATACTAGAATACTCTTTATAGAATTATCTTCACTAAAATAATTTAATATTTAAGTTGGTATTTATAGTTTTCATAATGCAAAGAGAATGAAAGAATAAGCAAGAGAGGTTTATTAATTTTGGTGGGAAAAGTCTAACAATCTTATAACCACTTATAACAACTTTTTTACTTTCTTTGATTAATGCTTTAACTAACTAACTAACTAACTTGAAACAACCCCTTTTCATCTTCACATCTCATCATCAAAGTCATCAACTATATTTGTTGCCACTTGTTGCTTAGCTGGGTTGACCATTTGCTACTGATCTGGCAACCTCTGTTGCATTACTTTTGATCAGTCACTCTTTCAGTCACAAAATGAATTTAATTTGGCATTTAAATAGCAGCCAATGGCAATGTTGTGTTCTATAAAGAAGATTAAGAATTTGATGGGTCTTTTTGTAAATAAAGTTGGGTTGAAGCTATTAGACATTGTAAGATGCCCTAACTTGTTTTGTTAGCTTAGAGAAATGAATCATTCCAAGATGTGAGTTTTTATAGTTTTAATATCAAAATATTTGTTAAAGAAAGAAGTACATATAATTTTGGCTTTCAATGAGAGGAAACAGGACTTTAGGAGATGATTTTTTACTTGTTATATGGATAAACCTAAAGTCATAGGGTATATAGGGTGGACTATGGGCCTTGGGTGTACTTGCATATTATAAAACTTCTTTAGATGAATAAGACTTCATGAAAAGGTTCTTTTGAAAAAAAAATGTAAATAGATGAAAAGGTGTTCAGCTTGAAAAACCCTAAACAACGATTATGGGATAACAATATGATAGGTGGCATTGATTATAGCAGCAACTGGTATCTTTGGTTATTTTTTCATTTGAAAAATGCCCTATATTAGATTGACGTCCACCTAAGAAGTGATGTCTACATTTGTACTGATTTAGACAATTATAGTTGAAATGACTCTGGTAGATCTTTGAAAGGTATATGTTTTGTGACTCATACTATAACCTTTGTTTTTTTATAACTTAAAAGCTTTATAACAATTTCTGGCTCATTTTTTAATTAGTTTTGCATGAGTTGATAAATATATTAATTCAACTTATACTTCTTAGTCAGCAATAAATTTCTGTAAATATCAATTAGAGCCTTTTCGATATTATATTTCAACTGTTTGTTAAATTTATTCTATGTACAGTGTTGATAAACTCTTCGTTGTTGCAGATTGGTGTTTTTACTATTGTTTTGTAATAATATGACTTGTAGAAACATTTTGGTTAAATTTGGCGTTCAAATTTAGTTGTTTGGCTCTTTTCTTTTTAGAAATTTTTATACATGTGCTAATCTTGAATCCATGATTGTATCCTTGTTATAACTTTAAGTTACTTTGCTATAGAAAATTGCCTTCTTAAATAAGTTTTGTTAGGTAATCAACCTAAGCTCTATAAGCAGATAACACTAAGGTATCAAACTCTATCATACACTGACACTACTTGTTAAGTTTTTTTGTGCCTAATACCTCTATGGTTGGTGTTTGACACCCTAAAATCACCTAAGTACTTTGCAAAAGACTTTACCTGTAAGTAGCCAAGAATATAAATGATCATACACAATAGAGATAAAGAAATATTTATAACAAGATGCAAGATATACATGGTTCAGTGACAAACACTTATGTTCAAAGCGGATTAATGATCTAACTTCTTATATTATCAATTTACAAATAACTCTACGTCACAAAAACCTAACACAAGAGATTTAATCAAGAAATACAACGAATAGCTAGAGCTTTCTCTTAAAGGATCTATTATCACTCTTTTGTACACTCAACACTCAAAGTTGATTTGATTTGTTTGAGTTAGTTTTGAATTCTCCTACACGTAAACTCATATTTTAACAAGAAATAGAGTTTTTAGGGATGATTTGAAACCTATATAAACTCTTGTAAATGCATTAATTAGTCAAACATTGAAAAATAATAACAGAGAGAATAGAGAGCTTAGAAAGTACTTGAGGGTTAGGTGTGCAAGAAAGTGCCATATAGGAAGCGCTTGAGTACTGTGTCTACAAGAGAGTGCTGATAAATCTTTTAGGGAGCTTATCTCTTATTTTATTCTTTGGTGATCTCTTGTAAAAGATCTTTGTGATTTGTGAGATCTTTGTGCTCTAAGTAATAAAATAAGTTAGGATTCTGCGATCCACCATAGACGTAAGTAAGTTATCAAACTATGTATATTCATGTGATTTATGTTATTAATAATTATTTCTATTTTATTTTGTATGATCTTTTTATTCTTATTTACTTGTGAGTAAAATCTTTCACGTGTACAAGAGTTTTAGGGTGCTAAATTACCAACAAGTGGTGTTAAGCCAACGATGGTAATTTATGTAAACAAATTGTATTCGTGTCATATCAATATAAGATATTAAAATTTTTTATTATATTCGTATATAATTCGTCTACATAAATGAGTCAAACACTCAAATATAGATTCAATTCGTTTAATATTCAAATTACATGACACAATACAGTTAGACACGTTTAAATAAATGGATCAAATTTAATTTGTTTATACAATTATACACGATTTAATTCGGTTACGATTATATTTACATGAATAATAACACCAAATTTGATTTGTTTACACAAAATATTCGATTCGTTTAATACGATTAAATAAGTTTAAGTCGTAATTAATAAAATTTAAAATTACATCTGTTGACCTGAAGAAATAGTTCCCCGGGCCAACGAGCCTTAAATTTGTTTGTAAAGGGGAATGAAACTTGAGCCTCATCCCAACGGGAGTGGTTAGCCCGGGCCTGGGCTTCCTTTTTGCTGCAGGCTGTGAAAAGCCTACAAAAAATATAGACACAAGCTCAATGACAGTTTCGCCGGGATGGGTTTCAGAGAAAATGCTCCGATGCTTAAGTTAAAAGGGATTCTTCCTTTTGGAGTCTGATAAGAAAGGAAGTAAAACTAATGCTAGGAATAGGGAGGAAAAACTCATTCTTTCTCTGTGTGTCAATTTTTTCGTTACTTGGGCATCATCATTTCAATATCTTCGTTTTTCCTTTTTATAATGCTAACATTTTAGGGATCTTTTTGGGCTTTTTTCTACTGTATTTCTGTCTTGCGCCAAATATCCCTTACTGCACTTCTAACATACACCAAATACCCTTCTACTGTGCATCTGACACACGCCAAATATCTTTATGTAAATCTTCTGATCCCGTTTCTACTGCATGTCATGTTCACTTCTGTTGTATTAAGCATATTCCTTGAGTTTGTCTCCTCCGACAGTTTCACTTTAAGCGATGCTAGTTTCAAACGGCTCAGGTCAGATTTTAGACGGCTCTCCCTTATTAGTTCGGTTGTGATTTGGGATTCTTAATAGCGAGCCTCTTGTAGAGTGTGTTGACAGTACCCGATTGGCTTATCGAATAGATAATCAATTGACTTCTTAGTTAATTGTGTAGGCCTCTGGTCGAGCTGACTTGATTAGAATGTAGATGGGGATCATGGTTGTGTTCGGTTCAGCCTAACCGAATAGGTGTTCTCGTTTGCTAATCAGATCCCTTCAAGTCCGAGCTGGTTCTCCATTGTTTGTCTTTGTTGGGATCAGGCCCATTTGTAGTAACCAGTATCCATAACCGGTAAGAATATGTATATTTATATATATAAATATACGTATTTTATTTGTATGTGGGTGATCCTTGATTTATATATTGTTATTAGTAGTGTTTTTATAGGTTAAGGATATACTATTAGTATTGGGTTTATTTGCAAGACTTTGGAATTATTTTAGGGACCAAATTGTTATACTTTGAAAGTTTTGGGGGTGAATTCGTAAATACCAAAAATTAATCACTTAGTATAAAAATACACTTTAAAAACCCTAATTCTCTCATTTTGGTCGAGCTACCCATTTTTAGAGAGAGAAGAGAGAAATAAAGGAGAGAGAAAGAGAAGAAGAAGAAGAAAAAGAAGAAGAAAATGAGAATTTTGGATCTTTAGAGGTATATCACAACTAATTATCAATTTATTGGTGTTAATTAAGTTAATTTCTTTAAGTTTTGATTTCTGGAAATATGTATAATTAAGGATTTGATGTGTATTTCGTTTGATGTTGTGAGAATTGATGATGATCTATAAGATAGTTTGATAAATCATGATGAATTATAGAATTTCTGCTGGATAACCTCTTGATCTAGGAATTTTATAAATTGTTGTGATTCGATTCTAATTTTGAATTTTGAGTATATGAAATTAGACATGTTTAGGATCATCTGAGACTTTGAATCGACTGAAAATCTCGGAAATTGAATTTGTAGTGAATTTACCAAAATGACCCTGGAATTCTGGAAATTTCCTGTGTAAACAGTATGATACAGTGGAAAATAATTTTTGACCTGCTGAATGATCTTTACAAATTATGAATTTGTGGAATATGATAATTTTATATGTCTAATATGATATACTCGGAATTGAGAATTTGGATCAATGTGGTTGAAGTGTTATGAATTTCTAAAGTGTATCAGCTCATTGTAGTATTTGATTAACAGATTTTTAAAGTTATGAAATAAAATAGTTTTAAAATACTTTTGGCAGTTATTTGGAAGCCAAATATTTATCATAGACTGAGATATGTGTCAAGAGTAATTATATGGTAGTTTTATAATTTTTTAGTTAGTATATGATTTTATAAAATTGGGAGATTGAATACTGTTCAGTAAGTATCTTGATCCTGTCAGGTTTGTAGTTTGGATTCGATGGTGTGTATGGAATGGATTGTGTAGGAATTTTGATATAATATTCATATATAAGAAGTATATATGAGTCAAGAATGATATATTCTGATTTCGGAGTAATTGGACATCATTTGATGTATTAGAAAATTTTGTTAAGTGTAAGTGATCAGAATGACAAGTTTTGAGAAATCAAGTATTTAGACCAATTTGATGTGTTAAATGCATTGTGTATAATTTTGTAAGCTATTTAAGTATTTGTGTGAATTGTGAGGCTTATAAAAGGATTGATCTCCATTGATAGGTTAAGGAGATTTAAGCCTTGTAGCTGTAAGTGCTAAGAGGTAAGTATACTAGACTTACTACTGGAATCACAATAAACATAATAATTGTTTTGTATGATTTTGTAAATGGGGTTAAGAATATGTTTATGATATGTCAAAGTATATTTTGATATGAAATGTGAATATATGTTTATGAATGTGAGCATTGACATTGAGCATGGACATACATGTGTTTTTTGAAAGTGAGCTTTCCAAAATAAGATGCGTTTAACAAAGAAAGCTTTTGAAGTGTAATATGTCCATGAGAAATATTTTGTGATTTGAGGGTACTTGAACTCACTGTTAACTTAGTAGGCATTTTATGTGATTTGTGGAGCCTTTATGTGTGGCCTTTCCTTCGGGATTGGTATATGTTATGTGTTCCGTATGTAGGGAGGATCCTATTGGTACCTAAAGGAAGTGTGAGTCATCACATTCGTGTGGTGGCGTATTGGTACATGTGAGAGGACTCACCGATGATCAGGGTGAGGGTTTGGCTTTTACCTTCGGGCATAAGCGTTATATATGTGTGATTTAAAGACCTCACTTGTACTATTCCTCTCATACGGTATGTCACCTACGAGTGACATTTGGCTCATTATGTGATATGTGATATGTAAGTCCTACTAAGTAGTAGTTGAGTGATGGTATTCCTGTAATATGTTTTGAAAGAATGTGTAAGCGCTTACATGATATGTGATTTGATAAGATTATGATTTTGATTGATCACAGCATATCATACATATGCATTGTGTACATATATGTATTTGTATTTGATATATGAAAAATTAGTATACTTACTGAGTTTTATACTCATTATAGTTTATGGTGATTTCAGGTAAATAAGGTACATGTGTGCTTAGCGGATTTGGCAAGGCTTCTGCTGTTCCTTGGGTTCCCTAAGTTGCTAGGTTGTTGTGTGTTTTATTTGGGGACACGTGGGATAGGATATTTGGTTTGTCCCTATTGAATAAATACTTATGTATTATTTCATTGTGTGTGGATTGGATTTGGTTTAAGTTTTATAAAGTGTGGTTATTGGATGATTTTAAGTAAGAATTTGCAATGGATATATTCTGGGCTCCCGGTAACAAAGTTGCTACTGGTGACGTAGTAGAGTGTTAATCTTTGAGAAAACTCTGCGTATCTCCGGTTTAATAATTGTCCCAGTCATAATTCAATTGCTATAATTCTGAAAGAAATTGAAATGAATGTTTAAATATTGTCAAGAGAAGTTTATATTTATATGTTAGGTTATGGTTGATTTTAGTGTTGAACTTACTGGCAACTTGCTAAGGATTTCTGTGTTGAATGAAAGTTGAAAATTTTGTGTAATATTATTTATGAGTGCACATGCAGTGAATGAATGTAAGTGATGTCGTGTGTCGGATCTTTTGGGTCTGGGGCGTGACAGCTTTTATTGGTATCAGAGCTAAGATATGATTCTGTAGACTTTTAAGTGTCGAGTCAAGGGAATCGAGCAGATGCCAAATCCTTAGGATTGTATTTGTAGCTTTGTTGTGTAAAAGTTTGACATATTCCTTAAATTTTGTATGATTTTGTGAAGATGACGCAATATCCAAGAGCTGCTAAGATTGTTGTTGTTGTGGATAATGGTACCTTGTGGATCTTAATGTTACCATTTAGATTTTCTTTTAAGTTATGACTAATATGCTTAGTAAGAGTGATATTGAATATCTTATAATGATAATTTGCATGTGATAGAGCAAATTGAGATAATTTTTTCAATGACAAAATATAGAGAAGTAGAGTATTGAAGACATCAATTGAAACAACTTTTATTGAAAAGGAAAACAACAACAATAGCAGCAACAAAAATACAGTAGAGGCTACGGAGTGAGATTTAAGTCTATTTTGCGCTTCTTCTGACTGTCATGAGTAGACCAATCTAACTGATGCAATGTTGGATTAGACAGAGGAATAAAAAACTGCAATTGATCAATCAGTTGATCAACAGTTGGAGCAGAAATAAGAATCCGTCGTGCTATAAGTGGGATGAATTGTGTTCCCGCTGCATAGTCAAGAAAAGATATCAACCCGTCGTAAAAACCATTAACATTTAACAAACCAATGGGTTTTTGATGGATTTGTAATTGTGCCCATGAGACAATTTGAAAAATTTCTTCCAAGGTTCCGAAACCTCCTGGTAGAGCTATGAAAGCATCTGCATGCCCAAGCATTTGAGCCATTCGTTCGTGCATAGATGAGACTTGTAACTCATCCCCAACTGTTTTTCCTACAATATTTTCAATAGCTAGAGGTTTTGGAATGATACCTAAAACGCGACTACCATTATTGTGTGCTGCTTTTGCTACAGACCCCATTAACCCACGGTTACCTCCTCCATATACTAAATGTATATTTCGCTCAGCTAATACCTTACCAAGATTTTCTGCAACTTTTGTAAACTCTTCAGTATTCCCAGGGTTAGATCCACAAAAGACACAAATTTTTGTGAATCGACGAGCTGAGGTTTCCTCCATTGTTATGCTCACCCTAATCTTTGAATATTTTTGAGTTTGTATAAGGATGCAATAATAATGTATTTATAGAGAAACAAATTGATAATAGCTGTGGAGCATATGTGTAAGTATGTTCAAGTATATATTTTTCTCGATTCTTGTGAGGTAAAACAAAAAAAAAAAGAGAATGAGTTTTACTTTATCATTTTATAAGGGACAATAGGTCGCAAAATATTGAATAAATATATGTTGATATGTAAGTGTAATAAAAATTGTGTCGGAAGTGTGATAAGTTAGGTAAGATAATTAAGAAAAGTTAATAAAGGCCTGTTTTATGGATTTAGGGACTTTGTCGTTTTGGCACTAATGGCCGACAATGCATCTATGACTTGAAGACTTTTTGAGCGAACAATTGGACTTTGGACATGAGGCCAAATTAACTTTATTAATTTCAAGGATTTTTGTGATCTTAACATTGATTTTTGGATAGATTAAAAGTAGATATGAAGAAAGATAAAGCACACTTGACATAAAGATAAAGCAGTAGTCAGTCTCTCTTTGATGTGATAGAGCAACACGGATTTAGTTTCTGTGAAAATAAAAACAGCAATGTAGGTCAAAATGAGTCTCCTTGGTCGCTTTCATCTGTGTCGTATCCGTGAGAGAGAAACTTATGGAGTTGTTGTTCCCATACATTGAATGAGGGCTCTAGCTGAGTGGAATGTGGGTATACTATATCTTGATCTTCTGCAGGTAAGCTGGTCTGGATGAGGGATGTGTTGGCTTCCTCTTGGATTTGGGTATCGGTTGGATAAGGTTGGGAATCTTGAATGAAGGATAAGTCAAGATTGGGTTGGTGTTGGTCAAGTTCTGTCGGGACAACTGGCTGAGATTGAGTAGGTTCTGTCGGGACAACTGGCTGAGATTGGGTAGGTTCTGTCGGGACAGTTAGCTGAGGCCATTGGTGAAGGTTATCCATTGCTTGTCTGTATCTGGCATAATAAGTCATGTTTGGGATATGGTGATGATGAGTAGAGTAATCTGTATTTCTGAGATGTGAAAGATGATATTTTTGTCTTTGTTGGAATTTGAGTATATTGGCAAAATTCAGGTCTTCTGTAAAGTCAGCTTCAACTTGTTCCCAAGGTGCAGCATCTTCTGGGGAGATCCAAACAGATGGAGGAATTATTTGATTTTCCTGAGCAAGAATTCTTTCAAGTTCTCTCTTTTGCTGAATTACTTCTTCAGGCCAGAGCTTAATTGATCCCTTTAGTGAAAGGGTAAATGTGAAGTAATCCTTAACAGTGGGGTAATAATGAATCTCGTGATCTGAAATAATCATACCCTTCCGTTGGAGAAGTAAGACTGACCAAAAATGTTGTCTGGGGACTGCAGCATTTGTGTTGTTTGCAATCATGTGTTGAAATTTAGTTATCCACCATGTCTTTGGGTAAAACCATTGGGGAAAAATCAGGGCTGGATGATCTTCATCACATTTTTCTAATTTTTGGAGGGTTCTAAGTAATGGGAATTCCATGGCGATTGTATACAGATCCAACAGGTACCATAACAAGTAAATGACAGATTTGGACCATTGGGAAAATGGGAAAAAATAGTGCAGGTGAAAGAAAGGGTATTCCAAGTTGAACGAAAGGCCACCAAGAACTGTGAGGCCGTGTTCTTGGACTGCCAAGATGGCGTAGTGTCTGATGAATTCTTTGGCACGGGAATGGAGTGTTCTGGTTCTGATTAGGTCTGAAAATTGTGGTGGAGTAAAAGGAACAGGAGGAGTTATGATAATGGGATTCATTATGAAGATGGTAAGAGGGTTGGTTTTCTTTATTGCTAGAAAAGTGATTATGAAGTTTAGGCTATTTATAGAGTTTTGTGAAAGAAAATCAATAATCGTTTTGTCCTTTTCTTTTACGTGGATGACGTTAAAGGAATAGTTGTAAAACCATATTTGCCATCGCAGTAATTGTGCTAGTAGAATCTTTTCTGTTTGAAACTGAGTGTTTGTATAATGTTAAGGTGACGTATGAGTATATGTTGAAGGGATTAAAATTTTCAGAGGAGTTAAGAATTTTATTTAAGAGATTAGTATGGGTATTCTACATCTATATTATTCTTTAATGAATAAAAGGTGAAGTGTATAGATGTACATTAAATATTGAACGAATGGGAGAAAAGAATAAAAATATGTGTGCATAATTTTATAAGTCCATAATGTTGGTCATATGTTTATTTTATGGATGAATGTTTCGTACTTCTCTCACAGACTAAGCTATGAGCAAATCTTATATACCAAAAAGATTGCTTTGTAAATGTTTTATGAATAAACTATACAGTTGAAAAGGAAAATTGAGAATGAGAAGAAGAAATGAGATCTAAGTATCCTCATCTATGTGCTTAAGTTATGAATTTCGAGGACGAAATTCTTATAAGGAGGGGAGAATTGTAGTAACCAGTATCCATAACCGGTAAGAATATGTATATTTATATATATAAATATACGTATTTTATTTGTATGTGGGTGATCCTTGATTTATATATTGTTATTAGTAGTGTTTTTATAGGTTAAGGATATACTATTAGTATTGGGTTTATTTGCAAGACTTTGAAATTATTTTAGGGACCAAATTGTTATACTTTGGGGGTGAATTCGTAAATACCAAAAATTAATCACTTAGTATAAAAATACACTTTAAAAACCCTAATTCTCTCATTTTGGTCGAGCTACCCATTTTTAGAGAGAGAAGAGAGAAATAAAGGAGAGAGAAAGAGAAGAAGAAAAAGAAAAAGAAGAAGAAAATGAGAATTTTGGATCTTTAGAGGTATATCACAACTAATTATCAATTTATTGGTGTTAATTAAGTTAATTTCTTTAAGTTTTGATTTCTGGAAATATGTATAATTAAGGATTTGATGTGTATTTCGTTTGATGTTGTGAGAATTGATGATGATCTATAAGATAGTTTGATAAATCATGATGAATTATAGAATTTCTGCTGGATAACCTCTTGATCTAGGAATTTTATAAATTGTTGTGATTCGATTCTAATTTTGAATTTTGAGTATATGAAATTAGACATGTTTAGGATCATCTGAGACTTTGAATCGACTGAAAATCTCGGAAATTGAATTTGTAGTGAATTTACCAAAATGACCCTGGAATTCTGGAAATTTCCTGTGTAAACAGTATGATACAGTGGAAAATAATTTTTGACCTGCTGAATGATCTTTAAAAATTATGAATTTGTGGAATATGATAATTTTATATGTCTAATATGATATACTCGGAATTGAGAATTTGGATCAATGTGGTTGAAGTGTTATGAATTTCTAAAGTGTATCAGCTCATTGTAGTATTTGATTAACAGATTTTTAAAGTTATGAAATAAAATAGTTTTAAAATACTTTTGGCAGTTATTTGGAAGCCAAATATTTATCATAGACTGAGATATGTGTCAAGAGTAATTATATGGTAGTTTTATAATTTTTTAGTTAGTATATGATTTTATAAAATTGGGAGATTGAATACTGTTCAGTAAGTATCTTGATCCTGTCAGGTTTGTAGTTTGGATTCGATGGTGTGTATGGAATGGATTGTGTAGGAATTTTGATATAATATTCATATATAAGAAGTATATATGAGTCAAGAATGATATATTCTGATTTCGGAGTAATTGGACATCATTTGATGTATTAGAAAATTTTGTTAAGTGTAAGTGATCAGAATGACAAGTTTTGAGAAATCAAGTATTTAGACCAATTTGATGTGTTAAATGCATTGTGTATAATTTTGTAAGCTATTTAAGTATTTGTGTGAATTGTGAGGCTTATAAAAGGATTGATCTCCATTGATAGGTTAAGGAGATTTAAGCCTTGTAGCTGTAAGTGCTAAGAGGTAAGTATACTAGACTTACTACTGGAATCACAATAAACATAATAATTGTTTTGTATGATTTTGTAAATGGGGTTAAGAATATGTTTATGATATGTCAAAGTATATTTTGATATGAAATGTGAATATATGTTTATGAATGTGAGCATTGACATTGAGCATGGACATACATGTGTTTTTTGAAAGTGAGCTTTCCAAAATAAGATGCGTTTAACAAAGAAAGCTTTTGAAGTGTAATATGTCCATGAGAAATATTTTGTGATTTGAGGGTACTTGAACTCACTGTTAACTTAGTAGGCATTTTATGTGATTTGTGGAGCCTTTATGTGTGGCCTTTCCTTCGGGATTGGTATATGTTATGTGTTCCGTATGTAGGGAGGATCCTATTGGTACCTAAAGGAAGTGTGAGTCATCACATTCGTGTGGTGGCGTATTGGTACATGTGAGAGGACTCACCGATGATCAGGGTGAGGGTTTGGCTTTTACCTTCGGGCATAAGCGTTATATATGTGTGATTTAAAGACCTCACTTGTACTATTCCTCTCATACGGTATGTCACCTACGAGTGACATTTGGCTCATTATGTGATATGTGATATGTAAGTCCTACTAAGTAGTAGTTGAGTGATGGTATTCCTGTAATATGTTTTGAAAGAATGTGTAAGCGCTTACATGATATGTGATTTGATAAGATTATGATTTTGATTGATCACAGCATATCATACATATGCATTGTGTACATATATGTATTTGTATTTGATATATGAAAAATTAGTATACTTACTGAGTTTTATACTCATTATAGTTTATGGTGATTTCAGGTAAATAAGGTACATGTGTGCTTAGCGGATTTGGCAAGGCTTCTGCTGTTCCTTGGGTTCCCTAAGTTGCTAGGTTGTTGTGTGTTTTATTTGGGGACACGTGGGATAGGATATTTGGTTTGTCCCTATTGAATAAATACTTATGTATTATTTCATTGTGTGTGGATTGGATTTGGTTTAAGTTTTATAAAGTGTGGTTATTGGATGATTTTAAGTAAGAATTTGCAATGGATATATTCTGGGCTCCCGGTAACAAAGTTGCTACTGGTGACGTAGTAGAGTGTTAATCTTTGAGAAAACTCTGCGTATCTCCGGTTTAATAATTGTCCCAGTCATAATTCAATTGCTATAATTCTGAAAGAAATTGAAATGAATGTTTAAATATTGTCAAGAGAAGTTTATATTTATATGTTAGGTTATGGTTGATTTTAGTGTTGAACTTACTGGCAACTTGCTAAGGATTTCTGTGTTGAATGAAAGTTGAAAATTTTGTGTAATATTATTTATGAGTGCACATGCAGTGAATGAATGTAAGTGATGTCGTGTGTCGGATCTTTTGGGTCTGGGGCGTGACAGCTTTTATTGGTATCAGAGCTAAGATATGATTCTGTAGACTTTTAAGTGTCGAGTCAAGGGAATCGAGCAGATGCCAAATCCTTAGGATTGTATTTGTAGCTTTGTTGTGTAAAAGTTTGACATATTCCTTAAATTTTGTATGATTTTGTGAAGATGACGCAATATCCAAGAGCTGCTAAGATTGTTGTTGTTGTGGATAATGGTACCTTGTGGATCTTAATGTTACCATTTAGATTTTCTTTTAAGTTATGACTAATATGCTTAGTAAGAGTGATATTGAATATCTTATAATGATAATTTGCATGTGATAGAGCAAATTGAGATAATTTTTTCAATGACAAAATATAGAGAAGTAGAGTATTGAAGACATCAATTGAAACAACTTTTATTGAAAAGGAAAACAACAACAATAGCAGCAACAAAAATACAGTAGAGGCTACGGAGTGAGATTTAAGTCTATTTTGCGCTTCTTCTGACTGTCATGAGTAGACCAATCTAACTGATGCAATGTTGGATTAGACAGAGGAATAAAAAACTGCAATTGATCAATCAGTTGATCAACAGTTGGAGCAGAAATAAGAATCCGTCGTGCTATAAGTGGGATGAATTGTGTTCCCGCTGCATAGTCAAGAAAAGATATCAACCCGTCGTAAAAACCATTAACATTTAACAAACCAATGGGTTTTTGATGGATTTGTAATTGTGCCCATGAGACAATTTGAAAAATTTCTTCCAAGGTTCCGAAACCTCCTGGTAGAGCTATGAAAGCATCTGCATGCCCAAGCATTTGAGCCATTCGTTCGTGCATAGATGAGACTTGTAACTCATCCCCAACTGTTTTTCCTACAATATTTTCAATAGCTAGAGGTTTTGGAATGATACCTAAAACGCGACTACCATTATTGTGTGCTGCTTTTGCTACAGACCCCATTAACCCACGGTTACCTCCTCCATATACTAAATGTATATTTCGCTCAGCTAATACCTTACCAAGATTTTCTGCAACTTTTGTAAACTCTTCAGTATTCCCAGGGTTAGATCCACAAAAGACACAAATTTTTGTGAATCGACGAGCTGAGGTTTCCTCCATTGTTATGCTCACCCTAATCTTTGAATATTTTTGAGTTTGTATAAGGATGCAATAATAATGTATTTATAGAGAAACAAATTGATAATAGCTGTGGAGCATATGTGTAAGTATGTTCAAGTATATATTTTTCTCGATTCTTGTGAGGTAAAACAAAAAAAAAAAGAGAATGAGTTTTACTTTATCATTTTATAAGGGACAATAGGTCGCAAAATATTGAATAAATATATGTTGATATGTAAGTGTAATAAAAATTGTGTCGGAAGTGTGATAAGTTAGGTAAGATAATTAAGAAAAGTTAATAAAGGCCTGTTTTATGGATTTAGGGACTTTGTCGTTTTGGCACTAATGGCCGACAATGCATCTATGACTTGAAGACTTTTTGAGCGAACAATTGGACTTTGGACATGAGGCCAAATTAACTTTATTAATTTCAAGGATTTTTGTGATCTTAACATTGATTTTTGGATAGATTAAAAGTAGATATGAAGAAAGATAAAGCACACTTGACATAAAGATAAAGCAGTAGTCAGTCTCTCTTTGATGTGATAGAGCAACACGGATTTAGTTTCTGTGAAAATAAAAACAGCAATGTAGGTCAAAATGAGTCTCCTTGGTCGCTTTCATCTGTGTCGTATCCGTGAGAGAGAAACTTATGGAGTTGTTGTTCCCATACATTGAATGAGGGCTCTAGCTGAGTGGAATGTGGGTATACTATATCTTGATCTTCTGCAGGTAAGCTGGTCTGGATGAGGGATGTGTTGGCTTCCTCTTGGATTTGGGTATCGGTTGGATAAGGTTGGGAATCTTGAATGAAGGATAAGTCAAGATTGGGTTGGTGTTGGTCAAGTTCTGTCGGGACAACTGGCTGAGATTGAGTAGGTTCTGTCGGGACAACTGGCTGAGATTGGGTAGGTTCTGTCGGGACAGTTAGCTGAGGCCATTGGTGAAGGTTATCCATTGCTTGTCTGTATCTGGCATAATAAGTCATGTTTGGGATATGGTGATGATGAGTAGAGTAATCTGTATTTCTGAGATGTGAAAGATGATATTTTTGTCTTTGTTGGAATTTGAGTATATTGGCAAAATTCAGGTCTTCTGTAAAGTCAGCTTCAACTTGTTCCCAAGGTGCAGCATCTTCTGGGGAGATCCAAACAGATGGAGGAATTATTTGATTTTCCTGAGCAAGAATTCTTTCAAGTTCTCTCTTTTGCTGAATTACTTCTTCAGGCCAGAGCTTAATTGATCCCTTTAGTGAAAGGGTAAATGTGAAGTAATCCTTAACAGTGGGGTAATAATGAATCTCGTGATCTGAAATAATCATACCCTTCCGTTGGAGAAGTAAGACTGACCAAAAATGTTGTCTGGGGACTGCAGCATTTGTGTTGTTTGCAATCATGTGTTGAAATTTAGTTATCCACCATGTCTTTGGGTAAAACCATTGGGGAAAAATCAGGGCTGGATGATCTTCATCACATTTTTCTAATTTTTGGAGGGTTCTAAGTAATGGGAATTCCATGGCGATTGTATACAGATCCAACAGGTACCATAACAAGTAAATGACAGATTTGGACCATTGGGAAAATGGGAAAAAATAGTGCAGGTGAAAGAAAGGGTATTCCAAGTTGAACGAAAGGCCACCAAGAACTGTGAGGCCGTGTTCTTGGACTGCCAAGATGGCGTAGTGTCTGATGAATTCTTTGGCACGGGAATGGAGTGTTCTGGTTCTGATTAGGTCTGAAAATTGTGGTGGAGTAAAAGGAACAGGAGGAGTTATGATAATGGGATTCATTATGAAGATGGTAAGAGGGTTGGTTTTCTTTATTGCTAGAAAAGTGATTATGAAGTTTAGGCTATTTATAGAGTTTTGTGAAAGAAAATCAATAATCGTTTTGTCCTTTTCTTTTACGTGGATGACGTTAAAGGAATAGTTGTAAAACCATATTTGCCATCGCAGTAATTGTGCTAGTAGAATCTTTTCTGTTTGAAACTGAGTGTTTGTATAATGTTAAGGTGACGTATGAGTATATGTTGAAGGGATTAAAATTTTCAGAGGAGTTAAGAATTTTATTTAAGAGATTAGTATGGGTATTCTACATCTATATTATTCTTTAATGAATAAAAGGTGAAGTGTATAGATGTACATTAAATATTGAACGAATGGGAGAAAAGAATAAAAATATGTGTGCATAATTTTATAAGTCCATAATGTTGGTCATATGTTTATTTTATGGATGAATGTTTCGTACTTCTCTCACAGACTAAGCTATGAGCAAATCTTATATACCAAAAAGATTGCTTTGTAAATGTTTTATGAATAAACTATACAGTTGAAAAGGAAAATTGAGAATGAGAAGAAGAAATGAGATCTAAGTATCCTCATCTATGTGCTTAAGTTATGAATTTCGAGGACGAAATTCTTATAAGGAGGGGAGAATTGTAGTAACCAGTATCCATAACCGGTAAGAATATGTATATTTATATATATAAATATACGTATTTTATTTGTATGTGGGTGATCCTTGATTTATATATTGTTATTAGTAGTGTTTTTATAGGTTAAGGATATACTATTAGTATTGGGTTTATTTGCAAGACTTTGAAATTATTTTAGGGACCAAATTGTTATACTTTGGGGGTGAATTCGTAAATACCAAAAATTAATCACTTAGTATAAAAATACACTTTAAAAACCCTAATTCTCTCATTTTGGTCGAGCTACCCATTTTTAGAGAGAGAAGAGAGAAATAAAGGAGAGAGAAAGAGAAGAAGAAAAAGAAAAAGAAGAAGAAAATGAGAATTTTGGATCTTTAGAGGTATATCACAACTAATTATCAATTTATTGGTGTTAATTAAGTTAATTTCTTTAAGTTTTGATTTCTGGAAATATGTATAATTAAGGATTTGATGTGTATTTCGTTTGATGTTGTGAGAATTGATGATGATCTATAAGATAGTTTGATAAATCATGATGAATTATAGAATTTCTGCTGGATAACCTCTTGATCTAGGAATTTTATAAATTGTTGTGATTCGATTCTAATTTTGAATTTTGAGTATATGAAATTAGACATGTTTAGGATCATCTGAGACTTTGAATCGACTGAAAATCTCGGAAATTGAATTTGTAGTGAATTTACCAAAATGACCCTGGAATTCTGGAAATTTCCTGTGTAAACAGTATGATACAGTGGAAAATAATTTTTGACCTGCTGAATGATCTTTAAAAATTATGAATTTGTGGAATATGATAATTTTATATGTCTAATATGATATACTCGGAATTGAGAATTTGGATCAATGTGGTTGAAGTGTTATGAATTTCTAAAGTGTATCAGCTCATTGTAGTATTTGATTAACAGATTTTTAAAGTTATGAAATAAAATAGTTTTAAAATACTTTTGGCAGTTATTTGGAAGCCAAATATTTATCATAGACTGAGATATGTGTCAAGAGTAATTATATGGTAGTTTTATAATTTTTTAGTTAGTATATGATTTTATAAAATTGGGAGATTGAATACTGTTCAGTAAGTATCTTGATCCTGTCAGGTTTGTAGTTTGGATTCGATGGTGTGTATGGAATGGATTGTGTAGGAATTTTGATATAATATTCATATATAAGAAGTATATATGAGTCAAGAATGATATATTCTGATTTCGGAGTAATTGGACATCATTTGATGTATTAGAAAATTTTGTTAAGTGTAAGTGATCAGAATGACAAGTTTTGAGAAATCAAGTATTTAGACCAATTTGATGTGTTAAATGCATTGTGTATAATTTTGTAAGCTATTTAAGTATTTGTGTGAATTGTGAGGCTTATAAAAGGATTGATCTCCATTGATAGGTTAAGGAGATTTAAGCCTTGTAGCTGTAAGTGCTAAGAGGTAAGTATACTAGACTTACTACTGGAATCACAATAAACATAATAATTGTTTTGTATGATTTTGTAAATGGGGTTAAGAATATGTTTATGATATGTCAAAGTATATTTTGATATGAAATGTGAATATATGTTTATGAATGTGAGCATTGACATTGAGCATGGACATACATGTGTTTTTTGAAAGTGAGCTTTCCAAAATAAGATGCGTTTAACAAAGAAAGCTTTTGAAGTGTAATATGTCCATGAGAAATATTTTGTGATTTGAGGGTACTTGAACTCACTGTTAACTTAGTAGGCATTTTATGTGATTTGTGGAGCCTTTATGTGTGGCCTTTCCTTCGGGATTGGTATATGTTATGTGTTCCGTATGTAGGGAGGATCCTATTGGTACCTAAAGGAAGTGTGAGTCATCACATTCGTGTGGTGGCGTATTGGTACATGTGAGAGGACTCACCGATGATCAGGGTGAGGGTTTGGCTTTTACCTTCGGGCATAAGCGTTATATATGTGTGATTTAAAGACCTCACTTGTACTATTCCTCTCATACGGTATGTCACCTACGAGTGACATTTGGCTCATTATGTGATATGTGATATGTAAGTCCTACTAAGTAGTAGTTGAGTGATGGTATTCCTGTAATATGTTTTGAAAGAATGTGTAAGCGCTTACATGATATGTGATTTGATAAGATTATGATTTTGATTGATCACAGCATATCATACATATGCATTGTGTACATATATGTATTTGTATTTGATATATGAAAAATTAGTATACTTACTGAGTTTTATACTCATTATAGTTTATGGTGATTTCAGGTAAATAAGGTACATGTGTGCTTAGCGGATTTGGCAAGGCTTCTGCTGTTCCTTGGGTTCCCTAAGTTGCTAGGTTGTTGTGTGTTTTATTTGGGGACACGTGGGATAGGATATTTGGTTTGTCCCTATTGAATAAATACTTATGTATTATTTCATTGTGTGTGGATTGGATTTGGTTTAAGTTTTATAAAGTGTGGTTATTGGATGATTTTAAGTAAGAATTTGCAATGGATATATTCTGGGCTCCCGGTAACAAAGTTGCTACTGGTGACGTAGTAGAGTGTTAATCTTTGAGAAAACTCTGCGTATCTCCGGTTTAATAATTGTCCCAGTCATAATTCAATTGCTATAATTCTAAAAGAAATTGAAATGAATGTTTAAATATTGTCAAGAGAAGTTTATATTTATATGTTAGGTTATGGTTGATTTTAGTGTTGAACTTACTGGCAACTTGCTAAGGATTTCTGTGTTGAATGAAAGTTGAAAATTTTGTGTAATATTATTTATGAGTGCACATGCAGTGAATGAATGTAAGTGATGTCGTGTGTCGGATCTTTTGGGTCTGGGGCGTGACACCATTGGCCATTACTTCTGAGCCTGACTTTGAATTGGACTTGTTGCGCAAGCAGCGGTGGACATTTGAGGAGAGTTATCTTTTAAAGGAAGCGTCTGACTGGTTCTCGGGGATCTGCCTCGATTGAGTTTAAAGGCCTTGGGCCCGAAAATAAAAGAGAGGGGAGAAAGAGAGAATAGGGGTTCGCTATTTTCTAGTTTTAATTTATCAAAATTAGAAACTCTACTATAGACTAGTTGGCCCAGATCGTCTATCGGGTCCTTATTTTCTCTTTCCTTTTGTTATTTCTCTCACCTGAGATGATCTGAACTGCTCACTGGGTGGTATTGTCATGTGATCTAGTCTGAATTTTAGGGACGTCAGAGCTGGTCAGCCTGTCGCAGTGATGTCATGGTGATTTGAAGAGTTACTGCCATGTAATGACAGCTTTTCCCAGGACTTTCTTCAAGTTTAATGACAGGTCTTCTCAAACATCGTTCTTGATTCTTGTGAAAGTCTCCTCGAATAAGGAAACCATTGTCAGCCTTTGATCTTCTTCCTATCGTACGGTTGATAGTAGCTAGGATATGAGAGTCGTGTCATTTCTTCTTTCTGCGTGATGTTTAACTGACTAGAATGTCTCGGGCCGTTCGATCTGTTGAATCTTATGGCTTAGGTTACTGTTTTCTGAAGAGACGCATATTTATTGCACTTGAGAATCTAAGGCGTTGCGTTTCTAGCATCAGCCATCTTTTTATTTTTCCCGTTGATCTCGTCCATATATTTCAATTTTGAACGATCTGGATCATTTTACTGCTGCCTATAAGTAGCCACCCTCTCCTCCATTTTGTACCTTTTCTCACGCATTCTTTTTCTTTACTGCCATCTCGTTGTGTCATTGTTGCTCCTCTCTGTGTCGAAGGCATTTTTCTAACTTAGTAATTCTCAGTCTCCGTCGCTGTTGGTTCTTTAGCTTTCTGCATTTCTTCTGGGTGAGTATATCCTTTTATTCCCTTTTAACTTCTTTGTGTTTGCTTTACTTGTGTTTACTGCTGCCTTTTTTTTAAGATAGCTAGATAGTTTCTTTAGGCTTTGTTTTTGGCCTTTTGTTTGTGTTTTATTTGTTTAGGCTTTTCTTGCATTTTCTGGTCCCGATGGTTGTTATATACTTTCACCATTTCCTGGGTGTGGTTGGTTTGTCGTTGTCCTTGCCAAGTAATCCGTAGTCTCATTTAAAATGTGTCTTCTGTGCATTGATGACCTCTAAGGTCAACTTAGGCTTTCCGATCGTGGACATGGTTAATAAGGAAGGGATCAGTCCCCAAAGCTTCCGTTGGTTAGGAAGAGCAGAGGGGCCAGGGCGAGTGAGGGGGCGTCCACCTCAGCAGGTGACGTTTCTTCCTCGTCTAATGTAGTTTTTGGTGAGGCCGAGTAGGTCATGAGTGCCAAGGAGGGGGAGGGCAACGATCTCGAGGACCCCGAGGCAGGGGTGGATGTGGAGGTGGTGGAGTTCGAGATGAACACCAGATACCGTGCCTCTTGCATGAACGAGTGCAATTTAGATCTTATCAGGCATTCCTATGACATTCTTGAGACAGTCACCTTTAGGCTGCCTACCGAAGGCGAGGTGGCCATTCACGTAGAGTTTTTGAGGTTGGGTCTTAGGCTTCTAATGCAGCGATATTTCGTTAAGATCTTGGCAGTAATATCCAATCCCTATTAGTAGTCTTGGCGTCTAGATTTTAGTATAGAGCAATAAATACGTCGTAGGATTACTCGATTTTAACCCTATTAGAAATATTTTCTTTATGGTGCTCGTGGGAGATATTAAACCTAATTTGATAATTTCACACTCGATCGGAGCATCAGACGACTCTAAAATATTTTGAAAATTTTCTCTATTGACTTGGAAAAGGAAATTTGAATTTACTACATGAATTTTCATTTAAGGGTTATGTATGAAACAAACATTTGTTGAGAAGCATAATCCATATATTAGAGAATAGACCAATTAGAAAAAATCTCATGAATAGCAAAGTTGAAAATTCTAGTTAGTTTTTTAAACTATTCTAATTAGATAGTTACAAATGAACCAATTACTTACTTAATTTCTAACTAATGGTAAATTAGTAATTTAAAGTAAGTTGAGAGGTAAAATGGTCAATTGATGGATAACTATATATATGTTGAAAGTGTATAACTTTTTCAACATCAAAATCAAGTATTTAATGTATCTAATAATAGAATTAATATAAAACATAATTTAAAAAATAAAATTTATTGTGTAAAATAGTTTATGAATAGAAGTAAGAAGTTCTAATTATGATTTTTAATTTTAAAATATATATTTTTATTTTATAATTAAATTTAGGGTTTTAAATGAATAAATGCAAATTCGTTTTTAAACGAAATACGAATTAATACTTTTAATTTAATAATGAGTTAAACGATAACATGTCTTGAACAAATTTATAAATTATAGAACTCAAACACTTATTCGACACGATTAATAAATAAAATTTAATTCGTTTATTAATCTTATCAATTTAACTATATCTATATATAATTAAAATGCGTAAAATTCATATCAAATAATCATATCTTTAACTTATTTTACCATCGCTATATTAAGAACTTCTAACACAGCAAATAATCAAGGTTGAACTAGAGGAAAGTTTTTACTTGTTACGACAAGTGTGCCAGTGTCTTCAGTTCTCAAGTATATTTCATATTTTCAATTGTATACTCTATTTACTGTCAAACTAGTAGTTTGTGTTCCTGGAATAATGAATGATAAACTAAACCGGAGTACCTATCTTGCATGTATGACCATATTTTTGGGTAATCGTTCTTTCATTTTCTTATTTTCATGTAAATTCTTATCTACAAGCGACAAAGTAAATTGCTAGGACTGATACTGTTTGTTATTAAAAACTCAAAGATATCGTTCTTGAAAAGGTAGGTGGTTAGGATTTATCCTCTACTTTAGTGTTAATTTTCGGATAATCCAACTAGCTTCTCACAGACCTCCCATAGCTTACGCGCCTTCTCTGCATCGCTGGCTTCTTTAGATAGCTGGTTTTCAAATGAAGAAGAGTTCTTGTTCCAGCTCCAGTAGACACCGGACTTCGACAGGTTTGGATCACTCACGACCTATATTAAAGAAGGGTTAATATTTCAGACCAGCAGAATTTCAATTTACACTTGCCTGCACAAGCGTTCATGAAAATGTGTGTTTGAGTGTGTAGCTTTTCATTTAATGATTTTAGCTTACCTGTGCAAGTCTTTTTCCAGCTTCCTCTTCTGAAACATAGCCTTTGGTGATGTACTTTTGGAAGGGTGGGAAAAGAAGCCTGAACAAGGGAATATGCTCTCTAAACAGTCCTGTTGTAGCAATGCAACCAGGGTAGAGAGAAGCAAACGTGATTCCTGTTTCCTCGTGGTAGCGTCTGTGGAACTCTTGCATGGTGAGCATATTGCAGACTTTGCTGTCTTTGTAGGCCTTGGCACCATCAAATTCTCCTCCGTCTATCATAGGTGAGCTGTTCAGCCCATTCAAGCCTCCCACAAGACCTCTCAGATCCCCAAGGTTGGCCTTTGGAGGCACATTACCAGCCAACGTATTTGTGTTTCCTGAAATCCAATTGATGGAAAAACCTATTAGAAGATCTATCTTTGTAGTGACTAAATTTTTTAAGTTTACTGTTATGGATTCACGCGACCATATTCTCAAAGTTCACCAACAATATTAAGTGAATGATTAGTTAGTTCGTGAGTTAATTTATGAAGCTGCAAAGATTCTTCTTCCCTTTGCAAAGTTCTAAAACAATATATATGAACCTTTTTTTTTCCTAACATGAAATTATTTTGGCATCCTGACATATAATAGATCTTGTTCCAAAAATGTCCTTGGTGCTTATTTAATTTTATCTAGCATGCCAATTTTGGATTCTGAGTTCCAAGTAGTACCTGTAATGGAGCCAACAATAATGAGACGCTTTGATGGGTAGTCCGATTGCTTCAAGTCATCAAGCAGCAGCCTTGAGAGGAGAAAGTGTCCAAGATGGTTAGTCCCAACACTGAGTTCAAATCCTTCGGCCGTGAATGATGGCTCCTTATCAGTGGGTAAGTAGACAGCAGCATTGCAAACCAATGCATCAAGCGGCCTACCAGAACGCCGGAAGTTGTCTACAAACTGCCGGACACTGTCAAGGGAGGCGAGGTCAAGATGCATGACAGTATAATTTTCCTTTGGAATGCCAACTGATTTTGCTGCCCTCTCAGCCTTGAGAAAATTCCTACATGCCATAATAATATGCCATTTTTCTGTTTCGGCAAGTGCTTTAGCTGTGGCCAGACCCAATCCAGAGGAGGCTCCAGTAACTATAACATTTCCCTTTCTCAAAATTTTCTTTCCTTCTGGTGCAGCCTGGTCGATAGCAGGAGCTGTTGCAGATGTTTGGGCTTTAATGGTTACATAAGGTAGTTCCTTTTTTCTGAAACTCTGCGTGCGATAAAGGACTTTGATTGAATATAGATGAAAATGCAAGAGCTCCTATGATATTACGGAAACTTTTGAAATTATTGAGGTTTTTTCTATGGGAAATCCTGAGTTTGTCATGCCTATTATACAGCAATTGATGTGAATCAAAAGCAAGAGATCATTGCTTATTAGTTATTGTTGGAAAATTGGTGATTCAACAATTTTGGTTGGACAAGAATTGAGATAAATACCAATGTGGAGAGTCACAAGAAGTCTAGAACGTGTAGGACACGTATGGAGAAGTCTAGGACGTGTGGGACACGAAAAGGGAAGTGAAACGGGACTCAAAGACGCGAAGGAAAAGAAGGAATCGCGGGTAGCTTCCAGCGCCGCGACGCTCAAAACAGAAGACCAGCGCCACAGCGCTGGACGCGAGAAGGGACAGCGCTGCGGCGCCCAGGGACGAGCGCTGCAGCGCCAGAACGTGTGGAGAAGTCCGTTTTGGCTCGGGATTTCAAGTTTTAGAAAGTTTTGGACTTTCAAAACAAGTGGACTCTTACTCCTGCAAGGAATAGGGTTTGTAGGCACGAAATATACCATATATAAACACTTGTAAACCATTGTTTAAGGTTAAGCATCTAAGGTTTCAAGATGTAACCATAAGAGAGAATAGAGGAGCTAGGTAGGCACTAAGTGCGTGGTGCACTAGGGTGTAACCTTGGGGGGTGGTTTCTTCTTTAGGTTCTTTGAGTGAATAAAAGAGAAACACCATAGATCCTTTAGACTTAGATGCTCGGGCTATTCTTGTGTTTCTTGTAAAAATCTCTTATGAGGAGATACGAAGAGGTCTTAGGGAGTCATAATGATCAAGAGTAGATGCTTAGAGGTCTCTATGGGAGATACTAATGGGTCTTGTGGGATCATTGATGATGTAAGAAGATACTTTGTGATCTATTTCAATAGGAAGAAGCTGGATCATGGATCCTCCGTGGACGTAGGCAATTTGGGCCGAACCACGTATATCTTGTGTCTTGTGATTGGTTTGTTTTCTTTATTTTTATTGGTGTGTTAATCTTATGTGTTTTTGCTTATGATGTGAGTTATGATTTTCCGCTACGCAGTATCAAAGTTGTAACTTAGTTGATGCCATTGTCAGATTTAAGTGTACGGCTTGATATCCCTCAACAGTTATTATCTTCGTGACTACATTTGCATTCTTTCGTTGGATGTTCATCGTGTTTCCTTATACTACTTATTGAAACTTACAGGTATTTTCTGGAAACATTAAAGTAGATAGAAAGAAAGCCATGTTTCTGTGTTATTACCTTTCTACTAATCTGATAAGCGTTGAACTCAGCTTTGAGGTGGGATGAAATTGAAACTCCAAACAGACCTGTGTCCTTAAGAGAAACAGTAGACTTCCCCTGTTAACACACAACACAGAACCCCCATGTTAGAAAAACACAAAAATATTTCAGAAAACAAACAGTTCATTGGCTGCAGCTGACCTCTTTGTAGATGGAGATAGTAAAAGGAATTATTGATGCTGTTTGGAGAGACATTAGACAGAAAGGCTTTCAGCTTTCAAAGCCGAGTTCCTCTTTAGTTCCCGTTTTTTATTTTTTATTTCAGATGAGTTTCTGAAGTTGAAGTTCAACCGTGACTCTGTGAGGACAGACAAGTCAGTTATGGATTGCTGACTGGTTTGCCACATTGGTTTCTATCAACCAATCAGTTACTGAATATTGGATTTCTTTGATATGTGTGTCCCCGCCGCAATCCCATTATCCTAATGACCGGTTCGAGGTTGTTCCAAAATTTATGGGCTGAGCCTTGTGGTTTATAATGACTGGGCCTGCAATTCAAGCTTCAACCCAGTACAAGCATAAGTAGGTAAGTAGCCATCCACTGATGATAATGATATGAACATGATACAATGTTCAAAAATAAAAATGGTCTCTCAACCCGGATCAGTATTTATTAACATCAAGAAGTCCATTCTCTGTTTTGAAAGATGATAACAAATGTGTAATAATATTTCTTTTGATGAAAGCGCCTGAAACATTTGGCTTCTTCAATTTATGATTAATGACAGCTGACTGTCAGAATAAGTTGAATTAGTGAACCAAGTTGCAGGCTTCCATGTCCAAAAAATTCCCATTGACTTTCAGTAGATTATTGCCTGGACGGCTGGGGTTGGCTGGATCGTATCCAAACTATTATTATTAATTTTTTTCTTTTTTGGGTCACAGGCTAATATTCTGATATCTTCCTAGTACTGAGAAAATGAATAGCCAAATTTCGTTTATAAATTTATTCATGCACCCATGCCAAATCCCAGTTTGTCCTTAACTTACAAATCATTTTCAAGTTCCAACTTTCATGGCCAGTCAAGTGAAAAAACTAATATTAAATAACAAATTAACAACAATACATATGCAGAAGCAGATTGTAGCAGCCACACCATGACATCAAAATGTTGGATTTGATTTACAAAAAACAACATCAGCTCTTTAAATCCTATATTTTATGTCACAACAATCCCCAGATATTTTGGTCTGTTCATTAACAGTGTGATTATTTTATAAGCTGCATCATTAGATATCATATCGTTTTCTTATCTCTAGTTCATCATTCTCGTGCCGTCATAAATAAGAAATACAAATGATATCATGGGCCGGTGACAGGCCCCACCCTTTCACCGTCATCTAGTCAATGTCCAATCTCTTACTGTTTAGGTATATGCTTTTGAACCCATAAACTAAGTTTGCATTTGCATCATCTAATGCTGTATTTATCAAGGTACAGCGCTTTTCTTTCTTATATAGTTATATTATCATGTGTGATAAAATATTACTTCTATAGGTTGTGAATAGTGATGCTTTTGCAGTGAAAGCCCATTGAGAGAAGCACTTCCAGAATGCTCCAAAGTAGCTGATGAATCACCTCTATTCCAAGATTTGTATATTTCGCATGTGATAAAAGAATTCCTGACTTTGGTTGATTGCCAGACAAGACATTTTTTCACAAAGGAGATGATAAGATTAGTTGCATTCTAAATTTTAAGATTCCTGTGATAAATTACAAAGTCAATGTCACACTTAAATATAAAAATCCTAAAAAAAAATTAGGTAGTACAGTCCCAATAGGACTATTTAATAAAACCATACTATCTATTTTAAGTTTTCTTTCTCATTACCTTAATCACAATTATGATTGATCAATATTAAACCACCTAAGAATATCTAAAATCCTAGGTTTGTAAACTCCAGGAAACTATCCATGATTTTGTGGCATATAATTAATGGCTTTGGCAAGTATGACCCTCTCAACATCGAATAGTGAAAGTTCTCTGAAAACCTAACGGAACAAGAAGGGTAATTGTTAACAAATTTTGCCATACTAATTTTTTTTCGGTTTTTATAACAGAAAATGATAACCATGTGCTGATAATTAAGCAATATTAGATTAGGTTTTTGCTTCTGCAGATTATTTACACTTGTTTCTCCATTTAATTGTAAAGGGGTTTTTCTTGCCTTGTGTAGAAGAAGAAAATTTCAACAGGAATTTAGGACTCTAATTATTCTTCACAAAATTGAACAGAGTGCATTGGTCGGTTCCGTTCGGGTTATCGCGTATGCATAAGCTGATATTTGAAGGAAAATCACCGCAAACAAGCATGATATGTGGATGTAATCTAATCATTTCACAAGGCTCCGCATGCTTTGCTCCGTGGCTAATTTACCGGTAATTTTGTAAGCTTCATAAATATCATATAAGCAGTAAAGCTGGGAGGACAAGAAAATCAAATAATGAAAAATGATAGGTGCTGCAAATGGCTTAACATATCATTACAACTACTGTAGATAAAAGTAAACATTACAATATAATGCTGTAATCATATAATAAAAAACTACAGAATATGTACCAAACTACATATCGAACTCATCCTCCAAGCAGAAAAATAAAGCTCGAGATGGATGGACCGATTGAGGAGATCACAAAACTGTCCCCTTCTATGCTGGTCCTGCACTAAAATCACTAAAGGCCATCTGCAGCATTACATCAAATATCGAAAGAGAGAAATGCTGCTATAGACGTATGTGATACTACTAGCGCTAGAGACAAAATGCATGGTGACCTATTGAGCATCAAATAAATGCTGCTACAAAAGGGCTTGATAAATATGCAGCCTTTTTGCAGCCAGTGAAGTGGAGCGGGAATCTAACGGGAGGAGAATCTTAAAACCTGAAGCACTTGAAAAAAAAAACAAAGATTTGAAAGCAATCTGGGTGATTAGAAAGAGGTAGGGAAAAGAGAAGAAATCACAGGTTGTTTTTATGAAAAATCATCAACCAGTGGAAAAATGAGGACGGAAGTGGAGGAGAAATTAAAGAAACTGAAAGTTTCTCAATGGTTGCCTAAAAACTATGCAACCAGTTGAAAAAATATCAGGTGTGGTCCAAAACAGAAAACCTCCTCTACGAAGACTACTTTTGGATACCCAAATGCAAAGATGAATCTTGTAGGTGAAGGTGACCTATCAATCTTGATCCTTCCAAAAGAAGGGTTTCATGGGACAAGACTCTGAAGAAGAAAAAGCAGAACCCGAATTGTCCTGTTGCCTCTGACGATCAGAATCATGTAACTCTTTTTGATTTAGGTTGACAAAAGGAAGGTTTGAAGGCATGAGAAGATTGTTAGTGGTGTCCAAATCATCCCACACTGGACTACCCGGACCCCAACCTGCTGGAATTGCATTGAACCAAGCCTCTGCCATTTCTCCCCACTCTAACTCTTGTGAACCCGAAACGCCTTCTCCCGAACCAGAACCCTCAGCAACCACCTGCACTTCATCACTCGCAGTAGCCTCACTGGACCCTAAACCCGAATCACTGTCAGGTTTGTCAGCTTGAGTCTGTGGTGGTGGTGGTGGCATTGGTTCTTTGCTCATAGTCTGCGAATTTTTGCTGTTTTGAGCTTGTCGAGCCTGGTTTTGAAATCGACTTGGCATTGAACTTGAACTTGAACTTTCATGAGGAGTCGGTGGAGAAGAAACATTTGAATAAGGAGCTGTCGACGCTGCTTCTTTGTCCTTATTGAGAAACAATTCAGGGAAATTGAGCCTAGCATTCTCTCCTCTCAGTTTAAAGGCCTGGCGATCATAGGCTAAGGCGGCATCTTCAGCCGTGTCGAATGTTCCCAACCAAAGGCGAGTCCTATTACGAGGGAGACGAATCTCAGCTACCCATTTGCCCCAATGTCTCTGTCTCACTCCTCTGTAAAGCTTTGTAGTGTTTAGAGGCTGCACTTGAGGCCTAAAAAATGGCCTCCCATCTGATCCATTTCTGTTCATCATCAATCTTCCTCGTGGACTTAGGCTCAATGCATCACTCCAGCACTGAAGAAGTTGGTGCTGATGTTGAAGAGGCAGCATGGATTCTCCCGCAAAAAATGGAGGATAACTAAAGCCCTGCTGCTGTTGCTGGTAAGGACTAAAAGAGATCATTTGCTGCTGATTTTGTGTTGCTTGAGTTGGAGGGCGAAAAATAGGCAAAGGAGTCTGAGAAGTTCCGTATTGTTGAGCAAATTGAATAGCTTGTTGTTGAGATACATCGACAGCGAAAGGAAAGACAAGTCTTGAAGATGGCAAAGACAAAGAAGAAGGTGAACCAAGAGTGAGAGACGATGCTGATGTCGGTGCTGAAGCCGAATTAGGAGAAAAAGAAAAAGAAGGTGTTTGATAAGTTAAAGAAGATGAAGATTGTAGAGGGCTTTCTCTTTCGGGGCTACGGATCTTCTTGAGAGGTCTTTGAGACATGGAAGCTTCATCAAAAACCGACCTCCATTGCTGTCGCCTCTCGAAGCTGCTGAATTCAAGACTCTTTCCTTTATCAATCTCCCAATCTTGGCTCGCTACCATCTTCTCTGTTGCTTCGTCAACACCCTTTTTGGATTTACCACCGTTCTTTGATGCTGCCATTGACAGACAATTTATCAAATGTTGATTACCCGCTCGCTCTCTTAACAGACTGGATGATTCTATATACAAGAAGATTGTTAAGAATCCAAGATGGGACACCACAGAAACGCTATCAAGACGAAAAGATAAGAATCAAATATATATCAAGAACCCCAATTGCGTAAAACAAAAAAGAAGCGAAGAAAATTCAAATACCCAGATCCAAAATTGGTCAAAAGAAGAAAAAGGATCGAATTACAGAATCTGGGTAGCGATTATAATAGCTAATCTGATCGAACCAAAAACAGAATCGGATACCAAAAAACCACTCATCAAATTCAAATCTTCAGGAGCAACCCATCACAGAGAGAGAGAGCGGGCGGTAAAGATACACAGAGAAATTTCCAAATTGGGTGCTATTTGTTTGTTTGCTTGCAAGTTCTACTATTTGAGAGACCAAAAAAAGGTAATGGTTTTGAAACAGAGACAAAACAGGGGAGGTTTTGTTCTTGTTGTTGCGTAGGAGGTGAAACAAAAGCAGAGGCAGCGAGGGTATAAATATGAGAGCATAAAAAGATTTTACAAAATTTGTACAAGTTTCCTGGTTCGTTGGCTATATTGTTTGGGTCCCACACGGCTTTGCCTTTTAGTTTCGTTACTTGCACTCTAATTTTTCTTTTTTTTTAAAAAAAGAAAGAAAAAAGAAAATGAAGAGAGAGTTAGAACTCAAATTTTTCACTTTAGCGAAAGAGTACACTACAAATCTTTTTTATTTAGAAGGGAAATAAATTCCATTAACTAAGCTAAATCAAAGCGAGGAAGATCCTCTAAAATTCAAGACTAATGAATCTGGTACTGAGTTGCTCCCATATATATTTGAAGGCATTTGAAAAACAAAATTTGCTAAACCACGGGCAACTCTATTAGACTCTTAGAGGTATGCAGAAAATTGAAAGAGAGAAAATTCTCCAAGCATTTGAAAATGTCCTGTATGACAATACCAAGCTTCGATGCCAGCATCTTCGTGGAGAAAAAAGCATCAATGACAATAGTTGCGTCAAACTCAATATCAACATCCAGGAATCTCAAGTCTTTGATAGGCAACAAGCCATTTTGAATTGCTAAAGCCTCGGCCTCTGCTACCTGATATCGTGCATTTCAGCTCCAGCAAATACCACTAATCCATCATGTGTTCGCACAACAAACCTGAGACCTGTAAAGTTTCATTTGTTGTCAATAGCTCCGTCTGAATTCAACTTGATCCGATCACAGGATGGAGGTTTCCAGCAAGTATCACGGACCACGTTGGGGACATCACGAGATTCATTAACTACCTTCTATACTGACAGAAAGTTGTACGCCCATGGCAGAATAGAGCCAGCCTCCATCTTGGTACCTTTAAGCAGTACAGAGTAGTTTCTTATGCCAAATCCTCAATACAATAACACAAATGAGCTCCAGTTTGTCCAAGCTTAACATATGCATGCATAAAATAAAGGACTTGCTCATAGTCATGTGGCTAAAGCACTGAACCGAAGCCATAAAATCTATTTTGGTTTGTTTTAGCGCTTTTTTTTGTTAAGCTTTTCTATTGATCAAAAGAGTTTTTTTAATGCGATAAGTTTTTTTTCAAATTTTTTTATAGTGTTCGGTTACAATTAGAAAAGAGTTTTTTTGAGATTAAAAAAACTTTTGCCTCTACTTGACAAAGTTTAAATTTTGAGTTTTAAAAAGTAATGCTTTTTGAACTTTTTTAATATGTGTATAATATTATTATTATTATATACACTTTAATAATATTTTTTTTATTTTCATATTTTACTCTTAATAAAAATAAATCTTATTCAACTAATATATTTTTTATATTTTCTTAAAAGTCATCATATCTCTAATTCTCCACATCTCTACAACCATCATATTTTTATTAGAATTTACTAAAATTTTTGTTGATTACTATATATTTTAAATAAAAAATATTATTTTATTTTTTAATTTTTGTACCAAATATAAAAATTTATATTGATTCGTTGATTACTATATATAAAATTTACTTGATTATTGTGTTTTAAAAAATTAAATTTCGAAAAATACATGATAAATTTAAATTTATATATAAAAAAATTAAATTATTTAAAATTTGAATATAAATTCTATTAAGTGCCCTTTTTAATAATTTAATAATAGATAAATACTTTTAATAATTTATAACCAAATAATCTAATATTTCAAAAAAAAATTTATAATTAACAATCAAATAATTAATGATTTTTTTAAAAAAAATATACTTCTAAAAATTTTACTTTAAAAAATTCTACTTTCAAAAGTTATATTTAAAAAGCTTAATCAAATAAGTCCTTGATGATTTGCATAACAAAAAATAATACATATAGCGTTTTTTCAACCCCTCCTCGACATCATGGGCATATGTCCTCGACAGACACATAATGGCATTGGAAATTGGCAAATGTTGGGATCCAATCATGAATTGCCCGCCAAACAAAAGTCTTAATTTTCGGTGGAGTTTTGAGGGACTACAGCCGCTACCCCCATGATTCTAGCTCAGAATTTTTAGAGCAACTAGCCCGACCTTGATGGAACAAAGCAAGCCAGCAGCCACTTTTCACAGTCTATTGACTAAACTTGTCGAAACACCACATAAATTTGTTCTCTTATAGTGACGTAAATCGGGGTAAAGGGAGTTACAAAATTGCTTGCGCTTCATCTCGTGAAAACAGTTCTATATCATTGATAAATTCAAAGTACCTGATGCAGTGATTAGAGATGATACTTCAGCATGTTCCGATAGTTTGTAAGGGTAAAGTGACTCAAATGTGAATGCACAGGGCAGCCATGGGTCATGGTAAATAGAAATCAAATCGCCATTACCCTTCTACCATCTCAAGCCATGCATGAGAAGCTCTCGTTCCAAATTATAATCATCAATATGAAAGAGATAACACCATTCAACTTAACTTGTAAAAAAGAATTATTCATTAAGTAAAGGCCTTAAAGCACTTTCACCATAAGAAAGCTTGGGTTTGTCAAGATTCTCCATCCTTACTTTTGTGAGTATAGCCTTGTTAAAAAGAAATAAATTTTGAAATCCCAAACCACCATTCTTTTTGTTTCGACATAACACATCTCATGTACACCAGTGTAATTTTCCATTATCATCACCCCCACCAAAAGCAGTCACATAACCTATGTATCTCATTGATGGTGGATGAAGAAAGTCTAAAAAGATTCATTGAATATGCCAATATGGATTGGATAATCGCCTTGGTGAGTACCTATTTACTAGCTCCTAAAAAGAAATTTGTCTTTCAGCCTTTAGCTTTCCATAAATCTTGTCCCTAATAGAACAAAAAAGACTTTTTCTATTACATCCAGTTATACTCGGCGGGCCAAGATAATTTGCATGACAACCAACTTTCTGGACTCCAAGGCAGTGCATAATTTCTTCAGTCAATTCCATTGGAACACTAGGTGCAAAATAGATAACCAATTTTGCAAAGTTTACTAACTGGCCTGAAACCTTTTCATATTGATCCATAATTATTTTAATCACATGCAAGCTTGTTAAGAAGGCCTTTGCATACAAATTTTTTAATTATTAGGTCATTCAAACAAGTGCAACTCTAATTTCCCTTCTACCCCGCTAACATTGTTGTGTTATGTGTACATTTGTAATTATTTAATTAATTTTTGTATATTCAAAATATCAATTTGTAACAATAGTTTACACAGTATAGTATATAAATAAACTTATTTCAGTTCATCATAACTTTCAGCTTGAGGTACGGCGGACTTCTTTTAGAACAAAATACAATTAAATAACTATTTTCCTAACCATATGGCTACGTGGGATACTCAAGTTGGTGGCTGTATTGTGATCAGGGGGTAGGATTATTTGGTATTTGACAATCAACTCTCACCTGATCAAAAATTAGAATGTGGGCTATTTTTTTTTTAATTTTTAACGACCAATATTTATTTTCTATATAATTTAACAAATAATTTAATGGTATTTGTTAAAAACTTATAGAAATTAGTGATTCAAAATCACATATGAGTATAGTTTTGAGTTAGAAACTAATGACGAGACAACAAAAGGCTAAGAACATGTTGGACGCATGAGATTTAAAATAAAACAAAGATCGAAAGTAAGGAGAGGCTTGAAACATACAATGAGATATTTTTCAGGCCTTGGGGCTGCAATCCTAAAGAAGCCAAGCTGCGGCTTTGTCCTAGCAGCACCTAGGTGCTGTAGCGCGTGCCCAGAGCCTTGGTGTGGTCATAATGTTGGCCTAATGCACATAGTTTCTATTTTAAAGTCATTTTAATGTCTTCAAGGTAATTTTAGATTCCTTTCACGTGTGAATTTCTATTTCAAGTTGATATAGGTTTCTATAAACGTTTTGAAGCATATATAAACTCTTGTTACGTTATTAAGATGCCATGCATCAAAAAGTATCAAAAAGACATCAAATAGAGTGCTGAATAAAGAGTTTAATGAGCATTTCAATATTGAATGTACAAAAAAGTATTGTATAACTCTTAAAGAGCTTGTTCTACATTGTATTCTTTACAAATCTTTTGAATGATTTTTGTAATCATAGAGTGATTCATGATAATTATTGAGTAACAAAAAAAAAAATTAAACCTTTGATTCATCGTTGATGTAAATAATTTTTTAAATCATATAATTCTTATGTGCCTTGTGTGTAATTAATTATTTTTTTTATTTAATGTATGTGATCTTTTTCAATTCTTATATACTTTTAGATGAAGACTTAAAAAAAACCCAACACTTAAAGCCATAGATATTTTTAAAAATATCAAATTAATATTTATTTATTTATTTAATATATGTGACCATGCGCATGTTAAAAGTTATAGGCTTGCCCATGTGTACAAACAAGGTTGGAGTTGGCCATGCAATACATCATTACACATTGCATGCACTAATACCACTCTAATCTAGCCAAATTGTCACGTACACATGTATTTTCAAAATACATGCTCTCTCAATTCTTAAACATCTTATATTATTATTCAATTATTTTTTTTTAAAGCAATTTGTCAAAGTCTATCCAGTATGTGGGATAGGATTAGAGATATAATAGAGTATAAGATAATGGTTTTTGATTAGCAGTTTAACAAAGGTTTGGAGTGGAGACTGAAGCTTGTGGGTGTGGCAGCAAAGTGATTCACGTTGGGTCTAACTTTCGGTGCATAATCCATTCGTCGTTACAAAAGTCAACTTACTTATCGGTGTCTTGTAAAAGTCGGTGCATAATTGGCACCTGTCGGTGGTCCATCCCACATTTCCATTTTTTTTTTTTTTAATATCTTTCAAACTTTCCTTTCTCTTCTTTATGGTACTACAATCCATGAAGTTGTTTGACTGGGTCATTGCAATTCTAGTTAGATCTTCTCAAATGACTTGGTAACTTACCCACGAGTCTTTCGTTGGGAGCTCTCCTTTGATTTGTTCATTGGACTAAATATTGCTGAAAATAATTTCGGTATAGTTGGTTTTATTATTTATAGCCCACTTAATTCGTGCATAACTTAAGATCATAATTCTAAGTTTTATTAAAATTTTAATGAATTAATTATTATTCTACATAAATTTTTTTTTCTACAAGTGAAAGAATTTTACTTACTTTTTTTTTCTTATTTAAAGTAGATTATAATTTTTAATAACTAATGTTTAATTAAATTATATTTTGATGTGGATTCATACATTCATATTTTAAAATAAATTATAATTTATATACTATAAATAAGCATGCACCCTTAGTTTATTATACACATCAATTTAATTTATTATTTAAATACATCTTTTATATTCAATACTCATGCTCATATACAATTCATTCATCTCACTCTTATTTGTCATTGAGACACTCTCATACTAACACTCTCTTTTTTATTAAGTACTGATTTGAGCATCGAAATATTTTTTTTACAAGAGGACAATATTTTTATTTATAAATTCAAGAAACGATCAAGAGCAAAGAAGTAATTATTTTAAAGTTCTAAATCGAAAAAATTAAGTGGTGTTGTTTGTGGGAAACTTGAACAAAAAGATAAACTTTCCAACAATTAATAAAAAAAATCTAAAATTAAAAAAAAAAAAAAAGAAGTTAACTACCATGGGAACAAGACAATCATGCACTGGCTGCATGCAATCATGCCACATGCTAAATTACAAGGATTTGAACCTAGACCTCTTTTCACATTAGACGATGAGCTCACCATTGGGCCAATGCAACTTTATGGAAAGAACACCAAAGTTGCAAATTCATAAAATAGAAACAATCAGAATTAGAAAAAGGAAGAATTGCCATTGCCAAGAATCGAACCCAAGCAACCATTATGCTAAGCAAGGAAACTCGCACACTACACCACCATGGCTTTCTTGAAATAACGAGAAATAAAATACTGAAACATAAATTGTCAAAAATGGCACCACAGAACTGCCACTCACCACCATTCATCGCGGCTCTAAAATGCATTAGTTGTTGGGAAACACACTGTCCAACTTAGAAATGCCCAACTGCTTAGATCTCGCATTCTCATTATCATCTTCAAACAAGATCACTAGAAATTGGGCTAAAAGCCAATACAGCCACTGTTTTGTTTTTATTCCGTTGTTATGGCTACTGATAACACCGACCAACCTCCAATCAACTTAGAACTGGCTAGCCAAACTGTCTCTTCAGTTCCTACCACTATCCATTGTCAGAATCGCCCGAAATGAATCAACAACATGATCAAGCCATTGTCCGTCAAAATTTTGTTATTCTGGTCATTGGTAATAGTTGATAAGCCTCAGTTCAATTCAAAAAGGGCAGGCCAACCTATGCCAAGAATTCTCATTGCTAAAAAAGAGATTGAATCGAAATCTGAATCAATTACCATAACTCACTCCTAAGTTCATCGCTGAGTTTTCTATTTTTAATTGCACACAATCTGACAATCTGATTCTTATGAGATCGAGAGATAAGAACAAATTTTCACTTCTTTTTCTAAATTTTAGTTTACTCACTCCCGATTACTTTATCCAATTCTAATTACATTGATTCCTTGTTACTTAGAACTTTTTTAAAGTATTCGTTATCATCTCTTTACATCTTGAAAACTTTTTGAGAAGTTCCACCTACACTTGAATCGAGATTACTACGCACCTGGACATGGAACCTATCCACTACAGACCATGAAGAGGGAACCAACCCTACATCATGGGATATATCAAAGTTCTACATGTTCCCTAATTTTTGTATATTATTCAACACTAACATACTTTCCAATGACTTCTTTGGAATGGTCATCTATATATTATTCAATACATTTGACTTCTAAGATATCAAGAAATCTTTAAAACAAATTAATTTTTAAGGTACTAATTAAACTCTTACAATTAAAGAGTAATTACTTTACTCTCACAGTGTTTTCCACAAATACTTAAATAAAATAAATAAAAGAATTATAACAAATACAAATAAATTTGAACTCCAAAATGTGTAAATATGAAACTGTAGAACAATGTAGCCCTCAATTTCAATATGTGATATTTCTCTCTTCTTTTCTTGTTTTTGAGCTTCAAACGAGTGAGGTATTTATAAAGAATGAAAAATAGCCGTTGCTACAGTACTTAAATATTATACAGTAATATGACCATTGCTACTGTGTCATTACTATTGCTGTAGTATCACTACAGTGATCTTCTCAAAGTTTTGATCTTTTATATTTTAGTCAATTTTCTAAAAATTTTAAAACTTTGCACTTTGGTCCAACTTCAGCATACTTGAACGATTTAATTATAACTTTCTGTAGACAACTCTAAATTTACTTCCGTAAAATTCTTTAGAAAGCTAATACAATTATCTTTTTATTATCATCAAGTTTGTACACATTTTGTCTCATACAATACTAGTATAATTATGAATATGTCTTCTATTTTATTTGAGCATAATTTACCTCTTTTATGCATTTAATTCTTTCAAGGCTTAAACATGAGATTTGTTATCATTAAAACATCAATATATATGAATAGAAAGTCAACTAGATTAGTTCAGTACCTTCACTGTGAAAGCACCTAGTCTTCCTTAGATGGGTTCAATACCTTCACTTTAGAAGCACTCATATCATATAATTTCCTTGGATGGGTTCAATACACCTTGGAAGCACCCATATCATAAGAATTTATTGGACTGGTTCAATACCTTCACATTGGAAGCACCCATATCATAAGACTTTATTGGACAGGTTCAATACCTTTACCTTTGAAGCACTTATATCATAAGGCTTCTTTAGACGGGATCAATTCCTTCACCTTAGAAACATCTATATTGTAAAAAATTTATGGATAGGTTTAATACCTTTGCCTTAAAAGCATCTATATTGTAAAATTTTCATGGACGGGTTCAATACCTTCACCATGGAAGCACTTATATTATAAAACTTCGTTGGACGAGTCTATTTCCTTCATCTTGGAAGCATCTATATCATAAGACTTCCTTAGACTAATTCAATATGTTCACATTAGAGCATCCATATTGAAATATTTCCTTGGACGAATTTAGTACTTTTACCAAGAAAGCACTCAGATTGTAAGACTTCTCTAGAATATCCCAGTGCTTTTGTCGAGAACAAGAACACTGCTCAAAGACATAATATCAAATCCATGAAACAGAACAAAGTACTTCTAAAGACAGTATTACTTATCCTAAATAGGAAAGTATATATCTTCTTAGTTAATTTTCAAATACAAATTCTATTTTCTTTACTTGGTTTATCTTTTTCATGTAAAGCGCTTGTCAAATTTCCATATGTAACAAAGTATATAAACAAATGCAAGAAAAAGAATATATAATTATGAAAATTTCTTTTTATCTTTATATAATTACATTGTGAAAACGGGGTTCAACAAACGAAAAAAGTCAAGAAGAATCATTTGAAGACTCTTGCAGAAGCTCTACCTTAAAACATGACACCTTCGAGGTAAATATGGAGGAAAGTACCTTCAACAAAAACTCTCTCTTCAAATTAAGCATGCACCAGTTATCTTTTCACCTCATTTCTCTGGATTTGCTCTGAAGGGGGGTAAGACCCTCCAAATTACTTATCTCAATAGGATCTTTAGCAATAGTGAAACCTAAGAAAGTCAGTCCTTGACAAATCAGTAAAGTATCAATTACATTATCTAGTTACTTTGCTTAAATTTTTCATAATTTTTATGAGCTTATCTTACAAATAACACTAATTTTTTTTACAGGAAGCCTCCATATAAAGCCTTTCCTACGAGGGTCTAGTACTAAAAGGCTACTCTCCCTTGTAAGCTCAAGCGGGTGATTTAAATTATTACTAAGTAAAAGTCATTGCAAATGATTTAAAGCACATAATATACTTTTCTAGTCAAGTCATGTCCTAGGATGAGTATAGGAAGCCCCACTTTAAGGCTAAGATGGTTAAAAAGGTTATGCCTCATAGAAAAGTATGAAAAAGTATGGGTTTTTTTTTTGTTGCAAATATAATACTTCTTTGGAGAGGTCACACGCCAAACGAACACCACCCATTAGAAATCACGATATTAAAAGACTTCTCTTGAAAAGTTCGCTACCTTTTCCTTTAAGGCTAGCATATCAAAGACTTCTCTTGAATAAGGAAGCATCATATTAACTTCTCTAAAAACAAAAGCAAAAGTCTTCCTTTATAAGAAGAACAAAATACTTTCACAATTGGAAGCATAATGCTTTTTCGCAGAAAACACACTATTAGAATTACTTCCAAGGATGTAATGGAACTTCTCGAAAGTATAATTAAGAATCGCATCTCGAAGACGAAAATTAAAAGTATCATTTACCTTATCTAATTTAGTTAATTACCACATTCAAAGAGAGATTTGTCAAAAATCCTATCACATATCTGCTAGTATATTACAGGAAATAATATAGTGGAAGCAACAGGGAAGTAATGCTTAGCCAATTTTTTTACATCCTTTTATAAATGCTAGAAATGACTTATTATTTTTTCTCGCATAACTACATGTTTATTATGTCACATACATGAAAGTGTTTCTTTTACATGATACTGTTTAAGGACTAAACTGCAAATAAAAGTGAATATTATCACTTCTAGAACAATTAGACAAAAAAGAAAAGACTATAATGATAATATCCCAAGTAAAACTGGAAGCTTTGTAATACTTTGATACACTTCCATCATTTATGCCGAAAATATCTCCACCATTCAAAATGATCCAACTATTAAAGCCAATGATTTCATGGAAAGAAGCAAGAAGCATTATACATGAAGTACTCGTTGGCTGAAAAGAGAAGGAGTTCATCTAGAATATTTTAACTCTTTCACTTTTGGGGAAGCATCTGTTGGTTTCATTATTTATAAGCTCAACCAACTCACGCATAACCCAAGCCTATAATTTAAGTCCTATTAAGATTTTAATTAAATAATTATTATTCTGCATAAATAATTATTTTTCTCAAGTGAAGAAATTCACTTAAATCATTCTTCTTTATTTGAAACGGATTAGAATTTCTATTAACTAAAGTTTAATTAAACCATACTTTGATGCGGATTTATGCATTCAAATTCTAATATGAATTAGAATTTATGTATTATAAATAAGCATGTATTCTTGACTTATTATATAAATACATTCAATTTATTATTCAGATACACCTTTTATATTTAACACTCTCGCTTATATACAATTTATTAATCACACTTCTGCTTATTCTTAAGACACTCTTATTTATTAACATTTTCTTTTTGATTAAGTATTGTATTTTTTTTTTAATAAGAGAATGATATATTTTTTCACAAATTAAAAAATAATCAAAAGTAAAAAAAATTAATTATCCCAAATCAAAGAACTATAAATACTAATTAACTATATCGTTTAGATTAAATTATCTACAACTACAAAGGAGTACTTCAAATCAAATAGTTTATATATAGTTCATACATATGTAATTATATAAAAAGCTTACTAAGAAATGGACCGCAGGAGCCACTTCCCTTTTAAAATATTGTTTTGAAACGGCAGATATTCGACCCACTTTTGAATATAATAAGAGTTGACTCTGCTAAATTGGTGGACGCGTGGTACCCATTCCTGCATCGTGGTTCGCTCTAATATCTATCTCGAAATTGATGAGAATTACCATTTCAAGTGCACGAAGACAAAGGTTGTGGTCCTTGTCTTGTCTTTGACCCCCAAAATAATAAGCAAATGATCAAAACTTCTCTGCCTCTTTTTACACAAATTTATAAAATAAAATAATAAAAAAAGACGCACTCTGGCATGAATAATATATGCCACGAATGATTACATATTTGCTTTGCTGATGCTGCCTGTGACAAGTAAACAACCATGTCCGAGTGAAAATTATTTGAGTTTAGACATTGGAAATTGATTTCACGTAAGCAAGTAAATGCCTAAAAGTTTATGGCAAGTAAAACAAAACATTAATCAACGTTGTCAATGATAGTGTTCTTTGCATTTAGTTAGTAGGATCGAGAATCATAACCAAAAATAAATAAATAAATAAATAAGGTTTGGTTACTATACAGTAAAAGTTTTATCATAGATTGTAAGTGCAAAATATTTTATTAGAAGTCTAATTATAATAAAACTTTGTAAAGTAATATTATTTGATAAATTAATCATTTTAATTAAAGAATATTTTTGTTGATCTTTTAAAGAAGTAGATTCATAAATTTTACTTTTTTTAAAAAATAAAATGCATGAAATATAATTAGTTTGTAAACAAAAAAATATTTAATTCGCTTAAATACAATAAAGATTATTTGATATAATATATTAATAATAAGTGATATTTTTATTAATTTATTAATTAATATTAATATTTATTTAATTAATATATATTTTTAATCTCAAGTGTATTAATTTATCAAAATTCTCTCTCTCTCTCTCTCTCTCTCTATATATATATATATATATATATAACTCTAGTACAATTGACATTACAATTTCAAGTTCTTGATTTCACTTAAAAAAACTCTACCAGTTAAATTAATTGACACCCATAAATAAATAAATAAAAATTAAAGTTAATCCATGAATGTATATCGCATAATAAGGGGTAAGCAGAAAGAGATTAGAATTGAAGAAAGTTTTGTCAACTTGATGAGCATGACACGTAATAAGCACTCACCTTCAGCATTTGACCTTGAATTTGATGTGAAAATAAAATAAACATTTAATCCGTATATGGTCAAAATCTATATTGTATGAAAATAAAAGCAATCATATTGGTTAAAAAAAAAAAATGAGTGGTGAGCACGCGGGAAAATATTTGACATCGGATACATTGTGGTGGCGCATAATCATTGGCTACAAACCTAGAACGTGGGACCCATCAATTTTTCATTATTTTATTCTTTTTACTAATTCAACCATTTCTTCGAATAAAGAATTCATCCAATGAAACTCCAACTTTTTTACTCAAAACATGGTAGAAACTGCCCTAAAAGGTAGAATCACCCCTCAATTCGGTAACAACCAAAGTGCTTTTGCAAGTCCTTGTCTTGTGAATGTAATGCGGTGCGGTGTCGTGCACATAGGTTTCTTTTTTTTTTTTTTTTTATATAAAAAAAATAGATATCATATCATTAAAAAAATTAATAATATTATATTAGAGAATTTATTGAAATACAATAAAAAAAACTATCATAACAATATAATTTATTTAAATATTAACATATGCCCGAACTTAAATTCTTTTTACAAAGAGAATTTTATATCAAAACAATAATTTAATTATTGAAGATACGTTATAAATTAAGACACACAAGTCTTTTAAAAAAAGAAACCAACTATTCTCACATAAAAAAAATAAAAACTATTATCACATTAGAAATGGACAACTTAAAATACTACTGTTTAAAACTATAATTCTGCACCAACATTTTAAAACAACAAACCTTTAAATAAAATCAACCATCTGCATCTTTCTAAAGAACAAAATGACACTCAACACCAAGTAATTATGTAAGAAACTGAAGCTACCAAGAGTTGTTGAGCCGCGAGCTATTATGATATGCTTGCGTGGAATAGTGGCGACGTTGCTTGCTTCGATTGACGATGGACTAGCTTGAAGGTCCCAAAGGAATGCTAGTCCACCAAATTAGGGCAAGTGTGCATGGGTCGATGGTGACTTTACTTTCTCAATGCAATGGCTGGCAGCGGTGGAGGGGAGCATGGTGTTGGAAAAGATTGAAAATCTTTACAACCATAATGGCGGTGTTCGAATTCTAATAAAGATGGAGATGGGTTAATGTTGATCGGAATCCAAAGGAGATGGTTGTGGAACTAGTGGAGATGGTAATTGTGGGTGGAATCCTGTGGCTATAAAATGAAGGATGAAGAAAGAAAAAAAAAACAAATCAAGGAAACATTTATCCCGCTAGAGAGACGGTTAAAAGTTCCTCTCTCTAGTAGATGAAGGAGGTGATTTGTAGTAGCTAATTTTTTTTTTTTTAACTTTTTAGAAAGAGTGTTTTGTCTTTTTAATAGAGTCTTTTATTTGCTAACAGTGTTAAAAATGAAAGTACATGGAAATGAATGAACATAGTGATTCGCTAGCAACATAGGTTTGCTTGAGGCAAAGTTGGATTCTATTACAGTTCGTAACCATGTAGCAAGACCTTGGTATTAAGAAAACTCGATCAACGGAAATTTTTTTTTTTTTTACTTTAATTAAAATGATACTATGTTAACAAATTTGAGATATAAAATTTGTATATTAATTGATATAATATTTAGCATATCACTTATAAATTAGTATTATATAATTATCATATTAATAATAATATAAAAAATTAACAATTACTTGACAACGTACATCAATTATTATTTAATAATACATTATTTAAAATGAAAATATTGTAAATATATTATTATTGTAATTGATATCGCCATTCTTATATTATTAAGAGGTAATATAATTTATTGAAGGTGATTGCATACATGTTCCTTTATTTCCTTCATTCTTTATATTATTAAATATTTATGCACGATGGTTCACAAAAAGCTTTTGCGGGCTCTTTAGAGTCATTTGGAAAATGTAAAGTCTAGGATTTAGTAGCAACAAATATTCAAAAAAATGTCAAACTAATATCAAATTGGTAACATAATGAACAATAATATATGAAGTTAAGTAGGTAATATAAAACGAAAATAATTATAAATTCCTATTAGACACATGGTATTAATATTGGTTTTAATGTTGAGTTCAAACTTGCCTATTTCCCATCTTAGCTGAGTGATATGTGGTGGAAGAAATTCAAATGCTATATCTAGCTCCTCTAATTTGCGGGGCCAAGTCCCTCTCTTATTGGGACTAAATATTTCGAGATCACATTTGAATAACAATTTCGAGTAATTTCGGTAGTCCCTTACCCAATAAGTGCTGATTTTTTTTATGGTAGATTTTTTTTTAATTTTAGTGAAATGATTTTGGTTTTTTTTGGTTTAGATTTGCAAACTGCGTTACAATAAATATTATTTATTGTAAGTCTTAATAAATATTTGATTGTAAATATTAATAAATTTATTGTAACATTAAAAAAAAAAAACCGCTCTTAGAACACCATTTCTCAAAAAGTTAAAAAAAAAATGAAAGCCAAGAAAAGGATGGTTAATTGGGTCCACGATTAAGCCTTTTTCATTGGAGAAACAAAACCAGGCCAAGTCCAGCTTTAGGCTCCGGCAAGCATAGTACTTTTAAATGGGCTTGGGCGGGAGGGTATCTCTGAAGGAAATCATTTACTTAAGAATTATTGATATTTTGGTTGGTTTTCAGAAAAACATTTGATTTTATTGGCAGGGGAATTTTTATCCACACGGTCCAATTAGCCTGCTGCAAAACAGAGGAGCGACCAACATTAGAGGCTAATCAGGCCCCTAAAACAAGGTAGCCTACATGGTTCCGAGGCCTAAATCTGATCCAACATCCAAAATTCATGTAAATCAACTCAATGACCCACAAATTCTATGAATAGGTAAGATATTTTACAAAAAATTAGAAAGGATCAAATTATAATTTTCATTTTCATTAGTATTTCTTAATTTTAATAAAAAAAAAAGATTTAAAAGTCCATCTCAAACTTGGCATAATATCTCTTAAAATTAAGGATGGCAGTGGATTGTATTTAGGACGTTTGTCCTTAATTTTGTATTCGTATTTATTTTAAAATAAAATATTAAATTTTTTTTAATGAGTATTTATAAATATTTCACTAAATTCGTACTTATTTTAAACTCGTTGCGAATTTTAATTTTATATATCAAAATCATCCTAAATCTACTTAGAGCTTTATTAAATCTTTTCTAATAAGAATAAATTTTAATAAATTTACGAATTATTTTGTCATTCTTACCTAAAAAATGTAAAAATTATTCATTAAATTCACATGCATACATGAAGAATGATTTGAATTCATACCCTATAAATTATAGGTAATTATTCGTTCCATTTAAATACAAAACTCACATTCACAATTAATTCGTTTAATTCTCTTCTACTAATTTAATTTATGGTATTTAACATTAAAATAATCAACATTAAAATTCTATTGATCCTTATAAATACTCTTTTACATACAACTTCTTTTAATAAACATCGAATTAAGTATAAAGAGTATTTTTTTTTCTTAAAGAAAGATGGTGCATTTTTTAGTCGTTCCAAAATGTAAAGACAAAAAGATAATTATCTTTGAAGTTCAACTTCACTATCATCGATCACTCACTTTACACACACAAGCAAATATATTGTTCTGATTGTTGTCATTATTGTCTTTAAGATAAATTGTTCGAGGGCTCGATGTTCAAAAGGGTAACAAATTAAAATCCTCTTGTGTTGATGGAAATTGAGGTAGTCCACCTGAAACTTTAGCACATTAGAGGTAGTACAACCATCCAATTATGTTGTGATATTTGTCTTTTCATTTATTTTAACTACCACTTATTTAATAATTTTTAACATAAATACATATGTGTCAATACTTTATTAGGTTGTTGTCCGAATGATGTGGTACCCCTTCAATTTACTAGATTTTTTCTCCTCATACACACACCTATGGAATGTAGTTTGAGTCACTCTATATCCTCCCCACAGTTGCAATAAATTTTTTTTTTAAAAAAAAAAAAAATTCGCTTGTCATAAGATACATTTCTCGGGTTAGGGGTTTCAGAATAGGGAGCATCTCTACAATGCTATATTCTGAAACACACCTTAATAAAAATATAGAATTTTGTTAGTATGCAGAATGCAAACCATCATGAACATTGACTAAGAATTGATTTTGAGCTTTCTACATTTTGAGGAGCCGCTAATTTAAGAACAAATCGTTTTAACTTGACTCTAATAAAGAAAATAAAGAATTGTCCAAAATAATGCTACACAGAGGAAAAATGAAAAACAGTTGTATAGGGAGCTCCTAAAACAGGGTACCAGAAGTGCCCCAAAAGATGAAAGCAATTCCTATGTATGATATATTGCAGGTTGCTTCAATGATTATTCTGCCGACGCTCTTTCTTGAGAGCCATGAATTTAGCTGCTATATCATCATAATCTGGCAACTTAGGATGAACATGATCAGGATATTGACAGGGGAATGATTTGCATCGCAGAATATTCCCTGTGCAGGCTTCTTTAGTCCGCTCTGGAGGCATTGTCTTGACAGTCAAGTAAGGGGGCTTTGGTTTCTTTCCTGTCCAAGAAGCGGCCTCTGAGCATAAACTATTGAAAGCAGCATACCTCCTGGGAGAATCACAGTCCATCACTTTTCGATTGGTTCTTTGAATGTCTTCATTTGACAAACGATCTGGGTAGGTGAAAACTTTATACTCAGTGGCACCATTGTCATAGCTTTTTCTTCTTGGATTCTGAGGAAGAGTAGGCTTTTGGATATCTTCAACTGATTCTATATTCTGCAAACGGTGGCGCTGGTCAAAATGATCGCAAAGATTTTCACGTTTGAGATGAGATATTTGATACCTCACCGGCTTTTTGATTCCTATTTGCAGCTTAGAAGGTCGAACTTCCCCTTCTTTTTCGTCATCATCTATATAACAGCAACATGAATGTTCCAAGCTGTGATCATACATTTGGCTACTGAAATGGCTGTGCCAGCACGATCTCATTTGGTCATATTTGCATTTACATGATTGAAAGTTACTTCCTGATCCTATGCAGCTACCTTGCTTTGGGGTCGTTTGCGCATAGCATGATTGCTTGCTTTCTTCTACTGCAGACTTCTTTTGGTGTTCTCTGTGCTTGCTGCTTGAACTCTTGCGTGGCTTTTCATAATAAATTTGACATTCTATATCCTTTATGCCTGAATTTTCAATAGACAGAGATCTCCTCCTTGGTTGTCTCCTCGATGCCTTTACACTCTTTCTAGAACTCCTTGAGCTTGATTTGTCACTCCATGAGTCGTATTGACTGATAAAACTTTCATTACAAGCATCTATTGTTTGTGTCTTTGGCAGGGAAGATTGTTTGAACTTGAATAACCTCTGGTCCTGGCAATCTTCATTTTTCCTCTTGGAAGATTGAAACTCCTCTATAAGATCAAGATAGACTACTTTTTCCTCGTGAAATTGAGGCAAACTTTCTGAAGAAGATGCTCCAGTTATTCTGTCCTTCCCGTGTACTGCAGTGGCGGCATTAATCCTGCCACTTATCTGCCTTTCTTTAGTATGATGAGTAACAACTGAGAATCCATATTGTGAATCAAATTGTGCAAGATTTCCTACTTCATCCGCTTTACGAGTAATTGGTGAGTCAGATGCATCTGGTGAGGATTGCTGGACGACAGAAGAACTAAGTGAAGTACTAACTGCATCGGAATTTTGGTAAGAGTGAGAGCGAGATTGATTTTGTCTGGTGCTAGTTAATGATGAATCAACATGAATGTCTTGTATCTTGTTTGCATCTGAAGTTTCCTTTTGGCATTCTTCGTTTCTGTTATAAAAGGTATAAACATCTTTATCTAGAACTCGAGGGACACTATTTTCTTGCACCTGCAGATGCATAACATAACATTGAGAACATAAACAATCTGGTTGAAAGCTTCAAACATTTCTTTTAACACAATGATAAAAGAGTTTAATCACTAGTTACCTGCTGCAGTTCAGAAGTATATTCTAGTGCCAAAAGCTCCGGTCGAAGCCAGTAATTCTTAGCTACTTGATTCACTAATTGGTGTTTCACATCATCGGATACTGAGTTCATGGAGAGTTTTTCTATTATCTGTAGCAATAATGTTACAGATTTACATTAGTTGATCATCAAACAGACTTTTGAAATAAAAAAAAAAACCCCCACAAAATTGAACCTTATTTTAAGCATTACAACCTGACAGTTCACAAGATTTCCTGGAAGTAGTTCAGCAGCACCCTCTGCAAATCTCTGACCATAGCGCTCTTCAAAGAGCTTCCGGATCACACGAAGCTCAGGAAGTTCCCCACATCTTGAAGAAGCAAATATAAGACTTGAAACTGCTTCGTTGATATCATTAGGGATATCCCTGAAACACCACATAACATATTAGCTGCAAAGTCCATCAACAACTAAAGAAACAAATCTACCAACTAACCAAATTGGAAGCGAATCCATGACAGTTAATCAGAGTACAATTGACAGTGATCAGAGTATAATCAATAGCAAATTAGATGAAACCTTGAAGTCAACTAGAATTAAAAGTGGATTGGCAGTCAATTAGACTGAATAGGTAGAAGGTCAGATTGAATTGACATTTATTCTTATTAGTTCTGACTGATGTTGAAATTCTAATATGAAATTTAATCTAAGGAAATAGTTTTGAAGTTTTATGAAGCTAGGAACGGGGATTGGTTATTCATACTTGCGTTTGCGAATATATGACAGGTTCATGCGGATGAACTCACAGAAGTTGTCCAACAATTTATACACTGCCATTGTAATTTCATCTTTCGCGAGCTGATCAGCCTGAAAAACAACACAAAGATCAAAGATTACGGAAAGAAGAAAAAAAATTAATAACAAACAATACAAAACCTTTTTAGGAAACAGAGGAGCACTTCAATTAATGTGGGAACTACAGAAATTTGCAAATTTAGCGTACCCGGTTGAAGGCACTTTCTTCACGTCCAATTTTGATGAGCTCGGCCACGTCCTGGCGTAAAAGTCTCACAACAGAACATCTCTTATTCTTCAGCAGCTTGAGGCGGCATTGGAGCTGCTTTATCAGCTTTTTACTGCAATAAGAAAACACATGCAAACATCACAAAAGTTAAAAGAAACAATAAAAGAAGAAACCAGAGAACCAAAAATTCGGAGTTACCAATTGGAAGCTTTTCGCCAACCAAACAAGAAGCCAAACATATTTGGAACTCTACAGGGCTTGTTGAGTAGCTGAGCTATGATGGGCAAGGAATCAAACCTTGCCGCTAACGCTGGTTCTGATGATTTACAGGTTGCATGGAGTAGAAAAATAGAGAGTACACTTTGTACTTGAAACTGCTATGGTGTGTTTTAGCTGGTGAAAACTGAAAAAGAACTATAAGAAAAGAAGCTTCAGAGGAACTGAAGCAATAAAACAGTTGCTGAAATTTTGTGGGTGATTTTCAGGAGGAGTGGGTTTGAAAAGCGAAGAGAGTGGCACGGGACAGTTCTGGTTTTTTAGGAAAACTGCTCCACTACACACAAGTTATCGGGACACTTGTCAAGAACCAACTCAAGCTTCTCTTGGAGTCAAATTCTCCAGTCTATATTTTTTTTTCCCTTAGAAACTTCTCATTTTCTTTTATCATTGAAAATATAAGTCATTACATGAATAAAAAAAGCCACTGCTCAACATTGGCGTGAAGGAGATTTCAACTTTGATAATTAAGATTGAAATATTGAACCACCCACAAGAAGAAATATGATTATCTTAGATGGGTTATGATAAGCCAAATAAAACTTAATTATTAAATATTTGCAAGTTGCTGAATTTTTTCAACACTTTTGATTATGATCGTGATAAGACAAAACACTTCCAAGTTGGTTAATTGGTTGGTTTATGTGAGGAAATTAAAAGTCAATTAATTACAAAGAAGAGAGAGAGAGAGAGAGAGGAAAATAAAAGGACAGTTAAACCAATTTGGTCCTCGGACCCATATCACATTTGTCAATAGAACATAGAATAGGACTGATGATCCTTAATTCACACGCACTGCCACAGTGACCCCAACTGCTCATTATTTGTTGCTGTAGGATAAAGTGAAATATAACAAAAACAAAGTGCTTCAAGGAACAATAGACTACGTGGTTGTTCGCACATGACACTGCAGTCAGAGGAATTGGTAATCAAACCCACATCTCTCTTTATATTTATATATATTTGGGCTGGTGACCAAACCAATATTGGCATGCAAATTGTTGCAGAGGCGAAGTGGGGTCGTTTTGATAAGGCATGGGAACAAAGCTTGGCTGCGAATGATGATGACCAGAGGGCACAAAAGGTCATGAAATTCATTTCACGGACTCTCATATCGTTTTATTTCATTATTGCATGCTTTCTTGAGCAACAATACTGGGAGAATATCAATATGTAAATAATAATTGGTTCATTTTGTTCTATGCATGCCAACCACTTAACTCGTTTGTTTATATAAAGGGGGTTTCAGGATTAAATATCGGCATTCTATCAGCACTTTGGATGGCTATTGTTTTGCTTGTGAGATTGCATATAAGTCTTGTTCGATAGGATTGATAACCATGCAAGTTTTCTTGAAAAGATGAGGAATCTATCAGAATTATTAGACTTGAGAGTGTAACAATCAATACAAAATCATCATAGGTCGGGGGTTCGATCCGCATGTTGTGGGAAAGGGGGAGAAGGGAGGAGTGTGTGTGTGTTGTATTAAAAAAAAAATACTTGATGGTGATATGATCATCAAGAAACCAAAGACGTATCTCATACTAATGGGATTGACATTCAAGTAACTTAAAATCAATATTTAATAATTATAATTTGGTTTGAGTGAAATTCACAAAAATTTGGATCTGAACCCCGTTGGATTGAAGGCACCATCATGACATCTTGTTTTGAAGAAGCTGTAGTGTTGCAAGCCAAGCCAAGATAATAATTAGTTTCATAAGAATCATAACAAATAATAATAATAACAATAATTAGGAAAAAGGATAAAATAGATAATGATTAGTTATTATTTCTGTAGGACGTAGTCTAATGATATCCTATAGAATCCTGCCAAATCTCATGGTTTCAAGGCATGCAAAGGGGCCTGGAACTTAAATGGGCTTCAGGGTAAAGTAGAAATGGCTTGCAAATTTGCCAGTAGAGTCTAATTAGAAATCTTTTTTTTTTTGACTTATTACTTTTCCCTCCATTTCTGAGATTTATGTTGATCTGTTTTGTTTCTTTTTCTCTTCATGGCCTTTCCAAAATATCAGCATATTTTGTGAGCACCTTCTTGTTATTATTTGTTCCATTAGTTAATGAAGACTTTTGTCTTCGCCAGTCAATTATTTTTGGTTGAAATTGACTTCATTTTGCTATGTTTAAATTTGCATCAGTGCATTAACTTCAAGATCAATTTCATGTCTCAATCCTTTGGCACCAAAAAGAACATATGAAGAATTCTCCCTTTAGTCCAATAAAGAAATTTACTAGGTAGCAGTATAGCAGCCAGATTGATGAGAAAGCTCCAACAAAGAGCATCGGAAGCCTTGAATATATATGAAGTATGAACTGATCAAAGACAACTTACAGAACAATGCTTGAATGTTAGGCTGAAAAGGGCAAAGGTCATACTTGTTTTCTAAATTTACTTCGTATAGATGAACCACTAACTTCCCAAATAAAGCATTTCTGATTGCACAAACACGCCGAGGTTGACTCAATCATTCCAGTAAGTAGTAACATTAATCATTATCATATTCAATTAGTAGCAGGATTTCTTTGTCTACTTAGTACTTCAAATTGCAAGAAATTGTTACCGCATATCAGAAAATTTAAATGACATCTACAATCCAACTTTTAAACATAAAGCTACCCTACACATATATTTTTCTGAAGAGTGAACTCAATATTGACTGGCAAACCGATGCATAACATAAAGAGCAAGGTCTGATTAAAAGTTTCTCTCCGAAAATTGAAATAAAAGTAGGTGCCGAATGCTATACATTTCGCTTCTCCCTTCCTTCCCATAAAAGAAATACGAAAGATGAACTGATATCAAACCTCAAAATCTTTAACCTCACATCTCGACGACAAGATCTGAATCTTCTGGCCTGGTTGCAAGTTATTAACAACCACATAGCACTGAATTTGAGGCACGACCTCCTTCAATGGGAACTGGCTAAGTTCAATGAGAACTGGCGCCTTCACTACTATGAGTAAAGGGATTCTCCCTGCTTTCTTGTCCGCCATAAGAGATTCTTGAAGTCCCGAACCAAATTCACACTTTCCACTCAATGGAATCGTGAACAGAGATACATTCTTTTAGGGTTGATAAAATTCCGGAATCTTGCCTGAACAAAGAGTTTTACCCGTGTAGGCCACGGTAACCAAGCTGTCCTTGCCATATTTCAATTCTATAAATTCATTGGGATTATTAGCCTTAACAGTCACGGCTAGTTGAGTATTGAGGCTAAAATCAGCTAGCAAATTGAAAGATTTCGCACCGAAATTTTCAATTTTGTATGTAGGAACTTCAGGTTTATAAGCCGTATAAAGAATGTAAGAAACGAGTGTGAGAGTAATGATGATGATGAAGAGGAAACAGTAGCAACAGCATATACATTTGAGGCAACAATTTCCTCCAGATCTTCGATGCCCGAAACGATTAGAATGATAGCGAGGGAGATTGCACCGGTGAGGATGGGGTTTTAGGCTTTGGTTATTGGTGTCATTGAGCATGACATATTTTGGTGGTAATGGAGGTGCAGACATGGTTGCGGATGTCCGAACGTCTTCCTTTTTTTGGGCATTGTCCATTAAACAATGCCAAGAAGAAGGAAAGACTGAGCAAAATCTTTGGGGAGAAGAAGAAGGAGAGAATAGAGGGATACTTCAGAATTTTTGGTTGGTTCCATAGTTTAAGGGCATCCTTACATATGTATGGACATTAAGCAACTTGATTTCAATGCTACATTGTGCTATCAATTAACCGGCTTGTTCGGGTTTACTATTTTAGACATTGTTCCTTTAAGATTTTAGCCCTAGCCCAATTTTTCAAAGGGCTTAGCAAGACCAATAAGTTCGGAGTTTGGATATTTTCAAATCTCCTCTCTAAGACCAATTTTATCAGTTAGATATCATAAGCCTCAAGCCATCACCAAGGGAAGGCCCTAATAGTAAAAAAGGGAATGATCTTGGGATCTATTAAGGTCATTGGCCCCAAAGTTCTTGGCACCAATAGCCATCGACAACCAACATTGATCGAGTTGATCAAATAAGGCTTCTCTTGATGCCAACCACATCAGTCCTTATCAAGGATCGAAGATGCACTAGTGCCCCCAAAGATCTTAGAGTTGGACCTTTAACCAATTCAATCCTTACAATCACAAGGACAGCCAATCAACAAGGTATAAATTTGCCCTAATCCTAATAAGATTCTGTACTACACACCTATAAAAAGGAGACTAAGAAAAGAGTTCTTGTCCCTTCATTTAGAAACTCTTATCTACTTTCTTAATTCTTTTCTCCAAGTTTTCTCTCTAAAACATATAATACATTCTAAAACTTTCTAAAACTTTCTCTTACCTTCTTTGTTTTATCCTTGGACCCTCACTGACTTTAGCATCAGAAGGTTATCATAAAAAAAACTTCAATGCGCCTTAACGCTATTTGTGATTGTAGGTAAGGATGGCAACAAATTGGGTTTGGGATTGATATTTCTAAACTTGCATCTGCATTTGCATCTACATCTGCATCCACATCAAAAATAAAATATCATATCTTTCCCAAATCCATTTTGGGTTTAGGATTTCATTATCGAACCCACCTTAGCGGATATGTACTCTTTACTAAATCTGTAATCGGTTATCCACAAATTTTAAGCGAATTGTAAATTAATATAAAAAATATAAATTCATAACATTAATTTTAAAGAAAATTCATAAAATATAGCAATCAAAATCATATCACAAATTTAGTTCAATAAAAGTCTTCCCATTAAAGTTAAATTCATTTTCAAGTTAAAACTAATAAAAATAACTTATAAATAGTTAACAGAAACACTAGATAACATAATTACAAAACAACCCAATTAAACAAAAATAATTTTTTGTGGCTTGATTAAAGATTTAAAAATACATCTTACAAATGAATTTATATTGACATATTATAATTTTAGGATAAGTTAATTTGCCAACTAAATAAGTTAATACCAAATTAAACTAAAAGAGTAAAAAAGTAGAAAAAAAATTGCTATCAATCTCCATCATGTGAAAAAAAATAATAAGTTAAACAAAATGATTATCAATTTCTATTATGTGAAGAAAAAAATTAAAAAGTTAAACAAAAAATCAACCCATGTTTATTAAAATATTTAGATTATTTAATAAAGTAATGTAATATTAGTGAGGTAAAGATTAAAGAGAGATCGAAATGTGTTATTTGAGAATCAAATAAATATTTAATAAGTATGAGTAAATAGTTTTGTAAGAATAGAGAATTAAAGATGACAAAAATACGGCATTATGTTTGTATGACAAGTGACAGTGAGAACTATTGATGAATTGAAGAAGAGATAAAAATCGTTCTTTCAATTTTTTTATTTAAGGCTATAACTAAAGTAACATCATTTATTTTTAAAAAAAATAAAAAAAAATGTAAATATTTGTGAATACCCGAAGTAACATCATTTGTTCTTTTTGTTTTAATAAAAAAAATGTAAATATTCGTAGATGCCTGTTAGGGTTTCCGCAAATATTTCACCAAACTTGTTGTAGATTTGAACTTTATGTATTAAACTCATTCTAAATTTGTTTTAGACCTTACCAAATTATTTCCAAAAAGGGTGGGTTCTAGCGAGTTTAAGCTCGTATAGCGCAATGAATGCTCAGAGTGGTCAATCTATCCCAGCCCATTAAGAGGACTTGTAGTTGTTCCTAGAGATTTACAAATCTAACTCATTGGCTTAGGATAGCTTAAATTCAAGGTTAATAGTTTAGCACCATCTGTAAGAATAGAATGGAAAGCTAGGAAGACATACGGACTATGAAAGTAGATGATCGAGAAATACGATTACAATCTATCTGGTCGCCTATAAAAAAGTAATTTAAATGAATAAAAACCATAGAGAAAAAGTAAGAAACGAGGATGAATAAGGCAATTACCCAAGGAAGTCCTCTGCTTGGTTTAAAAAGCCGTTATAAGATGCTCTGAAAAGTTGAACTATTAACACAAGTCTAAGCATGCTAAGATGAACAATCAATAAATCATAAGATGCCAATGGTATCACGAACAATACCCCTGAATTGACAACCTATTAATTCTCTTCTATAGTTTTATATAACTTTTATCTTTTAACACTCATAAACACTCAAGTTTTCATAAGTAATATATTTGATAATTGCTTTTCTTTTTTAGAATTTTCAAATATCATATAATAAGTGTTCACCAAAGAAAAGGCTAATTGAAGTACTGGAAGGGTAGAGACTATGGCCACTATGAAATCCTTTCGGCTAGGTATTAGACTAAGGTTAATATACATGAGCAAAACTTTCTCATATGCCTGAGTTGAAGCCTTAAATGCTCAAACTAAGGTTCAAATACCCGAGCTAAATTTCCTTAAATGGTTGAGCTGAAGCCTTAGATGCTTAAGCTAAGGTTCTAATGCCCGAGTAAAATTTTCTTGGATGCCTAGAGTATGTATTGGATGATTATAAAAAAAAAAATGAGAGGATATAGGATAAGGCCACCAAAGACCATCTTAGTTAATTTCTTGAGGTACAACTAGGATAGCTATTAAAAAAGTTAGGAGGATACAGGGTAAAGTCACCAAAGACCCTCTAAGTTAATTTCTTGAGGTACACTTGAGATGATTGTCAGAAGAACCGAGAGGATATGGGGTAAAGCCACTAAAGATCCTTTTGATTAATGTTTTGAGACACGCCTCGAATAATTATCAGAAGAGCTGAAAGGATGTAGAGTAAGACCACTAAAAACCCTTTCAATTAATTTTCTAAAGTACGTCTCGAATGATTATCAAAAGAACCAAGAGGATATAGGGTAAAGCCATAAAATACCTTTTTAATCACTTTCTCGAGGTATGACTCAGATGATTGTTAGAAGAGTTAAGAGGATATGAGGTAAGGCTACTAAAGAAATTTTTGGTTAATTTTCTAAGGTAAACCTTAGATAATTATCAGAAAAGCCGAAAAGGTACGGGGCAAAGCCACAAAAGATCCGCTCGATTAATTTTCTAAGGTACACCTTGAATGATTATCATAAAACGTTTAAGAGGCTTATATCCTATAAACTAGGAAATAGAATGAAAAAAGTATAAGGAGAACTTATTTAAGTAGCAGGTGATTGAAGCTATACTAATCTAGCGCAAGTGCACGCTATCGTATCAAGTAATATAGAATTTTAAGTTCAGATATCGATCCCACAGGGACTATGCGATCTAATTCTATAAATTAAGTACTAAAATTGTACCTACTTAAGTTTTATTCAGAAAATAACAATCTGAAATTTAATTAACTAATCTAACTCTATCAATTAACTAAACAAAAGTAAATGGTAGAATTCACAAATAAAGATAATTTAAGATTTTGACTCATCCCCTAATATTTCATTGAATTTATTAACTTCTTAGTTAATCTCTTAATACCAATTGATTGGCTTAGACACTAATATTATCACAAGCCTCTATCGATAGTCAAATGATTATATTACACATTTTAACAATCACCTATATATCTATGGTAATCAAATTAGAATGTAATTCATTAAGATCAAGTCCAAATTATACCATACATGCCATTTAGGTATATATCTGTCCTAGAAGGAACTTATAGTTGTTACCCTATGATCATACATCAAACTATCATGGGCTAAACATATGAATCCTTCCGTTGAGTTCATCATGGTTCCTCAATCATTCATAATATTGGCTAGAAATAATAAAAGAAATAAACATAAGAGAAAATGAATCAATTATAATAATTAAGTTCATAAACTAAGAATCAATGAAATCCAACTACATACTAGGTTCACATAGTCGAATATTAGAATAACAAGTTTAGCTCATCACAAAACAAAAAGTATCAAACCAATCCATGAAGAACAGAAAGAACGAGAACATAATAATAAGAAAAGAGAAGAAACTAATCAAGAAGATATCTTGGATTGCTTTTCTCTCAATTTTAACTTGAAGCTTGAATTTTGATTTTTTGGCTTTGATATTTGATTTTGTGTTGTGAATTCCTTCTTTACATTTTTGCCCCTCCAAAGTCTGTGTATTTTACCTCAAAAGAGTATTTTTTTTTTGGTATAAGCAACCCTAAGGGTAAGGGGCTTTGAATCCAAGTTCAAATAAGAGAGTTGAGAGGGGCTTTTATATGCCGCATGGGCCCCGCGACGCTAGGGGCTTGGCGTCGCAGTGCCAAGATCAGAAAACATGACTTGGGGAAGCATTACTAGGTGCTGCAGCATTGGGTTGTGGGTGCCTCGATGCTCAACTACTGACCTGGGCACTACGCCCAATCGTGGGCGCTATAGCGCCTAGGCTTGGTACTTGCTTTCGTATTTTGAGTGTAACTTTTTCGTTTTAAGTTCGATTTGCCTTCTGTTTGTTCCTATGCATCACATTTTCTATCTTGCATCATTTATAATAAAAAATACAATTAAATGGCCAAATATTTATGATTTAAGAAAAAATATAAAAATTGGGTACAAATCATACTAGTTCCTTTACTCCTCTATCAGTAGGTAGGGCTTCTTTGCCTCTTCGACATGACTCTTCACCTTATCCAAATATTTTTTAAGGTCCTAATAATAAGTACCATTGTTGAGGGTGCGAATGTTATCGGTGCAACTATAAGACAGAGAATATGTGGCCTGAAAATATCATCAAAAATTGTAATCTGAGTAACCATCATGAAAGAGAAATTACGAGAAAGAAATAAGCTTACATCCATCGCATTACCAAGGAAAATGTGGACAACAATGATGGGATCCCACCCCAAGATCTCCTGAGCTCGTCTTAGATTGATGTAGTGTTCTCCCTACCTTATAAGCATTTGTCAATTGCTTGAAATTGCCTCACTTGTTGGGAGCAAAGGTTTTAGGTGTAAAGGTAGAGGAGTGATGAATACTTGAAATTACACATTTAATAAGAGTTTTATATCAATTTTTTTGCCATACTAGTGCCATTAACCTTCCTAATTTAAGCATGTTTACAATATTATACTTAATTAGCTTTTAACTATTTTGTAGTAAGTTCAGTAAAATAGACATAACTCTCTACCTAAGAATCCAATTAGAGTGATTCTTAATCCTTTAAATATTCTACTTAATAGAATAAAATATTATATTGCACAAGAAATTTATAATTCGAGCATTTATAGGGTTAAAAATGGCCTAAAAAACTTGATCTGCAATACAAGCCTAGTTCAATCAGTCTTCAGTATTTGGCCTATAACTTGAGAAATACGTATCTAATATATATGATACAACTCAATTTGGAAAGCTGAGAGACTTATTAATTTTTTTTATAGAAGCTAATTCGAAACAAATCAATTTCAAATTGAATAATTAAGTGGGTGCATTAGTAATAATGAGTGCAAATTAATTGCCTCTCTTTTTTACTTTTATCATTTAAGTGGTTCTCTCCTTATTTGTCTTGTATAATCTATATTTTTATATAAATAGGTGGCTTATTTATGCCTTAAGTATGTAATTAGAGAGATAGATTTTAGTTTAAAATACTTATCTTTTGTATTATCTCTTTGTAGTATTATTTATTTTGTTTACTAGTCTAAAGTTCATATTATCTCTTTTTCCATCTTTTTATTTTATTTTATTATGTCCAAGTAATTTTTATTTTGCTAAGGTGAAAGGGTGAAACTCTTGATAAGGTAATTAGATATACTTAAGCTCTTATTCTAGAATTTAATGTTACATTTTTAAAGTAAGTAAATTTATATATGATGTATTTATTTTATTTTACAATATTGGTACCCTTTCTTACAAAGTGGTGAATCTTGATTTATTATAGACAATTTTTATAGTTGATATAATAAATTCTTAAAACCATTTACAAGATTGGCATAGATACTCTTTCTTACAAAGTGGAAGTCATGATTTATTGTAGACAAATATAAATATTGTCATAATAAATACTTGAACCCATTTTATAAGATTTGGTGTATAATAATTAAAAGAAATAAATATAAGTTAATATATAAATGATGATGAACTTTAATTCTTATATCTTTCAATTGGAACCTCCTTTGTGTGAGAATTTTAATTAAGTTATAAGGAGAGCTGAATATATTCTTATTTCATATGCCAAGAGTGAATCCCCTAACCTTAACATTTACTTTAATTGATTATTTGAATTATTATTTGCAAACATCTTTTATTACTTTATTTGTCTTATGACTATTTATAATTTGTAATTTTAATCTCACTTCCCTGTGGATCGACCCCGTTTTTACTGAGTTATTTATTACTTTGACAATCTAGCACTTAAGAATAAAGTCTTTGTTGGGATTGTGCTTACATGCCATCCCATTATGTATAAATATTTAATGATAGTATTTATACAATTATCATTTCTAATAAAATTGTTAATATTATTTATAATAAATGGTAAGATGCTTGTAACGTTTCAAACATTGTATGATCTGAAGGAGTTCAGATATGGTCTAAAGGAGTTTAGATCAATGCTAAAAGTTAGCACATTAATAGAGTTAGCGAAATTTAAACAGTTAGAGCCTTGGCTGAAATAGGACAATAACGTGAGAATATATTTATAATGACATAGCTGCAAAGAGTTGTAGATGGTGTTAAGAAATGTTATTATGCAAATATTTTCTCAAACATGATGTTCCTAATCTAATTTCATCGATGCGGGTTTATCGGTGGAACCCATTAATATAGATTAGTGTATGTCTATATCTGGATAGTCTAGATGATTAGCCTTAACAAACTATGAGTTTAGTGGAAGCTCGTATAGATATACATGTATTCAGTGAGGACTAGATATTGAATAGACTCTCAAAGACCTCCAATAAACATCTCATAAAGCCGTCAATGGAAGGTCTTCCGAGTTGAGTAGTATTTGTGGTCATTTAACTTGAGCACTATGATGGGCTTGTGAGTGATCCACCATACTTAGGTTCCACACATGTCAGAGACCTTTCATGGTCTAACCGCTACGTGTCGCTGGGTATGGTCTAATGCTCATGGAGTCTGGTGTGCATAGATATGGGATCTATCAGCTCATATGAGTGGGTTGTATATCCTAATGCTTCAAGATTGTATTTCAAAAAGTCTTATGGTCACAAGTATAAACCTTGGAAAATATATTCCGAAGGGATAAACAATATCATAAAAATATTTGTGGATATTGTTTAAGGAAATATACATCTGGAGATAAGTTGCTGGTTGAACAGATAGAGATTTGACGGTGATGATCTATATCTCTGCTCTTCCATGATATAAATGATGGAGGGATTATACAAATATGCAATAACCTTAACTTGCATAGTTAAATGCGCTAATTTATAATATCTGTAACGTGTATGTGGGGCATCGTTCACAAACGTATGGAGGAGCTCCATATGACAAATTAGGTGTGAACCTAGAGAGTCTCACAATATGAAGTGTACTCGTTGAGCACTGGGGTGGCAGACTAAATTGAATAATTCGATCTAATAAATTCCAGCAAAATAGAATAATTATTTTAGAATCCCTCAGGATGTGCATTTATTAAGACTTAATTGTTAAGTACATCATTGAATTAATTAATAAGAGTTGTGAATTAATAGGACGATAGACAAGTGGCACAATTTGGTCCATAATTTGATTTTACGTTAGTTTTACTATTTAACCTTAGTAGTAAAAACTAGTAAAGTAAAAAATAATTATTCAAAATTATTTTAAATAATTAAATTAGATATTATTATTATATTATTAGATAATATAATAATATATATTAATCATGACCATTGTATTATAATATAATAAGGGGTTTAAATGTTGGCCATTTATTTACCTAATATAATTAAAATAATTATATTTGTTAGGTAATGATTTAATTAGGTGGTCATTATTCTAGTGCTTAATAAATTAATTCAAAGTGAGAGACCAACAATTAAATTAGTGGAGCACTTGTTTTTATTTTATCAAAAAGTGTTGAATAACAAAAATAAAATTTGGTTAACAAATGAATATATTATTATAACAAATTAATAAAAAAGATTTGAATGAATTTTCAATTTGAAAGTGCAAGATTCGACCAAGTGAATGGTGAGGTAAGAGAAAATTAGTTTTTGTTCTTTCAAGTATTGAAAAACATGAAAACCCTGTCTTCTTCTTCTTTTCTCAATGATGGCTAAAAATGAATGAAAAGAAAATAGAGAAAAGATAATTATTTTAGACAATAGTTGTTCAAAATAATTATCCCATGAAAATTGTTTCTAAAAATTAATATAAGAGCTGTATGTAAAATATTTATCATCTCCATTTAAGAAACAAAATTATATTCAAAGTGTTTGAATACATGTTGCTGAAAATTCTAAAAACTAACCATTCTAACTCCATAATCCTACCAAGCCATTATGGACTAGAATTATTCATAAGGTGAGCTCTTCAATTGAATTATTGGAAGACTTGAAGATTTTGTAAAGCTACTTTCATTAGGTAAGTGTTCTTTACATTTTAATTTTATGTACATAATTATTCATCATATATAAGTTGTTGTATAATAGTTATACTTGAGCATATATGTGATATATGTGGTTAAATTTTTTAAATAAGAAGTATTTGTTAACATGCTTCCGCTGCGTGTAGTAATTTTTAAAATTACGTATACACTCGTATGTCACACGCTCAATTTTTAACTGTCTTATATTCTAGATGTGTCAGGGAGTTATCAGACACAACCTTCCTCAGCTTTTCCCAGACAATTTGATCTACCTTAGGAGTGGCCTCAATCTAAGCAAAAGACCTTAGAGATGGTGCCTAAGAAGGACGAGATAATGCTTGCTCGAGAGACAAGTTTAAGTAGTTGCTGAGGGGTTGGCCACCTCTTTGCCTTTATCTGTTCATGAGGAAGTGTTTCGAGGTCACTCCCTACCCTTTCTGAGGTGTCATGTGCAAGTTTCTACTACCGCTCCTTGCCTATTCAAAAAACCTAGAACACATTTTCTATCATGAGCCAGTGTCCCTAATCCAAACCTATCCTGGTAGGTCTTCTTCCTACTACTATTATTTTCTCTTGGCATTTCTTCAAGTAAGAGATCCAGCAGCAGGTTAAACATGTAATAAAGAATGAGAATCCTAAAGTATCAGAGGGACTTACTTCTCTTCCTTTTCTTTGCGGTCAAAACATTTTTTGATAAAGTTGTGATAAGGTTTAAAGCCTGTAAATATAGGGTAGATAGAAAGTCCTTTGAACTTGTAGTGTATTGACATACAACTTCAACTCTTACTTGGTTTGAGTTAGAAATCTCTAGTCTCGTGGACCAAATAGCTATAAAATAAAGTGGTTTAAGTAAGCAGTTCTTAGTGAAAATAAAGAAAAGCTAACACAATGAATGAAAAAAAAACCCACATCTGATGTAAACTTGGTAGGACCAAACCAAGTTCCTAGTATGGGTACAGAGACTTCTTAGCCTTACTCTTCTTCAATAAATAACCACTATGGTTTCCACCCCATGTTATTGGAGGGTAAATGTGTAACAAGGCCTAGACCTCTATAAAGGGCCAAGTAGTAGAAGCCCTTATACATAGATGGATTAGCCTTCATTCAATACAAAGATTGCAACTATTGAAAGGAATGTTCAGTTTAACCAATCTTTGCCTATAAAACACAAATCCATAAAATGACCTACCAAGAATTCAAGATCAATTGGGAAAGGGTGATTCTTATTTGTGCAAATATTTAGAGAAGTATAGCTATATGGGAAGCTGTAGACCCTGATTAAAGAAATTGAGGTGTAGGGTCACCTCTCCAACTTAGAAGGACTAGAAAAATCATTAGTAAGAGAGACCCTTAAAGTTACTAATGAGAGGATATTAAATCTCATTCTTAGGCACTCTTAATCCTCTTCAGCCATAGTAGACTCTCAGTAAAGATAATTCAACTCCAAATTTTCTACCTCATCACCTCTTGCGGTGGGCTCAGGGTCTTTCTCCATATCCTTGTCCTTGATGATCTCCTCTTTGCCATCAAGGATTTCTTCTTTACTCTTAATGATCTATGAGTCTTCAGACTCAACCTCCTCAGCGGAAGCATTACCTTCATTCTTATCTTTTACCTCAGCCATAATGGCCTCAGGTTCTACTTGTCAGACGAATTTAAAGCTTCTTCTTGAGAGGCAAAATCTCCCTTAAACTGGTTAGCTTGACTATTCTTCTTAATCAAAGTGATTTTCTCCTCTTCTATATGGCTAAGGTCTGGCTTCATATCCACTATAATAGGGTTCTCTATGATATGAGATCCTGTTTAACTATGGGTTGATATTCTAAGGCTAAAAAGACTAAGTGCAATTTGGGCAAGGTCAAGCATCCTATCCTGAGAACAATCAACAGAAAATAACAAGTTTTAGGAAAAAAATCAAGGACAATGCAAAAAAAAGAGCACAATTTCAAGCCATTAAACACTGATACAACTTAGTAACGATATTTAAATAAAGTATATAGTGTTTGGCAGAAGTAAATTGCTTTTTGCAGAAACAATATAGTCAAAGGGAAGAACATACTTTGGTTTGCTAAAAAGTAGTTAAAAATGTCCGAAGTTGACAAAAATTGGCAGTTGGAATCAGAGATCAAGTTGCTGTTGTGAATCTATATGCTTTATCTCTCTAGAATGTGAATGTACTCTTTCTCTCTTCAAAAAACAAAGTGTTAAAATAACTTGATTTTGAATTTATAGTGATATTTAAGAGTTAATATGAGATATTGAGACAATTAGGTGGTCTAAGTGGTTTCGCATCTAGAAATATCTCTTTAATGGCCGGTGTCATGCTCCCAACTCGAAATGGGTCAAAAGAGTGATTCACATATAACTAAACTTATCATGCAAAAATTATATCCATTACTTAATAAGTAATCAAGAAAACATAATCATAATAATTCTCAAAGTCAAAAGTGCAGAAATAAAGTTCTTAAAAATAAAATAACACTCTAATAAAAGTTCATTCTTAAAAATCATAATGACTTATAGGGAACCAAAGGGCAGCAGACTCCTTGCCAAATTTACTATGCATATAAACCTTCAGTCATCTGATAATCATAACAAACAATAATGAGTATAAAATTCAATAAATAAACTAATTTTTCATATAGAAAAATAAATATATCTATATAATGCATGTGTATAACATACCATGATTAAAGAAATCACTTTTGAACTCGAAAATATATCATATCATATCTTTCAAAATTCTTATGCTAAGAATCCCTTTACTTAATTATCACTTAATAGGATTTTCATAACTTACAAAATGAGCCCAAAAAGTCACATATCGGCAACATACTGTATGAGTGGAATAGCGCAAGTAAAGCTTAGATTTCACACACAGAGTACACTTATGCCTAAAGGTAAAAGCCGGACCTTCACCCTGATCATCGGTGAGTCCTCCCATATGCACCAATGTGTCAACACACGAATGTAAAGACTCATAAGTCCCAATGGTACCTATAAGACTCCTCTCAACATATAGTAGCATAAACAAATAGATCACATATATCAATCTCAAAGAAAATGCCACACATATACCAGTGCCAAAAGAAAGGCCACACATAACAAAAAGGCTCCACAATATACAGAGGGTGCCTACTAAGTAAAAATTAAGTTTAGGTATCCTAGAAAAATAAAACTTATATTATGGACAAAACTTTCACTTCAAAATAAACTTTCTTATTCAAATAAGGTCTTACGCGTGTCTATGCTTAATGTCAATACTCATATCACAAATGCAAAGAAATTCATATTTTTATATCAAAATAGATGTGGCACAATACATAATCATAACTTAAAATATATACAAAATATCTGTTGGAGCTGGTGCTCACGTGCCATTCCAATATTGTATGAATATTAATTGTTAATATTTATACAATAAACATTTCGAATAAAGATTGTTAATATCATATTAATATGGTATAATGCTTGTAACATTACAGACATTGTTTGATCTGAAAGAGTTCAGATTTGGTCTAAAGGAGTTTAGATCAGAACTAATAGTTATCAAAGCTGAGAGTTATAAATGCTACGAGTTAGCACTGTTAAGAGTTAGCAGGTTATAACAGTCAGCGAGGTCTAAAGAGTTAGAACCTTGTCTATAATGGGACAAAGACCTGAGAGTATACTTGTAATGATATAGTTGCAAAGAGTTGCAATAGGAGTTAAGAAATATCATTATGTAAGTATGTCTCAAAGATAATGTTCCTGATCTATAATCACCAATGCGGGTCTATCGGTGATTTACTTTACATAGATTAGTGTATGTCTATATCTGACTGGTTCAGATGGTTGTTCTTAGCTGACCATGAGCTTAGAGCTTGTATAGGCATGCGGGTATCCAGTCAGGACTGGATACTGAACAGACTTATGAGGACCCCAATAGATATCCTATGACACCGTCAAAGGAAGGTCCTCTCGAGTTGAGTAGTATTCGTGGTCCTTTGACCTGAGCGCCACGGTGGTCTTATGAGTGATCCATCATGCTTTGGTTCTACATATGTCAGAGACCTTTCATGGTCTGACCGCTATGTGTCGCTGGGTATGGTCCGATGCTCATGGAGTCCGGTGTGCGTAGATACGGGATCCGTCAGCTTACGTAGGTAAGTTGTATATCCGATGCTCCGAGATTGTATTTCATAAAGTCTTGTGGCCACAAGCATAAACCCGGGAAAAGAGTTTCCCATAGGGTTAAACAATATAGCAAAAGTGTTTGCGTATATTGTTTATCGAGATACGAATCTGGAGATAAGATTATGGATGAGCAAATAGGGATTTGACGGTGCTGATCTATATCCCTGCACATCCAAGATATAAATGATGGAAGGATTATACGTATACGTTATGACCTCAACTTGTATGGTCTGACACGCTGATTTGTAATATTCGTAACGTGTGCGTGGGGCATCGATTACGGATTAATGGAACAGTTCCATTTGACAAATCGGGTGTAGACCTAGAGAGTCCCAATATGAAATGTACTCTTTGAGCACTTGGGCAGTGTACCGTATTGAATTGTTCAATATAGTATAATTCAGCAATTACTAAGGTTACGTTAACTAAAGTATGTGGTTAAATTGGTGGGACCCACTTTAGGTTAACTTGGTAACCGAGTAAGGATATAATAGTAATTTCACTTTATGATTATTTAATTATTAAATAATAAGAATAAATATTTATTTATTTAATTGTTAAATAAATAATTTAATTTAACTATGATTAAAGGTTAATCATATGGTTAATTAAGTTAACCTTACTTAAAGGTTAAGTAAAGGTTAACCTAACCATAGTTAAGTTAGTTAACTATGGTTAAATTAATTAAATATTTATTAACTTAAAGGTTAAGTTAAAATAATCTAACTAAGGTTAAATGTTAACTAAGGTTAGGTTAAGCCAAATGAAATGCAAATGAAATTCAAATTAGTTTGGAATTAATGCATTTGTATATAAAGTGAAATGAAATTCAAAATTCATAATTGATTTAGTTTTTTAGGTTTTGCATTTTGGGAGCCAATTCAATTTGAGAAATTGAAATTGTTTGTTTTGTGTTTTAAGTGTTAGAACAACAAAACAAATTGAATTAATGGTTACTAAATGTAATAACTAAAAATAAGATTTGTTTTATTTATTCAAGAGTTGAATAAAAGGAAAAACAAATTTAATTAAGTTAAATGGTTTAACTTTGAAAAATATTTAAGAGTTAAACACATATGCTGGATTAAGATGCTGCCATTCTAGACAATCAAACCCACCCTTGTTGATTGCTAGAATTGATCAAAGATTCATTTCATTGGTGGACTTCAAAGAAAATTAATCCAAAGGCTTCATTGGTGATATTCTCAATCTCGAATTTCAGTTTAATCAAATGTTAATTTCTGTGTTCATTATATGTAATCTTCCGCTGTGCACATGTATGTATGAGATATGTATATTGTTTGTATGATGAACACAAACCCACATGCAAGAGAACCCTAAGTGAATTCGCCCAGCCCAAACCCAACAATATCATATGAACAAATAATAATATGCTTGTTGTGATCCTAGTAAAAGTCTAGAATACTTATCTCTTACCGGATTACGATAAAAACTCAAGCTTCTTAACCTAACATTGAAAGTAAATTCTCTCATAAATACCATTATAAAATTGAAAGCTTAAAATAACTTGTTAAACCCTTTACTTTTCTCATCAATTTAACCTATCAAATTAGTCTCTCTAACTTGCCAAAACTGACCCTTTAACTTTATCCAAATTTTTTTAGGGCCTAAACAATGCCCAGTGCTTATGAATTCAAAATGTCTTAGTCCTAGTACAATATTAGAACTTAAATAAAAATATAAGACATTAAATCCTTATAACTATATTTTAAATAAATTCTAAAAGCTAGAACAAAAACTTGTCAGAAATCGATCTTTCACTGAATAACTCTTAGTCTTTGATTTTTAACAAATAATTCACTTATCGAAATCTCATGAAATTTGACAAACCAATTATAGACATATAGAGGGTTCCTTAGAAAATTAATTGTATCTTAATACAACCCAAAAAGTTTTATTTGAATTTTGTTTTAGAGCCTTCTAATTTTGTTATTTAGAATTTTATACTGATACTTATCTACTACAAAATTCATAACAATTAGAATACAAAGCAATTAACCATAAATTTTTAATATATCATATTAGAATAAAGGAATTATTGTACCAAATTTCATAATTTGTGGAGGTGTTTGGTCATTCAAATAATTTCCGTTATTTATTCATACTGTAAAAATTGACAGATTCTAAAAACTTAGGGTTAGAATCGAAAAATCATTAAAAAACCATTTAATGGTATTTTTGAACAAATCAAATTTTTATATGATCCTCTAGATGTATATTTTAATCCAGCATAAGGATCTTAGCATAACTCATAACAGAAAATGTAACCTAACTTTTGAATTATAATACTATTATGAACAGAACCTGCGAAACTTCATTGATTCTTATCTTATACTATATATTGATTTCTTTTAGTCAATGACTCTCCAAATTCAAGCCTAATAACCCTAGAACATCCAATTTAGAATTTAATCCCCTATTCTTCTTAATACTTTTTATAAAATTTCTCTAAAATAATGAATAGCATTAAGAACAATTTAAAGGATTGTATAGTTACCTCATTGATCTCCAAATTTTTCTCTAAGAATCTCTTAATTCCTTCTCAAAGCTTATAGGGTTGTCTTCTTTAAAGAAAAACGTGTATTGTATGATTAAAGCCTTCTAAACTAACTTATTTATAATGTAGAATTTTTCTTTAAGGCACAAGAAAATCCTAATTTAAGTCACATTTTTATATAAAACTTGAGGAACTAATAGAACTTGAAAATTTTAATTCCTAGTCATATAACTCAAAACATTAGCTTAATTAAAAAAATAAATAATTGAATATCTCAAATATCTACCTTAAAATTTTGGGTCGTTACAGCCGGTGCAATTGTTGAGGCCCTAACAAGCATTGGATTAAGATTTGAGGGCCAGAAAGATCTATATCTCTCGCAGGCACTAATATTAACCCTTAGAGTTTCAAAAAAATGTAATGATTGAAAAACATGGTTTTCAAAGAGGCAATTTTCTTTAATGCTATAATAATTAAAATTCAGATTTAAAATGACTTCAATTTCTCAAATGACCGAGGACTCTACTCAAAAGAGACTGAAGGCTCATCTTTCTCAAACATTTAAGAGCTTTCAAAGGATAAAGAAGCCAAGAATGAACCTCTAGATCAAGAACTACTATAAAGTTTCTAGTGTTGATAAGTCAACATTAAAAACTAAGGGACCTTATTCCCCTCCAGGATTTTGGCCCAAGTCTAATTCCTTAAAGGGCTTAGTGCCACCTATAACCCCTAAACCTCAAATATCGCTTTGTTTATCACAAAGTGATCTTAGGATTTTGGCCTAAGATCTATTTGCCTGTGGTCCAAGGCCAAGTTTATCACTCAGACATAACAAGCCTCGACCCATCACCAAAGAAAGGTCCTGATAATGAACAAGGGAATGATCTTGGAATCCACTTATGGTCCTCAATCCTGAAGTCTTCAGCACCAACAAGCACTTATCAATAACAAGTATTGCTTGAGCCGACCACATAAGGCTCTTTTTTAGGCCGACCTAACTAGTTCTCACCGAGGACCGAAGACTCACCAACATCCCCAAGAATCCCAGAGTTAAACCTTTGACCAATCCAATCCTTACAATCATAGGACTAACTAATCAACTTGACTCTCGAAAATCTTGGAGGTCAATAATCTTGGGCACAAATTGAATTTAAACAAGCTATAAATTAGCCTAAATTGGGAAGGTACAAATTTGTTTTAATTCTAATAGAATTTAATAATTCATGTCTATAAAATGAGACTAAAAGAGGGTAAGAAAAGGGTTCCTTTCCCTCCATTCATATGCTTTTATCTACTTTTCATATTGTTTTCTCTAGGTTTTCTCTCTAAAACTTAAACAATACTCTTTCCAACTTGATAAACATATAATACCTCCTAAACACCTCATAAAACTTCTTTTTATTTTTTTTACATTTATTGACTTAAACATTAAAAAGTTACCGTCGAAAAAAACTCTAACATAACCGAACCTATTTGCGATTGCAAGAAACTCGTAAAGCCCACTAAATACTCAAAGTGGTCAATCCAATCCAGCCCATCAAAAAAACTTATAACTATTTTTAAAATTATACAAATCTAACTCAGATCCAATATAGCCTAAAATCCGGGGTCACTAGACACAAACCTTTTAGAAGATTGTAAAGTACATTGTAAGAATTTAAAAAAAAAAAAAAAAACCCATTTTATGCTACAACACATTTTTCAATACATAGAAGATAATTAATGAACAAAATTCTTGAGCAAATTGTGTTAAGAACCGGATCATCAAGTAATAGCTAGCTCAAACAGAATCTCTTTAGTTACAACGATCAGAATATGCAAGAACAAGAGATCAGGTCCTGTTACTTTTATTCACTTATAACATATATTTAATATTTGCAGAAAAAACAACGAAACGAAAGACCAAGTATGTTAGGAAATTGACGAACTAACCGTCACTCAACCAAACTCGGTTATGATCTCTTAAAAGAACCTCCTAACAAGCGTTGGAGAAGATGCCTCAATCTTGGAACTAGAATTGCAAGATCTTAAAGCACCGATACGCAGAAAGGCCGCCATTGACACAACCGCTGTCTTCACCTTGAACACAGCTCTCTTCAACTTCTCTGTAGGCCTGGATTGTCCCAAGTTGTCGATTGATGCTAGCGTGTATGTCTTCAGAAAAACTCGCCTTTGCTTAGCTCTGTTACGTCTGTAGCTAAAGGACTTCATGCTCATGCCATGACCATGAGCCTCCTTTCTAATTCTCCTGGAAAAATTTCTCCGGCGTTGATAATCTCCGCTACACATTTCGTTTTGTTGATCCAATAGATCATAATAAGCTTTGAATCTGCAGCTAAAACTGCTGGTGCTGCTGCGAACAAGAGCATCCATTGCTGCGTAGACTACTAGAGATGTGACTGAATTCGAAGATGATTATATACTTGTGCTAGCTGATATAAGTAAACTTTACAAGAAAGTTTGACGGTTCATAGTTGGCGGGCGCTACATAAAATCTTATAATACATCTAAGTATCTATCAAGGACAGATAATCCATTATTGACCATTGACCGATGATCGGTATGAAATGAAACAAAGATAATTTATTTCTTTTTCTAATATAAACATCGCAGCCTTGTGCAAGAAACAAATATTACCTTTTCTTATTATACAATATTTGGAATTTCTAGAAGCCGGCAGAGGTTTACCAGAACACATGTAACATATCGAATGTGTGAGAATTGAGGGCAAAATAATATATTGACCCAGATTTATTTGAAACTACACCGGCTTAAGCAAAGAGTTCTCGAAACAGATGGAGTTCATACTTCCTTAACCAAATAATAAATAATTAGGGAGTATCTTACCTGAAAAATTCTTTGGAATTATCTAGTTCACATACTTCATGACTTACAAAGTTCTCAAAATTGTTTGGAGTTTTTTTATATTTAATATACTTTATGATCTATAAAGTTCTTGATTTGTTTGAAAAACAAGTCAAAGCAAGTTTCGGTATTTATCTACAAGCAATCACTCTTAAGCTTGATCTTGAATGGTCAAAATTCAATTTAACTTGCCAATCACTTCGTAGGCGGATGATTCGTACCCACAAATCTCTTTTAATTATTATAGGGGCTGGGATAAAAAAAATTGAATAAGAATAGAAATCGCTTAAGAAATTAGTTGCGAAATTTGAATTTGTGCTATAAAAACTTTCAACAAACAAGACCACCCACACCCACCCCCCCTAAACTTTTAACAAAAATATCAATAAAAAAAAAGTAGTGTTACACTTACATAATTATGATATAAAGTTTATATCTCAATAATATAAATGTAATATTATTATAAAAAAATTAATAAAATAAATTGTTAAAATCAAAGGAGCGGAGATATGTAATGTAATCCAATAGTGAAGATTTTGAACTTGCAATCGAGAATTCATGATTCAAGAGAAAGCGGTGTAGGTATCTTAATTCTCAAGAAGGGTAAGTAGGACCAGAAAATATATTAATGGCAGTCACATTAGACCCACCAACACACCTTATTTATGAATCCTCTATATTAATTAGCTCAAGCCTCCAAAATTTGGCAAAAAGGAAAAGTTATAAATACAAAAAAGCTCGAGCATTTATGGCACTATGTGTGCTGAGCATAGTATGTGGTCAGAGTTCACGTAAAAAGAATCAATTTAATTCAGTAATTTCTTGGGCAAAATCATCCTTCTTCCATGGAAACCACAAAGGCACAATGGCTTAGTCCTGTGAGTTCCTGTAAGCAATCTCCTCATGCATCCTCTTTCATGTGACCTTCTCTTATCACACTCCTTATCCCACACTCTTGCCTGTGATTCGCTTCAATACCATCCCCTTTCCGCCACCTCTTTATATATTCAACTCCTTGCTTCTCTACCTTTCACCACCATTGCTCACTAATTTGCTTTATTCTTGCAATTAGCTCACTCAAAGAGAAAGAGAAGGAGACGATAAAAGTCAAAAAAGAAAAAAAGAAGAAGAACAAGAGATATATCGAAGTATGAAGGGTTCTGTTTGTGTTGCTGTATTTATTATTGCTATCTTCTGTGTTCCGGCTGTAATATCTGCGAGGCATATTGCAAAGCCACACTCACGTATGACTCTCTCTTCATCTCTTACTTTCTCATAGACATGCATATAATTTTGCATGCACTTCTCTTTAATTGATGGGCTAAATTTTTATGTTTTAACATTTCTCATGTTATGCAAACAGATCATGGCCATCACCGAAGTCCACACTCTAAGTTATCGAAAGATGATACAGCTGCAAAAGCCAAATTATATTGGGAAAGAGTACCATCAATGAAGCGAAAAGGAGCAGAGACGCTTCAAATTGCGGGCTCAAGCTTACCCGATTGCTCACATGCTTGTGGGTCATGCTCACCATGCAGACTGGTTATGGTTAGCTTTGTGTGTGCATCACTTGAAGAAGCTGAGACGTGTCCTATGGCTTACAAATGCATGTGCAATAACAAGTCTTATCCTGTTCCCTAAGCTTTGAATTTTAGTCTGAATCGATATTTCGACATGTTGTATACATAGACTCTGAGACTATCTACCACAGTAGTCGTCTATTTTTGGTTTAATTTTGTGTTTCTTCTTCTTTTTTTTTCCCCATTTGACCTTGTAACTTGTAATGTACGCGTGGCTTTTTCTTCGTGTAATCAAGAGAGTTTCGATTTTGTAATTTGATTCTTATTTGCCTTCATGTCCCTTGAATTATAATGGCTATATTCAGGACGTGACTAGAAAATTTCTATCGTTTGGGCTAAATTTTTATATATTGTTTTAATATCATTTCATAACTTTTTAACGGGACAAAAAAAAAAAAATTTATTCACCAAAAGCGGACAAATACACCTTACATTATATATAATAAAGTTTATAAAATAGAAATAATATATTAATAAATAAAAACTTGTTTAGCGATGTCTTAAAGCATATAATTCATCTGTTATTGACTTTAAACCATTAAAAGTAAACTAGACTAACAGTTAAAAGTAATTTTGATTTAAAATATATATAAATATGAAATATAAAAAAAGATGAGTAAAATTTTGAATATTGAATAAAATCTGCACAAAAAAAAAATTAATAATAAAGATTGTAAATAAAAATTAGTAAAAAAATTATTTTAATCCTTTATTTTATAGGTATATACCAACTTAGTCCCATGTGTTTCAATAATTACTACGTTAATAATCCCTACCATTAGAAATATGTTGTTGAATATTTATTTTTTTATTAATTTTATCATAATACCCTTAGTCAAATGTCTACTAATTATTTGACACGTGTCATCACTTAATTAGTTTAAATTTTTATTAAATAGTTTAAAAATTAAATTAAATTAAAAAATAAAAATAAATTAAAAATAAAACTGCCACTGTCGTCGAAAAATGACGATTAGACCGCCATCAGCTACCATTTTCTAGCACCATTTTAATAATAAAAATAATCAAATTTTACATCAATAGACTTTATTTTCCCGATCTACATAATGGTAGAGTAATGTTTTACCAAAATAAATGCAAAAAAAGGCAAAAATATGATGGGAGAGAGGCGGTGGCCACCACCGCTTATCCTCAAAAAGTCACCGCCCCTACCTATAAATAGGCCAGCTGTTGACATATTCACAGACGAGGGTGGTGCAAGTCAATCCCTCAGTTTGATGGTGAGCAATGGTTGTCGCTGCCCATCTCCTACTATTTTTAGGCCATTTTTGTATTTTTTTTTGTAAAAAATAACCCTACTATAGTGTAGATTAAAAAAAATGGAGTTCATCAATGTTAAATTTAGTTTTTATTAATACACCATTGTCACTGAAAAACGATGGCTGATCGGTCACCGTTTTTTGACAATAATGGCTAATAAATGTATTAATTATTTTAAATATATATATTATAAATATAAATCAATTACATGATGACACGTGTCATTTATAATTAATCATATTATGACATGTGTCATTTTTTTATTAAATATATATATATTAATTTACATTTTAAAAATATTCTTTAAAAAAATATATTTATTAAACATATAAATCAATTACATGATGACACGTGTCATTTTTAACTAATCATATTATAACACGTGTCATTTTATTAAAAATATATTTATTAATTTACTTTTAAAATATTTATTCCTTAAAAAATATATATTAAATAAAAAGTAAACTAATTATATGATAACACCTGTCATTTGTAACTAATATATTATGATACGAGTTATTTTATTTACTTGTAAAATATTTATTCTTTCAAAAAAAAATATTTATTATAAATATTAACTAATTACATGATGAAACGTGTCATTATTAATTTATTATATTATAATACATGTCATTTTTACTTTTCAAACCGATATTTGGTAACTTTATTTTAAAAATGATAAAAGTATTATTTTGTCCTTAAAGAGAACCTATTTAACATCATATTTCTAACATTATATATTAATGTAGTAATTATTAAAATGTGAGGGACTGAGTTGATATATATCTATAAAATAAATAATTAAAATATTATTTTCTCTAAAAATTCTTATAAAAAGTTTATGAAATAATATGATTAACAAATATGTTTATATGTAATACATAAGTTTTATGAAATAATATGATAAAAATTATTATAAAAAGTTTATGAAATAATATGATTAACAAATATGTTTATATGTAATACATAAGTTTTAGAAGTTTAGAAAAACTAGTTGTCAAAATTATATAAAAATTTTCAATACAAGTTGTTTTTATTCTATTAAAGTAATATATAAATAAATACTTATGTTTTTAAAATGATAAATACAAATTTTTTAAAAGGAATTAATTCAAACAACTAAAAGATTTTTGGACAAAATGTATATTGAAGATGCCTAAAAACATAAATGCAAATAATTGTTTTTTTAAGCGGCTTGCTTGGATCCGTCCCTGGCTATATTACGATTACTATTATCATGTTAAAATAATTTTGATGAACTGATAAGGATTCTTTTCTTCACCATTAGATCATCCATTCTTCACCACATGATAAGGGTGGATAAAAAAAATTGGGAACCGAAAAATCAAATCGAACCGGTTGGTTCAGTTTGGTTCGGTTTTATTTTTTAAAAAAATTGATTTGATTTTTTTGGAACAAAAATCGATTGGTCCGGTTCAATTTTTTCCACCCGAAAAAACAGAAAAAAATCGAACCGAAAATAAAAAAATATAATTTAAAATAAAAAAATTAAAAAAATTGAAAAAAATTAAACTAAAAAAAATCGGTTCAGTTTTCTCATTAAAAAAATCGATTTCAATTTTATTTTTTCAAAAAATCAAACCGGACCGTGCCCACCCCTACCACATAAGTAATTTTTAGTTGAGATAAATGACAACAAACCATCCATTAGAGGCATTCAAAAGAGTTTCTTGCCTAATTATTCAGCTTCGCAACAACAAGATATATCTTGCCAATTGAGTAAATTGATAATTAAATTATTTATGTGACCTCGATATTTTCATTTCCAATAAGGAAATTTTACCTCTAAAAAAAAAGAATTTTAATCTCAAATTTCTTTATATATGTGTAATTACTTGTAAGGCACACATCAACATCAAATTTAAATATTTTTTTACCTTTCACAAATTATAAAATATATGAATTAATTAATTTTTTTGACTTTTGAGGGATAAAGAGTCACTTTTAGATAAGGGTGGGTAAAAAATATTGAGAACTAAAAAATTGAATTGAATCGGTTAATTTGATTTGGTTTGGTCCCCTTTTTTTAAAAAAAAATTAATTTAATTTTTTTTAAAAAAAATTGACCAGTCTGATTCGATTTCAATTTAATTTTTTTACCTAAAAAAATTAAAAAAATCGAACCAAAAATATAAAAAAAACATAATTTAAAATTAAAAAAATTAAAAAAACCAAAAAAAATTAATTCAATTTTTTTAATTAAAAAACTAATTTTAATTTTATTTTTTAAAAAAATTAAATTAAATTAATTTAGTTCAATTTTTTAAAAAATTAAACCGAATCAAGCCCACCCTTATTTTTAGAGCATAAGTCAACTCATAAATATAAACTCAGAAATGAGTTCTGGCAAAAATGTCCGGTGCTTGACTTGATGGAGACATCAAGTGCACCCAACATCTTATTAGAGGCGTAGGTGAAGCCCGTGATAGGAAGAATTTGTTTTTGGACTCCCCCCAAAACGAAGACAACAAAAAGACAAGACAATGGTCGCTTGTACCTTAACAATAACAAGAGTTACGTACGTTGTTGTCAAATTTGTAATGATACTAATTTGTTTCGGTGCTCAAACAAGGAAAGAGTTTCCGTGAGCTACGGCGGTGGCATATTTGTAGGAAATTCTCTGGTTTGCATTTCGCAAAGCCAGGAAAAGAGAGAGACAAAACCAACCCACAAAACACTCCTTCTGAACTTCCTCCAAGTGAAAAAAAAAAAAAAACCAATAATGTTTCTAATTCACAAGTCTTAAACAAAAATGCCATTCTCCTCATCCTTCTTCAACCTTATTCATTTCTTCTTCTTTGTGTGCCAGTTCTGGTCCCACCCCCGCTTTGCCCAAGTGGACCCGACCCATATCCTTACGTCATCACCTTTGAAACCAAGATATCTTCCTCTTTATAGCAAACAAGGGTACTTCTTTTTTTAATTGCATTTTCCCCTTAAATCTTTGTATGTCTAAATGTGTACATGTGCATGTGGGGATGCGCTTTTTGTCTTGTTTGTCAATGTATTGCAGAGCAGGGACAGCTTACGTACATTTTTTTTCCCCAAAATTTTCAATCTTTTTCATACTACAAACTTTTCACGGTTATGACTTGCACTTTAAAGTTTTTCAAAAAGATCCCTTTGATTGCGCTGTTTGTATTTCATCCCTCATAAGCTCTTCCCTTTTCAGCTTCTGGGTATCTCTGTATTTGATGCCGTCATTCCAATTTTTGAGAAAGAGAGAAATGGAAATGATGAGCGGTTGAAAAATGTGAGGAGAGCATGAGCAGGTGTAATAATTTGTTTCCCATTTCTTCAAAACTTCTATCATTATTATTATTATTCGCTCTCTCTCTCTTTTTTTAGCTTTTACTTTTGGTTAAAATGGGTGAAAGAACATCCTGTTTAATTTTTGGCCCTCCTCATGAGATTAAGGAAGCGTAGACAATGCTTTCCTTCTTGCTATTCTCTTCACAGAGTAAACCCCCACCTTGTTTACTAACCCTTTTCTCTTTATGGATTTGATGAAGTCCAATTTTGATGTTATTGTACCTGTTAGCATTGCCGTTTGCTTAAACATAATCCAATTTCTATTATCTTTTAATCTTTTAGTATCCTCTAATTGGTGTTTGCTGTGGGTATTTGCTGCATCAGAAAAAAGAAGATCTTCCTTTGTTTCTGCATTATGTATAGTTGCAAACTTACTTGATCAGTAATATTAAGGGGCTCCTTGTGTCCACAACAGTGTGATAACTTTTTGCAACATTTCATTGAATAGAATTTATCGATCAATTTGTACATTGTCATTTGTTGGTCGCTTTTCTGCTTAAACTGGGGTTTCATCAAACAGAGTGTGGTTCATATAAAACATGTTTGTCATGTTAACAAGTATACACTTTTTATATGATGAATTTTTTAAATAGTTCACATTCTCTCTGAAGTTCCCAAGTCATTGCGGGGACAGCTTTGCAACAATTGTGCTCAAAACTAGTAAAGCTTGTTGCCTCTCTATTTGCTTCTTTATTTATTGGCAAGGTGGATTATTTAATTCACAATCCACTGAAAAAAGATCCATGTTCAGTTTTGGCAGTTCAATACATGTCTTAGGCCGCCTTGGTTGTGCAACTACTTGATGCTAAAAGGTGCTTTCATAATTAAACTGCAGGTTGATGAGGATGAGATCTATTGGAGACAGAAGAAGGATGATGAAGAGTTGGAATGGTCACACAATTCCAGTCATGTAATTTCACAGTTAGCTCAATGTTTCAGTGAGTAGAGGTTCCTAATATCTTTCTCTTCACTTTGACTTGATGCATTTTTCTACTTCAATTTTAAAAGTTGTATTACTCTTAATTTTTCATTATATTGTGTATTCTATGGTAACTTCACTGCTTCCTACCTTTCATTGCTAATGCTTTTGGGTTTATCCAAGTATATCAAAATCAGAAGAATTATGTAATTTTGCCTTTTTATCTCTATGACATGAACATCACTGCATTGCTTAACCCTTGAGAATATGACTCGTTATCCCCAGATAACATGGGTCCCTTGCTCTCTTGTTCTTGTGAATTGAGGTGTCTGGAAAGCCACCGGCACGGCACTAGAGGGACAGGTTGTTTGGAATCTAAAGTAAGCTGAAGGGTCTTTAAAGATATTGCTATTTAGAAGTCAGTTAACAACCTCTTTGTCATTAGTAGCACCAATTTGTCATAGCAAGATGTTCATTACATTACCATTATTGTGATCATTTCCTTGATAGTGAGTTTAAGATTAATGAAAAATTGGTGCAAATTATATCATGAGTATTCTTGATGGCATTATAGACAAACTCATACTTTCTTTGTATTGAAGGTTCTGAGCATTTTTATTATCTATTATTCTGTCATACTTTGAAATACTCTAAAGGCTCCAGTCCTTTTGCAGTGTGTAAGAGTTGGGACCAAATTTTAGAATCATAGTAAAATTTGAATGTGAAAGTTAAAGGCTGCTCCAACTACTTTCTTATTTAACTTTTCAAAATCACAATCTAAAGTGACTGAACTGAATTATTACCTTTTAATGCACATCTTAGCTCACTCATTTATTTTTCGTGGCTGTAGCTAGTGCTATGGTTGGACCACGAGCATGGATAGGAGGGCTTTTTAACCGCGCAAGCAACAAACGTAATGAGAAGTTTATTGACTACCCTTTGACTCCTCTTCAGGTAAGAGGAAACTTCATCAAGGGATTTCTTGCATTAAGCAATATGTCAATCTTTCCATACCTTGATGCACACATCCACGAACACACACACAAAGACACAGATAAACCTATCTGTGCACTCTGTGCATATAAGTATAACCATTGATTTTAGCTTTCATTGAATGACATAACAGAGTCAATGTAGTCAAACAAGTTTGGTTGTCTGTCTGATGACAGCACTGTGAAAGAATTAGAGGATTTTTTAGCTCACAATTGTAATAGGAAAATTGTTGCTTTGATGTGTTTTAGTGATTTCATTTGCTCTGAGTTTATGCTCATTTAACTTTTTACCAGGAAGAACGACTTCAAAGACTTCAAGAAAGGTTACAAACTCCTTTTGACGAGAGTCGCCCTGATCATCAAGTACATTCTTCAGTTTTGTGAGATTTAATGTTTTCTTAAATTTTCTTCTACCACTTTTGCTTGGTTTTGACATTTAGTTAACTAAAGATAAGAGTACATCAGTCTTACATAATTTTATGTTTAGAAGATGATCTTTCTCTTGATCCATCAACAAGGCACATGACCTTCACAGGCAAATTTCTCACTCTCTTTGTGGCATGTTGTAGTATTAGTAAGATAAGATACATGATCCAAGGCTCAAAATGGCATAGAGACATTTGATTAGTTCCTGCTCTCAATGCTTAAATCTCATTTGCGGTTGCCACTGATGACTGATACTGCTCATTTGCATAATCTCCTGTCTATCTACATTTGTCTTATTATGCCGTTTCTTTGTTTGATCTTCTTATATGTTTGAGCATTCATCTTGTCATATATTTGCTCATGATTTTTATATGTCAAATAAACATGTGGATTATTTTCTTATTGACAGGAAGCTCTTATAGATTTGTGGCGCATTGCCTTTCCCAATGTTGTCCTGAATGGCTTGGTCTCTGAGCAATGGAAAGAGATGGGTTGGCAAGGGCCTAATCCCTCAACTGACTTTAGGTAATTCTTGCTAAGATAAAGAGATTTTACTCAGACAGTTGGTTGAGAGTCATTGAGGAGCGAGTATGCAAGCATTAAGGTTTTCATTAATCAATTTTTTTAATCATCCTATTTAATGTAAAAATAAAATGAGAATATACTTTTGGAGCTAGTATGAATATGAAAAGGATTGAAATAAGTTCATTATGATACTCCACTTTAGTATTTTGGATGTATTATGATACTGTGTGGATTTGCATTGCTATTGAACTTGAGAAGAGAGCAACTTTGTTTCTGTGGACCTTGAAATTTTGTTTATTTTGGATGTCATGGAAATATATGAGAAGATAGAAAAGGTATGCCATTGTTTTCTTAAGGATCTGATGCTCCGAATTTCTTGAAATACTGATCTAAATTTCTTTTTTTTAGGGGTTGCGGTTTTATTTCTCTTGAAAACTTGCTTTTCTTTGCCAAGAATTATCCGGTATGTCCTCTGTTCTGTTGTTTGGGTTCTGTAAGCAATTACATCATCATTTTCTTTCTCTTGAATTTTTTTGGATACACAAGTCTGTGCAAACAATGAGTTATACTTGGTACTAATTGTATAAAAATTCAAATGAAGGAATCTTTTCATAGGTTGTTGTTCAAGCAAGATGGGACTCGAGCAACTTGGGAATATCCATTTGCAGTTGCTGGCATTAATGTGTCATTTATGTTGATTCAGATGTTGGATTTATTCTCAGGTTTGTATACAAGTTCGCAAGTGTTTGATGCCATGTTCAATTGTTTAGCACTTCAGAATTTGTTAGGGAGAAAACTCACTACTAGAGTGTTTGCTTAATAAGCGAAATTCTGATAATTCTGTGCTATTCTGCAATATTTGATTAATTGTATTACGCATCCCTAACATTCCCTGAGCTTTTGTTTCTTTTCCCCCACCAAACATTTTTAGTGTGATGGAATCATGTTACAATTTGATAGACGATCTTTGTTTCTTTTTTTTCCCTTCAATAATCAAGCTTGTTGAATGTCTCCTTTTCATGCAATTGATTTGTATGTTTAAACACTATGGAACTCTCAAGTTCTGATAGGAGGCTGTCTAAATGCTTTATAGATGTATTCTCATGAACTATTATTATTTCTTTGGGCCTGGTATTGTTTAATTGTTAAAGACAGCAGCAGCCAAAACAGCAAAGATGTTTGGGTTTATTCCCTTCTCTGGCACCCAATGGCTTCATCTAGTTTGAATATAAAGTTCTTTGTTATGTAAGATTAGTTGGGGGCGTAATTGTTAATTGTCCTCTAAATATTTTTTCTCGTCTCTTTCGCAGAAAAACCAAGATGTCTTCCAGGAATCAATTTTGTGAGAATATTAGGAGGTAACAGGATTACTGCTCTACATACTTTATGCTCCAGAATTCCAGGATTTCCTGTTTTCAGTTTCCAATCTTCCAATTTGTCTGCTCATGACTTGTGTAGTAATTTACAGAGAGAGAAGGAAGAATAAATTTCTCTCATTGATAATGAGTTATAGAAAAGATACAACTTAAATAGAAGAAAATAGGGAAAGGCTAACTCTAGAATCCCATACAATCAGGGATTTATTCTTTTCCTGAATTCTAGGATGACTTTCTTAATTTGTTCAAATCACTAACAATCAAATCTTAAATATTCCTAATTTACCAACATTAATTATAGGATATGACTTTCTTAATTTATTTAAATCCTCTAACAATCAAATCCTAAACATTCCCAATTTACCGACAACTTGATTGTTCACAATTGCAGAGGATGAAGCTGCCTTTGATGTACTATACTGTATAGCTTTTGAAATGATGGACGCTCAGTGGCTTGCAATGCATGCTTCGTACATGGAATTTAATGTAATCTCTCTTTCTCTCTCTCTAACTTGGTATAACAAACTTTGACAAAGTTCTAGCTCATGCATTTTCCTTTTCTCTTTCATTTTTGATACTGCAAATACCCTTAAAATATCCTCTAAGTTTCTATTCTTTCCTTTTTATCTGCCTTCAAAGTGACCAGAGAGAGTCTGATGCTTTGTTGATTTCTGCGGAAGTCTTTTCTTGTCCTGAAAGCTTCCATAGGAATTGTTGGCAGAATGGCAGTTATCCATTTATGATGATGTGCTAGTAAATGCTGAGCAATTTTCGCTGCAAAAGAACATAAGAATGAAAAGGAAATCTATTTCCAAAATTGAAAATCAAATTCTATAAATTGTCTTTTAGGTGCTGGTTTAATATAGTGTTGTTGCCTTGGGAATTCTAGAATCTTTCATGCAGGCTTGATCTCTTAAACAGATATAATAATTCTATTCTTCTATACTTGGAAAGTGGTTTCCTTTCCAATTTCAAATTTCCAGGGAGATATAGACAAATAATGTTACACAAACTCTTCTGCAGCAGATTTTAGTGATTGCATAATAACTCCTCATTCAACATCACAGGTGCAGCTTTTCGTCATTTATGTTGAAAATATGAATATAATTAAAACAAAATGCTTTTTCTTGAGTGGTGTTAACCGTCGGGCATAGATTCATTCTTTTTCTTGAATTCCTTTGTTGATTCCTTAAGTTTGTCCCCTTCCTCCCTCCCCCTTTCCCTTTTTTCTTCTCTCCATTCTGACCATTCCACCGACTCTGCTTACCACAAGCGTCTATTCATTTTATTTTAACGTGTTAACCTCATAACTTATTGTCATAATTCTACTGGACCATAGGGAATTCAGATTGCCCATACATGTAAATTAGTTTAACCATTTTCTCTGTGAGGCAATCCCATTACTAATATCATACCATATTCTGCTGTTTTCAGGAGGTTCTAAAAATAACTCAGACACAATTGGAGAGAGAACTTTCTTTGGAAGATGTTAACCGAATACAAGATTTACCAGCATACAATCTGTTGTACCAGTAGCGTTTGTTTATCAACTTTTGTTTGTGAAAAGTGACCTTCAAAAGTTTTGCAGCCAATCTGAATTGTCAAGATAATGACCTGAGTGGCTGGTTTGAACACCATTAAGCACTACACTGGCACGCCATTTTTCGGAGGCTACATCTAATATTTGTACAGTACAACGAGACCCTGCACAAGATAAGGGTTTTTAGAATGTATTAATAAACTAAATCATCGGATTACATAGACTCAATGATGTTAATCAATCATTAATAGCGTTAGGTCTCAGAGGTCACTGGCTGTCTAGCATCAATGCTCAAGCGAAAACACATCAAGTAATGGTTCCCCATTGGTGGGTGCATGCTCCACTTAGTGGTCTCTTTTTAACAGCATGCTTTGGTTAGTGATAAGTGGGGTTTTACTCTTTTTTACTTTTAAGTCAAATTTCTTATAATGTTGCAATGGAGACTTTAGTGAGTATGATGCCGGATGCAAACTGATCTCCTGATATGGAATTTGCGTTTGATTTTCATCGGAGTTTGCTATTTCTCTTGGTAGCTAGAAAATTTTCAGGCAGTTCTTTCATAGTAGTGTTCAATGTTCTAATAAAAATAATTATTATTTTTAGTGGTTAATTTATTTGATAAATATCAATTTTTAAAACACTTTAAAATTTAAATATAGTTAAATAATTTTTCTTTTTTTTTATTAAAGAATATCTTAATTTAATATTATTAAGTATATCCAATAAAGAAAAATAATGAATGTGTTTAAAAAAACATTTAAATCTTGAAATTATCTGATAAAAGTCTAACTTAAAATTAAAAAATAAAAATTAACTATGTTAAAAAATTGGCGAATGTACATTTAATTTCTAACCACGAAAAGTCTATTTTATCCTTTATGTTTTCATTAAGCTAAGAATATCATAGACTTGTAAATTAATGATGGCTGTATCTTTAGTTTGCAAATGCCCAAAAACAAAGAGTTTATTATTATTATTTTGAATTTTACATTTTAACAAGGGAGAATGGGTTTCTTTGTTATGCAAAAGTGAGCTTCAAAATTTTCTACCAAACGAATATTTTTTACCCATTCTCAAAATTAAGAAAATGATAAAATGTATAGGTAAAAAAAAAAAATTAATAAAGAAAATGATAAAATTATGTAGTGAGGTAGTGTGTAAATTTTTTTTTTTTTGGAATGAAGTAAGGTAGTGTGTAGAGATTTGAGTGTAAGAGAAAAATATTGAGTGTATTTTATAATAATTGTCACATAATATTATTTATTAAGAAAGTTTCTCAATTTTAAAAAAACACTAATTTAATTCCTGTCGTCAAAACGATTCTATTAAAATTATACTTTTTGAATACTTTTATAATAATACCTTTTAATGTGATATTTAACAAATGTAATAATTAAAAAAAATTTAAAAAAATTAAATTTTCATTTTCATTTCTCTAGTCCTTAATTTTGATTCAAGCTGCCGAGTAGAAAGATTCGTTTGTTGGTTCAATACCTTCATATCTTGTAACTTTTTGATTCAAACTGTGATCGAAAATGAAGTATATGTTGTTTTATTACTCGCTGTAATGGAATTTCCTCACGCTGTAGATGTTTGATTACATGTAAAAGTTCTCACACTTGCTGTTGTTGGAATTATGCCATTCTTAATGCAGTGAAATAAAAAATAATAATTTTTAAAATTTTTATGTTTATCAAATAAAACTCTTATAAATACATAGATTTGATATTTTAAATTTACACTTAATTTTTTTTTATTAAAAGATTTCAAATTAATCCTCTAATATTATAAGAAATAAAAGGGTGAAATTTTAATTTTCAATAAAAAAAATTCTGTATTGTTCGATCCCATAACAAGCCATTAATCACAAAATTAAAAATGGCTTGTTATGGGATCGAACCCATGCTCTCTCTCTCAAATGAAAACTTTAAGTTGAACTTCAGACCAACTTAACTACCTTTGCATTTGGTTAATGAGTTTAGATTTATTTATTTATATAATTTAGTTTAATTTATTTGCCAAATATTTGAGAAGTGTAGCATTACTTAATACATCAATTTGAGATAAATTTAATTTTTAGATATTAATTGAGAAGTGTAGCATTACTTGACATATCAATTTGAGATTAAATTTTTTTTTATATTATTTAAAAAGTATAGCATTATTTAACACATCAATTTGAGATTAAAATATTTTTTTGGATATTATTTGAGAAACGTAGCATTACTTAACATATCAAATTGAGATTAAAAAAATAGATATTATTTTAGAAGTGTAGTATTTTTTGACACATCAATTTGAGATAAGTTATTTTTGGATATTATTTAAAAAGTGTAGTATTACTTGACACATCAATTTGAGATAAAAATAAATTTTGAATATTATTTAAGAAATGTAGTAACATTGCTTGACACATTAATTTGAGATAAAAATAATTTTTGAATATTATTTAAGAAACGTAGTAGTATTACATGACATATCAATTTGAGATAATTATTTTTAGATATTATTTGAGAAGTGTAGCATTACTTGACACATCAATTTGAGATAAATTTTTTTTAATATTATTTGATAAGTAGCATTACTTGACACATCAATTTAAAATAAAAAAATAGATATTATTTAAAAAGTGTAATATTACTAAACACATCAATTTAAGATAAATATTTTTAATATTATTAGAGAAGTGTAACATTACTTCACATATATACAGAAGCATCATTTTTTTATATTTATTTAAAAATTATTTACTAATTTATTTTAATTAAAAATAAATGCAATTTGCCAACATAAAGAGTCGAGTCATGCCTTCAAAATCAATACAAAGAGATATACCAAAGAAGAAATAAATATGATTACCAACAAAAAAAGGGAATTGAACCAAGCACCTCACCTAAATAACCCAACGCCTTATACCACTTAACCATCTCTTTATTTTTGAGATAAAAATGTTAAATACATTTTATTTACAGAAAAAATACTAAAGCTTTTTAAAATTCTAGATTTGATTTTTGGTTCGTCTAATTTAGACAGAACCAAATCAAAAATTGATTTGAACCGATCAATTCTGTCAAAACAGAACCGATCAATTTTTATTATAAAATTGAACTGAACCGAATTATTTAGTTCAATTCACCGGTTAACCGAACCGATGCCTAGTTCTAATTTTACTTAGAAAACTTAGAACAGTCCATTGATATAATTACTTTATACAACTCAGTTCTATATAGATAGTTCATAATTAGAGCCAAGTTAAATTACCGTTTACTCTTCTAATTACTTCTTTATCTTTTAGTACAATTAATTCACCATTGAACAAGTAATTTGTAATCCAGTTACAAATTGAGCACTCTAATAATTCAATTCCAGAATTAATACTTAAGAGAACTTTTTTTTTCAAACTTCAATTAGAAAAGAATAAATTTCATATCTGTAGATCACATTTTCAGCTGCTTATCTCACTATATTATCGAAATATAAGTTTTAAGCCTGTTAATAGATAAACAATAATGAGTATTTCAAATGACACAGTAATACAAATTGAAGTTTATGATTACTCATAATTAAGATTGATCTGTATATGATCATCAATTGATATTATTTGAATCTTACAATGGTATTTATCTAAAAATTCAAACTATGCCTAGTCCAGTTCTCCACCATAATGTAACTACATTAATGATTCGAAAAAATCATTATATTCCTAATGTTTGTCGACACTAGTAATATTTAATTAAAGATTCAAAACTTTAATTAATTTTTATGGACTTTTTTATTTATTATCCATAATTTTAATCCTCTTGTATATAATAATTATATACTAAGACTATGGTCACATAAATAAACTCGAAATTTTTTTATGCTTACGATATAACATTATGTATACTTTCAAGTATAAAATTTCAATTATATTTATTTCATAAAGTTAGTATAATTACGCACTTTTAGCGCACTATCCTTAATAGCTGCATTGAAGTAACCAAAGTAATTGAAGATATCATTTATTTTTTCTATGAATACAGAACAAGAACAAATCTTTCTAAAAAATTAATTGTTGAAATTTGGTGATTCAAAATCATATATGAGCATGATTTTGAGTTGAAAACCAAGAAGGAATTGACATATGGTGAAGGAAAAATTGGATGAATAAGCAAGGGACAAAAATAAAAAGCTGGAAGCAAGGTATTATTCATGCGAGCACTGTTTATGCCGAGGTATTATTCATGTCGAGGTATCACGAGGCAACTTTTGATTGTTTTCTGTTTTGGCTCAATTCAACTTATTTGAGTGAATTTTGAACTTTCCTTATGGGTGGACTTTTATTCCAACTAGAAATAAGATTTCTAGAGACTTTGTAAGCACTATATAAATATTTGTAATCCCTTATAATTGATTAAGCATCAAAGTATCAACGATGTAGACATAAAAGAGAATAAAGAGTTTAGGCGGCTTTTGAGTGCGCTAAGATGGTGCAATTAGATCACTTGAGTATTGTACAAAAAAGTAATGATAGATCTTTTGAAAAAAGTTCTGGTTATTCATTGTATTCCTTAATTAAACGTCTTATTATTAGATCTAAGTAATTTGGGAGATATATAGAGATCTAAAAGATCTGAGTAATTTAAGAGATACTTAGTGATCTTATAAGTTCTTTGTAAATTATTAATGAAAGAAGCTGGATCATGGATCCGCCGTAGATGTAGGTGTTTATTACTAAACCACATATATCTTATGTATTGTGATTTATTTTCTTTATCATTATTTTATTGTTCTTTTATGTTATTGGTTTTTTGTGAGTGAAGTCTTCTGCATGCGCATATGATTTATTTAGAGTACATGCCAAAGAAATCCTATTAAATTAGTATTGATGCAATGGCTAATCGCTATAAATAATTAATGCTAAGGCTAATATCTGCATCACTAGCTCTATGAACAAATTTAAAAAACATTATCTTGTAAATAAAAAAGAAAATTACGAAAAGATGCCCACAATTTTCAATGCATGGAGTGGTATGAAGTCGAAAGGTATTTTTTCATGGTGTTTGTTTTTTTTTTCTATAAACAAATTCCCAATCTCTAACGAGAAATTGTTTCCCTCACCGGGCGCCATGACACCCACTCCTTGGAGCCGCAGCACTGAATGTCCCACGCCCAGCGCTGCGGTGTTGGACATGGTGCTACGGCGCCCACTCTCTGTCTGGGGCTCTATGATGCCCACTCCTTGACACCGTAGAGCCTACTCTTTAACACCGTGGCGCCCACGTCTGGGCACTGTTTCCTCCTTTCATGTCCATCTTCAATCCTCGTGTACCCAATATACTTAACTTGCTCTCCAAATTATTTCTTAATGATTTTTAATCAAGTCTTTCACAAATCCCCTTCTTGATTCAAAATCATCCATAAAAAGCCTTTTAATCGTTCATATCCGCATCTTTAGTCACCCACACAAAGTAGTGACTCTGGTTAAGTCCTTACATAGGACGAATTTTACCGAAGATAGTGGCATCTTGAAGTCTATTACTGAGGAGAGACTTCTATTAATCAAGTAAGCTACAATCATCATAGTTTATCCCAGAAAGCTTTAGACATCTTTGTATTGGTAAGCATGCATCTAACTCTTTCAAGTAGGGTTCTATTCATTCTCTCAGCTACGTCATTCTGTTGTGGTGCTGATCTCACTATTCTATACCTTCCAATCCTATGCTTGGCACAAAACTTATCAAACTCTCTATTGCAACACTCGAGGCCATTGTTAGTTCTTAGCCTTTTAATTCTTCAGTTTATTTCTCAATCAAAGCTTTCCAAGTCTTGAACGTATCAAACATTTAATCCTTACTTTTCAACACATAAACCCACAACTTCTTTGAATAGTCATCAATCAAATTGAGAAAATACCTAACACCTCCACGAGTAGTTGTCTAAGCTGGTCTCCAAAGATTTGAGTGTATGTAGTTAAGAGTCCCCTTAATTTTGTGCTCGTCGGTACTAAATCTTACTTTATGTGCTTTTCCAAGCATACAATGTTCACAAACCTTTAATGGCTAGAACCTATCCTCACCAAACGCCTTTTAACTAAATAAAAATTTCAAGTTTCTCTCACCTAGGTGTGCTAGTCTAAGATGTCATAACTTAGTTTACATATCCTCATCATTTACAAAGAATAATGCAGAACCACTTACAACTTCTCCCTTTAGCACATAAACACATTTGTACTTCTCTCATCTCATTACCACCATGAAACTCTTTAATACTCTCAAAACTCTTTTGTTAATCCTGATGGAACACCCATTATGGTCTAAAGTCCATAGTGAGATAAAGTTTCTCTTGAGGTTAAGAACATACCTAACTTCTGTCAACTCTCTCACTGGCCCATCATGCAATCTAAGTTTAATACTACTAATTCTCATCATCTGACAAGCAATGTAATTATCATTAACACCTCATCATCACTAATGGGCTGAAAATTTATAAACCAAGATTTACGTGGGCATATGTGAAAAGTACAACCAGAATCAAGAACTTATTGTTCAGTACTCTTACCATTAGTTGCGACTAGAGTCTCTATATTGTCGTAGCTATCATCATAGGCAAACGTAGCATATGTTATCTTCTTGTCTTGTGCCTTCTTCTCCGGACAATTCTTTATGAAGTGTCCATTTTTCTTGCCGTAATAACACTTCCTAGTGGACTTCGATCTTGAGCCCCTTTTCTTCCTATCTCTATATAAGGACATTCTTCTTACAGATAAACTTTCTGCATTACCCTCAATTTGATTTCCTAATAGTTTTGAGTTTAAGGATGATTTTACATCGCTCATCGTTAAACTCTCTCTGCAATAGAGTAACGTATTAATAAAGATCTTATAACTCTTGAGAAGTGAACTCAGCAGGATGATTGCCTTATCTTCATTTTCTATCTTAATGTTGATAGATTCAAGATCAAGAATGATCTTGTTAAAGGCATCTATATGATCTTTCATCGGCGTCCTTTCTGACATGGACAACTGATACAGCTTCTTCTTTATATGTAATCTGTTGGCCAACGACTTTTGCATATAAAGAGAGTCAAGCTTTTTCCAAAGACCAATCGCTATTGTCTCACCTGCTACTTCCCTTAGTACTTCATCGCTCAATGACAGAACAATTATACTGTGAACTCTTTCCTGAATGTCCATTCTTTCTGCTTCAGCCTTAGATGACTCTGGCATTTTTTTTTCTTTACTAGATGGAGCTGCAGTCTCCTCTAATGCCAAGCCTAACCATTGGCTCACCAACAACACCTTAACTTTCATTTTTCACAGATTGAAGTCATTAGTTCTGTTGAATTTCTCTACCTTAATTTTGGTGTGGCCATGTTGCTTAAAACTAAGCTCTGATATCATTTTGTTGAAACAAGAAACAAATACCCTAAGTAATATAATGCAGAAACAAGCAATTAAGAAAATTAAGAGAAAGAAAGGTAGGAGAAAGTATACACAAAATTTAAATGGTTCGGTAACTTGCCTACGTTCACTGCGGATCCAGATCATACTCTTTATTATTGAATCACAAGGCACTTACAAAGTATGTCTTCTACAAGAAAGAACTCATAAATAATTTACTCTCTATTGTAAACTAAGGGTTTCTCTCACTAAGAATTACAAAGAATGCTATGATCACAAAGATATATTTATAAGCTAATAAAGGGCTTTTTATAGGCTTTAGGACGACCTAGGTCAATTCTAACATGTGAGAGTCATTTTAGAGAGACTTGAAACAAGTAGGAGACAAAAAAAACTAAAATAAAATGGGATACTATTTCTCGTACCGAAAACCGCATCACCCACTCTCTGTTTGGGGAGCTGCGGCGCCCATGCCTAGTGTCACGGACTGTTTTCGAGACCGTGCGGCCTTAGACGCGTTGCGTGCTAAGCAGCCTAGAAAACCACACAAAGAGAAGAGAAAAGAAGCACACCAAGTGTTTGCACGAATGCTCTCTATATTGCTGAAGAGAAAACAAGCTATGAGATGAAAAATACAAGTGAGGGTCTCCCCTTTTTATAGTTGCAGCCCTATATAATCAATGGCTGAGATCTATTTGATCTAACGGTGTATATACTAGATGGGATAATATTCCTTAGAATATTCCTAGATGCTCTCCTACCTATTATGGAAGTCTAACTAGGGTTAACTTCCTTAATAAGTTGCGGGCCAAGCCCGGTTCTCCATCCTAACCAGCGGGCCTTCTAGAAGCTCCAGTCCACGTAGTGCTCCATGGTCCAAGAGGCCTCCAGCAGGCCTAGTCGCGCACCAAGTGCTCGAGGAAATGCTTGAGAGCACTTGGGGCGTGACACTAGGCATCGCTTCCTCTTTTTGTTTTTCTTTTGTGTCCATCTTCGATCCTCTTATACCCAACATACTTGGCTTGCTCTCCAAATAATTTTTTAATGAGTTTTAATTAACTGTCTCACATACTTCATACCTCTCATATATATAAAAATCTCTTTTTGATATTTAGAATCAGATTAGGATTAGAAAATTAGAGTTTGATTAGGATTTGAGCTAGTAGAAGGATTGTAAGACCCATGGGCTCCCTAACTCCAACTTAAAAGGCCTAGTCCTAATCATATCATGATACACTAGTTTTTTTAAGTTAATCCCAAACTATTCCACTAAAAGTCAAAGGCTGTACTCTAGTAACATATGTTATTAAGTAAAAGTTTATTTAATTAAAAGTCCATTTAATTAAACTTAGCTTGGTCTTTAGTTCAATAATAACTACTTAATTGACTATTTAACTGATGTCCATAATTAAAACTAAGCCATAAAAAATGTCTTGACTATTTAATTATTTATTTACCCTCTAAGACACTAAATACTTTAATGATCACTTTTAATATGTCTATATTTGTAAATAAATTTACAAATAATATTATTATTCAATAAATAATTTATTGAATAATCTGCGACCATAGATTTTAATGATTTAGTACTGCAAACAACTTAGGTGGACATTATTTAATAGATTTCATCTTACATATATATGTTCTCACAACCAATGAAATTATATCTCCAAGTTATCGAAATTTTGACCGTTTATATGAATCTCACTCTGTGATAACTCAAAAGATATAATACATGAATGTAAATTCATTACATGCTCAGGCTTAAAATTAATTAAGCTTATTAAAACTTTTGCAAATTAAAATCTACGGCATTTAGTTAATCAGATCCAAATTTACAATAGTCCCATTCAATGTAATATATACACTAATTTTTTTACTCGAAGTCTCTACTTCGATGATCAAGACAAATCATTCACTATAAGAAATAGAAAAATTATAACTTTACATAATAAAATATTTTTTTTTATTAATAGCTATAAACTAAATTTAATTTATAAAAAACTTGTGATCTATACCATCTAAATTAACATCATATGTCTAATATATAGATCCCCTATTATATAAATACGAGCTCATCAATGTATTTTTAATTATGTATATAAATAAATTTTTATTAATTAAATAAAATATTATTTCATATGCTTTAAAGGCATAAATAATATTATATGTTTAATAATATGAATCTTACTAAATAATTTTTTTAAACCAAATTATAAAAGCTTATAAATTTAAATCTATGATCGACTTATTAAGGTAATCTATTTTAAACTGTACTGCTCTTTAAAACAATTTGGCCTTAAAACTTGGTTGAACTTTCATAAATGTCACCTAATTTTTTCCGAACAACTTTTGAATTCACTGAAATTTTCTTTTCTGTTTCGACTATCACAATATAATAAATGATTAACCTTATGTTTTTCTCGACGATCCCGATTCCCTAACCTATAGATCTACTACACACTGATTTTCACGTAAGTGGAATAAGAATTAAGGTTGATATAGCTCTCTCTACGCGTTACATTCTGACGCCGTGGTAGGCTAGGAAGAGAATTTAAAGGATCAAACATATATAGCTTGGCCCAACCCAATACGCATTTAATTTACCTTAACATTTTGTATGGAGTACAGCTAATTAAGTTCAGCTTTCTGGAACTTCTTCTCCAAGTCTTTATAAACTCGTTATTCATCCCTCTAAATTTGATTCTATCCCATTCTACAAAGACAAAGGTATAATTATCATAAGAGAGAGTTTGAATTATGGGGACAGTGGAAACTCAGCGGGCGGCTCTAGGAGACGACCATGCAGAGATATGTACACAAATATATAGTTTTGTAAACTCTATGGCACTAAAATGTGCTGTTGATCTCCGCATAGCCGACATTATACGTTCTCACGGTGGACCGATGACCTTGTCCGAGATAGCTTCGTGCATAGATTCACCATTAATCCCTGTTATCTCCAGCCTTGGTCGCATCATGAGATTGCTTGTTCGTAATAAAATCTTCACTGCACATCACTCATCATCCGGTGAAGAAATCCGATATGGGCTAAACAACTTGTCTAAATGGCTTTTACGCGACTCTGACACGAGTCTTGCTCCTCTCTTATTAATGGAGCTCTACCCCACAACTTGGGCTCCTTGGCATAGGCTTAGTCAATGTGTAAAAGAAGGTGGTATTGCTTTTTACAAAGTTTATGGTTGCGATGTTTGGGACTTTGCATCACAAAATCCTGAGTTCAACAAGATATTCAATGATGGCATGGCTTGTACGGCCAAGATCCTTGCCGGGATGATTTTAGCAGGATACGAAGATGGCTTTCATGGCATCAAATCATTAGTGGACGTGGGAGGTGGGACTGGAGGGATGATAGCTGAGATTGTAAAATCATATCCACACATCAAAGGTATCAACTTTGATTTGCCACATGTCATCGCTACAGCACCTATGCATGAAGGAGTCTCACATGTTGGTGGTAACATGTTTCAAGCCATTCCCAATGCGGATGCAATTCTGATGAAGGTGAGAATCCAATACTCTATCGTCAATGTATATGCTTTTGGTGGTGTAGTAATTGAAGTTACTAGACTAATTTTCTCTTTATCAAAATGGCAATGTACTTCCAATAATCCGAAAATGTTGTTTTGGTTGCAATTGATGAATGGTAAGTTGGGTAAATTTATTTTATATATTATTTTAATTATATTCTATATTATATGTCATCTTATATAAAAGATATAGAATATATAAATAAAATATATGTAAGAAAATAAAGAGTAAACAAAGATAAAATATAGTCTTAAGTATAAAGAAGCATGTTAGAGAATAATATTTTAAAATTAATTAGTTCTCTACTCACGGGTAGTGACAAATTTATATGGCGTTAAAATTTAATTTTATACTCACAACTATTTTTTTAATGAGAACAATTATTAGAAGATCATATCAATTCTCTCTTATCATAGTTGATTTAAAATACAATATAAAAAAATATATCTTATCATAGTTGATTTAAAATACAATATAAAAAAATATATTTTTTTATAAAAATTTATAATTAAAAGGTATAAACATAGAACATTTTCATATTTTTCTTTTTTCTTCTTTACTTTTACACACTCCATTTCTATTGAAAGATTAGCACAATTTATATAATAGTAGTAGTAAGACTTAAAGTATTCAAACTAATATTAATTTAATATTTTTATAATTTAAAATATTTTATAACTAAAAATTAATGTGTAATTAATGTTTTAAATTTGTAACTCTTAGAATTAATTTTATTAATAATGAATTTGAATTTTAAAATTATAACTTTAAGAGTTCTATTATTTATATTAAATTTTGTAACTCTTCAACTATTTTAATAAATATAAAATTCTTAAATAATAATAAATATAAATATTATAACTCTGACATATTTAACTTAAATTTAATGACTAATTTAAAATATAATTATTGATATGTAATAAAGATAATTTAATACAAGTAACTTACCATACACAATTTATATATTTTAAAATATGTAATTTATGAAATAATAAAAGTTTTTAAAAACTTTTGTGCAGACATGGTAGAATTATAAAACTTTCTAAATTTGATTTCCAATGTGATTCAAATTAACTTAACTGTAACCATTTATGCAGTCAATATTGCATGACTGGAACGATGAAGGTTGTGTGAAGATTTTGAAAAATTGTCGGCAAGCATTAATATCAAAGAATAGTGGAAAGGTCATTATTGTTGACACTGTTCTAGAGCCTGAAGGAAATAGTGGCTCAAACGATGACTTGGGCATGGTAATTGATGTAGTCATGATGACTCACACGGGTGGAAAAGAAAGGACTGAGCTTGAATGGAAGAAAACATTGGAGAAAGCAGGGTTCCCTCGCTACAAAATCATAAACATTCCAACTTTTTCTTCCATTATTGAGGCCTATCCACAGTGACCTGACATCTACAACACAAGTATCAGTGAAGTCTTTTGCGGTATTAAATCAGTGTTAATTCTAATTATATATGTTGCTCCTGAATCGGAACGCAAATTAATTACTATTGCTAATAAGCAGTATTACTGAAGAGCGTTTTGTACTTTTTTACATATTGAATAAAAAATAATTCTATACATGCATTAATACAACAACAACTCTCTCTCTCTCTCTCTTGTTTTTTTTTTTTAAATAATACAATAATATAGTGCTAACAAACAATAATATAGTGTTTCACATTTGATTGGAAAAAAAAAATATTAAAATTAAGGTAAATTAATTTCAAAATTAGAAAAAACTCTTGAGCAAAATACAAGTCTGGATGGTTGAGTAGGTAAATTAATTTTAAAATTAAGTATTTCATTGTGGTTATGATATTTTCAAATAAGAATATTAAAATTGTTGTCTTACCCATAATTAGTCTATTCTAAAATAAATGGTTATCGCCATCTCCTCCATTATCGATCCCATTCCTCGACTTTAGTTCACACATTATTTGAGACGAAGAGGCGGTGGATCAAAGGACGAAGAGGCAGTGGATCGAAGGACCATTCGCGTGGTTCTCCACCTTGGTTCACGACGACGACGGTTGGGTTTGAACGGCCGGAAACATCTGATTTGAATGGTGGCGGATCGGAAGTGAAATATGGTGGTGGAGCGGCGGTGATGGGCGGGATCAGATGAATTTATTTGCTCTTGAATGGCAGATTCTAGGCTTTTAATTGCTATTAAACTTCTGATGGAAGAAAGAATTTTTAATTACTGATTTGGATTTGATGCGTTGTAAATTGCAGAACACGGGCACTAGTCTGCATTTGATGGGTTGGGTGTAGTTTAATTTTTTTTTTTTATAGAGTTTTATTTTTGGTTTGGTGATGGAAGAAATAATTTTCATTTTGTTTTATTCTATGAGAAGGTTCGTGCAGTTCTAAAGGTTAACGATGGAAAAGGAGGTTTGGTGATTTTCTAATTAAAATTATGTTTCTCTTTTTTTTCTTAATAATTTATTTTGCTTAATAACAAAAAATAAACAATGAATTTTATGATGATTTAGGAGAGTGATATTTATTAAATATTAAACATTTATTCACATATAAATATAATAATTTAAAAAATAAAACATTAATTTTTTATTACTTAAAAGTCAATTCCTTTTATGGGAAACGGTGATTTCCCATTGCTTTTTAAGAATAAAATAATTATTTTATTACTTTTTTAAAAATTAAAAGGGTAATTTAAAATTTTCATATTATTTAATATAAATATTTTAACTTCTACCGAATATTTTTTAATAACAAAGCATTATTGTTTATTTTACAAACTAATAAGTATTATTGATATTAAGCTTTGCTTTAAAGATATTTAAGATAGTATCCCAAATATTTGTGACGTATGTTTTTCTTTTAAAGTAGTAATTTTTAATAAAAGTAAAAATATATAATAAATAATTTAATTAAATTAATTAATTTTACTTTATATTATAGAAAAAAAGTATTTTACTCTATTCGTAGTATAAATAATTTTTTTACTTAATAAAAGACAATATATATATATATACACACTTTTATTGTGGTCTAAAATTAGTTATAATCTTAAATTAATTAAGAATTTGCTGAAGGAGGGATTGGACCAAATTAGATTTATTTATGCCAAGAGGTGGACTTGGACATTTTTGTTGTGGTCCAAAATTGCTTATAGCGCTAAACATTAAGAATTATTGGGTTGATTAATGCCAAAAGGTGGATTTGAACTAATTAGTGAGTTAGTTGAGGATGAAGTGCTAATTTGGGAGTTGTTTAGCACAAGCAAGGATGATGTTAAGCTGTTTAGATATGTAGAGAATAGAAAACACTTGATTAAAGGTAAGCACCAACGAGATGGCCAAGGATGGCTTTTTAAGACTTAAGTAAGATGGTGGTCAATGTGGTCAAGGTTTATCCTAAAGTTTTTGCCTTAGAGATAGTTAGGGAAGAAGGAGAAAGTTATTTTCTTACTCATCTAGTGTATTGAGTAACTGGCCTTGTGTTAAAAAATTTAAGAATATACTCTGAGAGTTACAAAGAAAGATGGTTTAGAGAATGCTCCTTGAGATGACATGTGGAGATAGACAGCTGGATGATCTTTATTTTATTAGGGCATTTTGAAGAAATGTTAAAATCCTGGGCTGCTTGGCAATTAAGCTCCTTAGTATTTAGAGTACAAGTGTTCCTCTGATTAGGTAGTTTGTGAGGTAGTCAAATTGGTGGATAAGCAGACAACACCTTGCTCCTCAATGTTGATGTTTTGAGCCTCAACTGGTGTAAGCATATTAACATGGCGATGCAACAGTGGCCCCCGAGATTACATCCTATTTTTAGACCTTATCCTCTTAGTTGTCCAATAGTAAGGCTTATTTGGTGAGCGTTAATGAGGCTCAGTGATGACATGAAAGTCAACATGGCTTTACTTACGAGTTCTTTAATCGTTGGGTTTGATAGTAATGTGAAAATCGTCCTAGCCCTGTTGGCATATTCCCTGGCTATAAAGCTCAATGGTGATGTGGATCCCTAAGTGGCCCATACCCAATATACCCTACAACTTAGATGTGAGATGCTGATGGAATCAGGCCCTTATTGAGTTTAGTGACATAGTTCTTATTTAAGCTAAGCTGCCTTCTAGAGGTGTGGGCTTGAATGGCCAAGTGGCTGCTTGAAAACGGCTCATATGTTACCACAATTACCCTATAACAACAACCCTTCTAGTTATTAAAGTTGAGTTAAATAGATAGTAGAAACTCCATTACCTAACATGTAGCACACTTTATTTCCCAATCAATCCCTATGACTCATTCTCATTTTTTTTCTTTTTTTTTTTTTCATTTTTGGTGGTAAAATTCTTGCCTTTTTTTAATTTTTCAAAGGTGTTTGACCAAATTGTTTCCGCCATCACGTGAGGTAAGCGAAGGCAGTTGCATCATTTTAGCATCTCCTTACTAATTTAGTATGCTCCTAACATGTGTGGTCACGTTTTTAAGCCATACACACTATCCTACTTAGCATTCAACATGTGGTAGCTCCTACCCCCTAAAGGTACGATCAAATTGAACATTGTGGGTTGGTTCACTCTTTATTTCTTGTTAGTTGTTTTACTTTGCCCATCATGATCACTATTTACATTTTTAAAGGAAAAAGAGACTCAGACACCCTTGTTTCGTCCTTCACCTTTATCTCTTTAAGACCTTTCTTTGTCTTAGATTATACTTTCCACTAAACATCGGTGATTATCAAGTAAGGACAGTCTCCTAGCTCAACCTTCTTGCCTTACTAACTTACTCAGTTAACATTTAATTGGTGTTATTTCCATCTCAGTGTCTCACCAATCAGTTTCTCGAACTTGCCACAATCAATCTCTTGTTAGTCGCTGCAATAAGAATATTTGAGAGGTAAGAGTTATTTTTCCCTTTTTTGTGGTATGATAAAGGTTAAGTAGGTTTAAACTTTTCATCTTTTAATTTTAATATTTGTTCGTTTAATTGAGATTATTTGGCTATCTATGTAATTTATTGTTGATTTATAGGTTTTCAAACATTTGGCCCAAAGATATTGGCAATTGGACAAAAATAAAGAAGAAATCAAGAAAAAAAAGCCAACACCGTGACATTCTATATCAAAGTTACAGTGCTCAAGTCAAAGACCCTAGCAGTACGACGCTTAGCAGTCAAGGCCATGATGCTTGATCGAAGCCCAGAAGAATGCATTTTCGATCTTAATACTTTGGCATTAAAGTTAGAGTCTAGCACCATAATGCCCAAAAGCCAATGCTGTAGCGCCAGTGTGATAAAAAAGAAATTCTAATCAGTTTGGAATTGAAGTTGCTTTACTTTGAAGCCACAAAAATTTATAAAAAGGAGCCTTTTGGAGCCAAAAAGAGAGACAAAAAGGGAGAGCACCAAAGAGAACAAGTTTTAGGGAATTTAGATCATTATTTGAAGATTAAATAAGGGTTTAACTGTAAGTTGAAGAGAGGAAATGCTGAATTAAGACACTGAGTCGTGTTTTCTTCTTCCTTTACTTTTATCTTTTGTTTTTCTTCATTATGTTTATCAATTTATGTTATAAAACTCTAGGTTTCATTATGAGCTAAATTTTATATATAGGGTTACAATTTTGAACTTGATATGTGATTGAATTCAAATTCTTTTCTTATGAACTTATTTAATTATTCTACGCTTAATGTTTTCTAATTATTTGAGTACTAATTAGATTATTGTGGAAACCTTAATGAACTTGACGAAGGAATTTAAGTGTTCACCTTGAATAATTTGATATATAATCATAGTGTAATAGTTATAAGTTCATATAGGATAGATATATACCCATATACATATATAGTATTAATAGATCAGTTATTAATGAATCTTATTTTTATTTAATTACCATAGACATATAGATAATTGATAGGGTAAGACATAGTCACTAAACCATCGATAGAAGGTTGTGATGATAATAAGAATTTAGCCAACAATTTATATTGAGAGATTAACTTAAGAAAAGATTAATTGGTTCAAGTAACATTTCGAGAGATAGTTATAATCCTAGGTTTTATATATTATTAGGGATTATACTTTATTATCCTTAGTCTTTTTTATTTTGTTACTTTTCTGTTATTTAGTTTAGATTACTACCTTTTGATTTTCATTCATCTGAATAAAAGCAAGAAGACGCAATTTTAGTACTTAGCATAACAATAACAACAATTCTTTGTGGGAACATAACAAGTTTTTAGCACAATTTCTATGGAATTAATTTATTGTTCTTATTAATGCTAGTACTAATATATCTTACTTTTACTTTAGACTTTTTATTTGTTTTATAGTTACTTTTCTACTTTTTTCTGCTCAATTGCTTTTTAAAATTTTTTGTTTTTCCTTTCAGGTTACCTTTCAACTAGATATTATTGCCAATCAATTTTAGTTTTAACAACAAGATGCAGAGCATAGATTCTTGAGGGATTATGCAATCTTAATGATTAATGTCATTCATACCAACATATGCTGGCTAACAATAACTGCCAACTATTTTGAAATCTAGCCAGAGACAATCTAGATGTTAAAAGACTCAGTATAATTTAGTGGACTTATAAGTGATGATCTGATTGAACATATAATAAATTTTTTAGATATTTGCAATTTGTTCAAATATAATAGAGTCTCAAATAATGTAATACAACTGTGACTATTTCCTTTTTCACTTCGAGACAAGACGAAGAGTTTGTTGATGTCCTTACTATCAGAATCAAATGAAACATGGGATAACTTGGCCCAAACATTGTTTTGTCAAAATTATTTCCACCAGCCAAGACAGTAAGGATAAAGAATGACATCACTTATTTTATCCAGTATGATGGAGAGTCCTTATACAAAGCATGGAAGCTGTACAAAGATATACTGAGAAGATATCCAAATCTTAGAGTTCTAAAGTGTTTAATCGTGCAAACCTTCTACTAAATGTAGGTAAAAAAATTAAAAACTGAATAAATCGGTTCAAATCAAACCAAACTAGTAGGTTTGGTTTGATTTTCAAAATGGAAAAAAGCTGATGGTTATGTAAAACTAAAAAAATAAAAAAAAAGGTCAGTTTTGGTTTAGTTTCATTGAAAACTGAAACCAAACCGAAAAAAATAGTTTTTTTAATTATTTATATTTTAAAATTTTAATATAAAAAATTGAATGTGCTTGTCCTTACATTAAAAAGTAGCTTAAGCTCAGATGGTAGCATGAGCTTTAACTCATTTTTGATATCTTTGGTTTAAATCTGTTGGTTGTTTCTTCTTTTTAATTATATTTGTCACACCCCAGACCCAAAAGATCTGACACATGACATAACTTACACTCATTCAATAATGTGCACTCATAATTAATATTGCATAAAATTTCAAACTTAAATTCAACATATGAATCCTTAGCAAGTTGCTAGTAAGTTCAACACAAAGTTTCATTCATGACCATACTTGGTGAAACATAAACCAAATACAATCATGCCTAATAAAATAATACATAAGTATTTATTTAATAGGGATAAATAAAATATCTTAAATTACGTGTCCACAAATGAAACACTTAGCAACCTAACAACTTAGGGAACCCAATGGATAGTAGAAGCCTTGCCAAATCCTCTAAGCACACATGTACCTTATTTACCTGAAATCCTCATAAACTATAATGAGTATGAAACTCAATAAGCATACTAATTTTTCATATATCAAAATACAAATACATATATATACACAATGCATGTGTATGATATGCTGTGAGAAATCAAAATTATAATCTTATCAAATTACATGTCAGGTAAGCGCTTACACATTCTTTCAAAACATATAATAGAAATACCATCACTTAACTATTACTTAGTAGGACTTTCATATCACAAATCACATGATAAGTCAAATGTCACCCATCGATGATATACCGTATGAGAGGAATAGTACAAGTGAAGTTTAAATTACACATATATAATGCTCATGCCCGAAGGTAAGAGCCAAACCCTCACTCTAATCATCAGTGAGTCCTCTCACATGTACTAATATGCCACCACACGAATATGATGACTCAATCTTCCTTTAGGTACCAATAGGATCCTCTCTACATACGAAACACATAACATATATCAATTCCGAAGGAAATGCCACACATAAAGGCTCCACAAATCACATAAGGTGCCTACTAAGTAAATAATGAGTTCAAGCATCCTCAAAACAAAAAAACGTATCTCATGGACATTTTTTCACTTCAAAAGCTTTCTTTATTAAACATATTTCATTTTGAAAACTCACTTTCATAAACACATGTATGTCGATGCTCAATGTCAATGCTCACATTCATAAATATATGTCTTTCACATTTTATATAAAATATACTTTGACATAACATAAACATATTTCTAAGCACATTTACAAAATCATACATAGATAATTACTATGCTTATTGTGATTTTAGTAAAAGTATACTTACCTCTTAGCACTTTCGACTACAAGGCTTAATTCTCTTTAACCTATTAATAGAGATTAATCCTTTCATAAGCCTCAACATTCACACAAAACACTTTAAATAGCTTACAAATTTACGCATATTGCATTATCACATCGAATTGGTCTAATTACTTGGTTTCTCAAAACCTGTCATTCTGACCACTTATACTTAACAAATTTTTTTTATATATCAAATGATATCCAATTGCTCTAAAATTAGAATATATCTTTCTTAACTCATATATCCTCATTATGTATGAATATTATATCATAATTCCTACACAATTTATTTCATAAACACCATCAAATCCAAACTATTAATCTAGTGGGATCAAGATAGTTACTGAACAGTATTCAGTCTCCCAATTTTATAAAATAATATACTAATGAAAAACTTATAAAACTAGTATAGAATTACTCTTGATACATATTTCAATCCATGATAAATATTTCACTTCAAAATCCCTGCCAAAAGTATTTTAAAACTATTGTATTCCATAGCCTTAAAACTCTGTTAATCAAATATTGCAACGAGCGGATACACTTTAGAAAATCATAATAATTTAACCACATTAATATAAATTCAAAATTTTGACTATATCATACTATACATATAAATGTATCATATTCTAAAAATTAGTAATTTTTGAAGATCATTCAACATATCAAAAATTACTTGTCACTGTATCAAACTGTTAACACAGGAAATTTCTTGAATTTCAGGGTCATTTTAGTAAATGTACTAAAAATTCAATTTCTAGAATTTTCAATCAATTCAAAATCTCAAATGATTCTATACATGTCTAGTTGCATAATCTCAAAATCCAAAACCAGAATCGAAGTACAACAATTTATAAAAGTTCTGGATCAAGAGACTATCAAGTAAAAATTCTGCAATTCATCATGATTTATCAAGCTATCTATATAATCATCATCAATTCTCAATATATCTTACAAAATCCACATCAAATCCCTAATTTTTCATTTGTCCAGAAATTAAAACTTAAAGGAATTAACTAAATTAACACCAAAAAACTAAGAAAAGGTTATAATATACTTCTTAAAGCTTAAATTCCAACTTTCTTCTTCTTCGTTTTCTTCTTCTTCTCTTTCTCTCCCTTTTCTTTCTCTCTTTTCTCACTCTAAAAGAAGTGGCTCGACCAAAATGAGTGAATTAGGGTTTCAAATGTGTATTTTTATACTAAGAGGGTAACTTTTAGTATTTACAAATTAACCCCCAAAACTTTCAAAGTATTATAATTTGGTCCCTAAAATAAATCTAAAGTCTTGCACATAAACCCCAATACTAATAGTATGTCCTTAATCTATACAAATAATACTAATAACAATACATAAATTAAGTATCATCCATATACAAATAAAATATGAATATTATACATATATATAAATATTTATTCTTTTCGGTGCTGGATAAGTAGTTACTACAATATTAATATCTTATAATATAGTATAAAATACTGGAATGTGATTTAATTTTAAAAAAAGCTTTAGTTAAGTTGATAAAGTGGAGGTAAAAGTCCTCTAAGGTCCTAGGTTCGAATTTGGCACTTGTTTTTTTTTTAATTAATAATATTTAAAAGTTTAGATATATAAAATTGAATGTGTTTTTAACTAAAAAGTAGCTTCAGCTCAGTTGGCAAAATGTTTGTAAAAATCTCTTCAGGTCTCTAGTTCGAATCCTGTAATTATGCTTTTTGTAAATATAATAAAATCAACTGGGTTTTCATTTACAAAAGTTGTTTTTTATTAGTTAATATATTAAAGTTTAATATAATAAAATAGAATGCACTTTAAGCTAACAATAGTTTTTAGCTTAGTCATCAAGTCACAAGTTCGAATTAGAAGTTTGATTAATTTGTTTTGAAAAAAATATTTAAGCCAAAAATCAAAAGCCAACTGGAAAAAACTGGTTTGGTTTTTATTTTCATTCAATTTTTTCAATTCTCTCTTAAGGGATAATTGAAATAGATGCTACTGCAAGTGAAGCACTAATAAATAAGTCAACAGACAATGTATACAACCTATTTGAGAAGATGACATCTAACAGTTATCAATGGCTTATAGAAAAATTAGCCAAAGAAAAATAACAAGAGTTTATGATGGGGAGGCACTCACTTCACTAGCTGCACAAGTAAACTGATGTCTAAGAAGTTAGATGCTATTGGAGTAAATGTTGTGTTGTGAAGAGTTGACTTGCCACTTGTGATTTCTGTGGTGACTATCATCTAAATGACCAATGTGTAAAGACTGCACATTATATAAAAAAATTATCATAGATAGTAGTATAACTCTAACTGCAATTTTCTATAATACGAATTATATAGACTCTTCCAACATCCTAGCATAACCTCAGCAGTAGCATGAAGAAGAGTCAACCTTTGAGGATATGCTAATGCAGCATATAAAATGAATTAACAACCTTTTCCAAAGTCAATCCAAAGCTAATCAACCATTCTAAGGATGTTGAAAAATCAAGTGAGCCAACTGGTCATATCATTAAACAGTCGTCCACAAGGCTTCTCACCCAGTAATACCTAGGTAAATGCAAGATGAGATAGAGAGAAATGTCAAGAAATCACCTTGAGAAGTGAAAAATAAATTTCAATTGCTACTGAAACATCTCAGCTAAAAGAGAGCCATGTTAGAGAAAAGAAGTAAAAAAGGAAGAATCAATGCTGAAGAAAAAGGAATATTATACAAGAATGAAATAAAAACATACACATTAATGATTGGCTTTAAGATTTCACTACTATACACTTTGCTTACAGATGATCCTCACCAAGCTACTAAAGTAAAAACTTAATTATCTTCTTCTTTATTCACTCAAGCCACCACCTCCATCATTTTTCTTCATCATTAACCATAGCCGTTACCTCCATCATATGATCATTCACCCACCATAACATCTAAATAGAATAAAGTAACAACAAAGCAATCCCAACATAGTTAATTTGAGAAAGATGTTTTTTTTTTTGTTTTCAATTAAAAAAAAAATTACTTGGAATGGTAAATTCAAGAAGAGAGTGATGGAGACATAAGAATAAAAAATAAACAGAACATTGTTAGATTAGAAAATTAATTTGATATAGAAGCTTCACATCTAAAGTCAAGTAATTATGGGTACTCTCCTAGTTCAAAGGAAATGACAAGTGTTGGTTATGTTGAGAAAAAAAAAATCAAATATTGAACTTGAAAAATAAATTTTATTTATTTATTATTTAAATATAAAATAAAATTAAAAATAAAAAGAAAATCTGAAATTGAGCCACTTATAAAATAAAACGGGTGTCTTTAGTATTATAAAGCATAGCATGACTATTTTACTTAAAAAATTATTAACTTAACAACATCTGCTAATGAAATGGAGGCACCTTGATGACCCGCCAGAAAAAAGAGGATGGGTTGATATCAATAAAACTAAAGGTAAGCTGAAATTAACCCTAAAAAGTATGAACTAACGAACTTAACTGCATTTAACTTCAAGTAATATTTGGTGAAGACTAATATATAAACCCAATAAATTAATAAATTTTATAAATAAATTAGAAAGATTATTAGATATAAATTAAATAAATATTGGTACCCAAACATCACGAACAATAATAAATTTAGGAAAATTATTATTTATACCCTCAAAGTTTAGTCTTACATTAGAAATACCCCCAAATTTTAGAAATAGGCACAAATACTAAATTATTAAAAATTATTTCATTAAAATTAACTACAGACATATAAAACCTTGTGAAAAGACGATTGATCCTAATAATAAAGTAAATTTGACCATCATACCCTTTACATAATAATTTTTTTCTTGTTTTTTTTTTAAAAATTTCTCCTCATATTAATAATTTTCAATAATATCATCACAAAATCAACCATTCAATAATTTTAGATTAATCTAACAACATTAGTCACTGCAACAACATTAACAACAAAACCAATCTCAAGATTAATCCAACAACATAAAAAAGAAAAAAAAAATAAAGAACTAAAAAAAATTACAACATAAGATAAAGGTGTTCAGTTGCTCATGGCCAAGCAAGGTTGTTGTAGAAGCCAATTGAGGCCATTGTGTGTGTGTGGATCTAGGTTGTTGCGCACACACGGGAGATTGATGATTGATGATGGCTATCGTTGGTGGTTGTGACCGGTGACATGAGATAATTTTGGAATTTTTTAAATATGTGTGTGTGAGAGAGAGAGAGAGAGAGAGAGAGAAAAGGGAAAACATTTGGGGTTTTTAAAATATCTACTTAAAATTTAGATGTTGATTTTAATTTTATTACCCTTTTTTCATTAATTTAATAAAATATTCTCTAACAGTTAAAAATTTGTGCTTATTTAAAAAACTTATGGGTATTTCTAATATAACACCAAACTATAAGGGTATTGATGATAATTTTTCATAAGGTTAAAGTATTTTAATTAACGTTAAATTCAAATAAGCTTACAAAGAATTTGAGATTTCATAGAAAGCTATTATAAACATGTTCTTGTTTTTTAATTATTCTTAAATTCATATAAAAATTAAAAGTATTAATAATAATAATAAAATTTTCCATTGGCAATCACCAATTATCATTTAAAAATACTTTTTCTACTATAAATTAATTTTCTCTTATTATTAACAGTTATAATAACTAAAACTCATTTAAGAGTATAGAAAATTTTGGTAATACTTGTACGAATTTTTTCTATTTATTTAACAATTGATGAAAAATAAATTTTTATAAGTTGAATATAATTGTCAATACCTTTTTAATTTATAAATTAAATTTTTTTTGTGAGTTCTCAAAAATTATAATTTAAATTTAGGGGAAAAAAAAATATTTGTCCGTAAAGTTTAGGCTAATAGTCAAATTTATTCCACAAGTTTCAAATATGTCAATTGTTCTAATCCCTTAACTTGCGCCATTTTTTTTCAACAGAAAAGGTCTTTTGGTAGTAAATTGACATGTTAACCCTTGATTATTATGTTAGTTACACACGGTGATTAAAGTGGATGGACATGTAAAAAAATTCATTTCTTAAAGAGTAAAAAAGCCCCGCAACACATGAACTGTTGGGCAACTTTATGGGCCAAGAAATTACTATTTATCCTTTCTAATAGCCATTGTGCTTTTTTTGGAATAGAGGCCAATTTTCCCTTCAATTTTGGCATGTATAAATAGGTTTATAACACTTTTTTAACAATGAAATACAACCCAAAAAGAATTTTTGCAAGCTCAAAAATCTTCATCACTTAATCTACTTCAAAATATTGTTTATCAATCCCTAAAAGTATACTGTTTAATAGTGAAAAATTACACTTTTTTTTGTGTGACAATCTCTTATTTAGTTTTTCTTTATATCAGGTCAACAATATAAAATCACAAAATTAAGCATGCACCAAAGCTTCAACTCTAAATTATCTATTAGGTCTTGTAACAATTTTGATAGAGTTAATAGACACCTGATAAAATTTAAAAACAGATTTTTTTTAATGCGATGAAAGAGCCTATATTGAAATATCAAAATTGAAAGAAAATCCAGAAAAGCTATATTTCAGGCCTATGTATATGAGATGTAAGTTTTACAGGTTTTAGAAGCTCGAATTTAAGGAGTTCAATGCAAGTGAAATCTTCAATGATAACAATAATCACCTTGTGCATGAAGAATTGTATCTAATTCATATGCTCCATAAAACAAGTACACATTGGAAAACATGCAAGAAGTGGTGCAGTTACTAAACAATGGCTTCTTATTTTGACAATTATAGTTGTTTTCATGTTAGAATTTTTTAGGACTAGCAACTGTATTGTAATTAGTGAGAAAATGTAATGCTAATGAGAATGTGAAGTAAGATTGCTAATGAAATACTTGAGTTTTTTTTCAAAATTGATTTGTCCTGTCTCTGCCCCTCTCTTTAAATATGGTAGTATGGCTAGCTCCTCTCAAGAGTTATGAAGGTATAGTTCATATATTCTGTAGACCCTCTGAAATTCATGTTGTTCTATGTGCAGTTTTTGAGGTTGGAGGCACATTATAATTTCCCACAGCATTGGTTGCAGACTTTGGTCCTTGCCAAATGAAAACTAAATTATGTAATGCTAAGTTAAAAATTCATATGACTAATCAATTGAAATGCATATTACATGGCTTATAGAAGGTTGGAACATGTAGCTCTTTTTATTGTGACTAAATTAATTACACTTGCCACATCTAACGTAGCCTCTCTTGCTCATATCCTGTTTATCTATCTTTTATCTACTTGCTTCTTTCTATTAGTCTTAAGCCTGCCATACTTCTTCTCTATTTGAGTTGGTTTAATTTATAGGCCTTCAATTGTTGACCAAATAAATTGATTAGGTAGAGGATGAAGGACATCAGTATATATTTTCAAATAGGCCGTTATTGTAATTTTTGGTTCCATATAATCATTTGTATTCTATTTTCTATGACTAATACAAGGCAAAACAAGCCTACATAGGATACCACTGACTTGGTAAGTACCATAATCATATGTCTTCTTTTCAAAATCAATAATAAAGGTTTGGTAACCATCCATACTTCAAAATTAGTCCTAGTAGTATTAATTACCTTCATAAATCTCATATCTTTTCTTAATTGATTCAACATTTTATTCATTAATGGTGGCAGTTCTCCCTCTTATCATATTATTTTTTTAAGTATTGTTTTCTATCTCTTCATTATTTTCTTTCTTACAAACTCCAATAAGTCCAAAATTGGTTTGTTATATGATTATTTAGCTAAATGTTCTATAATTCTATCATGTTATTAGTCACATGATCACATTTCATAGCATGTTAAAAAGCATGTCAACACAATTGATTTGGCTCAATATCTACTAGGTAGTTGTAGGTCTCCATATTAGCCATCTTAATCTTACTTATCGCTTTATTAAAGACTGATTTCTTAGTGGCACTTGATGTCTTCCAAAATACTATCAATCATGAAGGTGACTGATTGCTTATCTCTAATGTCAAGCCACTGTCTACGGATTTTTAGAAACTAATGCCATATACCTCAACTCTCAATCTCAGCCACACACTAGTAATGGGAAATTTTCATTATTTACATTAGAGCTCACAATAAATAATAATACTCTTCTATAAGGGCTCTTCAAAATGACACCTATCTAGTTCGATGAACCTTCTACAACCTTGAAAGAATCTATCTCTTAAAATTGAAAAGCTGTACATAAATCTCTTAACTAAACTGGATCATCTTCAATACTTACATCAAACTGCATCTTAACTAGCATACTAGGGTTTCTTTCTATCAGCACATTAGTATAATCCCTTAGCCTCTTATATGATAAAATATGATCCTCATTAGATTCTTTCAGTGTCCTAGCTCTAGCCCTTCTTACCTTTTCCATACCACAATGCATACCAAATCTTTGCTTCAGCTTATCCCGCATTGCCTTAACTGGCATTTTTGGATTAGTCTTTAGGACATTAATAAACTATGAAGTAATCTACATTGAAGTTACTTCCTTTGACTTGGACACCCTATCATAAGTATGCTCTTCTTGCAATTATTGTATTCTAAATATAATTCCAAATTTCACCTTTACTGTATAAATGAACCATGTACATCTTGAAGACTTACACTTACCCTTGAACTTATGCAAGTCATTTTTAATTTAAATCACCTCAAAACATTCCTTGAGGTAATGTTTCTTCAAGGCACTTTTCAAGTGCTAAACTCCATTAAAATTCTGTCCAATATGCAGTTAGCCTCTTATTAGTCACTTAGTCTAAAATAATCTCTACCCATTGACCTTCTCATATCTCTGAGTGCATTATCATCATCCGATGAGGAGATTAGAGGATTATCTTTATCATCTGACTAATAACTTAATAGTGAATGGTCAATTGCACTATCACTCAGTTGGTCATTCCCATATTCTTGTTCAATGTTTTCAACACTAGTATCATTTGAATACACTGCCTATTTCTGGTCATAGTCTGACCAGAATGCTTCTTTCTTAGAAAATGTAACAGACAACCCCAAGTAGTGATATTGTCTCACACTTATAGCTATGGGTCATTACAATAGTGGGTTTTGTTCGGCTTACTATGGTCAATCACATCTTAAAACTAGTCATTGTTAACTTGGCTTATTACCACTATCCTTATAAGGCACTTTACCTTCACTCACTTAATGATATGGGATATCACAATCACCCCAACTTGGGGAACCAGCGTCCCCACTGAAAGCAACATCCACACACCTCCAGCCAAGCTCTAGCTCTGATACTAAATGTAATAGACGGCCTTAAGTAACGATATTGTCTCATACTAAGTTGTTATAGGCCATTACAGCGGAGGGTTTGTTAGGTTACTATGGTCCATCATAGCCCCAAAATGCTTCATTGTTAACTTGACTTATTTTCTTTGTCCTTATAAGGTACTTTGCCTTCACTTGCCTGAGTGATATAGAATATCACAATCACACCTACTTGGAGAATTAGTGTCCTTGTTGAGAACAACATCCACATATTATCTTTTAGTATTTTATATTTTTTTCAGATTAATTTAGAAATATTATAGAATAATTTATTTTCATAATAAATATTTAAAATTTAATCTTAATTCTTTTGTTGTGCACACTTAATTGAATTTAATGTTACTTAAAATACTTCAAACTAACTATTATTTCTACCTTTTGTGTATCAATATTTATTTAATTCATATCTAATAATCTATCGAATTTATATATATATTAGTACTCACAAGAGGTTTGGTTCATATTCTTTGTTTTTATCTTATCTTAGATGTCAAAGATTTAAATTCTTTTAGATCTAGTTCTTGTTTTTTGGGTTCTACATTTTTTGAAAATAAAATTCTCAAGCCATATATTGTTAATGATAAAATTGTCAAATTATATAAAAAAATTAAAAGATAATAAAATATTTATAACAAGAAGAGGATTCCAATCCTTTTTAAAACCATAGCAGGGTAAGTGAGATTGGTCGATACTATAGAAGGGTAAAAGTCGTATTTCCTAACTACTTATAATAAATTAAGATAACAAAATATAGATTTGCCTTTAAAAAATTCAGATGGTGATGAGTATGGAGCACAATAAAAAAAATATTGGATAATTAAAAGAGTATTCTTTTCCTTTGATCTTCGGCACATTTTATTCTTCAAAATTCAAATAAATGTTACTTGTATTAATGGCTTTTAATTTTTTTTTTAAACTATAGTTATTATGCTTGTATTGTCAGAATTTGAATATTTAATTTTAGAAGGCGAAAAGTATACATCTTATTATTTAAAGTCTAATGTTACACATTCTAAAGTAATATCAAATGTTTATGCACATTAACAACTACTGTTTTCTTAAAAGAAATTTTTTAACACCTTTTTTGAAAATGACTATAGATGGTTGCAGTTTCTACCGTATTAGTAAGAAACAAATTATAAAAGAGTGATTATTACAATTTTTAAGTAGTATCTTATTTTTTTTTTATCTTAAGTGATGTATCAAATAATTATTGAATGAAAAAATAGAATAATAGATAATTTTAAAAATCTCACAAATTAACCATCCAATAAATTTTTGACTTATAATTTTAAAAACAAAATTGAGATATCAATTGAAAAATGTGGTATTATTCCTTATAAAATGGTTAAACCTAAACTTACAGTTGCCACTGTTTTTCATTAGAAGGTGGCAATTGGTATTTTGACTCGTCTTTTAGAAATAAAAAAAGAAATTAAATAGAATGGTTTTATAGGATACTCAAATAAAGCTACATATCGTATTATAACATTTCCCCCTCTTATTCTTATTAATATAATTCAAAATGATTAATGAAAATTAAAGTGTATAAATCAAGATTTTATTGAATCAGCTTATAAATAACAAAATATTTCATTCTACTTAAAACTTTTAAGTAAATCGTATGTGTCTAAATACGCATGATAGCATAAATACTTTTTTTTTAAACGATTTCATATCATTGATTAAAAATAAAAATATTATAAAACTTATTGATATGTAATCAGAGGATTATTGAAATAACACATTATATACATATTGACGAATATTCGAACCTTATTTTTTCTCTTTCAAAGAATAGACACAACAAAATTTAAGCCCCATATAAGAATTATCCATCAAACTCAGAATTACTACCTCTATTAAAGACAAAAAATTCTATCCTCGTATGAAACAGATAAAAACTCTTAGCATAAAAGAAACAAAAGTGTTCTCGTACAGGAGAAACAAAATACTTGCACATAATTTATTACATTCTCCGTTGGTTAAAACAAATAAAACATTCTATTTCTCAACCATCCACCAACATCAGAAATAATATAGAACAGGCCTCAAAGTTCAAATTCAAGCTCGGGATAGCAACATACTTATTCTACTCAGATGGCGGCAAGGAAAACTTAAAGGCCACTGGGATTTACTTTCCCATCGGATAAAAGGCTGAGTGCCCGCTGCTGGTGAGCGGTTCTAGCTCGAGACTCAGTTGTCACTTGTCGGTAGCAGTTGGCAGAGGCAACGGGTGATGAAAACCTTCGATGGAGCTTGGCGAAGGTTTGACGGAGGCCGACGAGGCTCGGGTAAGGCCGGCGGCACCTCAGTAGAGACCGACAAAACTCGACAGAGATCTACAGTAGCATAGTTGAGTCTCGGCTACTTTCTGTTGCTTTCTTGCTCGGCTTGGGATGGCAGAAGCCGACTAAGTCTCTATAGAAGTACTACGAAGGCCGATGAAGTCTTGACTGCTTTCTTGCTCGAGCTAGGACACCAAAATGGAAAATAAACATACTGAAAGAAATTGAAAAGAAAGCTGAAAAAACAAAAAAAAAAAAAAAAAGAAGAAAGAAAAATGATTGGAGATACGAGGACGTACATGAAAAAAGGGGTATAACCACCAGAGACAGGGTTGAGGGCCCCTTATCCGGTGGAAATGGAAGAAAACCTAAGGGTAGTGGCTAGAGTTTTTTAAATTTGGGAGTTGAGAGTTTTTTATTTTTTATTTTTTGCAACCTTTCTTCTTCACCTTTTGATTAGGATTAGTTTATAATTATAGTTATGCATAAAAATTTATTCTGTTAGAGAAAAAGTTTTAAATTTTTTTAAATAAATAATAAATTATAAAATATTAATATAGTTTTAATATTTTAAGTTATACATTTTAAACTAGCTTTATTTTATCATTATTATATAGTGATTATAATATTTAAATTAGCCATTAAATATATAATAAATATTTAAGAGTTAAAAATACTTATTAGTATTATTATTTGAAAGTTTTTTATTTTAAAATATTGTAAGAGTTACAATATATTAATTATTTTTATTAAATATTTGAATTAATTCTAAGAATTATAGAATATTTAAAATTATAATAATACTAAATTAATATTGATATTAATTCTTAACTCTTATTTACTATTATATAAAAGGTGTTACTCTTTTTTTAAATTGTGTGTGAAAATAAAAAAAGAAGAAAAAACGGGCTTTAGTGCGGTGTATAACACTCAAAATTTATTTTTATATTTTATATATATTTAATTTTAAATTAGATATGGGAGGGCTTATAGATTATTTATATATATTTTTTATTATTAGACAAGTGGGCTGAAGTTGGTGGGATTATTAATGATTTTTTTTATCAAAGCAATTTATATTATTTTTGAAGTGGGGGACATTAGGTGGAAAGAAGAAATATATATATATATATATATATGTGTGTGTGTACATGTCGGCCATGTGTGGCATGTAGGATTTTGAAAGTATTTTTTTTAGTTTGCTTGTTTTTTGTTTTCATTTTGGGAAAGGGGAGAAAGAAGAATTGCAAAAAGAGAGAGATAGGGAAATCGAGAAGAAGAGAGAGAAAAAAATGGAAGAAAGAAGAAAGAAGGAGAAGGGAAATAGATGAAGGAGAAGTTGGAAGTTGAGGAACTATTAATGGTGAGTTTATTTTCCTATAACCATTTTGATTAAATAAAATAGAAAGGAAGTTTTGAGTTAATTTATTTATTTATTTATTTTTTTGAGTTCATTTTTTATGTGTTTCTTTTGAGATATATTAATTTGAAATATATGTGTTTTGGTGAAATTAGGGATTATGAATTACTTAAATTTTGGGGTTTTAGTATTTTATTATTTGAACATGTAAATAAAACAAGATTTGAGTACTAGAATATAGAATAGGCATATGAATCAAGAATTGGTGGACATATTGCTTTCAATCAAATTCTAGATCATTATCACATGGCTTGTAATTTGTTATGTGCTTAGTTTTTGTTTTAATATTTTATAATTTGAGCATGATTGGAGTAAAAGAGGCATTTCGCTCACTCTCCTTGGACCTAACGAAGTGGGAAAGAAAAAGTAAAGTTTTATGTTAATCATGTAAATTTTTCTTAAGTCTTGATTTCTAAGAACATAAGTAATTTGAGGATTGGTGAGCTATAAGGATTATTGAGTATAAGTGTATGAATAAGAGCAAGGATCGTAATTGATCTATAGAATTTATGCATAATAGTAGTTTATTCTGTGATTTTTATAAAATATTATGGTTCGACTTTGGGTCTGAATTTTTAACCTATGCAACTAGACATTCTAAGGAACATTTATAACCTTGAATCATTGAAAACTTCCATGAACTTGAGTTTTTGTGATTTTTCGAAGATGAATTCGAAATTCTGAGAATCTTCTGTTTCTGCAGTATAATGAGATTTCGAGCTGAGTTTGATCTATCAAATGAACTTAGCAAATTATGATTTTCTGAAAAATGATAATTATGCATGTCTAATATATCATATCCAAATTTGAGAATTTAAATCATTGATGTTGAATTGTTATGAGTTTCTAAAGAGAGTGGTCTTATTGCAGAATTTTATTTGACAGATTCTGAAAGTCTTGGAAAGAAATTTTTTTAAAAATACTTACTCAATGAATTTACCCATAAATGTTTATTATGGACTAATATATCATAAATATTTTTAAGATGGTTTTATAAATTTTGAATATGCATAGGATTTTATAAAATTCAGAAAGTAAAGGCTGCTCAATAGATATTTTGATTTGATCAAGTTAAGGACTTAGTTTTAAGAATGATTATGACTTAGATTTAGAAGGATTCTTGTGAGTGGATACTTGAACTACTTTTACGATTTCTACTTAATGAATTTAGAGAAATATATTTTTGAAGTATGATGAGCATGGTTTCATTTTTATCTATATTTTTTCTTAATGATCATTTATCTTTAATGATGCGTTTATTTTATGAAATGATTTATTTATATATGGGAGACTACATCTATATTATGATTTTGGCTCACAATATGTTTACATTTGAGATAGCATTTCTCATGTGTTAGTAATGAGCTTTCTTTAAATGGTTTAAGATTCAAAGAGTATGAGATAAGATTTAATAAAATGTTATAACTATATATATGTTGTATAAAGGATATGGTTTTGAAACTACTAGGCTGTACCCTCCCCCCTTTCAAACATGATATTTAGGCCTTTAGAGCCCGTCTGTACATACACATAGACTTTGGGCCGTGTGTATGAGCGCTTTGCTCTTTAAGAGTCAATTTGCTCTACGCATGCGTACGACAAGAATATGAGATGACATATAAGATGAGTATGTTCAATGCTCTGCTTGAGGGACATTCTGGGTACGATGAGATTTTTTCCTTGGATACTAGTTTAGTGTGATTTTCTCTATAAATAGTAGTATATGATATTTTAAATATATTCAACCATGCTCAGCTAAAAAAATGTGTGATAGAAGATTTCAAAGTATTATTGAGAACACGATTTTATGTAATTTATGTTATTATGATTTATAATTATTGTATTATGAGACTAGAAAAAAGCATTTTCTATGGTAAGCAAATTTACATGGTGATTTTATATGTTTTAAGTAAAGATCATTTTATGCGCTTTATTTGTTTTTTATAATGAATAGTAAGAGAAATGTTATTTATATGTTTATGATATATTTTCAAGACTACTTTAATTTTTTTTAAATTGCATCCACTCGCTGAGTCAGTTGACTTACCCTATTTTCATTATATTTTCCCTCTCTTTAGGAGATTGCAGGAAATAAATCAGCTTGGTGGAGTTAATATTATAAGATAAGCTAAGTGATAGGACGAGAATTCGTTTATTTTTGAGTTATAGTTTAGAGTATGTTCGAAAAGTATAGGAAAATTCTTTCGAGATTCCGGTAGAATTCTTTTTGTAATAAAAGTGTATAAGCTTTACAAGATGGTATTTGAGATCCACCCAAAAGTTTTTAGAATACTGTGGGACGGGTCATTTCACGGTGTGTGTAAGTGAAGAAGAGAAAAGAAAAGAAAGTATTCTATGTATATGTGTGTGTATACTATTTTAAAAGAATACACTTTTTCATTTAGTATTTTGAGTAATTTTGATAATGGAGACTTGGTATAATCTTTCTATGTTCGTGTTCATCGAAAAGAGTGACTGCAAGTATAGGGTTAAATCTTGGAGTCATATAGATTCATCACTACCCGTACGAGGGTACGGGTAGGACTATTTAACTCTAGAACAATGTTTTATGGCATGCCTCTTTATGCTCAAGGCCAGGTTCTTCTCACTCTTTTTTATACTTTATTTTATATTATGGTTCTTGATGATTTTATCTTACAAATATATTTACAATATATGTTTATATATATGGTTGAATAATTTTTAAAATAAATATACCCAACAATCTAAAGTCAAATAAATTCCTTAAATATATAAATATATTCTGATAATTGTGAGGTTTTTTTTGTTGGTCATATTTTTATATGGTTGATTTTTTTAAAACAATTGTGAGGTAGTTTAATTTTATATCTATTCCTTGTATAGATGTGGTATTCAATTCAAGAGATGATATTATTTTTCTTTTAAAAAAATATTTTGTCTTAAATTATTGATGTAAATTACTAATAGATGATTATTTTTAATGTCACTACAATCATCCATTGTTTTGTAATTTAGTCATTTATTAACTAGTTTGTAATATAATAAAAGAATATGGAGCATTTATGTAATAGAGTAAACATTCCTAAAAGGTTTACATTAAAAGAATTAAATTTAATATCTAATAATGTTTTTATAGTGAACATTTTATTTTAAAAAAAGTATAATTTTAATGGGAAAATAGTATATCTTTTATTACTATTTTAAATTAAAATGAGTGATATTTAAAATTTTCACTAATATAACCGCACGTTTTTTTTTCCCATTAAAAACTTACTTTTTGTGTTAAAAAAAAGGTAAAACAACTACTAGAGGAGTTTAAACTTTCTAGTAAAAATACTTTAAAGTCTCTAAAGAAAAGAAAACAACTATTTTCTTTGTGAAAGAAAAAGGTTGTATTATATTTAAGTAAGATATGTATATCATGCCTACTATTGCTTGAAAAATTGATTACATATTTTGAATGTTACTAGTTCAGATATTGAGTAATAATATTTCTTGAAGTATCCATATATGTAGTTAATGATATATTATTCACATTTCAAATAAAAAAGTAATGCCAATTTTCTTTGAGAAGTTTATTATGTTTAATTCTCATTATCTATGTGAATATCTTATATGATTAAAAGACAAAAGTAAGTATTACTATTTTTTGTGAGTCATAAATGATATTTTTATAATTTTTTCATATTTTGTTATATTGAGGCTATTATATGTATAACTAAATTGATAATTTTATTTTAAAAATAAATTATTATTTCTCTATTAAGTTGCTTGCTAAAAATTATTGAGACTTTTGCATTATTAATAATTGTTGTTGTTGTTATAATTATTTATAATTCTTTTGTGAGGATGGATTATCATGCTCAAACTAATTACGAAAGTTTGATAATGATGTTGTTAGCTATATATTTTGTATGCTTTAGGTTTTCATACAAAATTACCTTTATATAGATTTTCTATAACAACATTAATATGAATGTTCTTATGATTTTGTAGGTGAAAAAAATGAGTTTTCTTATTATGCTTTGGTTATTACGATAACTAATGAACATAACTAGTAATATTGACCTAGCATGCAAAAATCTTAGTGTTTCATAATAAGTGTATGAGTATATATATACACACATGTTATAAGAAGATTTAAGAAAAATTATTCTTCTTGAGAGATAACATAGTTTAATTATTTGTGATCACAATTTAAAATCATGTGCATAATAATAGTCCTAAAATTCTTTAAATTGTGAGGGCTTTCAAATATATTATTTAACAAAATTTTAAACAAAATTACATGAGAGATTAATGAAAACTGAGAAACTAAAAAAAATAATAGAAGTGTTAATATTTATTCTTTCATAATTTCTTAAATTGAGTATTCTTATATTGTATATGTTCCATTACTTATCTAAGCTGACACTTTTTTTTGGGGAATGAATTTCGTTTCAAATTTAGAAAGTTCAAGAGCAAAGTTTTTATGACCAATTCAAATATTTATAGAACTAGTTGAAGAGTTTATTTAGCATGTTATATAATATGATAATTATATAAAAATACCATAAATTTATGATTTTCAAGGAAAATCACAAATAAAAAACATTGAGAAAAGTCTAATAAAATTATTAAAGGAAATGTGCTTAAACCCATTTCTATATAAAATAGAAATTATACAAAAAAAATTATAAACAAAAGATTTTCAAGAAAAAATATAAATATAACACTTTTAAGAAAAATGTTAAAATTGTCGAAGTGAATGTGCCTAAACCTATTTTATATAAAATAGAATTATATATAAAATTTTTATAAATAAATATTTTTGAGAAAAATTATAAATAAAAGACTTTAAAGAAAAGTCTTGTTAATTATTGAGGGGATGTGCTTAAACTCACAAAGAGTCACATATAAAAGTAACTCGACCTCTGTAATTCGCGATCTCATTAAAGAGGTTCAGTAAGTAAGAAAAATTCATATTGCGTGACTTGTTTAGCATTTATGTTATGAACATCCTTATAGGAGATATGCTTATGCTCATACCTATGACAAAAGTGCTTATTTTATATAATGTTAGGAAGGGTATTTATCCTGAATGAGACTGAGACAATAATATTTTGCAATGCATGGGTCACATATGTCATTGGAGGACTCACTTATGTGAGAATAGTCGTATTATAATGACTATGCGAATTTGAGTTATTCTCTAGAGATCACACTAAAATCAAAATAGAGCACAAAATCACTATTGTGTGTGTTATAGTTGAAGTTTAATCAAAGGGGTCAAGTTCAAGACATTCACTCAAATTCCTCAAGAATTTTATAGCACTAAGTACAGGATAAAGCCCGAAAGACTTCTATACCTACTACATAATAGAATTTTGCTCTCATATATTTTTGTTATTTATTATATATTATATTTTATATATATAATATTTATATAAAAAGTTTTTTATTTTTTTTTGTGGAGGACTGTTAAAGAAAAAGTTTTTAAAACTTTTAAATAAATAATAAGTTATAAAATATAAATACGGTTTTAATATTTTAAGTTACACATTATAAACTAGCTTTATTATATCATTATTATATAGTAATTATAATATTTAAATTAGTCATTAAATCTATAATAAATATTTCATAGTTACAAATATTTATTATTATTATTATTTGGGAGTTATTTATTTTAAAATATTGTAACTCAAATTATTCTTATTAAATAGTAGAATTAATTTTAAGAGTTACAAATATTTAAAATTATAATAATGTAAAATTAATGTTGATATTAATACCTTAACTCTTATTTATTATTATATAAAAGGTATTAATTTTTTTTATAGGTGTGAAAATAAAAAAGAAAAGAGAAAAAAAAAAGGTTTGGTAGTGTGTGTAATTGAAGAAGGAAAAAAAAAACATTCTACCCAACATATTCGACCTAAAACTGTTTTTGAAAAACCTAATAAAACAAGGTAGTGACCAGAGACTGGGGAATACTGCAGGGCACTCAAAATATTTAACTTTAAAAAGTTATAAATAAGTTAAAGTCTATGTCATAGACTATAGAGTGTTAGACTGTCAATGTAAACAAAGACCAAAGCATAAAATCTCTTTAATAGATTAAAATTATAATTACACATTTATTAACTTTAAAATTTTGGCAGGCATAGGAGGACCCAGCTCTCTCAATCCTAAATATAATTCTACTTCAGGTATGGATGTAAAAGGATAGGTGGGTTATAGCCTCGACTGGCCAGCCCTTGCAAAATTTCTTTAGGCCCTATTTTATTTATAAAACAAGAATGGAGTTTTTTTTTTCCTTCTTAATGCTTTTCCATATCGTTGACTATACATCTAAAAATTATTAAAATATTTTTTAATCAATATATATCTTTTATTTATCATTACTTTTTCTACTTTTCTTTACAAAAGAATAAAATAGTTTTAATTGATAATGTAGCACTTCCTCCATGCTAAAATTCTGTTAATCATAAAGAATTCCATCTTCGAGATACTACGTATCCTTATATTGATTTTAAAGCTTCTCATTTCTTTTAAAAGTTCGAGATACTCTTAATTTAATTTTATCTAATTTTTTAAAAAGCTTTTGATATATGTTTTATATTACGAGTAGATTCTAATTCATATTCGAAAATTACAAAATGTAAGGGTAATGACGACATCTTGACTTTATGCATTTAGCTCTACGATAACGAGAGTGAAGTACAAGCTTCGGCATCTTGACTTTATGCATTTAGCCGATTTACTTTAATTACAATGGGGATCAACCTGTGCCAAATAGGGTCGGTCGGGTTTTAATGCACCTGACTTGAAAGAACTTGGTACTAAGCCTTAGAACAGATGGATCTTTTATCTTTATCTACCATCCAATTAAAATTTCATTTAATCCCGTTACAGAAAGAGGGAGTTTAGATGGAATCACCATTAGCGGAAGCAGAGATGAGCAATCTCATTTACAGTCACGCAGTCTCCATGGCAATAAAATGAGCTGTTGAGCTACGCATAGCCGACATTATACACTCTCACGGGGGTCCAATGACATTGTCCCTTATAGCTTCATGCATTGACTCCCCCTCTCCGGATGTTTCCTGCCTCCAACGAGTCATGAGGTTCCTTGTTCATCGAAAAATCTTCACCGCACATTATTCATCAGCCGGAGAAGAAACCGTCTATGGGCTGACCAATTTGTCCCGATTGCTTTTACGGGACTCTGATACGAGTCTTGCTCCTCTCTTATTACTTGAGAACCATCCGTCCGTTTTGGCTCCTTGGCATTGCCTTAGTCAGTGTGTCAAAGAAGGCGGTATTCCATTTAACAAAGCTCATGATTGTGACTTTTGGGAATTTGCCTCGCGAAATCCTGAATTTAACAAGATGTTCAATGAAGGCATGGCCTCTATGTCCAGGATCCTTTCCAGTGCGATTATATCAGGATACAAAGATGGGTTTAATGGCATCAAATCGTTAGTGGACGTTGGAGGTGGGAAAGGAACGATGATCTATGAGATTATCAAATCATATCCACACATCAAGGGTATCAACTTTGATTTTCCACATGTCATCTCTACAGCATCTATGTGTGATGGAGTTTCACATGTTGGTGGTGACATGTTTCAAGGCATTCCTAATGCAGATGCAATTTTCATGAAGGTAATAATCTAGTCCGCCTTCTACATATTCATGGTTTCTAAATAACAACATTGTAGTTGATCTTACTAGACGAACTTTCTCTGTTATCAAAGATTTATATTCTAAGCCCGAAACATATTCATTTGGTAGTAGATCATGAATACGAGACATTCAAATCCTTTGAATAGAATTCAGAGGATATAAAAATATGCAAATTATTTACTATTGATCCCGCAAATAAAAACTAATAATTAACTACTAGAACAAGTTAAGTACCAAAAAACATGACATTGCTTTCTGATCATGTATATGCAGTGGATATTGCACGACTGGAGTGATGAAGCTTGTGTCAACATCTTAAAAAATTGTCGACGAGCAATATCAAAGAAAGGCGGAAAGGTTATTATTGTCGATGCTGTTATAGAACCCGAAGGAAATGGCCTATTCGGTGACTTATGCTTGGCAATTGATTTAGTTATGATGGCTAAGACCACTGGTGGAAAAGAGAGGACTGAGCTTGAATGGAAAAAACTATTAGAAAAAGGAGGTTTCCCCCGTTACAAAATTATCAAGATTCCAGCCTCTTCTTCCATTATCGAGGCCTATCCAGAATGATAATAAATTTTTTCACAACCTACCACGAATTAGAGCTAATTAGATAAATAAAGTGACGTTCACGTAAAATGACAATATTTAACCCAAATCAAAACCACTCAATACATCTCTGATCTGTATCAATAAAGTTGTCTTCGTTTTGGATTTATACTTCCTGTGTCCTTCACCAAATTAATATTTTAATGAATTTGCAGTTTCTCAGCAATTAGATTCTTGAAGATTATGTTATCTATCTTAAAATTTGTTGATAGCCTATAAAGGCGTCTCGTTATGCATAAGGTGAAACTTTTCCGTACAATTTCTGATATTGGCAAGTAACCAGCTTTGTGACGCTAACATTTTTTTTTTACTCAATGTTAATCATCATAGAATATTCCCGAAAAACAGCAGGTATACGGTGTAAGTCTTAGTTTGAATTTAAAGTTCTTGCTGATTTAAGAACCAAGGAAGCAAATAAGAAAATGCAAAGCTAATGTTCCATTGATTTGAATATTGCAGACCTTAAAAAAAATACATTACCAGGTTGTCTATATATATATTTTTCGGGTTTGATATTTGGTCTAAGGTGGCCTGACTTGAACCAATGTAAGGGAAGTGTTAGAAAAGTTCGAATTTATTGGAACTTCTGCCATCAAGGGTCAAGTTGGAGCTCTATTTTTGTGGTGCAGAATCTAAGAATAAGTGGAGAGTGGATTGTACACTGAGTGGGAGCTAGTTAACTTGGGCTGCAAGCTAAGCAAATTAAGGGGACCTAAGGAACATAATAAAAAAAAGATTAGTAGTTAACACGAGCGGAGTGGCTGGCGACGGCCTACCGATGCTCAAGCGAAGTGACTGTTGTATGGTGAACATTCCCTAGGGTTTATTCTCCTTAGAAAGAATGTATAAAAGTTTAATAGAAAAGATGAGAGTTTTCTCTTACTAGAGAATTGTTCAAAATTTTGAATTCTCTTACTACCTTTTAAATTTGGAGATAAACTTGAGCTTAGAAGGTTCTAGCCTAAAATTTTCCTCAAGGGTAACATATGACGAACTATAATTGGAGAACTGTCCATAGCTTGAGGGGTATTTTGGAGAACTTGCTTAGAGAAGGCAAAAAAGTAATTTAACCTCCTCTAATGTTTGGAGTACTAGATATAGTTGTAATTATTCATTTTCTGGAGTAGTCAAAGTTAGTACATTTTGGCAGCTCTGAGAGGTCGTGTGACTCTGTCCCCTTGAGTTCAAAGGGTTTAATGGTAAGTTTTCTCAATAACCCCAGACAACTCTGTCTACTATGTTAATAGTGTCAACAATGTGAGCAGTGTCAACAAGAGATAAAGTTCTGATGCATGCTAAAATAGAGGTTGATCATTGACTCCTTAGAGATTATCTTATCTAACTTTATCTTTAAGTTTGGTAAATGGATGATGTGGAGTCCCGGTACTCTTCTAGCAGTCTCGTTAGTGACTTGGCATAAGCTGAGCTATGCTAACTTGTACATTTGTTGATGGGCCTATGATGATGTAGAAGGTGTCCAAGCTCTCATGATATATCATCTGACACCAACAGTGAACGATAACACGTGTCTAGACTCGGATCCTACTAGATGGGCCTTTTGGACTGAATTATAGAGGTACAAACATTTAGGCCTAAGTTCGATCTTACTGAGGTAGCTTGCTTTCGGTCTATCTACTAATGGATAAGTTTAGGCCTGAGTATTGGATTGGGCTCTTCTAAATAAGCTAGGTGTAACTAAACTTTATCCCTAACATTAAACGCCCTAGTTCCTAGTGTAGAGGTGAAGAGATAGTAGAAACTACACATCTCTCTGGTGACACATAACGAGCTTTCACTAATTAAATCTTTACTTTTTCTTTCTTATTTTCCTTCTAAGTGTTCTATATCAATTGGTGTGATCGTAGGTGTCAATGATACTTATTCTTATTTAAGCCTACTAATTGTGTTTCCCTTACTTATACCTTGTATTTCCCTAGTGTGCTATTAACCTAAGGACCTCAAGCTTGCCACCTCTACCCAGGAACGTGTTGTTCTAGCTACTAATAGGTTTTCTTCTCTTGTTAATGATGGTTCCACTATGCTAGATGAACAACACCTAAAAGATGGTGAATTCATTGGCTTCTTGCTCTCCGAGGTCTCCGAGATAGGATAATGAGCTTTTATACTTTGCCTTTGATTTTCTTTGACCATGTTCTTAGATTAGTAAGGTCATGCTACTCTAGTAGCAGTGTTATTATTTAGTGTGGATTATATTTCTTTTAGTACTTATAAGGATGACTCTTGCTCTCTTATCTATAACTTGCCTTGAATTAGTGAAGAAGCTAGAGAGAGACGACTGAATGCAAGATCTGATGAAGGACCTATCTAGCCTTTTTAAGCCTTGTGACTCTGGTACCGTTGTTGAGGGAAGCTTATATGCCTTTCTTGCCTTTAAGTTTATGGGTGCTAGGAATTCTGGTACTAAGAAGAGAAAGGTCTCCAAACCCAACCAAGCTTTTACTAGCTCTCTGCACTTAGAGGATCTAGGCCTCAAACTAAAGAGATAGGTTGGGCACCTACTATCTCATGTACTATATGCTCATAAGGGCCTATTGATCTAGCTTTATCCATTTCCCATCAGGATTCACTAAGTGCCCTATCCAGAGCACTAAGTCTATTTTATGAGGTAATCTGACATATCACCTCTTATTAATTCATGTATTCTACTTTTCATTATTGTATATTTACTATTGTTAGAACCTTTCCTTATCGCAGGCTGCGTTCATCTTGGGGGAACATAATGAGGTATTAAAAAGAGCCTTGAGGGCTGCTAACGACCGAGAGATCCTGAAGGTCACTACAAAGGAGAGTAAGGAGATTTTGAGGACCAAAAAAGACATAAATATGTAGAAATTTTTCTCGGTTACCAAGGTGCTTACTATTATAAAGGGATAACTCTGTTAGAGCTAGAAGGAAACAAAAGCGTTGGCGTTAGCTAATCAAGTGCTAAATAAGTCCAACGCGAAACTAACTAGTGTTGTTGGCCTACTAGAGAAGTGGCTTGAGAAGGCAGTGCAAAAGGCGTTAGGCTTATTCTTAGAGCTTCTGATGCCTAACCCTGAATCGAACTTCAACTTCTTAGAGCCTGGGATGCTTGGTTCTTTGGAATCAACTATGGATAAAAAGTATAGCATAGTCAAGGCTTCAGCTAGTCATACCACTCTTCTATAACCTTGAGCTATTAAAGAGGGTTTAAGCTGCGACCCCCTAATGTCAATGCTTCCCAAGACTTTACTATTCACCAAGCTAAAGGAGGTAAGAATGACGATGATGGCGATGGTAGTGATGACCAATCTTTTTTAGTAACCCTAATAGTTGTAATCTATTGAACTTTTTTATTTTATTAGTGAATTATTTTGGATGACTGTGCAGACATATTTATGAACTTCGGTACTATTTAGGTTTGTTTTAGACCTTGGTTGCCATTCGGCGAATTTTTATAAAAGGTACACTCATAGATTGGGGCAACTAAGTATCTCTCAGTTACATTTAGCATCGAAGGCATTTATGGCCTTAGCTGTTTTATTGGGTCATAGTAGTAAGCATATAAAGCATTACTATTTTTGCATGGTGAATCTCGATATCTCTATATCTCAAGCATGCTATTATGTGTTTGGAAATAATTCTCTTATTATTCCAAACCAATGGCTTTCCCACATATCACATAACAAACCTAAGTCTAGCAATTATCACTGCAATCACTTGACCTAGCAGCCTAATACACTATCCACGGGTGCCGTTAAGAGACTCTAACAACTTTAGCTATCAAAAGTAAGGTATTAAGAGAGAAACATAATGTATAGAGATAAAAATAGTATCAAGAACTTATACCTTTAGAGCTTAGTATGCTTCCACTATGCTATGGATCGCTTAAACCAATTCCACCATATATGGTTAATGAATGTTTCACTCTAGTTCTTAACTCAATACTACTAAAAGGAATTCTATGTAGCCAGCTTAAATTAAGCTCAATTACTAACCCTTCACCCTCAGACACAACCAATTAATTGTAAGGAGATTGTGTATCCTTCTTTACATGTGGCTATATGGAAAGAATATGAGGGGAGGAGTACAACATATATTCTTATAGCGACAAATATAAAAATGTTCATTTTTATTTTTTGATAAGTATAGCTCACCTTGTTGTACTTCTAGGCTTATTTAGGTTACTCTTTTTGTTCACGGGGTAAACATTTCTTCTACTAAAAAATGATCATAGTCTTAGTTTAACACTATTGAAGGGATCCCCATGGCCTTTTTAGATAGGTATGATCCTTAAGATTTCGATCTTGGCATTTGCACAAAGAGCATGTGGAGACAATACTTTCCTTGAGCGATCTATCATGTGACTCTTTAATCAGGGTCCAAGCCATCATTGCTCTTTTTTATTCTATGAGAGTATGGTGACTTAGTGGTACATAGGGTAGATAACAGCCTAACGATCAATGGAGACACAAGAATATCTTTGTACTTCATTAGTAAACATCAGGAGCATAGCTAGTACAGTCCCTAACATCCATTTACATATTGAGTAAATATGAAGCAAGTCTCTTACTTTATTCATTAAGACTTTTTGGAATTAACACAAATAACTAAGCTTGTTGAAAGCATATTGAGCTCTGAGCAAAAATAGGAAACAATAATTTGCAAAAACTTGAAAGGGAACTAAGTGGAGAACAGACGTGCCTATCATACAACTGGTAATACATGTGGAGCTAAGTTGCATTGATGGATGCTTCACTTATCTACCATCCAAGTGAGCTATTGTAGGTTCCTAGCCTTATCATCCTATCCACACATGATAGAGACCCTCTTAGTTATGGCTTAAGACCACATTTGAAGGCTTTTTAGTGTTCAAGTTCACTCGGCAGAGGACCAAGTCACCTTTTTAAAATTGTTTTGACATAATAAGTCTTTTTATTGAACAAATTAGCTATCTACTACTGGTAAATTTCCACTTTGATAGCTACTGAGTCTTGCATCTCTTCCAAGAGTTCTACATTAGCTGTGACTAAGCTTGTGTTTACAGTCTCATTGAAGTTAGCAACCTTATGTATGGACTATCCAAGCTTAGCTGCTATGACTACTCAGATTCGAAAGATAAAGCAAAAGAGGTCCTTCTTGTGGCAGTGTTAGGCATGATCCTGTAGGCTTATAGTACGCTAGACAGCTTGTTGATCGGGGTTAATTAGGTCAAATATCTCTATCTTCCAAACTTAATATTTGTTCGTTTAAATTAAAAATTATTTGACTTTTATGTATTTTAATATTGTTTTGTAGGTTTGGAGTTAATGGAGCAAATATGAATAAAAATCTAATGAAAATAAGCCAAACATCAAAATTACTGTAGCACTAAAGACAATGTGTACAACACCTAACTACTTAAAATTCAGAGCTGCAATCCTGCATAAATAGTATATATAAACAATACATGTGAACAATAACTCATGAATAGTAATTCTCATCATAATTATATTTGATGTTTTATCCGAAACTGAATATATAAACCTATAAATAGAAGGCCAAAAATTTTAATTAAAAAAATCAAGAAAATAGAAAAGAAGAGAAAGAAAGAGTAATTTTTAGAGAATCGAGAAAACTAGAAGATTAAAGATCGTCGAAAAATTAATTTTATCTCTTCAACTCTTTATCTTTCTAATTTTCTATGATTTTCATGATGTTATTCTTAATAAGCTCTAGAACCTTTTATTTTACCATAACTTAAGTTTTTATTTCAGAGTTAAACTTTGAACATAATATGTAATTGAATTTTATTAATTCTTAGTTTATAAACTTAATACATACAATTGATTCAATCTATCTTGTATTTAATGCTTTCATTATATCTGGCCAATATTTCGAATGATTAAGGAATCATAATGAACTTGACAAATTTTTTTATGTATTTAGCCTAAAATAGTTTGATGCATGATCATAGGGTAACAATTATGAGTTTCTTGTAGGATAGAAATATACCTAGATGCATGCATGGTATGATTTAGACATGTTCTTAATGAATTACATTATATTTGGATTACTAAAGACATATAAGTAATTGTTAGAATGCATAATATAGTCATTCGACCATTGACAGAGGCTTGTGATGAGATTAGAGTTTAAGCCAATAATTTATATTAAGGAATTAACTAAGATATTAATGAGTCGAATAAAATATTAAAAGATAAGTCAAAACCCTAGATTGTGTTAATTAGTGAATTCAACCCTTTGCTTGCCTCTAATTAATATTAGGTTTAATTTGATAAAACTGGGTTAATTCGATTCAATTCTTATTTTGATTCATCTAGATAAAAGTTAAGTATAACTAATTTTAGTAATTGATTAAAAGAATTAGATTAAATAGTCATTGTGGGAATGATAACTTAGACTTAAATCATATATTACTTGATACGATAGCGTGCACTTGCACTTAGCTATTGTTGCATACATTACTTGTCTAGGAGGCCCCTTTGTTGCTCTTGAGATTTTTCTTCAAAATGGTCTTAATGATCTTATTCATAACGTCTACCTACTCATTAGATTTAGAGTGAGCTGGTAAGGCAAACTGATTTGTGATCTTCACGTTCATGCAAAACTATTTGAACATCTTATTGTTGAATTGAGTCTCATTATCTGCCACTATAGCATAAGATAGACTAAAGCAAAAAATTATAGTTTGCCATATAAACTTAGTAACTAAAGTAAAAAATTATAGTTTGTCATATAAACTCGGTAGTCTTCTTATTAGTGATTGAGGTTATGGGCTCAACTTCAGCCTACTTAGTTGTATAGTCTATGACTACAATAGTGTACTTAGCTTCACCCTTCTGATTGGCATAAGGCCAATGAGATCTACACCCCAGATGGCAAAGGGTCAAGGGGAGCTTAGTACTATAAGGTTCTCAAAAGGATGCTTTAATATCTTTATGAACCTCTGGCACTTGTCGCACATCTTGACCAAGTTCTTTGTGTCTGATTTTATATTAAACCAGAAGTATCCCTACCTCAGTGCTTTATAGGTAGGGCTTTACCTCATAAGTAGTTTTTATACATCCATTATGGATATCCCTGAATATATATTGTCCTTCTTAAGGGCACAGGCACCTCAGGTAGGGTAGGGAAGCTCCTCTTTTATAGAGTACCACATCAATTAGACCATCTTTAGCTGCTTAGTATCTCAACTTCCCCGATTAAGTTCTATCCCTAGAGATGACTCCATCCCTTAGAAAATGAATGATGGGATCTATCTAGAAAATGAATGATGAGATCCATCCAAAAAGGTCCATCATCCACTGAGAAACGTTTTATAGGCTTTTGACATAGATACTAAGTTTAAGAATAATTTTTATTAGTACTGTCTTGGGCAGCTTCATAATATCAACGGAAGCTAGTTTAGTTAGTAAGTCAATTTTATAGTTGTCTTATCTCTGGACCTACACAAGACAGATCTCTTTGAACGTCTTGATCAGCACTTAAACCTTCTTTAGATAGGCCTACATGTTTTCTTCTTTAGCTTGATACTCATTGTTAATCTAGCTAACTACAAGTTGGGAGTTACTATTGACTACCAACCGTTAAGCTCTTAAAGCCTTGGCCATCCTTATTCCAGCAACAATGAACTCATACTCAGCCTCATCATCGGAGTCCTTAAAGCCAAACTTTAGGGTGTAGTTCACTTATACTCCTTTAGGGCTGATTATGATGACCCCAGCTCCGTTCTCTTGGGTATTCCAAGCTTCATCCATACGCATAGTCTAAGGATTCACTGTCTATTACTTGTCAGCTTATATTTCTCCCCGCCTTCCTTATCTGAGTCCAAAGTGAGCTCAGTCACGAAGTCTGCAATAGCTTATTCTTTGATATAAGGGCATAACTTGTAGGTGATATCAAACTCACTCAACTCATATAACTACTTCATTAACTGTCCTGACACATTTATCTTCGAAAGGATTTATCTTAATTACAAATTAGTTATCACTGTGATGGTGTGAGCTTGAAAGTATAGGTATAGCTTCCTTGCTACCACTACCAAAACTAAAATATGCTTTTTAATAGGTTACTACATCTTTTCAGTATTGATTAGAGCTTTGCTAATATAGTAGATTAATCTTTAAACTCTATCACCTTCCTCTCTTACTAGTATTGAGTTGGTTACAGTTTTGGACACAGCTAATTATAGGAGTACGTCATCAAGTTACAAACTAGCAAGCAGTGAAGGTTCTTTTAAGTGTTGCTTCAGCTTTTCAAAGGCTTCTTTGCACTCAAAAGCCTATACCATGTTCTTTATAGCCTTTAGTTCTTTAAAGAAGAGTTGGTAGTCAAAGTGAGCTGTGCGTGGGGTGAGCGTGTACATTTAAATTTTTTATTTACACATCACATACATAAATAAGTGAAACAAAATATAAACAAATATTTCATTACGATAATAAGATTTTAAAGGGTACTTTGTACAGTTCTAATTGAGGACTCGGTGGGATTCTTCTAGCTAGAACAGTAGCTTCTTATTTTCATCGAAATATTAATACTTAAAGAAATTATTGCTTCCAATAATCTCTCGATTACAAGCTATATATTTTCTTTTCACTTCACTTGAATTACAAATGAAGTGAGGCAAGCTATTTATAGCCTCTTTTGCCGCCCATTGTCCCAATCAAATTAAATATGGTGGAAAGCATTATAAGCATATTTCCACATTATGCATAGAAATAATAGGATTAGTGGCAAGTAAAAGTGGTGGCTGAATCTTGGTACAATTGGTGGCCAAATAGCCTTTTCTTTTATAACCAGCTCATGCTTAAAAATAAGCATGATAAAGCATGCTTTGATTTGCCAATAAAATGGCCAAATCAAAGGTAACTTTGTCGCCTTTTAAAACATGAAAAAATAATAACTTGGCCTAATAAAATCAAGCTTAGTATCCAAATTCCTTTACAAAAGAAAATTCTTGATTATGTATGAAAAAGCCAAATAAATTAATGCCACCTATTACTTAACAAAATGATTTGGCCGAATTTTGTGCCAATAGAATTATTCATAAACTAATTCAATGTAAACCATAAACAATTCATATAACCAAATATGGCTTTCATAGCTTTATTATGTAATAAAACAATTGTTTCTTTTTTAATTCATTTAGCCAATTAAAAGATGCCACCAAATGCTTAATTCATTTCATTTACATTTTATTTTCATTTATATAATTTTACAACATTTGTAAATTATATATTAAACCAATGAAACTTTACCACATGTCATGCCCTAACAAATTAATGACATGATATGTAACATCCAATAGAAAGGTAAAAGTGGCAAATTTCACATGTCAAGATTCCGAACTTAACACTTAAACCCTATGATCTCCTTAAGAGACCTTGAAATAATTTTAAAATTTTGAGAACTTCCCAAATTGAACTATTCAATTTGGTGCACTACCTTAGTGGACAATGAGTACACTTCATATAGTGAGCTCCCTAGGTTCACACATGTTTTGTCTTATGAAACTTTCCACAAGTTCATAACAATACCCCTCACACACATTATAAAAATAACAAAAATAGCTTATTGAACCATACAAGTTAAGGTTAATACATATTCATATAATCCCTCCATTATTTATATCTTGAAAGAGCTGAGATGTAGATCATCACTGTTAAATCTTTATATGCTCAAGCATTAACTTATCTCCAGAGTCATAATTCCATAAATACAATTTGCAAACACTTTTGCTATATTGTTTATCCCATGGGCAAATATTTTTTCGGGTTAATTGCTTATTGCTGTAAGACTTTTTGAAATATAATTTTGAAGCATCAGGATATACAACTCAACCATATAAATTGGCAGATCCCATATCTATACACATCAGAATCTATGAGCATCAAACCTTATCTAGCAACACCCAGCAGTCAGACTATGAAATATCTCTGACATATGTGGAACCTAAGTATGGTGGATCACTCATAAGTCTACCATGGTGCGTAGGTCAAGGGACCATGAATACTACCCAACTCGAAAAAGTCATCTTTTGACGACTTTATGGGATGTCTATTGAAGATCCTAATTGAGCCTATTCAGTACTCAGTCTTAACTAAATACCTATATGTCTATACGCGCTTTCACAAAACTTATAGTCAGCTAAGAACAATTATTTGTACCATACAGATATAGACATGCACTGATCTATATAAAAAGGATTCATCGAAAAATTTGCATTGATAAAAATAGATCAGGAACATAGAGTTTGAGAACATACTTGCTTAATAATATTTTCTAGCACCTATTACAACTATGTTATTACGAGCATACCCTCAGGTCTTTATCTCAGGTCTTTATCTCATTTCAAACAAGGATTTAACTTCTTAGAAGTCGCTGACTCTTATAACTTGCCAATTTTTAATAGTGTTAACCCTTAGTAATTATAATTCTCAGCGTAGCAAACTCTTAGCACTGGTTCAAAACTCCTTTAGAATAAATCTGAACTCTTTCAGATTATACAATGTCTCAAGTATTACAAGTATCTTACCATATATATTTAATATTAACAATTTTATTCAAAATGCTTATTGTATAAATATTAAACAATTAATAGGTTGGCTTCAATCCTTCTTTGTTGAATAATGAATTAAAAAATTTGCACTTAGTCACACTAAAGGCACACTTCTCTTAATTCAGATTCATTTTGTGCTTCCTCAGCATCTAAAATTTCCTCCACAAGTCTGATACATGGTTAGCAGTAAGCGCAAACTTGGTCATCACATCATTGACGTAGATCTCTATGGTCTTATGTATGCTCAAGTTTGTATGCATCTATATATTGCGTATATAGTTGCAATACTTAGGAAATAGCTAATTAACCCAGCAATGAATCACTAAAGCCATTAAGAGGGTTATGCAGTATCTACAGAGAATAAAAGATTACCTACTTATATATCAGAAATCATATTATTTAGAGATAATTAGGTATTTAGACTTTAATTTTACTGGTTGTCTTGATATAGAAGATCCATTTCTGGCCATGTCTTCATGTTAGTTGGAAGAGCTGTGTCATGAAATACTGTTAAACAGTCACTTATAGCTTCATCCACCATGAAAGCAGAATTTATAACTTGTTATAAGGCATCAAACCAAGCAATATGGCTAAAATCTTTTATCACTGGGCTATAAATTATCGATGGTATTGAGAGACTATTGAGAATAAATTGTGATAATAAAGTCGTTCAATTATATTCTAAGAACAATAGAAGCTTGTCAAAATCGAACCATATTGCCATAAAAAAATTTATTGTTAAAGAGAGAGTTTAGAGTCTTCAAGTCTTTATTGAACATATCAATACAAACTTCATGATTGTGGATCTACTTACTAAAAGTGTACTAATAGAGATATACATGCAATAGTATATATAGTCCCTTACTTTTGTATTTTGCTTAAATTTATGGATATTTGGCTATTTAATTATGTTTCATTATAAAAAATAAATATATGTTGGAAAAGGTGACATATAGGAATAAACGGGAAGCGAATCGAACGTAAAACAAAGAAGTTAAGCTCAAAATACTCAAGCACTAGGACACAATCAGGGTCACGACGCCTAAAAGCCAAGTGTCATGAAACTTTCGAGAACTGTGTGGCCTTAGACGCGTTGCGTGCTAAGCAACTAAGAAAACTACACAAAGAAGAGAAGAAATAAACACACCAACTGTTTGAAAGAATGCTATCTATATTGCTGAAGAGAAACACAAGCTATGAATTTGATGCGTTATACAACTGAGGGTCTCCTATTTATATACTACTAGCCCAATACAATCGACGGCTAAGATAAAAAAAGATCTAACGGTGTATATACAAGATTGAATAATATGCCCTAAAATATTCTTAGATGCCATTATATATTCTATGAAATATTCCTTTCCTAATTAGGGTTAACAACCCTAATAAGTCGCGAGCTTTGCCCTGTTCTTCACCCATGTCAGTAGGTCTTCTAGAAGCTCTGACCTGCGATCTATTTCAGCAGCCCACATAGCCACTAGGAGGATTTGTCGCTCACTAAGTGTTTGAGAAAATACTTAAGAACACTTGGGGCAAGACATTCTCCCCCACCAAATTCGCGTCACGTCCTCATCACGTCTTTACTGAAAACTACACACCTCGTTCTTTAGTCTGCCACTGTGCGCTCTCGTATTCCTAGTATGCTCCAATATCGGGTACCTCTTTCCACTTGACAAAGTACTCACGCCTTGAAGGTGGATCTTTCTTCTACAACGTCCATCTGTTGCAGATAAACCCCAGCTCCAACTGTTTCCCATGTCTTTTATACCCCTTCAGTATAACTTCAAACAGCACACTTAAAGGTCCTTATTTTTATGCCATATCTTCCATACCCCCTCGGTATAGCTTCAAACAGCTCTCAGGAGACACTAAATACAGCTGCTGTCTTGAAGGTATCCCCACCTTACGATCAAGGCCCTTATGAAGTGAGCGTGCTGTCTTATGTTAGGGTAGAAGTATCGTCTCCATCACCAATTCCCCTGTATGATGCTTGACATGCCACTGCTTATCTCTAACCCACTTTTTATGCTGAAAGCGCACATTATATGATGCCTCAAGTTACTGCGTGACACCCACACTCGACAATCCCTTGAGCTGGCCCCGGAGCTCATCCAATCCCAGTTGAGGCATCTGTACTGTAGTTGAAAGCATAAACCCCAGCTTCAACTGTTTTCCATGCTTGGTATCACCCTGATGTGGCTGCACTTGTGGTATGTTAGTTGGCACGACCCCCTTGTGCTCTTCCGTAACCCCCGTTGGTAGCTCACCCTCACCTCTTGTCGCCTTATCATTCATCTCCCTTATTGTGGTTGGATGTGCTTTTTCTTTGCGCCTAGCAACTTTCATTAATTGAATAGCGGAAAGGATTTTTGTATTGGCTTTCGGCTGAGATTACCCACCCTTGGATTTGTCTACCGTCAGTATTATATAAGGCGCTCCTTCCATAATGTACACATAGTCATGTCAAGGAAGCGGTACTACGTCATATTGTCTCAAGAACTCCATACCTAACACCACATCAAAATCATTAAGAGGTGCTATAAAGAAATTTACCTCACCGCACCATTTACCTAGGTGGATATTGACCCCATAAACCACCCTATCCAGTGGCTTGGCCGCAACATTTACCAATTTGAGGAATTCCTCATTTTTCTCCACGTAAAGTCCTAACCACCTTGCTTCCGCACGCTTACTGAAGTTGTGCGTTGCGCCCGTATCTATCAACACTTGAGTCTTTATATAGTTGATGTAGGCTTCAACATATATAAGCGTCTTTCCCGTTGGTGCGCTAGCACCTCGCTTGGCTTTCATTGTGATGAGCAGCTGCAAACACCCCATGTGACCCTACTCACAAACCTCACGTGTTGTAACCATTGCGTTGATAACCTTTTTCTTTGAACAGTCCTTGACCCAGTGATCCCCATTGTAAAGGAAGCAGTTTGTCTTCGGTCTATTACCGCTATAGCCATTGCGCTTTTGCTTTTCCCATTTGGGCAGCTTACTTTTCTCCTTTTCATCCTCAGGAGGCTGAAACTCCTTGGCACCCCCACCTTTGCTGTGATTGGGTCTCAAATGCTTGGACTTTTTCGAGTCACCTTTGTGGCAATCCATGAGTGTTTCTACCAATGTTAGAGCATCGAATATTTTGGTTATCCCGTGTCGCTTTAATTCATTGGACACCTTTGTTTGCAACCCGTCTAGAAAATTGAACAACAAGTCCTCCTTGCTCATGCTAGGAATCTGGAGCATTAACAGGGAGTACTCCTCGATGTACTCGCTGATGGACTTGGTTTGTTTCAATTTCTTTAACCACTTTCGAGCGTCATACGCCATATTCTTCGGATAGAACTAGCGCTTCAGCTCCCGTTACAATTCTGCCCAGGTGTTGATTGTACAAGTACCTTTGCGTATCTCTTCGATTTTCCTATGCCACCATAGAATTGCATGATCGAAAAGATATAAGGTCACGGTATTTATCTTGTCTTCATCCCGCACACCCATGGCATCGAAGTATCATTTCATCTGCCAAAATTAGTTATCGAGCTCCTTGGCGTTCTGCTTGCCGCTGAACTCTTTCAGTTTAAGAGCCTCAACTCTTGGCGCCCCTTGAGCAGCAACAAACCCATTCGCCACTACTCGTTTGCACAACACTACGTCCTCCTTGACAGTGTCACACCCTTTACGCAGCTCTTTTACTTGGGCTTGAACTTTGTCATAGATGGCGTATGCCTTCTCTTGAAAAGCCTTGACCCAGTCGCACTGCTGATCAGCATAACTCTCGATGGATGTGTCAATGAGGGAGCGCAGCGTATCACCTTGAGTGTCGAGTCCTACCTCGAACTTCTCTACTTATTGCTCCAACTCCTCAAGGTAATCCGTCGTCTTTCCCACAGTGCCACCGAACGTTTTCACTATGTTTCCGAACTCATGGTCTGGATCGATAGACTTGTTATAAGGTACACTTTCGTGCCTCTTAGCTTTAGGGTCCCGACCCCTCTCTTCAGGCAAATCTAGCGGTGTTGCGTATTTCCTCATCTTTCTTGAACCTGCTCTGATACTAAATGTCACAAACATTTCAAGAACCGTGTGACCTTAGACACATTGTGTGCTAAGCAGCTGAGAAAACCATACAAAGAAGAGAAGGAACACGCACACTAACTATTTAAAAGAATGCTCTTTATATTGCTGAAGAGAAACACAAGCTATGAGATTTTTATTGTGTTGGATACTTTGTACAGCTGAGGGTCTCCCCTTTATATACTACTAGCCCTATACAATCGACGGTTAAAATCTAAAAGATCTAGAACATTTATAAAAGATGGAATAATATGCTCTAGAATATTCCTAGATGTCATCCCATATTCTATGGAATATTCCTTTCCTAATTAAGGTTAACAACCCTAATAAGTCGCGGACTTGGCCCGATTCTTCACCTATGTCAGTAGGTCTTTTAGAAACTCTAGCCTGCGATCCATTCGAGCAACTCACATAACCTATAGAAGATTTTGTTGCACACCAAGTGTTCAAGGAAATGCTTGAGAACACTTAGGCGTGATTTATTGGAAGAGATGGCATCAAAAAGCTACCAATAACAAGAAGAGAGGGTTACACCCAAGAGTGTCATTGATGTATATGAGATTAAAGCATTCAATGCATTGAAAGTACAAATTAATTCATTATCTAAGAATTTTGATGCATTGAACACCGTTAAAACTCAGCAAGTCATATGCAACTTTATGGTGATAACCATATGAATGGGCTGTGCATAGAAGCAGTGAATTATGTGAAAAATTTTGAACTTACAATCAAATTCCTACAATTCTAAGTAGAGAGATCATCTAAAGTTCTCGTGGTGTAATAACCAAGAGGATCCATTTAGACAAATGAAACTCTCAGGATTCCAGCCACCATTAGAGAAATCAACTTTGGAAAACATGTTGATGCAATATATGAAGCTCTAATGACGCCATCTTGCAAAATCATTCAACATCATTAAAGAACTTAGATGTCCAAATGGGATAACTTGCGACTACAATTAATAAGCGACCTCGAGGCACTCTACCAAGCAATACCGAGATAAATTCAAGAGGAAGTGTAGAGTAACGTCAATCCGTCAACTTGCAAAGTGGTAAGATCTTACATGACAACACACCACTAACACCATTTCCAAATACGAAAAGAAAAGGAAATTGGTGAACAACAAGAAGAAGTACAGCCATATAGACCACCTATTCTTTTTCCTCAAAGGCTGTAAAGGTATCAAAATAGTGTAGAAATTAAAATTTTACAGCAAAGCAATCCAGAAAGTGTAGAAAAGAAAATTGGGCAGGATACAAGTGCAAAAAATACTTCAGGAAATGTGCAGAAATAACCTTTGCAATCATTCACACCTCCTCTACCATTCCTCACAAAGACTACAAAATAAGAGATTAGATAAGTAATTCTTTAAATTTCTTGAAGTTTTTAAGAAATTACATATTAATCTCTCTTTTATAGATATGCTTAAACAAATATCTAGCTACGTCAAATTTTTTAAGAGTATTTTTTTACAGAAGACAAAACTAGAGAATTATGAGACTCTAGCATTGATAGATGAGTGTAGCACTATTCTTCAGAAAACGTTACCTTCTAAGCTCAAAGATCCTGAGGGATTTACCATACCATACTCTATTGACAATCATAATCTTCATAAAGCCTCATGCATCTTGGAGCAAGCATTAATCTCATGCCCTATTCGTCTGCAATAAGCTAAGTTTGAGAGAAGTAAAGTCAATCAATATTACACTTTAACTTGTTGATTGCTCTCTCACCTACCCGAAAGAAATTATAGATGACGTGCTAATAAAGGTGAAAAATTTTATTTTTCTTGCAGATTTCATCGTTCTATACAAAAAAAAAAAGAGGACAAAAAGATCCCTATCATCTTTGGAGAACCTTTTTATCGCAGTTATTGATGTTCAAAAATGAAATATGACCATGAGAGTACAAGATGAAACTGTAACTTTTAAAATCTTCAAGAAGATCAAATTTTTATATGAGAGTGAAGATTGTGGCTGCATTAATGTGATGCACCTAAATGCCAAAGAACTCAAAGACATGGAGATGTTGAATCCTCATATTAAAAAAAAGACATTAAGGCATAGAAAGAAAAGAAAGAGAAAGAATGAGCAGTAGTACGATGAGATCATCAAAGAAAATGGCACAAAACAAACACTCTACCGATCTAAAATTCAAATCTTTCTATAAAAGCATTAAGAAAATGAGGTGAAAGTTGCTGCCTAATATCTAAAATTCAAGTCTTCAATTATATTCCTTATATTCTGCCTTAACCTTAGCATTATGTTACAAGCTAAATAAAGTCCTAAATAGATTCTTAAACATATGTATTTCTACATTAGTGGAGAGTAATATGAACAGCAAGCTTATGATAGTGTAATTATTGAAAATATGTCGAGACATCATCTTTATGTACTTTATTAAGTATTAAGTAAATTTAAGTTTCATTTGACTAATTACTTGCTTATTACACATATGCATAAGTAATCATTTATAAGGGAGAATGAATGACTTGATGATAGTAGAATGAATCATTAAAAGTTATTTGTTGCATTCTAAAAAATAATTGTGCCATTTAACAGTCTTTGAGACAATAAGGATGATCGTCTAATCAACCAGAGCTTATTTTTAATTTTTAGTTTTATTTAGACGTCAAGAATAAGTTGTGATTATTTGTCTTTATTTTGCTAGAGGACGAGCAAAGTCTTAAGTTTGGGGGTATTTGATAGTTGTGTACATATACTGGTGTATTTAATCTACAACTTTCGTATTTTGCTTTAATTTATGGATATTTAGCTATTTAATTTTATTTTTAATTATAAATATATGCATAACAGAGAATTTGACGTAAAGGAACAAATGATAGGTGAATCGAATGTAAAACAAAGAAGTTGTGCTCAAAATATGCAAGCACTAGAATGTAGATAAGGTCGCGGCCCTTATGCGAGAAAGTTTAGTTTTTTTTAAATTTTTTTGTCTCCTATGGCAATTTAGACTCCTCCATGATTAACCTAGAGTTTCTAATACCTATAAAAGCACTATTTTGAGAGCCAAAATATAGATTTTGAGAAGTAAAAACTTAGAGAAAGAATTCACAACACAAAATTAAATATCAAAGCTAAGAAATCAAGATTCAAGATTAAGATTCAAGCTTCAAGTCAAGATTAAGAGAGAAGCAACCCAAGATGCCTTCTTGATTAGTTTTCCTACTCTTTTTTTATCATTATATTCTTGTTATTATTATTTTTCATGGATTGGTTTGATACTTTTAGTTTTGTGATGAGCTAAACTTGTTATTATAGGGTTAGACTATGTGAACCTAGTATGTAGTTGAATTTCATTGATTATTAGTTTATAAACTTAATTATTATTATTATTATTCATTCTATCTTGATCTTAATGCTTTTATTATATCTTAGCCAATATTTTGAATTATTGAAGAACTATGATGAACTTGATAAAGGGATTCATGTGTTTAGCCTAGAATAGTTTAATATATGATTATAGGATAATAACTATGAGTTTCATGTAAGATATATATATATACCTAGATAGCATGTATGACATAATTTGGGCTCGATCTTAATGAATTACATTCTAATTTAATTACCATAGACATATAGGTGATTGTTAGAATACGTAATATAGTCACTTGACCATCGACAGAGGCTTGTGATGAAATTAGTGTCTAAGCCAATCAATTCATATTAAGGGATTAAGCTAAAATATCAATAAGTCTAATGAAATATTAAGGAATAAGTCTATACCCTAGATTATTATCAATTAGTGAATTTGTTTCTTTGTTTGTTTTCTGATTAGGTTAATTTAAATGATAAAATTAGGTTAGTTAATTAATTTCATATTTTAGTTTTTTAAATAAAAGTTAAGTAATTATAAGTTTAATGATTGATTGAAAGAATTAGATCACATAATCTCTATAGGATTGATACTTGAACTTAAAATCCTATATTACTTAATACGATAATGTGTGCTTGCACTTAACTACTATAGCACCAATCATGTACAACCTAAGGTATTTCATGAGCATATGGCTTGTATAGGTATGGTTCATCTTGATGATATACTTCTATAATGAGAGTTTTTTTTTCTTAATATTCAATTGTAGTTGACATATTTTTTTTATCAGACTAAAGTATTGTTATTTCTTTGTTTATTGAAAACTCTAAAGTAAAGTTATATTTTTTAAGTTGTGATTGTGCATAAAGTTTTGAAAGTATATTGTTGAACTCTTCTGAGTTATAAAGTAGGACTGGCTAGAAATAAGCATTTTAATGGATCACATTGCATTAATTTTTCATGCTACACATCTATGCTTAATCTATGCCACTGATTATATTGATGTGTGTAACTATTGATGGGTCTAGTTACAAAAAGGATAATAAAGATAGCAAATATTAAGCCCATAAAGTTATTTGATAATGTACGATTGTAAAGTGACATATGTGGCTCAAGTAGGAGATTGTTGAAAAATTATATAAAGTGGGCCTAGATGTATCAAGTAATTGTATATTATTGACTATCTATTTTGTTGTCCATTAAAAGTTAAATAAGTTTTATTTGATTGAGCTTTGGGGCATCTCATATGGCATAGGCTTTAATGTATAAGGTTCTAATTATTTTATTTTATTTTTATGACTGGCCAAAATAAAATAAAATAAAATACTATAAATAATAGGTTGAAGTCCCTAGTCTAAACTAATAGCGTATTATTCATTCACATCCCTTCGGTTAGTAAACTGTAGCTCTCTCAAATAAAGGTTTAGACGTGGAAGGCTATCAACCCTAATTCTCTGCATCTCTATAGATTCAGATACGCTTCCGATTGAAATCTTCTTAATGATTTAACATGAAATCCTAGGTATGGCAATTCTTTCTTCAAAATATGAATATATGTATTAACAATTCTAATAATTTAATATGATTTCTGTTCTGATACTATTTGTTAGACAACCATAAATTGAATTTATACCCATATGAATATAATCTAAGATTTGTAATGTCAAATTATCATGATGGATGTTGAAAAAAATATACCTGAGAAAAAATCAATAGTGATTAGAACTCAAAGATCAATAACCTTGAATTAGAACTAAAAATATGATGGCCTTCCACAATCAAATCTATATAGGCTCAATGGGGTTCTCTCTCTGTAATGGAAAAAGAGAAGAGGAGCTTTATGTTTATTTATTTAACTTAGAGGTCACAACCCAAAAAAGTCTTTATATACTAAGTTAAATCATAATCCCATCACACATAATCTAGCTAGTTTTAAGTTTTTATACATAATAAGTCTATATCAAATAGATCACTTAAATTAGCCCTTATTTAAGATAGCCCATAACATATAATTATTGTTAATATGTGAGTCCAAAAGTACAAATAATGAAATCTAACAATCTCTTACTTGGGCTACATATGTTATCTGTAAATATTACACATTATAAACTGTAGTGTGCACAATAAATGCTATCTTATCTTGAAATATCTCCTTAGATACAATCTAGTTCATTAACTATATCAATATGAGATCAAAGCAACCTTTGCTACATATATTCACAATTATACCTATCAATGACCGTCATACCAATATAATTAATGACATAGATCAACTATAGATGTGTAGCAAAAAAATTACATGAAATGTGACCTTAAACATATTTATTTCCAACTAGTTCTACTTTATAACTCGAGTTAAATATTTTCTAAACATTATACAAAATCGTAATAAAAAGTACCAAACACTTTCTAAACTTTATGTAAAACTATAGTAGAAAGTACAACCTTATTTTAGAGTTTCAACAAACAATCTATCGAACTTTATTCTATAAAAAATAAATTATAAGTGTCTTTAACTAAATGAACATTAAATCACAAACTCTTACTATGCATGCACATCGTCAAATAATACAACACCCGTACGACCAACATACTCATTAAAAAATGTAAGCGGTAACCTTTTGGTGAGCGAATTTACAATCATGGAGTTTGTATTAATATTTTTTTATTAACAATTGTTAACTCTAAACTTTTTCTTTAACGACTAGAAACTTGAAGTTAATGTTCTTAGACTTTGAAAAACTTTGGTTGTTATGAGAATACATCATTGTGGCTTTAATATCATAATAATTTTTCAATGGCCTTTTAATACCATTGATAATACGCAGTCCTGTGATAAAGTTTTGCAACCATAAGCCATGATTTTATGCCTCAAAATAAGTTATAAACTCAACTTCTGTAGTAGAAAAAGTTATGAGTGTCTACTTAGCACTCTTCTAGAAATAGCTTCTTAGACCAAAGTGTATATATATATTAGCGTGGATCTCTTACTTTAGGCATCCAATAAAATTAGAGTCGAAATACCCCATGATTTCTAATCTTTTTAATCTTCTATATGTGAGCATGTGATCTTTTATTCTTTATAAATACTGCATAATTCGTTTGGCTGCTTTCCAATAATCTACCTCGGGGTTACTTAAATATATTCCTAGCATTCTAATAATGTATAAATATTTGGATGCATACACAATTGAGCATATATAAAAGTCTCCATAGTGCTGATGCATAAGAGAATTTCTACATCTCTTTCTATTCGATCTCATTCTTAGGGTATTGACTGAGATTGAACTTATCATTCTTAGCAATGGGTGTATCTCGTAGAGCATAATCTTTAATGTTATACCTGCTAAGAACTTATCAATATAGTTCTTTTGTGATAAACTTAGGATACCTAAAGCGTGATCCTAGTGTTTCTGAATTCCTAATACAAAGATGTATCCTCAAGATCTTTCATCTCAAAATTCATTTATAGAATTCTCTTAGTTTCATGTAATAAGCATATATTATTACTTGCTAGTAGTATGTCATTGACATATAAAACTATAAAGATAAACTTAATCCCACTGATGTGATATATATTCATTAACTATATTTTTCTTAAAACCAAATAAGGTAATCAGTTAATGAAACTTAAGATACTATTGACGAGATATTTGCTTGAGACTGTAGATGGATTTCTTTAATTTACAGATCATATTCTTTTGGTCTCAAAACACAAAGTTTTATTGCTGAACCATATATATCATTTCCTTAATATCATTGTTGAAAAATATAGTCTTTACATTCATTTGATATAGCTCTAAATCAAAATAAGCTACAAGCGTAATGATGCTTTTAAAAAACGTGTTTCATTGATACTGGAGAAAAAGTATTTTTATAATCAATGTCTTTTTTTTAAATGAAACCCTCGGTAGTGAGACGTGTTTTATATCTTTTGATGTTGCTTTTTGAATCCCTTCTGGTCTTAAATATCCCTTTACAACTAATGAGTTTTATACCTTTAGGCAACTCAACAAGATCCCAAACGTTATTGTCTCTCATAGATTTCATCTCATCCATATAGACATAATCCACTTATGAGAATTATAACTTTGTTTTGCTTTGACTAAAATTAATTGGATCATTTCTCAATCTTATGTAGAATTGATTCTTCCTGGGTTGATGCTCGAGCAGTTAATGGGGATGGACTATAAATTCGTTGGTAATCTGTCTACACTGGTTTAAATCTAGCTCGTCAAACTCATGTTCTTGTAAATAGACAACAAAATCATAAAAAAAATCGCAGTTCTCTTTTTTCTAGTGAATCTTCTCAATGACACTTGTTCTTAAAGTTGTTAAGGTTTCTCTTAATGAACAACAGCAAATTCTTTATTTTAGATTGGGAGCTTTTGTATATTGCCTTGAATTTTTGGATCTGCTTTTTGAATAATGTTAAAAAAATAAGTTTAATTATTTTCAATAGTAGTAGAGGAAAAGAAACAAATTCGTCTTCAAAGACAATATCCTTAATATAACTTATCTCCCCTCATACTCAACATTCTCAAAAAATTTAGTATTCCCATCTTAAAAAAAGATTTACCTGACAGATCATAAAACTTGAAACCCCTTAATCTTTTAAAATATCTAACAAAGAATTTACCTGATGGATCATAAAACTTGAAAACCCTTGATCTTTTAAAATATCTAACAAAATAACAATTAACCAATCTTGAGTTCCGTTTCTTTCTATTAGGCTTGTATGGCCAAGCCTAAGCTGGATAACCCCAGACATGCAAATGCCTAATACTAGGCTTTTTGCTAGTCCACAACTCGTACAGGGTTTAATATACTTTTATATTGAAACTCTATTAATGATATAAACTGTAATATTTTGTACTTTTCCCTAGAGTGATTTAGGTAAAGAAGAATGACTAACCATACTTCTCACTATGTCTTTAAGTATTCAGTTTCATCTCTTTGCAACACCATTTATGCTTGCTTTTTCAAGCATTGTGTATAATAGGAAGATGCCACACTCCTCTAGAAATTTAGCAAAAACGTTAATAGACAATTTTCACCTGATCTATCTTATCTTTCATAGTATTCAGGACCACAGTCATATTTTAACAACTTTAATTTTCTTACCAAGTTGATTTTCAACTTTAGCTTTGAAACTATTAAACACATCTAGATATTGAGAATTCTCATAAATTAATTAAAGGTGCCTAAAAAAAGAATAGTTGTCAATAAATGTAATAAAATACTATTAGTCATTCTAAAAAGTTGTAAGGAATGGTTTATAAATATCAGTATTTATTAGTTTTAAGACGTTATTCCTCCTATTGACAATTAATTTTTTTTATTGTTTGTTTGTTTTCTCTTAATAAATTCAATATAGACTTTAAAATCTATTAAATTAAAAGAATTGAGAATTTTATCTGGCACAAGTTTTTCTATTCTCTATTTAGAGATATGTCCTAAATGCTTATGCCATAACATAAAGGAATTCTCATTAGTTAATTTTTACTTTGTACCACATTATTAACATGTAAGGATTCATTAAAAGAGGCATAAGTATATAATTTATAAATTTATCAATAAAAGAACTAGAACCTTTAAGATTTCAATTTTGAAAGAGATTAATTTATTGTTTTTGAATGAACAAGAATATCTTGATTAGTCCAAACTAGAAATAGAAAATATATTCTGTCTAATTGTCAATATATAATAAGTCTCATCTAAATCTAAATAATATTTAGTCTTTAATTATAATATAAATAATTCTATGGCCTCTACAAGAGCTGTATTGTCATTTTTCACTTAGATGTATCTGTTAGCATTAATTAGAAACTAGTTCCTGAGATAACCTTGCATAGACACACTTAGGTCAGTAGTTGTACCTATGTCTACCTACCAAGTATTCTTATGTACAAAGTTAAATTAACTTCATAACAAACAAAGTTGAGAAGTGTACCTTTCTTAACATGTCATTTGACGTACTTGGGATAATTCTTATTCACATGATCAGCCTTTTGTAGAAGAAATAAGTAATGACCACATCTTGTTTCTTTTACACCTTATTATGTGAAGTCCTTATTATAGTTTTCTTTCCTTCATTCCTTTTTCTTTTCATATTTGGTAACTTATTTGAGAAGTACCTACTAAGTGAGCACTTTTAGCTTTTCCTTGCTTCAATTTGTCTTCGTATTGCTCACAATGTGAAATGAGCTAATTAAGAGTCAATTTAACCTTTTGGATATTATAACTTACTTTAAATTAACTATAGTGTGTAAAAAGAGATATCAAAACCAGATATACGACCAAGTCATTAGGCAACTTTAACTTTAGTGCCTTTAGTTTTAAAGCGAGAATAAACATCTTATAATGCACTTCTTTATATTCCATCTACAATTATACCTTATTGAAATAAGGTTAGTTAGTAGCGTACTTGTTTCAGCCTTTTTTGTTTTGCAAAGCGTTGTTCAATTTCCTCAATGAATTTTTTAGAATTTTCTTTTTAAAAAATAGTACCTTTAAAATATGAATAAAATTTATATTGACAGATATAGTAAAAGCAAATAAAATTTATAGAAACATATAATAAAATAGCAAGCTCACAATCATGTCATAATTTTAAGCATATACATGCATGACATAAATAAACATACAAAGTTGGGACCTATTACAAGATACCTAATACAATACTAATATTCAATCTTTGGATAGAAATATCAACTGTAAGTGGTACTCTTAATGCAGTAATTAAATATTGATAATAAATCCTACCAGCAATAAACCATAAATATGCTTATCATTTGGCCAAATATAGTCTTCCTTTGGGCTGATTATTTTTCACATAAACAATAAGCATATTCATCATAATATCCCAAAATAAATATAAGACAAGAAATGCAAAGAAAAATAATCAAATGCCCACAAATAGAAAAATTAAGTTTGTCTTATGCACTAAAGTGGCTCGTAGTGCCAAGGCTTTTATTGTTACAACGATGCTAATAGGCCAAAATAGGCTCAATGATTGTCGAGTTAAATCCAAATAGATCAAATTTTGGGCTAGATCTCCATCAATTAGATTGGGTAGACCTAATTCTCCCAAAACTAATTTTAAAAAACTCTTAAATTTGACTCTAAATTTGCTAAATTTAAATTTACAAGATTTGAATTTACAAGTACCAAAAATAGACTACAAATAAATTTGGATCAAAATTAGGATTTATTTACAGATTTTTCAAAAAATTTAAGTGAAACCGCAATCATTTAAAGGTGGAGGTGGTTGAGTAAAAAATTAATTATGTTGGGACCTAATTGAAAATATTTTGTGGTTAAAATATAATTATCCAAAATTTTAGAGAGCTATATGAAAATAGACACTACTATTAAGGCCTATTTGTAAATATTCTAAACTTTTATAGTCAAAATATAATTAACTAAAATTGAGAGGCATTTATTTAATATTTACCAAATAAACACTAATCATAGTGGGCCACTTGCTTTTTATAATTTATTAATAATAAATATATAAAACATTTATAAAAAAAAAATTTAATTGTCTAAGGACGCGAAAAATGACAAATGAAAACTAATTTAATTTTTTTTTATCCTTAATTCTTTAAATCAATAACTCTTAACCATATTTGAACTCTCAAATCGTAATGAAAATCACAAACTTAATATTTTTCTCAATAAAATATTAAAAAATTCATATATATAATATCTTTATCCTAAATAACTATATGAAAAAATATATTGAAAAGATAAATATATGTATTAACAATTCTAATAATTTTATATAATTTTTGTTCTGATAACACTTGTTAGACATAATCATCAATTCAATTTATATCCATATGAATATAACTCAAGATTTATTATATCAAATTATCAGGATAAATGTTGAGAAAAATATACATGAAAAAAAATACATAGTGATTAAAATATGAAACTCAACAGCCTTAAATTAAAATCAATAGTATAATGACATTTCACAATCAAATTTATGTATGTTCAATGGAATTCTCTGTAATTAAAAAGAAAAGAAGAGTTTTAAATTTATTGATTTAACTTGAGAATAACAACTTAAAAAGATTTTTAAATACTAAGTTAAATTATAATTTCATCACTGATAATCTAACTAGTGTTAGATTTCTATATAGGATAATTCTATATCAATATAGATGTCATTAGAACTCAACAAGAAATATCTCAAATAAATCACTTAAATTGACCATAATTTAAGATAGCGCATCATGTATAATCTTAACTAGCTTTCTTTTTCAATTCTAATTCTTTTTAATCAATATACAGTATAATTCTATATCAATATAGATGTCATTAGAACCCAACAAGAAATATCTCAAATAAATCACTTAAACCCTAATTTATGATAGCACATCATGTATAATCTTAATTAGCTTTCTTTTTCAATTCTAATTCTTTCTAATCTTCTAATATGTTCTTAATTTTTTTTTGAAAAAAAAAATTAAATTCACTGATATATGGTTTTAATTTATAAATTTAAATATATTAAAAAAATTTGAGAATAATTTAAAAATAATCATATATTATATATAAAATTTATAAATTTAATTTAAAAAAAAGTAAAGTGGTTAAAATTATTTAAATATTATATATACACAATAAATGAGTAAATTACTAATATGAGAGAAGACAATACTATTATTATTATGGTGGGTTGATTAGTAATTAAATAAGTTTTAAAAACATAAAAATTACACATCAATTTAATCTTATTCATTAAATAAAAAATAATTTAATAGTTAAAAACTTATATAAAAAAAAGATGCCAAAAATCCTACCTATATATATATATATATATTCACTAACAAAAACGTGGTAATCTTGAATTGGGTTTATCAATTGTCAATACAGTTAATAAATTATATAATAATAAAAATATATTATTAAGATTAATATGTATCATAATACTAAAATACATATATTTTAATATAAAAAAATTATTAATCACTAATTAACTTGTTAGATTCTAATCTAACTATTTAAACTCGTTTGCCATAAATTTCCCTTTATTCTTCTCTCGAACAGTCTTTCCTTTTCTTTTTCTTTTTTTTTTTTTTCTTTTCTTCTCCCTTATCGCTGTTGGCTCTCGAAAAATGAAGCAATTTTGCTTCAATTTATAGTACAAGTAACCTATCCTTTCAGCCAATCCGACAGCCACCGCTTGGTTTAGTTTCAAATTTCTTTTATTGGTTTTTTACTCTTTCCTTTTTTTTTTTTTTTCTTTTCTTCTCCCTTATCTCTGTTGGCTCTCGAAGAAATGAAGCAATTTTGCTTCAATTTATAGTACAAGTAACCTATCCTTTCAGCCAATCCGACAGCCACCGCTTGGTTTAGTTTCAAATTTCTTTTATTGTTTTTTTACAATGCTTAGTCAGCAAATAAGAAAATGAAGAAGACGTGTGAATTTGGTGCGTTAAAATTCAAAGGGTACGTGAATGACAATGAGCCTTAGTTGCGACTAATATAGATAGTTGATGCTTTAATCACTTTTTTTTTAATAACACAAAATACGATTGTAATTAATACGCAAGACCAATAAAAAAAAGACACCTGTTCAATTTATAATAAGCTGCCACGTCACTAATGCCAACACTTCATATGAATTATACATTTAAATAAGTTAAAACGTTGTAGCACCCTGAATAAATACCTTATAAGTTATTGGGAATTTATCATTTACACTCGTTTTGTATTCAATTTGTGTATTCAGCCCTCAAAGTTTTTTAATTCTCTATTTTTTTATTGGATTTTTTATCTAATGTTTTAATGCTTGAATAATTTAATAATTTAGAAGAATTTATTTAGTGTTAATACTAACTTGATTAAAATTACTTAAAATAAGAGCCATATATGTATAGGAGTCCAAATCTCACTCATAGAAGTAGTTTTTAACTAAAATTAAACTTTTTCGAAACTAGATGCCACAACTCAACAAGACTCTCGCCACAACGCTGGTGCTACTTGGATGTAACATCGTGGCACATATGCAACATAGTGTGGTGCCGCGGTATAACCAAGCCATCATCGCGACACCAAGACTTGGGCAGGTCTTCCACCATGCCTTTTTACCCTTCCTTATGACTTTTTATTTTGTCTCGTGTCCGACACGTAATTGACCTCATATTGATTCTTTTTCGGTCTTTAACTTAAAATTATGCACAAACATAATTTTAAATCACTAATTTCAACACTCTTTAATAGATTCTCTAATTATTAAAATTCTTCTAATATTTAATAATATCCAAAAAATTTATACCATTATAATTATAATAGTATAAATTAACTTTAAAAAAGTATAATAGACTTTTTATTTTAAAAAGTCAACAATTACATTTGTATAATACCGAACAATAATAATATACTGCGTAAATAGTAAAACTAATATTGCGTAATATAGATCCAAATAGCTAAATAATAATGTGTAAATAATAAATTTACATTGTATTGCAATTAATGATTTTTTCTCTATTTGTTAAATTAATATTGAATATCTATATTTTAAAATAATTGTAGACATTCATATTACATAATAATTCATAATATAATAAAATCTCGTGTTTTTTATTATTTGATAGTATAAATATATTAATTTTACTATTTAAATAATATATTTTTATTATTTGATATTGTACAATTGTAATGTTATACTCTTTTAAAGTTAATTTATATTATTATAATTATAATAACAGAGAATGTTTCAATATTATAAACACTAAGCGAATTAGTTAACGAATCTATTGGGAGACAAATGATATTTACCCTAAATTATTAGTATAGCATATGAAAAACCAGTTGCTTCAAAGGTGCTTAGTGTTCATTATCTCGAATGTTAGTGTCTTTTTGTACTGTTCTGATGAAGTCATTCTACATCTATATATCACGTCATGCATTCATGAGCATCCAAATCATTAATTAATTAAAATTATTATATATAGAAAATTTTGGTCAAATGAGTTAGGTAACCTATTAAAATAATTATATAAACATATATATATATATATATATATATATACTTTCCTTCCCATCTTAACTCTAATTCGTTTTGTCGTCGAAGAAGAGAGAGAGAAAGAATGGGAACGATAGAAAGGTCTGAGGAATCACTTAGAGGCCAAGCAGAAATATGGCAATACATGTTCAGTTTTGCAGATTCTATGGCTTTAAAATGTGCCGTGGAACTCCGCATAGCTGACATTATTCACTCTTGTGGTAGCCCTGTCTCTTTGTCTCAAATAGCTTCACGCATTGATTCACCTTCCCCAGATATCTCCTATCTCTCACGGATCATGAGACTTCTAGTCCGCAGAAAGATCTTCGCCGCACATCATGATTCAGACGGTGGAGAAACTCTCTACGACTTGACCCAGTCATCGAGTTGGCTTTTACGTGACTCTGAGCTAACCCTAGCACCAATGATTTTAATGGAGGATCATCCTTGGATGATGGATCCATGGCACTGTTTTAGCCAATGTGTCAAAGAAGGTGGTATTGCTTTTAAGATGGCTCATGGCCGCGAGATTTGGGAGTTTGCTTCAGAAAATCCTGAATTTAATAAGATATTCAATTATGGTTTGGCATGTACGTCCAAGATCATTTCCAGGGCGATTATATCAGGATATAAAGATGGATTTGGCAGCGTCGGATCATTGGTGGATGTTGGAGGTGGGTTCGGATATATGATAGCTGAGATTGTGAAATCGTATCCAAGCATCAAGGGTATAAACTTTGATTTGCCTCATGTAATCGCAACAGCTCCCGAGCATGATGGAGTCTCACGTGCTGAAGGAGACATGTTTAAAGCCATTCCTAAGGCTGATGCAGTTTTCATGAAGGTATGTCATTTCTTGCTCCTAAGTCTCGGCTTAAACCAACATGTTCTTCCATATGTGATTCAACCGTTTAGTCTTTTACACAAGATTAATATATAATTTTATCACATTCTAATTTGTGATATCCAACTCAATTTGTATAAATTAAGGATTACAATATAATCTAATATGCCAATTGATGATTTTATTAATTAGCCAAATTCTTTTAGTTTCTTACTACTTTGAGAAATCAAGTCATTAATTTACAACACTTTGGCTCTCTCTTGTAAATGTTGGTAGCAATTTCATTGTCAATTTACTCTTTAATTTTTTTTTTAGATAAACATACCAACGCTATTGATTGAACTGGCTTTGGAATTTTACAATTAAAACTATGATTTATGAGGTTGATAATTGATTTGATCAGTTTGAATCGATTTTAAAATAGATTTAGAACAACCCTGCAAACACGTAATTGACTATGCTATTCCACGAATCAAACAGATAGAATAGACATAGCATATGAATATTTTACTCCAATCATCGCCTAAAAGGATAGTGACTCATGATTTTATTGTCATACAAAATCCAATTTTACAATTATATAAAGACGTTGGTGACGCTGGCCAATATGAAAATATTGACTATGAGTTTTCTCTGACCAATTCAAAGAAAACATATAATACTCATCATTTGGTGTCTGTTTGCAGCATATCATGCACGACTGGAACGATGAAGACTGTGTTAAGATATTGAGAAATTGCCGGAAAGCAATACCTGAAGAAACAGGAAAGGTTATTATTGTTGAAGTGGTTCTACGACCCGATGGCAATGATATTTTTGATGATACGGGCTTGGTATTTGATTTACTTATGATAGCACACACCTCAGGCAAGGAAAGGACTGAGCTTGAATGGAAAAAAGTATTAGAAGATGGAGGATTCCCTCGCTACAATATCATCAAAATTCCAGCTTTGCCTTCCATTATTGAAGCATTTCCAGTCTGACTGTAATCTACGAGTGTTGTTCATATGTTTTTAATTTCCTCTTGTGCTTCCGGGCTTTTCATGTGTGTTGGCTGTTTGTATTACGTGGAAGATATCCTTCAATAATGAAATCAAAATAAAAAGTGTTACTTTTTCCTAAACTGACATCATATTTATAAACAATGTAATTTATCATATAAAGAGCAACAGTATCACGTGATATATATTATTTAATCAATTCATAATTTTTGTATAATTTACAATTATTACAAAATTTTAATACTTGTTTAATTAAGAATTCATCATATAGCTCTCTCTCTCTCTCTCTCACATGATATATATTATCTAATTAATTTATAATATTTGTATAATTTATAATTATTACAAAATTTAATATTTATTTAAGAGTTCATCATATAACTCTCTCTCTCTCTATATATATATGTGTGTGTATATATAGGGGAAGGATTATGACCCTTAGAATTACATAACTTTTTACAAAACTCTGTAGTTATTAGATTAACTTCATATCTATGATCAAGATTTAATAGAATTAATGATAAAGTCAAATACTAACTAAATTTGCATTTAGTTGGTTTTTCTATTGATCAAAAGATTTTTTTTAATATCAAAATTTTATTTTATTTTATTTTTATAATGTTTGATTACAATTAAATAAGAGTTTTTAAAAATTAAAAAACGTTATTTTGCATCTACTTATAAAAGTTCAAAATTTAGACTTTTAGGGGTATAACTTTTTGAGGTTTTTTTAATATTTTTATATTAACATATATATTTTAATAATATTTTCTTAATTCCATAACATACACTTAATAAAAATAAGTTCTATTTAACTAATATATTTTTAATATTTTGTTGAAAATAATCATATCCCTATATCTTTGTAACTATCATATTTATGCAAGGCTTTACCCAAAAAATCGTTTTGTCATAAGTATGTAGTATTTTATTTTAGAATAATGCTAAACATCCAAAATTATATTAAAAAAAAAATGATATGTTAAGTAATTATTGGGTGGTGAAATTGTGTAATGAGTGGTTTTGAAATTTACACTATTTTACTTTGAAATTTATACTATTTTATCATTTAATAATTACTTGACGTATCATTTTTTGGGATACATTTTGGGATATGTAGTATTACTCTTTATTTTATTTTTAATTTTACACCAAATACAATAATTTATTTAATTTTTTATTGCTATATATTAATTTTATTTGAATTATTATAAATATATATTTATTGATGTTTCGAGTTCCAATTATTTTTTAAAGTGACAACTAAACGATCAATTATTTTTTTTAAAAAAATTATACTTTTAAAAGTTCTACTTCTATAAACTCCACTTTTAAGAGTTATATTTAAAAAACTCAAACAAACGAATCCTAAAACTAATTCTCTCTCCTCACTAATGTTAATGATAACTGTTTTCCTTATCTCCAACTTTTTCTCTTGTATATGCTATATTCTCTCACTTTAAATCACTCCAAACTTTTGTTACCCTTCAACCTTCACAAACTTTACATCTAATAAAGCAAATTAGAAAAACAAAAAAAAGTAATAATAATGATCATAACTACCATTCTTGTCAAGAATTCTCATAAAATAATTTTATCTATTTTTTGTAGTTACTTTTAAATATTTCTTCTATTATGCAAACTTATAATTTCTTAATTGTTATTAGATTTAATAATAAATTTTTTAATTTTTTTGTGTGTAGTCAATCAATATTACTATTTGAGCTTTAAGACATATAACTATCATGCTTTAATTAAATATTTGTGATAGCTATTGTTGTAGATAAAGATTAATGACACTCAATTTAATTTAAGAGAGCCCAATCTAGTACTCAAGTCCAAACTTCTTGAGCAGCCCAGTCCTTAACTAGCTACCTTAGTGGGACTAAGTCTGGACCTGAATACTTAGACCTCCATAACTCGGCCTATGAAGCCTATATAGTGAAATTCGTGTCAAGACACGTGTCATCACTCAATAGCAATATTAGAGAACATGTTATGAGAGCTTAGACGCTTATCGCAGTAGCATAGGCCCATTAGCAGGCTTACACATTAGTACGGCTCAGGTCTCACTACATCATTAGCGGAACCCACTAGAAGAGTACCCAGAAGCTATGTCGTCTAGCTATCAAACCTAAGAAAAATGTTGGATAAAAGAATCCCTAAAGACCCAATGACACATCAGCTAGAATCAGGGTTTTGTCTTTTGTTAACATTACTAACACAGTAAACAGAAGATGTCTTGAGTAATTGAGCAACTTAGCATTGAATCCGCTAAGGTTAAAGGGACAAAGTCAAACGACCTCTCAATGCTCCTTAGGTTTCACCAATTCAAGCTGACAGCTCTAGAAAAGCAATCATTCAAAAGACACCTAGTACTCTAAGTATCAGATGTGCTCTAATTATAGTTTTGCCTACTAAGCAATTCTCCAAAATATTGCTTATGATAAGGGCAATTCTCTAATAGTGTTCTGCTAGGTGTTACCTTAAGGGGTAATCTCAGGCCAACCTATCTACTTCTAAGGTTCATCTCTATTATAAAAGTCTCATTTTCTTTAAGAGAAAGAAAGAAGTTTAAATTCACAAGTTCAATAGGGGAGTGGAAGGTCATAAGCCATAAGTTGAAGTTCCATTACTCCACCCTTTTATATTCATTCATTCTCCTTTCTTCCTCTTCATTTTCATACTAAGGTTTGCCTTACAAACCTACTTGGCAACCTTCAATCATTTACATTTACTAAGGAAACATTTACCAAAACATAAGAAATTACCTCTACGGGTCTGAAAAATGGAAGAACATATGAAATCCTAGCTCATAAGTGACATTACTATTATTGTAACTTATGTCTTGTAATATATTCTTCACATAGTTGATTTTGATGATGAGCTCTACCTAAGGATGTAGGCCTTTGAGATGAACCACGTAAATCTATGTGTTGATTATCTTTATATTACACTTTCCTATTAATAATAGTAATATTGAGTTATGAACTCAGTCTGGGTGAGCTCTACTAAGTCCTACTTGTTATAACTACCTTTGAACAGCTCCATGATCTTAATTCTAATTTGGACCATCTACTAACTAACTTATAACCTTGAGTCCTCCTCAGCCTCCGAAGTATGTTGTAAGCTTTCCTACTCGGTAGCTCTCTTTAACCTAGACATAACCTAAATAACTTTCTTCAACTTAGCTTTAACCTTAGTAACCCTAAACACAACCTTAATAATCCTCTCCAACCTAGCTTTAACCTCAGTAGTCCTAACCTATATCCTCTAAGTAGTTCTTTACTTATTGCACCTGAGCTTTGGTGATCTCTACTGACATGTTGCTCTTCCTCAATAAACAAATTCTCACTAGTTTGGGCTCTTGAGCTCATCAAGCCTCTAATCCCTCAGGCCTATTAAATCTAGTCTAAAACAGTTGGCACAATCAGTAGGAAATGAAACTAAAAGCCCCTCTATGACCAAAGCTTAGATCCATATTTAAGAACTTACTTAAGGAACATTACGAGAAGTTTAGGAGAATGATATAAGATTATATTTATAATCCTACCCTTCGAGGTCAAAAGTAAAGTTAGATCTAACTTAGTAAGTCATGCTAAGAGCTCCAATTCTAGACTCGGAGGTGAAACACTAAACAGAAACTTGTCTTCAAGAGTTTGAGGTAACCTCCTCTTTTTCTCATCTTCTTTATTATACATAAAGAATCATAACTTAATATTGAGTTGCATAGACCTATTTAAGGTCGAATCATTAAGATATATAATAAGAGCTCTTAAAAGTTATTTATTAACACCTTTGTTGATATTATAATTGAGAACTCTTCACTAGGTCACATTAAAACCTCTATTGAAGTCTGGAGTATATGGACCTTCCCTTAGTTATAAATTTAAAGCCTCTAAAGCTCAATTCATCAAGACCTTTAAAAGGCCGAGATCAATATATAAAGACCTCTAATAAGGTTACAAGTATGTGAATCTCAATTTAAGAGTACCAAGACCTTCATAAAGGTTAAGGTTATTGAGACCCTATAAAGGTTCATACTCTGAGTTTTGTAATGCTCAATTTTATCTTTGGAGCTATATAGAGCTTAGTGTCGAATTCTTTAGTAATATTTAATTTTATTTTCAGAGCTAGGTAAGAGCTCATTTGTATCTCCGAAGCTGTATGAGAGCTCATTTAAAGTTTTAAGACCTGTGTGGAGCTTAATGCTTAATGTTTAGATTAGTAATTTAATATTGAGTGTAATCTCTAAAGCTATATAAGAGCTCATATGTGTCCTCAAAGTAGTGAAAGAGCTCTATACTGAATCTCAAAAGTAGTGTGAAATCTTAATATATAATCTCTAAAGCTATGTAAAAGCCGTTTATATCTCTAAAACTATGTAGAGCTCGATGCTAAATATTTAGAAGAGCAGTCAGATGGGCCTTGAGCACGATGAGGATTGCATAAAACCTCAAATTCTCTTTTTTTATTAGAATTACTACATCAGTCCTATGAGACAAGATAGGGCTTAAGTCCCAAATGTATGCTAATATGGTTTTTCTCCATTCAATGTGAAGGGGTTGAGCCTCATGTTCTCCACTAACCTACATTTGCACCAGTGGATAGTGCTCTAAGGATTATAAAAATGGATCTGTGTGTGACGATTATTTTTAATGCCAAAGATGATTATGTGTTAAAATAAGTTTTGATGGGATTATTTGATCCAAAAAGGGTAGAGCCCTAACATGTGCCAAGGTATCTCTAAAGTAGTCTATCTCTATTTGGCATTAAAAGGTTGAGTCTTATGTTCTCCAATGTGTCTCCATTCGACACTAAGGGGTTAAGTCCCATGTTCTATAATGTATCTTCATCTAATACTAAGGGGTTGAACCCTATGTTCTTTAATGTATCTTTATTGGACACTAAGGGGTTGAGCCTTGTGTTCTCCAATGAATCTCCATTCAACACTAAAAGGTTAAGCCTCATGTTCTCTAATAAATCATATGCGACATGTACCTAAATTGGTATTATCTCCACTCAGTACCAGACTTAGAATGTGTACTGAAAAGGATGAAAATCAAAAGAAGAAAAAAAAAATAAAGAGACAACTTGTATAAGTTTGCCAAGTGTCACCAAAGAAATATGTAGCTTTTAATATCTTCTTACCTCAACACTAAGAACTAAGAAGGTTGATATTGAGGATAAAGATTGGTGACACTCAATCCAACTCAGGGGAGCTCAGTCAAACAATCAAACCCAGACCTCCTAAGTAACCTAGTTTATAACGTTATATCTCAATGTGATTGAGTCCGAGCCTGAACATTTGGATCTTTATAATTAAGCCCATAAAGCCCTTCTATTGGGATCCATGTATACATGTGTGGCCACTCAGTAGCAATATGCAAGAATACATCATGAGAGCTTGGACACTTGCTATATTAGTATGGGTTTACTAGAATGCTACACGTCAGCATAATTCAAGCCTCACTACATCACTAGTAGGACCTATTAAAAGAGCACTTGGATGCCACATTATCTAGCTATCATACTTAAGGATAAAGGTAGATAAGAGAATCCTTAAAGAACCAATGAGCAAGTGCCACATCAGCTAAAACCAAGGCATTGTCTTTTAATAACACTACTAATACTACTGACAGAGTAAATAGAAGATGTCTCGGGTAGTTGAGCAGCTCATGACTAAATTCACTAAGCTCAAGGGGACAAAGTTAGACGATGCCTCATTACTTTTCAAGTCTCACCAACTAAGGCTGACAACTTTAGAAAAAAACAATAACCAGTCATGAGACACCTAGTAAGTACTCTAAGTATCAGAAGAGCTCTAATTACCCAAGGTTCTCTAAAATACCCCTCATGATAAAGATGGTTCTCTAATAGTATTCCACCACATGTCACCTTTGATGGGTAATCTCAAGCCCCTCCACCTCTAGGATTTATCCCTACTATAAAAGCCTCACTTTCTCTAAGAGAAGGAAAGAGATTCAAATTCACATGTTCAAAAAAAAAGTGGAAGGTCATAAGCCATACGTTGAAGCTCCACTACTTTACTTTTTCATATTCACTCATTCTCATTTCTTCATTTTTATTTCTATACTAAGGTTTGCCTTACAATCGTACTTAACAATCTCTAATCATTCATCTTTACTGAGAAAACATCCACCAAAACACAAGAAATGACCTCAATAAGTCCAAAAATTAGAAGAACATATAAGATCCTAACTCATGAGTGACATTACTCTTATTGTAACTTACTCCTTCTAATATATTCTTTATATAGTGAATTTTGATGTGAGCTCTACCCTTGGATGTAAGCCTGTGGGCTAAACTACGTAAATCAGTGTGTTGATTATCTGTATATTGCACTTTTTTATTAGTAGTAGTAATATTGAGTTATGAGCTCAATCTAGGTGAGGTCTATTGAATCCTACTTATTATAACCACTTTTGAACAATTCCCTAACCTTAATTTTATTTTGAACCATCTACTGACCAACTTTTAAATCCTGAGTCCCCCTCAGCCTCTGAAGTATATTGTAGGCTTTTCTTACTCAATAGCTCTCTCCAACCTAAACACGACTTTAATAGCCTTAAATGTGACCTTAGTAGTCCTCTCCAACCTAACATTGACCTCAGTAATCCTAAACTATCTCTTCTGAGTAGTTCTCCACTCATTGCCCCTGAGCTCTAGTGACCTCTACTGACCTATTGCTCTCCCTCAATAAACAAATTCTCTCTAGTTTGGGTTCTTGAGCCTAATGAGCCTTTGATCCTATGGGCCTACTAAATCTAGCCCAAAACAACTACTTTAGTGAGTATTGTAAAAGAATCAGAAAAACAAATACAAAATTATTAATATTGGGTACAATATTATTAATTGTGCAAGCTATAAAGATATATTGAATAGTACATGAATGTTAATTTAAATAACAATGTACAGAATTATAAAATCTTGAATAGAGAAGATTTTATTTATTTATTTATTTGGTATGATAAGCATGTTTAATATAGTTCTTTTCTTGTTTATTTTATTGAATTATTAATATTAATTTTTTGTCTTATTATTCCGTTGATTTATCATGTTGCTTTTTTGTTATTTATTTAATGATTTTAATTATATAGGTAATATGCAACACTAGAAAAATAACCTTTTGTGACAGAATTTGTAAAAAAAAAAAAAATGATTTAGCCATTGTGATGGTTTTGGTCACAAAATTGGATAGCAATTTCGAATTTAATTTTTTATCAAAAAATAGTGACATTTTCTATCACAAACACAATCTATCATAAATTTATGATAGAAAGTTTTACAATTTTGTGATAAAATTAAAAAAAATTAATTTTATGATAGAATGTATCATATTTTATATTTTTTAAATATGTAAAACAATGTCGTTTTGGATAAAATATAATTACATAGAATTTAATTTCTATAGTAAAAATTTAAATTTATTTGTAATAGCAAAATGACTCCATTCGATGCCTACGTAATTGACGTAGAACAATTTCATTTAAACTAAAATTAAAAATAAATAAATAAAAGACTGCGATTTTGTCAATTAAAATTAGGGTGCATAATTAAACGGTGCAGTTTCATGGATTAATGTCCATAGAAGATGAAATCGTTTAAGTTAATAGGTTTAAAAAGAAAGCTTCAAAAATGACATCAGTTTGAGATTGTAGACATAACTAAAGTGGTGCCATTTTGTGAAAATATTCAAATAAATATAATGGTTTTAACGGCACCGTTTGCAATAAAAGATTAATAAATTCATGTAAAAATGATGTCATTTTGAGCTAAGTCATTAATGAAAAAATAAGGGGGGAAACCATCCCTCTACACTTAGGCTTTTTTGTTTTTGATTTAAAACTATGGTCTTCAACTTTGATTTTTATTTTGTTACAGTTGGGTCTTACTTGTCTTCTGAAATTGTGTGTTTATTACTTCTTCACTCCACATATTACTTTAGAAAATCATTCTGTGTTGAGTGTGGAATCTTGTTTCATTTACTGAGTTGGATTGTATTGGTAAGTCTTATATTTGTTTTTGTTTGCTTTATTTGAGTGCGTAGAAAAATGGTTTCCAAAGTAATTTCATGTTATGTTTTAAAGGTATAAAAGATATTCTAGTCAGCAAGGGTATATTGGTCTTTGTAAATATAAGGGTAATAACCCTAGGTCATACAATGCCGTTTTAAGGTTACCATATATATGGTTTTTGTTTGGATTGATTCGTAGAAGTGTGAATTTTTTATCGTCTTCTAGGGTTTTCTCTTTGTCTTCCCTCTGTTTCTCTCTCGTAGGCTAAGGTCAGGACTCTTACAGATTCTTGCTGTAAATGGTCTGGTTGTAGATCATATATAGTCACGCTGGTGTTATCTAGGGTTGTATTTTGTTTATCATTATAATGCAGATCGGGCTTATTGTTGAACTCAAAGTGAATGTAGGTCACGGTTGAGTGACTGAACCACTATAATCTCGGTGTTCTTGTGTGTTTGATCATTTTTACTTCGTTCTTTATATGTTAGATTGATTCTTGAAATATAGGTTATAATCGTGACAGTGGTATCAGAGCCTGTTGGATCGTTTTCTTTTTTAGGGTTTCTGAAATTTTTTTTTCTTTTCTAATACTTACCATTTTTTTTTCTTAGACCCTCGTGTGTGTTAAGGAATCGATTCAAGAATTTTAAGAATCATAACTTCGACAAGGTTTAAGGTTAAGCGGTTCGATGGATACAGTGATTTTGCCCTATGGCAGAAGAAAATGAAAGCTCTCTTAGTTCAACAAAAGGTGTCGAAGGCTCTTACAGACCCTAACATCTTACTGGAAACCATGAAACCAGATCAGATAGCTACGATAGATGAGACTGCCTAAAGCACTATAGTTCTTCAGCTTGCAGACAATGTCCTTCGACAGGTGAACGAAGAGACCACAGCGGCTGGTCTCTGGGGTAAGCTCGAATCACTTTACATTTCAAAATCCTTATCTAGTAAGATTTTGATTAAACAAAGATTATCCGATTTTAAAATGGACTACAATAAAGGACTTAAAGAAAACTTAGATGACTTTAAGAAAATCTATATAGACCTACCAATACTGGAGAAACAATCAGTGACGAGAACCAGGCTATAATATTACTAAATTCCTTGCCATCAACTTTTAAAGATGTTAAATCGGCCATTAAATATAGACGTGAGTCACTGACCCTAAATGACTGTCTTACTGCCTTAAGATCTAAAGAACAAGAACTCAAACAAGAAAAAAGGAATAATAGTATTGGTGATAACCTGTTTGTAAGAGGCAGGAACGATAAAAGGGATGTCAAAAATACATTTAAGGGTAAATCTAGATCAAAGTCTAAGACAGGATCTAGAAAATATTTTTTCTATAATAAAAAAGGACACATTAAGAAGTACTATTATAAATGGCTTAAGAAACAAAAAGAAGAGAAAACAAGTGATAAGGCTGAAGCATCTGTTGTCATTGATGGATATGAAAGTGCTGATGCACTTACTATCTCTGACCAAGAAAATTTAGATGAATGAGTCTTAGATTCAGGTTGCTCATATCATATGTGTCTTAAGAAATACTGGTTTAAAAGCTTCGAGAACTATGATGGAGGAAGTGTTCTAATGGGCAATAATCAACCCTGTAAAGTTGAAGGTATAGGAACCATAGTCATCAAAATGTTTGATGGGAATAATATTGCTTTAGAAAATGTCAGGTACATTCCTGATTTAAAAAGGAATTTAATCTCTCTAAGGGTCTTGGATGAAGGTGGATATACATGTAAACTAGAGAATGGATTGTTAAGGATCACACATGGATCATTAGTTATAATGAAGGGTCAAAAACAGAATGGCTTATATATATTATAAGGTAAAACATTAATCAAACCTAATATTGCTGCTGTATCCCAGGATCTAGATAGAACAAACATGTGGCATAAAACACTAGGTCATATAAGCAACCTAGGTCTATATGAACTTAGTAAACAGGGTTTACTTGGTAATGATAGGATTACCAAAATCAAATTCTGTGAACAATGTGTCTTAGGTAAGCAACAGAGACTAAGTTTTAAAACTAGTTCTTATAGATCTAAAGACATCTTAGAATATGCTCATGCTGACCTTTGGGGACCCATAAATACTGCAACTCATTGGGGTACTAGATATTTTTTGTCTATAATAGATGATTATTCTAGAAAATTATAGGTCTATTTGCTTAAGCATAAAAGTGATATCTTCATAAAATTTAAGCAATGGAAACAGTTAGTTGAAAAAAAAACTGGTAAAGGTTTGAAGGCTCTTAGAACTAATAATGGTCTGGAATTCTATAATGAAGAGTTTAATAACTTTTGTAAAGAAAATGGTATCTTAAGGCATAGAACTGTTAAGTACACACCCCAACAAAATGGTATTGCAGAAAGAATGAATAGAACTCTATTAAATAAAATAAGATGCATGTTGATTAGCTCTAGTTTGAATAAACGTTTCAGTTTTCTACAAGTCAGTGCCCTTCCACAAATAAAGAAAGGAAAGAAATGAGTAGTATACCTTATTCAAATGCAATAGGATCCATTATGTATTCAATGATTTTTACAAGGCCAGATTTTGCCCATTCTATTAGTGTTCTAAGTAGGTTTATGTCAAACCCTGGGAAAGAACACTGGACAGGTATAAAATGGTTATTAAGATACATTAAAGGGTCAACTGATATTGGACTTTCATATAAAAATACTAACTGTGATGTTGAGTTGGTTAGGTATGTAGACTCTAATTTTGCAGTGGATAGAGATAAGAGAAGGTCAACAACATCATATTATTTCACTCTGTGTGGAAACTGTATAAGTTGGAAATCACAACTTCAGAAGATTGTGGCACTTTCCAGCACTGAAGCAAAGTACATTGTCTTAACAGAAGCTATAAAAGAGGGCATATGGTTACAGGGTCTATTACATGAATTAAATATATTGAATAAAACTGTAACTATATATACTAACAGTCAAAGTGCTTTACAGTTATGCAGGAATCCTGTTCATCATGAGAGAACTAAACATGTTGATGTGAAGTTTCATTTTATTAGGGATATCATTGCAAAAGGACAAGTGGTTGTTAAAAAGATATCTACAGAGAACAATCCTGTAGATATGGGTACAAAGGTATTACCAAGAAGCAAGCTTGATCTGTGCTTAAGCTTGCTAAATATTGACAGGGGTTGAACAGAGCACAACAATGAAGTTATGGTGCATAAAGTGAAGATCTGCACAAGTGGTAGGAGCATTCACTTTGTAAACCAAGGTGGAATGTGTAGAAAAATGGTTCCCAAAGTAATTTCATGTTATCTTTTAAGGGTATAAAAGACATTCTAGTCAGTAAGGGTATATTGGTCTTTGCAAATGTAAGGGTAATAATCCTTGGTCATACGGTGCCGTTTTAAGGTTACTATATATATGTTTTTTGTTTAGATCGATTTGTAGAAGTGTGAATTCTCTGCCATCTTCTCGAGTCTTCTAGGGTTTTCTCTTTGACTTCTCTCTATTTCTCTCTCGCAGGCTAGGGTTAGGGCTCTTACAGATTCTTGCTGTAAACAGTCTGGTTGTAAATCGTGTATAGTAACGTTAATATTATCTAGGATTGTATTTTGTTTACCATTATAGTGCAGATCGGACTTATTATTGATCTCAAAGTGGATGTAGGTCACAGTTGAGTGACCGAACAACTATAATCTCGGTGTTCTTGTATGTTTGATCATCTTTACTTGGTTCTTTAAGTATTAGATTGATTCTTGAAATATAGGCTATAATCGTAACAAAGTGTTTTAATTAATTTAGAATTTATTGAATTAAAAATCACATGCAAGCAAGCAAAAAGGGATTATTTTATTTATTATTTCATGCATGTAAGCAAAAAGTGAAAGACGTGAAGAACCATTAGTTACTGGGGTAGTCTTTTTATGGGTGGACCAAGATTCGAACTGTTAGGTATGTAATATTTTATGAGTTTCTTTTTATTTGTATTATATTTGTGGTCCATTTGTTAGGTTGTTGATTTGTTGGTTAAATATTGATTTTGGTAGTCCCTACTGGTAATAAAGTATTTTGTTTGTGGATGTTGAAATTTTATGTTGTTATGTTACTTTGTAGGAGCTAATTTATGAGAGTTTTTTTTTTTTTCAATGTTGTTATATTTTATGTGAATATAAACATAGTCCTATATTTATTTGGTGCATATTAAAAGGTTTTCTGCACATTGATGATGTTAATATCTTTACACGTTGATAATGGATTGTTGTTACAATCATATGTTATAAGTTTGTGGTCCATATGCATTCTCATTCCCTTGGCCTATTTCACTTTATTAAAGTTATTTTTATAAACCTAATTTGAATATTAAAAAAAGGTGTTAGAAAGTAATTTTTTAAAATTAAAAAAAAAAATAGAAAGAAACTTGCACTACCGAAAGGGATCTAATAGTGACACAAACTTGTATATATTAGCAAACTTACACGGCAGAAAGTTTGTAGTCTTTTATATAGCTGAATTTTAATATTATTGGATATGTTATGCTTCACAAACTTGTATGGATTAGGTAGGGATCCAATAGCCATAGAGGAGCAAGTGCCACCTGCTACTTTCTGTAACTTATTATTGTTGGATTTGTTATGCTTCATAATCTGAGCAGTAATATAGGTGTCAAATACTTAATTATGCTTTCTGCACTCTGTTTTTTTTTTTTAAATTTCTTGTTTAGAATTGAAAAGATTATAGGAAAATTTCTCCAATTGACCAAAATTTTAAATATAAATTTTTTTTTACCATAATTAAATTTTTTATACTTTAATAACTAAACATATTTTTTTTTTCTACTTTTACCCTTATTTGTGTAATTTACATACAAAATTTTTTATTTTTTATTTTTTTTTTTAAAATACTACTAAATCTTTTTAACTTTAACCTAAATGTTTAAAACACTTTTTTATTTTTTAAAATACTTTAGAGATTTTCGTCCGTTAGTTCTCTCTATTAATTTTGACAAAATTTTATCTAATTTGATGAAATTATAATTTTATCCCTTATTATAACTCATGCATTTAAAATAGATTTATATATTAGTTTGAAATACTATTTCTTGTACAATTCTTTCTTCTTCTTTTTTCAAATTACATGAAATTTTTAACCATAAAATGACACATGAATTCTATTTTTTTCTAAAAAAATAAAAATAATAAAATGGTCATGGCTGCGAAATCCTTCACCATAAAACATGGCCGCCATGGCCATCATCCAACCAAGTTTATTGTCTATACTACTTTTCCTGGAAACAAAACTTTTGAACAAAAACAAAAATATAAAATCAGTATTAGATCAAATATTTGCCTCTCTCCCATAAATTCTCCGCCACAAAAATACCCAGGAATCAATAAGGATTCAGTTGTTTTATTGAAATTTCCAGTAAATAAATTTGATAACAATAAAAGTGATGGTGAAAATGTGCCCGAGTGAAATTAAAATCAATTATCAATTCGATCATCTTAGCTTAGACATTTTTAATATCATTCTTATACCCACCATTAAACAAAATCTAAAGAAGATAAACATCAATTTGTTTCATACCCTTTATATTCCACTGTACCCCAAAAAAAAAACATATATTCATACACCAAATATTACATATTTGTAATCATTTTTTCATTATAATAAACTTCACACTTCAAGTATAGACATTTGATTTCTGTTTAATTATCTATCAATTCAGACATTTGATTTCTATTTAATTATCTATCAATTCAAAAAATTTAATGTCACTTACATCAACCATCTTGACAACAGTGGACTCCCTGAACGTCTTCAACCAAGGGAACTGAGACGAAGTCATTGACGCAAAGGCCCGTTCAAAGTAATCAGCGAATCACATCAACTGTATATCCTCTTGTTTTTCATATGAAACCCTATTGAACAAACAAAATTACAATTTTACTAAACCCATGCCCGCATAAAGAATAAAATCACAAAACTAATTTTCAAAAATTCAATTTTGAAAAAACTTGAATTCAATTCTCATTCACAGTTATATCAAAAAGAAAAGCACCAAGAAAAGCCTGGATTCAATTTTCAAATGAGATTTAAATAAAATACTATTTTATTTTATTTTTTGGAAAAAAAAATAAAAAAGATCTGCATTGAAAAAAAAAACGGGTTAAAGATTAAAAAGAAGAGGAAAAAAAAAGAAATAAGAAGAAAAATTAAAAAGAAAATTGCACAGAAAAAGAGAAAAAAGAAAATATCACATCTCATAAAACTATTTACTTACACATAGCATTTTAAATATTTATTTTATTTTAACATCATATCTAATAAAGTTGTATTCGTGTTAAATACTATTTTACCATATTGATAAAGTATTTTTAAAAATAAATAAATATTTTAAACACTTAAATCAAATTTAAAGGGTTCATCAGTACTCCTCACTTCTTTAAATTTAAGTTTTTTAATTAATTAAATAATTTTTATTTTATTTTATTTTTTTATAAGTTTTATAAAATATAAAAAAAAATATGTGCATACTGCTGTACTGTAGCATAGGCTAAGCACACTATTCTCCATAATTATGGAGTTATTTTTTACTCCAAAAAAATATCAAAAGACGATAACAAATATGGAGGCCGTTGCTACTCCTCACTATTTTTATTATTTTTTAGTTTTTTTCATTAAAAATAATTTTATTATTGTGTAAATAAAAAATATAAAATTTAATGATATAAAATTTGGCTTTTTTTATTGTCCCATCATTACTAGAAAATGGTGGCCCACCAACTGCCCTTTTTGGGCGACGATGGGGCAGTTTCTATTTTTAATTATTCATTGTTTTATTTATTTTATTTTTAAAAATATTTTTTAAATATGTAAACCAATTGCGTGATGACATATCTAACTAATCATATTAAAACACGTGTTATTTATTATAAATATTTATTAATTTATTTTTAAAAATATCTATTAAAAATATAAACCAATTATGTGATTAAACTATTAAACTTTTGCATACTAATGATAATTATAAACTAGAGAGTATTTTATATAACTAAAGCAAGAATAACCAGGTCAATCACGTAACACTAAATGGTTGTAAGACTAACATAATCGTACTATTTATTAGTTCAAGGATAAGGTATGAGCTTAATAAATGTCATTTTCTTTGTCTTGAAGACTCAATAACTAATCGATTACCCATTCTTTCGAACTTGTAATAATGTTGAATTTAAAGGTTTCAAGTGTTTTGGAGAATAAGGAGTCTGTCTCATATGGTATTGACTGTTTATCATGTAGACCGAGACCAAATGTGATTAAATACCAGGGTACAAAATTAATAGTTACCATTTTTTAACAAATAATCGAGATAGTAATCATGTTACTCAAAATAGTAGTGTTAGTTCAATCACCAAGACAATGCAAATCACTAGTGCCAAGGACCAAAATTCTATAATAGGGAATTAGCTTTTTATGGAGTCATAGATGAGATTTGGGACATTGACTATTATATGTTCAAGGTTGCAATTTTCAAGTGCAATTAGGTTAACAGTACAGTCAGTGTGAAAGTTGAAAACTTGGGTTCACAATTGTAGATCTCAAGCGTCTTGGTTATAAGTCAAAACATTTTATATTGGCATCTTAAGCCAAACAATTTTTTTATATTGCTGACCGAGAATTTAACCGGTTAGCAAGTGTCTGCACCTTACCTGAAAAAGGAAGTGTAATGGCTTCAACCATCGAAGAGGTTGGTAATGTAATGGAGCATCCATCATTAATTAAAAAGCAATAATTATTTATGCTTGTGATGTGGATGATGAAAATCTTATAGTGTACACTCAATCAGATTGTGATGTTATATGGGTGACTTAAGTTCAAATCAAAACAGGTGTAAGTTTAAAAATTATTTTGTTTTTTCATACATTTTTGGCCATATAGAATAAATAAGTTACTAAGATTTCCTTGTCTTAGTGTATATTTGTTGTGTTGGTGTAACATGCTCTTATTTGCCTTGGTTTAATTTTAATTCTGGCTATATTTGCTTATAAATAAGGTATTTAATTTGAAGTACAATAATGTTGGGCTTGAATTGTTATTCACATGTCATATAATGATATGCAAACATTTAGTTTCTAATTATCATGTGGAAATAAATTTTTTAGTTTCTAATTATCATGTGGAAACAAATTTTTTATAATCCAAATATCTCTTTATATGTGGATATGTTTAAGTGATATCTTCTTCTTTTCCATTTTTCTCTTTTATTGATTCTAGTTTTGCAATTCATCATTTCCTCATTTAATTTGAACATTTTTTTGTAAGTTTCATGATTGTAACCTATCATAACCAGTGAAATTAGATTCTTTATCAATTTAAACTTCTTCACAACATTTAAAGCATTGAATGATGCTAACTTTCTAGATTTATGACTAAGCAAGAAAAGGGAGAAAAATATCAGATATGGGTGCTATCTTCTAGACATAAACTACTTTATATAAGTGTAGTATATAATATCAATTGAATGCATATATTAGTTGACTTGGTTTAAACTCTAATTTGTTTTAGGATGAACGAGAGAAAAGGAAATGAGAAAGCTAACAAACCAGAAACAAGTTCTTCAAGTAATGATGAGGTTCTAAACCTAGAAAATTGAACAACTAAAGGTTTGACAAAGAATATAGATAAAACAAAAAGTGATCGAAAAAAATTTAAAATAAAATACGACAAAAAAGGTGTTCCAAAGAGTGAAGAGGCATTGAACTCACTAATGCAGTTGATATTTTGGTGAGGCAACTAATCCCCATTATTTACACTGACTGGCGCAAAGTTCCTTTATGGCTAAAGCACTTTCTAGAAATTTATGCAGGTATTACACATTGAAATCATTGTTTTTTCTTATTTATAACTGATGGTAAATAATTTACCAAGTATACTTCCTTATCTTTGCATAAAAACTGTGATGTTGACTGCCGTAGTAAAAAACAAGTGTTCCAAACCACGGCAACAGCTGATAGATAGTTTCAATACCATTTAATAACTGATTACATCATGCTAAACAAGAATGACAACACGTATTAAGAACCACCCTCACTCCCCCTCTATTGACTACCATTGGATCAAGCAAAAATATTGGGATGCCTTTGTTAAAATGAGGATATCAAAAGACTTTGAGGTATTTCAGTATGCCTTCGAATAAAGAAAACTTTGATGGAAAACACTTCATTCAAAGAATTAACTATTTTAATATGTTATGCAGGTAATAAGGGCATGTTTATAACAAAGGAGGAAATGCAATAAGTATAACCATTATTTGGGTCGAAAATGATATATAGGCCTTATTGAGAAGATTGAAATGTTTATATGTTTCCTCTTTTTGCTTACTATATCTTAAATAGTTGTCAATTAACAAGTAGTTAACATAATTAAACAAGACAGCATAATAGTATTTATGTTTCTCTATTGCAATTAGATAAAGGAGACCAGCTTGTCAGAAATGGAAATTGATAGAAGTATGGCATGGAAATGGGCTCAAAGAAATAAATAAATAAAAAAGAAGAATACGACTCTGATGTTCTGGAAGTTATCTAGAAGATTGTAATGTTTAAATTTCTGGAACTATAATTCAAATATTTATAACTAACTTTAATGATATAGTATATACTGCCATAATTGAATGTTTACAATGTCTTTTTTCATTCTTCTTTAGAACTCTTTTGAAAGTGAAGTAAGAAAAAGTTCTGTCATAATTGAAGAAAACAATGATATACTCTCTCAATCGCTAGAAAAATATCCCACACTAAACATATGAAGGATGTTAAAAAGTTTATTACAATGAGTGCATATTGCAATTTTCCCAATAATGAGGACTTGTTAGAGAGAGAGAGAGCGATATGAGAAAAAATTTGTTAAAATTAATGCCAAGCTATAATATTTTACAAAAAAGTTAAATAAGAGTAGTAGATGGTCTAAGGTTGCTAGTTCAACTACTCAATGATCGAGTAAGAAGAAAGTTACAAAGAGATTAGTAATGGATAACTGTCTACAAAAGGACCTATCTAAGTATGATGTAAATTATTATACTTAACTGTTATGTATAAAATTATTAATATGTTATTTTTTAATTAAATGGCCACGCTAATGAAATTTAAATAAAGATACGAAAAATCCTTTGAAGAAGCGTTGGAAAACTCGAGGTGAGAATGGTGATGAAGAAACCCTAAGGAAGAAGCCCTAGAAGGCTTGGGTTGAGAATGATAATGAAAAAACACCAAATATATATAGCCCTGCAGAAGTCCAGGAAAGAGGACCAAACCTACTCCTTCTCTTAAGGTACAAGTTATTTGACTGTATTTTATTTTTAAAATAAGCTATGAGCTGCCTTTAGTTATTTTCATCATCCTAGAACTAGAAAGCCTATATTTATGTTTAATTTTGTCCAAATGAAATTTTCTACTTCTAACTTAACTAATTACTGAGTGTAATGTTGTAGGCTATTCTTGAAAAAAGTATTATGCCTTGGAGATCCCTGCAAAGGAAAAACAATGTTGCCCAAGATTTGCAAGAGGTAATTTATACATTGTGTTGATTTTCTAAATGAACCTTCAATAGTAAATGTCTTTTTCATTTCTCCCATGATATACCATTAACCTTCTGCATATTTTTATATAAGAATGACATTTAAGTTTATGCTAATTTTAAGATCCTCGATAAACTACTCATGCCATCTTCAAGTTTACTAAATCATGCTACAAAACAAATGCTAAAAGGTAATTTGTTAGGACAATATTGACGATAGTTTTAAATTGCAACCTATATAAATAAATATATGAATAACTCATATCATTTCTGTTAATTATCTAGGATACTGATCAACCTGATATTGGTCAAGAAATTACATTGTTTCAACCTTATAGATCTCCGATGAATAAGATTTATGCTACCTCTAAAGAGAAGGGTTTTTAATTTATTATACATTAAATTAATAGGAATAAATTATAATTATTATAATGAAAGCAATTTTTAATTGATGTTGTTGGTTTATATACTTGATCAAATTAGTTTTGAACCAAAACTGATGAAGATAGTTTCATTAAAGTTACCTAGCCCACTATCAAAACAAGGAAGAATGCTACTCCTAAGCATAAGGTTAAACTTTTGAATGTTAAACACTCTTCATATCATATATTTTTCATTTATTAAAATGAAGTCTAATATTATGGTTTGTAAATTGTTCTCAGATGTCAATGCAACTCCAAATATTTTAGGAAAAATAAGGAGGAGTAAGGACCTCAGCATTTAAAAGATGCTTAGGGCTTAAACCTTTTGCCAAGTTGGTGGACCAAACTTTTGCCACCAGAGGCAAAAACGTTATGTTTGATGAGAAAATATTTGAATTTCCTTCAAGTACTTGAATTGTTAGAAATGATTGTGTCACGATGATGCCACTGGGGGAATTAAGTTCTGCAATTTAGCTATATATAAAGTACAAATAATTTTGTACTTAAAGTTTTGTAATTATTTTTTTTATGTTATGCATTTAGTCTTTTAAATATAAATATTATATGGAACAAGTATTTGTTTAAAAATTTGAAGCGCCATGACATGATTACTTACTTAATTTGCCTTTATAGATCTGGCATCAGTGTCTCTAGTTGGAAGTTCAGATGCAAGGACTGTTTGGAATGATTGGACTCAACACATTGTTGATTGTATGGAGTCTTTAAGACACCGGGTCTAGTCAGTGGAACCGGTGAACCACACGAGCTGGTTAGATGTGTGGGGCAGAGAACTCGTAGTACCCCCTGCTTGATTCTAATGATGTACAATCCCAAGTAAAATCTATTTTCTCATGTATACAATTATATTTTATTCATTATTATTTATTTGACTGACTTAATTTTTAAATTAGCTTTCATTAGGTCCTTGTGAAAATTAACTTATCCAAGTATATATATATATATATATATATATGTATTACATAGACCCTTAGGACAGAGTCTGCATCATGATTTAAAATTGATTGTTAACAAGCAAGTAATTATATACCTGTTATGAGGTTTGTTTTTGGTCATTGTTACAACTAACATTGGTCTTTTTTTTTTTATGTAGTGTCATTATAATAAATATAGTCAACCAAGGAAACTAGATCAAGAAATTTGTTCTAACTTGGGTTTCACGGAAGATAACATGTACAATGAATTGCTGATGTATTTTTATGGTTCAATTTATAGAAATATTTATTTAAGATGTTATTATGCTGGCACTTATTTAACAAATGAGTGTTGAATGTGGATATTATATCATGACTTACATGAGGGACAAAATAAATAATACAAATATTTTAAAGAAAAATGTAAGTTATTTATTTACAAATTATAATTTGTTTTTAAGAACTTGTCCGCTAACTTATTCTTAAATGCTTAAATTGTAAACTCTACTTTATTTATATTTAATTCAACGGTTTTATAGAAAAGAAACTTATACCTACAGAAGAAATTGATGATGTTTGCATAGAATTGACAACCTTCATTTCTACCGAGCTCAAGTTTTTTTTTTACAACAAATACTATTTTTTTATTTATAATTTTTTGTTTCATCAAAATAGTAATACTATTATTTTTTTTCATAAGGCTAGTTTAAAATTTTCAAGAGAGGACATATATTATTACAATAGATGATTGGGCTCCACATTTCTTGTAGTTAATAAACTTGTTTTATTGATATTATTGGTTGATAGCCTTGAACAATTATCTTTTCAAGTACTTAACATTTTATGTTGGTGTGTTAAAACATATTGGTTTAGATTACTTGTCAGGTTGTGTTAAGTTTTGCAAACATATCATCTTGGATGTAATTATATCACACTTTGTAATAGATTTATTTTGATCCCATAAATTTGTATGACAAATTTATGTTAATGATGCATAAATATTTATATTAATGAATTCATTTTTTAATTGTCTTGTTTAGATTGTATGATATTATTACATGTTACTAAACAACATATATAAATACGTATATGGAAAAAATAAAAATTAATAGCTACAATTAATATCAAATATCAAAAATTTATGTTGTTTTGTGTCATAAAATTATGACTCACAATTTTATAAATTTATGTTAGTTTTTGACATAAACTTTTTTTTTCATAAAATGTCATAAAATTTTGACATAAAATATCACAAGTTTATAAATATTCTGCCATAATATTGTGACAACTAATTTCACCGCATCATCAATTAAGATTTGTCACGTTACCTCCTAACAATACTTTTACTTTATATAAGGCATTTTTATATCATCTGTCACATCATATGACAAATCATTCTTTTTTTCACTTAGCATGCTACATTACAACATCAATAGTTTGTGACAAAACATTTCTGCCATAGATTAACTAAACACAGTTTATTATTATTATTATATGACAGACACATTATGTCACATATATATGAATGGACGTGACATAATAATTTTGTCAAATAACCATCACTATAGGTCCTTTTTCTAGTGGTGATGCTATAGGAAAGTCGTGGTGGAACAAAAATAGCAGAAAAAATTACTGAACAATTAAAGGCACCGTATGTACGGATGTTTTAACATTAGAAGAAGCTAGAAACTACTATGAAGATTATGATAGACAAGTGGGATTTTGGATCCAAATTTGTCCTTGTCTAAAACTAGCTAGATTGGGCTTAAATGAGGTGACAAATAGATAATTTGTCTGTGCACATCAAGAGAAGCATGTGTCGAAAAACAAAAGGCATTAGATTGTAGAACAGCACAATGAAAAAGAAAAAAGTGTAGTAGCAAGCATAAAAAGAAGAGGTAGAAATTGCTCAACGATTAAATGCGGATGTGAAGCTAATATGCTAATATGCAGATTGTATATGACAAATGGTCCAATAAATAGAAAGTTTCAGTTTTGAAAGACATTCACAATCATAAAATAGTTACTCCAGCAAGAAGAATGAAGATGAAATCAAATAGATACATGCCTAAAGCTGCTAAGGATTTGATTGAAACATTTTATCGAGAAAATTTGCCAACTGAAAAAGTTCGCTCAATTCTTGATAGTGCACACATTAGTTTTACTAATAGATATTATTATAACCACTTGAGGAATGTGCGACACAGACAACTAGGTGGAGGTGATGCAAAATCGGTGCTTACATATTTTAGAACAAAGCAAGCCTAAAATCCTCAATTCTTTTATGCAATCCAATGTGATGAAAGTGAGAGAGCAACTATTTTTTTTTTCCTTGGGTGGATGCTAGATCACGCTTGGCATATCAATATTTTGGTTACATAGTTACATTTAACACAACTTATAGAGCAAACAAGTACGATATGCTATTTCCATCTTTTACAGGAGTAAACCATTATTTACAATTCTTACAATTTGGTTGTCCACTTTTACAAGATGAATAAGAGGCAACATCTTCATGGTCATTTTAGATATGGTGTAATAACTCATCACCACTTTTTAAAGAATGAAGAGTTGTAATGACTGTGCAACGTGAAAATTTTATATTTGTACTTTGAGAGGAATGTTATATATTTTTAAATTATGATTTAATATTTGATTTTCAGTTAATTTGTAAGATTTTAAAATCTATTTCAATGACCAAAATGATATACTAAAAATATATTAAGGTTTATTTTGAGAAAAAGAGTAAATTTTGAATTTCATTTATAATATCCAAGAAGGGAGCTAAATAAAATTAGCCAATATGAATACAACTCTTTTTTAACCCTAAACACCATTTTAGCTGAGCAACCCAATTTTTTAAAGGAAGAAAACAAAGAGAAGAGAGAAATTAGAAGAAGAGGAAAAATTAGTATTTTAATGCTTTTTGAGATCATAATAGATATTTTTTAACCCTTTTTTAATTTTTTGTTCTATTATATGATTTGTGTATTGTGATTTTTGAAAACTTATTAAATTCATGAATTGATGATGATTTCATGAAATTAATAACGATTATATGAATTAATGAAGAAATTACAAATGTTCTACAAGTTTTTCTCATGATAGCATTTTGGTCCGAAAATTTTGTAACATATTTATGATCATGCGAAACTTAAAATTATTTACAAATTACATAAATTCAATTTTAATAATTTTTCTAAAAATTATGAGAATTTTTTATTTCTGCAGAAAAGCCAAATTACAAATTAACTTTTATCTAACAAATGATCTTATAAAATTATGGATTTGGAGAGATTATATTTTGATATATCTATTATAACATATCTAAATTTGAGCATTTAACTCATTATTTCAAATTGTTATGATTTTCAAAATTACATAACCTCAGTGCAAGATTGTATTTGACAATTCTACAAGTTTTGAAATAAAATTGTTTTAAAATATTTTCTCAATGAATTTAGCTTTGACTAATTTATTATGGACATATGTGTTATAAGTAACTTTGAGATAGTTTCTACATTTTAAATAAGTATATGATTTTATAAAATTCAAAGACCAAAGACCACTGAGTGAATATTCATATTCTATAAGGTCAACAATTCAGCTTATGAGTGATTATAATTTAGATTTTGAAGGGGATAAAATCTGATTTACTTCATTTGATAAAGTTTCGGTTGGGTAATAGTGGTTAAAATTGAAAGGTTCGAAAACTCTAAGTTTTAAATTACAACGCAAATTCATATTTATATTACTTTTTAGGCTTAAATTTTAATCAGCATTATTTTATGACCCTAGAGAGATAGACTTTATAATTTCGGTCAAGGAATGCGAAATCCACTTTGAGCTCACAAGTCAAAATTTCTATTATGGAAGAGATGCTTGTCTTGAACTAGATTAATGCATACGGAGTTTTATTAGTGGATACTTATACTAAATTTATGATTTTTAATTTATGAATTTAGAAAAACATATTTAAAGCATGATGAGCTTGAATTTTCAGTGCAAGCATGACAATTTGCTATGAATATGCATAGACTATCGAGCATTGAATAAAGTCATAATTAAGAATAGGTATCCCATTCCCTTAATTTCTTACTTATTTGATCAATTGAGGCAAGCGAGAATATTTAGAAGCTGGATTTGAGATTGAGTTACCTTCAAGTGCAAATAACTAAGGGTGATAAGCCAAAGACTACATGTTTGACGTGTTACAGTGCGTTCAAGTTTTTTGTCTTGTCGTTTAGCCTCACCAACACACAAGCCATATTCTCAACAAGTTCATTATTGTATACTTAAATGATATCGTGACATACAGCAACACTCTCAATGAGCATTTGGAACATCTACGAACTATTTTGATAGTGCTACGTGAGAATGAGCTGTATGTGAAAAGGCAAAAGTGCTCTTTTACAAGTTGAAGGTAGATTTTTTAGGCAACAAGATCAAAAAGGGCAAGTTGCTAATGGGTAGGGTAAAGATATGCACTAAAGTGGATTAAAAGGCACTTACGAGAGTTATCAAGCTGCAGTCTTTTCTTAAGTTAGTCAACTATTATCAAAGATTTATCAAAAGCTACTCTATCATTGCCGCACTCCTTACTAACTTGTTAAAGAAGACTGAGATTAAGGAGCTGGTACTAGCATTGTTGAACCAATTTTTATCGGATGAAGTATATTTTAATGCATTATATTTTTTCATTATGAGTGTTTTGTTGCAATAGGGGCACTCAACAGCGTATGAGGGTCAAAATCTTAACAATACGAAAAGGCATTATTTAGTGCAAGAGAAAGAGATGTTGAGGATCAACCACTATTAGCACACTTGGCGACATTATTTACTTGGGGAAAATCTTAAAGTGATGATGAAGAATATGGCGATGATCTACTTTAAAATTCAAAAAGAAGCTCAATTTGAAACAAGCTAGGTGGCAACACATTTTGGTGGAATTCTATTATGAGCTCGAATAAAAACCAAGTAAGGTGAACATAATAGTAGATGCTTTGAGTTAGAAGGCCAAGTTAGAAGCTATGAGCAAGCTGAAAGGAGAATTACTCAGCCTATTTCAAGAAGGCATGAAGCATGATCCATTAGCTAGGCAACTTTCCACATAAGTGTGCGAGGGGAAAACATAATGACTTTAGGTAGAAGATGTGCTTCTTTACACCAAGACTCGTTAAGTGTATGTGTTAAAGTGGGAAACTTACGGCAGAACCTCATTAAAGAGTTTCATAACACAAAATAGGTTGAACATCCAGGACAAAAGAGTACACGTTCTTTATTAGAGGCAGTGTACTATTGGTCACATATATGGGAGGAGACAGAGCAGTTTATAAAGACTTATCTCATATATCAATAAGACAAAGTCGAGGAGCAAAGTCTTTTAAGCCTACTTAATCCATTGCCCATACTAAAGAGACATTAAGATAGCATCTCTATAAATTTTATCGTTGACTTAACTAAATCTGAGGGATGTGAGACTATCATTATGGTGGTGGACTAATTTTCTAAGTATGTTACTTTCAAACTAATACCTAAAGAGCGTAGCACGAAGGAAACTACAAGGATTTTCTTCAAGCATATGGTCAAGTATTAGGGTTTGCCGAGGGTGATAATAAACAATAATGACATAAAGTTTACAAAGCGATTTTGGATGGGGTTATTCAGTCTTATAGGATTGGCACTTCATTTTTTTCACCAACTTTCACCTACAGACGGATAAGCTGACCGAATAGATGAATGCACTTTTGGAGCTATATTTATTACACTTACTGAGCATAAATTAGCATGATTTGGTTAAACTACTTGACATGGCTTAATTCTCATACAAGGAGTAAGTCGACGAATCAAAGCCTATTGGAGTTAGCTACTGACCAACAACCTCTTACACTACACGCACTTATATCCAATGATACAAGGAAGAGCCCTGTAGAGTATAAAGTTGTAAAATCTTGGCATGAGCAGTCACAAATAGCGTTGGTGTATCTCGACAAGGCTACAAAGTGGATGAAAAAATGGATTAATGTTAAGCAAACACATGTTGAGTTCAATATGGGAGACTTAGTGATGATAAAGATACTTTCGACAAAGCACAAGTCTACATGCCCACTTTACAAAGGCCTTGTTTATAAGTATGAGGAGGCATTTTCTATTGCCAAGAAAGTTGGCAATGCATCATATAAGGTGGAGTTACCTTCATGATTATGCCTACATCCAATGTTATATACAAGCTATTTGAAGCTATACCATAAGAATACAAAAGACACGAAATATAGGCCACTAACCCGAGCACCTTTAGGGGTTTCTACATCTTATAACAAGAAGGCATAACTTACCCTTGATTTCAGGACGGTATAAAAGAACAATTATCCTCCGAGTCGTAAATACTTTACCAAGTGAAAAAGGCTGCTTGATAGTAAAGTAAGCTGGGAACCCAAGAAAACACTGTGATAAATCGAGAATAAGGTGAACGAGTTCCAACAAAGATGTAATAAAAGTGTTGCATAAATTTGGTGAGAGAGAATATCACACCTTAAGTGTTCTCAAGCATTTTCTCAAACACTAGGTATATAAAACAAAAGCCTTTTATAGGCTACTTAGACCTATGAAACTGTATAGATTGAAGCTTCTAAAAGACCTATTGACTTGTATGGAGTGTAGGCCAAGCTCGTTACTTGTAAGTTTAGTAAATCCTATTTTGAGATAAGTGATAGGTGTTTTATATTTATATTTCTACGTTTAGCATATATTTATTTTAAGCATGAATATTTGACTTTTTATGTGCCTTATTATTATTTTATAGGTTGAAAGTCAATGATCTAAATAGGGATGAAAATTCAAGAAAAATAATGCAAAAATATCAAATCTACTATAATAATTTTGCTACAATGCTGATCATTATGGCAATTGAAAATGAGCGTTGTAGTGTTGATATGACCAAAAAAGGAAGAATTGGTAGAATATAAGTGTCGCGGTGCCAAGAAGCCATGGTCATGCACTAAATAATTGGTGCCGAATATGAAAATTCAAGCCTGACTTGTATTTAAAGTTTTGCATTAAATTAAAGATGAAAGCTTATAAATAGAATACCAAAAATCTTATTTCAAAGGAAAAATGAGAGAAGAAAAAGAGGAGCAATTGAGACAACTCTATAAGAGTTTAGAGCAACTTTTAAGAGAATTAAGAGGGCAAGAAGGTTGAAGATCGCAATAACATAATTTTATTTCTTCATTCTTTATTCTCCAGTTTTCTATTATTTCTATAATGTTAATTTTATTACGCTTTAGAACTATTTGTTTCATTGTAAACTAAACTTTTTTTTCCAAGGTTTCAATTGGATCTCTATATATAGTTTGAATTATATTTTTCTATTGATTTATATCATTCAATAATTCAATTATTTGTTTTTATCTTATATTTAACGCTTTTTAGATGCTTGATCACCATCTAAATTAATTAGGTGACCTTTATGAACTTAAAAAAGAGATTTTAGGTTTAGCTATCGATAGAATAATATATGATCATTGATTATGATAAATTCATATAAGATAGAAATATACTTACATAACATATGTAATCATTAAAGAAACCATAGGCTTAATAAATTTTTTCTTAATTTAATTCATATAGGTATATAGTAAGTTAATTAAACAGAATACTCTTATTTGACCATCGGAAGATACTTGTAAGTAATTTAAAATTTTTGGTTGATAATTCTAATTGAATAATTGATTCAAAGAGAAGAATAAAAATTTTAGAAAAACTATAGAGTGAAGATTGTAACCTTAAGCTTATCTTTATTAATGAAATCACAAAGCCTGCTTTGAATTTTATTATCTTTTATTTCTTTTTATCTTTATCTTTACTTTTATTAATTCTGCACCTTCTAATCAATCCTTTTAGATAAATTGAGAACTAATATAGATTAATAGTTAACAAATTATAATAATAAGTTTTCATGGAAATGATACTTTGCTCTATTATATTACTTGTTTATGATAAAATGCACTTGCGCTTTAATCTAACACAACAATAATAAAATTCTCCGAAATATATGGATATATCTTGAAATATTCTTTGAAACATTTTGTATACTATTAGATCCTTGTATAACTTTATAAATTTAAACCATTAATTATTTTAGCTAGTACTATAAATAAAAGAGGTCTTCAATTGTATCAAACTATCTTAGTTTATATTTTTTTTTTTTAGTTATATAAGATAGCATTTTTTTCAAACAGTTATGTGTGTTTCTTTATTCTCTTTATATTATTTTTTAGACTGTTTAACATTAAAAGTGTTTAAACTCGCACGATTTAAAAAAAAGTCCATGACACTAAATAAAAGACTTGTTTTTTAGAAGGGTGCTCACTTAAATATCAATTTACAATAATATCCTTAATCTAGAAAATATTCCTACACTCCCAAACGTACGTAACCAAGATCATTGATTTCTCTAAAGTTTCCATAGAAGAATTAAAACATTGTGATTGATTACATATTGCCATATATAAACCTCTGAAACCAGGCACTCATTAAAAATTAATTATTGGGAATTTTCAGTAATTACCAAAATTTTCAGTCTTTTTATTGAATTAGTTAAATTACCACTTTTATACTATTTTAGTCACTAAAATGGCGAGAATGCTCTCTTCTATAATTTCTTACCATCGTAACGTGTAGTTGGATATAAACGCCAAAACAAAAAACACAAATTAAAACAATAGCGAAGTGAGAAAATTGATTTTATTGAATGTATGACCATAAAATATCGACAGTGTAATGCTGGCTAAATTTATTGATGAGATCTATTATTTGAGTTACTTGTGTGAGGTTGAAGATGCAAGGATTGTTGTAAGTAAAAAAAAAAAGGGGGATGCGTGAATGCAAAATAAAATCATTTGGCAGTAACCATGTACAAATACAATGGCTTGAGCAAAGCCTCAGTTCACGCAAACCATTAGCACATGGTTCGCGTGCCAAGCAACCCATGCGTATGGTTCAGGTGCTGCATGCATTATCCACGAAAACCATTTTGCATGCATTAAAAAAAATATATTAGTTTATAGTTTTGTTATTTTAATTTTTAAAACTTTTGATTTGAAAATTTGATAATTTTTACGTCAACAAATTAAATTTATATTTTTAAGGATACGAGACGGGCATCCATATTTTTTATGCAAATTTTTGGCATTGAACACTATAAAACAAAAATTTGGTGATAGTCTCGTTAGTGAGAGTGCCAATGAAGACTCTTTGATTTTTAAGTCAACTCAAAAAATAAAAAATGTATTAAAAAATATATAAAAATGAGAAGAGTTTTCAATACTCGTCCTTTTTTGGTATAGAGCCTCATTTATATAGTAGAGGACGCAAGTCTTTTTTAAAATGACCATCAATATCATTTACTTAATGATTCATAATTTCATAAATTAATAGCCTATAATTATCCCATGATTTACCTAATTAATGTCATGATTCTCTTTTAATGCCATAATTGACTCCCTATAATGCCATGATTGCCTCTTTATTAATGCCCATGATTTGCCTTCTCATTAATACTCATAATTTTTATAATTTTAGCATTATAATATTTTATTATGGTTTGACTCAAAATCTAGGGAGAATAGGGGCCTACTAATTTTTAGTGTTAACTTCTTAATATTAAAAATTTTATTATTTGTTCTTAGGCTAACTGATTTTACCCCTAAATTTTGAGCTTTATCTGAAAATGTTTAGAAAGCAAGAGCTTTAGGTTTGCTAAAGATGAACGTTCTTATTATAAAATGGGGTTTGAGTTCTAAATAAGAGAGGGCATCTCCGAATAAGGGTCATGATTCTATGTGTTTTACTGCCCATGTTAGAGTGTAGAGCCATTTTATTATGGGTCAATTCTAGTCGAATGAGTAAAATGAACTTCAATCTTTTAGAGGGTTTGGAATCTTCATATGATGTCTTCAAATATTTTATAAGGCTTTCAATAGTCCCGAATAGGCCAGACTTCTCTCACCAGAATTTTGTTTCTTTTAGTTTTACACGACTTTTATAGAGGTATCTCTTACAAGAGTCGAACCCATGTCCATAAGGCTCTTGATCTTTTCTGCATAGCCTATGAGAGGGTAACTTTTGTGGGAGTTGAACCTTCCTGTAAGGTGATTGGGTACTATAGTAGTTAAGTACAAATGCACGCTATCATATCAAGTAATATAAGATTTTAAGTTCAAGTATCGATCTCACAGGGAATATGCGATCTAATTCTATAAATCAAATACTAAAATTGTACCTACTTAACTTTTATTCAGAAAACTAAAATCTGAAATTTATTTAACTAATCTAATTCTATCAATTAACTAAACAAAAGCAAAAAGTAGAATTCACAAATAAAGATAATCTAGGGTTTTGACTCGTCTCCTAGTATTTCATTGGATTCATTAACCACTTAGTTAATCCCTTAATACCAATTGATTGACTTATATATTAATCTCATCACAAGCCTCTGTCGATGGTCAAGTGACTATATTATGCATTCTAACAATCATCTATATGTCTATAGTAATCAAATTAGAATGTAATTCATTAAGATCAAGTCTAAATTATACCATACATGCTACTTAGGTATATGTCTATCCTAGATGGAACTCATAGTTGTTACCCTATGATCATACATCAAACTACCCTAGGCTAAACACATGAATCCCTCCGTCAAGTTCATCATGGTTCTTCAATCATTCAAAATATTGATCAGGGATAATGAAAGCATTAAACACAAGATATAACGAATCAATTGAATTTATCAAGTTCATAAACTAAAATTTAATACAATCCAAATTTATACTAGGTTCACATAGTCAAACCCTAGATAAATAATTTAACCCATCACAAAACTAAAAATATCAAATTAATTCATAAAGATCAATAAGAACAAGAACATAATGATAAAGAAAGAGAAGAAAAACTAATCAAAGTTACTCATTGATGTGCTTCTCCCTCAAACTTGACGTGAAGCTTGAATCTTGATCTTGATTCTTCAATCTTTGGCTTTGATCTTTAATTTGTGTTGTGAATTCTTTCTCTACATTTTTGCCTCTTTTCTGTCTTTTTCTTTTCTTCTCTTTCTTTTAGGATTTCTTGGCATTCTATTTATAGGTTTTATTTCTTCAAATACTATTCATGAGTTACTGTATCAAAATACTGTTCATGTGTTACTGTTTATCCGGGTACTGTTCACCTCCACGAGCGTCGCGGCGCTGGGTCGTGGGCGCTGCAGCGCTCATCTACTGACCTAGGCGCTGCGACACCAGCCCTAGTACCCCTTTCATATTTTGAGCATAAAGTTTTTGTTTGTCATCCGATTCGCCTCCCGTTTGTTCCTATACATCACATTTTTCGTTGTACATCTATTTATGAGCAAAAATCACAATTAAATAGCCAAATATTTATGATTTGGGGAAAAATACTAATACCAAGTTTTTGACCTGGGCGCTGCAGCGCTCAATCGCTGGAGCCCTTTCATATTTTAAGTGTAACTTATTCGTTTTACGTTCGATTTATCTCCCGTTTATTTCTATGCATCATATTTTCCATCGTACATCTATTTATAATCAAAAATCACATTAAATAGCAAAATATTTATGATTTAAAGCAAAATACGAAAGTTGGGTATAAATCATACTGTACTTTTACGCCCCTATCACAAGGAGCTTTTAATAATTCATTGTTTAGGGGACCACTTGGGGTAGAGACCTTTATGAGGGTCAAACCCTTCCACATGACTATTACTTTACCCCCGACCTGTAGAGCAAAGCCCATAAGGGGGGTAACCTTATAGGTGTCGAACTCACCTATAAAGCCCTTCTGAATAACTTATGATCTAGAGGACCACTTGGGGTAGAGACCTTTGTGAGGATCAAACCCTTCTCAAAGGACTATTATTTTACCCTCGACCTATATAGCAAAGCCCATGATGGGTAACCTTATAGGCGTTGAACCCATCTATAAGGTCATTTTGATAACTCATAGTCTGGAAGATCACTCCAAGTGGAAACTTTTTATGAGAGTCAAACCCTTTACATAGGATTTATAATTTTACCCCTAACCTACATAATCAGGCCCATAATAAGGCAACCTTATAAGCGTTAAACCCGTCCAAAAAGCCCTTTTGTCTTCATAGTTTAGGGAACAACTTTAGGTGGAAACCTTTTGTGATAGTCAAACCCTCTGCACAGAACTATCATTTTACCCCCGACCTGCATAATAAAGCTCACGAGAGGGCAACCTTATGAGTGCTGAACCTACATATAAGGCACTTTAAAGTCTTCATAGTTTAAAGAACCACTCCAGGTGAAGATATTTTTGTGAGAGTCAAACCCTCTGCACATAAATATCATTTTACCCTCGGCCTGCGTAATAAGACCCACGATAGGGCAACCTTATGAGCATCAAACCCACCCATAAGGCCTTTTCTGAGTCTTTACGATCTGGAAGACCACTTCGAGTGAAGACCTTTGTGTGGGTCAAACCATCCTCACTAGACTATCCTTTTACCTTCGACCTATATAGCAAAACTCATAAGGCGGTAACCTTATCAGCAACGAACACACCCATAAGGCCTTTCTGATAACTTTTGTTTTAGGGGACTACTCTGGGTAGAGACCTTTGTGAGGATTGAACTATCCTTATTGAACTATCCTTTCAGAACTATCATTCTACTCATGACCTATATAGAAAAACCTAAAAATGGGTAACCTTATGAGTGTTAAACCCACCTATAAGACCCCTCTGAGCCTTCATAGTCTAGGGGACCAATCCGGGTTGAAGTCTTTTGTAAGAATCGAACCCTCTACACAGGACTATTATTTTTCCTTGACTTGTATAATAAGGCTCACGAGAAGGCAACCTTATAAGCGTTGAACCTACCTATAAAGCCCTTCTGTCTTCATAGTCTTGGCGATTACTCCAATGGGAGCCCTTTAGTGAGAGTCGAACTTTCTGCATAGAACTATCATTTTACCCCTGGCCTGTATAATAAGGTCTGCAAGGGGAAAACCTTATAAGTGTCAAACCCACCTATAAGCCCTTCTGTCTTCATGTTCTGGGGGATTACTCTGAGTGGTGACCTTTTTGTGAGAGTCAAACCCTTTGTACAATACTATCATTTTACTCCTCCCGACCTACATAATAAATCTCACGATGGGATAACCTTATGAGCGTCAAATCCACCCATAGATATTTTTTGAGTTATCATGGTTTAGGAAACCAATGCTAAAAGAGACTTTTTTATGATAGTCAACTCTCTGAACAGGACTATTAATTTACCCATGCCCTGTTTAATAAGGCCCAATAAGGGGCAACCTTATGAGCATCAAACCTACCCATAAAGCCCTTCTGTTAACTCTTAATCTTCTTTTTATTTAGGTAAGGGTCCATTCTCTATAACCATAAAGGAGAATCTACATAGAAAAAGTTAAATAATAAGCATAAAATGACTTACATAGTCAACTTTTATAAAAGTACGAGTTAAGTGCTTGGCCACGATGCAGAGTTATGTGAGCTTGTAGAGAATTTGGTCATCTTCATGGCATACTTAAATGTTCAATCATAGGGTGCTCATGTTTGGCCTCGAGATAAATTTTGTAAGATTTTTTCCTTGAGTCCAAGTGTCTTGCTCGGGATTTTGGTGAAAACTTAATTGGTTGGGCTTTTGAGAGCCTAAGTGGTTAAATCGCAGTTCTTGGAGAGAAATAATTTTGACTCATTGAGGGCCTAAGTGACCACATCGGGACTTTTGGTGAGAAGATTTTTGTTCGAGAGCCTATCTAAAAACTTTCAAAACTATTATGTAAAAGAGAAATTTTTTAAAATTTTAAGAATGATAAAACCATTTAGGACTTTATGCCTCTGTCTACTTGGTCTTTTCAATTCTTTTTTTTCAACTTTTCCCGAGGGTGGTATAACTTTTACCCCTAAAACGTTTTTTTAGGTTATATTCTTCTACACCTTTTCTTTCTTTTTTTTTCTTTTTTTTTACTTTCTTCTTTTCACAATGTGATTACTCAACACACGTGTTTGTTTCTCTTCCCCAGAGTTGCATAATATCTTAACAATGCTTCCTGACAAATCTTTTTTTTTACACACCATTTTTTTTATATTTTGTCTTCTCTCCCAATGAGCTTTTTGTCGAGCTCTTTCCCCTCTTATTCTTTTTTTCTCCTCTCTCTCATTTCTTTTGTTTTTCTCTTTTTTTTTTTTGTCTATTTTGTTTTTTGGATACTGCTCAAGGAGATTACATTTCACACTTATTTTCTTTTTTATTGCCCGTTCAAGGCGACGGATCTTCTCCATCAAAGGATCGGGCGGCTGTGGTAGGACATATGGCACTATCTGATTCATGGGAGTAGGAGCCAAGGACACGGTCAATACTGCAGGAGACTTTCTTCAGATCTCTTCCTCATAGTGAGCTACAGGTTCAGGAACTGCGGGCTGATATTCTCTCAAGGACAAACATCTACTTTTCTTTCTTATAACAAATTTTTCTTTTTAACTTTTACCTTAGTAGCTTTTCTTCCACCTGAGTGGCCTTTTTGCCTTCTATCTTCTATCTTTTTTGTTAACTTTTAATTGAGTAAGTTTTTGTATTTTCTTAAGGAAAGACAACAAAAAGAAACCTTTTTAACCATAGCTTTTTCTTTCTTTTATTTTTGGTGGCACAAGTTATTTTACCACAAATTCAAGACAAAAAAATGCATGGAGTTAGCACAAAATTTTTTTTATTGAGATGAATTAATTCTACAATACTCAAAAAGGAAAAAAAAATGTTCGGTTGTATCATTGTAAAATCAACACAAAAATTTAATCAAAATAAAAAAGAAAGTTATCTTTAACAGTTAATCTCTATAACTTTTGTTGTGTTTTTCACATATTGCGCCAAACTATTAACCTAAAAATCTAGAACAAGTTAAATTTATATTTTTAAAGAAATGAGAATAGCCATCACTATTTTTTACGTGGATCTATGGTGTTGAACACTACAAAATAAAAACTGAGTGATGGTCACGTTGGTGAGGGTACTTGCAAGGACCCTCCGATGCTTAACTCAGCCTTAAAAAATAAGAAATATTTGAAGAGAAAAGTGATAGAAGAATTCAAAACTTGTCCTTTGGTGTAGAGCCTCCTTTCTATTATAGAGAGTGTAGGTCTTTTTAATGAGGGCCAAGAATGCCATTTATTCCATGATTCAATATTTCGTAAATAAATAGCCCATAATTATCTTATGATTTGCCTAATTAATTCCATGATTCTCTCTTAATGCTATGATTCCCTCATAATGTCATGATTGCCTCCTCATTAATGGCCATAATTTGCCTCATCATTAATGCTCATGATTTCTATAATTTGGGCATTATAATCCCTTATTAAGGTTTGACCCAAAATATAAAGGGGAACATTTACATTAAAATAAGAAATATAGATTAGTGTTTATATATTTATGTTCACCTATAAATTTAATTGTAAAGGGATTCGTGTATGTCTATTGTCCTACTAGAAATATGAATTGCCTCGAATTCACAAAGAACCAATGTTAGGTTTTATCAAATTAAGCAAAGCCGAATTTAACTTTTAATGAGTGAGACTTAAAATAAGCTTGGGCTATAAAATAATGAATGAACCTTAGAGTTTAGGTTACTTCACAGAGAAGAACAAGCAAAACTCAGTAATTAGGCTATGAAGATTAACAAGAGAGGATAAGACCCTGGGTTGAAATTTTACAATGATTTATTCTGTCTTTATATAGGCTTCAAAATTCCTACTTAATTCTAATTCTACAAAGATAAACAATCTTAATAAAATAAAACTTCCTATTCTAATACGCACCTCATATAAGCACAATACCTATCTAGGCTTTTACTAATATACATAAAAAGAAAGAACCCAAATGGGCACATTATATACAATTTTAGGTAGCGTCAACACTACCCTCTACAAGCTTATCAAAATTTATTTTGCTAATACTTGCACCTTGATAAAACTGGCTTTACATTTTAAATATTCAATGTCGAACCAGGTCCACTTCTTTAAATTCAATCGCTTTTTAAAAGATATATCGACTTCGTTATACTTCCCATGAATTATATATGAAACAATCGGCTTCATACAATAATCTTGGGGATTACATGGAATATTTCAGCTTATCATGATAACCATAAGGAAAAATCGACTTAGTAAAGAAATCCTAAGAACAAGTTAGCCTCGTAAAGCACCCTTTGGAAAAAAAATCGACTTAGTATAGATTCCTTAGGAAAGTTTGGTTTTCATCTAGGAAACACAAACGTGCCTTATAAAACTAGATTTGTTCATAATTAATTTTATCATAGCCGACTTTTACCTTAATAAGTTATACTTTACTTTTAACAATGTTCAAACTTGTGCTACCTTCATCAGGAATCAATGCCGATTTGCCTTAAATAAATTATTTATTCTTGTCTTTTCACCTTTCGCCTTTTGCATTTAATGAGCTCTATTTTGAACTCTTTGTCTTACTGCTAAAACTTTTCCTATAAGACCCAAGTTTCATTTTTACCTTTGCCTCCCAAGCAAAGAAATTCTCTCTCAACTTTCTTAGGTAATCTTCAAGGTGCTCTTCTATTCTTTATTAATATTCAAACTTTTCTTTGGTAAGTTTCTTCAATTTTACTATTTTGATCTTCTAATTCCATTTTTACTTTTGATCAACATTCAAACTTTTCTTGTTTGAATTACTTTTGATCTTAATTCATCACCCTTTTTATAGCTTAATTTGTTTTATATCCACCTTCAATGGCATCAAATTTGACTTCTTTTAAAGCAATAAGGTCTAAGAAATCAAAATTAACTAAAGTAGTTAATACCCCTTTATCATTACTTGTCTTGTCTTAAGAAATCCCAGAAGGCAACCAATGTCAGCTTTAAGGTACTTTCCTTCATAGCGAACTCTTCTTATTATATTTTAGGCTCATATAATATAGATAATATTCCTAAGCACCTTAGGTATTTCTAAGCTCATAAGGCCAACCTTATAAGGTTTAGTCAAGAACATGATATGTCTATATGGTCAACTTTTAAGTCAATTAAGTCTTGGCCTAAATCATCAACCTACTTTTAAAGAATGGTTAAATCGCCTAAAACCCTATTTTGCTACTATTTGGACATCGACCGACGTATATGATCTTATTCAACTATCTAGGCATCATTTCTTTTTGTACAATGATTTTATATTGTCCTTCTTTTTTCTTTTTTCTTTTTTCTTTTTTTTTTTGGTCTAAGGCATGCAATTCATTCTGTTTTAGATTAGACTATATAACTTTCACTCTATATGACTTAGTCGTCTTCAATCTTCCTATTTGTGAGGTAAAAATCAACGCTCCCTTGAGTATAGGTGAGGTCAACCTAGATGTTACTAAACTTGAGCTGAGTTTTGGGAAATTTGTGGGCAAATTTAGAAAAAAAAATTGGCCAAACCTTTCAAACTAGAACATATCACCTTCCTTCTCTATTAGTTGTGCTAATATTGCCTTTGTAACCCATCGCAAAAAATAACTAAAGAGTACCTCAAGTTACAGTCACCTTAGCAAATAGGACTGAACAAGCCTTAGGGTCATTCTTAGTTTCTCACTTATATAGGAGTTTATTTGATATTAACGGTCCTTTTTGGATGCTATACTTTTGGGTGTCGGCCTACTTTCCTCACTTCTTTTAAACTGCCTCATAACCATCCCTAAATTGACTTAGTTGCTATGACTTGTGGCTAATTCAGTGACAACTCAAGTAAGGTTGGTTTGAGGATTACTTCAAATACTTTTACACCACCACCAATTTTTCTAATAAGGAATTCTATTGGCTTAGACCAAACTTATTTAGTTCTTAGTGGACAAAGTGGTCCTACAAAGGCCATCGTTCTAATATAAATTAGGTCAATCTCAATGCTGAGTGGCATAGAGCATGGATTAGTTATTTTTCGGCCATATATATTTACACAATGGGGATATTATAGCAGCGACTAACAATAATAAGTGCAGGACAGAAACCTATCACCTACAGTAGGTAAGTCGACAATTTGGTTGTGTATAGACTATCCCACATCCAAACTTATTCTAGACCAACCAACACTTTAAAACCCAAGTGATTTTTAAAGAATTGTAATTTATTGAGGAAACCTCTCGAATATTTGTCAAATAAGAAAGTCTTTACAACTGGTCGACCTCTCTATTTCTCTCAATTAGCTTGATTTATTTAATGATGTTAGACTCTAATAGTTGGCCTTCATTGTACACTTTTATTTGATGAAGCACTTGAACTACATGATTTTAATGATGGTGTGCATGTCGGCCAGAAGAAGACACGAGGTAAGCTTATTCAAAAAGTTCTTGTATTTGAAAAGTATTATGGCTTTAAAGATAACTACAATAACTTAGATGAAATGAAAAACTTATACAGACAAAGGAAGAAAGAACTTCTTCTGGAACATAAATGGTCAGCGAAATCATTTATCTATCTCAAGCCCCTGACATATTGCTTAATTTTAATAAGAAATTTAAGTTTATTTCTAACAACGCAATAGGTAACATTATGTCAATCGATCTAAAGATAGATAGATGATTTCGCTGTTTCTTTCACATCCTTTGTGAAGACGAAGTGGTCAGTCATGGAGGTGATTCAAGAGGCTGAGAAAGAGGCGAATGAGAAAGAAGACCTTGAACGACTCAAGGCCCAATGAATGTCTGAGAGCCATAAGCTAAAGACATAGAGTATGGGAGCTAAAGAGAGGATTTTTACTTTAGAAAACGAACTTGAAAAGTTAAAAAAAGCAGAGGCCAAAAAGACAAAGGCTTCTCAAAATTTGGCCTATAACATTCTCAATAACCATTCCGAAAAAATGGCTATAAAAAATAGTTTGAAGGCAAAAAAAAAAAAAAAGTGTCTGAGGTTGAGTGGGAGATAAAGAAGATTGATTCTTCCCTTGCCAACTTCTTCTCAACCCTAAAATAAATCTAATTATAATATAGAATCATCTTAAAGACCTTTGTACTTACTATTTATAATACTTTTTCTATATGTATATTTTTGTCAATCAATGGATTGAGCCTTTTCACTATCAAGTCTCAAATTTATTTTAAGATTGCTTCTATGGATGTGGATCGGCCTTATAATGTGATGTAAAGAGAATACGTAATTAATCAAAAATATATCGACTTCTATTAATGATCAATCAAAATGTTAATAAAATTAACTTTATGTAAAATACTCTAACCGATTACTACAACAGACCTTAAGATAAAAAAATTAACTTATTTATCCCTTCCCATATTATTAATCGATAAGACTTTAAAAATTTTCATTAATAGTTCTTAGGTGTTCAACTTCATCCAAATCGACTAGTCGATATATCTCCTTGCTTATAATTTTGGCGATCTTAAATAAACCTTCCTAATTTGGACTAAATTATTCCAACGACTATTTTTTTAGCCAATTTGAAGGATGACTTTATTAGAATTTGTGCTCACGTGCCATCCCATTGTTGTATTAATATTTTATTTTATAATATTTATACAGTACATTATTTATTAAATCATTAATTACAATTATTAAATGGTTCAATGCTTGTAACGCTACAAATATTATATAATCTGAAGAAGTTTAGATTTGGTCTAAAAACATTTAGATCAATGCTAAAGAGTTAATATGTTATAATAATCAGTAAAGTCTAAAAGTTAGAATCTTGTCTAAAACGGTAAAAGAACCCGTGAATACATTAGTAGTAACATAGTTGTAAGAGTTGCAATAGGTGCTAGAAAATATTATTATATAAGTCTATTCTCAAATTATATATTACTGGTCTTAATTTATCGATGCAGGTCTATCGGTAAAATTATTTTATATAGACCAATGTATATTATACCTAGATGGTCTAAATGGTTGTTCTTAGCTAACCATAGACCTACTGGAAGTTCGTATAGCATACAGGTATTCAGTAAGGACTGAATACTGAACAAACTCAACGAAGACCCCAATAGACATCCTATGAAGCCGTCAATGAAAGGTCATCTCGAGTTGAGTAATATACGTGATCCTTTGACCTAAGTACCACGATGGGCTTGTAAGTTATCCATCATAATTTGGCTCCACGCATGTCACAGATCTTTCACGGTGTGACCACTAGGTGTCGCTGGGTATGGTCTAATGCTTATGAAGTCCAGTGTGTACAGATATGGGATTGGTTAGCTCACATAGATGAGTTATATATCAAGATGCTCGATGATTGTATCTTAAAAAGTCTTATAACCATAAGCAACAAGCCCAAGAAAAGAGTTTCTTATAGGGTTAAACAATATTGTAAAAATATTTACATATATTGTTTGTTAAGATACGTATCTAGAGATAAGTTCACGAATGAGCATATAGAGATTTAACAGTAGTGATCTATATCCCTGCTCTTTTAGGATATAATTAACAGAAGAATTATACGTATGTGTTATGACCTCAACTTGTATAGTCTACTGCACTGATTTGTAATATCCGTGACATGTGCGTGAGGCACCGATCTCAGACTCACAGAATAGTTCTGTTTAACAAATTAGGAGTGGACCTAGAGAGTCCTATAATATAAAGTGTACTTGTTGTGCACTGGGATAACGTACTGGATTGAATAGTTTGATCCAAAAAAAATTCAGCAGACCAGACATTTACTTCAGTCTTTCTTCTATCGTTCACGTGTCAAGACTTAAGAAATGAGTACATCAGTTAGTTAACAATTAGTTGTTAACCAATTGGAAATTAACACATGGCACATTGTGGGCCAATTATTATTTGACTTGGAAATTACCAAGATTACCCTATTTGTTGGAAAAATAATATCATTATTTTTTTCATTAAATTATTTATTGAATAAATAATAATAATAATAATATATGATATTATTATTTAAATTGGAGTCAAACAATTCATTTCTTATTTTAATTGGCATGTGTTTCTACTATGGTTTAATATGATTAAATCATTTGTTTAATATTGATTAAATGATATAATAAATATAATGGGTGGCAATTGTAAATGGTAGGCCTTAACATATCTTTTGCAAATGAGAAAGAGTTTTTTGTAATACTCCAAAATTTTATTTATTTTGATTGAATTTATTAGTCAAAAGAAATGGAAGAATTTGATTGGTTGAAAAAATGTAGTATGGTATAAGTGTTTGCATGGAATTAAAACCTATGCTATTAAAACATTTTCAACATTTTGACCAATAGAAATTTGCCAACATTGTTAAATAGAATTTACTAGAATTAGTTAGATTTAAACTAGATTTTTTATTTTGTTTAGTTATGAATAGTTTTTGAAATTTTTAGATCAATTAAATGCCACCATTTCTAACTGATGGCATTTTTGTAATTTTGAGTTTAGTTGGAGGTATTTTTGAAAAGAAAAATGAAGGCTATAAAATGGGGAATAGTATTAAAAAATTAGAAAATTCAAAACCCTTTGGCCGTTCCACCCCCACCCCCCTCCTCGGTGCATTTTCTCTCCATTTTTCTTTTATCCCCCTTTAAATTCAACAATTCCCAATACTTCCATTAGTAAATTAAGCCTCCAAACCCTTACTTAAACCCATCTTCATCAAGTTTCAAGGATTAATTTTAAGGTATATGGTGTTATTCAACGTAGGTTGATGCTAAAAATTCTATTGAATGTGAATTTGAGGTTTTAAGGGTTAATAGATGAAGTAGCCATGTAGAATTAGTGAATTATGCTTTTAATTTTGTAAATTAGAATTTTATTCATTATTTGTGTATTTTGGCAAATGAAGGTGAAAACTTGACCAAGGATAGCCAAGGGAAGGAGAAGGAGAAGATGTGAGTCAACTGGAGGAATTAAGCTTATAAGGTTAGTGTACACTTTAGTTTGAAACTTAAATTCTTACTTTAGAAAATGTAGTGTATATTTATGTGTTTTAATAATATGATGGATGAGTATGTTGAACTATGGAATTGAATTGATAATTATATTGTTTCTAAATGTATTAAATATGTTTTGAGTATTGGATATTAAATGGTGGTCAAAATTAGAAAGAAAAGAAAATTTGGGCATAAATATGAATTTTGAGAAAATAGGACTTATATGAAAATTTTTGAAAACTTCTGGACTAATTTGTAAACATCTGAAAATTTTATGTATTTATGTGAATTATTATGGAATTAGAACTTATATATGACTTGTTGAAGAAATTGGGGCCGAATGTCAAATTTTTGGAACAAATTGGCCTATAAGTGGAAAATTGGAAAATTTTGAGCTGAATTGTTAAATCTGAAAAATCTGAAACTTATTTGAGTATTTTGAATATTCTTGACCTATATAAAAAATTTCGAAATATTTAGGCTTAAGTGTAAAATTTTAAAAATTTTATGCATAAAGGTGAATAGTAAAATATTTTGGGCTTATTTGTAATAATAAAAAAATATTTGTGTCTAAATATGAATAATCAAAAAATTTGAGTAAATGTGATTTTGTATAATACTTTTGTTTAATAATAATAAATTTGTGTTAAAAAGTTTTTAAATGAAAATAATATATTAATAATACTATTGAGACGCCATAAGTAAACCTAAACATTGGTAGGGGAAGATTGGTAGTTGGCATGCCAATAGAGTATTATAGCAGTATTGCGCCGTTTGCTTGTCCGATGACACTACTCTGTGTATCTGATCTGTTATCTATTTTGATTTGTTCTGGATATGGTGGGTAGTCATCGATTAGCCGATACCAGATCATTATTTGATATTTGTTAGCCCATTAGTCAATCTATGGTATCGTGTCAGTGTTTATTTTGGGCGCCTACTTGGATTAATTATAAATATGATATTTGTATATATATATATTTTTTATTAATTGAAATGAGAAATTGAATAATGTTTTGGTTTAATGAATTGATTAATTGATAAATTTTAATTTATTATAATATATGGCGAAAATTGGTTATTATTAAAAAATTTATTGTTTATATATATGGTTTATTTGCACAAAGGTAATAAAATTTTATTATATTGTTTTAACTTTTGTATACACCCACTAAGCTGTTGTGCTTAGCGCGTTAGATTTACCATGTGCAGGTAATAGAGTTGTCATCACTAAGGACTGAAGAGTAAATCTTTCTGTTGCAACTCAGAGTCGCTCACATCCTCTATATATATAATTATTTTTTATAGATATTTTGTTTGTCTATAAACTATTGTATATTATATTATGGACATTAAGTGTATGTGCATGTATATATGTATTTCTTCAGAACTGTCACCTTTAAAACCATGATGATATATGATATCTATTTTGATAATATACTGGATGTGAAATAGTTTAGTGAAGGTTTGATGCATTTAGATTGCAATATAAGTTAGAATATTTGTTGAAAAAAAATAGAAGTTAGTTGAGAATGGATATTGAAATTTGAGAGTGTTTTCTTTTGTTACAGGTAGTGTAAAAATCTAATTTTTAAGGGAGACTCTGTCAATTTTTCTCCGTAAATATTTATAAAATAAAAAGTATTTTTAAAGTTTGAATAATTATTATTATTTTTTGTGTTCAATGCTATCATAGCACCCCCTGATCTCGTGTCTCAAAGAGAGGCGAGTGAGGAGAGTGTTACATTTTTCATTTGGCCAAGATATAGGCCAAGTTCATCCAAATCATTTTTCTTTTTATTTTGTTTTCATTTTGTTTATTGTAATCAATAATAGATAAATTACTAATGGCAAACATTAACCATAATAATAGATGTCATTATGTGAGAAAATAGAAGAAAAATAATAAACAAATAACTAATTGCAAACATTGACCATAATAATGGATGTCATTATGTGAAAAATTAGAAGAAAAATGATAAACAAATAAAAGAACAATATATTGCTTAATTGATCAAGTGAAATTCAGCCAAAGAGATTCTAAGAGAGAGAGAAGTGAATTTTGGAAAATATTAGAAAATTCTCTCAAATGTTGAGAGCACAAAAATATACTTCTTCCAATTTGGCCATCTAAACTATAAGGTTGAAATAAGGGTTCAAGAGTTGAATCATTTGTTGAAAAAGGTGCTATTCTAGCTTCCTTAAGCCCATCATGTTGAGGAACTAGAATTGTGAACAAGTTGCTTCAAGCAAAGTACACCGATTCAACCGAAAAATCGAAGGCTTGATAAGGTAATTAATTATCAATCTTGATGTAGTTTACATTCATAAGATAACACGTAAAGTTTATTTTTGTTTATCATTAAGAACTTAGTATTCTACTCATCCGCTGTGCATATATGTATGTGATACATATGTTATTTTCAATGATAGACACAAATTCGTATGCATGCACCCTAAGTTTAAAATCACTCACAAACTTTACATACTAAGTCGTTCACTTTGAAGGACTTAAGCCTCACCTTTTTGTTTAAGCTCTTTCCACTCACTTCTTTTGTACCTCAAGTTGATTCAATGCTTTAATGTGATCTTGGTCTAGTTTATCCAATTCCTGTCATGGCATCTTAATGTTGCCTACTCATGGGGTGGGCTATGAATTCCATCGAGACTATGGCTTTGTGGTCATAGACTAACTGGTAAGGGAAGATCATGTAGCCGTCTTTGGGTAGACCCGGCTTGCCCATAAAATCTCTTGTAATTTCTTGTTTTAAGCCTTTAAATTATATTTTATTACTTTCTAAGTCCTAAGATAAGTGATTTGTTAGTCGATTCCATTTGTCCATTTGATTTAGCATAATAAGGAATACTATATATCAAAATAATGTTGAATTCTTTTACAAAATCGACCATTTCTTCTCCTGTAAAGACTGTCTCTTGGTTTGTTGTGATGGACTATGGAATGCCGTATCGATATATGATTTTTCCTTGATGAACTTACTTACTGACTATTGTGTAACTGTCTTCAAAAGAATGGCTTCTACCCATTTGGTAAAGTTGAGTCGCCATTAGGATGAAGGTGTACTATTTTTATAAATGAGGGTAAATCTTTCCAATAATATTTGTCGCCCATCCTCTAAATAGCTAAGGTTTAATGACCTCATGGATTTTCTTCATCCAGGGTTATCTGAATGGGGCCATGCTTCTGACATTTCTTTAGCATAATCATGACAATATTTTTCAATGGTCAGCCACTATAATTCATTTTTTAATATTGATTTATTTATTAATCGACCACTTAGATATGCTCCCGTTATTCCTTCATGAGAATTATTCTAATAAATGTCGAGCTTTGTTGTAATAAGGTATTAATAAACCAACTTTACAATTACACTCACCACTTAGTTTCTTAATGACCAGTAATGAGTTACCTCTTATTTCTATGTCTTTAACCTTATTTCAGCAAGTACTTCCATTCTAATAATAAAGGCCTCATATTCAACTTGATTGTTAATGTAGGAGAAATCTAATATATATAACATCTTCATTTCAGCAAGTATTTCCATTTCAAAGCCATATGAAGAAATCAGAACGATGTCGGCTCTGACTGCTTATGTTGTCTTAGATCCATCAAACCACAATTGCCAAGTTTAGCTACTAATGCAACCTATTTCTAAGTGGGCATTAGCTTAATAGAGAGATAGATGATTTACTAGGAAATCAGCTAAGGCTTGTCCATCGATTGCCTTCTAAAGAACATACTTTAAAGAAAACTTAGATAATCTAATTGCCTATTTACCCAGCGAATTTCTTTAAAAAAAGTTTTGATAACAGATATCTAATAATATCAATTTAGTTTATAACATGCACAATATTTGGTAACATGTAATAAAAATAAAGAGCTAAACATAAATTCTAAATGGTTGCATACTTGTTTTAGTATCATTGAAAAATCGGCTGAGATAATACACAACTTTCTTGACCCTCTCATGTTCTTAGGCCAACATGCTACCAATAGATTCTTCGGCAGCCGAAATATAAAGGATAAAAGGTAGGTTTGCTTTAAAGAAACCATAACTAGTGGCGTTGTGAGGTATTTCTTGATTTTATCAAAGTCTATTGATTATGTATAGTCCATCTATATTCTTCACCATTCTTTAGTTTCAATAAAGGTAACCAAGAATAAAGTTGTCCAATTAAATTTGAAATAAATTGCCTCAAAAAGTGAATTTTCCCAATTAGTTGTTGAAGTTCTTTATTGGCTCTTAGTGCAGATGCTTCTATAATGGATTTGAATTTGTTCTTATTTACCTCCACCCCTCGCTGGTGTACCAAGAACCCTAGAAAGTTATCTACTGAAACGTTAAATACATGCTTCAAAAGATTCATCTTTAATTGATGAAATATCATTCTATTAAATAACACCCTTAATTCTGCTGAGTGTGCTTTATCAAAATTGGACTTAACCACCACATCATCGATATAGACCTCTATCAACCGGCCTATCATGTCTGGAAAAATGGCGTTCATTGCCCTTTGGTTTGTTTTTCCTACATGCTTTAAGCCAAAAGGCATCATTATCCATTCATATGTCTCAATGGTTCCTGGGCATCTAAAAGGCATTTTCCTGATATTCGACTTTTTGATGAATATCTGGTTATATCTAGAATGGCCATTAAGGAAATTCATGATCGTTTGACAAGCAGCCAAATCAACCAACATATCGATAATAGGCATGGATATCGTCTTTTAGAGTCTCCGTGTTTAAATTTTTGAAATATATGCACAGGCGAAGCTTACCATTTTTCTTGATAACCGAGACCACGAAGAATAACCACTCCACATAGTTGGCTGGCCTTATAAAACTGACTTAGAGAATTCTTTTAGTTTCTTCTGCTATCTTTTCTTCAACTTCTCTAGATATTCTTCTCATATGTTGCTTGTAAGGTCGAAATCATTCTTCGATTAGTAGATTATGTTCCACTGATTTTAGGCTTAAACTGGGCTTTTTGGTGTAGTCCGACGTAAAACAATCCTTGTATTCCCTTAATAATTCCACTAACTTAGTCTTGAATGCTAGATTTAAGTGTGCACTAATAAAAATCAGTCTAGGTTCTTGATCTCCTAAATTAATCTCTTGAAGTTGGCTTTATGTTTAAAGTTTTTGATCATCCAACATCAATGAAGTTAATTTTACTCCTCCCAATTCCTGGCTAATTTAGGGGTCTTGAGCCTTATCTTCGTATACGCATTCAATAGAAGCAGATAGATGAGACTATATATGCCTTGTCTTGGCAAAATATTTCAAGTGTCTATTTATTTGAAAAATAGACAAGGGGTCAACCTATTTTCACAATTGTTGGCTCAGTTAATTCTTCTCTCAGGATTTTTTGGGTGTCGCTAATTAATGGTTTGGTTGTATCCCTTATATATAGGCTATTAACATCATTCTTGAGGATGGTGGTCCTGAGTGATAGGTCATATAAGGACGTTGATGTTAATTGCTCATTCCCTATGAAGGGATTTTGAATCGACATAGAATATTTCTATGAACTCGGGATGCCATCTAAAAATCATTTAACGTATGGTAGATGGAAAATTTTTATTGGACTGGATGTAATCCATTCCTAACAAGACATTGCAGTCATTTAACAAGTTGATTATATAAAATGGTTCTTCACGCTCTATGACCGATTTTTACCTGAACTATTGTAAACCCATCTATAAGAGTTTCAAGGCTAGCAAAATCGGTCATAATAATCTCTGATGGTTCTAAATCATCTTTGGATGGTCCTAACTTCCTTAACATTTGCAGAGTTAGTTTAATCCATACCAATTATCAATGAGGATCCTCTTACAAAGAACTCTATTGAGGTTAGCCTTGACATAAAGTAGCCAAATATGTTGGGTCAATTCATCTGGAGGCTGAGAGATGGTCAATAATGCTGATTCCCTGAGTTTCGTCACTTGTGGCATTGGATATCTTGACCACATCTCCATCAAAAGTAGAAACCTATCCAAACTTAGGTTGAAAGGAATCTAGAAGTATGATGAACATATTGATGGCTTCTGTCTGAATTTCTTCTGTTAAGTTTACATCAACTTTGTCCTTATTAATGGGTACCCAAACTTGTTTTTATCGGGATAATGGAAATCGTCAGCCATCTTAGGTTAACTTTGTTTGTTTCCAATTTTTTATCTCCTATGCTCTATTACCATAGAGATTCTTGTTAAGGTTCTTTATTTTGGCCAAGTTTTCTCAGCTTTAATCCTCTTTATTATATTAGACTGCTTCCTCCAAATGCCTCAACTGCTCGCACCTCTGCATACGCCTCTTTTATGTCTTTGTTGGATTTTATGGATATCTTCTTTCATAATGTCCATCCAGTAGATCAATGACTCTTCTTTACGGTACATTATATACCCATTGGTCGACCTTGTGTGCCCTTTGGTTTGAATATTCTCCGGTGCTAATGCTGTGAAGTCATTCTTGCTGCAAACAGTCTTTAACCATCACTAGGGATTGGTGCAAAATTTGTTGGCATTGTAGGTAAACTAAACAAGATTTTTTAATAGTTGGCTCTTTACATAGAGACGGCTCTTCAATGATAATCCTCTCCTTTTAGAAGGCATCTTCAACAGTGTCCCTTACTTGAATCTTTAACCTTGGCTTATCTGGAGTCCAAATTTGAACCGATGACCCTTCTCCCAAAGCCTTCCTCTTAGTGGAGGGTATAACCATATTTATACATGTAGTAAAGAATGGATTAGTTTCAATAATAATTGCCTTGCTTTTTTAGCTAAATAAAAGTCGACCTTCTGTGATAAACTGTTGAATTTTATTTTTGAACATAATAAAATTATTTGTACGGCGTTTCCAAGAGTTATTCCACTTGCGATAATCCTTGATAGTTCTTTGCTAAACGGTGGGATAGTGTGCTCTTTAGAGAGCTTGATCTACTTGTCCTTTAAAAGTCAATCAAATATTTCTTCTGCTTTTCTCAAGTCTCCTTAGTAATTTAAGCATTTTCGTTGAACTTCTTCCTTTTTTTAGTGGAAGTCGACCTCTTGAGAATATGACATTTGTATGGAGTTCCTTTCACTACTTCAACAAGGTAGACCTCCTCATTCGAATCCAATTCATCAAAGTTGCTTTTCTGACTCAATCTGGATAGCAACTACATCAAGTTGATCCTTGTAGTAAGTTCTTTTGAAGAATGCTTTCTTTTGGTCCCTCTCCATCAAGAGCCTTTTATAATTGGTCGTTCTAGTGACCAATTCAGATAAGTCTCTAAATTGATGTCCTTCAAAGTGCTCTTTTATTGTGAAAGACATCCTTTTAAAGACCATAGGCACACAATTGGCTTTAGTAATTTTGGTATGGCACCGCATTCTAAGTTTTGTGATGTAGGCTATATACTTAAACACAGATTCTTTTGACATTTTCATTACCCTAGCTATGTTGACCAGAATAACTTCTAGTGGTGGTCAATAAAATTCAGCATGAAATATATCCTCCATCTGCTTCCAACTAGCAATAGACTCTGGCATTAAGTTTGTATACCAGGTGAAAGTAGTCTTCGTAAAAGAGTTTTAAAAAAATATTAATTTTCATAAATGAGAAGAGCTAGCTTTCCTACATTACACCATGAACCTTAAGATATGCTCAAAGGTTTGATGTTCTCTTTTTTTGAAAATAAAAAGAACTCTGAAATTTTGTAGCTTTAAGGAAAAAGGAAGAAAGAGTCTATACTATAAGGATATTGCTTCTTATAAGTCGGCCTCACTATTAGCTTTAGATCAACTCCTATATTCTGTAGAGCCTCAACCAACATTTTACTATCAATCTCACTGCTTTGATGGCTAACTAGTCTAGGTGGTTCTACAGATCCAAACTGAATTGGCCTTAATTAGGACTGGCTGACCGACTTCTATGATTACAGAGCTAGTTGGTGCAAACTACCCAAGTTTACCATATTTTCAGCAAAATCATTGCTGAAATTATATCCAGGTTGGCCTTGCTGAACCTAGAAGTTTGTAGATTCAACTCACTCAAGTCACCTAAGGATATTAATCAAGCCATATTGAAGGTCAGTTTGATTGTAGTTTTGGCATTTATGGGGCTCATGGAGTTTTGGATTAGATCAGCCTTAAAGAATGGTCGTAAGCACAGTTTGGTTCTATCTCATGGTCTTCAGGTTCTTAAAAATGCTTCTATTAAGGTTCTGATTGTCTTCAATTATTAATCTAAAAACTACGACCATCTGATTGGTGAGCATAATATCCAATTGCTGGTTCTCCAAAGAAATTTGGGAAACCAAACCCTAAATGTTAGAGTGAAAAGTAGCCTTATTGACAGCAGAGTATCTCTTGGGATGTTATTGAGTTGTTGATTGAATGAATCTTTTTCGAGGTCATGACCATCACTTATTTCTGCATGATGTGTTGCATTTAAAGGATCTCTGATAGGAGTGGCAGTCAGCTCTTCACCCTTTTTCATTACACTAGAAGGTTCAGTAGAATTCTTTCTGGTAATTTTGGGATTCTTCATCATATTTTTAGTTGTTACAGGTATACAAAGAGAAGTCCTACTAGGCTTTCCAAAAAGAATGTTCGCATGTAAATTTAATTATAGGGCATTCATGTAAGCTCAATATCCTACTATGAATATGAATTCCCTCAAATTCACAAAGAACTAAGGTTAGGTTTTGTCAAATTAAGAAAAGTCGAATTTGACTTTCAGCAAGCGATGCTTAGAATAAGCCTAATTGTAAAATAGTGAATGAACCATAGAGTTTAGGTTACTTCGCAGAGAAAAATAAGCAAAACTCAACAACTAAACTATAAAGATCAACAAGCGATGATAAAATCCCGAGTTGAAAATAAAAAACGAGAGAAAAATTATATTATTATATTAAATGTGAATTAATAATGATTTACAATAATTTATTCTCTCTTTATATAGGTTTAAAAATTCTTACTCAATTCTAATTTTATAAAGATAAAGAATCTTTATCAAATAAAATTTTTTATTTTAATGACACTTAATATAAGCTTAATACCCATTTAGGTTTGAACTAATATACATTAAAAAAAAAAGTATTTAAATGAGCCTATTATATACAATTACGAGTTGAGGTCAACAATTTGTTCAAATAAGAAATAATATTTATACAAAATATATATATTAAAAGCCATGATTGTTTTTGTATCATTCTAAGAGTCATTTTATATTTTCTTCTTTTTTAATTTATTTGCTTCTAAGAGTCAATTTATTTTGCATCAAATATGTAATTTTGTTTTACCGAAAAGTTGGCTCAATTATATATCCATCAGATGTGCACAATTGAAGCAAGTTATTGATGACAGAACGAGGCTTACAATTTCTACTAGGTAAATTTACTAAAGTTTAATTGTTTGTTAACGATGCTTTTGAACATTCTTTGCACAGTATGTATTTTATTTTCTGAGCATTTAATAAATAGTTACACGTTTCGCAAGGCCCATGTTCTAATTTTGGGCACTTAATAAATAGTTGGGTCCAATTCAACAGCTATGGATGCAACTCTGAACAAGCTAGGCTTGCAACCCAAATTGGTTGTTACCACAGGAAATAATAATTTATTTGTTCTTTATAGCACTTCTGGCTCCATCAGTTTCAAGAGTTTATAGTTTATGATAGCACTTTTGGCTCTGTTTTAATAAATCATTAGTTCTTTTACTAATTAAACTAACATTCACTTGAAAGTTCACATATTTCCCATCAAATTACATATATTTGGATTTAAATAAGAAAAAAGAACTCATTGGCAATGAATTTTTTGGCATAATTAAACAATTAATTACTCTTTCTTTTTTTTAATTTTAGAGTTAGAGCTGATATGTACAGGAACAAAAAATTACTAGACTGGTTTAGATAGATCATTGGAAATTTTTTTTAAAATAACTCTCAAATTTTACAAATATATTTATTAATCACTTTTTAATTGTCTATTTTATATTAATCAAATAAACTGTAAATAAATATATTTATCCTCATATGTATAATATAATGTTAAATAAAATATATGAATGGCAAATTTAATCAATTTAAATTTTATTGAGTCAATTCATCTTCAAAACACAATTGAATATTTAAAATTTGAATAATGATCCAGTTTGTAAGATAAACGAAATGAACAAGAGATAAATGAAGTGACGAAAAGAAAACTAAAATAAATTGCATCAGATAATTGTTGTGGGCTCGTAATTATTGGGCAACAATTTGTTGGCTATCATGGTCAATAATCACAAATCCGCGACAATTATCTGCAATACAACTCATTTTAATTTTTTTCTCTATTATCTCATTTATCTTCTATTTAACCTTGTTTATCTTTCCAACTTCATAATTATTCAAATATGAATATTAAATTATATTTTTTTACATAAATTGGTTTAACTAAAATTAAATTTATTAGATTTAATATTTATATATTTTATTTAACATTATATTATACATACGAGCACAATTATATTTATGTACAGTTTATTTAATTAATTAAAATATAACTAATAAAAAATATTTACAAAATTATTTTTGAAAATTTTCTTAAATCATTTAAAATAAAGATATCTACTAGTCTAAACATCTGTAGCTCAGAGAGAAATAAGTGGGAAATTTTGAAGAAGCACTGCACCACTGACACTGAGATATGGCAGATTAATGATGGTTCCCGCTGTATTATTCTTGCCATTCTTAAAAGGTTTGGAAAGTACAATGATATATTACTCTTTCACTTTGTACTGCATGTTGGGAAAATAATATCGGATGTTTTTGAAGTTGAAGAAAGAATATTAAGCATATCTTGAATAATAAAGGTCATGGTTTTGATGATTGTTGTTCCCTCTGTGATTTGCGAGGCATGCCAAAGAAGAACACTGGATTCCATTTAGGAGTATTTTTCTAGAAATGCTTTTATCGGGGGGAGTTTCTGATATAAGTGCTTGCCAGTCAACCCACTAAATACTCTAAATTCCAATGACTTTTTAACTATAAAAAATGTATCATATCTATTTGGAAAAAAAAAAATATTTTGACCTGCACGGTTTAAAAAAAGACATCCATTCTTAAATAATTTTAAAATTTTTATCAAATTTTTTACTAAATAATGATTTATATCTAGTTTATAAAAATATATATTTAAACTTGTAAAATTTAAAAAAAAACATATAAATCATTTTTTATTATTAAAAATTATAAAAAATTGTTATCCAATAAAAGTGTCAGTGAAAATTTTAAAATAATTAAAATTTAAATATATTTTTTAAAAAATATTAAGAGTTTTAATGTCTATTTTTATTTATTTTAACCTAACACTATATAAATAGCATAATTAATTGTAAAGTAGATGGTGCTTAGCACCAACTTTTTTTTTGAAGATATTGAATTAAATTAGTTAGTTCTATTTATACGGAGGATTGATTAGTCATACTATTAAAGTAGATAAATCCCTCTGTTATTGTAGCATAATGTTATGAGTTACGTTATAAAAATTGTGTAACATAGAAAGTCTAATTGTAATCAATAAATGTAATGTATTATTAAAAAAAATAACAATAACAATAATAATAATAATATTGTTTTGATTAAATTCAGGACTTAATAAGTTACAAATTTTGACAGGAAATTATGCACATTGACCAAAAAGATTTAGAGGAGGTTAAAAAGAAGAGGAAAGTTTTATAATACCTTCAAATAGGGTAAAGGTTACAAGAGTCCCTTTTTAATCAACAATAACATGATCTCCCCATAATATATGTTGCATAAGATCCCAAGATTTCGAATTTTAATTCCAAGTGAAAAAGCTAGGTTTTTGTACAAAAATGACAACACAAGCACACGGCACCCACATTTGGTTTAAGAATGCCATAAACAAATGCAGTGCAAAACTTAGACAAAGATAGATAAATAAGCACAAAGATGGAAATTTGTTTTTCTAAAAATTTATTTTGTAAGGAGTCTGTTGAAACGGAAGCACACAAACAACTAACATAATTTAAGCAATAATATGCAGAATAAGTAATTAAGAAATTAAAGAGAGAAAGGTAGAAAAAAAACACACAAAAATTTATGTGATTCTACAACTTACATACGTCCATGGCGGATCAAGATCACTTACTCTTCTTATTGAATCACAAGGCACTCACAAAGTACGTTTTTTACCCAAAAAAATACTCACAAAGTAACACTCTCTCTTACAACTATAGAATTTTCTCTCACTAAGAATCACAAAGTATGTTTTAATCATAAAGATTTCTTCAAGATCACTAAAATATGTTTACAAGCCAATAGAAAGCCTTTATATAGATTTTAAGACGTCTTAAGTTTACCCTAAACGTGTGGGAGTTATATTAAGATTGATTCAAAATGAAAAAGTCTTCCTCGCCCTTGGCGCTGCGACACTCAACCCTCATCACCGCAACGCTGATCACCTGGTGCCGCGACACTCAGATTCTGTTCTGGGCATCGCCCTTAGTGTCTTTCGCCTCTTTTTACGTCCGTCTTTGATCCTCGAGTGCCCTACTCGCTTGGCTTGCTCTCTAAATCATATCCCGATAATTTTTAATCAATATTTTTACAAATCCCCCCATTGATTTAAAATCATCCACAAAGTAATTTGATCTCTCATATCCGCATCTTTAGTCACCCTCACAAAGTAGTGACTCTAGCTAAGTCCTTACATAGGATGAACTTAACTATGCAAGGACTTAACCAAGGGCAGTAGCTTAGTCAACATGTCAGCAGGAGTTTTAGACGACGCTATCTTCGTTAGACTAACTTTACCATTTTGGACAATCTTTCAAATGTAATGGAGTCGTACATCTATGTGTTTCGACCTCTCGTGAAACACTTGATGCTTGCTTAGGTGTATAGCACTCTAACTGTCACAATATACACCGGTGTTCACATCTTCACTAGCCAATACCTCTGCGCATATGTCTTTCAACCACACAGCCTCTTTAATAGCTTCACCAACAGCTATGTACTCCGCCTCTGTAGTAGATAGTGCAATCACATGTTGTAGAACTGATCTCCAACATATACTACACCCAAACACTGTGAATACTTAGCCCGTAAATAATTTTCTTTTGTCTAGATCACCTGCATAATCTGAGTCTATGTATCCTCTTACCATTTCACTGCTGTCTTCATCCCTCTTATTCATCAACTCGTGATTTGACGGTCCATTGAGATATCTCAAAATCCACTTCATTGCAAGCTAGTGATCTTTATCCGAATTTACCATCTATCTACTCACCACACTCACAGCCTGTGCTATGCTTGGTCTTGTGCAAACCAATATGTACATGATGCTCCCCACAACGCTCATATACAGTACTTTACTCATCTGTAATTTCTTCTCTTTGTATGTCGATAACTGTGCTGTTGAAAGTCTAAAATGCATAGCCAAAGAAGTAGAGACAGCTTTTGTGTTTGACATACCAAACTTCTCTATAATTTTGAGTGTATATTGCTGTTGAGATAAGAATATAACATCTCTTCTTTCCCTCACAATCTCTATACCTAATATTCTCTTCGCTGCTCCTAAATTCTTTATTTCAAACTCGCCACACAACTGCTACTTGAGCTTCTGTATTTCTTCCATATTCTTACATGCGATTAACATATCATCGACGTGTAGAACCAAATACATCATCCCATAACTTATGTTCTTGAAGTACACGCATCCATCATACTTGCTTCTACTAAAGTCACAAGCCATCATAAACATATCAAATCTCTTATACTACTCTAAGTGATTGCTTTAACTCATATAATGACTTATTTAGCAAGTAAGCATGATCTTCTTTTTCGAACTCTTCGAACCCTTGCGGTTGTGCCATGTGTATCGTCTCTTCAAACTCTCCATGCAGAAAAGTTATCTTTATATTCATCTGCTCTAGATGTAAATCAAGATTTATACACATGGCTAACAAAATCCTAATGGATGTATGCTTAACGACTGGAAATAAAATCTCATAAAAGTTAACTCTTTCTCTCTGAATAAAATATTGTGCAACTAACCCAGCCTTAAATCTCGTAGGCTCTATTCCCAGTATCCTCTCTTTCACCTTAAATACCCATTTGCACTCAACTAGTTTCTTTTGATGTCTCTCCACTAACTTTCAAGTATTATTTTTCTTAAGAGAACTAATCTCTTCTTCTATGACTTGCTGTCATTCTTTTATGTTTTCACTCTTCATAGTCTCACTATATATTCTAGGCTCATCATACTCAAAGCAGAATTAAATGCATAAGTAACTAAATCTGTTCATGCATACCTGACTAGTGCATTTATTGTTCTCCTTAGCCTGTCTCTGACTAGCTGGTACTCTTCAAGTTCTATCTCAAGAGTCCTAGTCTTTTTGTGGGTGGATTTGGAGGAACTCGCCGGTGTTCTTGATTCTTTTTTAAGGATCTCCTTATTGAAGTGCTAATCTGGAGCATATCAAATCTATTCTCAGGTTCCACTTCAACTTCTATTGACTCGGGTGTTAAGTCTTCCTTAGACGTAGGTTTTTCTTTCTCATCTTCTTAGAAGGCTTTCAGAATAGTCGTCTCATTGAACATCACGTCATGACTTATGATACCCTTTGGTGGTGTCAAATCTTTACACCACATCTTGTATCCTTTCACTCCTTTGGGATATCCTATGAATAACCTTTTGAAGGCTCCAAGTTTTAACTTTGCCTCCTTAACATGTACAAAGGCAGGGCATCCAAATATTCTGAGGTAGTCATACTTAAGAGGATTGTCAGACCATTTCTCTTCTGGCATCTTGAAGTCAATTGCTAAGGATGGACTTCTATTAATCAAATAAGCTGTAGTCACTATAGCTTCTCCTCAAAATGCCTTGGACTTCTTTGCATTGGTAAGCATACATCTAACCCTTTCAAGTAGGGTCATATTTATCCTCTCAGTTACGCCATTCTACTGTGGTGTTGATCTTACTATTCTATGCCTTGCAATCCTATGCTTGGCACAAAACCTATCAAACTCTTTATTGCAAAACTCGATGCTATTGTCAGTTCTCAACCTCTTCACCCTTTTGCTAGTCTGATTCTTAATAAGAGCCTTTCAAGTCTTGAACATATCAAAAACTTGATTCTTGCTCTTCAGCACATAGACTCACAGCTTCATTGAATAGTCATCAATTAAACTGAGAAAATATATGGCACTACCACAAGTAGCTGTTTGAGTTGGTCCTCAAAGATTCACGTGTATGTAGTCAAGAGTCCCCTTACTCTTGTGCTCGTCAGTACTAATGTCACGCCCCAGACCCAACAGATCTGACACACGACATCACTTACATTCATTCAATAATACTTAAAATTTCATTTTAATTTCTTTCAGAATTATAGCAATTGAATTATGACTGGGACAATTACTAAACCGGAGATATGCAGAGTTTTCTCAGAGATTAACACTCTACTACGTCACCAGTAGCAACTTTGTTACCGGAAGCCCAGAATATATTCATTGCAAATTCTTACTTAAAATCAATCCATTACTACACTTGGTGAAACTTAAACTAAATCCAACCACACACAATAAAATAATACATAAGTATTATTCAACAGGGACAAATCAAATATTTTATCCCACGTGTCCCCAAATGAAATACTTAGCAACCTAACAACTTAGGGAACCCAAGGAACAGCAGAAGCCTTGCCAAATCCGCTAAGCACACATGTACCTTATTTACCTGAAATCACCATAAACTATAATGAGTATAAAACTCAGTAAGCATACTAGTTTTTCATATATCAAATACAAATACATATATGTACACAATGCATATGTATGATATGCTATGATCAATCAAAATCATAATCTTATCAAATCACATATCATGTAAGCGCTTACACATTCTTTCAAAACACATAATAGGAATACCATCACTCAACTACTACTTAGTAGGACTTACATATCACATATCACATAATGAGCCAAATGTCACTCGTAGGTGACATACCGTATGAGAGGAATAGTACAAGTGAGGTCTTGAAATTACACATATATAATGCTCATGCCCGAAGGTAAAAGCCAAACCCTCACCCTGATCATCGGTGAGTCCTCTCACATGCACCAATACGCCACCACACGAATGTGATGACTCACACTTCCTTTAGGTACCAATAGGATCCTCCCTACATACGGAACACATAACATATACCAATCCCGAAGGAAAGGCCACACATAAAGGCTCCACAAATCACATAAAATTCCTACTAAGTTAACAGTGAGTTCAAGTACCCTCAAAACACAAAATATTTCTCATGGACATATTACACTTCAAAAGCTTTCTTTGTTAAACATATCTTATTTTGAAAGCTCACTTTCAAAAAACACATGTATGTCCATGCTCAATGTCAATGCTCACATTCATAAATATATATTTACATTTCATATCAAAATATACTTTGACATAACATAAACATATTCTTAACCACATTTACAAAATCATTCATAACACTTACTATGTTTATTGTGATTCCAGTAAAAAGTCTAGTATACTTACCTCTTAACACTTTCAGCTACAAGGCTTAAATCTCCTTAACCTATCAATGGAGATTAATCCTTTCATAAGCTTCAAAATTCACACAAAATACTTTAAATAGCTTACAAAATTATACACAATGCATTTATCACATCAAATTGGTCTAAATATTTGGTTTCTCAAAACCTGTCATTCTGACCACTTACACTTAACAAAATTTCTAATACATCAAATGATGTCCAATTACTCCGAAATCAGAATATATCATTCTTGACTCATATATACTTCTTATATATGAATATTATATCAAAATTCCTACACAATCCATTCCATACACACCATCGAATCCAAACTACAAACCTGACAGGATCAAGATACTTACTGAACAGTATTCAATCCCCCAATTTTATAAAATCATATACTAACTCAAAAATTATAAAACTACCACATAATTACTCTTAACACATATCTCAGTCCATGATAAATATTTCTCTTCCAAATCACTGCCAAAAATATTTTAAAACTATTTTATTTCATAGCTTTAAAAACCTGTTAATCAAATACTGCAATGAGCTGATACACTTTAGAAATTCATAACACTTCAACCACATTGATCTAAATTCTCAATTCCGAGTATATCATATTAGACATATAAAATTATCATATTCCACAAATTCGTAATTTTTAAAGATCATTCAGTAGGACAAACATTGTTCGTCACTGTATTATACTGTTCACATAGGAAATTTCCAGAATTTCAGGGTCATTTTGGTAAATTCACTATAAATTCAATTTCCAGAATTTTCAATTGATTCAAAGTCTCAGATGATCCTTAACATGTCTAATTGCATATAATCAAAATTCAAAACCAGAATCGAATCACAACAATTTATAAAATTCCTAGATCAAGAGGTTATCCAGCAGAAATTCCATAATTCATCATGATTTATCAAACTATCTTATAGATCATCATCAATTCTCATATGATCTTACGAAATACACAACAAATCCTCAATTATACATATTTTCAGAAATCAAAACTTAAAGGAATTAACTTAATTAATACCAATAAATTGAGAAATACGTATGATATACCTCTTAAAATCCAAAATTCCAATTTCTTCTTCTTTTTCTTCTCCTTCTTCTCTTTCTTCTCTTTCTCTCCCCTCTTTTCTCTCTTCTCTCTCTCTAAAAGAGGTAGCTCGACCAAAATGAGAGAATTAGGGTTTTAAAAGTGTATTTTTATACTAAGTGGCTAATTTTTGGTATTTACAAATTTGCCCCCAAAACTTTCAAAGTATAACAATTTGGTCCCTAAAATAATTCCAAAGTCTTGCAAATAAACCCAATACTAATAGTATATCCTTAACCTATAAAAACACTACTAATAACAATATATAAATCAAGGATCACCCACATACAAATAAAATACGTATATTTATATATATAAATATACATATTCTTACCGGTTATGGATACTGGTTACTACAACTAAACCTCACCCTATGTGCTTTTCCAAGCACATAATACTCACAAAACTTCAATGGCTGGAACCTATCCTCACCAAACATCTTTTGACTAAATAAGTCCTTCAAGTTTCTCCCGCCTAGGTGTGCCAGTCTAGGATGCCACAACTTGGTTTGCATATTCTCATCATCTACAGATAATAATGCAGAACTACTCACAACTTCACCCTTAAGTACATAAATGTCTTTGTGCTTCTCTCCTCTCATTGCCACCATAGAACCCTTCAACACTCTCAAAACCCTTTCATCGATCCTAATGGAACATTCATTCTGGTCTAAAGTCCCTAGTGAGATTAAGTTCCTCTTAAGGTCAAGAACATACCTAACATCTGTCAACTCTCTCACTGGCCCATCATGCAGCATAAGTTTAACACTACCAATTCCCATCATCTGACATGTAATATCATTACCCATTAACACCTTATCACTACTAATGGGATAAAAATTTACAAACCAAGACTTGTGCGGGCACATGTGAAAAGTACAACTAGAATCAAGAACTCGTTATCAGTATTCTTACCATCAGTCGACGAGTGTCTCTGCGCTATTATAACTGTCATCATAGGCAAGCGCAACATCCGTTTTTATTTTATCTTATGCTTTCTTCTCTGGACAGTTCTTTATGAAGTGTCTATCTTTCTTATAGCAATAACACTTCCTAGGAGTCCTAGACTCTGATCTTGAGCCTTTTTTTTCTTCCATCTCTATATGAGAGCCTTCCTCTTACAGATAGACTTTCAGCATTGCCCTCGACATAGTTTTTTAATAACTTTGAGTTTAATGATGATTTCACATCGCTCATCGTTAAACTCTCCCTGCCGTAGAATAGCATATCAACAAAGCTCTCATAACTCTTAAGAAGTGAACTCAACAGGATAATTGCTCTATCTTCATCTTTTATCTTGATGTTAATAGACTTAAGATCAAGAATGATCTTATTGAAAGCGTCTATATGATCTTTCATCGGTGTCCCCTCTGACATAGACAGCTAATACAGCTTCTTATTTATATGCAATCTGTTGGTCAATAATTTTCACATATAAAGAGAGTCAAACTTTTTCTAAAGACCAATTATCGTCATCTCACTTGCTACTTCCCTTAGTACTTCATCGCTCAATTGTAGAACGATTGTGCTATGAGCTTTTTCTTGAATGTCCCTTCTTTCTGCTTCAGTTTTAGATGACTCTAGTGTCTTTTCTTCTTCACTAGATGGAGCTGCAGTCTCACCTAATGTCGAGCTTAACTATTGACTCACTAACAACGCCTTAACCTTCATCTTCCATAGATTGAAGCCATTTGTACTGTTAAATATTTCTACCTCATACTTAAGTGTGGCCATGTCTACTTAGAATCTAGCTCTGATATCATTTTATTGAAGGGGAAGCACATAATAAAGCAATATAACCTAAGCAATAATATGCAGAATAAGTAATTAAGAAATTAAAGAGAGAAAGGTAGAAGAAGAACATATAGAAAATTACGTGGTTCGGTAACTTGCCTAAAACCACGGCGAATCAAGATCACTTACTCTTCTTATTGAATCACAAGGAACTCATAAAGTATGCCTTTTACAAGAAAGACTCATAAAGTAACACTCTCTCTTGTAACTAAAGGATTTTCTCTCACTAAAAATCACAAAGTATGTTTTAATCACAAAGATTTCTTCAAGATCACTAAGATGTGTTTATAAGCCAATAGAGAGCCTTTATATAGGCTTTAAGACGTCATAGGTTTACCCTAAATGTGTGAGAGTTGTATTAGGGAGTCTTGGAGTAAGTGGGAGACGAAACAAGTTGCTTCAAAATGAGAAAGTCTTCCTCACGCTGGGTGTCGCGGTGCTGGGGTGCCAATCTAGGCTTCGCAACATTGGTCACCTGGCGCCGCTACACTCAAGTTCTGTTCTGGGCGTCGCGGTGCCCATACTTGAGCACCACCCCTTATGTCTTTTGCCTCCGTCTTCAATCCTCGCGCACCCTACGTGCTTGGCTAACTCTTCAAATTATATCCCTATGATTTTTAATCAATATTCTCACAAAGTCTTTTCTTGTTCTCTCTGTACAAAAGCAGAGAGTCCAAAGTAAAAGGAGAATGAGCCTTTATGGATACTTTAACTCACATTGATTGAATGAAGAGGGAAGATTAAAGTGTTGTTTTAAATATAGGAAAAAAGACAATGAATGCCATAATAATGGTGGTCCGAGGTAGTTGAAGTAATTGATACATAACAGGTTATTAAATTATGCAATTCACTAGTGATCTTAGAAGAGGAAAATGAAATAAACAAATAATTGAGGATCTGAAATAGAGGGGGAAAGAATAAATGCGGGATGTTTGGTAGCAAAACTCATGTCAAATAGAGCAGTTGACAAAAAAGCCTTCAAAGACAATGTAGTAAATGTGGAGATCCATAGAAAAAATTTAGATTGAAAGGTTAAGTTGCAACAAATTCCTATGCCATTTTAAAGCAAAGGAAGACAAGAGAAAGGCTCTAATATTTGAACTTTGGCATTTTTGCAAATCATTAATTATTCTATCCAAGGCATCTGGTTTGAGAGATGTAAACAAGATGAAATTCGAATATACATCTTTCTGGATCCAAATCTACAATATACCAATTATGTGTATGCATAAAGCAATAGTTTGGATGATAGGAAGCAAAGTTGGTATGGTAGAAGAAATTAAGCTAGATGATAGAGGTAAATGTATGAAAAATTTTGTAAGAGTTAGAGTAAGGATGGATATAACGAAACCTTTAAGGAAATATGTTAAAGTAATGGTGCAAGAAATGAAAGAGGAAGTGATTGTACCAATAATCTATGAAAATCTTCCAGACTTCTGTTACCACTGTGAATGCATAGGACATTCACACAAAGAATGTATAGCAAAATAACTAGACAAACAGACGAGTAATGGAGAGAAAGATTATGGCTAATAAAAGGAAGTAGAAGAGAGGGATTTGGCTTATGGAATATGGATAAGGGCAAGAACCATTGGAGAGAAATTAAGGTAAACAAGAGAAAGCTAAGTAAATAAATAAATAAAAAATAGAGGGCCTAATATAAAATAAGAGATTGGAGAGGAAATCTCAAAAGAAGAAGTCAGTACAAAGAAGACTGGATTGTAGACTGAACAGAGCAAAGAGAAAAGCAACCCAAATCTAAAAGCAAAACTTAAAAAAATTAAAGACCTAAAACCAAACACGATTGAAAAAAAGACATTATCCGTCAAACTAGGGAAAAAGTGGTTGAGCTTTAAAAACATTAATGAATTTGTACAACAAATCTTGATGGATCTTGATATCTATGAAAACAAAGAGGGGAAAGATGTGGATAGCAGATGCATTAATGGCAAGCTAAAAAGAAATATAGAAGAGGCAGGAAAACAAGCACTAAAAGTTAAAGGAAAATGTAGGAAAAGAAAGAAAGCTAATGAACCCATCTTATTGAGCCAAGAAACAAATAGTAAGAAAGCATTCCATTAGCAAGTAATAAAAGGATTATCTATAAATCTAATTAAACAAAGGAAAAAAAATAAGGTAAAAATATTTAACAAGAGAGCTTGGGCCGAAGGAAACCAACGAATAAAGGCTCAAGCTTAGAAAAAGAAATGAGCTGAATGCAAGGATGGAAGGCCTAAAGAAGAATAAAAACAAAACTAAATAAGGGTTACAAACACGACAGGTTCTACATGAGGATTGAGGGAATTTCAAGGAGAATGAACTCGAAAATGTATTATCAATGGTAGTTAAAGTTCAGTCCCATCGTGATCTACGAGAATCACCAATTAGAATATCTAAGGTTTAAGAACCCTCGAACATTCAGAGCACTAAATAAAATTCTTCAAACTAGACTACCTAACATACTTTTCTTTATGAAACTAAAATGCAATAGTACTAGATAAGGCATGTGGGCAAGTAATTGCCATTTGAAAATTATTTTGCAATGAGCAAGGAAGGATTTTGAAAAGGATTGGCACTAATATGGAATGACAGAATCGAGCTTAGAATAACTTTATACAGTAAATTTCACATTGATACAATTATCAAAAAGAGAGAAGCAAATATTTAGAGGTACATGGGCATATATGGATTACATGAAGCAAACAACAAGAAGCATACATGGAAACTTTTAAACGACTAGCAGGGTTATTCAAATTGCCATGGATTTATAGTAGATACTTGAATGAAATCTTAGCAAGTAAGAAAAAAATTAAAGGCCCCCCCAAGAGTACAGAGGCTATTGAAAACTTTTGGACAGTATTAAGAGAGTGTGAATTAACAAACATAAGGTGGATAGAGTTAGGGTCGATGATTATGTACCAGCCCTGAATGTATATATACTTGTGTATTTATACAAGTATACATTCCTATTGAATCGCCAATACCCATATATATGGTATTATGCATGTAACGTTACAGACATTGTAGATCTGAAGAAGTTTAGATCAGATCCAAAAGAGTTTAGATAAGAGATCATAGTTAGTCACGCTGAGACATATAATTGCTACATATTAGTGATTAGGATGCTATAGTAGCTAAGCGCAAGTGCACACTATCGTATTAAGTAATATAAAATTTTAAGTCCAGATATCGATCCCACAAGGACTATGCAATCTAATTCTATAAATCAAGTACTAAAATTATACCTACTTAACTTTTATTCAGAAAATTAAAATTTTGAATTTATTTAACTAATTTAACTCTATTAATTAAACTAAACAAAAGTAAAGAGTAAATTTCACAAATAAAGATAATCTAGAGTTTTGACTCGTCCCCTAGTATTTTATTGGATTCATTAACTACTTAGTTAATCCTTTAATACCAATTGATTAGCTTAGACACTAATCTTATCACAAGCCTCTGTCGATGGTCAAGTGACTATATTACGCATTCTAACTATCACTTATATGTCTATGGTAATCAAATCAGAATGTAATTCATTAAGATCAAGTCTAAATTATACCATACATGCCACCTAAGTATATGTCTATCTTAGATGAAACTCATAGTTGTTACCCTATGATCATGCATCAAACTACTTTAGGCTAAACACATGAATCCCTCCGTCGAGTTCATCATGGTTCCTACATCATTCATAATATTGATCAAGTATAATGAAAGCATTAAACACGAGATAGAATGAATCAATTGAATTTATCAAGTTCATAAACTAAAATTTAACACAATCTAAATCCATACTAGATTCACATAGTCTAACCCTAGATGAACAAATTAACTCTTCACAAAACCAAAAGTATCAAACCAATTTATAAAGATCAACAAGAACAAGAGCATAATGATAAAGAAAGAGAAGAAAAAATAATCAAAGTGACTCCTTGATGTGCTTCTCCCTCAATCTTGACTTGAAGCTTGAATCTTGATTTTGGTTTTTCAATCTTTGGTTTTGATCTTTGAATTGTGTTGTGAATTATCTCTCTAAGTTTTTGCCTCTTTTCTCTCTTTTTCTCTCTTTTTTTTCTTCTCCCCTCCTACTAGGGTTTTTGTCTTTAAAATACTGTTCACAAGTTACTGTAGCAAAATACTGTTCGCTAACACTGTTTATCGCCTCGAGCGCCGCAGCGCTCAGTCCTGGTGCCCCTTTCGTATTTTGAGCATAACTTCATCGTTTGATATCCAATTCACCTCCCGTTTGTTCCTATACATCACATGTTCCATTGTGCATCTATTTATGATAAAAAAAACCACAATTAAATAACCAAATAATTATGAAATGGAGCAAAATCGAAAGTTGAGTACAAATAATAATAGTACTTTTACACCCCTATCAATTAGCATAGTTAAGTGTTAGCTGGTTATAATACTAAACAAATCCAAGAGTTGGAGCCTTGTCTGTAATGTGACATAGGCCTGGAAATATACCAGTAACTGGATAGTTGTAAAAGTTGCAATCGGGTGCTAGGAAATGCAAGTATGTTCTCGAATAATTGTCCCTAATCTATTTCTACCAATGCGGGTCTGTCGGTGGATACCTTTATATATAGATCAGCATATGTTGTACTTATAGGGTATAGATGATCATTCCTAATCGATGTGAGCTTGGAGCTCGTATAGACATATGGGTATCCAGTTAGGACTGGATATGAGACAGACTCACAAGGGTCTCTAATAGACACTTTATATAGGCCGTCAACAAAGGGTCCTCTCGAGTTGAGTAGTATACGTGGTCCTTTGACCTGAGTGCCACGGTAGGCTTATAAGTGATTCATCATACTTTGGTTCCACGCATGTCACAGACCTTTTATAGTGTGACCGCTGAGTGTCGCTTGGTATGGTCCAATGCTTATAGAGTCTAATGTGTACAGATATCTAGATGCATATAGAGTTAGATATCCAGATGCTTCGAGACTGTATCTCGAAAAGTTTTATAGCCACAAGCAATCATCCCGGGAAAGAGTTTCGCCTGGGTAGAATAATATGGCAAAAGAGTTTGCGCATATTGTTCAGTGAGATACAAGTCTAGAGATAAGACATGGATGAGCACTATAGGATTTGACGGTGATAATCTATATCCCCGCACATCCAGGATTTTATTAAGGAAAGACTATACGTATGCGTTGTAACCTCAACTTGCATGATTCAAGGCGCTGATTTATATATCCGTGACATATGCGTGGGGCATTGCTCAAGGACTCATGGAATAGTTTCATTTGACAATTCAAGCGTAAGACCTAAGGAGTCTCGCAATATGGAGTGTACTCATTGTGCACTAGGACAGTGTGTCGAATTAAATTGTTTAATCCAGTAATATTCAGCACTATCACGGGAATGCATACGTGTCTGTATTGAAGTGTTAAATATAATAATTAGTTAATAATTATTATTTACTAATTATATTATGATACGTAGTCTATTGTGGACCCTCGGTTGAGTTTACTCGAGTGTGGAATTTGGTGAGACCCATTAAGAAGTAGACTTGGTAACTATTTATGAGAAACAAAATGGTCATTTCATACTTTGATTATTTAATGGTTAAATAATTAAAATATCTCTCTTATTATATTATTTTATTTTATTTTATTATATATTATTATATTATATAATATTTTATTATATGATATTATATATATTAATATTTTATTTTAGGTGCCATATAATTGGCACCCATTTATATTTTTATATTATTATTTTATAATATATTATATTAATATTTTAATATATATAAAGAAAGAGAGAGATATATGAGAAAGAATTGAGATTTTTGTGTGTTTTGACCATTTAGCCGAGAAGAAAGAAATGGAGAAAGAGAGAAAGAGAGAACGAAAAGAAGAAGAAGAAGAAAAAGAAATAAAGAGAAAAATGAAACTGTTTTATTTTTTTTTATACTTCTAATTGAAGTAATGGTAGATTGCTTTAAATTCTCTATTTCTTATTCTTTTGGAGAAAATGATAAAAACACACACTGACCATTTTGGAGTTTAAGAGCTAAATCTGGTGCTGCGTATAGGGCTGCTATTCTAGCTCACCAAGCCCATCGTGTTGGTGACTAAAACTGCCTGCGAGTTAGTCTCCATACGGACTCTGAAAAAAATACGTGTATAACGTTACACGTTGAGGTGAGTTCTCTATCTTATAAATTTATTAATGCGATTGATATATTTTATTTATTGTGTTTATTGCAAGTTTCACGCTTTTGTCAGACTTAAATATGTATTTGATATGTATTTAGACAATAGACACAATAGCACATGCATACACCCACGTACCTTAAATCCACGGCCAACAGATAGAAACCCTATACATATGATCAAATAAAAGATATGGCCCGAATTTAGTTGAAGATAGATTGGATAGTTCTAAGTAATGAAGAATAGAGCAAACTATTCAACAGATTCCAAGTACATCATCTAGTTTCAACATATTTGGATCACTGTCCAATTCTATTATAAGCATGGGAACAAAATGCCTGAATTAAAAGAAGAATGAAAGAATGTCTCAAGGTTCCATTATGAAGAAATATGGTCATGGAGGTTGTACAAAGGTAGTAAAAGAATATTAAAGAAGAGAGAAAGTTGGTAAAAGCAACTAATTAAGAGCTTCATTAAAAAGACTGAAATGGTGAGAATGGGATTGGCAAAGTGGAGAAAACATGAGTTTGGAGGGAGGAAAAGGAAGTTGGAATAGTTAATTCAAAAACTTAAACAATGTAAAATGAATGGGCAGCAATATAAAGCAAAAAATGAGATTCAAAAGTTAAAAAAAAAACATTTTGATAGTTTGTTACATGAAGAAGAGGTGTATTGGAGACAAAGGTTGGGAGTTACATGGCTAAAAGAGAGGGGACAAGAATACTGAATATTTCCATTTAGTACATTCAAGCAAAAGAAAGAGAAATGAAATAAAAGGAATGTTGGATAAGGAATGTATGTGGAATGAGGATGATCAAAAAGTGGAGCAAATTATCAGTGAATACTTCTCTAAAATATTTACTTTAACAAATCCCTCAAATGAACATAAAAATATAGTTATCCAAGGAAATAAATAGAGAGTCACTAAAAAGATGAATGGGTAGTTAGGTAAATCCTTTACAAGAGAAGAGATGGTGAAATTAATATGGCAACTGAACCTTTTCAAAACTTTAGGATCAGATAAACTACCAGCAGGTTTCTATCAGAAGTATTGGCAAGAAGTGCGGGAAAACACCATCAACACTTGCCTGAATGTGTTTAACTCCAAAAGTAACACATCTACCCTCAATCATAGATTAATTGTTATGATTCCACAAAAAAAAAAAGCCTAGCCCTCAACAAACCTCTAACTTTAGGCTAATCAGTCTTTGCAATGTAATACATAGATTTATAGGTAAAGTTGTTGCAAATAGACTCAAGAAGATCCTAGAAAGCATCATATCCCTCAACTAGAGTGCTTTTCTCCTAATAGACTAATTAGTAACAAAATTAAAACTGGATATAAATTTTTACACAAAATCAAAAGCATAATGAAAGGAAAAGATGGTTTTATTACTTTGAAGTTGGATATTAATAAAGCATATGATAGAGTATAATTGAGTTTTTTAAAAGATGTAAATTGTAATAGAGAGATTGGGGTTTGCAGATGATTGGATTGACTTTGATTATAAGATGTGTTACTACAACTTCCTTTTCAATTTTAATTAATAAAAAGATCAAAGGCAATGTGATAGTTGAGAGGGACTTAAGGCAGGGATGTCCCCTGTCACCTTATTTGGTTCTACTATGTGCAAAGGCTCTATCATTCTTGTTGCATAAGGTAGAAGCTGGCTATAAAATATATCGAATCAAATTCAATAAATCCCTCTTAATCTCACACTTATTTTTTGCGGATGATAGTTTAATGTTTACAAAAACAACAAATTAAGAATGTAACAAACTGAAACAGATATTAGAGTGCTACTCAAAGGTATCAGGGAAGATCTTCAATTATGAAAAATCTTCTATAATCTTTAGCCCTAATATCACTAATGATCAAGTGAATATGATACAAAACGTATTCTAGCTAAAAATAGTATTAATACCATAGAGATACCTTCGATTTCCTTCTATGGTAGGGAAGAATAAAATAAATAATTTTTTAATGAAACCAAACTAAGAGTGTCAAGCAAGTTTAAAAGGTGGCAAGAAAATTTTATCTACAATAAAGGGAAGGAGATACGTATAAAAGCAATAGCACAAGCTGTGTCAACTTATACCATGAGTCTCTTCAAGTTTCTAAAGGGACTTTATATAGATATCCAAAAACTGCTAACCAAGTATTGGTGGGGATTAAATGAGTTAGGGGAGAAAAAGATACATTGGAAAAATTGGAAGAGTGCCAAGGGAAGAGCAATGGTGGCTTAGGGTTTAGAGAAATTTCTTGTTTCAACCAGACTTTGTTGGCCAAACAAATAGTGGAGGATACTTCAATGCCTAGATTCCTTAATATCTAAGGTCCTCAAAGATATATACTTTTAAAAGAAGTAATTCATGGAAGCTAGTTTAGAGTACGATCCATTATATAGATTGAGGAGTATAATATGAGGAAGAAATCTTTTGCATAAATGTATAAGGTGGCTTAATTAGAAATGGAAAAAAAGTGGAAATTTATAACAACTGGCTCCATAGAGCATCTACCATGAAACCAATGTCATCACATGTACTACCAGTTAACAGTAAAGTAGAGTTACTGATTGGTGAGAAAAATAAGTGGAAGAAGGAGATCATACAACATTATTTTTGGGATATATATGTAGAACAAATTCAAGACATCCTTCTACCCTTAGCAAAAACTGAAGAAACATTTTGCTGGCACTATGACAAAATAGGAATATACTCAATACGAAGTGGATACTATCTATGTAGGTTTAAAAGGAAAGCATTGAGGCAATCTAAAACCCTCAAAGAAGTCAAAGAAAGGATGAAAGTTCATATGTAGTTCACCAATGCCATAAAAAGTCAGTATTTTCCTATTGAGAGCTTTATAAATCTGCTATCAATGGGAAATGCATTGGTTATCAAGAAGGTCCTAAGTAACTCAATATGCCCAAGATGTCATAGGGAGTAAGAGAGCATTTTTCATACATTAATAGCTTGCAAAATGGCTAAGAAAATCTAGAAATGCTCTATTTTTGCATAAATGATTAAAGGAATGCAAGAGAGGGACTTATGGAGTTTTGTGCGATATGTTGCCTCAATTACCACTAAAAAGGAAGCTACTAAGGTGATGATGCTGTTATAGGCAAATTGGAAGGGTAGAAATTGCTTTGTTATAAAGGGGATAGTTGAGAATCCAGAACAAGTGGTTGTCAGGGTAAAAGCTTGTTGTGAATCCAGTCTTATTAACAGTATGCATTTATCAACAGGCAATTCTTAAGCTAGAGGAAGTGAAACATCGGCAATGGAACCATGTCCAAGGGGCTGGCGCAAGGTAAATGTAGATGCGGCAAAGGATGAGGGAAACAAAATTGGTATGGGGGTAGTAATCAAGAATGATGATGGAAGAGTCAAGGCAATGGTTGCCTCCGCAAGCAACTATTATCTAGATGGTGAATTAGCAGAAGTAAAGGCTATGTAGTTGGGACTTGAACTACCAGGAAAGTGGAATGTTGTAAACTAATTGTAGAATCAAATGCCAAAAATATTGTAGAACTAATCACAAGAAAACTCAGTTCATTACAAGAGATCAGTTGAGTAGTTCATGATATCTAAAATCTTATAAAAGAACGAGACCAATTTATAATTAACTATATTTTTAAGTTTTAAAATGTAATGACTCATAAATTAACCAAAATTGCTTTAGAAATACTTAATGTAAATTTGATCGGATAATTTTTCAGTTTAATTTTAGTACTGAAATGTTTTTTAAAAAAAAAAAAGCACAAAGATGGCATCTCGAACTATGACATAGCATTGTTATATCACGAGTCATCATGAGTAGTGCCAATGAAGCAACAACATGTTGGTCCCACATGCAAGATTTTAATTCATTGTTATGGTGCTAACTACAAGTTAGTCCAGATTCAAATGTTAAAACTCTACAACTCTTTCACAATCAACCCTTCTTATCCTCTTTTCTCTCATTTGGATTTTCAATTGAAAATATCCAAAACTGAATCCCTGCACATCAAAAAAAATTTCTTTATAAAGTGAGCCTGTCATGCTATTGACATATTAATCACTAACTGAATATGCAAGTGGCTCTCAAGTACACAAAATTTGAGCATATCCGATTATCAGCCACTGAAATTTATTTTAATCCCTCAATTGAAACGCTTACAACCTATACACATAGAGCTCCAATGTTTGTGTGACACTGCACCTTTGCTATATTCTGAAGTGGGTTATAAAATGAATGCAGTGTTATGAAAATTTAAGTGGGTTATGAAATCAATGAAGTGTCTAGAAAATCTAAGTGGCATACAACCAATCTGTCCACGCCCTCATTGACTTAAAGGAGCGAGCAAAAGCCCACAGCTAGTTTGTTGGTGGTTGGCCATTGATCAAGTCCATGTTTTTTCTTTACAATTTATAACATTTTATTTAGTAGTTGCCCTTTTGCGATCAATATGACGCAATTTATCTCGATAAGATGTGAAATGGGTTCCTTTTCCTTGAACTAATAACCCTCAGTGGATAACATGTTGATTGCACTCAGAAACCAGACTCTTATTTTGTTTTAAAGGTCAATGATTTGAGTTGAAAAACACTAGCATATGCATGTGCCATGCACCTGATTTTGTTTTTGTAGGATGGGACATTGATCATCCAACAATCAAATGTGAATGACAATAGCCATTTGTGCCCCAGTGCTGATCGACAAAAGATAAGGTTAGAGATCTTTATCAGCAGTAGAATGAGTTCATAGGCAGTAACCCCACTTCGCTCTTTTGTGTAGCCACGGGCATGTACAGGGTTGGTCCAAATATTATCTTTATTCATTAAGCAAATGATCTCTGTAATTCTAAAATATTACTTGGGAGATAGACTAAAACCTGTCATTTGTTATAATTCCATTGCCAGTGGGAAGCAAAATTTAGCAATTAAGAGTAGCCTGATGAAAAGTAAAGCTGCTTTTTGTGTGACACTCATGAAGGGTTCAAGACTTCTTGACAAGCCTATCACGCCTACATGGTAGAGAAAGAATTCCATCCACAAAATTCTCCCTCGGCCTAACCCTGAAGCTAAGCTATTAGCTAACAAAATTCCAACTCCCTATTAATACTCAACTCAAGTGGCATAATAGGCGTAGGTAGTGAACCAATGGGCGTTTAGACAGAGACATCTCCACCCAATTATAGCAGGGTTTGTGCGATGTGTCAAAAATGATTCTTGACAGTTTTGGAAATTGTATCAAACATCAAGAGACAGAATTTAATATGGCCGGTAGTAGATGACTATTCTTCTACACCATGTTTATGGATATTTGTCATGTATGTACAGAATATTTATCTGTAAAACGGATTTTGCAGAACATGCAGTCAATTTCCTGTGTCTTCGGTGACTTTTCATTGTAATCAAAAGAGTGTATTACACAATCCACTTAAGTACACGGTTCAAGAGCCTTTCTTACGTCTCCCTCAGAAGTCAGACCTCACCTATTTATCTCCATATAAAGCCCATCTACCGCCTAAAACAGCGGCAAAAGGGAGGGTTTAACTCATCTCACACACCCCCCTTCTATTGAGATTTCATATAGGCATTTGGCCTTAAAAGAAGCCTACAAATGAATCTTGACAATGAGAAGAATCAACTACAATCCTCGCATTCAAGGCCTATCACATTCACCTCCAAGCACAAAACCAAAAGCCCAAAATCAGGCTTTTAGCGAGCAATTGTATTCATAGAAGATCTTTCAAGTAGCGGTTATTAGCCACGCCTAATCCCCATGAAGTAGTTGAAGTCATGGTGCTGGACCCTCAGCTGCTTTAGCCACGAATCTGCTACGCTCAAAAGCGACACTAGCCTTTCTTGGTCCCGACCACAATTGCCCGAGACCCACACATTCCCTTGCATCTTGTAAGTGGCCAAACCAAATGGAGGAAGAGAGACCCCTTCCCCTACCTTTCTCTTGCTTTCAGCACACTCAATGTCATCATCAGGGTCCATATCTATACAGAGATTAAACACCCACAAACAAAAGTTTTGTTAGCAGATATGTTGAGAATGAAAGGGAATATATATTAAACAAAAAAGTTAAATGAAAAAAAAATGGACGGAGAGAATACCTTGAAAAGAAGATGATAGTGTGTGGTAAGTGAGGAAGCAAGTGGACAAATCCTTTATGGTCCTTCCCATGGGAATATGATATATTGGGTACCTGCATATGATTCCAATCAAACAAAACACTAACATGAAATCTTGTATCAGTGTGGACATGTTCATGTGCAAAATATGTCATTGTTTCATATTAATCTATAAATGGTAGAAACTCCACAGAAATTCTAAAAGCCAAGCTATGGTGTTTCTTTGTCCAATGTGTTGGTCTTGTTGGACCATCTGCAATGGAGTTTAATGGCAAAACAAAAATCTTTGACATCATGTTAATTGTTGAAACCATGCCTTTATCTCTCGTCTTTATCTTTCTTGGTTATTAATCACTTATTTACAAATAGAGATGGAGAAAGAGAGATACCACGCAACTGCCATCCAACTAGCTGGTGAAAGATCAACACTCCTCAATGACATCAACCCAGGGTATCTTCGAGCTAGTCCATTAATCTGAAAGTAGCGAACCAATATAAGGCATCTTTGGAATCCACATACTTTCCCAATGTAAAGGGGCATAAGGAATTTATAGCATAATTGGTCAGTTGAAATTCCATACTCTGCATGGTGCCTAATATTCTTCTTTGAAACAACAGTCAAAGATAGAAAACATCAAATCAAAGGCAAGAACAAATGCTTGGTAAAGACAAACATAAACTTAAAAAAAGAAAAAGATAATTCTAACTAATATTAAGAAAAGTACCCAGAGTGTAGTTTCAAGTTCAAAAGTCAAAAGATTTATTTCATCTTTATCAGATGCTTATCGTGAAAAAGTTATTCTAACCAATCCACAGATATTTTCTCACTTCAATTAGTTCCTTGTTTGATCAAATCTTCTATTGAGAAAAACAAAAGGCACAAAGAAAAATATATATACTGATGAAAGTAAACAACACTGTAAAGCTAAGCTAAGATTGCACAAAAGAAGTACGAAACTATGCACTAAAAGGATAGTACCTTATCCATTAGAGGAACTCTTCCATAAGGAGTTGATCTCTCGAAGTGCTGAAAATAAAGGTAACCCAGTCTGTTATTCAGATGCAAGAGATTGTCTTGCTCAAACCCTCCTTCCTCAGATGAGCATCCGTCCCATCTCCACAACTTGTCCATCTCGCTCTCATCACTACACGAATCACTAAACGAATCCCTTGTCTCGCCATCATCTGTCTCTTCCCTAAAAAATAAAAATAAATTCCATTATCACTCTCTCCAGTATACCAACATTTCAAGAAAAAGAACTCAAAATTATGCCATTTGATAATTTCAGCAACTTTAACCCAAAATTAAAGGTTCATTATTCACCAAATAGATCAGCCTCAATTAATCCACAACTTGAATTATACAACTTATTAAAGATTATTAGCACTAATAAAACACATCTGATAAATGCAACGAATAAACTGTCTGTTCTTCATGAATTCAACAATGCACAATTACATGCAAAATCAAAAGAAAAATGCAAGTGTAAAAGATAAAATAGATTACCTTAAACCATTTACGCAAGAATTGCTTGTGTATATTTGAATTGCAGAGAGATAAGGCACATAATACTGAACTAACGTTTCGCCGTTGCCCAAAACAATAGGAACTCCAGCCCCATAAGCACTCCATTCGTCATAAGAATTCCAAAGATCAGCCAATGTAAAATACTCGATCTTTTCCCTCTCCCATGGATGCCACAAAGTGTTAAGATTCCTCATCTCACTCTGCAGTAAATACCCAACAATGAATCAACAAAAACAAATCAACATACTCAAGAGAAAGCAAAGTTTGATCAAAATGGCAAACCTTGGGGAGGAATTGAGAAGGAACTATCGGGGTTGTGCAATGGAGGAAGCAGTCAAGATTTGATAGCGTTGACCCTTTGCCAAGAAACATTATTACAACAGAGAAAATCAAATGAGAGAGAGAGAGGGATACAGAGAAACTCAATTTTTCTCTCCCCAAGCTTTGATCGCAGAGGAGAGGAAAGAAAAAAAAATAACAGAGCCACAAACAGAGAAGGGGCAGAAAGAGAAAGGGAGAGAGAGAATGTCGGGATTTTGATTTAGATTGAAAGAAGCAAATTTAGTCTATAAAGATATTCTATTTTTGATGTTTGGACAGCTAAATTTACGGACTCTTTCAAAACAAACTAAAAAAGAACATAACAGAAACAAGAAAATTAAATCCAATCTCTGTGTTCAAACTTCAAACAGAGAAACTATTCCGTTGGCAAATGTTGTTAGTTGAAATCCAAATTTTAAAGACTATTACAAATTCAATGTGAAAGCGAAAAAAAAAATAAACTGAAGCGATGAGTAAATAAGTTTTTTTTTTTGCTTTAAACTTGAAGAAAACTCCAGCGATACTCTGCTTTGATCAATATCGAAGGAACAGAAGACTACTTCATTCGTAAAAAGAGTTAACAGGGAAAAAAAACACTCTATTCAAAATTAATTCTTCACGTTAAACCAAGAACAGCCCACGTAGGAAAACACGAAGATGGATTAATTCTTCAAGCGGAATTTGTAAGAAAAGAAAAAGACAGAGAGAAAGAAAGTAGGAGAAAACGAGAGAAAATGTTATGATCCTTCAACAGAAACTCATGTTTTCTGGGTAATAAAAGACTGGAATGGTTGTGTGTAACCCAGTTGGTAGCGTTAGAAAACAAGACGATTTTCTAACAGAAAATGTAAAGAAATCAACTTTCCCGGAAAAGGAAAAGCATAGCAGACACGGAACAAGGAGTGAAGAGCTACTAAAAGGGTTAAAAAGAGAGATGAAGAAATATCAGAATTATCCAATTGGGACAGAACAGAGCCTTTTTTTTTCTGTTTAGGATTCTAGAAAGAACTAATGGAGTAGAAATTTTGAAAGCATTTGGATTTACAATCAAAGATTTATCAATTTATTTTCTCTTACTCAGTCTCAGAGTCAGTCTTAATCTTTGATTTGTATTTTCTGATTATTTAGAAAAGGATTCACTGGGACTGGGTCCATGGCTTGCAAGGCAAATTGATTAGGACCAGCCCAGTTTAGAAATATCGAATTTCCGCATGATTATTAAACTTCTTTTAAATGTTAATTTAATAATTAATGGAACTTGAATTTTGTTAAGTTATTTGTGAATTAATTTGTTTCATTTAATGCAATTTAATGTTAATGAATTCTTACAACCTAAACTATTCATTGTTTTATTATCAGCTAATCTACCCAAATGGTTGCTTTTATTTGTAGCTAACATTAGGTATTGTTGGCATTGCAACTATTGTTGTCTAACATAACTATAGCCAAAAACTAAATGCTTTGCTATATATACGCACGTGCTTATATGTATGTTGTAAGAATTAAAATGTTACATTATTGAAATAAGTATTCATTAAAAATTATACATAATTCATATTTTTTATGTTTAAAAAAATATTTAAAAATATCTTTAATTTAGGAGGTTGGCATTGTTCGATTTAGAGTTTAGTTCTTAGTCAATTCTATATATTTAAGACTGATTTATTTGATTTTAATTTGATTTTAGTTTTTTCAAATTAAAAAATTAAATTTAATATAGATTAAAATTTTCTTAAAAAAATTTAAAATTAAACTAATTTAATTCTGTTCAATTTCTTATGTTTAAATCAATCAATTTTATTTATATAAAATCAAACTGAAATTAGATTTTGTTTACCCCTATTTTAATTAATCTTAATTTAAAATAAAGTCAGAATAAATCTATTTTAGTAGTCTCATTTTTAAATATATATATATATATATAAATATGTTATTGGGTATTGCAAAAATGAGATATTTCATAATATAACTTATAACAACTTGTACATTTTTCTTTTTTGAAAAAAAAAACAAAAGTTCTCATTATTTTAACAATGAGATATTTTACTAGAAATTTGTTTGTAACTTGAAATGATAGGAAAAGTGGAAAAGCTTAGCTAGTAATTTGGCAAACCGCGTGAACATAACAGTAAGGTGGCTTGCCGTTTCTATTACAAAAATACAAAAATAAATACGACGACGTAAAAGTAAAACAAACGTCCGTAAGGTTCGTTCTTTTTTAATTGCGTAACCAAGGAACGAAAGCAACAAGTGGATATCGAGCACGGCATGCCACATGTTTCTATGGGCCCCTTCCACTTTTGACTATTTCTCCGCTTGCTTTGCTTTTTCTGGGTTTATACTTATATATCGGTCGGGATTATAAAATGATTTAGTGCGTTATGCCTTATTTTATATGGTAGAATTAGTTTAAGTTTAAATCGAATTAAAATTAAAATTGATTTATTTTAATAAATTTGAACGGATTAATTTTATTATTTAAAATTGAACTGAACTGAATTAATTAAATTTAATTTTTGAATAGTATATTTTTTAATTTAAATAAAATCAAACTAAACTAAATCAAAATAGAATTAATTGATTCTAAATAAAATAAAACAAATTTAAACGAAATGCTAAAATTGATTTGAATCGAACAAAAAAATTTAATTCAATTCAATTTCGTTTGATTTCGATTAAACTAAACAGATGCTCATTATTAAAATTTTATATAAAAAAAATTAAACATATATTAAAATTTTATAATATGTAATTATATAATTGAACTTCTCAACAGAGTTATGGCCTATGGGTCTATTATATATAAATTAACAACCTATGTTTTTATTTGATAAAATATAAAAACTTTGAGACCCATTATGTCATTATTTCTATCTCTACCTGGAGTCAGGATAATATAATTTTTTTTAAAATAAAAATTAAAAAATGCATATTTATTCCAACCTTTAAAGAATATTAATGCTATGTACTGATCTAAAATAGTACCATTGTTAATAAGTTTTGTAATGCATCTTAAATTTTATTTTTCTCCCCTACAAAAATATATAATTAAGAAAAAAAAAGAATATTAATGACACGTGACCGATATTGTGAAAGCTGTAATATAAAATTGTATAATCATAACAAAGTAATTATTTTGGTGGGCAATGTTGTAGATTGAATTGCATGGCAAGAATTTGAAAAAGGGTGTAATTTCATAATATTAGTATATTTGAAATCATTATTAAATTAGACGACATTGTCATCATAACATGGATAATATTTACAAAAGCAAATAAATACCAGTGAGTCAGGAAATATTTTTATGGTGAAGGGATTAAGAAAGTGACATGTATATTAAGAAAATGAGAGAGAGGTCAAGGGAGCGAAGTCTGTGTTTTGAATTTATTTTCAAACAATCTCTGTATTAATTATTTATCTATCCTATAGTGGATAACTGACAATATATTATTATTGAAACCATAAAAAAATTTAAATAAATAAATAAATAAAGGAAAAGTCTGTCCCACGTCTTAAAATTACCTGGTTCTGCAATAAAGTTGTGCCGAATTCTTTGAAAATTAGGTACCAAAACATGTCGGTCCTCTTTTCTCACACATGTAAGGAGATATTTAGACTTCTGAAATTTGATTTTAAAAAAAAAATTTATTCTATAATTTTTTAGAATTATCGAAAAATATTGTTTTTTATTAAAAGATTTATCTTTCTCATTATTTTATTATTTTTTAACGCTTTTTTATAAAACAATAAATTACAAAGTTTTAAATATAATAATATTAATAATAAATCAAAATTTTATTATTGTCAATAATTTTAATAGCACAGCATTAAAAGCATTCAATAAATAATTATAAATTTATTTATTTGTACTTTAAAGCAATATAAAGTGATAAATTTATTTTTATTTTTATTTTTAATTCTCAATCAATACTCTCACTCTACAGTAATTATAATAAATTTTGTGAATTTAAATTCATAGCACATTACCAAAGAAAAAGTTAAAGGTGAATTTAAATTCATAGCACATTACCAAAGAAAAAGTTAAAGGGATAAACATACTCTTACTCTTAGAGTTAGAGTTTAGCTTAATACATAACTTTATTTTAATTAAATTAAAATATCAAATTTTATTATAATACGTTAATTGAATTTTAGATAATAATATTTAACGTAATTTAAATTTATAATATTTAACATAATTTAAATTCATAATATTTAACGTAATTGAAATTAAAATAATATTTTAAATTCTAATATTCAACGTATTTCAATTCGAAATTAAATTTATAGTTATAATATTTAATATAATTAAATTTAAAATGAATCAATTTCAAAATTAATTAAATTATAATATTTTACGTAATTTAAATTTAAATTAAATTTAAAATAATAATATTAACGTAATTAAATTTAAAATAATAATATTTAACATAAAAAAAAAAAAAAGAGAATTTCCGACTCAATTGGGTTCAAGTATGATTGAAAATTCTGAAATTGCCCCCTACAAAGGACTGTACCTAATGTGACAACATTATTATAGTGCTGCTGAGTAGCTTCCCTATTCCCTTGAAACTAGAAGTCCAAACCTTATTAAGACAAGGTCAATTTTCAAAGTAAGATCTTAGGTTAATTTACAACCTAATCGAAATAGACGAATTCATTGTTTTATTAAGGTTAGATCATATAATTATAGCTTACCATCTTAATATTCAGTTTGGTCAAATTGTTGAATTGATTAATTCTATAAACTATATTCTCGTTCTTCTTCTATTTACAGCTCTTGAAGAACCATGTATCTTATATTTGTAAAATTATGTTGAGAAATCTAATTTTCTAATTAAGAAGATTAAAAATTGAGTTAGGTAGCGAGATGAGTAACTAATAGCAAAAATGGTGGTATGGCATAAAATAAAAAAAGTACCACCTAGGCACCTACACCTACCACACAATCTAGATATTAAAATTGTAATGGTGTTCAAATTCTAGCCTATTTGTGGTGGGTTAGCACCACATTTGTTTGCTTACCATGAATAAACACTAATCTAATGAAAATATTTATTATTTACTTTTTCTTTAAGAAAAGTATTTTGGACTTGCATATTGTGGACTAATTTTGCATTGACAAGTGTGGGTCATGTATATAAAAGTTATATCATAGCATTAAAATTATTTATACAAATAAATTAACAGAAACTCATATAATTGTAAATAAGAAAATAAAATCTAGCCAAGTTACATACGTAGCATTGTCTTAAAATCAAAAAAATTTCTTCTCGTGTGAATAATTGCAATTCTTAAGATACAATCTAAATTTTCTCAATCACTCTCTTTAATGAGCACAAATACAAAAAGAAACTATCAAATCTTACATTGTTAAAGTTGCAAAATCTTACAATATCAAAATTATAGGAAAATAGTTTTTATAAAATTTTAGAGTATTGACATTAGAATATTAGAATGTATGCATGAATTTAGAGTAGGAAAAGACACCTTAATATATTAATAGTAAGGTTTAAGGTATTAATTCAGTATGATTATAAATTTTAAATATTCTATAACTTTAATATTAATGTTTAATTTATATTTTTAAATTTATAACTTTTAAAATTAATTTTCATTAGCAAGAATTTGAATTTTAAAACTGTATCTTCAAGAGTTTATAATATCCATTGAATTTGTAACTCCACTATTAATTTTAATATAAATTTTAAAACCTTTTAACTCTAACAACAAGTTGCTATGTATCCATAAATTTTCTCTTGAATAGATTGAAGACATTCTCTAAAATTTTTTTGGTTATTCATGCAAAACATGTGGGAGTTGGCTTTCCAACATGAAAAACTTTTAGATGCAATATTATATATTATTGACCTCAAAATTTTGATCACCTTAAATTCAACGAGTTGAATTCATTAATTGTTGAGAAACTTTGATTGGAAATATTTGAAAATTAGACTGAACTTATCTGCTCTATGTATACTGGGCTTGATGAAAATTTTATAACCAAAGAAGAAAATGAGCTCGCACCAAAAGTTTTTCTGGCATAAACACTTTAATGTTTATGTTAAGGTAAAAAGACTAAAATAAATAAAGAATGACTCAAAAAGTCACTTTTTTAGTGAACTTTGTTGATAAATGAGAACAATAATCTCATAAAAAAATAAATCTCTTTGATAATTGAGATATAGATGACAACACCAATCTATACGTGTAAGTTTAAGCTTTTTAATCAAAATGAAATTTAGGATCAAAGATCGAAATACTTTTATTTGACCAATTTAGATTTTATTTATAAAATTACAAAGTAGAGTTAGTACATAGTGTTCGAATTCCAATAAAATTGAAAGTCCTTAAAACTTTTCTATTTTGAATTCTACTATTAGAATATTACCCAAATAGGCTTAAATTTTTCTTAACTTTATAAGATTTATACCAAGATTGTAAGAGTTGTACTTGATAAAGTGTATCTTATCTTAGTTTTTAATTTATAATTTTTATTTATGATTCTCGATAGTTGAATTCTTCTAAAATTGTATGAGTGAATAGGATGATCGAGTCACGACCAGTGATTGATCAACTTAAATAGTACTCGTGGACCAAAGATAATATGATCGGAAGAGAACTATGAATCAACTTAGTGACATTTATATTCTTGTATTTTCATTGAGCTCATACTTATAAGTTCAATTTTGTGAACTGTAAGAGATAAAAACATGTAGTGATTGACCTTCTAAGGTAAACATGTATAATAAAATAAAGGCGGTATGCTCAATCCCCTAACTTAGAACTTTAATGCAAAATATAAACTTCCCAATGTTGTATTTAATTCTTGTAATGTCCTCATTAATCATGGGGTAACATAATTTGATTTTTTGACTTATCAATCCCAAAGTCGGAATATTTATTGGGCAGTTGATTCAGTATGAAAATATAAATAGTGGTATCAGCAATAGCAGTAGCAGTGCCTCTTTTACACCGAAACAGCTTTAAGAAACGGGTCCCATTTTTATTTTCCATAGAACCGTAATCTGTTTGTTACAGTTCCAAAACTGACCACAATTATCTCCAATGCTTCCTCTCAGTTATTTACAATGTGCACAAACGAAGTTCTTGTAGTTTTAGTTTTAAAATAACACAAAAGGAAAATATTTGTGATCATCGAGGCATGTCAAAGCAAACTTGTTCTTTAATTTGAGACTATTAATGTGCTTCCCACTTGAAGCTCATGATAAGGATTGAGGAATTGTAAGCAACAATTTTTTTTTTTTTTTGGTCGGTCTTTGGCACAAATTATATTCAATTGAAACCTAAAATCACATAGAATATGCTTCAAGAAAGGGTTATAGTGTGGATAAGATTCCTAGATTGACAAAATAGTAAAATTAACTTTTGACAACTCCCTCCAATTCTAGACTTGGAGTCAACTGATTGCATGAAAATCAGAAATATGTCCAGTCTCAACGTAAATTAAGGGGTTGCTTGGCTTTCAGATGAAGAGATGAAAAAGAAAAGATTATAACACAAATTATGGCAATAGGACAGGAACGGAATGAAACAAACTGAGACAACTTATAAAAATGGCATAAACAATAAACTATCAAATTTGTTTATAAAATTTGGAATATTTTAAATTCATGAGTTGAATTTATATTTCAGAAAAATAGTAATTAAATCTTTAAAAAAGATGGGTTAAGATGATTACTCTTTAATGTTTATTAGGCTTTTAAAATCTCACACTCATTTAAGATTATAAAATAAAACAAATACAAGTATAAATAAAATTATATTAGTTTAATTTAATGTAAACTTACATCTATTTTATCAAGCGTAATCAACTCACTTAAATATATTATTAAAATAAAATTATAACAAAAATATAAGGAATCGAAGCGATTATAAATACGGCTTCTAATAATGGAGTCTCAGAATTTTTTACTTAAAAAAATTGGTCTAAAAAGGAGTTGAAAGAAACTTTTAAAGGGTCTCAAAATTCGTCACATTTTTTATTGTTTAGCTTCTTTTTTATAGGCTTTACTGTATTAAGTTGTCAAATTCTTTTAAAATTAAATTTGAAACATTTAGAATTTTTTTAAGACTAAAATTATAAAATTCAATTAGATCTAAGATACATCTTTATAATTCTAGGATCCTCAAGTATAAGGGCAATGTAAGTCCTTGGATAGTGATAAATAAACACCTGATCTTCTGTTTCTAAAAGTTTATATAATCGACTTTTTAAAAGACTTATGTAATTGACTTCTTAAAATGCTTACATGGTTGGGTTTATAGAGGGCCTCTAGAGTCTGAGTTCTAAGACTAAGGACATTCACTTGTGGTCCAAAATCTTCAGGTGCCTGTGTGATAAGTAATTTATATGAATTATAGTAAGTATTTGATAGATTAGACTTGCACCAAAATTCTAAGAAAACAAAATAAAAACAAAAAGAGTGTGTAAAAGAAAAGTGATGATATTAATAATGGATTAGAGTGGTTCAAATTTGCCCAAGTGTGCTCATGTTGGCTGGCTGGTCAACGTAAAGAGTTATCTGCGTAAGAATTAGTTCTTATTTTAAACTTCTCTTGCAACAAATCTGCCATAATTCAAGGGAAAACGTGAACCCGACTGGTCTTACTCTTACAATTGACCATGCGTTTTTTTGTATAATCTAATAATACTCGTGACATAGCATTAGCATCCAAATTTAACGACCAAAATAATACCCATTTGCAACTGTTATTTTCTTTACTTGGATCACGCTTCTGGAAGTGAGTGTTGTCTTGATCCAAGAAGCTGAGAACAAATAAACAAGTTGCTTGTATCAGGCACCAACGTAACCTCAAATGGTCAGTCCAAACCTTAAGCCCCGTTTTCACTTTGAATATTAGGCCCAAGATTTTTCTCTATACTCAACTAAGTGAGCGAAACAAAGGCCAGTCAACAAAGTTATCAGTTGGATTAAGCAACCACTGGCTCTGCCTGCCTGTTGATTTAATACCATCTGTCATGTGTAATACTATTGACTATTTCTATCATACTGTCTAAGGCAAAGAGCTACCAATTTTGATGAAAAATTGAACGGCAGAAACTTAGATGACGCTATTGTGTTCGTAGAAGGCGATGCCTTGAATGTTTCCTCATGTTAGGTGAGCATGATGTATTCTAAATCTTTGGCGTTGGTAGGAAACTACTAAGGAAAATGAAGGAACCTAATTGGATTTTGTGTGTAGATTTTTCTGCGCTTATAGATAGGATATCGATGGGTCATTTGAAGTTAAATGGAAAATGTGGCTTAGACGCCTTCAAGGGGAAGTTCAATGGGCTAACGATGCCCAATTCCCTTAGATTACTGCACAATGCAGTGGAAAAGTTTTGGACCAAACTCAAGGGACTTGTACCCTCGCTTGGGCCATTACACCCTGCCTTAGGGATTCTTCACTCTACTGACAATAGTGAGCTTAGTGATACTCTGTTAGAAGTAAAAAATTTACCTGGACGATTTTAATAGGATTTTCAATTGTGAGAAGTAAAATTTTATTTTCAAGCAATATTGTTATGTGGTATTATTTAATTAATTTATAATATATTATAAAATTTTGACACTTATTTAAAAATTCTCTCCATGATAAATTATATAATTTATTAAATCATTTCTTGATAAAAAAAATACTGCATATATAAATTAGTCATATACCTAAATTAAACATATAATGTGATAATAATTTAATCAATCCATGGTGATACTTATTATGAATAAAACTGTATACGCAGTAGTATTCTAGATTATTCAATAACGCTATATTATATGTTTTAACTTTTTTATTTTATTATCATTATCGCTTTTATGATTGATTTATTTGAAAATGAGACTGTATGTGTCAAGATTTTTGTTTGATGGCGTGGTAAGCTCTTTCTCTTTAGTAACACAAATTACCCCCTTTTTTTTTGTCTAAAAAATTACTCTCTTCTAATACAAACCATTCGATAAAAACTGCAGCAACGCGAAATTGGTGGAAGAGGTAAATACTAATAAATAATACAAGTTGTGTACATCAATTAATTTGTAATAGGTAGATAGTTTATAAATAGGGTTCGTTCGCATAGTAGTGCTCTTGGGAAAATTTTGATAATCTTGCATTAATCATGGAATTCATACGGATGCTAATGAATTCATATATATCTTCAGCTTTAGGCACCATTGAAATGTTTTCTATTGAGATATCATATAGTTACAATTTAAAAGCTGAGGTCAGGTTTAATATGTATGGCTGCTACACAAGCAACAACAGCAAAAATGAAAACCCACCACTTGAATGCAAATTTCTCATCATTCACCAAAATGAACCTCAATTTATATATAATCTCAACTTCACAAAACACTATTCAAATAGTTAAAATTCAAAGGGGAAACATTTAACCCGAAAAAAGAAAAGAGAAAAAAGTTCCCTTCAATTAGCAAATCTCTGTTGCTCTGTTATAATCTTTACCTGCCTCTTAACAATGCCTTCTCTGCAGTGTCCATCTCTTCAAGAATCCTAGCCCTTCTCTTTGCCGGAATTGGAGCAGTAGGTCCAAAACTAATGTAGTGTCCAGAAACAGCATTCAGTGCAGAGTAGATATCCCGGAAAGAAGCTCTTCCAAGCAAAGCTTTCTCTCTTCTATACTTAGCCACCCAAGAATTGGACGTATCTCTTAACTCAGCAACCGCGGTTGCCACATTTGGGTCGTTCTTGTCCATAGTGATGGTTGTTCTAACTTTGCTGATCACAGCTTCAGCGTCTTTCACGTACTCTTCATCAGAAGAAGCAAATGCTGGGGACAAAGGTGTTAAAAACAAAGGAGAGACTATGCCAGCAGATAGAGTTAAGAAGTGACGCCTTATGGTTTTTTTATGTTTTTGTTGTGGTGGCGGTTGTTGTGGCGATGATGTGGCAGCGACGGCGGTGGGGGATTTGGGCTTGACGGCGGGGAGAGGCGTGGGCTTGGAGGTTGGGGTTAAGAGTGTTGGTGAAGTCATGATTTGGTTATGGGTGGAGAGAAAGAGTGAGGGACGGGAGAGAGTTAAGAGTTTGTAGGAAGGACTAGGAGTAAGGAGAGGGGGAACTGGGCTTGTGCCACGTGTGCTTATCACCTTATCTTGTATCTAGTTCTAAGGATGAGAGAAGATCCAATGATATCTTAGATATGGATCTGGTGTGTCCCCTCCCTTCTTGAAATTCAAGCTTTGATGAGTTATTTGTTTCTGTAGGAATTTCATCGAGTGATAACAAATCCAATGATCAGAAAGTAACTGGTTTTTATAAGTGCGAATTAGAAACACATGTGCCATATTTTTTTTTTTTCTATAAATACTAATATTCAATAATATAGCGTGCAACTAATAGCATAGCAATATTTGTGCACCCGCAGAGTTTAAGTTCAATAATTTATTTTCTTTAATTATTAAAGTTTGTATATGTCTAAGGTTTCAAATTCTGAAAAAGGGTGAGAGTTTATTTTCTTTAATTATTAAAATTTACAATTGCAGTTCAGTTGATAAATTTTATAATTTATTTGTAATTCTTTTGGTATATAAACAATTATAATGCTTGTATATATAAAAAAAAAATTCAATAATATAGTGTATGTTTTGCATACTACCACATTCTTCACAGCAAGGGGGGATGCTATTTTGGCCCAACAATTGATTTGATTGGGATGGGCTTTATCATTTCACTCTGCAATGAGCCCATGACTTTGCCAGGACAAGTTATTCGACTTGAGTTGGAAGATACTGATGGAAGGTATGTTGGACTCTATTAGGCTTCACCATCGAAATTGGCATACACTCTAGCAAAATTATAACAATGCAAAAGATGAAACCGTCCTTAAAACCTAAATAATTTAAAAAAACAAATTTAAGACCCTGCTTATGGCATTAATTATTATCTTCCTCAACTCAAGCCTTATCTCTTGTGCAGAGAATTTTGTTCTTTTTGTGTGAGGGTAGAATTCTTCGTTTATAATAAGAACAAAAGTTTGATTGTAGGGATAATTTCTCATAATAAGATTATATGTATCTTTTCTAGTGAGAAAGTTAAATTCAAACGTATTTCAATATAATTATTATATATAGAATCTTAGTAATTTAACTAATTTTATATTAGCAATACTAAAATATAATATTATATTTATTAACGATTGAAGAAAAATATCTTCTTCAAGCCACATCAATAACAAAATAATAGCACCATAAATTTCAACAATTTGCAAGTTCACATGGAGCCTAGTCTCAAAGGAGGAGTTTTGACTTCAAAATTACACTGGACAAAAAGTTATAATTTAGTTAGGATTTCAAAATTTAAACTTCTTACCTTCATTTTCACATTAAAATAATCCATAAAATGTTGCTTACAACACTTATTTCAAGCACCTCCCCACATGTTCTTTTTATATTCATTGGAAGTAATTTCAATCAAGTTTCACTTCATTTTTTTTTTTTTACAATAATTGGGCAAATTTTTTGACACCAGCATGGACCCTTCTATATTCAATAATAAATCTAGACCCCACCATGTTGTTAATCTATCAAAAATATAGGCCGACAAATGCATACTTTCTTCATAAATAAGATATGTTGATGTTTATCATACCCTTTAATCATGCTGCTTTGTACCCTTCACCATTAAAAGTTGTAAAATCTGTATTGTTTATATATATATATTTTTAATGATCTAATAGAATACATAAAGGAGTCAATGTTATTTCTTCTTTAACCTTCCCAGGACATATCAGTAAACTTTGAGAATATACTCTCCCTAAGCTAAGTTATCATGTATGTATATATATAAAAGTTGATTAATTTTAACGATTTTTCAAATGCTATTTTAATTCTCGGAGAATCTGATGATATATACTTTGTCTTGCAGCCGGCTGAATTCTGAAAGCAATGTAATATTATTAAAACTTACATCTCATTTAGTATCGAATGGCTAGGTTTGTAATTTGCTCTTTCCTTATGAAATTAAAATTTTATTCTTTTCGATGCAAACACAATTCTTTTCAATCATAGGTATTTATATTATACTGTGTGTATAAAAAAGTATTGATAAATCATTGAGAACTCATTTATTATTGTATTCTTTAATTATCTTTTGTGAAAGATCTTTATGATTTAAATAAAAGAAATTAGGATCTTATGATTCATCATAAACGTAAATATTTGTTATTAAATTATATAAATTTTATGTGTTTTGTGTTTTGTTTATCTCTTTGTATGTGATCTTTTTATTCTTAATTACTTATAAGTAAAATTTTTGCAAAATACTTAGAATTTTTTAGAATATACATTAAAAATCCCAACATATACTAGAAAGATTAATCCATAAAAATTCAAATTAAGTGTTAAAATAACAAGTGTATATGCTTTAATCAATCTTTTTAAAGAAAAAAAAATTACCATAGTCAATTAATTTATCAAAACAAATATACGTAATTGTGTCCATAGTCATTCTATTAATTATAAAAAGAAAAAAATGATGATGAAGATAAATAGAAAGAAATGTAGCTAAGTCCATCAATATGTAAACAACATTAACAAAGAGAAAAAGTAAAGGGCCTACACTACAGACTATTTGTTGTAAAGATAGAGAGCATTATTATTTATTAGTAAAGCAAAGAAAAAAAAAGAAAAAGGTCGTGCAAAAGAAAAGATATATAATTCTTCCATTAACCCTTCAAACGAGAAATTTGAAAAAAAAAAAAGAAAAAAAGGAACAGAGTAACAGAAATTGGTGCAAATGATTTTAATAACTAAGAAAAAAAAAAGTGAATGGATATCCAATAGCAGTAGATATGGTGAATGTGAACTGTTGCTTTCCACTTTACTTGTGGAAAGAATTGAGCTAGTCTTTTCAAACTGAGCAACCCTCCAAAAAAAATGTGTCACTCACTAGTGCTTGTTCTACGTGTAAAGCAAAGCAAGGTTTTCAATTGTCATGGCTTAAGATGGTTTTACAAATACAGATGTTCGTCCATTCAGTTCTCCCTCGTAAGATTCATGGGTTTGGATCTTAAATTCTCACTGCATGGTTGGTTTCTATTCTTCTCTGAAAGTTGCAACTGAGAATTTACCATGTCATATTATAATTATTAAAGAAAATGTGAAGGCGTGGTGGAATCAATCATGGAGGCATATCTTGTTTCTCACTGTTGTAGACCGCGGAAATTTCGAAAAGGGAAAAGGGTACCTCAAAATTAGGTTACACTTACATAATCTCTTTCTTTTTTAATTTACTTGTTAAACACATCAGATAAAATCATATCTAATTTATATATATATATATATATATATACGAATTTGTGAGCTACGTAATTTATCATATGATAAATTTTTAAATATATAATAAATTTTTGTATTATATCATAAATTATGTAAAAATTATAAATTTATTAAAAAATATTATATGACAGTATTACTTATTGTATGATAACTTAGATAACTTATTGTTAAAACGAAAAAAATCAAACAAGTAATATAACTTGAGTAATATTATGGAGAAATAAGTAATTAAGAAATTAGAGAGAAAATGTAGAAGAAACAACACATTAAATTTACGTGTTTCGGTAATTTATATACGTCCACGACGGATAAAGATTACACTATCTTATTACTGAATCTTAAGGCACTCACAAAATATATCTTTTACAAAAATGACTCACAAAGAAATCATTATCTTTTACTAAGAACCACAAAGATCATAAAAATATCATTAAGATTTGTATTTTATCACTAAAATTTGTATTTTATCACTAAGATGTATTTACAAATCAATTGAGAGCCTTTATATAAACTTTAGGACGACGTAAGTTAACCCTAAATATGTGAAAATTATTTTAAAGAATCTTAAAATAAGTGAAAGATAAAACAAGTTTGATCAAAATAGGGTTTCGCGTCGTAGCGTGAGACACCTACTAAATTATATATTTATATATATATAGGATGTAATAGTTTTGTTATAGTGCCATCCAAAATTCTTTGTCCAAATATTTGAACGGTTTTTTGCTTCTAATTATTATAGGGGAGTCTATCTATCTTTCTGTCTCCACCGAAGACTCTTTGGGTGGTTGATGATATGATACCATTACCACCTTTCAAAGTTATAAGATAGAAATGGTTCCATAAAAACAAATGTGAAAAAAGTATTGGAATACTTTTGAGCTGTCATTTTGCAACATTTCAAGTTGAGACGTGAAATTTCCAGGCAGATCACTCCTTTGCTATCCTCTTAACGTACGTATAAGGAGAAGTAGACAGATTTTGAAAGATACAAAGGAAGATTAATACAATTACAATTTGTGGTCACCGAACCGAGCAACTTGATATATGCATAAAGATTTCAACTACACTTGTACCTTCTAAGGGAAAAACGGATGCCTTGTGACAAAGCGCACCGCAAAAATATCATAATTATACACAGGCTTCAGGAAATGGTCCTGCCAGCCAGAGCCATGCCACCCCAATAAATTTCTAACCAGTTTTTTTTTCTCTTATTCCAAGTTCTTTGCTCATTGCTTATTGCTTTTACCTTGATGGGTTGGTTGCAATGCATTTAGTTTCAGCCCCAAGTCGATGAAAGTTGTTAATATTTGAGGTTTTGGTTTTGTATAATTGATTCAACATTGAGTCAAATGATAAATTTGGAATTCAATCAAGTTGTCAGCAGCTGCTAGTTTTATGATGGTAACATGCAACCATATACTTTAAAGTTACTAGCTAGTTAGATCATCGAGAGTCAAAATGAATACTTGATCGATCCCATCAACCATCATCATCTAACCCTATACGAATGAATGATTAATTATTCCACCATAAAATTTTTAATGATTGGCACACAGTCATTCCTTTCTACTTCAAGCTGACAATTAACAATCAACCTAAGAGAAAATTAATTGTTTTTAGAAAAAAAACTTTATTTTTTATTATAAAGTGAAGAAGCAATAAGCACCATGATGATGAATGGCAGTTTCTCAATGTCCAAAGTGATTATGGTTTTATTTCTATTCAGTGTCTCTCATTTCATCCATTAACAATTCATATCATGTTGTAGCAATCTTTCTCAACTTTACGTACATGATCACTGTGTACTACATTATTGGTATTTTTTATAAGCTTTTTTTTTCCAAGTATTTTTGTTTTAAAATATTCGCATGTTTTCTTTTAAAAAATTAGAAAATGCAAAAATTTTCACTTAAGATGACAAAATTCGAAAGAAATTTTTTTTTTTTTATAAACTCAAAATTTGGATATTATTTGAGTTTTTTTTAGAGCCGAGCCGGATTTAAATTTAAACTCCAATTTTTTTAATTTTTTAGATTAAATTTAAAATTTTAAGATATTTATTTTATAAAAAAAATTGTTAGATTTATTTATATTAAAGATTAAAGATTTAAAACTTTTTTTATTAAAAAAATTGCGTTTCAATTAAATTTTTAAGTTTTGACAAAAAATCAAATTCAATCCAAATTTAAATTATTAAAAAAAACAAATTTGAATGAAACACGATCGAATTCAATCCAAATTTTTTTAAAAAAATTAATCTAAATCCGAATGTGGACTAAACTATCATCCCTATTAGCACCATAAAATCCTTAATTAACTTCTACAATTTTGATATGGTTGATTCCATTGTGCAAGAGGCACTTGAAAAAAATAACAATAAATAATATGGTGAATTAGGGACCATAACGGTTTTTGTTTAAATCATGTCGAAGCCGAAAATATTTATTTAGAAAGTCATATCAAATAAACCTTCATGATTTGAAAAATCAACTATAAAACTTTTTATAATTTTTTTTTTTTTTTTTTGAGGGAGATTTCTGTGATGATTCTGAAAACATATATTAGTTGAGTAAAGTTAGGCTAAATCACAGGGTTCGAGAAATTAACTCAAATTATATGATGAGATGAGTTAAAAATTATGAAAAAAAAATGGTACAATCAATCTGCATGGGGATGAATGATTAGGGGAGTATTAACACTGCCACCCCTTAAGATTAGTATAAATTACATTTTAATAATTGTTTTAATTTTAATTATATTATCACTATTTTTACTTAATTAAAAAATATAATACCATCATAATTTTGTCACATAAATAATTAAAATATTTTTAAAAATAAAATTATTTTTATTTTTTTAATTAAATAGAGAAAATAATAATATAATTAAAATTAAAATTATTATTAAAATATAATTTGTGGTAACCTCAAGAGTAACAGTGTTAATATCCCATGATTTGAGCAATACTGTAAGTGGGGACAAAGGGCAAAAGGGGCAAGATCGTTATTTATCTTTTAAACAAGGCCCCAGCTTGGCCCGTCAACTTTCCCTCCAACTCCAACGCGTCTCCATAAAAAGATAATAAAAAATATTCAAAAAGGCTAAAAAGGAGAAATCAAAATCAAATGCCAGCCCAGCACTGCAAAGCGAACACGGACCGATCAGCAGAAGCGGAACACTGTTGTCTCGGCGAGACTTTTTTTTTAATTTAATTTAATTCAAAAATAACGACGTCACGTGGCCCTTCCCTACCCCCCTATCTCTATCTGTTATGTGCCTTTAAGCTTGGCTTGGCGTTGCTTTTTCAATCTTTATGTTTTTGTTTTGTTTCACCGCCACAGACTGCGCGTGGGTGACGTCTTCGCAGAACATACAGAAGCAAAACCAACCCATGTGAACAAATTACAATAACAGCGCGTGGTCAAAGACATCATGATTCATGCATGTGTTATTTGATTTTTCCACTAAATCGCTCAAGGAGTTTTACTTTTTTTATTTTTAAAAAAAATTGTTTAAATACTATGACCTTATCTTAATTTTTTATTTATGAAAAGTGAATTTATTTTTATAAAACTATAAATAGTGACTATAAACCAAAGTATTAGCTCGAGTATTTGAAATTATTCTTAAATATTTCAAAATGGTACACTTACTTAGTTGAAATATATTTTCATATTCTAACTAATTTAAAATTTAATTTATTTATTATTAATTATTGTTGTATAATTTTATATTAAAAAAATAAAAAAAATATTAATTATTAATAAAAGGATATATTAATTAGAAAACAAAGTATATATTCCAACTTAATATTAAAATTTGTGCTTACATGCTATTCCATTTTGTATAAATATATAATAATAATATTTATACAATTGTCATTTTTAATAAAATCGTTAATTTTATTTATTATTAAATAGTAAGATACTTGTAACGTTTCAGGCATTGTATGATCTGAAGAAGTTTAGATCAGTGCTAAGAGTTAGCAATGCTAATAGTTATAAATACTAAGAGTTAGTAGTGTTAAGAGTTAGTGATGCTAAGAGTTAGCATGTTCATATAGTTAGCGAAATCTAAAGAGTTAGAGCCTTGTTTGGAATGGGACAATGACCTGAGAATATATTAGTAATGACATAGCTGCAAGGAGTTGCAGATGGTGCTAGGAAATGTCATTATGCAAGTATGTTCTCAAACACAATGTTCCTAATCTAATTTCATCGATGCGGATCTATTGGTGGAACCCATTAATATAGATTAGTGTATGTCTATATCTGGATGGTCCAGATGGTTAGTCTTAGCAAACCATGAGCTTAGTAAGAAGCTCGTATAGAAATGCAGGTATTCAGTAAGGACTGGATATTGAACAGACTCACGAAGACATCTAATAAACATCTCATAAAGCCATCGATGGAAGGTCTTTCGAGTTGAGTAGTATTTATGCTCCTTTGACCTGAGTGCCACAGTGGGCTTGTGAGTGATTCACCATGCTTTGGTTCCACATATGTCAAAAACCTCTCATGGTCTGACCGCTGGGTGTCGCTGGGTATGGTTCGATGCTCATAGAGTCCAGTGTGTGTAGATATGGGATCCATCAGCTCATATGAGTGAGTTGTATATCCTGATGCTCTAAGTTTGTATTTCAGAAAGTCTTGTGGCCGCATGCATAAACCTCAAAAAATATATTCCGAAGAAATAAATAATATCACAAAAGTGTTTGTAGATATTGTTTAATGAAATATAAATCTGGAGATAAGTTCATAGTTGAGCAAATAGATATTTGACAATGATGATCTATATCTCTACTCTTCAAGGATATAAATGATGGAAGGATTATACGAATATGTAATAATCTCAACTTGTATGGTCTAACACGCTAATTTGTAATATCTGTAACGTATATATGGGGCATCGTTCACAGACGTATGGAGAAGCTCCATATGACAAGTTAGGTGTGGACCTATAGAGTTTCACAATATGAAGTATACTAATTGCGTACTAGGGTAGCGGCTTGGATTGAATTAATTCGATTCAATAAATTTCAGCAAAATAGAACGATTGTTTCAGGATCACTCGGAATGTGCATTTGTCAAGACTTAATTGTTAAGTAAATCACTCAATTAATTAACAAGGATTGTTAATTAATAGAATATTGACAAATGGCAAAAATTTGTTCTATAATTTGATTTTACATTTCTTAATATTTAACTTTGTTAGTAAAAATTAGTAAGGTAAAAAAAAAGTAATTATTCAAAATTGTTTTGAATAATTAAATTATATATTATTATTATATTATTAGATAATATTATAATATATAGATCATGGCATTGTATTTTAATACAATGAGGGGCTTAGATGTTGGCCATTTAATTACCTATTATAATTAAAGTAATTATATTTGTTAGGTAAAGATTAATTTAGGTGACCATTATTCTAGTACTTGGTTAAATTAATTCTAAGTAGGAGACCAACAATAAAATTGGTGGAACACTTCCTTTTGTTTAATTAAAGTGTTGAATAAACAAAATTGATTTTGGTAAAACAATTGAATCATTCATTTAATTCTTGGAGAAGAATTCGGCAATGTGAAGAGAAGAGAGGTAAGAGAGAGTTTTGATTTTTGTTTTTTCAAGTGTTGAAAAATAAACAAACTTCTCTTTATCTCCTTCTCTAATGGATGACTAAAATGAATGAAATGAAAATGGAGAAAAAGATAATTATTTTTTAAAAGAGTTGTTCAAAATAATTATCATGTAGAAATTGTTTCTAAGAATTATACAAGAGTTGTATGTTAAATATTTCTAATTAATACAAGAGTTGTATAGAAAATATTTACCATCTCCATTTAAGAAGCAAACTTGTATTCAAAAGAGTTTGAATACATGTTGTTGAAAATTTTAAAACTAAGCTACCATTTAACTCCTTAATCCCACCAAAAGTTATGGACTAGAATTGTTCAACATATACTTCAAGGTGATCTCTTTACATGGATTGTTAGAGGACTTAAAGAATTTATAAAGCTACCTTTATTAGGTAAGTGTTTTACATAATATTTTAATACAATTGTTCATCATATGTATTTTGTATAATAGTTATACTTATGTATATATGTGATATATATTTAATTACTTAAAATGAGTGTATTTATTAACATGCTTCCGCTGCATATAATAATTTTTGAAATTACGTATACACTCGTATGTCACATACTCGATTTCTAACACGTAATTTATAAGTTTAACCTTATCCTTAATTAATATATGCTTTGTATGATGTTTATTTGTTTAAAAGTGAGATGGGTTGGGATCAACAACACAAAATTTTTTAAATATTTTATTAGTATTCTTCCAATGCTATATATCAAATAGTATTATTATTTTTTAAATATTTTAATTTACACATATAATTGGGACTAAATTGATTTTGTTTTTAAAGAAAAAAAGAAAATTGAGTTTTGCTCCTCCAGCCCAAAGTTCCTCTTTTCTAAAACCTCAACTCAACTCATAAAGTCTCAATCTATATATTCCAAGGTATTTAACTATGATCGGTCCTCTCTTGAGGAACATTAAAGAGGCAAAGCCCCGAAATCACACAAGATGACCTAGAGGCATGATCACAACTTCTAGATTTTAGTGTCATCAGCAACCAACATTAGATGAGTAGATCGCTTAAAGCACTCTCAACGTAGATCGATCACTTCTTCTTCTTAAGCAGGTAAGGGCACTTATCTTATTACTGACCAGCGACTAGAGAAGACTAATCAGCTTAAAGAATCGAACCAAATTTATTCTCGCAATTCTCAGGATTCCAAAATTCCTGAAGCAAATTTTCTTATAATCTTAGATGTTTTTTGAATAAGGATAAAGACAACATGTCCTAGTTTTACAAGCAATCAACCACCAAAGCACAATGACACCTATAAATAAATGGTTTAAGGTTTGTTAAGGAGGGATATATACTTTCTTCTTCTTCCACTCATTTCCTTTATAATGGAGAAAAAAATTTATATTCACATTGTAAAATATTATTGAATAATGCCACATGAATGACATATCAAGCTCGATAAAGTGGATATAGACTTGTGTTGAGCTAAATCACTATAACTTTATATTTTGTTGCATTTTTTTAACTTTTGTGTTAATCTCAACTCTATTCTCAAGAACTAACAAATATAATTTATTATCTCTAGAATCGTCTAAATTTCAGTGTCAACAATTTGGGACTGTTTATAGGAAACAAATAAAAGGTCATGAACCAAAAGACATATAAAAACAACCAATAAATCACTTATGGATAAAATTTCGTGGATGAAACAAAAATAATACAAGAAAATACCTAAGAAAGTCCTCAACTTTAGTTCTAGCAAGCAATCGTGGGATACCTAAAGGAAACTGGTCATTGACATACAAGTTCAAGCATATGGAAACTCTCTCAAAAAGCCTAGTAGACACCGAAGAGCACCAAATTCTTTACACCCAGGTCCTATCATAATAATCCTTTCTTTTTCAAGAACCCTAGTGCCTCAACACTAAGTTATTTGAAAAGGAATCGTTGAAGAGTCCATGCAAAAGGATATGGAGTGAATTCCTTTATGCCACTTCAGTCGGTTGAAGTGCTAAGGCGAGGTAAAGGCCCCTACGATCCCTTATTCAGTTTAAGACCAAAGGCAATAGGATATGGGGAAAAGGCCTTGCAACCTCTTTCTTGGTCGAATTCCCAAGCATTCATTGGACAAAATCAAAGTTGCAAACTAATATTACTCTTAATTTAGAATTAGTGCTTGAGGAGATTGAAGTATATACATGTGCTAGCTCAATAAAATACATCAAACATTTAATAATATAAATAGAAAATATCTACATAAAAGAGAGTCGATCTTATATTACAAAAAGCTTTTAAAAAAAAGCCTAAGTGGTAGAGAGTGAATTCTCAATAGCAGAAGCTGCAATAGTATCTCGACCAGAGCAACCAAATCAATCTGAGGAGCTACTTTAACATGGAGGGGTATTCTCTAGTTTCATCCTCCTTAGCCCTTACCTAAGCGACAATCACTTCTCTCAGCTAGGCGAGGTCAAGGTAGAGATAATGAGATTTGAAGACTTTGATGTATCTTTTAAAACGTATGTTCACCTTATCAGCAAAGCGACCCTTAGCTTCCATTGAGGCATCGGCTCGAACAGCTTCAAACTCTTCAATAAACTCTTTACTCTTCTTCTCAAATGCAATATTCTTCTCATGAAAAGCCTCAAACAGGGCTTGAGACTCATTGATCACCTCATTGAGTTGACAAACTTCTAACTAAAGAGCTAAGTCCGTGTTCTCTATGGTCAAAGCTTTACTCTCAATAGTGCTTGCCTTGTGTCATGGGTCGGGCGCTTGCTATTAACCCAAAAGATTAGCTTGTTAGGTAATGCTGCATACTCACCCTTATATACCTAAGATCCACCCAATTTCTATTCGATGTAGAACGTAAATTCTCCCTCACCCAATCACGTGACACTCTCGTCATGGTGTAACCCAAACTCAAGGACCAACTTGGCCCGTATTGCCCATTCCCCCAGGGATAGGAGACCCCCTACCTACCTGGTAATCTCTATTGAGGCTCAAGACATAGGATTTTTAGGGCTTACTTACCCCGTGTTACCCATCCCCCTAGAGATATAGGGGACCCAAATCTATTGTGATAATCTCTATTTGGGTGATTTTGGGGATCCACATACGAATGAAAATTCGAGTCTGCTTTGATACTACTTGTCATAGATCGGACGCTTACTATTGACCCAAAAGACTAACCTGTTAGGTAGTACTGTATACCCACCTTTATATACCCAAGATCCACCAAATTTCTATTCGATGTGGAACGTGACATTTGTCTCAATCTCTTTAACTTTGTTAGCTAGACTCTTGTGCCTTTTGTTGGGTGTTGTGTGCTTGTGCGCCGTGTAATGGGTGAATGTGTACATTATTAAATAATTTAATAATAAATATGTCATACATGTAACGCAGCAAAATTAAAGCACATATTATATTATCTCATTACACTAATGAGATCGAGAACTCACCATTGAAGTGTGCTTTTAAACAAATCTAATTGGAGACGTGGTAAGCTTCTTCAAGCTAGACTAGTAGTTTTTCCTTTCAAAAGTTCGAAGCAACTCTTACTTTTGGATTATTTTTGTCTCTTAGATGAATTAATTTTTTTTGTTTGTGTGCTAACACTAAACACAAAAGAAAAACAGAAGCCAATTCCACAAATTGAACTCACAATTATCTCTTTATATAGGCAATATTTTCCTCTTGATCATCCAATCACATGTCATTAACATGACAAGTGTTAGTGATGAGATTGAGATAATTGATGGCTAAATACACTCCACCTCTTGCTTCATAAATTGAATCAAATTTAATTTGATCAATTCAAATTGATACAGCCAATAGCAAATATACAAATAGTTATTGTCTTTTATTTTATCCAATGAAAAAAAAAACAAGTTGCACTTGACTTTTGTTTCATCTAATGAAAAATGAACATATATACAAAATGAATAAATCAAATGGATCATATTTATTTGATTATATAATGGTTGAATAACAATTTAATGAAAGAATAATTGTTTCATTCCTTTGTCTACTTATGTCCAATTTAGTACCAATACAAATTATTGGCACAAAAAATTCGATTCGGTGTGCTACCCACATGCTTATTGAGTACACTTCATATAGTGAGACTTCTTAGGTTCATATCCATTTTATCTCATGAAATATTTTTATAAATCTATAACCGATGTCCCATACACACACGTTATAGATAATATAAAAATAGCAAGTTGAACCATACAAGTTGATATTAATCTATATTCGTATAATCATTCCATCACATATATCCTGGAATAGCAGAGTCATAGATCAATACCATCAAGTTTTCTATTACTCAACCATAAACTTATCTCATCGATTAGTATTCTGATAAATAATATCTACAAACTTCTTTACAATATTGTTATACCATGGGAAACTCTTTCCTGAAATTTATGCTTATAGTCATAAAATTTTCTGAAATATAATCTTAGAGCATCTGGATATTTAACTCACCCATATGAGTTGACAGATCCCATATCTACACTTACCGGACTTTATAAGTATCAGACCATACTCAATAACACTCAAAGGTCAAACCATGAAAGGTCTCTAACATGTGTTGAACCTAAGTATGATGGATTACTCACAAGCCCATTGTTGTGCTCAGGTCAAGGGACTATGAATACTACTCAACTCAAAAAGACCTTTCACTGATGAATTTATGAGATATCTATTAAATGTCTTCATTAAGTCTTGTTCAGTATCCAGTTCTCACTGAATACCTGTATATCTATACAAACTTTCACTAAACTTATAGTCTGCTAAGATTAACCATTTAGATGATCTAGATATAGATATACACTTATCTATATAAATAGGTTTCACTCGATAGACTGTACGTCGGTGGAAATATATCAGGAACTTATAATTTGATAACATACTTGCACAATGATATTTTCTAACAACGCTTGCAACTATGTTATTATTAGTATATTCTTAGGTCTTTGTCTCATTTCAAACAAGGTTACTCTTTCAGATCAATATAATGTCTGAAATATTACAAGCATCTTATCCTATAAAAAATAATTAGTGATTTAATAAAATATTTATTTATTGCATAAATATGAAGATACAATATTCATATAAAATTTAGGATGTCACTTGAGCACAAATTTCAACACCTTTAACTCTCATTATTAAAATTTTTGTGGCCTTCAGTAAGGCCTCGTTTAGTCTAAGCACATCCTCTCAGTCTGTTACAGCCTCTAGTTATCCTTAATAGCACCAAAAAGCTTATCTTAGTGTTTGTGTAAAAAAAAAAAGCAAAAATTACCTAAAAGAAAAGAAAGACATAGTGGTTAATGGTTACAAGATAATATAACTAAGATTTAAAAGACAAGTAAAAATTTATCTCGAGCAAGCATCCTATAACATATACTTAGATAAGTTATCAGCTTGAGCAGTTGCAACTGTCTGCTCAACCTCCTTCACCAAGGGTACGATGATCCCATATCAATCCTGTTTCACACTAGGGACATTAGATAAATTAAAGGTCAAACACCCTGGTTTCACCTACGAGTCGTTTGAGTAAGAGATAGCATAACCCGGGGTTGAAGGAATTGAAGTTATTACCTTAATTGTGGGACTGTCCCCACTTATTTGTTGAGGAAAAAAAGGTAATGAATGGAGGAAAAGGGGGAACTTCATCTCGTGGATCCACAAAACTTTATGAGGATCTATAAGACCTCAGAAGATTTTCTCCTCTTATCATTTTAGGAAATCATCGAGCCACTTTCTTCCACACCACTCGAGCTGCTTTAATTGTCCAACACAAGAAATAAAAGAAGAACCCAAGTTATCTTATTCAACCTAAAGGTCTTAGAAGAAGTAGAGATGTTTTTTTGTTGTTTTTATCAACATCTATTTCTACCAAAAGAAATATAAGTCAAGGTGAAATTTAGAATGAAAGAATCAAACATCAGTAAAAAGCAAAGATCGCATCTTCCTCCTAGTTTCTTTTTTAACAACTTAGGTAGTTTGCTAATTATGCCTGTACTCTCTAAACTCTCTTGAGATAAAAGTTTCTTGATAGGTTCACCCTGTGTTTCGAGACTAGGTGACCGAACTCTTTATTATAAGTAAGCTCAAGTTTTAGTGTTCATGTGGTAGCTGCAATAGAAAAAGCAATTAAGTAAAAATTACTTTGCTAGATAAGTACAAAAATATAGAACACTATAAAAAGATAAAGACTTGATCTAGAGAAAACCCGAGGACAGCAATTAATCGAGCACTTTCATGTGCTCTTGGCCCTACTCTCTATTAGTAAAATACCACAAGTATTTTCAATCATGATTACTTGAGGGAAAGTCTTGAATGAGGGATAACTTATTCTTACTATCATAAGTTGAGAAGTAATGGAATCGTTTTTATTAATTAGTGTTTTCATACACTAATACATTTATTGAAACTTAAGAAAAGTAGGCTCATTGTAACTAACCTTTATCTACATTACCCTCAAATAGACCAGTATTCTCCATGCATTTAAACCTAGTTGACATGATGCTAAGTTTAAGTGTGCAAGCATATGGACAAAGTAAAGTTGTACTTGTAGCCTTAACCCTAAGTTAAAGAAGGCAAGATTGAGGGCCATCTCCTCAACAGGTTGTACACTCGTGTACTCATCTTCTTGAGGAACCCTAAGGGTAAATATGGTCTATATTCTATATCTTTTCCTTAATTCTACAAGATGCTCCTCATACACACGTGAAAGGCCATAAATGAGCAATCTAATTTGAAGGGGATCGCCTCGTCAGGTCATAAGACAAGATTTTTCTTCTTCTTTTTAGACCTACTTGGCTAACCACAAGTTTTAAATTTTTCCTGAGGAATCCTACTTGGTATTAGATCACTAAAGGTCTTTTTAGAGTCACTAGGGACTTTTAATGGTTCTGTGGTGTCTCTGCCTCAAAAAGGCCCATAATAATTAGTGTCCTTAAATCTTCAAAACACTCAAATTGTATACTTCTTGAGTTAAGCTACTCTTAGCAACCAAGTCCCTACCAATGCTATCGAGCTCATAACCATACACATTTTGGGAGTCCTTGACAAAAGACATAATTTTAACACCTAGACAATTAAAGATATGCAACCTATTAGACATATTATTTTAACCGACTACTCAAGCCAAGTGCTTAAACTGAGCATTCAATCTTCAAAGATCATAAATCTAGAAAGACTTATTCAACATGGAAAAAAACACCCAAATGTTGATAGTAATATAATAAATGGCACTAGAAATAACAAGTAAATGAGAAAACTACTTTTTCAAAGATTCTTCAAAAGGAAAGTTCTAAAAATCTAAAGATGAAATGTTTCTTTCTCTTCAAAATCACAAGAAGTCTCTCTCTAATTCACCAAACAGAGTAAAAATAAAAAGAAATAGAGACTTTTCTTATTTATAAAGAGCTTCTTACCTCATCGCAATCGTTAATTCAAGATCTAAGGGTTAATAAACTTTCACGAGTGGAACATCTTTTCAACTAACCTAACCCTTCGAGTGCTCTTCTCAGTCATTCGGTCAATATAAGTGGTCTAAGATTGGATCGCATCATCAATAGTACAAAGAGATGAAACTATTTACCTAATTACTTATCAATACAAGTCTATTGAAGGGTAAAATTAAATTTTGGGTCCTAACTTGGAATGTTCATCTTTACTAGTGACATGATTTGACAAAAACATAGGCATTGATGTCACGTGAGCCCAAGAAAAATGCATCAGGTGTATTTCACCACCAAGGACTCAACATCTAAATTTTGAAGAGTACTTTTAGCTAAGGACTATTATAAAATTTTCAATATCAACAAATTGATACTAAAAATTGATAGACTCCTATTCTCATTGAGATTTCGACCCAAAGCCCTTCTCTCTTAAGGGATCAACTAGGCCACGAGTCCCATTTTATATATCTTAAGGTTTTTGGTCATGATTAAGCCTCTTTTGAGGAACATTACAGAGGATTTGACAAACACATAAACACTAATGTCTTGTGAGCTCATGAAAAATGCATCAGGCATATTTCACCACCAAGGACTCAATATCTAAATTTCGAATAGCACTTTGGGATAATAATTACTATAAAGTTTTCAGTATCAATAAGTTAATAATAAAAATTGAGAGACTCTTATTTTTCTTAGGATTTTGGCTTGTAGCATCTCTCTTCTAAGGGATCAACTCGGTCCATGAAGCCCTATTCTACAATATCTTAAGGTTTTTAGCCATGACTGAGCCTCTCCTGAGGAACATTATAGAGGCTATGACCTATTACCTCAGGCAAAGCCATATAATCACACAAAATAATCTTGAGGAATGATCATAACCTTTAAACCTTATAGCTTTTCAACATTAGACAAAGTGTCCATAGAACGAACTTTACCCGAGTTAATCACTTAAAGCACTCCCAACAAAGATCGATCATTTCTCCTCCCCCCCATAAGCAAGCAAGGACACCTATCTTACTACCAAACGAGAACCAAAAATGACTAATTACCCTGAAGACTCATACCAAATTTATGTTCAGGACCCTCGGGATTTAAAGATTCTCAAGGTAAATCCTTATATAATCATGAGATGTGTCTTGAATAATGAAGGAGACAACCTGCTCTAGTTCTACATGGAATTAATCATCAAAGTACAACGACACCTATAAATAGAGGGTTTGAGGTTCATCAAGAGGGGATATATACTTTTTCTTCTTCTTCCACTTATTTTCTCTGTAATTGTGACAATTTCTTTTACTCCCATTGTAAAAATACTATTGTATAATATCATATAAGTGAGCATATCAAGTTTGGTAAAGTGAATGTAGACTCGCATTGAAATAAAACACTACAACTCTGTGTTTTATCACATCTTTATGATTTTTATGTTTGTCTCAATCTTTATTCTTAATAATCAATAACTCTATCTCATTAGTTTTGGAATCGCCAAAATTTTAGAGTCAACGAGTTTAATCATGTTAAAAGTGATATAAGAGTATTCATTGAATTTTTTTATTTTTCTAAAATTAGTGGCTTTATAATTTATTATTTATCTAGCCAAAAATAGGGTGTAAAGACAATTATATCCCTTTCAAATCAGCTTCAGACAAGTCTCGAACACTCTTTTTTGCCATGGACATTATGTTTTTCACCTTCCTTTTAATCGAGTTAATTCTTAACACCATGTGGTGAGAGGACAATGGGTCAGCGGCGGAGGAGGGAGACATATCAGATGGAAATGGATGAACTAGCGTGATGGTCTTGATGAGAGATAAATTGTGGGGGTAGCGTTCTAATGATAATGATGAGCATGACCATCTAGTTTCCTCATTTCAAGGACAACAATACATCGTTTGTAAGACTTGGCTATAGGCAGTAGAAACAAAGCAAATGGAATTAAAGGTCGGGATTTGACAATGATGGTGGAGATTAGAGAGTTTAGAGAAGATCATTGATGTGTATCTAGGGATTGTGTCGGCGATGTATTTAAGAGGTTTTAGACATAGGCATGGAGGAAATTAAAGATGTAGAAGATATGGACCTTGGCCACGTAGATTTAATTAGATGTATTTAAAAGGTTTCTCATTTTAATAATATTTTTATTTATTTACATACTAAAATATTATCTTACCTTTATTTTTATTAAATCAGACAGTAAAAATGAACGAAAGAAAGTGTTTTAAATATTTTTTTTAAAACAATAATAATGTGTTTTTTTAATATAAATATTATCATTATACATCTCAACCAATTACAAATGTCTAAATTCTATAATACAATTTAAAAATATATTTTTTAATACAAATATTGTCATTATACATCTCAACCAATTACAAATAATCTAAATAACTTCCATAATATCAACAATTCAAATAACTATTAAATTTTAAAGAAAATATATAAACTCTTCTTGACTAAATTACAAAAAAAATATAAAAACTATTTTCTGATTGCTCTCAGGACTTAAACTCCTAATTTACTAAATTACAAAAAATACATATAAACTCTCTCGAACTTTTTTCAACACCATTATTTGAGCAATGCAATTGGTGCGATACTAATAATGTATTTGACGCGCCATAAGAAAAGGCGCGTTGAGAGGGTTGAATTGAATACAATAATCATGACCGCCGCGGCTCCATATTAACTGCCGGCCAAATCTCTTAAATCAAAACTATCGTCTCTCTTTGTTATTTGACCCTCGCTTTCAAACTTTGCCCTCTCATGTTTATCACTTTCCCTTCCGCTTTTGCAATCATCTCTCCTCTCTCTTAACTCACTTCGCTCCTCTAAACAAAAAAGAAAAGTCAAGCCCATTCAACAACACGGCTTTAAGGTACTCTCATTACTTCACTTTCTTTCCCTGCCCTCTTTACTGTTTGAGTTTCAATTTCTTTCTGATTTTTCCTGTGTACATTTTAAAGTTCAAGCGTTACATTTTGGCCGTTGGAACAAAACAAAAGCAAAGTAACTGTTTTTGGTGATGCATGCTGTTTTCATTTTCTTCTAAAAATGAGACTTCTTAACTATAAACTGTGCTGCCACGAGTGGGTTTACTGGATTCAGTCAGTTAAAAGGACTTGAAATTCTATTGGGTTTCAGCCATTTTTTTTCTCTGGTTTTTGTTTTTGTTTTTACATTTTTGTGTATTTGTTGTGTGGTTTTTGAAATTACGTAATGTTTACTTGATCTCTTGTTCTCTTTTGTGGTGTTTTTATTTGATTCTATTTTTGACAAAATCATACCTTTCTTTCATCTTTTTCTGCTTTCCGTTTTTTGCTTTTCTCTATTCTCTTCATTGTCTCTAAAGTGCGATTTCAAACTTTCAACACATTCTCTTTCTTTCTCTCTCTTTTAAAAACACTCTGTTTTCAAATCTTTTCTCTGCTTGGTTCCTCAGAAAATCAAAATCGATTTTTTTCATACTTGGGTTTGTTCCTGAATTGACATTCTCATTTTTTAATGGGTTTCTATATCCTTTTCTTTTTCTTTTTTTCCCTTTTAAAGAGATCCCAACACTGAATTTTTATTCATAATTCTGTTGTTTAATTGTATAGTACAGTATTTTCTCTGATACTAAACAGGAAGTTGTAGCTTTAGTCTTTATGTTGAATTTTGTGGGGTTAGGCCTTTGGATATTGTGAGAGATACTTGTTTTTAGCATTTTGTTTGATCTCGTGCTTTGGATTCTCTTGGTGACTGAGCAAAGAAGGTAAAAATTCTATATTTGTTTTGCAATTATCATTCTTCTTCTACTTTATTTATTCATTTATTTATTTTACTATTGTATTTGTCAATTGTGGTTTTTAAGGATTATTGACCTTTCTTTGTTAATTTATAGGTGGGCTTTGAGTATAATTGGAAAACTCAGAAAATTTCATGATTAATCTTTTAATTATATTTAAATAGGACATGTTTCTTGTTTTCTGGTTTGTCCTCGATTTATAAGCGCCTGATTTTATTGTTTTTCTGTCTTCATAGATTCCAATTTTTTAAAATAAGTTTGTGGATTAAATTACTTGAAATCTCACCATTTGATTTGGGTCAATGTGAATCCTGTTTAATGACAAACAAGTAGGACAGCCTTTTAAGTATATTCTATTGCAAGGTCACATGGAGGAATTTTATATACATTTGTTCAGACTTGCTGAGTTATTTTACATGCAGCCAGTTCTGGGTTCTATGACATTATATGATAAACAATTCGATTAACCAGCATCTCCTTGTTTTGTTCAGCTGGTTTTGTTATCTATTACTGTAACCTCCAATGGATTAAGTTTGACCAAGATTGAAAAGATCGCCAGTTTTCTATATTGAGGCTGTAAAGTGGCTTGTGGTCTTGTGTCCGGGAATCTTTAGAGTGGACAGCCATTTACTCAGTTGACTATTTCAGCAGTTAAAGAAATTTATGTGAGATCTATTTCTGCCAAAAGCACGAACCTTATATTTAATTGCATCGAATGTTCTTATCCTGGAACTGAGAAATGGGGGGTTGTGTTTCAACTAGTAGCCGGAGTACTTGTAGTAGCAGAAGCAATGGAGAGCCAGTTTCACCAGCTTGTATGGGGATTGGATTTTGTGGGCAGAAGGGCACTAAGAGAACATTCTCTGATCACGTTATTACAATGCATAATTTACCATCGGTGCCCAACAGGATTTTTATGAATGGAAAAAGCAGATCTTCTTGTATATTCACTCAGCAGGGTCGCAAAGGAATAAACCAGGATGCCATGATTGTGTGGGAAGTAAGTTCTATTTCTTTATATTGAATTTAGAATTTTGTTGAATTTGGAGATTAATTGCTTAGTTCACTTTGATTAAATTGCTGTAGGATTTCATGTCTGAAGATGTGACTTTATGTGGTGTCTTTGATGGACACGGCCCACATGGCCATCTTGTTGCACGCAAAGTGAGGGATGCTTTGCCGATAAAACTATTATCATCCCTGCTTTCTTCTCAATCAAGGCAAAATGGGTCAGGTAAAACATGTTTCAAAGGGAATATGAAGAAATTGGATAATGGAGATTCTGAGAAGGATTGCTCAGCTGAGGATAAACTGAATTTGTTATGGAGAGAAGCATTTTTTAAGTCTTACAAGGCAATGGACAAGGAGCTGAAATCTCATCCTAACTTGGATTGCTTCTGCAGTGGTAGCACTGCCATCACGATAGTGAAACAGGTATGGTAGGGAGCATTGCCACATACTCTTCATCTTCAATTTGTTTAGAATCGTCTGAATTTTATATTTTTATTTGATTTCAAGGGATCCAATCTTTTCATGGGATATATTGGGGATTCCCGGGCAGTTATGGGATCTAAGGACAGCAATGATTCCATGGTGGCAATTCAGTTGACTGTTGATCTGAAGCCTGATTTGCCGAGTATGACTTGCACCCTTAGGAATTTTATCCTTGAGCTGGTTTGCATGACTCTGATTGATGTATATGAATTTCCATAGGGGAAGCTGAGAGGATAAAACGATGTAAAGGGAGGGTCTTTGCATTGCAAGATGAGCCTGAAGTACCCAGAGTTTGGCTGCCATTTGATGATGCTCCTGGGCTGGCAATGGCTCGAGCATTTGGTGATTTTTGTTTGAAGGAATATGGGGTGATTTCAATACCTGAATTTTCTCACCGCCTACTGACAGACAAAGATCAGTTTATTGTTCTTGCTTCAGATGGAGTAAGTTTTTCACCACCAACTAGTTTTCTTCTTTATTTTGTATTTAATTGCAATTTTTTTTATATTTCTGGGATTTGTAGCTGTGATTCTCTTTCTGTTGGTGATATTCAAAGGTCACCTTGCTGGCAGAAGACTATGACAAGTTTGTTTTGGGCATGAAAGTAGATGTTAAACCAGCAGTATTAGAATTATAAAATCTTTTCTCATGGTTCCAAAAAGAAAAGCATGGGTTATAAACCATGAATTAGAATTAGGTGTATGGATTTCTTCATGTGCTTAAGATTTAAGAATATGAGTTATAGGTGGCAAAAATGGTGGTTTAAAGTTGGAAGTTTTAAAGTGAATAGCAAAAGGAGTAGACATATTTGGCACTTTGTAAGGTAAAACTTGATCCACATTCAATTTCCTATCAGTGCCAAACAGGGAAAGCCATCTACTTCCATTATGCATGCACTAGTGTTGCGCCAAGGCTAATAGGAAAGATGATACAATTGGGTTAATCTATAATCAAGTCTCTGAGCCTATGTTCTTACAAAGAGGAAACAGGATGCATGGGCTGAAAGGGTTTTTCATATGGGTTTTCTGGTAAGAGTTTTAATGGCAATTATTGCATGGAACTACAGTTGACTCTTGCAATGAGAGCTCATTATTAATAAAACCTTTTCTCTTATATTATAACCTTACTGTAAGATGAATTATTTTTCTCCAACTCATTTACATTATTTTTGTTACAGGTTTGGGATGTGTTAAGCAATGATGAGGTTGTGGAGATTGTATCCTCAGCTCCAACACGGTCATCAGCTGCTAGAATCCTGGTGGATGCAGCTGCTCGCGAATGGAAACTCAAATATCCAACTTCAAAGATGGATGACTGTGCAGTTGTTTGTTTATTTTTGGATGGGAAAATGGACTCTGAGTCTGACTATGATGAGCAGGGCTTTTCTTCTGCAACCATTCAGAGCAACCACTCTGGCAACGCAATTGAATCAGATGACGGCCAGAAGTCTGAGCCATCTTTGCAAAGAAATTTTACAGTTCGATCATCAGATGAAAGTGATCCGTATGGAAGAATACTAGTTGAGGATGACGTGAATGGGGAAACATTTCCGGCTGAAGATCAGAATTGGTCAGGTTTGGAAGGTGTGACACGGGTGAATTCACTTGTACAACTTCCAAGATTTTCAGAGGAAAGGCCAAACCCATAAACTTTAGTTTCATTGTATCATCTTGGGTTTTTGATCCTCCATTAATCCGAGGAGAAGAAATATTCTCCGGATTAGTTTGCACTGTAACAAAAAGGGTTTGTGCGGTTGCCATTGGCATTTTGTTATGTTGTATTGCACAGAAAAGTTAATGGGATGGCTGTTGTCAAGGAACTGATCTGTATCTGTACAATTGTGTTGATAAGGTTCCCACTTTCTCTCTCAATGAAGATTTTGTTTCTGGTTGCATTAAGATGTTCATAATAAGCCTCATTAAACAGGGAATTGGAGTCTTCAACCAGGCCAAGCAAAAGTGAAGATCATTAAAGGAACAGATGTTTTTGACATGAATGATACTACTGTTGGGAAAGATCACAAAATACTACACAACGGAAACAATTCTTTCTCCCACGTTGTGTTATTAAAATGGGCAATATATCACCAATGTAAGCACAACAATATTACCACAAACATTAACCATCAATCAATCACAATGAACACCAAACTTTTACGTAAAAAACTTAATTCGGGAAAAACCACGGGACCGTAGTTCGATATCAACACTTCCACTATGCAATAATAATGGGATTACAACAATGTTCTCTCTAGAATCACCACTAGAGGCTCACCACAACATCAAGAACATTAATCTTGACTCAACAACAATAAATCTAACAAATTCTCCTTAAATGTAAATTTGCTAGATAATGCTAAATCAGAGGCTAAATCGAAAATCAAATCCGATAAAAATGTAGAGCAAGATGTTGGGAATTCACCTTCAAAATTTGAGCAAAATCAGAGCTCAAATTGACATCCAATCATCAAAGAGAAAACTAAAACCCTAAATTTTCTCTTTTCTTTTTCTCTCGTTTCCTCTCTGTTTTTGTTTCTGCATTCTGCATTCTGCTTCTCGGCCAAAATCAACAAAACTCACAATGGTGCACTGTGCACTTATGGCAAATTTCACTCAGCTCCTTTCATGGCTAATTACATAAAAGCCCTGGACCCACATGATGTGGATCCCACCAACAAATCTCCCCCTCCACGTCATGTGAAAGGATCCACTAGACCCGCTTTCCCTTTACAAACTTGAAGCTTCTCCTTGGACAATGATTTAGTCATCATATCCGATCCATTCTCACTTGTATGTATCTTTTCAAGTTGTAACAGTTTTGATTCTAATACGTCACGTACCCAATGATACCTAACATTAATGTGCTTGGATCTTGAGTGGAATGTTGGGTTCTTTGCCAAGTGAATGGCGCTCTGACTGTCACAGTAAACTATGTAGTTCTCTTGCTTCACACTCAATTCTTGTAGGAACTTCTTCATCCACAAGGTTTCTTTACAAGCTTCAGTAACTGCAATATACTCAGCCTCTGTGGTAGACAAAGCAACACATTTCTGAAGTCTGGATTGCCATGACACAGCTCCCCCTGCAAAAGTAATCAGGTATCCTGATGTAGACTCCCTAGAATCCACATCTCCTGCCATGTCTGCATCTGTGTACCCATACAACACAGATTTATCACCACCAAAACACAAACATGTCTTAGAGGTGCCTCTAAGGTATCTGAAAATCCACTTCACTGCTGTCCAATGCTCTTTGCCAGGATTAGAGAGAAACCGACTAACAACACCAACTGCATGAGCAATATCTGGCCTAGTACAAACCATAGCATACATCAAACTACCAACAGCTGATGCGTAAGGCACTGCACCCATTCCTTTTCTTTCTCACTTGTAGGACATTGCTTGGAACTAAGCTTGAAGTGACCTGCAAGTGGTGAACTAACTGGTTTTGCCTTACTCATGTTGAATCTTTCAAGAACCCTTTCAATGTAATTTTCTTGAGATAACCATAACTTCTCATTTTTCCTGTCACGGGAGATCTTCATGCCAAGGATTTGCTTAGCCTGTCCTAAATCCTTCATAGCAAATGACTTACCAAGTTCTCTATTCAACCCTTCAATTTTACTACCATCATGGCCAATAATTAACATATCATCCACATAAAGCAAGAGAATAATAAAGTCATTATCAGCAAACCTCTTCATAAAAACACAATGGTCTGATGTAGTCCTGCTGAAACCATGATTCTCCATAAAAGAATCAAATTTCTTGTACCACTGTCTCGGTGCTTGTTTTAGCCCAAACAAGCTTTTCTTCAACTTGCACACTAAATCTTCCTTGCCTTTGACTCTGAATCCCTCAGGCTGTTCCATGTAGATTTCCTCATCCAAATCACCATGAAGGAAAGCTGTCTTTACATCAAGCTGCTCAATCTCCAAGTTTAAACTTGCTGCTAAACCAAGGACAACTCGGATAGAAGACATCTTCACTACAGGAGAAAAAATTTCTTCAAAATCAATTCCTTTCTTCTGACCAAACCCTTTCACAACCAACCTAGCCTTATACCTTAGTTGTGAGTTGTTTTCAGTCTTCAGCCTGTAAACCCATTTGTTCTTCAAAGCTCTCTTACCTTTAGGCAGTTTTGATAACTCATAAGTGTGGTTCTCATGCAAGGATTTTATCTCCTCTTGCATAGCTTTAAACCACTCATTCTTGTGCTGGTGAGACATAACTTCCTGGAAGTTTTCAGGTTCTCCCCCGTCTGTAAGCATCACATACTCATGTGGTGGATATTTGGAGGAGTGGTGGCGCTCTCTCATAGATCTTCTTAACTGAGGCTCAACAAGTGGATCAAATGATTCTGGAGGTGCTTGCTCAACCTGTTCTGCTGGACCATCATCATCAACTCTATCATCAAAATCTTCTTGTGCGTCTCCCCCATAATCATCATAAACTACAGGTGAAAGAACTGATCTGGAAGTATCAGGAATAGGAATTTCATCACATTCTTGAGGCTTCTCATCTTTCTCTACCCCATCAACTATCTGATCTTCAAGAAATGTAACATCTCTGCTTCTGATGATTTTCTGACTCACTGGATCCCATAATCTGTACCCAAAATCTTCATGTGCATAACCCAAAAAGATACACTCCCTAGCCTTATTGTCAAGCTTCGACCTTTCATCTTTTGGAATGTGAACAAATGCCCTGCAACCAAACACTCTTAAGTGCTTATATGAAACATCTTTCCCGGTCCAAACTCTTTCAGGTACATCATCATCCAAAGGAGCTGAAGGAGAAAGGTTAATTAAATCAACTGCAGTACGCATTGCTTCACCCCAAAAGTATTTAGGTAGCTTTGCATCAGAGAGCATACACCTGATTCTTTCTTGAATCGTTCTGTTCATTCTCTCTGCCACACCATTTTGCTGAGGAGTTTTTGGCACGGTCTTCTCAAGTCTGATACCATGGGATCTACAATACTGCTCAAATGGTCCTCTGTACTCACCACCATTGTCTGCCCTTACACATTTCAACTGTCTCCCTGTCCCTCTCTCAACCTTAACATGAAAATCTTTAAAGACATCAAGTACCTGGTCTTTAGATTTCAGAGCAAAAATCCACACTTTTCTAGAACAATCATCAATAAAAGTTACAAAGTAAAGTGCACCTCCACGTGTTCTAGTTTGCATAGTACATACATCAGTGTGTATCAAATCAAGTAAGTTTGCTCTTCTAGATGGATAAGAATTACGAAATGCAACTCTATGTGCCTTTCCTGCTAAACAATAATCACAAGGTTTGAGAGACTTACCTGTGAAGCTGGGCAGAAAATTCTTCTTGACTAGAACTTGAAGCCCTTTCTCACTTATGTGGCCAAGCCTTTTATGCCACAACTCAATGTCAGATTCTTTTGCTGCTACATTGACATCTTCTTTTATGAGCTTAGCTTCCATAACATAGAGAGTGTTTACCTTCCTTCCTTTGGCTAGAATTATAGAACCTTTAGTGAGCTTCCATTTACCTTCACCAAAGTAGTTGCAATAACCATCATCATCAAGCTTGCCGGTGGAGATCAAATTCAGACGCATTTCTGGAACATGTCTGACATCCTTCAGTAGTAATCTGCTACCAACACTGGACTCCAAGTAAATATCTTCTACTCCCACAATCTTGGATGCACCATCATTTCCCATCCTGACATAGCCAAAATCACCACTAGCGTAGGATGTGAAGAAATCACAATTTGAAGTAACATGAAATGAAGCACCCGAATCAATTACCCAATCACTTGTATGACATGTGAGATTTATGGAGTTTTCATCATAAACAATAGTCATATCCCCATCAGCAACTACTGTATTGCTTACTTGTTCATTTTTCTGTGATTCACCTCTTTCCATAGCCTGTTCCCTTTTCCATATTCTACACTCTCTCTTTATATGCCCAATTTTGTTGCAATGGTAACACTTGACATTTTTCCGTTGAGACTTGGATCTTCCTCTGTAGTTGTTATTACCAGAACTTCTACTTTGGCTTCTTCCACGTCTTTCATGCTTTTCTGTAACAAGTGTTTCTGTCTCAGAAGAACTCATACCTGCATTCTTTCTTCTGGCTTCTTCATTTTGCATTCTATCCTTAACCATTTCCACGGTTAGCTTCCCATTTGGCGCTGAATTATTTACTGACACCACCAATGTCTCCCAACTATCCGGTAAGGAACTAAGCAATAACAATGCTTGTAATTCATCATCTAGTGAAATATTCATAGTTGTCAACTGGTTCACTAGGCCTTGAAACTCACTGGTGTGCTCAGCTATACTGCGCCCTTCCTTGTATTTTAGATTGACAAGCCTCTTCATTAAATTAGCTTTATTTTGTGGTGTAGGCTGCTCATAAATAGACTCCAATTTTCTCCACATAACATCAGCCTTGGTCTCTTTTGCCACATGGTGAAATACACTCTGATCTATCCATTGCCTAATGGTGCCAACACATTTTCTATGTAATTGGATCCACTCTTTATCACTCATTTTCTCGGGTTTTACAGCATCCCCTTCAATGGGTTTATGTAGGTCTTTTACAAAAAGTAAATCCTCCATTCTAGACTTCCATATAGCATAATTCCATGCCTTCAGTTTAATCATGCATGCAGAATTTTCATCCATTTTAATCAACACAAATTAAGCACTGCACAACCTGACTAGCTCTGATACCACTTTGTTGGGAAAGATCACAAAATATTACACAGCGGAAACAATTCTTTCTCCCACGTTGTGTTATTAAAATGGGCAATATATCACCAATGTAAGCACAACAATATTACCACAAACATTAACCATCAATCAATCACAATGAACACCAAACTTTTACGTGGAAAACCCAATTCGGGAAAAACCACGGGACTGTAGTCCGATATCAACACTTCCACTATGCAATAATAATGGGATTACAACAATGTTCTCTCTAGAATCACCACTAGAGGCTCACCACAACATCAAGAACATTAATCTTGGCTCAACAACAATAAATCTAACAAATTCTCCTTAAATGTAAATTTGCTAGATAATGCTAAATCAGAGGCTAAATCAAAAATCAAATCCGATAAAAATGTAGAGCAAGATGTTGGGAACTCACCTTCAAAATTTGAGCAAAATCAGAGCTCAAATTGACATCCAATCATCAAAGAGAAAACTAAAACCCTAAGTTTTCTCTTTTCTTTTTCTCTCGTTTCCTCTCTGTTTTTGTTTCTGCATTCTGCATTCTGCTTCTCGGCCAAAATCAACAAAACTCACAATGGTGCACTGTGCACTTATGGCAAATTTCACTCAACTCCCTTCATGGCTAATTACATAAAAGTCCTGGACCCACATGATGTGGATCCCACCAACAACTACTGGTATGTTAGGAAGTTGATTTTTATTATTATTATTGAATGGATATAATACGTCAGGTGTCATGTCAGTTAATTTTCTTCGATGTTAAGTGAATAGTGATATTCATTTGACATGCGGGTATCTCATTCTCTGGCTGACATCAATCGTGCTTGACATAATTAACAAATATTAGAGTACAATTCAGTGCATTTGCAAAATAATGGATAGAGATTGGGCTAAGAAGGTCAATTTCGCGTTAAGACTTCCCATTCTTGATGAAGTGGCGTAATTATATTTTTTTTAAAAGATACGAATAGTATATATTTCAAATTTTAATATAATAATATTATAAATTAATACAATATTAAGTTTTTATAACCAATCCTTTTATAATTTAATAAAAATAAACAATCTCTAGTCTCAATTAATTCTCTGTAATGCTAATTTTTTACAATTGAAAAAAAAAAAATTAACCTCTAAAGATAATCAATATTTTATAATTAATTAAAAACAAACAATTTCTAATCCTTTATAACCACAATCGACCATTTATAATTGGAGAGTGTTGAGGAAGAGAACGCTCTTCTTTCTCTCAAGATTAGGTTGAAGCAAAGAATTCAAGATTTAATCGAGAACTCTAACTTCCTTATACAGCAGAATAACTTGTTAATTAAATAAAATACAAAAAATCTAAACCAGAATATAAAATAGCACAACACAATCTTACGTGGTTCGGCTAATTGCCTACGTCCACGATAGATCCAAGGATCCTAACCTTTCTTATTAACTCTCTAGAGATTTTACAAAAAAAATTCAATGAAAACCCCTTAAAATGACCTACTATTTAGTGTACAATTATTCTACCACGAGCAATAAATACCCAAATTACGGTTTCACTTTAACACACACAAGCACTTAGTGTCTACTCAGTTATTCTCCTCTTTTAGAGTCTCTTTTAATACTTAATTTAAAATAAAGGGTTTACAAGTGTTTTTATAGGGTGTATTTCATGTCTACTAACCTTATTACTTGTTGGAGTAAGAGTCTACTTATTTTGGAAGTCTAAAACTTTTCAAAACTTGAAATTTAGAAAGAAAAAAAAAGACATCCTGACGCTTCTAGCACCGCGGCGTTAGCCATGTCATGCCCATCACCACGACACTGGGTTGTTGTGATGGGCACCCTATGCGCATTTTCTTTTCTTCTTTCGTGTCTTCGAATTCCATTTCGCTTTCCTCTTCGTGTCCTACACATACTAGACTTCTTCATACATGTCCCATACATTTTAAACTTCTTGTAACTCTCAATTTTAGTATTCATCTAAATTATTATCCAATCAAAATTATTGAATTACTAATTTTTCAAGAGAGAAAAATAAACAACTTTCAACCCTCAATCGAAAGAAAATAAACAATCGACACTTCATAATCAAAGGATAATAAACAATCTCTATAACCTACCACCTCCACAACTACAATCAATTTTTTGTAATTAGAGAAAAATAAATAACCTACAATCTAGTATAATTAAAGAAAAATAAATAATCAATTCTCTATAATGAAGGAAACAAACAATTTTTTACAATCGAAGAGAAAATAAAAACTCTCCGCAATGGAAAAATAAATAAATAATTTTTTTTAATAATTAAAAAGACTTCGCCCAAAATCAAATTTAATGTCATAATAATTAAAGTGCTGATACCGACTATTAGCTAGTAGGGTGGTTGACAGTGGCATACTTATCATTAAGCCTCAAAGTGCTGAAAGTGATCCAAAAATTCAATTTGTTTAATCTCAGACTTCTTCCTAAGTGGGTCAATTTCTTTCAATTAGATAAGAGTCGTCAGAACAGCTGGAACTGGTTTAAGTGATAAATATGACGAATGGGACACGATGGTCACATCTTTAAGCATGTTGACTTGATTTTATTAGAATCCTGACAAGTAACACATTCATATTACACGTTGAATTAGAAAAGCAAAGTCTTCAATCTTGGCATGACAATGAACTCTTTACATCTAATATTTGAGCCATTTTCAAAAGTCAAAACTCCAGATTCCATTCTATCATTATTAACTCAGCCAGTCTTGTTATCAAACTAAAGCATCTCTATAATCACTGTTAATGGGGTGTACTTGATTTCAAATCGATACTTACCAGCCCCCACTCATCAAATTGCGACCTTTGGGTTTATAATTAATTAGAAAGAACTGTATAATCATTGACATCATAAATACAGAGGGAACAGACAAGATCGGCCGGTGGTGTCATAACAGCCCGACCATACAAGAAAAATGATCCAGCCTGCAGGAACCAAATGTATATGAAAGCACATAAATCAGCCACGTTTAACCTTTGATAGCCGTTAGTCTTTTGGTGAAGAGACAATACAACTATTCGAAGTTCTGTTACTTGTCTGTCTAAAGATAAAAATAGGAAACCTAAATTTTTTTTGTACCATCTAATTTTTACATGATAAGAGACTCGGACACTTACTTAGTAGCCCAGTGATATGAGCGCACAAGTGCACTGTCCTCTCCTTAACAAGAGTTTGATTCCCAATAATGTTAAGAATCAAAATTTTCCACTCCTAATAAATATGGGAGTAGAGCCTTAGTAATTTTGTGATCTTGAGTGTCCAGATAATTTTTAATATACCACTGTGTGTGTATAGAGAGAAAATGATCTAAGGAATTATATTATTCACCATATAATAAACAACAATACTATTTAATTAATCTACAATATGAATTACGTAGTCTACTATAACAAAACTCTCTCTCTATATATAACTTTTTCTCTACTTACCACTTTCTTTCTTGAATTATAGGTGTGTGCATGAATATGCAATATCTATAGCCTTAAAATGGAAAAAGACATCTCATAAATCGCCGCATGAAGTTGATAAAAAATCCCCAAGAGAAGATTGTCTTCTAGTCTCATCTTCGATGCATGCATGCATTAGTTTCTTCACCATTTTATGGCCTTCAAAGCAGGAAAAAAAAAAAATCAATTAACCCACCCCAAAACTTCACCTAACTCGCCAAAAACCTGAACTATAAGAAGACTCTTCTCCCTTGGCACATTCGTCATCCCAAAGCTAAAATATCACTTCTCTCTTACAAATGGCTCACAAAACCATTTCTTCTCTTCTTGCTCACATTTTCATCCTCGGCATCCTACTTGCACTCTCTGGGCAAGCAAAGGCAGCACGTGGCCACCCAAAAACAGCAAAGGCTGGGGAAATGAAACAGCCTGAGTGGCTGATCTCTGACCGCAGTCTGCTCATTCCAGGAATTGGGAGGGTACTACTCCCACCAGGACTCGGAACCCATCAGCATTCGTATGACAATCCATACAGTGGCAGCATTGGAGGAACAGGTGCCCCAGGCAGTGGTTACCCTGGTAGCACGGGAGGAACAGGAGCCGGTGGTGATGATACATTTGTCCACAGCCCTGGTTATGAGGTTCCAAATCCTGACAGTGGCAGCCTCGGGGTTCCAGAAAGTCCTCATCCTTGAGCTTGTTAAGCTGTTATTTCAATAAATTCATCTGCTAGGAGTCTCTCACTTCCAGTAAGGCTTGATGTATCAGTAATGTTTTAGTCTTTTGTGCAACTTAAGTCTGCGTCTATCAGGCTTCTAAATAATTATGCTAGATCTAGGTTTGTTTCAACTACATTTTTTCCTTGGTTCAACTATGTGAAAGTATTTCTACATCTAAAATTCTGCATGCATGTTTTACTTTCATAGTTTTTTCCATTAATAAATGATGGGCACATCCTCATTGTACATCTACATCTAAGAGAGATGAAAAATATTGATCAAAACAAAAAAGCATGGAAATAGACTAACACAATCTAGAGAAATAGTACGTCCAGTAAAAAATCTGCGAAGAACACAACTCTTGTGGCTGTCTCCACTTAACAGTATGATCAAAACCATTAACTAAGATGAGACATTCCTTGGAATTTAAAAGATTGAAATACAACATTTGTCACCTGAAGCTGTCATTGATTCAGCAATTACAATACAATGTCAGACAGAGAAAATAAAGCACATTTAAAATTCAGAATGCAAAGACAGCAAGAAAATTTTTGAACCATCCATGAATATTGGATTTTTGAATCAATTTACACTTCAATTGAAAACTTTTAGTGTAGATTAATCCAGATGAATCAAGAGCGTCATCAACCGGTATAAAACAAAGTTCCAATTTCCTAAAGCAAGTATTTTGCACTCAGCGCACTTATCTATAAGAGAAAAAGTGAGCATGACACAAATTATAACTCTTACCCTTAAGAAGAAGACAATCATACCCGCATCATTATCTTAGTAAACCAGAATATGACTTATTTGATTCTGTGATACATCCAACAACTGACACCTTACAAGTGTAGGAGCTGTTTAAGACTCATATTTGTCCAAAAATTTCACATCACATGAAATTATGAAATAATGGATAATTCAAAAAAAGAACAAAACTAAAAAAAAAAAAAGAAGAAATAATGGATAGGGGATGTGCCACCAAAGATGCCAATGCCTTCTCATAAAATCTGCAGTGTGCAAACAACTTATAAATAATATGGTGTAGCCAAAACAAATGACACACATTTGGTCTCACCATAACCCATTTGGTTATCTTTCGTGCTGATAAAAGTTGGATTAATTTATAAATGATATGTAACATCCCTTTATTATATGTTTCATGATTTCAGGATGAGGACCACTTAGAATGTTTTACCAAGTTACCTGAGTCTCAGTACCTGTGGGTCGTTTTATCCCAACAACCACACTACGAAGTTTATAAATGTTAGTACCTATCATCATCAATGCTTCTACTACTCCATAGAACTCATTCTACCCTTTGTGAAAGGCTAATAAATGTTTATAAAACCATCTCCAATTCTAAACAACTAAAATCAATTAAGTCACATTTCAACTACTAAAACCTGATACTTACCAAATTTATCCGACTTTTCCAGGGACAATTGGAGCCCGCCATTATTAAAATTTTCATGCATTAATTTCTCAGTTTGGTTTACTTTTCTATGAGACTAATCAAGAGTAGCAATCTCATGATTAAATAAATACAATAGTTCAATGTTGATAACAAACAAAGATCTCAAGAAATTTCATTTATCAAAGCTAATGTTATGTGGGTCATAACAAAAGAAGGAAGATAGAAAAGAGATCTAGAAAGGGGGGGAAAAAAGAGAAGTTATATCACAAACAAGGGTCCCATAATGTCAAGAAAGATATCCAAAGTCTAAAATAAGGCAATCTGAATCTGACCAAGCCAACACCAGAGGTGCCTCTGACCTTGAACTCCTAATATACATGCCTAGACAATTCCTTGAGTATATCCTGCAAAAGAGTAAAACGGTCCAGGTAACTAACAATACGTGACAAAGAAGAAAAAGAAAAACAACAGGAAAACACAGAAAGAAAATAAATGTTCAAGAAAGGTGAATGAATTGACATTAGTTATTATGATTGCAGTATAACATCATCAACTCATTAATTCTTATCACGCCTCCCATGAGCCTTAGAATAAAACCTCAAATTACAAAAAGTCAGAACCAAAATGAGAAGAGGTCATAAGAACTAAGAAGTAAGCATCATATGTTTTTTAGAACATTGCTCTCCGAAGATATTATTTGAAAGAACATTCATTTAATTTTCCAGAGTCAGTCAGAAGCACAAAATGGTTATTTGTCTGATAACTGTACACAAATCAAATGAAGTTCCATTTTTTCATTGTTCCACGATGAGCATTCATAAATCAGCTGATTGAATGTTTGCTCATTGCACTGTTGCACCACCATCACTATCTTAGTCATCTAATTAGTGGTTTAAAAGTGAATAAGGCACAAAGTAATCCATCTTTTCTTCAAATAAGTGAAACAACACAACATAATTTGATTAGTAGTGGCAACTTTTGTAAAGGTTGTATGGAAATAATTAATCTGTCATGACTATATAAATTGCACCATTGAAAAGATAGATAGCTGGCCTTATGATAAATGAACCTAAATAATAAAAGAGACTCCTTATAAAGCAACCAACCATGATTCTTTCACATTCATAGAACCCTAAATTAAGAATTAGTCTAGCCAGCCAAGGTCCCAGAAATTATTCTCCCTTCATTAAGAGTTAACTGGATTACTCCCTTTCACTAAGTTTTCCATGCAATTCAAGGAGAAAATGGTATAGGAAATGATTGAAAAACTATATGTAGAAATAAACCACGGTTAACATTTTTTTTTTCCAAAAGCATACAGATTCAACCCCATTCTCTGTCGATGCCTACCCCATTAATGATGTCCCTTGTGCTATTATACAACAAATGCATATTTATCAATATTGCAAACCATTTTAAGCAAACAACCAACACAAACTTGACAACCTTAAAATCAATATTATTAACCATTATAAGCAAACAACCAACACAGACTTAACAACAAATCTGCAAAGTAATTAATATCCAAGAACCATTGAAGTTTGTACGTTAAAATGCTTCAAAACATTCTCAACTAAATGAGTACATCTTCTTGGCCTTTATTCATTCTGACAAATTTGATATGCTCATAATAACTTGTTCCCTCAATATTTCAGATTGAGCGTTCAAGAAAACCGAAGTTAATGACTTCGTAATAAATGATAGTTCAAGAAAACTGTGTTATATATATTAAAACAAAGCGATTTCGGATACAATGTAAGTCAAAAATCGTTTCCTGAAGCGAAGTTCTCAAAAACTGTCTTACCCACCAAAAGGACAAAATTTGCATAGCTTAGATCGATTGCATTCAAACTATCCCTACCAGAAAAATAAATAAATAAAGAACCAAGGATTCACTCACTAAAGAAATGATTTAAGTATAAGCAATGCATTGAAAAATATATTAACCCAAATAGATAAATAAATTAATAAAAGCTAGACTTGAAGAATCACCTGAGTTAAAGAAGGAGGTGCGAAAGGTGGAGCTCAGAAACCGACAATCTTGAGAACAATGAAACACAGAAATACCAGAAAAATGAAGAGAAACAAATAATCTACGAAAACGAAAAACTTGGTGGATCCATGATTTCTCTTAATGTTGCTGGTCTTGATTTTGGACCGATCGTCCTTTGGTTCGTCGTCGATTGGTTCGAGTTTTGCCATTTTTATCAAACACCGGATCTAGGGCTCCAGAAAAACCAGATTTGGGGATCTGGGGCGCAGCGGCTCTATTTCGATTACCGTTGGAATTCTTTGCGGTCGTTTTTGTCCCGCGCATTTTGTAGAAATTCTTCCAGGCCAAAGGCCCAAAATATTTGGCCCATATTTGTTTTAGGGAATTTTTCAGAAATAACTTTTATTTTTAAGTTATTTTCTTTTTTAGCTGCACCCAATTGCATTGGAAGGGTTCAAGTCTTCAGAGAGGCTAAAGAATTTATTTTATTTAATTATTAGAGACAATTAATAATTGTGATTTATAATTATTTCAATTAGACAGGTGTAAATAATTATAATTGAGATGCACATGTTATAAACAACTATAACAACAATTATAACTCTTTGATATGTACATTTTGTAATACAATATTTGTATTAAAAAATAATTATATTATGAGTAAAACAAGTAAAAGATGAATAGATTGTATTTGTGGTGAAATTGTGAAAAGAAATAAAATGAATGAAGATAAAAATTTAGAAATTTGAAAATGTGAAAAATAATTCGAAAAAATTCACACGGAAAAGCCTCACGCAAAATGGTTATTTTTCTTTTATTTTTAATTATTAAATTAGAAATAAACATATTAATTATTTAATTATTAAATTAATATTTTTAATTTAATAAATTTCAATAAATATATTATTTAATATTTTAATTAAATTTTAAATTAAAACAGATTATAAAAAAAAAAACAGTTTTTGGTGTTTTGCGCGCACCCAATTAGGCGGCCTTGCTTATGAAATGTAAAAAACCTTTTTTAATTGTTCTTTAAAATTTTTTTATAATGAGTTTTCAAAATATATAAAAAAAATTAATTAAATAATTTATTTTATTTTATTTTATCTATTGTTATTATTTGTAAAATGGCCATTCTATTTTTTAATTAAATAATTATTTATTTTAATAATATAATATAAATAATAAATAAATAACTTTAAAAAAAGAAAAAAAAAAGAAAGCCATTCGCGTGGTTCATTTAGCGCATACGGGAAATGGTCATGTGAAAATTTTCTTTGATCCATTTGATTTTAAATTTTCTAAATTTTTTAAATTTTTTCAAAATTTTAATTTCATTCGTCTTATTTCTCTTCACAATTTCACTACAACACAATTTATCCATCTTTCACTTATTTTACTCACAATTTAATTATTTTTATAATTTAAATTTAGAAAGTGTTCAAAATTTTTAGTAGAGAGAGAAAATATAAATTGGGAATATAATTTTTCATTTTTTAACTACAAAAATTACTCCATTCATTTGTAAATAAAAAAAAAAACTTAAAAATAAGGATTATTTCTAAAAAATTCCCTTTGTTTTATATAAATTTCATTATTCTTAATTATCATTTGAAATGTATAAAAAAGAAAGAAAGAGTAGTTTCATTTCATAATTACAAAAGTTATTATAATTCAGTGATAAATAATAACGTGCACTTCATCCACAATTAAAACAAAAAATAATTTCCTAATTTGTCACAACTCATAAGCTCCTGATTTTTAAGATTCACTAAATACCTCGTAAGTTGTCGATAAAAAAAAATTGTCTATAATTATATTACTTTGCAAACATAATCAATGAAATTTAGCTAATAGCATGTTGAACAAAGGGCTCAAAATGAAATTCACAATATCTCAAACCATAATACAACAATATAAGAAATTTAAGTTGTTAGATAAATTAGAATTAAAGTTTTTATATCATGATAAATAAATTCGAATTAAAGTTCTTATATTATATTGAAAAAATTAAAATTTATGTATTTTCACTCTAAATAATAATTATTAAAGATGATATTTATATAAATATTAATTTAAATCCCTAACCTATATAAAAAATATAATATATAAAAATTACGATTATATACGAAAGTTGACACAACAAAAAATATCTTTAATTAAAAAGTATCTTAAATTGACAATTATTAAATAAGAAATCCTAATTTAGTATTAACTTTAACACTCTCCTTCAAACTCAAGATTAAAAAAATAACTTGAGTTTGTAAAGTAAATTGAGAAGCAAATTAAAAGAAAAAAATAATTAAAAAAAATCTATAATGATACGTATGATAGATAATCATTGACAAAGTAACGCAATGATTGTCGGAGAATGACAATATTGTTAAAAAGTAAAAAATACATTGTAAAAAATAATCATTATCAGTGTAAATACATTGTTAGATAGATTATAAACAACCGTTATAAGTGTAAATGCATTGTTATAAAAATCACAGCCAAAGAGTGAAAAATAAAAGCTAGCTCCGATATCATATTAAATAATAAATTAAAATTAAACTTATAATATTATGTTAGATAAATTGGATTTGAATCTCTGAGATTATATTAGAGAAATTAGAATATTTGTATTCCTACTATGAATAATAATTATAAAAGATGGTCTTTATATAGGCATTATATCTCTAGCATGAGAAAAATATAATACATAAAAATTACGATTATAATATGTAAGTTAACACAATATAAAATATTCTAAATTAAAAAAAATTTAAATTGATAATGACTAAATAAAAAATTTTAATTTGATATTAATTTTAATACTTTCCCCTCAAATTTAAGATGAAAAAAATAACTTCAATTTACAAAATGAACCAAAAAGCAAATCGAAAGGGTTAAAAAAAAATTGAATAAATAAATTTATAATAATATGTGTAAGTTAGACAATCATTGTGAGAGAGTGACAAGACATTGCAAAAGACAACCACTTCGAGTGTAAAGATTAAAAACTAGTATTGCAAGTGTAAGTGTTTTATTGCAAATATGTGGCTAGAAAGTAAAAAGTAAGAGCTATTTCTGATATTATGTTAGATAAAATGTAATTTAAGTTCTGATATTATAGTTGAGAAATTAGAGTCTATATTTCCACTCAGAATAATAATTCCCAAAGATGAATTTTATCTACGTATTAAATTTCTAACCTATATACAAAAAGATAATACATAAAAATTATGATTATAATACAAAAGTTGACATAATAAAAAATATTCTAAATTAACAATGACTAAATAAAAAATCTAATCTTAATACTAACTTTAACACTAACAGCCTGAAAACACAAGGCTAGTACAAGTGAAGTGGAGGAAGAATTTTCAGTTTCTGGTAAAGTGAATGAAGCTCTGGGTGGTAAAAAAAGTTTACACGTATGCACAGGATGAACAAAATGCATCATTATACAATTTCAGATCATATTGGATTACATATTATAACCATCAAGGTGCAGGAATTTTTTTATAAAAAGTCAGTCAGCTTGCAGCTATCAAATTTTCCAGCTATCAAGTTTCCAATATTATATACGTTTATGCAGTAACAATGTAATATAAATAATAAAATCGTCTCATTGGCAGATGCATAAGTGTAGCTGGAGTATAAATAAATTCTCTATTTTTATAGATTTATTTGTACCATTTGATATTACAGTCTCTCTTCTCACAAGTAAAAGGTCATATTAATTATGAATCTATGACAGGAAAAATACATTACTGTATTTCTGTACAAATTCCTGTTGAGGCAGATCTAGAATTTTGGCATGCTGTTCATATGGTAGCTCCAATGTCATATTTGGCATTTACAGCAACAATAAGGATGACAGGGTAGATCACTCTTTTCAAGCTATTAGAAAATTCTTTTACTAACAAAAAAATGATCTGATATTCATTTATTCCTGAAAAAGACAAGAAGAAAAAGAAAAGGCAAGATTAGATGCACATCAGCTAGTTACGTAGTTCTTTACAGGGTCTTTGGAAGAAGGGATAAATTCGAAGTCCAAAATATGACAATCAATATGAGTTTGTATGAGAAATTAATTGACCCTACCTCACCTACAGACACAAATCTATAGTGAAGTGGTCAGGTTAATTTCAGGTGCATATTGGCTGTTAAGATATTGATTCAATGAAATTTGCAGATTGGCATAAAGAGTGTGAGAGTAGCTGTGTTATACCTCCTGACTGCTTGACGAAGATTTGGAGTTTTCCTCCAATGTTGCCTCAGATATTCGGGCTTCTGATTTTTCATTTGAATAACTACGAAAGAAAAAGAATTAGCCACTGTTAGAAAGATATCTCAATAGCAAAGATCTGAGACCTCCCAAACATAACAAGCATTTTAATGAAGGGAAAATATGTACTTCTAAAATTTATTGCACAAAAAATTGCAGAGGTCCTCCATATCATATGTTGAAATAGAGAACCTTGAGGAAGAAAACAAATTGCATAAGAAGACAGCAAGCACAAACTTCATGGATCAATGATGTTTATATGCTGTGCAGTAGAAACACGAATTGAACACATATTCAACCCTATATGAACTTAAGGAGAGAACAAATGAATATAGAAACACCAAATGGGATTCTCCAGCAATTTCAGCATTTTATTTTACTATCAAACTGTTTAGTTGCTGAAATATAGAGGACAAGACATATGAAGGAAAGAAAATAACAGGTGAATAATAAATCACAATTACTATCTGCATGAATGGTCATGAGACTGTCAACAACTAATCAACGTATAAACAAATTCACCATTGTGAAAGTTTAAGATGTGCTTTTCTTGACATATGAATATAGAGATTAGACAATTACGTTGAGAGTATGGTAACCCAGATGAGCTCCACGCAATCCACCCAAAGAAGTCTTTGCTCCACAGGGATTACACCATAGGTAATTAGGTGAGCAAAGGGCCAAAGCTTCCATCCAGCCTGTCAAGGAACATAAATCAAAACAGTGATCACAATTTCAATGAATGTTCGAATTATAACTTAACAATCAAACCTATGCTATATCTAGACACCAAACATCAATAAGCAATGAAGTTAAAAAGCATTAATTAACACTTCTTATTTTATGACAGCCCGGTTGAAAATTAGGTTGATTTTGAACCATAAATGGACCTGCAAGACTGCCTTCTTGACAGTCAGTGGGCAATTCACAATAAATTAGGCAGCAGTAAATGGACTGTCATTTTATATCCACTTGTTTCCCTTAATATACAGTTCTCCATTGTTAATTACTATGATAAAACAGACGTAGAAATATCTTCATGCTTCAGTATGAGTTTTCTGGTTTTCTAGCTGAAAAAGAAAATCAAGGGAAATATAAGCGTTAGATATCAATAACAGCAATTTAGAGTATAGTGACTTGTTAAAGAGAACATGATTTTAATCGAACTTGAAATTTTCTGCTTGTTCTCTGCTGTTTTCACTATAATTTGGAGGTAAAAATTTTGTTTGTCAAACCTGACGAGGCAGCAACCAGATATTACAAGACCACAAATCAAATTCAATTTGAAATTTGTATATATAACTACAAATGATGTAATATAAGTTTAAAATTTCTCTCTTTTACCTGATCGTTACAGAGAAACAACTAGTAAAGATCAAAAACGAAAGTCACAATTGCATATGCAAGGAAATAAAGAAACATGCTCTGACTAATAAGCATTCTACTGAATGCTAATCCTGCAGATCCTTAGGTGCCTTTTCAGACATCACCACTTACAAGTCACATGTGAAAAGTTGATATTGAAGGCAACTTAAAGATATGCATAACGTGTGTGGATGAAATTAAAAGAGCTTCTTACAGTCAGCAAGGGCCAAAATGTTGCCTTCAGTTCGCTAAAAATATTGGCAGGGGACTCAAAACGCAATAGCCCCAAAACCACATAATAGATGCTGTTCCAGACTGCCGCCCATATTGTTTGATCAAAGGCAACTTTGGCAGGGACCACCCACCAATCTTGAAAAGGAAAAAGAGCCTACTAACAAAGCAAAAGATTTCAGCCATTAATGAAAAACCAAAAAATAAGATGAAATGAAGAAAACATGAACAACAATTATCACCTCACAGAACTGGTAGTAATAATGAGATAGGGATCCATGAAGAGTAAATCCAACAAGGCCTGATCTGGACATGCGTTGCAGGTCAAAATCAAAAAGTGGTTTCCCTTCATAACACTGCATATTTAGTAGGATAAATCTAAACAATTAACAAAAATTAGATTTGTTGACAACAAAAACCATTAAGAAAAGAGAAAAAGGAGAGAAAGAAAGACTCACTTGTGCAATCCAATCTCCTATAGAGTAGACGATCCCACTTATTGCCATTTTGGCTAAAACAGGGTTTGTTTTGAGAGCTTGTTCATATGCAATCCAATTATGTTCAGGTGCATACCTCAAAATTTCATATAAGGTCCACCCCTGAGAAATTCAACAATAAAAAAATAAGTGCGGAATCATGAGTGACAACTTACAATAACTAGCTGCTAACATTCTGTTTTGTGAAGTGCTGACATTCTGTTTTGTTAATGGAATTGCAAAGAAGATAGTTTCACTCCAATTCCACATTATTTTCACCTTCTTCTAATACATTTTAGTTTGCTGAACTTTTTGATTTTCCAAAAAAAATTTCATTTTGGAACAAGAATTGCCCCCTTGTTAGTGTCAAAAGCTTCCTAATTAGCTATTAGTTAATCAATAGCTTGAGTGCTGACATTCTGTTTTGTTAATGGAATTGCAAAGAAGATAGTTTCACTCCAATTCCACATTATTTTCACCTTCTTCTAATACATTTTAGTTTGCTGAACTTTTAGATTTTCCAAAAAAAATTTCATTTTGGAACAAGAATTGCCCCCTTGTTAGTGTCAAAAGCTTCCTAATTAGCTATTAGTTAATCAATAGCTTGAGTGCTGACATTCTGTTTTGTTAATGGAAGTGCAAAGAAGATAGTTTCACTCCAATTCCACATTATTTTCACCTTCTTCTACTACATTTTAGTTTGCTGAACTTTTAGATTTTCCAAAAAAATTCTCATTTCGGAACAAGAATTGCCCCCTTGTTAGTGTCAAAAGCTTCCTAATTAGCTATTAGTTAATCAATAGCTTGAGTCCTGGATTAATTCATCTAGTTATAATCAAACAACCCTGAAGATCATCTAATCCTATCAAAGAAAGAAGGCAAAATTGTGCACTAAAACCTCAAATAACCAATATCAATCCCAAAGCTCACAATAAGAATGAGCATAACCAATTTCAAGCAACCTAAAAATACCAAATCGTAAGCCAAAAACCAAACCAGAAGAAACAGAATCCAAGAAATAAGATCACTCACATGCCAGTAATCATGATCAATGGTCAGCAACTTGGTGACTGCAACAGTACCAGCACCAAGAACAATTGTAGCATTAATTGCTCTACCAATCAACCTATCATTAGCATCAATTTCTTTTCCTTCATCTGAAGAAGAAACAGCCTCGAAATCTTCGGACCCATTAACTAATAAACTGTTTTTTTCGTCCTTTAATTGCTTACTCTTCACTGAGACCACTTCTTTGTCCTCAGTGACCGACCCAATGACCCAATTCCCCCTCTTTGTGGTTAAAAAGCTTGAATTCTTTGATGGGTTAAGTTGATGTGATCTAGTGATGGGTTTAATGGGGAAGATAACCGGATAGAAACTGAATTTTGGGGATTTTGAGATGGCTTTTGTGGTGAGTAGAGAGAGCTTACAGTTGGTTGTGGTGTTGAGAGCCGCCATGTAAGATTAGGGTTTTAGAAGAAGTATGTTTATGTAGCGTAAGATTGATTCTATGTAATTGCAATTGCAACCGATGGTGTTCGTTTTTAAGGTTTGGAACTGTTAGTTTGATCTTCTTATGAATATTTCAAGTCGGGGTTAGTTTGCCGCTGAAAATTGGCCACGTTAGTGCCTCGGCATCATAAGAAAATTCACCTGTTGTATTTTTTGAATAAAGGTGGATTCATTAAGAAGCAAAGAACTACAACAAAGATGAGACATCATCATGTGTCTCTTCTAATCAAACCCGCGGTTCTCTATAGTTCTGAGTCAATTTGGCCGGTTTGTGAGCAGCAACAATACAATTTTTTAGGAATAAACAAAATTCTACATTTTTAAGTTACAAGCCAAAGATGTTATCTTTAATATTAAGCACCCAACTTCTAATTAGAGAGATATTTTTTGCTTGATGTAATTGATGATGTTTAAACAATCCAATTCTAGTTAAATTGGGTCCAATCCTGTCTTTATAGCTAGTTTCATCCTCAACAACACAATTTGAGCTTCCATGTACTTAGTTTTAATGTTGAGTTGAAACTGTTGAAACTATAACATCTCCTAATTAATCTCTTATCATTATTCCCACCCCAACCTTACTTTTAACATTCGTCAAAGCTGTATCAACATTCAATTTAAAAACCATTAGGTTTAGGGGGTTGCCAAGTTGATTGGGTAGTAACTTATCTACAGCTACTTGAAGGCGTTTCTAAGTACTTTGTTGCTTGATAAGCCTCTAACATAGCTTCATCTTGAGCAACAATATGACTAGGGTCTTTAATCACTTTTTTTTTGCTTGGAATTTATTTATGGACCACCAAACTACCACATTTTTTGCCTGAAATTTATTTCTTGACCATCAAACTACCAATGAATCATTATCTTAACTCAATTTGGTCTTTTGGCAAGGCTTTTGAGCTTTCACTTAGCAGCCCATAGAGATGATTTAGGTGTCTATAGTGGCTTGGATAAATAGAGAGTGATTCCACACTCTTTTGGAGTGTTTATAGCTTAACAAAGCATGACATACATCCTCATACTGTCTCCTACACCTGCTACGTAAAGCATAATCAATAATTCTTCTTCTCATTAGGTTTAGTATAGTTGGAAGTTTGTTATACATGCCCTATAAATGAAGATTTTCGTTTTAGCTGATATGTTAAGATTCCATAAAAAGTTCCACAACGTTGACTGATTTCCAAATGATAAAGGTTGGTTTGGGTTCTTCAATTGCCAAGCAACCACTTTTCATTGTATAGAAGCCTTTCTTATTATAGTGTTAAAGAAGCTGATCTTGATCACCTCCATTTTGGAATAGAAATTCTTTGAATAATCTCCACATCTTATGCTTTAAAATGGTTAGTCAATATTAGTGTATCCTACTATCATTCCATTATAATAAGCTATGACACTTTTGTACAATCTGGCAAGGTTTAGGCAGATAATGGTTTGAAACTCTTTGGTCTAGGCAACGGATTATCCATATATATATATATATTATGACCTGATCTCATTTTCTAATTCTCTACCTTGTTCCTATTTTTAACACCTCTCAATCTTATAAAATGCTTTTCTAAGTGTACATGTTATCGACCTTACTATCCATAAATAAATTATGAGGGAAATATTTGTCTTTAAATACCTTAGCCATAAGAGAATTTGGAAACTGAATAATCCTCTATCTCTACTTTGTAAAAAGAGCTTGGTTGAAAGCTTGCATATTTTTAAAGCCAAAGCCACCCTCTTTTTTATAGTGCACTTAAAGTGTTCCAAGATACTTACTGGGTTGGTTTGCTCTTTCTTGCCTTACCAGAAAGCTCTAACTTGCTTTTGAATTCCCTTACATATAGATAATGGTAGCTTAAAAACTCTCATAACATAATTTGAAATTTTTTGGGCCATAACTTTGATTAGAATCCCCCCCCAAAAGAACCATTTTGTAATCCATTTACTTATTCTGTCATGTATCTTGAGCTTTATGCTTTTAATGGAGGCTTTTTTGTTTTTCCAATCATTGAAGGGAAAAAAAATAATTCTTATGAATAGATATAGCTCTTAACCTTAAGATGTTACAAATCTCTAACTTTCTTGCTTAGATCGTGTTTAGATTGAAGAACGTTGAGGATTTTTCCATATTAATTTGCTAACTTGAAGCCTTGGAGTAAATATCTAAAATAATTTTTAAATTTTACTCATCCGGAGAAAATAAGGTTGTTATCAGTAAATAGAAGATGAGTTAATATAGTTCTTTAAAGAACTTAATGCTATAAATGAGCTTCCTTTTCTTAACTTCCAAAATAAGGGAAAAAAGAGCCTCAACTCTTAAATTGAACAGATATTGGGATAAAGGGGCATCCATTCCTTAGTCCCTTTTGAGGATTGATAACATATTTTAGAGAACCATTTAATAATATTGATAGGTAAGAAAAGAGGTACATTTCATTATTAGACTAACCCATTTAGAGAAGAAACCCATTCAAAATATTCACTCTATCTTATCATAAGCCTTATTTATGTCAAGTTTTAAGGTTGCCTAATTTGTCACCCCTTTCCTAATGCTGCTATTTTTATCCATACATTCATACCCCACTAATATATTATCGAATATCAATTTATTGGGAATGAAGGCACTCTGAGGAAAATCAAGTCATCCAACATGTACTTCATCTTATTAGTAATGTCCTTAGCTATGATTTTGTAAATTACATTATAAAGGCTAATAGGTCTGTGTTCCCTCTATCTTTTTAGGATTCTTGCATTTAGGAATGAGGTCCATATAAGTGTGGTTTAATAGAGAGATATCACTTGATTCATTCAAAGAGTTGTTGTAAACACCTCAAACTAAATCCTAAACTGCATCCTAGAGTTTCTGATAAAAACTTGTAGGAAACCTATTAGGCCTTAGAGACTTCTATGGATGCATTTATGAAAGAGCATTGAAGATCTCATCCTTTGTGTAAGGCTTATCAAGCTGTTCATTCATCTCAGTGGTGATAATAGTATTGGGAGTTGATTATTCAAGGGTGTTTGCATGTGAGTTTTGTGTTTAACAACAATATATACACATCTTATACATATAATCAGGCAGCGGAAGCTTAAAACATTACAGTAAACATAATCAATACATATTAAAGGAATTAACAAAAACGAAATTGAGAAATAATCGTTGAAGCCTTTAGATGGAAATTGTTGAAGTCCACCGAAATTTAATCTTTGATCAATTCTAGTAATCAATAATGGTGGGTTTGATTATCTAGAATGACAGCCTTTGATCCAGCAGAAGTTTAACAACTTAAACTTATGTTCTTGATTTTTTCTTTTGATTAACACTTAATTAATTAATCAAAACCTATTTTGCTAAATTAGTTTTATGCCTTATAAAAGAAAATTATGAATTCAACTCTTGAATCCAATAATTAGAAAATAATTTCTCTTTTCTCTCTTTGTAATAGCTGGCCAATTTTTAGCAAAAAGAAAAATTAACAAACTTAATGAATTTAATTACATTTGTCTAATTTATACAAATGAATTTAATTTCATTTTATTACACTTAATTTCACTTAATTTCAATTTGCATTTAACCTAACATAATTATAGTTAACTCTTAACTCTAGTTAGGTTAAATGAACATTTAAATATACTAACTATAGTTAACACTTAACTCTAGTTAGGTAAAAGAATATTTAAATATTTTAACCATAGTTAACTAATTTAACCATAGTTAGGTTAACTTTTACTTAACCATTAAGTAAGGTTAACCTAACTTAACCAAATGGTTAACTCTTAACCTTAGTTAAACTAAATTATTTATTTAACAATGAAATGAATAAATATTTATTTGAATTATTTAACGATTAAATAATCATTAAGTGAAATTACATTTATGTCATTACTAGGTTACCAAGTTAATCTAAAGTGGGTCTCACAATTTAACCATATACTTTAGTTAACTTAACCTTAGTAAATTGCTGAATTTTACTGTATTGAACTATTCAATACGGTACGCTGCTCAAGTGCTCAAAGAGTACATTTCATATTAGGACTTCTTAGGTCCATGTCTGATTCATCAAATAGAACTATTCCATAAGTCCGTGATCGATGCCCCACGCACACGTTACAGATATTATAAATTAGCGCCTTAGACCATACATATTGAGGTTACTACATATTTGTATAATCCTTCCGTCATTATATCCTGGATGAGTGAGATATAGATCATTACCGTCAAATCCCGATAATTTCATCCATTACTCTATCTCAAGATTCGTATCTTAATGAACAATATATGCAAATACTTTTGCTATAATGTTCAAACCTATAGGAAACTCTTTTCCTAGGTTGATTGTTTACAGCCATAAGACTTTACAAGATATAATCTCAAAGTTTCGGATATATAACCCATCTATGTGAGCTGACGGATTCCATATCTACGCATATCAAACTCTATGAGCATTGGACCATAACCAGCGACATGTAGCAGTCAGACTATGAAAAGTCTCTGACATACATGGAACCAAAGTATGGTGGATCTCCCACAAGCCCACGGTGGCGCTCAGGTCGAAGGACCACAAATACTACTAAACTCGAGAGGACCTTCCTTTAACGGTTTCATAGGATATCTATTGGGGTCCTCGTGAGTCTGTTCAGTATCCAGTCCTAACTGAATATCTGTATGTCTATATGAGCTTCTACCAAGCTCATGGTTAACTAAGAATAATCATCTGTACAATACAGATATAGACATACACTAATCTATATTATAGTGTTTCATCGATAGACCATTATTGGTGAACATAGATCAAGAATTCTTTATTTGAGAAGATACTTAAATAATGACATTTCTTAGTGTCTATTGCAACTATGTCATTACTAGTAAATTCTCAGGTCTTTGTCACATTATAGATTAGGTTCTAACTATTTAGATCTCGCTGGCTATTATAACCTACTAACTCTTAACATTTATAACTATCAGCTTTGCTAACTCTTAACTTTGGTCTAAACTTTTTTAAACTAGATATGAACTTATTCAGATCATATAATGTCTATAATGTTACAAGCTTAATCACCATTTAATAAAGGTTATTAGTAATTTAATAAAATATTCATTGTATAAATATTACAAAATAAATATTCATACAAACAGGGATGGCATGTAAGCACAAACCCTAACAAATAAGCCTTAAGCCAATCATAGATTCTTTCATGCATTATAAGTTGGGGCTTGAAAATGCAAATTTTTTTTTTAAATCAGCACAAATGATGTTCTCCAAGTCCTCTTGCTTTCCTGTATAGTGGTTATTGCCATCTATAAGGCATTGAATAAGATTTCTTCTTCTTTTTTCATTAGCTCTAGCATGAAAGAAACAAGTATTCTTGTCCCTCTCACTCAGCCAGTTTGTTTTGGCCCTATATTTCCAATTAACCTCTTCCTCATGCAACAGAGATTTAAAGTACTTTGGCTGCTGTTCTACCTTTGCAACGGCTTCTTCATCCTTATTTATTATCTTTTCTGTCACTTCTTTTTTTGCCATACCTTGTTTTCCACACTAGTTTTCCATCTTCTTCCTTACCTTTTCTTTTTATCTTGTCCTTCCACATTTTTATTTATCATTAGGTATTATAGCTCTCATCCAAGCTCTAAACTTAAAACTTTTCCTTTGCAAAGCTTGGTCATCGACTGGATAAAGAGAGCACTCCATGTATGTGTGTTTAATACGCCCACATTAAAAGCAAAATTCAAACAAATGCTTATACTTCACAATTAAATCCGTGTACTCTTCTCCTACCTACAACTTCACTCTAATGCCTCTTATAAGGGGTTTTGTTATATCTAAGTTGTCTCTTATTCTAACATATTTGCCTATCTATTAACTATTGAAGGGAACCACATTTCTTTTATGGTATTATATTAAGTGAAGAACCCTAGAATGAGTTCAACTTTAACCCTAATACCTTTGCGCAGCTAAATAATCAAATGTCAGGCAAATAAACAACATAATTAAAAGCAGATTAAAGAGCGCAACAGAAACTAATTTACATGGTTCGACCAATTATCTACGTTCACGGTAGATCAAAGGATCCTAACATCTCTTATTAACTCTCAAGAAAACTTACAAAGAAAATAATAGTAAAGAACTCTCGAAGGATCTACAATTTGGTATCTCTTTGTTCACACAAGAATAATTTTCGCCCAAACAAGAGGTTCTACCCTAGCACACACAACATTTAGTGTCTACTTAGTTCTTTCTCTCTCTGGAGTCTTTCTTGTGATACTTAATTCTCAATATACAAAGGTTTATATATTAGTTAAAATGTCCTTACAAACTCTAATCCTAGTTGGAATAAGAGTACATGTGTTTTAGGGTCTAAAACCACCTCAAAAAAGTCAAGACGAATCCAAAACGAACTTCCCCATGTCTGGCGCTAAGACGAACCTGATCTAGTGCTGTAGTTTTTGTTTCCTAGTACCGCGGTGTTGCGGCCTGGGCAAATAGTCTTCTTTTTCTTTGCCATTTTACGCCTTCCAAGTCCTATTTTGCCTCTCCCTCGTGTGTCACATGCATCATTGACTTCAATGTAACTCTCTTCTCGGCATTCTTTACAATTTCTGCCTACACAAAATTGTTGAATCACCAATTCCAACATAAACCCTTTCTATCAATTTCTACCTCTTTCACTTTTCCTTTGTGCTGCCCAATTCGCCTTGCTACCATTTCATTCATACAGAGGATAGGAATGTTATGGACCTGGATCTAGAATGATGCTCTCATGAACTTTATCTTAGTTATATTCCTTATGTCCTCTCCAATTCAACTAAGACCACCAAAGCATTGTCAAATTTTCAAGGACCATTTATCATAATTCTTCTTCTATCAAGCTCTAAAGAGAAGTAAAATATAAACTTATTCCCGTCAAGACTCTTTGAACACCTTGTATTGTTCTCTATATTGCATGATTCATTTAAATGCTTTCCTCTAACTTGTTTTGAAGAAAGTACTTTTCCACCAAACTATTTGTTGTTAACTTTCTTTCTTTAACTCCCACGAGATCTTGCAAAAAGAGTATTTTTCCATCTTTTTTCGAGAGCACTAGTTATTGACATAATGACACAATTTCTTCCGTACTCATAACTATCTTCCCAAGTGGTTGTTATAAATACCAAGTTATGTGGTTTAGAGTTGGGTTTTGGATTGTGGAAGTAAGTTTAGTGAGCGTAGAGATTTAGGGATGTTATATGGTTTGAAAATAGGTTTGAGTAAATTATGTATGACTTTGGTCTATGAAGTATCTAAATGGTATAAAGAGGGTTATGCGGTTTTAGTTGGATTTATGATGTTTGTGTATGAGTTTGGTTTATGAGTAACTCTGGAATAAGGTTTGTGGTTTAGAGAAGAATTTAAGAATTTGAATATGAGTTTGGTCTATGAAACAAATTTGGGTTGTGAAAGAAAGATTTTATATGGAACTACACCCTAAAAATAGAGTGGAGATTTCAACAAGAGAATCTTGTTGACGCTAATTTCACCAAGAAAGAGTAAGAAAATCTGTTACTTAGTTATTAATTATTACATTCTCCACATAACCTAATTTAATTTAAAGTAAGACAAAATTTTTTCATGATTATCGAATAGATTCTTGTATTTCAACCGCAACTCAAATCATGTGTACCTTCCATTCCTTAACAACTTAAATGGCAAGGTTGACATCACTTGATTAAACAAATTTTGCTTCGTCATTTTTTCATTTTAACTTTTCGTATCTTCAAGTACCCAAAAACCTAGAAATTTGCTTACACTCAAATGTAATTTGTTATAGTTCCAAAAAATTGTACTTTATTTTATGAATAAGCGGGAAAACAATATATTTATATAAATTCTTAGAGATGATTAAAATTATATTAAAACTTTCACCCAAAAAGGTCCCACCGAGATTTGAACTCGGGTTACTGGATTCAGAGTCCAATGTCCTGACCACTAGACCATGGGACCATCTTATAAGCTGCTCAAACAAAATAATTTATCATTTCTAAGGCAAGCTTAAAACAAAACTATTTTCCGGTTCTTGAGCTTACATTGATACTCAGAAACTCCAAAAACCCTGATGAGAAGAACCTTACGAGTACCATTCTTTTCAACTAGTCTTCAATCTCCACGGAAGTTACCACCTTACAATCAACACAACAATGTTTTTTCACATCCAGAACATCCGGAAATGGGTCCTACGCCAAGTTTCACGTCAAGTCCCAGGTGGGTCTTCACTAACTCACTTCCTCCTCCGGAATGGATTGAGCCCTTTAATGATGTATCTGACTTGGTCTCAGCTCCTCAAAACTTGAACCCATCTCCATGGGTAAGTCAAATTCTCAATCTTTTAGATGGGTCTTCAGATATGGAAGTAAACTTAGATTCTTTTTGTCACAAGTTTTTGATTAAGTTGTCACCAAATTTTGTTTCATTTGTTCTGAGAACTGATGATGTTAGTAAAAGACCCGATGTTGCGTTGAGGCTCTTTACTTGGGCTGGAAAGCAAAAGAGGTACTCTCATATGCTTGAATGTTATGTTTCTTTGATTGATTGCTTAGCTTTATCTGGTGATTTGGATAGAGTGAGATTAATGTTTAGTGAATTTAAGGAAAAAGGGTTTTTGATGACGGTTTCGGGTGCAAATTCTTTGATTAAGAGCTTTGGGGAGCTTGGGATGGTTGAGGAATTGTTGTGGGTGTGGAGAAGAATGAAGGAGAATGAGATTGAGCCAAGTTTGTATACATATAATTTTTTGGTGAATGGTCTGGTCAATTCAATGTTCATTGAATCTGCTGAGCGGGTTTTTGAGGTTATGGAGAATGGGCAAGTTGGTCCTGATATTGTGACTTACAATACAATGATTAAAGGGTATTGTAAGGTGGGAAAAACCCAGAAAGCGATGGAAAAGTTTAGTGCAATGGAGGCTAGAAATGTGGAGCCAGATAAGATTACTTATATGACTTTGATACAATCTTGTTATATGGAAGGTGATTTTAATTCTTGTTTGGGTTTATATCATGAAATGGAAGAAAACGAGATTGAAATTCCACCTCATGCATATAGTTTAGTGATAGGAGGGCTTTGTAAGGAAGGTAAATGTATGGAAGGATATGCTGTTTTAGAAAGTATGATTAGAAGGTAAATTTATACAGCTTTGATGGATTCCTATGCAAAACGTGGTAGCATGAATGAGGCAATAAATATATTTGACAGGATGAAAAGCAATGGGCTTGAACCAGATGAGGTTACTTATGGGGTTCTTGTTAGTGGTTTGTGTAGAAGTGGGAGAATAGAGGAGGCCATGGAGTATTTTGAGTTCTGTAGAGGTAACGGGGTGGCAGTTAATGCCATGCTTTATTCTAGTCTCATTGATGGCCTAGGTAAGGTTGGAAGAGTGGATGAAGCTGAGAAACTTTTTGAAGAGATGGTTGAGAAGGGATGCCCACGGGACTCATATTGCTATAATGCTCTTATTGATGCCCTTGCTAAGTGTGGAAAGATTGATGAGGCTTTAGCACATTTTAAGAGAATGGAAGATGAAGGATGTAATCAAACGGTTTACACATACACAATACTGATCAGTGGAATGTTCAGGGAACATAGAAATGAGGAGGCACTGAAGTTCTGGGACATGATGATCGACAAGGGTATCGCACCAACTGCAGCTTCTTTTAGGGCTCTATCCATTGGGCTTTGTCTGTCAGGCAAGGTAGCCAGGGCTTGTAAGATTTTGGATGAGTTGGCACCAATGGGCATCATTCCTGAGACAGCATTTGAAGATATGATCAATGCCTTGTGCAAAGCAGGTCGCATCAAAGAGGCTTGTAAGTTGGCAGATGGGATTGTTGATAGGGGGAGAGAAATACCAGGGAAAATCCGTACAGTTCTAATAAATGCTTTAAGGAAAGCAGGCAATGCAAATTTGGCTATAAAATTGATGCACAGTAAGATTGGCATTGGATATGATAGGATGGGTAGTATTAAAAGACGAGTGAAATTTCGAAATCTTGTTGAAAATTGATGTAATTTTGAATTATGAAGGAAGTTTTGATACGATTGGCCTGATACAAAGATCTATGAATTGTCAATTGGCTTTATTAAGCTGCAGGAAGCCTTATCAATTGGCTTAAGTTGATTTAAATTTTCTAAGTTATCATGTTGTACAAAAGCATGATCTCTGCATCAGCAAACTTGGTATGGTTTTATATGGCATACCTGCTCTGCAACTGCAAGCCCTGATATGTTGTAAATAAACAAATCAATTCCCTGAATTTGCTTCCTGCTCAGCATATGACCTAAATTCCTATAAATTCTTATTCCCCAGCTTCACATAGTGCAGGTGTGAATAGTTTTATTCATTTTAATAAAATTTTCTGATTCACATTTTAGGTTGAGTTTAGAGAGATGCAAAACAATGAAATGTAAAATTATCTTACTAGATTGAAGCATATCTTTGTGAAAATAAAAGATGGTTTGCCAAAAGTATTAGGTGAATTTTCAATCTTCTTCACCTGATCTAAACAACGCATAGAGTGATATTCGAAGTTACCTAACATGTATTATTTATGCAGAGTAGCAAGAAGCCAACTTCATTGTCAATTTATACTGCTTCAACCCTATTGGTGAATTCTTGCTGCATTCATGATCTGTTGAGTGTTGTGAACTGTGATTGAGTTGTGATTCAATACATTGTCATTTGCAGTTCTGTTTGCTCGACTTTGTGCTTGCTAGATTTAAGTATAAGAACTCAAAAATATTAGAGCCAATCTTCAATTGGATAATTAATTTTTTTTTCAGGTGTTTTATGTGGACTGATTGAAATGTTCTTAAGTGTCTTTCCTGGTACATCATTCTTTCAAAGCAATCCTTTGCAATCTTTATACAGTGCTGAATAATTTTAGGCAAATAAATTATATTAATTTTTCTGAAATTATGTTGTCATTTATGTCCTGTGAATAAACAGTAAGTAGTAGCACAGACTGATATGTAGTAGTTGCCCCGGCTTAAGTGCAAATTGCAGAGATTATTTTGCCGGAAGAAATGGAAGTATTATCTGGGGTTTTTACTTTTTCTTGTTCCTTTGAGACTGGAAATTATGAGTCTCTTTTAACAAGCCATCTTCAACCATTGATGTTATCATTATCGCGACAAAATACATAACTCTCTACTTATCCTGCATTTTTTGTCGGTATCAAATATTTCATTTTCATGCAGCACGTCTACTTTCTTGGAAGCAAGGAACCTGCAAAACCATACCTCACCGTAGCATCAGATGCAATAGATTGAAATGTCATTTTAAACAAACCCCAAGTCAGCTGCAATGTTTGAAATGGTCCCCTGCAATAAATTAGCTATCCATCTGAGGTGCCTGCTTTTTTCTAGCCTTTTCAAGATATGTTGGCCAATTCAACTGGTTTTTTCTCTTTCAATGGTTCATTATTGGGTCCAGATTAAGATGTGGGATTAAAAAAAAATATTATTACCCATTTGTCAAACTCACCTAAATATTTAATTCACCCAAGCCTAAAATAAATAGTTCAAACTAAATTTATTAGTGAAAATTAAACTAAACCTAATCGAATCTAGTCTAAATATTTAACTCACCCAATTTTTTTTAAAAAAAACCGAACTCTTTAACTGAAGCCAAACCAAACTATTTCAGTTTGATTTGATTATTACCTACTGAATCGATCAGTTAGATTTTAAGCTAATTCCGAACTGATCCGACCCGAACTCATAAATATTCACTCCTAGGCTAATGCCTTTTTTCTACTCTCATTTTCAGTCGATGGTTAGCAATGTGGCAGCATCTTCAAAGTCAAATGACACCCCTCTATCAAATCTAGATCTATGGGTCTTTAAAAGATAAGCTAGTTGGGGAAAAATTTCATTGCCTGCTAACAACAGTCAAAGTTACTATTCTTGTTTCTAAAAGAAGAGATGATTTGAGAAATAGCATCATAAAAAGAGAAACAATCACTGGGATAAATTCGTCCGTTCAATAGAATTCTACTACATATGTATATATCTTAAAATTATTCAATCATAACACATGTGAAACCCTACTAATAAAACTATCCCATTTAAGTTTTTCTCTTGTTTAGATGTTTAAAAGTAATGCTATAATACACCAATTGATAGTTTAGTACTTCTATAAACCACTGAATTTTTTTCGTAGTCTAGTTTCCAAATTTTTTGTGTTTGTAGTTTTCAAGTTTCAAACTGCACCTTCAAGTTTTCGTAAAAAATATAACAAATAAACTGTGACATGTAATGATAAGCCTAGTGCGATTGTATAATTACAGTCACTATAATGAATTTACTGGATTTCACTTCACTAAAAACAATTGTATTTTTCTACAAGAAAATAAATATAAGTATTTTGTTGTATCCTAAGTCACTGTAAGTCAGAAAAATCAACCATCAGAAACTGCGTCTGAAAATCTTTCAACTTTATATATGAATTAAACCCAATATAACTCTCCACTCCAGACAAATTTAATTGTGTTTTAATCTAAAATAGCTATAAAGGAAGAGCTTTAATTATTTTAGCCAAATTTCTTTTTTTTTTTTTCATTATTTTAGCCAAAAATAAAAAAAGGGGATTGTGAGGACAAAAATGGTCCCACAACCCCCAATAAATTCATTAATCTATTATCAACTCTCTCTCCTTTCTCTCTAACAACCCTCTCTAAACAAACCCAAAAGTCAAATTACAAATTGAAAATTTATTAAATTCAAACCATAGAATACAATACAATCTTACATTTAGAAGTCAGTTGATTTAGGAACATAATTTGATTTTGGCGAAATACAATTTGAGGTTACGCCAAAATTTTTGAAATTCGAAAGTTTTCATAATACACGATTTTGCATTCTTTTGACTTAGCGAAGTATTATAATATACGATTTTTTTTTTTTGTTATTGAAATGATTTATTATATATTTAAGAAGCCTAAAATATGGGGAAGTGTTTAAAGAAATTGGGAAGAGACAGTTAGAGACTATCGAGCTCACCAAATGCTTGATTAAATATCGAGCTGAAGGCACTCAACAAATTTGTTGAACACCTGCAAGCACCCATTAGACAACCCACGCTAGGCTTTGTCAAACGCCCATTATTAGGCGTGAAAGTGCTCAACAAAATTGTCGAGCGCGTTGAGCGCATACTTGGGTGCTCGACAATTCCTTGCGTACTCATGTGTTGCTATCGTGATCTCAATTATGTGCGAATTAAAGGCTCTCAACATCAAGCTCAGCACTCTAATTTTTATTTTATTTTTTTAAAAAAATTTATTAGCCTTTTTTTTATTATGTATTTTTTGTTTATTCCATTTTCATTTACTTATTGAATTTTATTTTTAAAAAAATGTGAGTATTAATTTAACGAAATTTCTTTTATAGGTGCACATATTTGATACACATTAATTTTTACATGTGCCATGGTACAAATATTTTCATTTTCATAGTATAGTCAGACAAACCCTAAGAACATTGCGATTTGCACATAGCATCACAAAGTTGTTTGTAATATCTTATTGAACCATAATACTTAGCTCTTTGTAGTCCTCAATGTCTTCAAATGGACTCTCCCATTTTTCGCCAAATAAAGCATAAGCGACACTTATTTTATTTTACCTAAAATGAAATAAATCTTTTTAGGTGTATACATTTTATGCCCATTTGTTTTACTCGTATAATTTTTTATAGTAAAGAAAAAAAAAAGACATTTGGATCCTAAAGGTTTCAGGAAAGGGATATACAAATTTTAATAATTTCAAAAATTCTATTTACACCCTAGCAAATTATGTTAACTTTAATAGTAGAAATTAGTAAAAATAGAAATTCATCTCATTTTATCTTTTAAATAAGTCAAAATTCAATTAAATGTTATAAAGAAGGCTTGAACCTTTGGCCTTGTAGTTAAAGACCACACACTTTAACCAACTAATAAGGTATTTTAACTTTATGTTATGTATATATGGATCTACAAATTTTATCAACATATTAACCTCAAAACTACATGTTAATGATTTTTAAAAATGCAATAGATAGGATTTGAACCCTGGTCACCCATATGATAAATAAAAGTAACTATTGAGTTACAATAAATTTTGTAACTTAACGTCAAAATAGAATATACAAACTTTGTTGTAGCTCAGTGGTGACTAGACTACTCTCACTTATCATATAGGTGATTAGGATTCAAAATCTGTCAATGACATTTTTAAAATCATTAACATATGCTCTTGAGGATAATATATTAATAAAATTTGAAAATCCACACATAAATATAAAATAAAAATAACTTACTTAGTTAAATGTGTGGTCTTTAACCATGATGTCAAAGGTTCAAGTCCTCTTTCTAGTATTTAATTAAATTTTTACTTTTTTTTCCCAGTCAAAAGCAAAGACATTCTTTTACCCTTTTACTACTTTCTTTTGTTGTTAAAGTTAATAAAATTTGTTACCCGATAGAGTGTAAATAGAAATTTTAAAATTATTAGCGTTTGCATGACCCTTTCTTAAAACTTTAAAGTCCAGATATCTTTTTTTCTAAAGATATTTTCATCTTTATAGTAGACTCAATTGAACTAACCCCAAGAACATTGAGTATTACATTACAAAGTAAGTCATAAGTAATATTTGATTGAGCAATAATATGCAAACTCTCATCCTTTTGTAATCCTTGCTGCCTTCAGAAAAAAATTCTCCTATTTCCCACTAAAACAAACATAAGTTGCATTTGTTTCATTTATATAATTGAAATAAATATATGTTAGTTGCATAATTATAAGAAATTAAATTTATTTCATGATGTTTGAACTTTTAGAATGATGAAAAAATTATCATTTTTGTCTGTGTAAGTTGTGCTTAAAAAAATGTTTCGAGTGCCATCGAGCACATGAAAATGGCTTTGCTCGATGGTGTTTGACAAAAGACAAAGCTTAACGCCTGCGCTTGCACGAAAATAATATCTTTCATCTAGTTTAATTACAAAACTCTTAAAATTGAAACTCAATAAAATCTCATAGACTATTTATACATAAATGATATTTTGCATCTATATATCAGTCAAATAAACATTAGAAAATGACTTATGAGCAAATAATAAGTTATAAACTTTAAAGTGAAATAAATAAATCATGAGAAACTTATATCATTTTAGCTCGAATTTTAGGTTATAAATTTCTTTGTAGGTAACTAATTTTTTTTAGTGTTTGCTTTATTTTTGATATAAAAAAATTCATACATTTTGTTTGCTTTGTTTTAGAGTTAGTTTGTTGCATACTGCAATGAATTTTTTTAAAGATATTCAAACTTTCAAACTCATTTTAATATTACAGTACACTAACTCAAACTAACCTCTAATGCATGGACTCTTCTACCTTCCAAAATGGTAGAGGGATTCAGCCCGACTCAAGTTCAACACCTAAATCTTGAAAGTGTTAGCTCCAACCCCTGAGTCAATGAGGTAGTTGGCGTAATGAAGTTTGTTTGTTATTAATGAAGTTTTTAAGAGCTATGAAAGCTTTTTTTTATCCTCATAACCCTATTTTTGTTAGATATTTTATAAATAATCATGAGCCATATGTTAGTATTAGATATTTTCTTTTAAATTACTTTAAATAATAATAGTAGTTTAATAATTAATGATTGTTAAATCCAAAAGGCCATTGCTAAATCCTAAAAGTTTTTTGCTAAACCTTAAAGGCAATTACTAAACATAATGATCAATTAGATAAGAAAATAGTTTTTAAAAATTGTAGATTTTATATGTTGGCGGCAGATCTAAGACATATTGGTGTATGTATGTGTAAGTATGTCTATTGCCTAAACACATTTCATATACGAATTTTAACGCGGCGGAAACGTAAAGCATACAATAAAAAAAAATATATTAATCACATTAATATATAAATAGGGTAGAGAACTCACCTCAACGTGTAACGTTATACATGTATTTTTTTTGGAGTCCGCATAGAGACCAACTCGTGGGCAGTTCTAGTCACCAATACGGTGGGCTTGGTGAGTTAGAACAGCAGCCCTATACGCAGCACTAGATTTAACTCTTAAACTCCAAAATGACCGGTGTGTATTTATATCATTTTCTCCACAAGGATAAGAAATGAAAACATAAAAAAAATAAAACAATTTCATTTTTTTCATTTTTTTTTCTTTTCTTTCTTCTTCTTCTTTCTCGGCCATAATGGCCGAGATACACCAAAATCTTCATTTCTTTTCTTTCTCTCTTTCTTTCTTTATATATATATATATAATATAATATTAATATAATATATTATATAATATAATATTAATAAAATATAAATAATGGGTGCCAAAATATAATATTATTATATATAAAAAATCATATAATAAAATATTATATAATAATATAATATAAAAATATAATATAATAAAATAACATAATATAAAAATATATTATATAATAAAAATAAGAGAAATATTTTGATTATTTAACTATTAAATAATTATAGTTGAAAATGACCATTTTACCCCTCATAAATAGTTACAAAGTTTACCCTTAGTGGGTCTCACCAAATCCCACATTTGGGTAAACTCAACTGAGGGTCCACAATACGTCACGTGTCATAATACAATTAGTAAATAACAATTATTAACTAATTGTTATATTTAACACTTAAATACAAACACGCATGTATTTGTGTGGTAGTGCTGAATATTGCTGAATTAAACAATTTAATCCGGCACGTTGCCCCAGTGTACAACGAGTACACTCCATATCGCGGGACTCCATAGGTTCTATGCCCGATTCATCAAATGAAACTATTTCATAAGTCCATGAGTAATGCCCCACGCACACGTCACTGATATACAAATCAGCATGTTGAACCATGCAAGTTGAGGTTACCACGCATACGTATAGTCCTTCCGTCATGATATCCTGGATGTGTGAGGATATAGATTATCATTGTCAAATCCCCTTTTGCTCATCCATATCTTATCTCTAGACTTATGTCTCACTGAACAATATGCGCAAACTCTTTTGCCATATTGTTCTACCCTGGAAGAACTATTTTCCGGGATTGATACTTGTGGCCACAAGATTTTTTGAGATACAGTCTCGAAGCATCTGGATATCGAACTCCTTATACGAGCTGACGGATCCCATCTCTGTACACACCGCACTCCATAAGCATCAGACCATACTTAGCGACACCCAGCGGTCACATCATGAAAGGTCTGTGACATGCGTGGAACCAAAGTATGGTGGATCACTTATAAGCCCACCGTGGCACTCAAGTCAAATGACCACGTATACTACTCAACTCGAGAGGACCCTCCATTGACGGCTTATATAGGATGTCTATCAGAGGCCCTCGTGAGTCTGTCCTATATCCAGTCTTAACTGGATACCCATATGTCAGTACGAGCTCCAAGCTCACGGTCGGCTAGGAACGACCATCTATACCCTATAGGTACGACAAATGCTGATCTATATATATAAAGGTATCCACCGACAGATCTGCATTAGCAGAAATAGATCATGGACAATTATTCGAGATCATACTTGCGCAACTGGCATTTTCTGGCCACCCAATTGTAACTCTTGTAACTATGCAGTTACTAGTATATTCTTAGGTCTATGCCCCATTACAGACAAGGCTCTAACTCTTAGATCTACTGAGTATTATAACCAGCTAACACTCAGCCGTGCTAACATTTAGCATTTATATCTATCAGTGTGGTTAACTATGAGCCCTTATTAAAACTCTTTTAGATTTGATCTGAAGTCTTTCAGATCTACAACGTCTGTAACATTACATTGCATAGTACCATATAAATTGGTATTAGCGATTTCATAGAAATATATACTTGTATAAATACACAAGTATATGTACATTCAGGGATGGCACATAAGTACCGTCTCTAACAATCTCCTACTTGCTCTAGTGCCATTCCTGATGGTATCTCATACACATCAACTCTCCGTGCTTTATAAACACTTTTAAAGTCATGGCATTAGAATGTGGGTCCGTTAAATAATCACATCTTATTTAGCCGAGATCTCTCTAGTCATGTGAGACTTCTTTCAACATAATTAGAGTACCAGTGTCCTTTTGGCACTTCGGCTTGTACTATGGCTTTATTTTATTGTAAAATTATGGGATAGGATCCATCTATCTTGGAACTCTTCCAAGGCCAGCGATAAACCTACGAATCCTCACTGTTACTTCCAGTGCGCCAATATAAATTAGCAGTGAATCCCAATTTGGTGCAATTCCAACTCACTTAATACTAATGAGAATGAGCACATTCTCAGATGTAGACGTTCTATCATCTGGGTTAAACTAAAAGTCTGACTCCGTGCATCTTCTCATTTGTAAGTTACTTTCTCCATATTTGAGAAACTTATCCTTTGTACCTCTAGCTATCTCAAGATATATTTGACTACCATCAAATAGAAGTCACTTGAGTCAGACTGAAACCCGCTCGTAACCCTTATAGCCAAACTGATTTCAGGTTTCAACACATCACAGCATACATCAAGCTCTAAAGAGATGATGTATCTGATGCGTCAGACACTCTAACTTTCTCATCTTTCATCTGAAGAGACACTCTCCTCGAAAGATGAACACCAGGTCCAAAAGATATGTTAACTATCTCATAGTTAACAAACCATACCCTTTTAGACATTATTGATGTGAAATGATTTAGGAGAGTCCTATCAACTTCCTAACTTTATCTCTATAAAGATTTATACCTAATATAAATGAAGCATCTCCTAAATCCTTTATAGAGAAATTCTTAGAAGTTACTTATGACCAATCATAACATACTGACATCATTCCCAATGACCAGCATGTTATCAACAAAGAGCATTAAGAGGACTAACATGCTCCTACTGACCTTCCATGTATACTAGACTAGAAGTCTGGCTAGACGTAAAATCTTCAGGCTATTCCATGAATATCTCTTACTTGAGATCTCCATTTCAGAATGCCGTACTTATATCCATCTGCCAAACTCCAAAGTCATAATATGCTGCAAGAGCCAATAACATTCTAATCGACTTTTGGCATCAATATTGGTCCAAAGGTTTCATTTTATTTGATCTCAAATAATTAAGGATTACCTTCTATGACCAATATAGAGCCTAAAAGGTGTCTACTTTCAATCTGGCTCCCACTACCCTTTTGTAAACCTTTTACAACCAATGAGAACAATTTTCACGGGTAGCTTTACCAAGTCCCAGATTTGATTCCGATGCATAAAGTCAATTGTTGTTTTCATGGCTTCTTGTTACTTCACGATTCGATGTCTAACATTGTCTCCCTATAAGTCAAAGGATTATTTTTCTTTTATCAAGAAAACTCAAAGTTCACTTTTAGGCATTAAACATACTTAATAGGTGAGCTGAACATCCTTTCCGACCCATTGGGAAAGGTGTGCTAAAAGGTCACTGCTTAATTAAGCCTTAGTTTTCATCATTGGTTCATTAGTTTTTTAGATTAACTTCACTAAGTTCAATCTTTCTATGATTCCTACAATCCAAGAGAAACTCTTTTTCTAGAATAGTGGTATACCAAGAAATAAACATACTTTGTTTCTTTTAATCATAGAACTAGTATCATATTGTATTTATAGGATACACAATGAACCTATACTTATACCTCTTGCGTGTTGTTTATCCTATTGAGTAACTCTTACAAAATAAGATACCCTGCTGCATAACTCTTACATAAGCAGGACAACCTCAAGTTTTAACATACTTAAGATACGGCTTCCTTCCTTTATGTATCTTATACAGAATGGAAGGAACAACTTCTGATAGAAATCTACTTAATAAGCAGATGTCTTTGAAGTAGATTCTCACAAATATAGATTAGTAACACTCATTATCAATCAGACCATATCTAATAAAGTCCGATTCCTCATTACCAAAACGTCATTATGTTATGGAGTACCCGGAGGACTATAATGAGTAAGAATCTCATTCTTCCTTAAACAAACAAAAATTTGCTATTAATGTACTCACTACCTCGATCTAATCGAAGGGATGTGGTGTACATTCTGGCATGTTTAGTCATTTTCGTGAATACGTTATTCATAAACTAGTTAAGTCTTTATGGTCAGATAAGAAATCCAACCATCCTTAACCAGATGGATAAGCGTCTCACGCCTATATGACCTAACTTACATCCCACAGCTCTGTATCATTTAAGGATTCTGATTTACAGACATTTCTAATTGTATATAATGTCCATTTATTAACTGACATTCAGCTAATAAAATATTATACTAATTATGTAATACAACTATTGTATTGTATATAAGAAGTAAGTCAAGTTGCCCAACAATTTGGACCTGTAAGAAATCACCATTTTTTACTCTCAACTTTACTTCTACAAGCTGTTTCATTCTAGTTTCTCTCAATCCCTGCAATATATTGCATATATGAGAGGGACATGGGTATTTCATACCCAGCTTGAACTGGTATCACATGCCCTAAAAATGTCTGTGTTTATCAAACACAATCCTGTGGGAGTCTTTATAACAATAATAAGGTTTCTAGGATAGAGGGATTTTCAATACCCAACCTTACTATATTGGAAACACTTTTCACCTACACGCCCTCTTGTTGATCTTTGGATAAATATTGTCTCTGAGGATTGATACTGGATATCTGCCTCATCTTCTTCTCCTCACACATCTAGTCTCACCAGATATACTTAGAATAAAAGGTGAAGCACCTTTTACAAAGAGGGTCATACCATCTGTTCAATCATCTAGAGAGGTGTTATTAGAATTACCTTACGGTAAACTTTGATCAACAATAAATTCAAATTTTTTGAATTCAGAACACTTCTGAGATTCATCCACTGGTCAGAGTAATTCTTAGTACCCTAGAGTTAGACTGCATCAACTATGCATACCAACTGGTTTGTAGTGACGATTATTCTTGACAGGTCTAAATTAATGGGAGATGTAAGCGGAATGGTTATTAAATCGTTAATGGAACGTTTTAAATCATGGATATACTAATTATATATTTTCAAATTAAAATGCCCTCATATTGCTTTACATAATCCTGGTAATCTCTTGAAGGGGAAGACAATAGTTTAAACTCCTTTAAACTATACAATGGGAAGTAGATCCCATTGAAATTTACTCGGGCCTCACGTTGTAGCAATATTGGCCTTTGTAAACCCAATAGGTAGACAACACTTGTCAATTGCATCTCATGCAACTCTTACACCTTGATCCTGAATACACCTTATCCTTACGCTAAAGTAATATTGGATAAGTGTATTCCAGATTAACTTGTCAATAATTAAATATATGCTATCGATACTACATTTACGCTGTAGTAATATTGGGCAATACTTTCGCATATATTTGCCTCATCTCATGTTTAATCGGCATAGTCCAAGTCTAATCGACCAAGTCCCTCACGCTGTAGCAATATTGGGAAAAGGCTGACGTGACTCGTCTAATACCGTATTGACAAGACGGATCAGAATAAAATATTATCTCATAATATAATATTCTTCAATCTGATTAAGAGCAATTTTGTTATCCTGTGGTCTCCATTCTCTTAGGAAGGGTGATTCTTAATTAATTAATTTTTCTATGCAAACACAACTAACCCTACCAATAGGGTTCCCATTATGGTTACCAGCACAGAAAAATTAATTCTGGTTCCTAATAGAGACCGATAACTCTTATCACTGCATCTCATAAACCTCTATTTATAATGTAAACTGATAATTTTTATCACTACATCTCATAAATCTACACATACAAAAATAATTTTAAAACACTATTCTAAAGACTGTTCAAAATTACTGTAGATGTGAACAGTAATAAATACAGTTCATGTGCTACTGTTTAAGTGAACAGTACACCTCCGTGGAACCAAATGTCATCGCTGCAATGCTAGGAGGTCAAACCCCCAACGCTGCAGCCCTAGCCTACTAGTGCTGCACCACCCCGTGCTTCCCCTTTAGCATACCTATTTCAACACTTGAAACGCGCCATTTACACTGGGTCTTTTGTATCCATTTACTCAAACAACACCCAAACACAACCTAAATGGCTATGATACCATTTTTGTTGGATCTAATATACGTATGTGGGTGTATGCATGTGCAATTGTGTCTATTGCCTAATGCAGCGAAAGCGTGTAAATGTTGCAATAAACACAAAAAATAAAATATATTAATTGTATTAATATATTTATAGGTTAGAGAATTCACCTCAACGTATAACATTATACATGTATTTTTTTCAGAGTTCGTATAGAGACCAACTCGCAGACAGTTTTAGTCACCAACACGGTGGGCTTGGTGAGCTAGAATAGCAGCCCTTTACGCAGCACTGAATTTAACTCTTAAACCCCAAAATGACCAGTGTGTGTTTACATCATTTTCTCCAAGAGGATAAGAAATGGAAGCAGAAAGAAAAATAAAACAATTTTATTTTTCCCTTTTTTTTTTTTTTCTTTCTTCTTTCTCAGCCAAAATGGCTAGACATACCAAAATCTTCAATTCTTTTCTTTCTTTCTCTCTTTCTTTCTTTCTTTATATATATATATATATATAATATATATAAAATATTAATATAATATATATAAAATATTAATAAAATATAAATAATGGGTGCCATATATTTGGCACGTAAAATATAATATTATTATATATAAAAATCATATAATAAAATATTATATAATAAAATAACATAATATAACAAGATATTATATAATAAAAATAAGAGAGATATTTTGATTATTTAACCATTAAATAATCAAAGTGAGAAATGTCAATTTTTTCCCTCATAAATAGTTATAAAGTTTACCCTTAGTGGGTCTCACCAAATCCCACACTTGGGTAAACTCAACTGAGAGTCCATAATACGCCACATGTCATAATACAATTAGTAAATAACAATTATTAACTAATTATTGTATTTAATACTTAAATACAAATACGCACGTATTTCTGTGGTAGTGCTGAATATTGCTGAATTAAACAATTTAATCTAGCATGCTGCTCCAGTGCACAACGAGTACACTCTATATCGTGGGACTCCCTAAGTCCTACGTTTGATTCGTCAAATGGAACTATTCCATGAGTCCGTGAGCAATGCCCCACGCACACGTCACGGATATACAAATCAGCGCATTGAACCATGCAAGTTGAGGTTACAATGCATACGTATAGTCCTTCCGTCATCATATCTTGGATGTGTGGGGATATAGATTATCACCGTCAAATCCCATTTTACTCATCCATATCTTATCTCTAGACTTATGTCTCACTGAATAATATGCACAAACTCTTTTGCCATATTGTTCTACCCTGGCGAAACTCTTTCCCGAGATTCATACTTGTGGCCACAAAATTTTTTGAGATACAGTCTTGAAGCATCTGGATATCGAACTCCCTATACGAGCTGACAGATCCCATATCTATACAAACTGGATCTATAAACATCGGACCATACCCAGCGACACCCAGCGGTCACACCATAAAAGGTCTGTGACATACGTAGAACCAAAGCATGGGGGATCACTTAGAAGCCCATCGTGGCACTCAGGTTAAAGGACTATGTATACTGCTTAATTCGAGAGGATCGTCTGTTGATGGCTTATATAGGATGTCTATCAGAGGCCCTTGTGAGTCTATCTTATATCTAGTCTTAACTGGATACCCATATGTCAATACGAGCTTCACGCTCACGGTCGGCTAGGAATGACCATCTATACCCTATAGGTACGACATATACTGATCTATATATATAAATGTATCCACCGACAGATCTGCATCAGCAGAAATAGATCATGGATAATTATTCGAGAACATACTTACGCAACTGGCATTTTCTAGCCACCCGATTGTAACTCTTGCAACTATGCAGTTACTAGTATATTCTTAGGTTTATGCCCCATTATAGACAAGGCTCCAACTCTTAGATCTACTGAGTATTATAACCAGCTAACACTTAGTTATGCTAACATTTAGCATTTATATTTCTCAGCGTGGCTAACTATGAGCCCTTATCTAAACTCCTTTAGATCTGATCTAAACTTTTTCAGATCTACAACATCTGTAACGTTGCATTGCATAGTACCATATAAATTGGTATTAGCGATTTAATAGGAATGTACACTTGTATAAATACACAAGTATATGTACATTCAGGAATGGCACGTAAGCACCGACCCTAACAGTATATATAAAGTATCCTTATCAACCCTATAAAAGGATAAGAGTTCTCTCTTGTTAAAGTTAGTGCTTACGTGCCATCCATGAATGTACAATTACTTATTAGTTATACAAATATACATTCTCGTTAAATTGCTAATGCCTATTTAAATAGTACTATATAATGTAACATTACTGACATTATATAATCTGAAGGAGTTCAGATCTGATATAAATGAGTTTAGATAATGGCCCACAGTTGGTCACACTGAAAGATATAAATGCTAAGTTTAGCACAACTAATTATTATTTGGTTATAATACTTAGCGAAGATTCAAAAGTTGGAGCCTTGTCTGTAATAGGACATAGACCCGAAAATATATTAGTAACTGCATATTTGCAAGAGTTGCAATTATATGCCAAACAAATGTCAGTTGTGTAAGCATGTTCTCAAATATTATCCCTGATCTATTTTTACCAATGCAGGTATATCGGTGGATATCTTTATATAGATCAGCATATGCTATACCTACAGGGTATAGGTGGTCGTTCCTAGTTGACTGTGAGCTGGGAGCTCGTATTAACATATGAGTATCCAGTTAAGACTGGATATAAGACGAACTCACGAAGACCTCTAATAGACATCCTACGTAAGCCGTTAACGGAGGCTCCTCTCGAGTTGAGTAGTATACATGGTCCTTTGTCCTGAGTGCCATGGTGGGCTTGTAAATGATCCAGCATACTTTAATTTTACGCATGTCACAGACCTTTCATGGTGTGACCATTGGTTGTCGCTAGGTATGGTCCGATACTTATGGAGTCCGATGCGTACAGATATGGGATCTGTTAGCTCGCATAGGGAGTTAGATATCTAGATGCTTCAAGACTGTATCTCAGAAAGTCTTGTGGCAACAAGCATTAATCCCGAAAAGAGTTTCCAGCAGGGTGTAACAATATGACAAAGGAGTTTACACATATTATTTAGTGAGATACAAGTCTAGGGATATGATATAGATGAGCACATGAGAATTTGAAGGTGATAATCTATATCCCCACACATTCAGAATATCATGACAGAATGACTATATATATACGTTGTGACCTCAGCTTGGATGATCGATGCACTGATTTGTATTTTCGTGACGTGTACGTGGGGCAATGTTCACGGACTCATGGAATAATTTCATTTGACAAATCGGGCGTAGACCTAGGAAGTTCCGCGATATGGAGTGTACTCGTTGAGTATTAGGACAGCGTACTAGATTGAATTGTTCAGTCCAGTAATATCCAACATTATCACCGAAATATGTGCGTATATGTATTAAAGTGTTAAATATAATAATTAGTCAATAATTATTATTTACTAAATGTATAAAGACGAGTGACGTATTGTGGACCATCGGTTAAGTTTATTCAAGTGTGAAATTTGATGGGACCTACTAAGGGGTATACTTAGTAACTATTTATGAGGGACAAAATAATTATTTCACACATTCATTATTTAATTATTAAATAACCATAAATATCTCATTATTATATATTATAATATATTATTTGATTATATAATAATATTTTATTATAATGATATTTAGATGCCATCCATTAATTTTTTAAAAATATTATTATTTATATAAATTTGGTGGCCAAGTCTTGCTATTTTATTATTATAATATTATTATTTTAATATATGTATGAGATGTATAAGTGTGTGAAACTGTAGGCAGCAATTAAGATTTTGCTTCATTTTTATTTTGTGTTGTGACCTTTGAAATAAAAAGGAAAGTGTTAGTTTTAAAAATAGAATGGCCACGTTTAGAGCAATGAAGGATTTGATCCAAATTTTGAGATAATTTCTACTGTTGAGATTAATTCTTTTGCTTAATTTTGTTGGATATCTATTACAATAATACATGAATTTATTTTATTGATAAAAGAGTTGATCAAAGGAAAAATAAATTCAAAGGATTTAAGAGTTGAACCCAATGCTGAATTTGGAGATGCTGTTTGTAGTACCCAATATCCACAACTGGTTAGAATAAGTATTTATTTATATATATATATATATAAATATACGTATTTTATTTATATGTGGGTGATACTTAATTTATATATTGTTATTATTAGTGTTTGTATAGGTTAAAGACATACTATTAGCATTGGGTTTATTTGCAAGACTTTAGATTTATTTTAGGGACCAAATTGTAATACTTTGAAAGTTTTAGGGACAAATTCGTAAATACTAAAAATTAGCCTCTTAGTATAAAAATATACTTTTAAAACCCTAATTCTCTCATTTTGGTCGAGCTATCCCTTTTAGAGTGAGAAAAGAGAGAAAGAAAGGGGAGAGAAAGAGAAGAAGAAGAAGAAAAAGAAGAAGAAATTAGAATTTTGGATTTTAAGAGGTATATCACAACTATTTCTCAATTTATTGGTGTTAATTAAGTTAATTCCTTTAATTTTTTATTTCTAAAAATATGTATAATTGAGTATTTGATGTGTATTTCGTAAGATATTGTGAGAATTGATGATGATCTATGTAGAGAGCTTGATAAATCATAATGAATTGCAGAATTTCTATTTGATAGTCTCTTGATCCAGAAATTTAATAAATTGTTGTGATTCAATTATGGTATTGAATTTTGAGTATATTAAATTAAACATGTTTAGGATTATCTGAGACTTTGAGTCGATTGAAAATTCAAGAAATTGAATATATAGTGAATTTACCAAAATGACCCTGAAATTCTGGAAATTTCCTATGTAAACAGTATGATACAGTGGCAAACAATTTTTGGCCTATTGAATGATCTTAAAAAATTATGAATTTGTGTAATATGATAATTTTATATGTCTAATAGGATATACTCAAAATTTAGAAGTTAGATCAATGTGGTTAAATTGTTATGATTTTCTAAAGAGTGTTAGCTTATTGCAGTATTTGATTAACAAATTTTTAAAGCTATGGCATAAAATAGTTTTAAAATAATTTTGGCAGTGATTTTGAAGTGAAGTATTTATCATGGATTTAGGTATGTGTTAAGAGTAATTATGTGATATTTTTATAATTTTTGATTAGTATATGATTTTATAAAATTGGGAGATTGAATACTGTTCAGTAAGTATCTTGATCCTGTCAGGTTAGGGGTTTGGATTCGATGGTGTGTATGGAATAGGTTGTGTAGGAATTTTGATATAATATTTATATATAAGAAGGATATATGAGTCAAGAATGATATATTCTTATTTGGAGTAATTGGACATCATTTGATGTATTAGAAAATTTTGTTAAGTGTAAGTGTTCAGAATGACAGGTTTTGAGAAACCAAGTATTTAGACCAATTTGATGTGATAAATACATTGTGTATAATTTTGTAAGCTATTTAAAGTATTTTGTGGGAATTATGAGGCTTATGAAATAATTAATCTCTATTGATAGGTTAAGGAGATTTAAGCATTGTACCTAAAAGTGCTAAGAGGTAAGTATACTAGACTTTTACTGAAATCACAATAAGCATAGTAATTATCTATGTATGATTTTGTAAATGTGCTTAGAAATATGTTTATGTTATGCCAAAGTGTATTTGATATGAAATGTGAAAGATATACGTTTATGAATGTGAGCATTGACATTGAGCATGGACATACATGTGTTTTTGAAAGTGAGCTTTCAAAATGAAATGTGTTTAACAAAGAAAGCTTTGAAGTGTAATATGTCCATGAGAAACATTTTGTGTTTTGAGGATGCTTGAACTCACTGTTGACTTAGTAGGCATCTTATGTGATTTGTGGAGCCTTTATGTGTGGCATTTTCTTCGGGATTGGTATATGTTATGTGTTCCGTATGTAGGGAGGATCCTATTGGTACCTAAAGGAATATTGAGTCATCACATTCGTGTGATGGCGTATTGGTACATGTGAGAGGACTCACCGATGATCAGGGTGAGGGTTTAGCTCTTACCTTCGGGCTTGAGCATTATATATGTGTAATTTAAACCTCACTTGTACTATTCCTCTCATACGGTATGTCACCTACGAGTGACATTTGGCTCATTATGTGATGTGTAAGTTCTACTAAGTAGTAGTTGAGTGATGGTATTCATGTAATATATTTTGAAAGAATGTGTAAGCGCTTACATGACATGTGATTTGATAAGATTATGATTTTAATTTATCACAGTATATCATACACATGCATTGTGTACATATATGTATTTGTACTTTGATATATGAAAAACTAATATGCTTATTGAGTTTTATACTCATTATAGTTTATGGTGATTTCAGGTAAATAAGGTACATGTGTGCTTAGTGGATTTGGCAAGGCTTCTGCTGTTCCTTGGGTTCCCTAAGTTGTTAGGTTGCTAAGTGTTTCATTTGGGGATACGTGGGATAAGATATTTGATTTGTCCCTATTGAATAAATACTTATGTATTATTTTATTATGTGTGGTTGGATTTAGTTTAAGTTTCACCAAGTGTGGTAATGGATTGATTTTAAGTAAGAATTTGCAATGAATATATTCTGGGCTTCCGGTAACAAAGTTGCTACTGGTGACATAGTAGAGTGTTAATCTCTGAGAAAACTATGCGTATCTCCGATTTACTAATTGTCCCAATCATAATTTAATTGCTATAGTTTTGAAAGAAATCAAAATAAATGTGCTCAAAAATATTATTGAATGAATGTAAGTGATGTCGTGTGTCAGATCTTTTGGGTTTGGGGCGTGACACTGTTCTAGCTTACTAATCTCACTGAGTGGGTGACTAGAACTGTCAACGGATTGGTCTCCAAGCAGACTTCCAGGATACACGTGTAAAACGTTACAAGTTTCAGTAATTTCTCAACCTTTTAAATATATTAAAATGATTAATATGTTATTTATTGTGTTTATTGTATTGTTGCAATTATTCTGATACTTTAAATATGTATAAGATACGTATTTTATATAATAAATACTATTGCACATGTATACACCCACGTATATTAGATCTCCTATATCTCTATCATATAACACTTATCAAATTCAAAGTGGTCAAGAAAGAGGAGCGTAATTTCTGCATTTAAGTACTTTTATAAATCTAATTTGTGAAAGAAACAAACATGGATCAAGGTACGCTCTATATAGTTTATTAATTTTATTATAAAAACCACAAAGTTCTAAAGATTTGGAAATAATGAGTTTTATGTATAAATGTGTTGCATAATATTAATAATTCTAACAAGTGGTATTAGAGCATTAAGTTTAAGAACTTATAGTTTTTCAATTTATTAAATTTAAATCTCTTTCTCTTAATGGTAAAATCTTAAATTATTTAATGAGAAACATTTATTTTCCACTGCAATTATTTCTGTAATACCCCAAAATTTTTATTTAATTTGATTGAATTTATTAGTCAAAAGAAATGGAAGAATTTGATTGGTTGAATAAATATAGTATGGTATAAGTGTTTGCATGGAATTAAAACCCATGCTATTACAACTTTTCCAACATTTGGACCAATAGAATTTTGCCAACATTATTAAATGAAATTTACTAGAATTAGTTAGATTTTAACTAGATTTTTTATTTAGTTTAGTTATGAATAGTATTTGGAATTTTTGGACCAATCAAATGCCACCATTTCTAACCAATGGCATTTTTGTAATTTTGAGTTTAGTTGGGGGTATTTTTGGAAAGAAAATAAAGGCTATAAAAGGGGAAATAGTATTGAAAAATTTAGAGAAAGCAACACATTTGGCCGTCCCCTTCCTTTTGCATTTTCTCTCAATTTTGCTTTTATCCCCCTTTAAATTCAACAATTCTCAATACTTCTATTAGTAAATTAAGCCTCCAAATCCTTAATTAAAGCCTTCTTCATCAAGTTTCAAGGATCAATTTTAAGGTATAAGGTGTTATTCAAGGTGAGTTGATGCTAAAAATTCTATTGAATATGAATTTGGGGTTTCAAGGGTTAATAGATTAAGTAGCCATGTAGAATTAGTGAATTATGCTTTTAATTTGGTAAATTAGAAATTTATTCATTATTTGTGTATTTTGGCAAATGAAGGTGAAAGCTTGTCCAAGGATAGCCAAGGGAAGGAGAAGGAGAAGATGTGAGTCAAGTGGAGGAATTAAGCTTATAAGGTTGGTGTACACATTAGTTTGAAACTTAAAATTCTTACCTTAGGAAATTTAGTGTATATTGATGTATTTTATTAATATGATGGATGAGTATGTTGAACTATGGCATTAAATTGATAATTATATTGTTTCTAAATGTATTAAATATGTTTTGAGTATTGGATATTAATTGGTGGTCAAAATTGAAAAGAAAAGAAAAATTGGGCATAAATATGAATTTTGAGAAAATAGGACTTATATAAACAATTCTGAAAAATTCTGGACTAAATTGTAAATATTTAAAAAATTTATGTCTTTATGTGTATTAGTATGAAATTAGAATTTATATATGACTTATTGAAGAAATTTGGGCCTAATGGCAAATTTTGGAACAAATGGGCCTATAAGTGGAAAATTAGAAAATTTTGGGCTGAATTGTTAAATCTGGAAAATCTGGAACTTATTTGGGTATTTTGAATATTCTGGACCCATATGAAAAATTTTGGAACATTTGGGCTTATGTATAAAAATTTTGAAAATTTTAGGCATAAAGGTGAATAGTGAAAATTTTTGGGCCTATTTGTAATAATAAAAACAATATTTGTGTCTAAATATGAATAATCAGAAAAATTGAATAAATATGAATTTGTATAATAATTTGGTTTAATAATAATAAATTTGTGTTAAAATATTATTTTTTTAACACAGAAAAATAATGTATTATAATATTATTATTGTGACGCCCTAAGTAAACTTGAACATTGGTAGGGGAGGATTGGTAGTTGGCATGCCAATAGGGTATTATAGCAGTACTGCGCCGTTTGCTTGTTCGATGATACTACTCTGTGTATCCGATCTGTTATCTATTTTGATCTGTTTTAGATCCGGTGGGTAGTCACTGAGTGGTCGATGCCGGATCATTATCTGATATTTGTTAGCCCATTAGCCAATCTATGGTATCATGTCAGCGTTTATTTTGGGCGCCTACTTGGATTAAGTATAAATATGATATTTGTGTACATATATATATATATTTGATTAATTGAAATGAGAAATCGAAATAATGTTTTGGTTTAATGAATTGATTAATTGATAAATTTTGATTTATTATGATATATGGAGAAAAATTGGTATTACTCAAAATTTCATTGTTTATATATATAGTTTATTGCAAAAAGGTAATAAAAATTTTATTATACTGTTTCATCTTTTGTGTACACCCACTAAGCTGTTGTGCTTAGCGCGTTAGATTTACCATGCGCAGGTAGTAGAGTTGCCATCACTAAAGATTGAAGAATAAATCTTTCTGCAGCTGCTCAGAGTCACTCACATCCTCTCTCTCTATATAATTATTTTTGATAGATATTTTGCTTGTTTATAAACTGTTGTGTATTATATTATGGATATTAAGTGTATGTGCAAGTATATATGTATTTATTCAGAATTGTCTCTTTTAAAACCATGATATATGATATATATTTTGATAATATACTGGATGTGAAATAGTTTTGTAAAGGTTTGATATATTTATATTGTGATATGAGTTGTGAATATTTGTTGAAAAACAAATATGGAAGTTGGTTAAGAATGGATATGAAACTTTTGGGAGTGTTTCTTTTGTTACAAGTAGTGTAAAAATCAAATTTTTAGGGGAGCCTCCGTCAGTTTTTCCCCGTAAATGTTTATAAAAAAAAAATATATATTTTTTTTAAGTTTAAATAATCATTATCGTTGTTTCTATTCGATGCTATCGTAGCATCCCCTGATCTCGTGTCTCGATGAGAGGCGAGTGAGGAGGGTGTTACATTTTTAGGGCCAGCTCAAGTGGTAAAAGGACGGATTCGTTAGGCATGATAAGCTTAGAGAGCCGGGTTCGATTCCTTGGGGGTGTCCGTTTAGTGTCCGGTCGAGTGCAAACTTGAGGTTACGCTGGGGCCTTCCCCCAGGTGACGCAAAACACGGGCCGTGACATTAAAAATGAATCCGTCCTTGTACCACTTGAGCTGGCTAGCTCAAGTGGTACAAGGACGGATTCGTTAGGCATGATAAGCTCAGAGAGCCGGGTTTGATTTCTTGGTGGTGTTCGTTTGGTGTCCGGTCGCGTGCAAACTTGAGGTTACGCTGGGGCCTTACCCCAGGTGACGCAAAACACGGGCCGTGACAATTTCGATTTGGTATATATATATATATATATATAAATATTGAATATCAAATTAAAGATTAGGCACATATTTAAAGTTAAGTCATTTTTATTGACTTACTATATATATATATATATTTATGTGTGGATTTATATTTTGAGAAATGTACATTATGTGTCTTATTATTTACTAAATATGTAATTCGATACATTGTATGTATTTGTGCATTTTCTTATTATGCATTTGCCAAATTATATGTATGTATGTATATTAATACATTCATAATTTCGTTTGAAAATTTTTGTTCATATTTTGCAATTTAGAAATTTTATGATATAAAGTTTGTTAAAGTGGCCAAACCTTAAGGTGAAATGAATTTTTTAAATTGTAAAATTTATAGTCAATTATCTGTGATTATGTGATATGTTAAATTAAATAACATAATTATGTGTTTTATTATCTTTATGGGTATATTGATATTCATTAGTCATTAAATATCTAAGGATCACGCAAAGGTTGATCAATTAATTTTATTATTTGTGAATATAATTTTGGTTATTAATATACTCTTTACTATATATGTTTAGTATATCCAATGATAATAAACATATTTAGTTAGTGTGTAATAATTACTAATAATATGAAATAAAACAAGCATCTTAATAATAATTATTGTATATCATTATGTCACCCTACTGATAACTTCAATTTGTATGAATGAATCTATATTTGATCATTCAATTTAAAGTATCTACAGATCAAGCTTTTGTATCTATTTCGTTACACTCACAAGTTATGTCTGTTCCAATATTTAGGGAGCTTAATTTTTTTGATTGGTGTGAATAAATCTAGTTTCAACTAAGTGTTTTGGATCTTGATTTGGCACTCTAAATAGAGAAATATGTTGCTATTACTGATTCTAGTAGTGATGAAGAGAAGTCTTTCCATAAAGCTTGGGAAAGATCAAACAGACTAAGCCTAATGTTCATGTGAATGACTGTGATAAACAACATTAAGTCAACTTTTCTAAAATTGAAAGTGCTACGGAATTTATGAATTTGTGAAAGAACGATCTTAGACAACTGATGAGTATCTTGTTAGAATATTAATGGGTATCTTACCCATCATGAAGTTTAATTGTTCTTGTACTATACATGTGCATGTTAGTGAGATGATAACTATTATGGCAAGATTAAAATCCTTGGGAATGAATGTGGTTGAGAATTTTCTTATGCAATTTATCATTAACTCCTTACCACTTGAATATGGTCCATTCTAAATACACTATAACATTATGAAGGAAAAAAAGAATGTGAATGAACTACACAATATACTTGTAAAGGAGGAGACAAGGCTTAAGAATTACGGATCTCATTCTATTCATCATCAAGAAGCTAAAAAGAAAAGAATAGAAAAGGCAAGAAAAGACCATCAAAGAATAATAAGTCATTTGCCCAAATCTACAAGAATGAACATAAGATTGATATGTGTCTTTTCTATAAGAAGCCTTATCATTATTGTAATGATTGCTTGAAATATAAAGCATGGTTCAAGAAGAGAGAGATTCATTTGTTAGAGATGGTGCTTACACGCCATTCTATTTTGTATGAATATTTATTTATTTAATATTTATACAATGAACATTTCAATATATTGTTAATTATTATTTAAATGGTAATAAGCTTGTTACTTTCATATATTGTAGATTTTAAAGAGTTTAGATATGATTTAAAGAAATTTAAGTCAGCACTAAAAGTTAGCATTATAAGAGGTAGAGCCTAATCTCAAATAGGACAAAGGCCTGAGAATATATTAGTAATGGTATAGTCGTAGGAGTTATAAATAGTGATAAGAAATGTCATTATACAATATATTCTCAAAGACATCGTTCATGATCTATGGTTGCCAATGATAAGGGCATACATGCACTAGTATACCACTACACTGAACTTTCGTATTTTTCTTTAAATTATAAATATTTAGCTATTTAATTATATATATATATTTTTAATCATAAATAGGTAAAGGACGAAAAATGTAATGAATAAAAATAAATAGACGGTGAATCGGATGAGTAGCGAAGAAGTTGCACTCAAAACACGAGAGCACCTAAACCCAGGGCTGGGTGTTGTAGTGCCTACGACAGAATGCCATAGCGCCCGAGGCCAAAACTTAGGGCTCCGTGGCGCCCACTACCCAGTGCCATGGTACCTAGCCAGCTATGCACCAAAACGTTGTTCTAGGTCTTGGCATTGCGGCGCCAAGCCCCCAACGCCGCAGCACCAACACGATAAGTGAAGAACAACCTCCTTTTGAGTCCTATTTCAACTTGGATTTAAAGTCCCTTGCCCTTAATGTTTATCATAGCTTTAAAAACACTCTTTAGAGAGCCAAAACACAGACTTTACAAAGGTAACAACTTGAAGAAAGAATTAACACACAAAATTAAAGATTAAAGCTAAGAAATCAAGATTTAAGATCAAGAATGAAGTTTCAAGTCAAGATTGAGAGAGAAGCAATCCAAGGAGTCGCTTTGATTAGTTTATCTTCTTTATTCTTATCACTGTTTTTTTTTTATTATGATGTCTTTGTATTATTGCTTTGATACTCTCGATTTTGTGATGAGCTAAACTTGTTGATCTAGGATTAGACTATGTGAACCTAGTATGTAGTTAGATTTTGTTAATTTTTAGTTTATGAATTTAATATATACAATTGATTCATTCTATCTTATTTTTAATGCTTTCATTATACCTGATCAATAGATTGAGTGATTGAAGAACTATGATGAACTTGACAAATGGATTCATATGTTTAGCTTAGGATAGTTTAATGCATGATCATATGGTAACAACTATGAGTTCCATCTAGGATAGACATATACCTAGGTGGTATGTATGGTATTATTTAGACTTGATCTTAATGAATTATATTTTAATTTAATTACCAAAAATATATAGGTAATTGTTAGATTGCGTAATATAGTCACTCGACTATTGACAAACACTTGTGATGAGATTAGTGTCTAAGCCAATAATTTATATTAAGGGATTAACTAAATGATTAATGAATCTAATGAAATATAAGGGGATGAGTCTATACCCTAGATTATTATCTTTTGGTAAATTTATTTCTTTATTTATTTGCTGTTTAGATTAAGTTTTAGGTTAATCAATTGAATTTCAAATTTTGGTTTTCTAAATAAAAGTTAAGTAGATATAATTTTAATAATTGGTTAATAGAAATAGATCGGATAGTCCTTGTGGGATCGATATTTGGACTTAAAATTCTATATTACTTGATATGATAGCGTGTGCTTGCGCTTAGCTACTAAAGCATACAATCAAATTTTTGGCGTTGTTGCCAGGGACTATTTCTATCTATTCTTTAGATCAATACTAATACCAAACTATTTGCTTTTAATTTAGATTTTTTATTATTTTATTTTTGTTTCAGTTTATTTTCTTTTTTGTACTTTGATTTTCTTTTTATTTTGCTTTGATAGTTTATGTGAAGGACGAAATGGGTTGACTTAACTTCTTTTGATCATAAGATTGAAAGAACTTTAGATAGACTTCGACGTGAACAATGCTGGTGATCTTTAATTATGGAGGAAAATGATGATAGCATCAATAATCCTATCTTTGAGCCCATGATACCACAAAGAGCTTTGAATGAGCATGTTTCCCTAACTACAAATGATGTTCAGTCAAGTATTCAGTAACTAACTGTCAACGCTAATAACTTTGAGATCAAGCTGAATATTCTTCAGATGCTGAAAGAGACTGTACAGTTTAGTAGAGCCCCTAATGATGATCCGAACATGCATATTATAAATTTCTTAGAAATTTATGACACCTTCAAGTATAATAGAGTCTAAGATGATGCCATCAGATTGAGATTATTCTCATTCTCTTTAAAGGATAGAGCCAATAGTTGGTTGATGTCATTGCCATCAGGATGTATATCAACATATAAAGATTTAGCACAGAATTTCTTAGCCAAGTATTTTCTACTAGCAAAGACAACAAAGATGAGGAATAACCTCACCTCATTTAGTCAAATTGATGAAGAGTCATTGTATGAGGTATGAGAGCATTATAAAGACATGTTGAGGAAGTGTCCTCATCATGGAGTCCTTAAATGACTATTAGTCTAAACATTCTATAATGAATTAGTAGGCCATTTGAGGACCATTGTAGATGCCGCTATTAGAGGAGCTTTAATAAATAAGTCTACAGATGAGGTTTATAATTTATTAGAAGAGATGGTGTCAAACAATTTCCAATGGCTAGCTGAAAGAGTTACACCCAAGAGAGCCGCTAGTGTATATGAGATTGACATAGTCAATGCATTGATAGCACAAATCAACTTATTATCCAAGAAGTTTAATGTATTGAATGTTGTCAAAACCCAACAAGTGACATGTGACTTTTGTGGTGATAATCACATGAATGAGTGGTGCATAGAAGCAAATGTTGTGGGAAATTTTAACTAACAACCACCTAAACTATAATCCAACTATTATAATTCAGGGTGGAGAGATCATCTAAACTTTTCTTGGCATTACAATCAATATGAGCCATCTAGACCAATGAATCCTATAGAATTTTTTCCACCATAAGAGAATAAGCTGACATTGGAAGATATATTTATACAACATATGAAGTCCAACGACGTTATCCTACAAAATCATTTAGTATCATTGAAGAATTTAGAGGTCCAAATGAGACAACTTGCTACTGCAATTAATAAGAGATCTCAAGCCACTATACCAAGCGATACTGAAACAAATTCAAGAGGAAATGTAGAGTAATGCCAAGCCATCAACTTGAAGAGTAGTAAGATCTTACAAGAGAACACATCCACGCCACCACCATTAAGTGTAAAGGAGAAAGAAGTGTAAAAAAATGAAGTGCAGCCATATAGACTGCCTATTCCTTTTTTTCAAAGGTTACAGAGGTGTCAAACAAGTGTAGAAACTGATATTAAAGTGTAACAACATTTTAAAGCGTAGAAAAGTGATAATTCAGTAGAAAATACCAATTCCTTTATATAGAAATAGCCCGTGCAATCATTCACACCTCATCCACCATTCCTTAAGAGGTTGCAAAATAAGAGATTAGATAAGTAATTCTCAAAATTTCTTGATGTTTTTAAGAAATTACATATTAATCTCCCTTTTACAAATACACTTGAACAAATGCCTATCTACGTCAAGTTCATGAAAAGTATCATTTTAAAGAAGATGAGACTAGATGATTATGAGACTATAGCATTGACAGAGGAGTGTACTGCTATTTTTTCAAAAGAAGCTACCTCCTAAACTCAAACATCCCGGGAGATTTACTATACCGTGCTTCATTGGCAATCATGATCTTGGTAAAGCTCTATGCGATCTAGGAGCAAGAATTAATCTTATACCCATCTTTATCTACAACAACCTAGGTTTAAGAGAAGTAAAGCCAATCAATTTCACACTTTAACTTGTTGATCGCTCTCTCACCTATCTGAAAAGAATTATTAAGGACGTGTTAGTAAAAGTGGATAAGTTCATATTCTCTGCAGATTTTATTGTTCTAGATATGGAAGAAGACAATGAGATCCCTATCATTCTTAGACGACCCTTTCTAGACACGAGATATATCGTCATTGATGTTTAAAAATGGGAGATGACTATGAGAGTAAACGATGACACAGCAACATTCAAAGTCTTCAACAAGATCAAGTTGCCATATGAGAGTGAAGACTGTGGTAGCATTGATGTGATGCACTTAAATGCCAAGAAGCTTAAAGATATAGAGATGTTGAATCCTTACATAAAAAAGAAGGCATTGAGGTATAGAAAGAGAAGAAAGAATAAGAAGAGAAGCAGTACGATGAAGGATCGAAGATAAGGCAAAGAAGAGACACTTCACTGATATAAGATTCAAGACTTTTTAGAGAAGCATGAAGAGAATAAAGAACAAGCTATTGCCTTTGGCTTAATTAAAAAGATATGGAAGCTAAAAGAAAGGAGGCCTAGCAAGCTTATATACAATGATACTTCTACCATTGACTTTAATCTATAATAAAGATTAGAAAGATCCCCACCAAGGCGTTAAATCAAGCGCTTCTTTGAAGGCAACCCAAGTAATTTTTTATTTTTATTCGTTTATTTTTAGTTTTAGTTATGTTAGTTTCTTTATTTTTTAGGAATAAAATTAGCAAGTCAAGCTTTCAAGGAAGTAACATGAGCAAATGCAAGCGTTGGGAGCAAGGGACACCGTAGTCCCATTAAGAGACAATAATATTATATTGCTTTAACTTCAAATACCAGAGAAGTTTCTCTTACTTTTAAATTTATTTTTAGACACTGAGGACAATGTCTAATTTAAGTTTGGGGGTGTGAAACACACTACCTGTGTTTATTTTTGCTACTTATATTAATTGGTTGTCTTGTGGAGTAAATTTATTTTTAGGTTGTTAAGTTTTGTTTAAGATGATGATCATTAGTCGATGATATGAAATAGAATATTGGCTGAATTTATGTTCACAAGTCTCTAGGAAATAATAGATGCTTGAGATACTTCATATATTATGAATCTTGGATTGATTTTTAATCTTATTTTTGATCACTTATTCTTGAGCACATTGATAATAATCATGTATTAGTTTAATGTTTTGCTTAGAAATGCTTTATGCTTAAGTATTATATCACAGTCTCGAGAACTAACACTCTAGAACTTGGTTGATTACTACTTAAGGAGAAATCCTAGGAATCACATTAATAAGAAAATGACATCAGGCCATCTTTGGACCATTTGAGCATTTGTTAGCCAACCTTTAATGTATAATTATCCCTAGTCACCCCATTTGAGCCTAATTACCCTTTTTTTTTTTGTTTAACCACATTACAAGCCACAAGATTTTTTACTTATTTATCTTAATATTTATTGGTAGCAACATAAACCTTGAGTTTACTTAGAAATATTCTTAAAACAATATTGTATATGTGAAAAGGATAATGCAATAAAAAGCAATAAATCTTAAAGGTGCATATCAATCTAAGTTTGGGGATATAAAAAAAGAGAGAAAAAAAATGTTTAAATGCATAAATACCCCTAGCTTGAGAAAAAGAAAAACATTCTTTGCAAAAGTAATTAAAAGAAATATGGAATTATCATAAGTTTGAGGGAGGAGATAAATCAAGGAGAAAAGATCAAGAAGTTTTAAGTAAAGTTGAGTATTTATGGTGTGAGTTGCGCTTCATATTTCTATATCTTTATATCCCATCTTGACCTTAATCTTACATTACAAGCTAAATAAAGTCCTAAATAGATCCCCAAACATGTGTATTTCTACATTAGTGGAGAATAGTATGAAAAACAAGCTTATGGTAGTATTATAAATTGAATTATACCGAGACATCATCTTTTATATACTTTCTTAAGTTATAAAGTAAATCTAAGTTTCATTTAACTATTACTTGCTTAATGCACACACGTATAAATGATCATTTATAAGCGAGAATAAAGGATTTGATAAATGGTGTGATGATCTATTAAAGGTTATCTATTGCATTCTAAAAAGATTTGTGCCATTAAACAAGACTTTGAGATAATGAGGATGATCATCTAATCAAGCAAAGCTTGTTTTTAGTTTTTAGATTTTATTTAGAGTCATGAATAAGTTGTGAATGTTTATTTTTGTCTCGAGGATGAGAAAAGTCTTAAGTTTAGGGATATTTGATAAAGGCATACATATATTATTAGTATATCAGTATGCTGAACTTTTGTATTTTGCTCCAAATAAAAAATATGTGGTTATTTAATTATGTTTCTAATAATAAATAGGTGCATGACGAAAAATGTGACAAATAAGAACAAACGGGAGGCAAAGGCAATGAGAAATAAAGAAGTTGCGCTCAAAATATGAGAGCACTTGAACCCAAGGCTGGCCGTTGCAGTGCCTATGACTAAGTGTCACAGTGTCTGGCTGGCCATGCACCAGAACTCCGTTCCAGGTCTTGGTGCACGGCACCAACACGATAAGTGAATAAAACCCTCATTTTGAATCCTATTTCGACTTGGATTCGAAGCCCTTCGCCCCTAGGGTTTCCCATAGCTATAAAACACTTTTTTGAGGGTCAAACTACAAACTTTAGAGAGGCAAAAACTTAGAGAAAGAATTCACACACAAAATCAAATATCAAAGCCAAGAAATCAAGATCAAGAATTAACTTTAAGTCAAGATTGAGAGAGAAGCAACCCAATGAGTCGCCTTGATTAGTTTATCTTCTCTATTATTATCGTTATGCTCTTAGTTATAATGTCTTTGTATTATTGCTTTGATACTCTTGGTTTTCTGATGAGCTAAACTTGTTAATCTATGGTTAGACTATGTGAACGTAGTATGTAGTTAAATTTTATTAATTCTTAGTTTATGAACTTAATACATAAAATTGATTCATTTTATCTTGTGTTTAATGCTTTCATCATAATATTGGTTTTAAATGTGGTTTGGTAAATGCACATTCAGCTTATGGTATAAACGTTTAGGTCACACATCTAAAGAAAGGTTAGCAAGATTAGTAAAGAATAAAATCCTTCTAAATTTGGATTTATTGATCTTGATATTTGTGTGAATTGGATAAAAGGAAAGTTTATAAAACACATAAAGAAAGAAGCTATAAAAAGTACACAGGTTCTTAAGATTATACATATCGACATATGTGGACCTTTTGATGTTCCATCTTTTAGTGGAAAAAATATTTTATCATGTTTATTAATGACTTCTCTTGTTATGTGACACGTCCAAAATATAAGAATTTATTTCCAAGTGCAGGATTGTCGAAGTAATAAATAACTCGATGAGAATGGAATTGATCCACAGGGAAGTGGAATTAAAATTACAAACTATAAATACTTAAAGACAATTAAAATAGTATAAGATATTTGTAAATAATAATTCAATTAATCAATTAAAATAAAAGTTAAGGTTAGGGGATCCACTCTTGGCATATGAAATAATAATATATTCAACTCTTTTTATAACTCAATTGGAATCCTCACACAAAGGAGGTTTCAGATATAACAATTAAAGTTCATCGCCATTTATATATTAACTTGTATTTATTTCTTTCAATTATTATACATCAAATCTTATAAATGGGTTCAAGTATTTATTATATCAATCTTTATATTTGTCTATAATAAATCAAGACTCTCACTTTACAAGAAAAGGTATCTATGCCAAATCTTGTAAATGGTTTCAAGAATTTATTGTGCCAACTATAAAAATTGTCTATAATAAATCAAGATACACCACTTTACAAGAAAAATGTATTAATATTACAAACAAAATAAATACATCATATATAAATTTGCATAACTTAAGAATGAAACATTAAATTCATAAATAAGAGTTAAGTATATCTTATTACTTTGTCAAGAGTTTCACCCTTTCACCTTAGCAAAATAAAATTACTTGGACATAATAAAACTAAAGGAAAAAAAAAAGAGATGGAAGAAGAGATAGCATGACTTTAGAATAGTAAACAAAAAAAATAATACTACAAAGAGATAATATAAAAGATAAGTGTTTTGAACAAAAATTTAGCTCTCTAATTATATGCTTTGAGCATAAACAGACCATCTATTTATAGAAAAATATGGATAAATTAAGACAAATGAAGAGGGGAGCACTTGGATGATAAAAGTCAAGAAAGGTGACAATTAATTTATATTGAATATCATTAAGACACCCACTTGATTGTTTAATTTAGAATTGATATGGTCCGAATTAGCTTTCACTCAAAAGATCAAAATTATAGATAAGTCTTTTTAAAAAAAAAATTTAAGTTGTCTTATACTATTAGAAACGTATTTCTATAGTTATGGGCCAAATATCGATGACTGTTCGGACTAGACTTGTACTGCAGATCAGTTCTGTTTTAGGCCATTTTCACCCTCTAAACGCTCGAATTTCAATTGCCTTGTGAAATATAATATGTTAGTCCATTGAGTCAGATCTTCATAGGATCAGGATTAACTCTAATTGAATTCTTAGGTAGAAAGTTATACCTATTTTACTAAACCTACCACAAAACAGTTAAAATCTAATTAGGAACAATATTGTAAGCATACTTAAGTTAAGGGGGGTTAAAGACACTAGTAATACAAAATAATGATGTAAAACCTTTATTAAATGTGTACTTTCAATTGTTCATCACACTCCTCAACTAGCTTATTACTAGTCACTAGCAATTCAAGTATAAATAAAATTTGAACACTACCTAAGTATTTTAAACAAAACGTCAGTTTAAGATCACAATTGCTATTAAGATTATTTCAATCATAACTTCCAAAATTTTGTGTGTGTGTGAATTAAGACGAAGCCTTCTTACTATAAGCCACAACATATGTAGCCTTGAAAAGTTTCTTTAAGTAAAAGCCTCAACTTCATTTCCTTACTGGTGAATAACTGTTTAACAGGTTAGGATTTTACTCATGGAGTTGAAAAACAGATAATCGGTTAAGAAAATGTTACATTTATGGATAGATAGACAAACTAGCATTGATCCAAAGATAGAAAAATTAATTAGAGTTAAATCATTCTTGCCACATGCTAGCTTCAGGACTTTAATTATTTTATGTGAATCTTACGAATAGAGAGTCTGGTGATAAAATTGCAACCTAATGACTTTTGTCTTCTAAAATTGAACGAAAACTTAATTGAACTGAATTAATTTTTTTTCTTTTTTTAATACTTTTTTCCTTTTTTTTTTGGAAGACATGAGGAGTAATTACAAAATAAGAGCAATTTCTCATCATAATACTTCTCTATAAATTTTTTTTTTATCGTCCATCAGCTAAACAACCAAATCATTTCTCATCCCAAATAATATCATTTCAAACAAAAATTAACCTTATCAAAAGATCAATAAAAGTTTATAAGCTATTATCTCAAACCTCTCCACTTACTTACTAAATATATGTGAGTTTAGAAAAGAATATGTATACTTAAATATGAAAATTCTCTTGGCTATATATATTGAACCATTCATCTTACCACAAGGCTTAGTATTGTGCTCAAGAAATAATTTTAAAAGTTATTCTTTAGTAACCTAGATAAAAAAAGTGATTTAAACTAAACAATTTTGAGATCATACCTTCAGAGTAAAGTAAACTTATTTATACAAGAGTTACCAAAAACTTAAGCAACAAACAAATATATATAAAACGCATTAAAAATAAACCAATTAGAATGTGTTTTAAAAGTTCATTAATGTACTCTTTACTCTACTATTCTAGAACTAGAATGCATTTCAAGAATGCATAAATGAATCTTTTACTCACGCCATTTATGAAGAATTTATTTTAGAGAACAAAGTGATAGCAAAAAAAAATAAAATTAACACTAACATTATATATCAAATATCCTCCCCCCAACCAAATTGAGATATTGTCCTCAATGTCAAAATATAGAAAGAGTAGAGTATATAAGATATCACCTGAAATATTTTTTATTGAAAATAAAACCTGCAACAAAATAAAACAAGCCACATAAAATGCTTAAAAATACATAAAAGTAGATAGACTACAGACGAAACATCAAATCTATCTTGCATTTCTTTTTACTATCATCAGTATACCAATTTATCTGATGCATTGTTGGACAAATAAAGGTATAGAAAACTTGTAATTCATCAAGTAACTGACCAACAGTTAAAGCAGAAATGAGGATTTGTCATGCTGCAGATGAGATGAATTATTTTTCCATCTCATAGTTAAGAAAAGATAACAACTCATTATAAAAACCATCAACATTTAACAACCAATGGGTTTTTGATAGATTTACAATTGTACCCATGAGGCAATTTAAAAAATTTCCTCCAAAGTTCTGAAGCCTCCAGGTAGAGTTATGAAGGCATCAGTATTCTAAAGCATAAGAGACATTCGCTTATGCATTGATGATACATGTAACTCATCCCCAATTATTTTTCCTACAATATTCCCAATAGCTAGAGCTTTCGGTATAATACCCAAAATTCGACTACATTTATTTTATGCAGCTGTTGTCACACATCCAATTAATCCATGACTACATCCCCTATATACTAAGTGAACTTTTTGCTTAGCTAACACCTTACTAAGAGTTTCTGTTGCTTTTACAAACTCTCCAATTTTTTTCAGAGCTGGATCAACAAAAGACACAAATTTTTGTGAATTTTTGAGTTGATGTTCTTTCCATTATTACACTCATCCTCTCCCTTGAATGATTTTGAGTTTGTATGAAGATGCAGAAATAATGCGATGTATTTATAGAGTCAAAAGGTGTTGTTAAGTCATATGAGTAGTCGGTTGTTAATGGATAAGATTAAGCTTTAAATGTAAAATTTTTAAAATCAATAATGGGTGGTTGGTTATTGTTGGAGAAGACGTTTGAGGTTGAAATAAAACATTTAAAAATAACTACTATAGTAAATATATACAAGTTGTTGTAATTATGGCTCACATCTTCCTCTAGTTTTACGTCTAGAAATGGCTTAAACGCCTTCTATGGGTCAGAGATTGGCTTCACATCCAATTTTTTTTTATAAATTGACAAACATAGTCTTTTAAAGTCAGATTTCCAAGACTGCACCACTCATGTTCTTTTAGGAATATGTCATATAATTCAAGAATTGCAATATGCACATATCTATTAGGATGCGTCTCAAGAGTCGATAAGATATCATCTAAAGACTCCTTACTCAGGCTATCCTTAATGAATCTAATTTTATCTTTGCGATTTATAGACACCATTCCTAAAGTGCGGCAACGTGTGTTGTAAGTCATGCGTGCATATTTGGCACAAACACTTAATCTTTTTACCCTTCGCTTTTTTGCAAAAGAGCTTTTACCTAAGCCGGCTTGTAAGAAATTAATAAGTCTGAAAACTCGCCTACTAATCAAACTTTGGCTTCAATTAACCAACGTACATCAGCAGGTATATTCATAATCATTAATAACATTAATATTTCACATCTTACTTGGTAAATTTTCTTTAAGGCATTTTGAGGCAACGAGGGAAAATATTTTTTCAAATTCATTAAAATATCATCCATTGTTTTAGAAAGGGGAAGAAGAGAAGGTATCAGTAGTTATGAAAAATTATCAAAACTGACTTAAATGTCATGGAGTATCGTTATCTGCCATTTAACCGGGGTACAAAACGAAACTTTAACAAAAATTCTAAATTAACTTGCAAGTATGGAAAAAAAAAGTTAGAAGACGAATATATAAATATGTAAATATGTAAACAAAGATTAATTGGTCTCGTAACAAGGGTCAAATAGGGATACAAATTCTTCATGAAAAGCTTGATTTTCTAGAAACGGCTTTAGTCTTTGCCCATTTACCTTAAATACATTACAATTTCAATGTCAATTGTTCCATAATGGTACACATGTTTCACAATAAAATGACCACTCCATCTTGATCTTAATTTTTCAGAGAATATGTGAAGTTGAGAATTATAAAGTAAAACCTTCTAACTAACATCAAATGTTTTTCTTTGAATTTTTTTATCATAAAAAACTTTGATTTTAGCTTTATGAATTTTTGAATTCTCATATGTATAATTTCTTAATTCTTCAAGTTCATTTATTTGTAATTTACGTATTTGTCCAGCAGAATCAAGATTTGCATTGAAAGTTTTAATGGCCCAATAGGCTTTATGCTCAAGTTCCACAGGTAAGTGATAAGGTTTTTTATAAACTATCCTATAAAGAGACATACTCAATGAAGTTTTAAAAGTAGTTCTATAAGCCCAAAGTGCATCATTAAGTCTTAAAGACCAATCTTTGCGATTTGGGTTTACAGTTTTTTTCAAAATTTATTTTATCTCCCTATTTTTTAATTTAACTTGTTCACTTGTCTGAGAATTATAAGGGGTGACAACTTTATGAGTAATACCATATTTTGTTTTATTAATATTTCAAATGACCTATTACAAAAGTACTTACCCCCATAACTTATAGTGGCTTGAGGATTCCAAATCGACTCAAGATATTTTCTTTTAAGAAATTTATTACTGTTTTATGGTCATAATTTCGACATGGAATAGCCTCAATTAATTTTGAGACATAATTTACTGCGACTAAGATATATGTAAATCCAAATGATAATGAAAATGGTCCTGTGAAATTCATCCCTTAACAATCAAAGATTTTAATAACAAAAATGAGGTTCAAAGGCATCATGTTTTATTTTAAAATGAATCCCAATTTTTGACAATTTTCACACGTTATACAAAATGCATGTGTGTCTTCAAATAAAGTAGGCTAATAAAATCCACACTGCAGGATTTTTGCAATTGCTTTCTTTGATGAGAAATATCCCCCACATGTTTCAGAATGACAAACTTCAATAACTCTACTTACCTCATTATTGGGTATACATCTTTGAAATATTTGGTTAGGACAATATTTGAAGAGATAAGGATCATCCTAATAAAACTTTCTTACATCAGTTAATTTTTTTTTTGTCTTAAGCATTCTATTGAGGTGGCATTTCTCCTGTTACAAGAAAATTAATAATATTTGCATACCAAGGCATTGTAATAGTAAAAAATAAAAATTCATCAGGAAAAAAATTATTAATGGGTATTATTTCTATTGATAAATTTGGTGCGAGTCTTGATAAGTAATCTGCAACAACATTTTCAGCTCACTTCTTATCCTTGATAGTGATATTAAATTTTTGAAGCAATAGAATCCATTGAATCAATCTTGGTTTTGCATCCTGTTTTGGCATTAATTACCTTATAACAACATGGTCAGTAAACACAACAGTTGAAGAACCAATTAAGTAAGAACGAAATTTATCTAATACAAATATTATAGCAAGTAGTTATTTTTCAATTGTTGTGTAATTCATTTATGCACTTTTTAAAGTTCTACTTGTGTAATAAATTACATAGGGTTTACCTTCCTTTCTTTGTCCTAATACAACACTAACAACATAATCACTAGCATCACACATAAGCTCAAAAGGCAAAGACCAATCAGGAGATTGTATGATAGGAGCAGATGTTAAGAGGTCAATTAATTTTTCAAACAAAGTTGACACTCTTGAGTCCACTCAAATGATACATCTTTTACTAAGAGGTTACAAAGAGGTTTAGATATAGCACTAAACGTTTTGATGAACCTCATATAAAATCCTGCATGTCCTAAAAAGGATTGAACTTCTCTGACTATTTTTTGTAGGGGCAAATGAGCAATGAGTTTAACTTTTGCCTTATCTACTTCAATTCCTTTAGAAGACATTACATGTCCTAAAATAATTCCAGAAGTAACCATGTAATGACATTTTTTTCAATTCAACACAAGACTTTTTTCCTCACATTTTTAAGACATTTTTTAAGTTTTCAAGACAATTATCAAAAAACATTTCAGACATGGTTAAATCATCCATGAAAATTTTTAAATAATGCTCAACCATGTCACTAAAAAGGCTTAACATACATATTTAAAATGTTGCTTGGGCATTGCAATGTCCAAATGGCATTTTTCTAAAAGTAAAAGTCCCAAAAGGGCATGTGAAGGTAGTCATTTCTTGATCCTCTAGTGCTATAGGAATTTGATAATAGCCAGAATAATCATCTAGAAAGCAACAGTAGGGATGTCTTGCTACTCTTTTTAAAATTTGGTTAAGGAATGGTAAAGAAAAATGATCTTTTCTAGTGGCAGAGTTTAACTTCTTATAATTTATGCACATCCTCCAACTAGATAAGACTTGACTTGGTATTAACTCACCTTTGTCATTTTCAATGACTGTGATTCCAAATTTTTTTGGTACTACCTGAGTAGAACTTACCCACTTACTATTTGAGATGGGATAGATGATTTCTACTTCAAGTAATTTGAGAACTTTAGCTCTCACTATCTCTTTCATATATGGATTTAATCTTCTTTGAGGTTGTTGGAAAGTTTTGGCATTATTCTCTAGGTGTATTCTATGTGTACAAATTAAAGGATTAATGCGTTTTATATTTTTTAAAGTTCGCCCAATTGCATTTTTAATACCTTAATTAACTTACCTTTTTGTTCGCTTGTGAGTGTAGAAGAGATTACCACCGGGTAAGTTTTTTCTCTCCAAGAAATGCATATTTCAGTCATTCGGGTAAATGTTTCAACTTCAACTTTAGAATTTCATTCTGCTTATCCTCATTTTCTCATAATTCTTCAAACTTTAGTTTCCATCCTTTATTTTCAATCACCTGTGCACGGTCAAGTAAAGAACATATGTCAGAGATTTCAAGATCTAATTCTATATTTGACTCAAATGAAATTATTAGACACATTTCTAAGGGATCGGTAGAATTTCCTTTTTGAATATGATCCTCCATAATCGTTTTAATCATGTTAGCTTCCTTACTTTCATCCTCCTCCTCATGTGGTTGCTTATACATATTGAAAACATTGAGCTCAAGTGTCATATTTCTAAATGAAATCTTCATTACTCCATTCCTGCAATTAATTAAAGCGTTAGAAGTTGCTAAAAATGGGTGACCCAAAATAATAGGTATCGGATTACATCCTTTAATAGGTTCTGTATCCAAGATAATAAAATCCACAAGATATATGAATTTATCAATTTGAACTAAAACATATTCCACTATCCCTCTTGGCACTTTTATTGATTTATCGGCAAACAAAAGAGTTACAAAAGTTAGTTTTAACTCACCAAGATTGAGTTACTAATACACTAAATATGGCAGTAACTTCGCACTATTGAGAACAAGTAAGGCTTGTTCAATGTTATGACTTCCAATAATACATGAAATTGTAGGACAACCAGGGTCTATATATTTCAAAGCATTATTGTTCTGAAGGATGACACTTACTTGTTCAGCTAAAAATGTTTTCTTTTTCACATTCAGTTTTCTTTTTATTGTACATAAATCCTTCAAAAATTTTGCATAAGAGGGAACCTGTTTAATAACATCAAATAAAGAAAAATTAACTTTTACCTGTTTGAAGATTTTAAAATTTTTAGGATTATAATTTATCTTCTTAGCATTACGTAATGCATGAGAAAATGAGGGTAGAGGTGAGGGTTTAGTGTTTTCTTCACGAAGTGTAGGTTCAATGCTTTTTTTACCCTGGGAGATTGATTCATTATTCTCATGAGGTTTAGGAATGTGTTTTTCAACAATCTTACAATTTCAAAGAGTGATAATTGGTTTAACTTGATTCATTGTTGGTTTCTTGAACTACATGCATTTGAGTTATGTTGTTCTTTAGGGCTTGGTTGTGGTTGAGAAGGAAATTTTTCTTGCTCATGAATGTTCAATACGGATGCAAATTTAGCAAGAGTATTTTTCAAATCAGTAAATGTTTAAGCATTTTGAGAATTAATAGATTCTTACTTTTCAATGAATGTATGCAAAGTTTCTTCAAGATTTTTCTTTAGAGGTAGGACATATGGTGCATAACTTTGATGGTTTTGAAAATTTTGGTCTAACTGAAAAGGTGGTTGTGAAGCCTATGCTTGAGTGTTATTCCTCCAACTAAAATTCGGGTGATTTCTATAACTAGGATTGTAGTTTTATGAATATGGGTTATTGTTTGACCATTTAAATGTGTTTAAAAAATTGGCTTGTTCATGGAGACATTCCCTAAATGCAGGCAAAGTTGGGCAATCATTGGTAGAGTGATCATGGGTTTCACATATGTGACACACAATTTTTTGAACAGATTTTAATTGATCATTCTTTTTCATTTCTAAGGTTTTGACTTTTCTAGCTAGGGATGTTAATTTGGCTTGAAGGTCATGGTCTTTCCTAAGATGATAAATACTCTTACTAGATGTAGTGGTTTGAGTTCTGCTAGGTGCCTCATAAGTACCAATAATGTTTCAATTTTGAGCATTTTCTACTAGTAAATCTAGATAGTTCATTGTATTTTCTGGGTCTTTATCCTCAAATGTTCCATTACACATCATTTCTACCATTTGCCTAACTTGGGGTGTTAAGCTCTCGTAGAAATTTGAGACTAATCTCCAAGTTTCAAAGCCATGATGGGGACAGGTATTAAGTAATTCTTTATACCTTTCCCAACATTGGTAAAGGGTTTCTCCTAATTTGGGGCAAAAGTGGTAATTTATCTTTTGAAAGAATTTCTTCTATGGGGAGGAAATTTGTTTTTTTAGGAATTGTTGTTGCATCTCATCCTATAAAGAAATGGACTCTGGTTTAAGATTTTTTAGCCATGTTTTAGCTTTATCTTTTAAAGAAAAAGGAAAAAGCTTAAGTCGAATTATGTTCATGCTACAATTTTGGTCATTATACATGTTACACACTTCTTCAAATTCTCTTAGATATAGGTAAGGGTTCTTTACATCTAAGCCATTAAAAGTGGGTAAAAGTTGGATAATACCCAGCTTAAAATTAAAATGAGTTGCATCTAGAGGAAAAACTAAGCAAGATGGTGCACCGATTTGTGTAGAGTTCATGTAGTCTCTAAGTGTCCTAGGTCGATTACGGTTATTATGTTGGGATTGATTGTCCCTTGGGTCTATAAGTCCCTCAATTTGATTATCAGTTATGGTGCTAATTGGTAAAGAGTGAGAAGATGAAGGAGAATCGAACAAATTATCAAAGGAAGTTTCAAAATTATCTTTCACTAAATGATGAGAATTAGGATCTCGAAACCAACCACTCATACAAAGAAATAAAATAAAATACAATAACAATGAATAATACAAATAAGAGAAAAAAATACTAAATAAAAACAAATAAAATAGGTAAAGCTAATAATAAAATAAAAGTTAGATAAATAGTTAAATTTAGATTAGTAAATGTTAGATTAGGATAATAAAAAGTTAGTAAATAAAGAGTAGGAGGCTTAGCCTTTTATGAAAATAATAAGTGAAAATTAAATAAAGTAAAGCAAGTTAGGAGGCTTAGCCTTCCATGAAATAAAACAAACAAAAAAAATATTAATTTTACTTCTCCGGCAATGACGCCAAAAACTTGACACGTCCAGAATATAAGAGTTTATTTTCAAGCGTAGGATTGTCGAAGTAATAAATAACCCGGTGAGAATAGGGTCAATCTACAAAGAAGTGAAATTAAAATTACAAACTATAAATATTTTAAAGACAATTAAAGCAGTATAAGATGTTTGCAAATAATAATTCAATTAACCAATTAAAATAAAAGCTAAGGTTAGGGGATCCACTCTTGGCATATGAAATAAGAATATATTCAACTCTTTTTATAACTCAATTAAAATTCTCACACAAAGAAGGTTCCAGATATAACAATTAAAGTTCATCACCATTTATATATTAACTTGTATTTATTTCTTTCAATTATTATACATCAAATCTTATAAATGGGTTCAAGTATTTATTATACCAATCTTTATATTTGTCTACTATAAATCAAGACTCCCACTTTACAAGAAAGGGTATCTGTGCCAAATCTTGTAAATGGTTTCAAGAATTTATTGTGTCAACTATAAAAATTGTCCATAATAAATTAAGATACACAACTTTACAAGAAAATGTATTAATATTACAAACAAAATAAATACATCATATATAAATTTGTATAACTTAATAATGAAACATTAAATTCATAAATAAGAGTTAAGTATTTCTTATTACTTTGTTAAGAGTTTCACCCTTTCATCTTAGCAATAAGAAAATTACTTGCACATAATAAAACTAAAGAAAAAAAAAAAGAGATAGAAGAAGAGATAACATGACTTTAGAATAGTAAACAAGAGAAATAATACTACAAATAGATAATACAAAAGACAAGTGTTTTGAACTAAAATCTAACTCTCTAATTACATGCTTTGGGCATAAACAGGCTACCTATTTATACAAAAATATAGATAAATCAAGACAAATGAAGAGGGAACCACTTGGATGATAAAAGTCAATAAGGGTGACAACTAATTTGCATTGATTATCATTAATGCACCTACTTGATTGTCCAATTTGAAATTGATGTGCTCCGAATTAGTTTTAATGCAAAAGATCAAAGTTGTAGATAATTATCTTATATTTCTTATTTGAGTTATCTCATACGTATTATATATGTATTTTTATAGTTATGGGTCAAATACTGATGACTATTTAGACTTGGCTTGTACTATAGATCAATTCTGTTCTAGGCCATTTTCACCCTCTAAATGCTCGAATTTGAAATATCTTGTGAAATATAATATATTAGTCCATTGAGTCAGCTCTTCATAGAATCAAGAATCACTCAAATTGAATTTCTAGGTAGAAAGTTATGCTTATTTTACCGAACCTACCACAATATAGTTAAAAGCTAATTAAGTACAATATTGTAAACATACTTAAGTTAAAGGGGGTTAAAGACACTAGTAATACAAAAACAATATGATGTAAAATCCTTATTAAATGTGTATTTTCAAGTGTTCATCATTATGATAATGTCTATTTAAAGAATCTCAATCACTAGATGCCTTAGTGGTATTTATCAATAAGGTTGAAAGATAATTAAACTAAAAGGTAAAAATTGTCATATCAAATAAAGATGGTGAATATTATAAAAAATATGACGAAATTGGAAAATGCCTAGGTCCAATTGTGAAATTCCTTGAAAAATATGGCATTTGCGCTCAATACACAATGCCAGAAACACATAACCAAAATTGTGCAGTATAAAAGTGTAATCACACTTTAATTATTATAGTCAGAAGTATAACAAGAAATTCATCTTTACCCTTATTGTTGTGGACGCATGCTTTAAAAATTGTTATGTATTTGTTAAACAAAGCTCTTAGTAAATTAGTTCCAAAGACTTTTTGAATTGTAGATTGGAAGGGATCCCAGTTTAAGGCACCTGCTGTTAGATTATATCGTGATTATGACTGAATAATTAGATTAATAAAGAACACTAAAATTTAAAAGTGAAAGTAAATCTTACTTATTCATTTGGTTACTTGATAGACGTACTAAATTAATGTCTACTATATGTATAAATTGGTCACCTCTTTACCTATTAAAGTAATTTGAGAAGTTACAAAGACATATTAAATAAGATATTATGAGACAATAAATAGGAAGATCAAAAGGTACAAGAAGATCAAGGGGTACTTCTATTAATACTTCTAGAAAACTCAAAGGACACTTCTATTTATGCTTTTAAAAAGCTCAAAGGCAACTTTCATTAATGTTTCTAGGAAGTTAAAGAGGTACTTCCATAAATGAGTGTTCCTTCCCATTTATGGTCTATATAAGGATGACTTTTGCAAAGAATTGGTAATCTAATCCATCATTGAAGTTTCTTCTAAAAAATATACATTTCATATAAGTAATTTATAAGAAAGAAAATGGTGAATTAGTAAGTGGATGAAGGGTGAAATGAGAGAAATCAATTTATAAGAATGGCTAACCCTTCCGCGTCTAGTATTTTTCTCAAGTGATTTCATGAGAATTATATTGTTTAAAATCATGATTTATGGTCTATATGCATCAATGCATATACTTAAGTTTAAAGTTAACACCTGGATATTTGAATTATCATAGAGAAAGTAAGAATTTATAATCCACATAAAAAAAAATTGAACTAAAAACAACCAGTAGTTTCTTCATTGGTTAACAAAAAAAAATAAGGGTATAGATTTTATTGTCTTAGCCATATTACACGAATTGTTGATACTAAAAATGTTAGGTTCATTGAAAATAGTGAAGTTAGTAGAAGTGTAAAACCATGAAATATGATAATTTAAGAAGTTAGGGTGCAAGTTCCTTTACCTAAAACTTCTTTATAACTTTTTGTTCCTACAATTGTTAAATTGTTTAACAACGTATAAGAACAATAACTAAATGATCAAACACTACACAATAAGATTTTTTTCTAATGAATATGTAGTATGTGAACCACATGAAATAACATTAAAAAGATCTCAAAGATAAAATCTACTATTTTTTATGATTACGTGGTTTATTTACAAGAGTCAAATTTTAACTTAGGAATTGATGAAGATCCAGTTTCATTTTAACAAGCCATAGCATAGCAAGCACTAATTCTATTAAATGGTTAAATTCTATGAAGGATGAGTTAAAATGTATTGACCATAATGAGGTTTGGAAACTTGTCAAAAATTACTAAATAATTGGGTGTAAATGAATCTTTAAGACTAAGTGTAACTCTAATGACAATATCAAACGACATAAGGTTGGACTTGTTGCTAAATATTTTACTTAGAAAACTAGTTTTGACTATAAAGAGACTTTTTTCTCCTGTTTCTAAAAAGAACTCTTTTAGAATTATTATGGTTTTAATAACTCATTATGACTTAGAGCTATATTAAATAGATTTGAAAAGTGTCTTTCTAAATAGAAATTTAGAGGAAGAAGTTTATATGGGTCAATGTGAAGGATTTTCAACTGAAGAAAAGAAATATATAGTGATCTTTTTTTAGCTCTCCCACATTTTGATTTCAAAAGTATTTCACATTTATAATAAAATTTGGGAATTTATGAAGATTAATTGCTTTTTCTTAGTCTATACAAATGAATCTTGCCTAATTAATGAATTCGGGGGAAGATACTGAACTTTTATAGTTGAAAAATATTTCTGGCGGGAGTAAACTTAATAAACCAATGTACAGACTTAAAAAACGCTTTGCGATAGTGGTATCCAAAGTTCAATAATACTATAACCTCTTTTGAATTTAAGAAAAATATTATTAATCGATGTATATATTTGAAGGTCAATTGGAGAAAATTTATATTTATAATTCTGTATGTTGATGATATCTTACTTGTAACTAATGATCTTGGTATACTTCATGAAACCAAGAAATTCCTCTCTAATAACTTAGAAATAAAAGATATGATGAGGCATCTTATGTAATTGGAATTGAAATATTTCATGATAGATCACAATGATTGTTGGGATTATCTCAGAAAGTATATATTAATAAAGTTCTTGAAAGATTTAGAATAAAAAATTGTTCATCAAATGTTATTCCAATTCAAAAAGAAGATAAATTTAGCTTTATGCAATGCCACAAAATGAATTAGAATGAAAATAAATAGAAGGAATTCTTTATGCATCCATTGTTTGAAGTTATATGCCCATATTTGTACTAGGCTAGATATCAATTTTGCTATTAGAATGCTGGACAAACATCAAAGTAATCCAAGAAATGCACATTTGGTTACTTGTTTCTATTAGCTAAAAAAGCAATCTCATGAAAAAATGCAAAGTAGTTTGTCATTGTCGCATCTACTATGGAGACCATGTTTGTGACATGCTTTAAGGCCATAATTTATAGATTATGGCTGGGAAATTTTATTTCAAAACTAGGAATTGTCAACAATATTATCAAGTCATTGAAAATTTATTGCGATAACATAGCAACAATCTTTTTTTCTAAAAATGATAAATATTCAAATAGTGATAAGCATATAAAATTGAAATAATATGTCATTAAACAAGAAGATAAAAAATAATGAGTGCCAATAGAGTAAATTAGCACTAATCTTATGGTTGTAAATCCATTAACAAAAGAATTTTGCCAAAGACTTTTACTAAACATGTTTAAAAAAAAGGGCATTATCAATCTATATCATTGATATTATGTTATAACTTTTATGGTGCTTATGTATTTGACACACCAAGCTCATTTATATTTTGTTTATGATATGTATGTATGTATATATGTATGTATGTGTATATATTATTTTATTTATAATATATATGAATGTTAATAGAATTTATCTTTGGTAAAGACCTCACTGTTATGATATTATTATACTTTTCATTAAAGGTCATATTAAATAAAGAACTAATATTGTGATATATGAAAGAACTATGTTGAATTAATGACATCCAACTGTTATGATCCTTATTAGTTATTTAATTAATGATGATGATTAGTTTAAGCATAATACTATGAGTATTATATTTATTAAATTATGAAATAAAGTTATAACACATAAGTCAAGTAGGAGAATGTTATTTATGCCATTATCAAATATTGTCATTTAAATTACTTTAAATAATAATAATAATAATAATAATTTAATAATTAATTAGTGCTAAAACTTAAAGGTTATTGTTAAATCTAAAGGTTTTTGATAAAATATAAAGGTTATTGCTAAATTTTAAAGGTTTTTTTCTAAAACCTAAAGGTCATTGCTCAGTAAATAGTTTCTGAAAATTGCACATTTTAATAGAACATGTGTACATAAAGCATCCTTATAAAAAAACTGGTCCTATTTTAATCCTATAAAACAATAAGAGTTTTCTCTATTATATAACACTTATCAAATTTAAAGAGTTCAAGAAAGAGAAATATAGTTTCCTTATTTAAATACTTCTATAAGTCTAATTTAGGGGGGAAAAACAAACATGAATCATGGTGCACTATATATTTTATTAATTTGTGTAAAAATCATAAAGTTCTGAATAAGGAGTTTTATGCATAAATATTCTGTATAATATTAATAATTCTAATATTTTTAACTAAAATTTTAGAAATAGGGAATTTGACATATAATAATTAAAGCACCCCATTTTTTACTATCCTGGATTAAAACCCAATTAATTGCTCTTTTACTCTTTTCTGATACAGTATTCCCTGCAACTTATCTCCCAACTATGGTACAGGCATTTATGTTGCATAATCAAGCTATCCGTCGGTTCCAAGCTGAACCATTTGACCACTTTATAGAGGAATACCTTTTAGCATCTGCTTGAAGCTTTTCTTCGTTTAAGTCACCTCTGACATAGGCCCGGTTCAAAAAAAAAAAAAACTTTCAAGTAACATGATGAGATGACATTTATATGCTTAAATGAGATAATGATTTTGCGTCTTCTTTTTCTTTATCACAGATGCCTTTGATTTCAGAACCCACATCGACATATATGCCATTAGTTGCATATGTTGCAGAATATTTTCATGTCTTAGATGCTTCATTGATGGTTCTTAGCAATATAAAAACAATTTGAACGAATATTACCAACCCTTTTGGTATCTTTGAACTGAAAAAAAGAAAACAAAGAAAATTTTCGAAAAGTTGATGAACTTTGAGCACTCCATGCATCAGTTGCGGTGGGAGCTGATATTATTGTTGCAATGCCGACATTGAAATTTGAAGCACTTCATTTTGAAATGGAAATGGTTTTCCAGTTATCATAAAATGAAAATCTGGTTTATTTTCAAATTGCAATGGCTACTTGCCTCATTGAGTCAAATGAATCTGATTTGGTGACAAGCATATATGTATATTAAAAGCTGAAAATATTAAAACTCTTCTTTTGTTTGATTAACTAGACTTTGAAATCTTTTATATGCTCTAATATAATCTTTGACAATGATTTTATTTGGTCATAAATGTAAAGAATGGTAGCTATAATATCTTCAACAGAATCTAATATAATTGGGTAGCATGCAGGTCTTATGTGATATAAGCTAGCTATACTTGACTCAAAAGCATAAACTGCCCAACATTATTATTAAGTCTAATGATTATTTTAACGAAAAGTTAGATATAAAAAGGTGCCAAATATTGAAGATGCTTATATAGACATGGTACCTATTGAAAACAAAAAAACAACAACAGCATCATCTTTGTGCAAAACAAATAAACAACGCAGCTACCCAATATGTGGGACAATCTGCTCGTAAGTGAACTGGGCAGTTCCCTTAACTACTAACGACATGTAACTGGCAGGACGTGCCCTCTGAAGCCTTAACTATGCACGATCCTTTTACTGCCATGAAACTTCATTGTCATCGCAGGCCTTCAGTGGAAGGGAAATGATGCAGGCACGGCCACCTAAAAATATCATTTGTTTTCCGTAAATAAGAGTTTGATCATTCTGAATCATTTGTTAAGTACTAACGGTAGGTTTAACCTTCTATAATAGACATGTACTGAAAAAAGAAAATGAAAGTATCGTAGTAGTGTAGTTTAAAAGTCAATATTTATGAAATAAAAGTAGGTGGGATACTTGATCATAGAATAAAATTAATATCTATCACATTTTAATGACGTACTTCTAGAATCACTTCATGAATTAAGAGAAGAGGGTGCCAATTCAATATTTAGATAAATAAAGAGGTTTTGTCCCCAAGTGCATGTTGGAGGGAAAACGACCCTTTCTCCCTCAAGGTTCTAGTTTATTTCTACTTATTCTTGTAATTTTAAAAAGTATTAAAACTCCTTTACTATTACCATTGTTTCTTACTGTTTCATTAGTTTTAATTTTTTGGATGAATTGATAATTTTATCATTAATAATATATAATTTGATAGTTTTGCTCTTAAATAAATAAGAGCACCATTGTTTTATTACTAATCGGTTAATTTTAAGTTTTTTTTTTATGAATTGACAATTTTATTATTGATAATATATAGTTTAACAATTTTGCCCTTAAATAAATAAGAATAAAATATATATATATATATATATATATAAAAAGAATTGAACTCTTGACCTCAAAGATAAAATCAGTCATTTTCACCAATAAGTCAAACTAAAGCTTACATAACATATTGTGAAGAATATATATATATACCTTATAAATTAATTAAATGAATTGTTAATTCTAAATTAAATAAATTTTAGTACTAAAAAATTATAAACAATAATAAATGTAAAATAATGTAATAAATAATAATTTTAATTAAATATATACACGTTTAGAATAAAAGACTTAAAGATTAAGATATAGGGACTTATTTTTAAAATGAATTATTTTATAATTTCTTAAAATTAATCTAAAATATTAAAATTAATACATACTAAAAATAAAGTTATTTTCTAACTTATACGTAAATTTTTATTATTTAATATTAAATAATAAAATAAATTTTCAAGAAGAATTCAAAATTTAAATTATAACTTATGAGAATTCAAAAAGAAATCATAAATAGTAAATAGTGAGAATTATATTTAACTCATAAAAAATAATTTTCATAAATTTTTAAATTAAAAAATTACTACAAATAATGCCAAATTCTTTTATGCTCTCAAATTAAAAAATTATTATTTATAATTTTTGAGTACTAAAATTTATTTAATTTAAAATTAACAATTCATCTTATTAATTTATAGAGTACATATATTTAAAGCATTATGTAAGTTTTAGTTGTTCTAGCAGTAAAAATTGATAATTTTATCTTTGAGCTCAATTGTTTAATTCCCTTCAAAAAAAATTTCTTTAATTTATTTAGAGGCAAAATTGTTAATTTATTTAGGGTGTAAAACTGTCAAACTATATATTATCAAAAATAAAATTTATCAATTCATTAAAAAAAAATTAAAATAAACAGAATAGTAATAATGAAACAATAAATAATTTTAGTTGCAAAACTGTCAATTTATTTAGGGAGCAAAATTGTTAAATTATATATTATTAAAGAAAAAAATTTCAATTTATTAAAAAAATTAAAATTAACAGAATAATAATAATGGAACAATAAATAATATTAATTTTGATATTTTTTAAAACTATAATAGAATAAATAAAGATTAATAAAACCACAAGGAGAAAGGATTGTTTTCCCGCATGTTGTAGTTGACAAAAAGAACATACGTGTAAGGCTTAATATGTAGAAAGAGAATAGAAATAGAAGTCAAGTGGGGTTGTGTTGTTGTGCCTTCCAGTAGCAGTTGGGGCATCCCCCTCCCATTTCATTTCATCTCCCACCTTTTTTCGACCCAAAAATTTGCAAAATAGCTAAATTTCCTTCTGTTTTTCTGTCGTTTCAAACAAAATATATGATAAGAAATTTCATGACTTTTGTCCACATCCTTGTTGCATTTGGTTTGATTCGGCTCAAAGAAAAACAAGTCCACAGCCAAATAATTAACCCTTACAGAAATGGAGTCGTGCTACAGAGTGGCTTTATAATAAAACACTTCACATGTTCTAGATTTTAGAACAAAACGCAAAATTGAGATATAATAAAAAAAAATTGAATGTAACAAAAAAAAAAAAATAGAACAAATAAAGGCAAGAAGAGCGGTTATATCATTAGAATAAAGCTCACTTCAATTTTGACTATCAAAAAAGTTTTCTTTAGATGAGTTGAAACTTTTTTTTTAAATTTTTATTGAATTAATGATTCAAAATCTTTGAATGAAAATAATAAAAAGACAATACAAAATTAAAATTGTGCCAAACATTTGAAGTTTAAAACTGAAACTGAATGTACAGGATAAATTTTTTTTTGTAAAATTTAGGCATCATGACGATGGCTGCTCAACGTCACAAAACAAATTTTAATATCTTTAATACTACAGTACTAAGTCAGATACTATTAACATTATGGCAGTAAACACTTGCCATAAATTGACCCTTTCTTTTTTTAGTTTGAAGATAGTTAAAAAAGAGGTGTATATAAATCCTTTTAAGTTTCAAATTTTTATTGTGTATTTTTTATAATTCTTAAATCATTTCTTGTAATCTCTTATTAATAAGAGAGATTCAAATTTAATCAATTATAAAAATATTATTGAATTACATAAATACTTTGTATTCTTAATGAATTTAATTTTTGTTTTCTCTATTCTCGTTGTTTGATCTTTTTAATTCTACAATTTCATATCTTGTGTAGTATTGCTTTGCGCCAACAGTTTTAATTATTTTTCTAAGATAAAATTCAAAAGAAAATTATTTATATTAGCATGTCTTTGATTGAAACCATGTCGTTTATTTTTGCCTGTTAAATGGTTTGTGATTTGATAGATTTTGGACTACGTATTTATTAAAGTTCTCTTCTTAATTTTATCACTTTCTTAATTTTAAGTTAATATAAACAAAAATTACTTTTTGAATTTAATTTGATGATTCTATTCAAAAAGAGCTTGCAGGGGGGGGGGGGGGGGGGGGGGGGGGGGGGGGGTGGGTTTGGAGCAATTGTTTTTAAAAACAATTTATCGACCAAAAACTCTTTCCTACAAAAATATCTTAATATCCGTATTTTGTTCTCCGAATTTTGTATGAATATATTGTTTAATCCTTTAAAAATATTATATAAAATAAAATAAGAAATAAGGATAATTTTATCTTAATATTTTGAATTAATTAACAACCTTGCCATAATTAGATTAAAAATACCTAATTTTGTCCCAATATATTAACCTTTATCATTAATTATAATAGTTAAGGATAAAAAAATAATCTAACTACAAAAATAAATTATAATTATAACACATGGTACAATCATACCCATTAATTATTTTTTGAACACATGATGCAATTTGATGTAATAATTTAATTTAATATAATTTTTAAAATATAAATTTTAATAAAATGACTCATGTGTAATTTTATTAAAATTAGTTACTTTAAACACGTGTCAACATGTAATCAATTTATAATTTTAATAAATATTTTTAAAATAAAATAAAAAAATAAAAAAAATAAGAAATTAAAATAGAGTTGCCACTATCGCTGGAAAATGGTAACCGGCCGGTCACTATTTTTTAGCGATATTTCGACCACAAAAATATTTAAATTTTACATCATTAACTCTATTTTTCTTGATCTACATAATGGTGGAGTCATTTTTTATCAAAAAAGACCAAAAAATGGCTAAAAATGACGGAGAAAGGCGATATTTCTTTACTGCCCACCGTTTTTCGGTGATAGTGATAGATTCTTTTAATTATTAATTAATTATTTTATTTTATTTAAATATAACCAATTACATGTTGAAACCTGTCCAAAGTAACTAATTGTATTACGACATGTGTCCATTCCCACATTTTTGCAAGTTTGTTGACAATGGGACAAAATGATAAATGATTATTAAAAGTAGATTTTTTATCTAAATAGACAGTAAAAAGTAATTATTAGGGTAAAATTAGATATTTTATATCTAATTAAGATAAAATTATATTTAAGCCTAAAATATTACAATAAAATTATCCTTATCCCAATAAATAATATTATAATAATCAAATTAATTATATCATACTATGTTAGGCAGTATGAATAATTTTGTATAATTTAGTTTATAAATGTAGTACTTTTCATTCAAAAATCAATTCAAGAAAATTATTGCTGCCCTCTTAAATTTTTTCGTACATACTCGTTGGGGTATTTACATGCCCTAATACCTCAATGACTGGTATTTAGCACCTTAAACAATTTAAGTGTTTTGCAGAAGACTTTATCCACAAGTAAACAAGAATATAAATGATCACATGCAATAGAGAAAAAGAAACAATCATCATAGACATAAGATATATGTGGTTCAGCAATAAACGGCTATATACATGGATTAAAGATCCAGTTTCTTTTATTGACAGTTCACAAAGAACTTTAAGCTACAAAGATGAATCAAATCATAAAAATCTTTAAGATCATTAAGATTTTATACAAGAGATTAATCAAGAAATACAACAAATAGCCAGAGTTCTCTCTTAAATGATCTATCATTACTCTTTTACGCACTCAACACTTAAGTGATCTCATGGTAGCAATCTCTTACGCACTCAAAATTTTAGTACTTATTTAGCTCTCTATTCTATCTTATGTTGGCATCTTTGATGCATGTGAATTTAATAGGTTTACAAGGGTTTATATAAGCTAAATCGACCCTAGAAACTCTATTTTTAGTTAGAATAAGAGTTCATACATGTAGAAATCTGAAACTTTCTCAAAGAAGTTCAAATCTCCAAGAATGAAAACTACAGCATATTTTGCCATAATGAACGCCACTAGCCGGCATTGCCACAGCTTGGCCAAGGCTGGGTCACGGCAGCCAGCCTCTGCCTTCTCTGAGGCCGTGGCTTGACTTGTTTAGATCCGCAACCCTAAAGCTTGGATTGCTTCCTATATGCTTTCTAAGCCTTTCCTCGCTTTCTACATGCTTTTCAAGCCCCTTCTTACTTGCGACTCTTTGTTTTCATCCATTTTTATATGTCTAACACGTACTTGTCCTCGTGTCGACTCCTCATTGGTCTCCAACTCAAAATCAAACTCATACTTAATTTTAATTCACTAATTCTAACAATACAGTTTTTCTTCTTAAATATTTTTAAAAAAATATCTACTATACCCTTTCAATGGATTTGCAAAGAGGAAAATAGTACTAAAAATATTTAATTATCTCCCAAAAAAATTTATAATTCAATTTTAAAAATTTAAGTGAAAAAATTGTATATATAAAACTTAGGTTGTTAATCGTATTTTCTTAAAAACTCGCGTATAACTGAAAATGTAAATTTTATTTTTCTTGTAAATTTACATCTTCAATTTTTAAATAAAGACTGTTAAGGAAGATAAATAGATTATAAAGAAGTTCAAGTAGGAAGAAAAGTATTGAATAAGTTAAGTTTGTTGGTATTTATGAGTGTATTTCAAATAAATTGATGTAAGTCAAAGCATTAGAGTAGAGAGAAAGAATCGAGAATGGAAAAAGAGGAAGAGGGAAACAAAGGGTGCTCAAGCAAAAATCTACTTAAGCGCTATAATGCCCAGCATTAGATGCCATGGCGTAGGGTGCTAGGTACCCAATCGAGGTTTAAAATTGTTTCCTGTTAAGTGTTGCGATGTTAATTATTGAGCGCCACAATGCTGAAAGCCAGAGATATGACCCTTGGAAGAGTCATTTAACTTTTTCAATGGGTGTGATCTTTTGAAAGAGTGTTATGTCTCTCCAGAGAGACAATTCATCTCTATAAATACTGCAAGTGCATTCCATTTGACTAATCTATAACTCTTGTTCTTCTTTGATTAAAAATCTCTCTATTTATTAATTACACTCAAAGTCATTGCTAGTTGTTTAAAGAATTTGCATTTAGTGTGAACCTTTTCAAATTCTAATTGTCATTGAATCTTGAAAATTATACTATCATTTAACCCTACTGTACCTTAATTATTTTCATTGTGGGGGTAGAAATAGTTTTAATGACTGTGCTTAGCGCGCCTTAACATTCACTTCTTGTTATATCCTTTTTTTTTTCTATTTGTCCACATACCTAACAATCTTAAAACTATTTTTATAGATACAACAAGTGATTCCTCACTATTAGTTGTAGCCAAATTTTTTTTCTAAGACTATCAAGATACCATTTTTTGATGAAAAGCACTTCAAAAGATGGCAAGATTGTGTCTTTGACACATTGGTTGTGATAGGCTTGGCAGACCATCTTACACAACCTCTTTCAAATGTTAATGTTAAAAACTACAAGGATAAATTTCCTTTCAAATGAGTTGTCGTAATACTATTCTTAATATCCTTTCAAATGAGTTGTATGATGTCTACTTTACATATAAATATGTATATGAGATTTAAGCACAGTTAAAAAAAAGTATGTGATTGAAGATGCTGATGTGCAAAAATATGTAATTTCTAATTTTTTATACTTTAAAATGTCTGAGAAAAATGATGTAACATCATAAATATATGAATTTCATCTCCTGATCAATGATTTAAAAATTGGGCTAATTATTCTCTAGGAACCTTTTGTTATCGATTGCTTGATTAAGAAGTTACCTGATTCTTAGAAAGATTACAAGAAAAGCAATAAGCACAAAAAGAAACACTTAAAGTTGGAAGATTCTATTGTATATATAAGCATAAAAGAAAAGAGTTGCTAATGGGAAACATAGAAAAAGCTAAGAAATTTGTTTCTAAGGCTAATTTGATTGAAAGCAAAAATTATAGTAAAAAGTATCAAAAGTTCATAAACAACACATACCTTAAGAAACAAATCAGCTCTTATTTAAGAAGAAAGGTAAGTGTTATACTTATAGAATTGATGGTCATTTGACCTGTCAATGTAAGTATAAAAGTATGAAGGGAAACAATAAAACTCTTAATTCCAATTTGGTTGAAAGAGATGAGATAATTGTTAGTTGTTTCTCAAGTAAATATGGTTACAAGTAGCAATAAAGATTAAGTCATTGACTTTGGAGCCACTAGACATATATGTGGTGACAAGAGTACTTTTCATAACTATATTCAAACAAGAGAATGAGAGGAACAAGTTTATCTTGGTGATTCCTATTCTGTACTAGTGGTGGGGAAAGGGAAGGTTTTTCTCAAGTTGACATCTGAAAAATCTCTTATTTTGAATGATATACTCCATGTTCCAAACATTATATATAATCTTGTTTCTATATTTATACTTGGTAAGGCAAATGTAAAAGTCTCTTTTGAAGGGAGACAAAGTTGTAATGACCAAAAGTGAAACATTTATTGGAAATGGATATTCTTCTAAAGATTTGTTCAAACTCAATGTACTTGATGCTTCTATTAATAAAAATTTATCTTCTATTTTTATTGTTAAGCCTTTTGATTTGTGGCATGATAAATTAAGTCACTTGAATTATCTTTATCTAATAAAAATAAAAAGAGTTGGTTTACCTTTTAACATAAACTTAGACAGTATGAATAAATATGATGTATGTGTAGAAGAACAATCCATTAAGAAAAGTTGTAAACTAATAACTCTTAAGAAAATTGAATTACTCGATTTAATTTATAGTGACCTAGGTGATCTTAGATATATCATGACCAGAGGAGGGAAAAAGTATTATACAACCTTTATAGATTATTTCTTAAGGTATACCAAAATATATCTATTGAGAAATAAAGTTGAGTCTTATGATAAGTTCTTAGTCTATAAATAAGAAGTTGAGAATTAACTTAAGAAGAAAATTAAAAGATTAAGAAGTAATAGAGAATGAGAATATGTATCTAATATGTTTAGTTCCATTGTGAGGATGATAAAATTATACATGAAGTTATATCTCCATATTCTCCTAAATCAAATTGGGTAGCTAAAAAGAAAAATAGAATATTGAAAAACATGATGGATTACATGTTAATAAATTTTGAGGCACCTATGAACTTGTGGGAGGAAACAATATTAACTGCTTGCCATATACAAAATAGAATTCTATATAATAAAAGTGAAATTACACCTTATAAGTTATAGAAAGACCGTGAACCTAACCTTTCATGTCTCAAAATGTGAGGGTGTCTTGTTAATGTCTTAACTCCTGATCCTCAACGAAAAATGATGTGAATTAAAATAAATAATTGTATGTTTATAGGTTATCCCCAGAATAGTGCTATATATAGATTCTTAGCATTAGAGAATATCATTGGTTTATTTGATGAAAACAACATAATAAAATCTAAGAATGCAAAATTTTTTGAATTTATTTTTCCTAAGAAAACCAACCTAGAGAATATTTTGACTCATATAAAGGTATATATTGACCTTCTAAAAAGCTCTGTAATAAACTTAAAAGAAGAGAATGAAGAAAGTTACTAATTTTGGTAATAAGTTTAATGTTTTTCTTATGAAGAGAACCCTAAAACATATAGTAAGGCTATAACTTCACATGATACTCCTTTGTAGAAAGAGACAATTAATGATGAAATCAACTAATCATGTGTGGCAATTAGTTGATTTGCCTCTGGGTACCAAGCTCATTGGTTGTAAATGGATCTTCAAAAAGAAGATTAGGGCTGATGGTACAATTGAGAAATATAAGGCAAGGTTAGTTGCCAAAGGGCTTACACAAAAGAAAGACTTAAATTACTTTGAAACTTATGCTATTGTAATTAGAAAAAAAAAATTACATGGAATAACCGCAAGGTTGTGCTAATGTTAGTACTAAGTATAATGTAAATTAGTAAAGTCTTTGTATAGTTTGGAATAAGCACCAAAACAATAGCATGGAAAGTTTGGCAATACTCTAGAATCAAATAGCTTTATAATAAATGATTCTAATAAATGTATATACTATAAAACTTTTGATACTTAGAATTATGACATCATATGTCTTTATGTGGATGACATTCTAAAATTCAATCCTAGTATAGAAGTAATAAATGAGACTAAGAGTTTTTTATCAAACAAGTTTGATATAAAAGAAATGGGAGAAGCTAATGTAATTCTTGGAATAAAGATAATGAGAACATCTAATGGCTGACTTTATCTCAAGAGCACTATGTAGATATATTGTTAAAGAGGTTTAGGTACATAGCATACAAACCAGCGGCAACACCTTATGATGCTAGTGTTAAACTTCAAAAGAATATTAAACATAGTGATAATAAAAATCGTTATGCATAGATTATTTATAGTCTCATGTACTTGATGAATAATACTAGCTTGATATAGCATATGCTCTAAGAATACTGAGTATATATACTCAGAATCTGGGAAAAGAGCATTGGAGTACTTTGGATAAAGTTGTAAAATATTTTATTGTCACTAAATCTTGTATACTTGCATATGGTAGATTGTAACTTGTGATTGAAGGGTATTGTGATGCTAGTTGGATCTCTGAGTCATATAAGGTGAAGTCAACTAGTGATTGAAGGAGTTGAGCCAGCAAAGGGAAGGAGAAGACTTCAATAAAACCTGTTCTTTGATAGTGAAACATTGTTCCATAAGAGTCTTGTCGGCTTTGTGTGTAAATTGTGATTACATCTGAAGCAAATAGAAGTAAAGACTGTTGTTTTACGCAGTAATCTAAAAGATAAGATCTATATGACTCAGCCTCCGAGTTTCAAGGTTCTTAAGAAGAAATATCATATATGTCTACTTAAAAAGTCTTTGTATGGACTTAAGCAATCTCTGAGACAGTGGTACGAGAGATTCGATGACTTTATTATGTGAATCAACTTCACAAAGAGTTCTTATGACAACTATGTTTATTTTAGGAAAATGTATAAAAGGGAACTCATTTATCTATTGTTGTATGTTCATGACATGTTGATTGCATATCGTAACATGAAATAAATCAACAAGTTGAAAGATAATTTGAGTGGAGAGTTCAAAATAAAGAATCTCGAAATTATTAAAAAAAAGATTCTTGGAATGGGAATTTAAAAAGAGGAGGTGGATGTGTTATTTCTATCGTAGAAGAAATACATCCTTAAGGTACTAGAGAGATTTGAGATGCTAAATGTAAAATCTATAAGTACTTCTTTGGCCATGCATTTAAATTCTCAATTGCACAGTGTCCTTTTATTGAGAAAGGTAAATAAAAATGTTTAAGACTCTGTATGCTAGTGTTATAAGTGTTAGGGTCGGTGCTTATGTGCTATTCCTGAATGTACATATACTTGTATATTTATACAAGTGTACATTCTCATTAAATCGCTAATACCAATTTATATGGTATTATGCATGTAACATTATAGACATTGTAGATTTGAAGGAGTTCAGATCAGATCTAAAGGGTTTAGATAAGGGCTCGTATATGACTGCGCCAACAGTAAGAAGTATCATATATGCAATGATTTATTTTAAACCTCACATTGCTCATGTTATAAGTATGATAAGTTGGTATATGGCTGATCCTAAACGTAAACACTGGAATACAATAAAATGGATCAAAGATACTTAAAAGGTACTTCTAGTCATGGCTTAGTGTTTAAGAATGGTGAGTTAGAAGCTGAGAGGATAAAGGGATTTGTAGACATTGATTATGCTTGTGATCTAGACAAGAAAATGTCCTTAAAGAATACTTGTTTACAATAAAAGGGTGTTATGTAAGCTAGAAGGTCATATTGTAGCCAGTTGTATTTTCCACTACAAAAATTGATTATGTGATGACTATGAAAGCTATGAATGAAGCAATTTGGATGAAGGGTTTGATCACAGAGCTAGCCAATAGAGATCAAGACGTGTATATGTTATGTGATAGCCTGAGTGCTATATACTTGAGTTAGAATCAAGTGTTCCATGAAAGGACAAAATACATTAATATAAAAGTACACTTCATACGATCAAATTACTAAGAGAATTGTAAATATGGTAAAGGTTCATACTTTTGAGAATCCAGCCGATATTATGATGAAAGCACTTCCTTACACCAAGTTTAAGCTTTGTTCTAGCTTAGTTGGTACAAACAACGGATAAGGATGTTGTAAGAAATGGCCAACCATAAGAATGAAATATGCTAATTGATTTAGAATCAAGGTGGAGAAAGTAAAATGGTGATTAAAATCAATTATGGAGTCAGACGATCTATTTTAGATACCAAAGTGCAAAAGAAAAGAAGTTTTTAGGGACTAAAATGGCAATGAAATTAAACTTTGTGGCTTTTAAAGTCATTAACCAAAAGTTAAAGGGTTGGAATGATAAAGTCCTTAAGAAGTCTAAAAATGCTGAAATTGCATCCTTTATCTCTAAGACAAATCAAATGCTAACACGTGGCATTAATTATGTTAAGTTTATTAAAGTTTGGGCAAAAAAATCTACTATTAGTTTATAAATACCTAGACTTGAGAAGTTTAATGTAATATCTAATTTTAGTTTATTTTTTCATTATTTTTATTTGATTCTTAGGTGTGTTGTAAGCCCAATCATTTAAGATTGTAATTCTTTGATTTTATTTGAATAATAACATTATATCCTTATTATGTTGACTTGTGGATGTAAGCTCTGTCGAACCCCACAAATTCTATTTTTGATTATTATTTGATTGTTTCTTATTTTTCAATTTTGATTTCTTGATTAAAGATTAGATTATGTTTAATTAAGTTCTAACATTTTAACTTTACATTCAGATATTAACATTGTTTTAGTTTTAATTTTATTATCTTTTTCAACAATTAAAGATCAAAATACTTACATATACAAGCTTAATCCTTCAAATTTAAACCCAAAATATGTGTATTTTTTTAAATTGATTTGTTAACTTCAATTTTTGAGAGTAAATACAAATTCTCAACTATTAATTCCATTTGTTTCAACAATGAAGAAGTTTGATGAATTAGTAATATCAAATTCTGCCTTTTTTTCACTTTATATTTTAATTATTAATTTTTTTTACAATCAATAAATGAAATTTTATGATTTTAATTTAAGAAAAATCTAAGATAAAATTTATCCTATTTACTTGCATGAAATGACTATTACAATATGATATTACTACATTTTTTTTACCTCTCTTCTCACTTTACAATATTCGTGTCATATTTTGTTAGACATATAATGTTATTTTATGCCATTAAAGTATGTAAAATAATATTTTATTTAATTAATAAAAATTTATTCATACATATAATTGAACATACATTGATGAGCTCATATTTGTAAAGTGTATGATCTACGTATAAGGCATATAATGCTAATATAGAAGGTATAGATCACAAGTTCTTTATAAATTAAATCATGTTTATAACCATTAATGAAAAAGGGCATTTCATTATGAAAGGTTATAATTTTTCTGCTTCTTATAGTAGATAATTTACCTTAATTATCAAAATAGAGATTTCAAGTAGAAAAACTAAATTACATATTATATTAAACGGGACTATTATAAATTTCGATCAAGTTAATTAAATCTCATTGATCATAATTCGTAAAAGTTTTAATAAGCTTGATTGATCTTAATCCTGAGCAAATAAACTTACATTCATGCATTATATCTTTTAATGTATTAGAGAGTGAGATCTATATAAACTTTCAAAATTTTGATATCTTGAAGATATAATTTTATAGGTCATACGAACATATATTTACAAGATAAAATCTAATAAATAATATCCACCTAAGCTATTTTTACTACTTAATCATTTGAATTTGTGGCTGTATTTTATTCAATAAATTATTTATTGAATAATAACATTTATTGAATAATAACATTTATTTGTAAATTTATTTACAAATATAGACATATTAAAAGTGATCATTAGATCATTCAGTGACTTAGGGACAATAAGTAATTAAAGAGGAAAAATATTTTTTTGATAGCATAACTTTAATTATAGGGTCAATTAAGTAGTTATTATTAGTCTAAAAATCAAGCCTAATTTAATTAAAATGAGTTTTAATTCAATAGACGTTTACTTAATAACATTGGTTACTGTTGTGTGATTTCTATAACACAAACTAACGCAAGTGCACGTTATCGCAACAAATAATATATGATAAGTAGAGTGTCGATCCCACGAGGAATTGTTATTACTACTTGCTAAGTACTAAAATTATGTTCTCTTATTCTTATTCAAGCTATTGGCAATTTAATGGTTTTGATATCTAAACTAACTAAACAAGAAATAATAATAATTACAAGAATTGAGCAAAGAGAACAATTGTGATAGCACAAATACTCAAATGCCTAGGATTACAATAATCTCTCAATACTTCACTTGAATCCAACTACTCCCCTTAGAACTATCAATATGAATGTCAACCAAGAACTCTAATATCCTTACAAGCCTCTTTTGCAGGTCAAGTGAGTATATCTCATTCAATTAACTATCTATATGTCTATGATAATCAAATTAAAATAAGATTCATTAAGTTCAAATTCTCTAAATTGTCATATATGCCATATGAGTATATGTCTATCTTATATGAAACTCATGCTTTTACACAATGATCATACATCAATTTATCCATGGCCAACACAAAATTCCCTTTGTCAAGTTCATTAAGGTTCCTTAATTAATTTAATACATTGTCATGTAATTAGAAGCATTAAGCATAGAACAAATTGAACAATCCCATACGAATATGATAAATAAGGAAAAATAATCAATCCAAGCTACATATTGAGTTCACATTGTAATCCTAGCAATAAAACTTAGTTCATAATTGAAAACATAAGTTTAGAGCATCTAACAACATCATTATACATGTTGGAATCAACAACAAATACGAATTTGAAGAGAAGAATAAATTTTCCTTGATGCAATGGTGATGTTCTTCCTCCAAAATGCAGAAATTCTTCTTCTTCCTCTTGATTTTTGCCTCTTGTTGTTGATTCTTGCTTCCAAGACCCAAATGAAGTATTTATTTTTGTGTTCTTTACTGCCCCCTCCCTCTCTTCCCCTTCTTGGCTCAACAATGGGTGTTTATATAGGTAGGGTTGCAAAAAGAGGACAAAAATGCCCTTAAAGAGTGCTCAGAATTCAGTGCCGCGGCATTCAGGTTCAATACCGCGGTGCTCACTCTCTGAAAGTGGCGCCCTGGCATTGAATGCCCCGGCGCTCAACTGTTCATGCATTATAGAAATTTTACTGTTCACTTTTACTGTTCATGTTTTGAGCATTTTAGTCCCTTCTCGGATTTTCATCCCAAATAGCTTCATTTGCATCCGATTTTCGGTATTTTTGCTTCGATAGTGCTTAAACCTATAAAACAACATTAATATGCATAAATAGCCAAATTATTGAGATAAATTGAACAAATATCAAGTTAGGAAGATAAAATAGTTTATACAATTACGCCTTATCAAATACCCTCAAACTTAAATACTTGCTCGTCCTCGAGTAAGAAGGCACACACACCACACTAACAATGAAAACAAAGAATAAAAAGATATAAAACATTGGGTCGGCAAAAAATTAGTAATTTGTCTCAAAAATTTCTCATGACTACTATTCTAAAAGAAATTCTAAATATCATAATCATTCAACATGTTAATCCAACACTTATTCAAACCCACAATTAACCTATTTAATGTGTGTGTGTGAATAGTTAAAATCATTAGTTACATGCACTCGGATTAGTTTATGCACATAAGACAATGAAAAGGTCTCTATGAGATTTTACTTTTATTTAACACTCCATATGCTTGTGTTTCGCATCACTCTCCACTAATGTAGACACACACATAATCAAGGATCAAATAGGACTTTAGTTAGCTTGTAATGCATGGCTAGGGTAAGGGTAGGATAAAATGAATCAATTTCGGCTTAACTTACACCATAAACATACATTCCTCTTGAGGTTACACAAACTCAACCATTATTTTCCACCCGATTTCCCCCAAACTTCTTTTTTTTTTATTCCCTAGCTATTTTGTTGCTCTTTTTTCTTTTCATTTAAGCTAGAGGTATAGCAAACTCAATTTTTCTATTTGTTTTTTTTTTCTTTGAATTTTGTTTTTACATATAAGTCACTATACCCCCAAACTTAAGCTTTCATATTTGAACAACCAACATTTATAACCAAACCCATAGCTCTTCTTTAATTCACCCCTTCATTTATAAAAGTTCACACAACTCTTTAAAAGAAGTGCTATACTTATGGCGTGATGGGTACTATAAAGGATAATAAAAGTAAAGGCTAGGGTAATGATATGGTTAGCAAGAAAAAATGAGTAATTAGGCTCAACAGGGGTGACTACAGTTAAAATTATACTTAGGTTGGCTTGAAAGGCTCAATCGGTCCAAAAATGGTATAAAATCATATCCCTAATTATGTATGCCCTAGAATTTCGCCTTAAGTAATGCTCAAACAAGTTCTAGCATGTTGTTTACCATAATTATTCTTGTTGTGCATAAAAGTCTTCTAAGTAAGCATAAAACTAAATAATTCTAACTATGTGTTCGAAATATCAAGTGGTCACAAAATAAAACTGAACTTGTCCTAGATTACCAAGCAAACAATCACAACATTCATTGTTTCCAAAAGAACATAGCATTTAAAATCATGTTTCTATTTCATATCATTGACTACTAATCATTCAACCAACCCATAACTAAACACACAAAAAAAAACAAAAAAAAAATTGTAAAACAAACAACTAAAAACAACAATTGTAATAACGTAAGCATGATCAACATGGAAAAAGAATATTTTCCTCCCCCAAACTTAAAGTTGACATTGTCCACAATGGAAAAATTAGAAGTGAGTAAGAGAAACTCCCTTTGTAGATAATAGCTTGATGCTCGATTCAAGGTGGAAGTTGTTGCTAGAGTTGGTGCCCAAACCCTCAATTTTTTTGACTTTTATTTTGAGCTCTATTGGGTTGCACCATGTTGGCTCTTGTTTTTGATTCGTTTCTATGCATTTATGATTTCCTAATTGTTGTTTTAGGACACAGGAAGAAAGAAAAACAAACATTAAAATAAAAAAAATTGAAATGCACTTGGGTTGCCTCTCAAGAAGCGCTTGATTTATTATCTCTAGCTAGACTTCTTCATTTTTGGATCATGGTGGATTAAATTGCATATCTGAAGAATCTCGCCTATGGAACTTTGGTCGACGCCTATAAGTAATGGTATTCTTTTTCTTCGACTTCCATAGTTCCATGAGAAAACTTTTAAGGAACACCCCCGACCACTTTGCTTTGAGCTTTACCGGAAAGATTTTAATCTTAGACCAGATGATTGAACCTCGTTGGCCGGTATCTAATGGTTGCTCCTTGACGAGCTTGTTTCGCCGCTTTTTGGTATTTAATTTGTGCAGAGATATCTCTTCATACGTATGATCCATGATGGCTTCTAATACTTGCTGTTTTAGAGATGGTTAAGCATCATCTGGAATAACCATATCGATCTTGAAGCAATGGGAAAATTCCTCATCCATGTTATGAATCTCCTCTGATTTGGTTATTTCATTTGTTATATGTTGCTCTACCCCACTCTCCATAATGATTGAATTGCAATGTTCAACCCTTTTCATTGGAAAAGTTTCAGTATTGCCTGGCAAGGCATTTTCAGGATGACTGTGGCCAGCATTTATCAATTGATCCACATGCATTTCTAAAATCTGCAGAGATGAAGATTGGCTATGTAACAACTCAGCTGTCCTACTTACATGTTAGAACATATCTTCTAATGAGGATTCCATCTTAAGTTGCTGTTGTTGCAAAATTTCTAAAGGTGTTACAAGAGGCTTTAATTGCAGCGGAGTTTCCTCTTGGTTGCTATTCCAAGATGCTTGATTCACACATTCTGGATAATTGGCATTAAAATTGTGATTGTGTTGCTGTTGGTAACCATTTTCTGGGTAATCTATAGGTTCTGCACATAGTCCAATTAGATGGTTACCACCACAAAAATCACAAGTGATTTGTGCAACTCTCTTAATGATCTTGTATGGAGCAACACAGTCACCTGTCCATTGAGAGTTGTTGAAGGCCATCATTTCCAGCAATTCGTATGCATCATCAACAAACAAATTCATAAATGCACCTCCTGTTACATCATCAATTATCATCCTCATATCTCCAACTATCCTATCATAAAAAATCTGCACAAGTAACCATTTTGAGATGCCATGGTGTAGACATTTCCTCTGCATTTCTTTGAACCTTTCCCATGCTTCATATAAGGACTCATCATCATTCTACACAAATGAAGTTATGGCGTTCCTCATCATCATTGTCTTTACCGGTGGGAAGAATTTGGTAAGGAATTTCTGCGCTAACTCATCCCACATTGTTATAGACCCCGATGGTAGTGACCTCAACTAATTCTTTGCTCTGTCTCGGAGTGAAAATGTGAATAGACGAAGCCGAATTGCATCATCCGAGACTACATTGTATTTATAAAGGTCACACATTTCCAAGAAATTCACAACATGCTCAGTTGGATCTTCATTTGGTAATCCACCAAATTGTACTGATGCTTTCAATAACTAAATCATCTCTGGTTGAATTTCAAAGTAATTGACATCAATAACAGATTTTTGAATGCTTGAATGGATGTCGCTTACTCTTGGTACTGCAACATCCCTCAACAAACTTGATGTTCCAGCCATCATATATCAATCCACAATAACTGAAAAACAAAAGAATGAACTAATGACAGTAAAATGTGCAAATGACAGTAAAATGCTTGAACTAAGAATAAGATGAATTGGTATTAGTATTAACAAGAATAATAAATAATTCCCCGGCAACGGCGCCAAAAAACTTATTTTGTGATTTCTATAACACAAACTAACGCAAGTGCACGTTATCGCAACAAGTAATATATGATAAGTAGAGTGTCAATCCCACGAGAAATTGTTATTACTACTTGCTAAGTACTAAAATTATGTTCTCCTATTCTTATTCAAGCTATTGGCAATTTAATGGTTTTGATATTTAAACTAACTAAACAAGAAATAATAATAATTACAAGAATTGAGCAAAGAGAACAATTGTGATAGCACAAATACTCAAATGCCTAGGATTACAATAATCTCTCAATACTTCACTTGAATCCAACTACTCCCCTTAGAACTATCAATATGAATGTCAACCAAGAACTCTAATATCCTTACAAGCCTCTTTTGCAGGTCAAGTGAGTATATCTCATTCAATTAACTATCTATATGTCTATGATAATCAAATTAAAATAAGATTCATTAAGTTCAAATTCTCTAAATTGTCATATATGCCATATGAGTATATGTCTATCTTATATGAAACTCATGCTTTTACACAATGATCATACATCAATTTATCCATGGCCAACACAAAATTCCCTTTGTCAAGTTCATTAAGGTTCCTTAATTAATTTAATACATTGTCATGTAATTAGAAGCATTAAGCATAGAACAAATTGAACAATCCCATACGAATATGATAAATAAGGAAAAATAATCAATCCAAGCTACATATTGAGTTCACATTGTAATCCTAGCAATAAAACTTAGTTCATAATTGAAAACATAAGTTTAGAGCATCTAACAACATCATTATACATGTTGGAATCAACAACAAATACGAATTTGAAGAGAAGAATAAATTTTCCTTGATGCAATGGTGATGTTCTTCCTCCAAAATGCAGAAATTCTTCTTCTTCCTCTTGATTTTTGCCTCTTGTTGTTGATTCTTGCTTCCAAGACCCAAATGAAGTATTTATTTTTGTGTTCTTTACTGCCCCCTCCCTCTCTTCCCCTTCTTGGCTCAACAATGGGTGTTTATATAGGTAGGGTTGCAAAAAGAGGACAAAAATGCCCTTAAAGAGTGCTCAGAATTCAGTGCCGCGGCATTCAGGTTCAATACCGCGGTGCTCACTCTCTGAAAGTGGCGCCCTGGCATTGAATGCCCCGGCGCTCAACTGTTCATGCATTATAGAAATTTTACTGTTCACTTTTACTGTTCATGTTTTGAGCATTTTAGTCCCTTCTCGGATTTTCATCTCAAATAGCTTCATTTGCATCCGATTTTTGGTATTTTTGCTCCGATAGTGCTTAAACCTATAAAACAACATTAATATGCATAAATAGCCAAATTATTGAGATAAATTGAACAAATATCAAGTTAAGAAGATAAAATAGTTTATATAATTACGCTTTATCAGTTACTACAGTAAAACTCTTGGCTTTTAATAGAATAATTTAAGGTTAACTTAAAAGAACTGGTGTGTCATGAGATACTAGAACTGTGCCTTTTTAAATTGGAACTAAGAAGATCATAAGTCTTATTGACAGGACCCGACCTGAGACCCTCTACTATAGATCCCAGCGGCCATGCCGGGCACCCCAACGGAAGTTCCTCTGACCTAACTGAGTAAATTGAGAAATTTCACAAGGCGAACCCCTTTTTAATTCTTGCTACTACTGAGAAGGTCTTGTAATATAGATGAAAATGACATCTTAAGTTTAAAAAAAAAGGACAGAGTCTCCCCTGTTTTTCAAAATATCCATATAAAACCTGCAAAAAAAATTCACTTCTATTTCAAACATATCTCAATACTACCAATTTGGACCTCCGGTCCTTTCCAAATCAAATCTAACACAACTCAATAGTTTCATTTGAAACACAAAATGAGCATACTCATGAAAAGCAAAAATGATCATCATAATCTCGAATTCTTTTCTTGTTGGTTCAAAACATACATACAAATATACATGCCTACAATTACTATGCATAAAGTAAAGAGTGCTATTTAGCACATTTACATGTACAAAAATGATCTTCGGATTCGGCCCACTATTTGGCAATAGGAAAATCAGCAGCTTGCGTACCGAAACCTGCACCTGGGAAAGGGGTTTAGAAAACATAAAACACAAAACGGGTGAGCTAAAGGAGCTCAGTGAGTGCAAATAAGATTTAAAATAAAATAACATTATGTGTAGATAGCAAATTCTAAAGTTCATGCAGAAATCATGCTTATAAAACTGAGGTAAAACTGTAAAACGGTTTCTAATATCATATGCTAATGAAATCTTGCCGAGTGGATTTTATCTATATCTTTGGAAAAAAATATCCAAAATCTGTATAACATAATAACTGCTATGTGCATATAAATGCATAAATGCTATCGGTAAGTCAAAAACTAGTAAAACCATCGCTCGGCCATTTTTTTTCTAAACTGTACCCATGGTAACCCTAAAACTCTATACTCATGCAGCGACTCAACTAGCTCCGCACATGTGAGTAGGTCATGGGGCACCTCAACTAGCAGCACCCATAGTGACATCTCAAGACATCTCACTGGCTATGTAGTGAAATCTTACATCGCATACATATAGCGAGATAATACCCCGTACACATAGGGCGACTCACATGACTCGACATCCCGACTTTCCGGAGTTAGTGACACACCCTCAAGACCTGCCCATGTGCACGGGATATACCAGCCGGGTCTAATACAATCATCACCACTACAATCTGAGGGTACCAATGGCCTTTAAAATAAATGCATGAATTTTAAAACTGTTTCTCAAATCGAACATGTAAAAGCATGTCTATGACTATACATCAAGATCATAAATCATGTTTATGCATCGAAAGCTTATAAAACATACATATTCATTATGCGAAAACATGATAAACGAAAAGTAAAAGAAATGGCAGATTTCCACTCACAACCGATCCGCGCTAAATTTCGCTCCCGATTTCTGCTCCCGTTATCGCTCTCGGTTATCTTCACCTACGTGCCATAAATGACATTTTGAACCAAATCGAATGCTAAAATCTCATTTAACTACTAAACGCCCTGATCGGCACACAAAGCTCGGATGCATACTATTTCCCAATTTTTATTTACGGAGCCATTTAATCTAATCTAACTCACCATCCGGCGCCCTGAAAATTATTGAACGCCTTATAACTTAGTTGGTCATAATTGCCCTTCACCTTTCCAAAATGGACAATTATGTCCCATTATCTTCATTTTTTATTTTTTTATCAACCATATACATTCAATTTACAATATGCACCATTTACACACAACAACTCAATCAAAACACCACTCAATCCCTAACTTCCCTAAAGTGGCAGAATTTCACCCTAGGTTCCAACGCATTCCTTTCCTCAATTTCTTGTTCCAATTACAACAAAATTAAGCCAATTTCTTTCGAAGCCCTAATTACAACCAATTGAAATCTCTACAACAAAATCACCAAAAACCCTAATTCTTACCTTACCAATTTCTTCAAATTGATGACTCCTTCAAACTCCACACTAGAATTCAACTCAATCTAAGCCAAGAATACACATAAGAATGTCAATTGAAGCATTCTTGAAAGCTCACTTATCAAACTCATACAACAATGCATTTCTTACCTTGTTTTCTTGAATTTCCACTAATTGAGGCTTCAAATGAGCTTAGGGATTAGTATGTAACCTTATTTTGGCTTGATTAAGCATGAAAAATCATGGAAAAAAAACTTGAAAGGTTACTATAGCAGCAGCCCCCTTGAAGCTTGAATTTTCTCTCTGTTTTGCTCTAAGTGTTTGCTTTTAGTTCTCTTCAAATTTCTACACACTTCTAACATATATATAGTGCTCCTTCAATTGACCATTTTGCCCTTCAACTTACTTAAAATTACTAATTTGCTATTAGTTGAAAACTAATTATGTAATCAGTTCATTTGTAACTATCTAGTTAGAATAGTCCAAAGAACTAACTAGAATTTTCAACTTGGTAATCCATGAGATTTCTTCTAAATGGTCCATTCTCTAATATATGGATTATGTTTCTCAATAAAGGCTTGTTGCATACATCACCCTTAAATGGAAATTGATGTAGTAAATTAGGATTTCTTTTTCCAAGCCAATGGAGAAAATTTTCAAAAATATTCTAGGGTCGTCCGGCGTACCGATCGAGTGTGAAATTACCAAATTAGGTCTAATATCTCTCATGTGCACTATAAAGAAAATATTTCTAATAGGGTTAAAATCGAGTAACCCTACGGTGTCTTATTTGCTCTATACCGAAATCTATACGCCAATACTACTAATAGAGATTGGATATTACACTTATAATTCCTCTACTAACTCAAATTCTAATCAAACTCTAATTTACTAATCCTCATCTAATTCTAAATAACATTCTAAATACTCTAAGGAGATTTCTATATATATGGGAGGTAGGGAATAGTAAAATAACTATCTTCACCATAATCAGAATAATTATTTTTACGTATTCTTAGGTAAAAAAAAGAATTTAATTATTACTCTTATCTCAAATTTGGGTATTTGTGATTTTAAAAATTAGAAAATGATTCACGTGCCTACATGCATTGAGTTTGAAGATTAAGAATAGTAGAAAAGATTATAACCATCAATTCAAGATTTACCAAAGCGAAGAATTGAGGTAATTTTCTATCCATATACATGTAATTATGAACAAAACGATCTGACATCCATTGCATTTATTTTGTAAACAAAATTCTTTTATTTATTACCAATTATTTTATTCAAATCTTGTCAATTGTCATTGTTATTGCGGCTCTTGTTTATTTCATTCTTTTTTTTACATTTCCTTTTTTTTTTATGTTTGATAAGTTATAATTGCTTTAACTATTTTTGTTTCTTCCTTAACTTTATACGAGTTTATTTTATTAAACTAAGTGTGTTTCTTAAGGATAACGACCATTACCTTTAATAGTACTGTTAATGTCCACTTACTTTTTTTTTAGTTTTATAAAATATCAAAATTATCTTATTGTTAAGAAGTTTTTGACATAATTTGATAATTTTATTATTGATAATAAATAATTTAATAATTTTACCACTAAAGAATTATGATTTAACAAGTTTATCCTTAATAATAAATAACTTAATAGTTTTGTCCCTCTGTTATCTTTTAACTATTTATATATTTTGATAATTTTATCCTTAATAATAATTGGCTTGATAATGTTGTTCCTTTATTATTTTTTTACATTATTTGGTAATTTTATCATTGATAATAAATGACTTGAAAGTTTTTTTTCTAAAGAATTGAGATCAAAAGAAAAAAGTCAATGTTCACTTACTCTTTCATAGTTTTAAAAAGTACCAAAACCTTAGTACCGTTAGGAATTTTCTATTATCTTTTAACTTTTTATATGATTTGACAATTTTATTCTTAATAAATGACTTGACAAAAATTTTCACTAAAGAATTATGGTAGGATAATTTTATCCTTGATAATAAATGACTTGACAGTTTTACCCTTCTATTGTCTTTTAACTTTTTGTATGATTTGATAATTTTATCCTTTATAATTAATGGGTTGACAGTTTTGTCATTGAAGAATTATAACTTGATAATTTTATCCTTAATAATAAATAACTTGATAGTTTTGCCTCTAGAACATTGAGAGCAAAAGAAAATGCATGATTTGATAATTTTATCCGTGATAATATAGCTTGACACTTTTGTCCCTGAAGAATTATCATTTGTCAATTTTATCATTGATAATAAATAGCTTGACAATTTTGCCCCTGGAGAATTGAGAGTAAGAAAAAAGAAATGAGTTTAAATGAATTTGAACCATTCACCTTAAATATAAAAATCATTAATCTTCACCACTTAGCCAAACTTAACTTTACTTGATAATTTTATGAAGACTAATATATAAGCCCTATAAATAAATTAGATGAATTATTAGTTATAAGTTAAATAGATGTTTGTACTTAAAATCATAAATAATAATAAAACTAAAAGAATTTTAAATAACATTTAGTTCAAATAAGTTTATAAAAAAAATGCGTATTTGTTTATTTTTAAAAAGTCATTATAAACATCTTCTCATTTTCTAATTATTCTTAAATTAATTGAAAAGAAAAAAAAAGTTTTAATAATTATATTAATTATAAAAATAGTTTTCCAACAAAAGCCAAAACTTATTTTTCATATATAGTCATCTATTATTATTTAAAAATATTTTTCTACTATAATATAATTTATTTTTTTATTAACAGTTGTAATAATTAAAACTCATTTTTTGTAGTAATTTCTTTTACATTAAAAATTGATGAAAATTAATTTCTTATAAGTTGAATATAATTATCAATATCTATTGTTTAAAAATTAATTTCTTTTGTGAATTCTCATAAGTTATCATTTGAATTTAGAATTCTTTATAAAACAATTTATTTTATTATTTAATATTAAATAATAAAAATTCACTTGTGAGCTGAAAAATAACTTTATTTTTAGTATATATTATGTTTTAGTATTTTTAGATTAAGTTAGAAAAATTATAAAAATATTTACACTTATTATTGTTTGTGATTATTTTTTAGTAACAAAATTTATTTAATTTATAATTAATAATGTTAGAGCTAATACTTACGTGCCATTCTAATATTATATGAATATTAAAGGTGAGCAATTTTAACTGAAAATCGAAAAATTGAACTGGACCGGACCTAACTGAACAAGCCGGTTCAATCTGATTTTTTTGTTGACAAAACATCAATCAGTTTTTTGAAATAAAAAACTGGCCAGTCTGGTTCAGTTTCAATTGTAGTAAAATTGAACCGAAAAATTGGGTATTTTTGTAAATCTGAAAAAAAAAATAAACACGCAGCGTCTTTTTGGTGGCTGTTGTAACTAAAAAAAAGAAACTTTGCCACATATAATCAAACTCAATAAAACAAAATTAAAAAAAAATACCCAAACCTAACCTAACTCTCAAATTGCCATTGTGATAAATTTGTAATTGTTGCCGACTGCCGTTTCTTCAAAAATCAATTTCCAAAACCAATAGTTTCTTGAATTACTGTTGTCTTGCCGTTGTTGCTATCGATGTTGTGGCTCCTCTGTACCGTCCCCTTGCTTTTTTGAGATTGTTGTTTTCTATTTGTGAATTCGCCGTTTGTCGCTAGCCGTTCGCCTTTCATTGTTTGCCATTTGCCTTTTACCGGTCGCCATTCGCCGGTCCATTCTTAATCTTCCTCTTTAGTTATTTTTCTTGGGTTAGTTTTGTTGGGAGTTGTCCATTCTAGGGTGTATACATGTGGGTCTTGTGTTTAATCACAATTTATACATATCTCATACATATAATGAAGCAGCGGAAGCTTAAAACATTGCAGTAAACACAGTCAAAAATATATTAATTGAATTAACAGAAACGAAATTGAGGAATAACCCTTGAAGCCTTTGGATGGAGATTGTTGAAGTCCACTAAAATGTTGTCTTTGATCAATTTTAGTAATCAACAATGGTGGGTTTGATTATCTAGAATGACAGCCCTTGATCCAGCAGATGTTTAACTACTTAAACTTGTGTTCTTGATTTTTTCTTTTGATTAACACTTAATCAATTAATCAAAAACCTATTTTGCTAAATTGGTTTTATGCCTTAAAAGAAAATAATGAATTCAACTCTTGAATCCATTAATTAGAAGACAATTTCTCTTTTCTCTCTTTGTAAAATGGCTAACCTAATTTTTGCAAAATCAAATTAACAAAACTTTTTAATTTAATTTACATTTGTCTTTTTTATACAAATGAATTTAATTTCATTTCATAACACTTAATTTCAATTTGAATTTAATCTAACCTAATCATAGTTAACTCTTAACTTTAGTTAGGTTAAACTAACATTTAAATATTCTACCTATAGTTAACACTTAACTCTAGTTCATTAAAAGAATATTTAAATATTTTAACCATAGTTAACTAACTTAACCATGGTTAGGTTAACTTTTACTTAACCATTAAGTATAGTTAATCTAACTTAACTAAATGGTTAACTCTTAACCTTAGTTAAACTTAAATTATTTATTCAACAATTAAATAAATAAATATTTATTTGAATTATTTAACAATTAAATAATTATCAAGTGAAATTACAATTATGTCCTTACTCGGTTACCAAGTTAACCTAAAGTGGGTCCCACTATTTGACCATATACTTTAGTTAACGTAACCTTAGTAAATTGTTGGATTTTACTGTATTGAACTATTCAATACGGTACGCTGCCCAAGTGCTCAAAGAGTACATTTCATATTGGGACTCCTTAGGTCTACGCCCGATTCGTCAAATGAAACTATTCCACAAGTCCATAAACGATGCCCCACGCACACGTTATGGATATTACAAATTAGCGCGTTAGACCATACATGTTGAGGTTACTCCATATCCGTATAATTCTTCCGTCATTATATCCAGGATGAACGGGATATAGATCATTACCGTCAAATCCCGATAATTTCATCCATTACTTTATTATCTTCAGATTCGTATCTTTATGAATAATTTACGCAAACACTTTTGCTATAATGTTCGAACCTGTAGGAAACTCCTTTCTCAGGTTGATTGCTTACGGCCATAAGACTTTACAAGATACAATCTCGAAGTTCGGATATACAACCCATCTATATGAGCTGGCGGATCCCATATCTACGCACATCGAACTCCACAAGCATCGGACTATACCCAGTGACACGTAGCGGTCAGACCATGAAAGGTCTCTGATATACGTGGAACCAAAGTATGATGGATCTCCCACAAGTTCACCGTGGCGCTCAAGTCGAAGGACCACAAATACTACTCAACTCGAGAGGAACTTCCTTTGACGGTTTTTTAGGATGTCTATTGGGGTCCTCTTGAGTCTGTTCATTATCCAGTCCTAACTGAATACCTGTATGTCTATATGAACTTCAACCAAGCTCATGGTTAACTAAGAATAACCATCTGTACAATACAGATATAGACATACACTAATCTATGTGTATCACCGATAGACCCTCATTGGTGAACTTAGATCAGGAACTCTTTATTTGAGAAAATACTTCCATAATGACATTTCTTAGTCTCTATTGCAACTCTTTGCAACTATGTCATTATTAGTAGATTCTCAGGTCTTTGTGACATTATTGATTAAGTTCTAACTCTTTAGATCTCGCTGGCTATTATAACCTGCTAACTTTTAGCGCTGGTCTAAACTTCTTTAAACCAGATATGAACTTATTCAGATCATATCATGTCTATAATGTTACAAGCTTAATTATCATTTAATAAAAGTTATTAGTGATTTAATAAAATATGCATTGTATAAATATTACAAACTAAATATTCATACAAACTGGGATGGCGCGTAAGCACATGCCCTAACAAGTTTTATAATTTTATTTGATGAATTTCTTAATCTCCAGTCCATTGATGGTGTTTGATGAATGATGGCTTGATGAGTAATTAAGTATTTGTATAATTGTAATATTATATGAATTTATTATATAATGTAGTAATTGAGTATATTTGTTTATTTCCTAGTCGACTAATGTCGAACTAGAACTTTTAGCTTCATGAAAAACCTAAGAGCATGCATGTTGGAGGAGTGGTCATTTGTTTCAATTTTTTCATGCATGTTTATTGCCTGACCTATGCTCTTGGTAGCCTGGGGCTAGCACTGTACCAATTTTTGAGTATATGCATACGGGTGATGTGTTGCCATTTCATTTAAGTCTTGGGCTGCTCCATTCAGATGTGAAGGGATTCTATAACCTACTATCTTAGTAATTCTTTTTGTTTATATTTTGTGTATTTTTTGGTAAAGATTCTTTATGATACCAACTTGGTTTAATTTGCTACAAGATCTAAAATTTAAGCTCAAATTCAACCTTGCTTATGGCACTGTGTGAAATGAAACTAGCGATATACTAAAACCCATGTTGATGAGCTATATATTCTAGTGCTGTTCACTTTTTCCTTGTTTACCGAAGCCAACATTGAATTTGATTAGATTTTATAGGTGTTAAATGGATTGAAATAGCTCCATCTGTCCCATTTACTGAGGTTTCGGATGGGCCATGTATTGGGTTGTAGTCTGACCCGTTTAACTAACCGAAAGTCCAACATAATCTATTTATATGATCCTCTTAAGATCTTTGTTTCTTACGATCCCCATACATTCACACTAATAATAAGGATAGAAGTAAGTTGAGTAAGTTCAAGTATTTTGCTAGTTGATTTTTCATACTTACACTTTTCATTATATTATAAGGATAGAAGAAAGTTGATGTAATTTAGTGGTTAAATCTTCAAATTTCTTGCACTTACATTTAAGTCGTTGACTTGAATTATCATAGAAGTTCTTCAAAAGGTTGTGGGTTTAGAGTCATCAAATCATAAGAAATTATTTTGTTTGTATGTGTAAGTATTAATAGAAGAAAAATAAATAAAAAGTGCAAACATGAAACTTGGGTTTATCAGCACTTATGCTTATGCCTTCCTAGTTTGGTTAAGTTTAGGAAGTAAAATGGACTTGGTAAGACAATATATTAAGTAAATTTATATCAAAGTTTACTTATTCGTGGTTTCAAGAACCCGTGATAGTGTTGGTTGTGCTAGTGTAAAATGTAACCTTGTTTTTTTGTTGTGATATTTTTATGAATTGTGATTGTAATTTTGTTGTAGAATAGATCATACTTTAGAAATTGAAAGAGATGGGCAAAGTGTTACTAATAGTAATACTAGTCACTTGAGATCAATAGTTTAGAAAAGTTTCACCATGGGTGGAGAAAGAGCTAGATGCAAGTACTTTAAGAAGAGATATGCCTACCACAGTAGTAATATTGAAACATTAAATTTGAAGTCTCATTTGAAGAGATGTGTTGCTTATCTGAGCACACAAATTAATGAAACACAACAGGAGTTAGTATTAGAAAAAAAAATGTCAATGTAGGGGGAAAAAATGGGACAAATGTTGTGGCGGTTGGGTTTAATCAGAAAGATCTTAGAAAATCACTTGTTCGGTGCATTATAAAATATGAGTGACCTTTTGAGAATGTAGATAGTGAAGGATATATTGAGTTTATTGCAAAATCTTATCCAAGATTTAAAATGCCATCACGAAGAACAATTACAAGAGACATTCTTGAGCTGCATACGAATGAGAAGGTCTTGTTATAAAGTATTTTGTGTTCTAATAGGCAGAGGATTTCCATCATAAAGGATACTTGGACTTTAATTCAAAATGAGAATTATATGGTAATAACATCTCACTTTATTGATGAGAAGTAGGAGTTGCATAAGAGAATTCTTAGTTTTGAAACTATTGCAAACTATAAAAGAGAAACTATTGGAAAGTGTATAGAAAGTTGTTTACTTGAATGGGGCATTAAAAACATCTTTGCTATTACAATGGACAATGCAAGTGCAAATAATGTTACAATGGCTTATGTCAAAAGAAAATTGAGAAGTTGAAAGGCGGATTCATTAGTTTTAGATGGTAACTTCATGCATTTGCGGTGTTCTACACATATTATTAATTTGATTGTGCAAGATGGGATGAAAGAGGTGAATGAGTCCATTGCTGGTATTTGTAATGTGTAGAAAGAGAAAAAAACAATCTCATTAAAAGCACTTGTCCATCTAGATGTACCAACTAGATGGAACTCAATATATTTAATGTTATATAGTGCTTTGAAACTAAGAAAGGCATTTTATCAGATGAAATGTGATTATGATCAGTATTATTCTTATTTTGGGGAGGATGACAATGGCAACAAAAAGGCGGGGCCACTAAAAGATGCAGATTGGGAGAATGCTCAAAGGTTGGTCAAGTTTCTAAAGACATTCTATGATGTGACTTTGAAATTTAGTTCATCCAAACAAGTGTCTTCTCATCTATTTTTTAATAAAATTTGGAAGATTCAATCTTATTTGAAGACACTCATAGCCGATTGAAATAAGTTATTGAATGGGGGGTATGACTGGTGTTATGAAGAGTAAATTTGACAAATATTAGGGATCTCTCGAACAAATCAATAACATCTTAATTTTGGCAATAATACTTTATCCTCGTTGTAAATTGGATTTTGTTGAATGGTGTTTATGCACTTTATTTGATGGCACAAGTGTGAGTGAAATGATTAATTCTATTAAATAATTGTTGTTTAAGTTGTTTGACAGCTATAAGACATTTGGATCACATGGTGAGGGGAAATCTAGTAATAGTAATTTAAGAGGTGGAGTATATGAAGGAGGTCCATAAGAAGAATACACTTACGATGGTTTGTTCCAATTCTATAAAACACAAAAAAAAAAAAAGAATTAATGTCCCAGAACATAAGATTCAGAGGTATTTGTCAACTAAGACAAAGAAGTCCAACAATGTACACTTTGAAATCTTAAGTTGATGGAAATTAAATTGTACAAGGTATCTAATTTTGTCTCGAATTGCCAATGATTTTTTTGTAATTCTAGTATCTACTGTTTCCTCTGAGTTTTTATTTAGTACATAATGACACATTCTTGATGCATTTAGGAGTTTTTTTTTACTCCTTAATTTGTGAATGCCTTGATTTGCACTCAGAATTGGCTTTGATCTACTCTTCTTGGAGACAAGATGGACGTGCCTGACACAAAAGATGGTGACATTTGTGAAAGTGTTGAAACAGGTATAATAATTACTTATATTGTCATATGATAGTTAATTTTTTTAACTTCGTCCTTTACTTATTTTTTATTATTTTTTTCTCTATAGATTTAGGCACTTCGATGGATGCATCAGAGCATATTATGGCCACTAATTGTTAAAAGTATTGGAGGTAATAAATTTAAATTTATTATGTTTCTTATATTTAATTTATAATTTATAATGTATAGTTTACTAATATAAGTTTTTTTTTCTAATACTTGTAGATTTGTTGGTTTTTTGGATTGGAGATGAAATTAATAGTCATTGAGTTTTTTTCATTTTGAATTTTGAAAATATGGTCACTATTACGTGGTGTTGATGGACAATTAGATTATTGATGGATAATTTTATTTTTATGCATATTCTTATTTTGAATATTGTGTTGGTGAACAATTTTATTTTCATGAATAATATGTTGAATTGTTGATGAACAATTTTATTTTTGTGAATGTTATGTTGAATTGTTGACGAACAATTTTTATTTTCATGAATATTATATTGCTAGACATTTTTCATTTTTATGAATAATTTTGTTGATGAAAAATTTTATTTTCATGAATATTATGTTGATGGACAATACTCTTTTTTTATGGAATTGTTATAGTTGACCATTTTGACTTTAGATATGTGGTCACTATTATGTGATATTGATTGACAATTAAATATTGATGGATAATTTTATTTTTATGTTTTAATTATAATCTTATTTTGAATATTATGTTGATGACGAATTTTATTTTCATGAATATTGGTCAATTTTTATTTTCATAGATAATTTTCTTGATGGAATTGGACAATACGTTTTTTCTATGGAATTGTTATTTATTAGGGTTGGCCAATTTGGATTTTGGATATATAGTCACCATTATGTGGTGTTGATTGACAATTAGATATTAATAGATAATTTTATTTTTATATATAAATTATAATCTATTTTGAATATTATGTTGATGAATAATTTTATTTTCATGAATATTATGTTGAATTGTTGATGGACAATTATGAAAGAATTATGTAAAATTGTTCAAATAAAATAAAATAAAATTTTTGAAATTTAAAATAAAAAAAATAGCAAAAAAATTGAAAAAACCGAACAAGACCGAACCGATTCGGTTCAGTTCAATTTTTTTCTCCTCAAAATAATCATTCGATTTTTACAGTTTAAAAAATCAGACCGGATTGGACCGGTTCGGTTCAATTCTGATAAAAATCAAACCAAACCAAACCATGCCCAGTCCTAATGAATATTAAATGTTTAATATGTATACAATAAACATTTCGAATGAAATCGTTAATATTAAACATATATTGTACAATGCTTGTAATGCTACAGACATTGTATGATTTGTAGGAGTTCAGATTTGGTCTAAAAGAGTTTAGATCAATACTAAGAGTTAGCAACGCTGAGAGTTATAAATTCTAAGAGTTAGCACTGTCAAGAATTAACAAGTTATAAGAGTAAACGATATCTAAATAGTTAGAGCCTTGTTTGAAATGGGACAAAAACCCGAGAGTATACTAGTAAGACATAGTTGCAAAGAGTTACGATAGGTGCTTAGAAATGTCATTATACAAGTATGTTCTCAAACACTATATTCCTGATCTATGTTCAATAATGCGAGTCTATCGATGAATCACTATTGTATAGATTAGTATATGTCTATATCTGCATGGCACAGATGGTTATACTTAATTGACCATGAGCTTAGTGAAAGCTCATATAGACATGTAAGTATTCAGTTAGGACCAGATATTGAACAGACTCGCGAGGACCCTAATAGACATCCTATGAAACTGTCAATAGTAGGTCCTCTCGAATTGAGTAGTATCTGTGGTCCTTTGACCTAAACACAACGGTAAGCTTATGGGTGATTCACCATACTTTGGTTCCACGGATGTTATAGACTTTTCATGGTCTGACTGCTATATGTCGCTGGGTATGGTGTGATGTTCATAGAGTCCGGTGTGGGTAGATACGAGATCTATTAGCTTACATAGGTAAAATGTATATCTGATGCTCTAAGATTGTATCTCAAAATCTTATGGCCATAAGTAATAAACCCGGGAAAGAATTTTTTCACAGGGTTAAACAATATCACAAAAGTATTTGCATATATTGTTTATCGAAATGTGAATCTAGAAATAAGTTTACAAATGAGCTTATGGAGATTTAACGGTGTTGATCTATATCCCTGCACATCTAGGGTATAATTGACGAAAGGATTATATATATATATGCATTTCGACCTCAACTTGTATGGTCTAATGTGCTTATTTATAATATCCGTAACATGTGCATGAGGCATCGATCATAGACTCATAGAATAGTTATATTTGATAAATTAGGCGTGGACTTAAAGAGTTTCGCAATATGAAGTGTACCGGATTAAATAGTTCAATCCAATAAAATCTAGTAAAATCGAATAACTGTTTCAGGAACCCTCAGGATATGCACTTGTCGAGACTAAAGAGTTAAGTACATTAATTAATTAATAATTATTGTTGACCAATTAAATATTGACACGTGGTGCATAATGAGCCTTTGATTAAGTTGATTCAAATGTGGAGTTAAGTGAGATCCACTTTAAATTAAGTAAAGGCTTATGGATAATTTTACTTAATTGATTATTTAATTATTAAATAATTAAAATATTTATATTGCTTAAGAGTTAAGTAAACTTAACTATGGTTAAATGTTAACTAAATAGTTAGATTAATATAGATATGTACTTATTTAATTATTAAATAAAGTTTAATTTAACTTAGGTTAATTGTTAACTCTAGGGTTAGATTAAAATCAAGATTTCTTTTATGTTATTTAATTATTAAATAAAGTTTAACTTAACCTAGATTAATTATTAACTCTAGAATTAGGTTAAAATTAAGATATTTTATTTTATTATTAAATAAATTTTACTTAACTTGAGTTAATTGTTAACTCATGGGTTAGGATAAAGACTAAATAAAATTCAAATGCAAATAAAATGAATTTGAAATTAAATGCATTTGCTTAAATAAGCTAAAATGAAACATAATTCATCAAGTTAGAGAATTCATATGGCGGACCATTTCAAGAGAGAAAATGAGAAGTTTTGTTTTAAGTTTCAAGTGTTAAAATAATAAAGCAAAAGTTTAGGACTATTAATTTTCTTCTCTAAAATTAGGCCACCGTTAAATTTTTGAATTTTAACATTTTTGTTATTCAAGAGTTGAAAAATAAAATCAAATTTATTGTTTAATAAATTGCTTAAGTGTTAAGCATTAGATTAAGAGTTAATCTAAGGATTTAAATGTTAAATTGGTGCTAGATTACAGGCGACTATTCTAACCAATCAAACTCACCTCCATTGATTGCTAGAATTCACGACAAGTTTATTTCATGCGGATTGCGAACTCCAAATAAAATTTAATCCAAAGACTTTAAAGATGATATTCTCAATTGTATTAATTTGATTAATATGTATAAATTATGTTCATTATTTAAATTTTGACTTCCATTGTATGTGTGTGTGTGTATATATATATATATATACATGTATATATAAGATGCGTATATTTAAATTATGGACACACAAACCATTGCACCCTAGTTTTAATCGGCACTTAATAAATAATATCTAATTTATTTATATCTTATAAATATTACTCTTCATAAAATATCAATTAAACAAGTGGTGAAGATTGATAGCTTTTATCTTTGAGGTTAATGGGGATAAAATTATCAAATCATTTATTATCAACGATAAAATTGTTAAATCATGTAAAAAGTTAAAAGATACTTCAATGACAAAACTATCAAGTCATTTATTATTAAGGATAAAATTGTCAAATAATGTAAAAAGTTAAAATATAATATAAATTTTTCAAAAGCCAAACTGTCAAGCCATTTATTATGAAAAATAAAATTATCAAATTATGTAAAAAAATTAAAAGTTAACAAAAAATTCTAACGCTACGGGGTTTTTATCCTTTTTAAAAGTATAAAGGAGTAAGTGGACATTTGTCAATACCATAAGGGTAACGGTTGCTTTTCTGATTTCTTAAATTTGCTTGTTAGGTAGGTGTTTCCCTTTTTTTGGAATTTATGGAGTATAATCTTTATGAAGATTTTGAAAGTTATGGAAGCCAAACTATTTATAGGATAGATTTAGAATTAAATTTTTTATTAAGTACATAAATGCTATTTATATAAGTGATTTTTTTATAAATATAAGTTAAGTCAATAAAAAAAGTCTTTTAAAACAATAGTTAATTGAATTAAAAAAAACTCTTAAAAAAAAAGGAGTCTGAATTTTGTTCACATTAAATTAAAAAAAATTAATTATTTTTGTGTGATAACAAAAAAAAATGAAATTTATGTCTAATTAGAAAAAGAATAAGCAGCTTTTATTCTTGATTAAGATCACATGCTGGATCCCGGATCAAATTGAAAGATGGAACTTTGGTAGAATTGGACAGAAATTATTTTCTTAGATGAATTGGTAATTAAATAACAAAATGATCATGTGAAGACTAGAAAGCAAAATCTCAGGGATATGTATGCCCTACCACTTACGATCTTTGTGGAGGTAAGAGCATACATGTAAAACAACTTTTAGAGGGCCGGGAAGGATAGAGAGCCATAGTTGTAATTTGCTCATTTTCCACAATTTTTGAAAGTGAGAGCACTCAAGCAACTAACTTTAATTTTATTTTATTGTCATGAAAGCAACACAACATAGTATAGTAACTCAAGAACTTAATGGCGTAGAAGTTTAGTTAGAACTTGTCATCAATTTGAGCTTCTTTTTTTTTTCCCTTAATCGGATTATTACAGAGGCTCGGTGAAACCCAGATAATTTCCAGCTCTAAAATTAACTTTGAACAAGGGTCATAACATTAACAAGGAAACAAACAAACAAGACAAAATATAGCATTCCAATATTGGAACTAAACATGCATTGAGTTGAATGGAAAGAAATTTGAGCACACAAAAATTCAGCAAAATTGTGACTTAGAAATGGTGGCTCCCATAAATTGGAGGGAGAAAATGTCGAATGGTGCCAAGCTGTCAAAGCAGGTGGGGGTAGTTTTGTGATTTCCGCCACATTCCTCTCCATATCTTTCCAATAAGAATCTCTCTCTCTCTCTCACTCTCTCTCTCACTCTCTCACTAAATATGATAACTTCATGTCTTGTGGTCTACAAACAGTCGTACAATTCTGGCGATGGAGCTTCTTCAAAATATTAGAAGGTGTTGTTGAGCTTTTCAATAAACCCAGTTGATATTTTAATATGATCTCCTTGTCTCTCTTCCCATTATCAATATGCATGTGAGAAAATATTAGACACTAAGAATCTTTCTCTGCCCCCATTAACATCAACATTATTTTGAATTTTGTAACTACTCTTAGACCACTGCAGCTGTTACTACCACCAACTTCTTAATGGAACAGCCAGCAGCTGTTGGTACAGCTATCAAAGGCAATGGAAATGGATTTGGAAACTGTGACTTCCATGAAATTGTCGGCTGGTTCGATTACGTATCGGAGAACGCCGGAGTTACTCAAAGGGAGACGCTTCGCCGGATTCTTCAAGAGAACTCTGAAGTTGCGTATGTGAAGAAATGGTTTGGGGACGCCAAAATCAAAGAGATGGATGCATGTGCATTGGAATCTCTTTTCACTTCTTTGGTTCCTCTTGTTTCCCATGCAGACTTGGAGCCTTATTTTCAGAGAATTGCAGATGGGGACACAGCTCCTCTTCTCACCCAACAACCTATAACAACTCTTTCTCTAAGGTGGGTACCCCTTTCACTTTTGTTATTCTTCCCCTTTTCTTTTTAGTTTTTCTGATATTTTCTGTGCTTCATCTATTCGGTAAAAGTCATCCTTTACAATTATCTTGAGGAAATGAATCAGAATAGAGAATATATGTTATGGGCTCCGATGGATGAGTGCTTCTTTTTCATTCAGAGCTTCTCTTTTTCAGATCTTATGGGCTACATCAAAGTTCCTGTAGGATATTATATGGTGCAAGAGAACAACTATAAGGAACCGAAGTGAAAAAAACATGTTAAAAGTATATCTGTAGCAGCTTCTCATACTAATCTGACAAAAAGACAATATACCTTTTGTTTTCCACTTTGTAAATATAGTTAGTCAGATTTTTCCTTTTTTTCATTTTCTTCACTTTCTTATGTATCTTCATGATGAAACCTCTTGTTTTCTTTTTCTAATTTGTAGCTCCGGAACCACAGAAGGAAGACAGAAGTACGTGCCGTTTACTAACCATAGCTCACAAACTACTCTTCAGATTTTCAGGTTGGCAGCAGCATATAGATCAAGGTTTTAACCTTATCACTCTCTCTTAGTACTCCCCAAGTTATTGTATAATAAGTAACTAACTTAGCTAGTTAAGAATTTGTTTGATTGAGTTTTTTAAATAGAATTCTTAGAAATAACATTTTTTAAAATAGGGTTTTTTATAAAAAAATTATTAATTATTTGATTGTTAATAAAAAAAATCTTTTAAAAAATTAGATTGTTTGGTTACACATTATTAAAGTGTTTATTTATTAATAAATTATTAAAAATAACACTTAATAAAGTTTATATCTAAATTTTAAACAAATTAATTTTTTTTTTTACATAAGTTCAAATTAATTATCTTGTATTTTCTCAAATTCAATCTCTTAACAATATAATAATTCAAATAAAGTTAATACAAAATGATCAATGAATCAAATAAATTATTGTATTTGGTATCAAATATATAAATAAAATAAAATAATACTTATCAATAACAAAAAAAAGAATTGTAGTCTTTTAAAGATATGATAGTTGTAGAGATATAAAGATACAATGACTTTTTAAAAAATAATAAAAACATGTTAGTTAAATATGATCTTTTTTTTTTTTATTAAGGGTGCATCATGGATTAAAAAATATTTTTAAAGTATACATGATATTACACAAATATTAAAAAAAATTTATAAGTAAAGATAAAATAATTTTTTTAATCTCCAAAAAAAATTTTCTAATTGCAACCAAATATCCTTGAAAATTTTTAAAAGACTTTTGGTGTTAAAAAATAAGTTTTTTTAACCAGTTGGGAAATCCAACCAAACATGCACTAAATATTATTATATGTTATCTTTGACCATAAATCTTTATCATACAGTTCTTTCAAAGTTGCTTCATCTCTTTATCTTGAAATTTTGGGAGGTATTTGATAATTAAATTTCTTTAGGGTTTATCCGATAAGGGAAGGAGGGAGAATCCTTGAGTTCATATACAGCAGTAAGCAGTTCAAGACAAAAGGAGGTTTAATAGCAGGAACAGCAACAACTCACTATTATGCAAGTGAAGAGTTCAAAATCAAACAGGAAAAAACAAAGTGCTTCACATGCAGCCCGGAAGAAGTTATTTCTGGTGGAGACTACAAGCAATCCACTTATTGCCATCTTCTACTCGGCCTTTTCTTCAATGATGAAATAGAGTTCATAACATCAACTTTTGCTTACAGCATAGTCCAGACCTTGGCAGCATTTGAAGAGCTTTGGAAAGATATTTGCATTGACATTAGAGAAGGCAATTTGAGCTCAAGAATCACCTTACCCAAAATGCGAAAAGCTGTCTTGGAAATCATTTCGCCAAAGCCACACTTGGCTTCGCAAATTGAAGCCGCCTGCAAGAAGTTAGAAAGCATAGATTGGTTTGGTCTAGTTCCAAAGCTGTGGCCGAATGCTAAGTATGTTTACTCAATAATGACAGGTTCAATGCAACCATATTTGAAGAAACTGAGGCATTATGCTGGGGACTTGCCACTAGTGAGCGCTGATTATGGATCTACTGAGAGTTGGATAGGAGTAAATGTCGACCCTTCTTTGCGTCCTGAGAATGTCACTTTTGCAGTAATCCCCACATTTTCTTACTTCGAGTTTATACCAATTTATAGATGGAAGCAAAATTCCAGTTTATCAGCCATTGATGATTTTATAGAAGGTGAACCAGTACCACTCTCTCAAGTCAAGGTTGGACAAGAGTATGAGCTTGTCCTCACTACTTTCACAGGTAATTTTGATTTCCATTTTTAATTAGAATTCCAAGTTCCCTACATCTCTTCTTGTTTAAAAAATCAATTTTCACTTACCCATTTTTATGTATAGTAATTTCATAGGTTAAAAGTTTTGCCCTTTTTTCATCTTAATGATATTTGTAGTTATCAATTTGTAAAACCCAATTGAACAGTTGTAGCCATTTGATCGTCCTAGGCTGATGATTTTGTCCTGATATGATCGATCTTCATCATAGAATCAGTGGAATATTGCATATATGTATGTCTTTTTGCCCCAAGCCATATTCATCCTGTTACGAGCCAAGGATCGATTTGACACAGATGTGAACTGTGAAAGGATTGGCAAACCAATAAATCCCGAATAATTCTGAACATTTTAGGAAAGTTATCTTAGTTAGATATCAAGTAATTAATTTGTGGACAAAAACCAATCCAACATATCACGTCGTAGCATTAATTTCTCTTATCGCTAATCCTAGTAAAGGTTTGGTCAGAGAAAATACAACTCTTTTTTCTTCTTTTCTGCATTTGTATTCTTCTTGGAATATTATTATCTCTTCATCTAATCACTCGTATCCTTATTTCTTTCAGGTCTTTATAGGTACAGGTTAGGAGATGTAGTGGAAGTGGCTGGATTTCATAAAGGGACCCCAAAATTGAACTTCATATGCAGAAGAAAGCTTATATTAACAGTAAATATTGACAAGAATACTGAAAAAGACCTTCAATTAGTAGTAGAGAGGGGGGCTCAGCTACTGAGCAAGACTACTAGAGCCGAGCTGGTCGATTTTACAAGCCACGCCGACGTAGTAAATCAACCGGGACACTACATAATTTACTGGGAGATCAAAGGAGAAGTGAACGAGGGAGTTCTTCACGAATGTTGCAGCGAAATGGATGCTTCCTTCGTTGATCATGGCTATGTTGTCTCAAGGAGATCCAATTCAATCGGACCTTTAGAACTTTGTATTGTGAAGAGAGGCACTTTCAAGAAGATTTTGGATCATTTCATAGGAAATGGTGCAGCATTGAGCCAATTCAAGACCCCTAGATGCACCAGCAACCAAGTACTTTTGAGAATTCTCCATGATCTTACTATCAAAAGGTTTCATAGTACAGCTTATGATGGTTGAAAATCTGTACCCAAGAGTTTTAACATTTTGAGATGCCAAAAAAACCGTAAAAGAAAGGGTTGCACATACATTAAAGGAAAGAGAAACTTCTCCAAATTTTTCAAGCATAAATATATGTATATATATATATATTTATATATTCTTTCCTTATATTTATCAATAGCCAATTCAAATATCCGCATATATATTCTTTCCTTATATTTATCTAGCCAATTCAAATATCCGCTCTCATCAAAGAAGTAGCAAGAAGAGGAATCTACTTGGGAAAATTTCACAAATAACCTCTTTATTTTTTTATTATAATTTTTTAATCAACTTAAAATCAAATATACTTTATTAACTAAAAATTTACATTTTGGACACATTTGCCCATATATCATATTCACGATACTCTCACCCGAAAATCACTCAAATCACCGAAAATTATCAAAAGTTGTTAGATCAAAAATTTTGAAGTTATCACTGCATAGATCGAAGCTTATATAACATATTTCTCACTTCAAACAAATGAAATGGCCGAATTTTGGTGAGTTTTGTTTAACTTTTGAAAATTTTAAATTTGTTTATAAAATTGTTAGAATTTGTATTTGAAGCTAGAAATAGATGAAATTATTGAATTCTATGTGAAAAATGGATTTGAATGGTGTAAGAAACATTGAAAATGGGCAAAAAAATAAGAATTTTTGGTCGATATTCGCGATGCAGACGGCGGCCGGAACGGCGGCGGCAGCTGTTGCCAATCTCGGGGCCATCTCGAGCACGAGATGGCCCCGCGATGCGCCTTAAGGGCGCATCGCGGGCGCGCAACGAGGACCCGAGATGGCCCAGCGATGCGCGTTTAACAGGCGCACTGTTCGCCGCGTGGCGCCTGTATAAGATGCCACGTGGTGCGAATTTTTTTGAATTTATTTTTTAAAATTAATTAAATTTAAATTAATTAAATATATTAATAAAATTACATTAATAGAATTTAGATAAATGTAATTTTATTTAAATTAAATAAAAGAAAATTTTCATAAATAGAATTTGGAAGGAATTGATCTATCTAATAGATGAGAAAATTTGCTTAAATGACTCATTAATTTTGGTTTGTAACATTTTTTATTATTATTGTGAGTACCTTATGTAATTATAATTATATATGATTATTTTGATTTTAATATATAATTAATGTTTATTAATATTAATATGTTAGTAATTAATTATTAAGTTTGGTTTGATTTTATTATAATATGTTGATTAATATGTTAGTAATTAATTATTATAATGTATTATGATTTTTATGTATGTTAAATTAATTGTTTCTGTAAATAATATTTCTCTGATTATTAATTTTCTTAATATTAATGTATTTTGTTTATTTTTTTTATTGTTACAGGAAAGAGAATGTATCAAAAAAATATAGAATTCCAGAGCATATATTTTTTCGTGCATCAGTGACGGCTTATGCTAAGATATGGGGTCTACATTGCATTAAAGATAAATTGACAACAAATCAGAAAATATTATTTAGGCAGACGTGTATGGGGCATTTCTTAGATATGTCAGAGTTGACATTCTCTGATATTTTGGTGCACGAGTTATTGTTGCGTAAGGTGCATACCTCTAATTTAGAAGATGAGATGTGGTTTTACATAGGGAGGAAACGCATCCGTTTTAGCCAGCAGGAGTTTGTACTAATCACTGGACTATAAATGCGAGATTACCCTCCCGCCTAGCAGCTGCATAGAAAATTGGGCACTCGATTATGGGATACATATTTTTCTGGGGTAAAGAAATCATCTTACATATTTCTTGATCAATGGTACGCACGTCTAAATTTGGAGAAAATGGACGATGCAGATGCAGTAAAGTTGAGTTTATTTTATTTTGTGCATCGTGTTTTGATTCCACGTGACGAGCGTAGTGGAATTCAAAATTTTGTTCTATGTTTAGTGGATGACCTTGATGAGTTTAATAAGTATCCATGGGGCAATATTGCATGGACCGTGCTTCATAACTCACTTAAGAAGGCTGCATTCCAAAAACTTGAGAAAATAAAAAGAAAAGCGTTTGCACAGAAGAAGTTTGAGAGTTACAACGTGTATGGCTTTTCGCACGCATTTCTGGTACGCCATAATTTTCTTGTACTTAACTTTTTAATCTTAATTATATATTTTGTTTGTATACGTCAAACTTATATTTTAAAAATAATTATATTAGGTATGAATTTTCGAGGCAATTCCAGTGTGCGGAGAGATTTTTTGTTATCATAATGATGATCGCTTCCCTCGTATTTTGAATTGGACGACTCGAGGGACTCCATTGTTCGATGAGGTTCAGGATACAATATTAGGAAAGGATTTGGTATATGTTGATATGAATGAAATATATATATATATATATTGGTTTATAACTTTTATTTTGTTTTAAGCGTAACTTAATATGGTTGGTTGATTTATAGGTTCTTTCGGTATATCGTAAATTAGTACCAAAATACCATAAGAAGAAAGAGGCAATTGTGCGCCTGGTTAGACGTGTAGGCATTCCAAGCGAAAGTTATGCTGGGGACTTACCAAATATGTCTGATTTCAGCGAGAGCAAGCGCCCAGGACCTATGCCCATTTTAACGACCCTAACGATGATGTTATGGATGTGGAGGGGGGTGGATGTGAATGGACAAACCCACAAATGTCAACACCAGTGGCAGGAGCAACGGTATATTACTTATTTACGTGATTAACTAAAGAGAAATTTCAATATATTTCTAATATTTCTAAATAAGCCATTAACTATGGTTATGTTTTTTGTAGTCTAAACACAGTGCATCTGCAGACCATGGCGTAACACATCAGATTGAGCAGCTGCGGGAGGAGATGATTAAGAGATTTGAGCATACTGAAGCTGCGCAAGCTGCACTTCTACAAAGAATGGACAAGGATAGAGATGAAATTTTAACAAGTGTTAATCAACTCCGGACCGATCTTACACAGCAAATGCAGCAAATGATGATGTGGTTTAGGCAGTCATGCTCATTCCAACAGAACGAAAGCCATAATATGGTAAGCAAAATAAATTTTAAACGCAATTATTTTTCGTTACCTTAATTGCAGTTTTATTTATTTTAATATATACATATATTTTAGTTTGGAGAGAACACACCGGCAGGCTGTCAATATGATTTTCAGACCCCAGCTACTGGTCATGATATATTGCCCTAGCCACTAATTGACATTCCTGCAAGTGTTGAGATCTTGCCTGCCCCGCATAAGGGAGTAAGTCAATTTGGGAGACAGTATAGGCCTGCATGGTATTTGCACACCCCATATACAAATCTATTTCCACAAAGGACACACGAGAAGAAGAAATTTGAAATTGAAGTACAACCTCAAGCAGACATGAATCCATTACAGCAGATGGACTCGACTATCATAGTTGAGTTTCAGGCTTGGATGGACAAGGATGAGGGTGTAGTCAGCTTACCTGGGCTAGACACTAACCCGGCATGGTTTCGGGAATTGCTACACAGCTGGCTAGATGACTTTGTAAGTAAATTATTGAATAATTAACTCATTTTATTTATTTCTAAATTTACACACTCACTTGACGGTTATTGTTTCTAAATGCAGCTTATTAATGAGTATTTGAAGGTGATTCGGCTTAGGCAATACGGTTGCACTAATGCATTGCCTCATTTGTCCACTTCTGTGGATTCGTACTTCTTTGTGAGTGATGAATTAAATTATTTATATTTTGTCATTTCAATTTTATTGATTATTCGATGGCCCTGCATTTGTAGGAGTCTTTTAGACTCCTTTATGAGCAGCACAAAAATGACATGGCTGGCATTGTATGGAGTGATGAAGTGATGGCATATGCTCAAGGCGCTAAAGAAGATTTACTCAGTGCACGTATGTGGATTGGGGTTGATAAGGTAAATGTTGTTATTTTTGTTTATAACTTGTAGTACTATTTCTAAGACTTATTTGAATTTTATGTAGGTTTATATTCCTGTCAACTACAATTAACAACATTAGGTAACGGCTGAGGTGGACATCTTGCATCGGCAAATATTGATCTACGATTTTAGCATCAAGGGATTTACCGATGGCGTGATTGAGAATCATGTCCTGCCATTAGCTACGTTGTTACCCCGTTACCTAAATGCTTGTAGATTATATGAGCAACGACAAATTACACCTGACTTAACCCCTTTTTATGTAATTAGATTAAATGATGGAGTGCCACAACAGACAGTGAATAGTGGAGATTGTGGGGTTTATGTTTGTATGTTTATAGAGTTTTTGATGTGTTGTCATCCCCTAAATTTTGGTCCTGAGCATGGGTCATTTTTTAGGACCAAAATGGCGACTGACTTATGGAAATGTACAAAAAAGTAGTGAAAGAAAATTAACTTTTGTATGTTTATAAAGTTTTTTTTATGTATTTTATACATTTTATTGTAAATTGTAAAATGATGTTGATTGATTTGGGTAGGGATGGGAGGTCCCCTTTACAGTTAAGAGATGTGAGAAATATTTGAAGTGTATTTTCTGCAAGTTTATGAAATATAGATTTTCAGAAAAAATAGGGGAAACTCTGTCCGTTTTAATCCAGGAATTTTAGAAAATAAAATAAATTTTCCTTGTTTATAAGAATATAATAAACTTATCAATTAAACGCAATTGTAAAAAAAAATACAAATTAACTAGTCAAATAAAGCCCATAACTACATGACTTTAAAATACAAATATAACTCATAAAGAACACATCAACTACCATGTAATGGAATTGGGTTTCGACAAGTTTGTCGATTATGTCCATGCTGCTTACATCGACTGCATATATTCTTCGTGGGAGCCTCACCTTGCGATAGAATTCGATTCTTTCGACGTCTTCCTGATTACCGACGTACTATAGGAGGCTGGATGTCAGTAGCTCTCAACTCCTCTGGAACAATCCAATCTAACGGATGACCAACCGAATTTACTGGTTCACTGTATGCACGCAACAAACACCTAGTCGTGTAATATCGCGAACAAAGAGTCTGGTACTGGAATCTGACCTGCCTGTATATTGCAAGTGCATGAGGACACGGTAGTTGCCGCATATCAAACTTTTGACAACTACATGACTTCCTCGGGATGTCCACTATTCCATTTCTTTTTCTGTCCTTAACAACAAAACGAGATCGATCTATTGCATGCACTGTCATGCGAGTAGAATCATCATTGTGCTTCCAAATCTTGTCATGGGCCCAAGTGGTCAAGAAGTTTGTCATATTTACTGCAGCCTCACGTCTCTCAACAAACCATTTTTGCATTAATTCTCAGATCCACTCAATTAAGGCAGTCACTGTCATGCCACGTGCATCCTTCGCAACAGCGTTAATGCTCTCTGCAATGTTGGTGGTCATGATGTCATATCTTCTGAATGCTTCCATTGATCGAGCCCATTTTGAAAAACCAACCTCCTCCTCCAAGTATCTCATTGCCTCCGGTTTCATTTCTCGCATCTTATATATTTCCCTTTGAAAGTCAGCTATGCGATACGCCTTGGCAGCAACAAAATAGGAGGCCAAGTATCCCCCTCCTTTTGTTGTATGCGATAGTATCTTATATCGTGCTACCAAATTACACTTCAAGTGATGGATGCATACACCATGATATACATTAGGAAATACCTCTTTAATGGCCTTCTCGATACTAGCATGTCGATCAGATATAAATACAAGGTTCTCAAGATCGTCAATAACTCCTCGGAGTTTTTCCATAAACCACTTCCATGAAGCATCATTTTCAGAGTCAGCAATACCCCATGCAAGTGGAAAAATCTGGTTGTTTTCATCCTTGCAAATAGCCACAAACATTATTCCCAAGTATGTATTTTTTAAAAATGTACCATCAACTGCAATAACCAGTCGGATGGAAGACTGGAACCCTCTAATACATGGTCCAAGAGCCATGAAGAAATATTTGAAGTGCTTGCAATCGTCAATCTCAAAATACGTGATTGTACCAAGGTTCTGTTGTTCCAATATATGACAGTATGCAGGAAGTAATTTATATGAACCCTCTGGAGTACCACGTATCAACACTAATGCATGCTCCTTAGACCGCCAAGCAGTAGGGTAAGTTAAGTCCACACCAAACTCCTCACGTATGTCTGTTTGAATTTCCTTCGGTCTATAAAGTCGACTCGCAGATGCAAACTTATTTTTTATAAATTTGCCAATAATTCGAGACTTTGCTTGTCGATGACCATCGCGCAATCGATCTAATTGGCACACGTGACTTGAATCAATTCTGCGCACAATAAAATGTTTCCTTGCATCTGTTGGCACTGCACGTAATCGCCATCGACATCTATCATCATGACATTTGATCTCAAAACAATCTTTTGTCGACCTTGACACTTTAAAGCTCCAATTACCTTTAAGTGCTACCATACTAATAGCCTGGTGAAGTTCGTCTTTGCTATCAAACAACTTTCCTACAAACACATCGTCAATTCCACTACTCGATATCTTATCTGAAATGCCCAAGTCTGATGGTGGTATTGGAGGCATAAACGCAAAGGGGTTTTCTGCCTCAAAAAAATCTATTCTTCTAGCTTCAACATTTAGGGAGCTTATCGAAACATAACAACGTCCGCCTTCTGCTAAATCATTCTCTTCTAAATTATCAACATTTCTAACATCATCATAGTCCCTTTCCACATCCCCAACATTTCCAATGTCATCACAAACGTAATGTGTATAGGTTGGGTCTTCATTATGTTTCTCTTCGTTCGTTATGTTTGCAGAAACCACTGCTGGAACTGATAGAGATGTATGGCTCACTTGGTTGCTACCGTTAGCTGACATAAAATAAGCATAAATTGATGGTGGATTTTGATTGAGGGGCTGTACATTATCTTCATAAACAGGAGCTCTAGGATCCACTGTTATACATAAAGGACAGTACGATCTTCTATTGGCGCTTAAAAAAATCGAACATCACTGTCATTTCTAATCTCAATAGGCTTTAGGTTATATCTCGTTGCATCAATTTTAATTTTCAAAGTCACCTTACAGTTCACATTGTCGACTCCCAAAGTATAACATACTGCATTTAAAAGATCTTCAAAATTAATATCTTTCGAAACCGAAATTCCAAAATTACTATAATCAACATAGCTTTCTTCCTCGTTACTAGAACTCTCCCACTTTCCTTCAAAACAAATAACTATTGCATCACACTTTATATGACCTGAAAAAACAAAAAGCAAAATTAAGAAAAGTTCACAAATGGGAAAATTAGTAAAATTATTTAAAAAAATAAAAAATTGCGCATCGCGGGGGCACATCTCGAGCCCGAGATGTTCCCCGCAATGTGCACATTGTGCGCACCGCGAGGCTGTCTCGGACCTGAGATGTGCCCCTGCGATGCGCACATTGTGCGCGCCGCAGGGCCTTCTCGGGCCCGAGACAGCCCCGCGGCGCGCACAACATGCGCATAGTGGGGGTACATCTCGGCCCGAGATGTACCCCCGCGATGCGCATGTTGTGCGCGCCGCGGGGCAGTCTCGATACCAAGATGTGCACAATGTGCGCGCCGCGGGGCCATCTCAGGGCATATCTCCGGCCCGAGATGTGCCCCGCGATGCCTAAATTGACGGCGGCCGCACCGACCGCCGTCTAATTTTCACCAAACACACTCCAAAACTTATTTTTGGCCGGATTTCAACGCCTTTTATACCATTCTAACTCATTTAATTCGTTAATAACAACTACTTTTAAGTTCAAATGTAAATTTTATCTAATTTCTAATAAATTTAAATTTTCTAAACTTAAATTTTCTAACAAAGTTTAAAAAATTTATCGGAGCTATTTCTTTGATTTGATTCAAAGTCGATCCTCAGCAACACTTTAATTTTTACAATAACAACTTCAAAAATATTCGGTCAATAAACCTTGTTTAATAAAGTTTCGTAAGAAAAAAATAAAAAAAATTATAAATTTAATATAAAAATAAATGTGTCTAAAAATAAATTATTTAACTAATAAAATATAACTATTTTATATTTAATTAAATAAAAATAATTAAATAATTAAAAAATTATTTGTGAACTTTTCCAATCTACTTCTATGCATGTGTAGGGAGATTCAAACCCCTGAAACTACTTTAACGAAAAGAGAAATGTACATCCAATCACAGTTGAATTTGTGTAAAAATATTTCTGTAAATAATATTAAATTAACTTTTTACCCACATTAAACAATCTTTTGCATTTAGAACCTGCCTACTACATCATTACACCAGGGTGAGGTGCCAGCAAAAATGTCTACCTAACTGTACAGGAGTACTTTTTCTTAATTTGTTTTGGTCTGAAATGGGACTAGAATTAAGTTTCCGATAGGTGCGAGAGGGGGACAGCAGCAACTAAAAGTGGTCTGTTTTGGCAAATGATAAAATAGTTCCATAACCCCCACTTGATAAAAGGATCAATGCTGATTCGTATGTTTGTGATTATGATTTATCCATGGCCTAGAAAGATTTAATTTCTGTGATGTTCCCTCACTTTCTTCTTTCTTTTTGTTTATTTTATTTTCTTTAAATTGATTGTTAAAGAATCATGACTATTCATTATTACTTTAGAGCCATGAGTCAAACTCACTGTATCGCATCATCTATTCACAAGTAGTTAGTTACTTCGGGTAGACTCCATATGACGACCTCATTTGAGCTCTAAGAATCTTACTATAAGAAATGAGAAAAGCCATATAAAGTTTTGTCCCAGACATCTATTATACCAAGTACAAGTTCAGAGTAATACTGATGACGTTGAAAATGATTATGACGTCAAAGGGGAGGAGATGATGGTGATTATAGAATAAAAGAAAAGATAATTTGATCTGGAAAAACTCTTACATGATGTTCACACTATAATGTTATCCATTGAAATTTAATTATTCAAAATCATATTTGAATATAATTATGAGTTAAAGACAAATGAGTAATTAACACGAAATCAAGTACGTATTAAATGTATAAAAAAAAAATAAAAACGGAGAACTAAAAATAAGAAGTGCAGAACATGTGAGAAGGAATTCTCTAGGCTTGGGCACCGCAGCCCCATATGTTCGTCGTTACGCTAAGTTTTGAAAAAATCTTGTTTTAAGCTGATTTAATGAGTTTAAGTCGATTTTGTACTTCCTTTATATGCGAACTCCTATTTTAACTAAAAATATAATTTTTAGAAATATTTTATAATTTATATAAATTTTTATAAACTCATTAGATTAATTATGTATCTGCATGCATCAATAAGAAAGAGAATATATAGCTCATACTAAGCCGATGAGTGCATGAGAGAAGATGTTGTTATGAGATAACTTGAGTGCTGAGTACATAAAAGAGCACTGATAGACCTTTTAAAGAGCTCGTTTATTGTTATTGTAATACACGTGTGTGATATATATATATTGCTTGGTGGCAGAATTTTTTAAAAAAAAAAGAGAAAAGAAATGAAGCGGTGGTTGCCGTATATATATATTTAATAGTTTGGTTTTTGCTTCATTGAGAATAAGAAGCAAAACCGAAAATAAGAAGCAAAACCAAAATAGAAAAAGAAGAAGAGGAGGAAGCTGAGAGAATGAGAAAAGAAAGAAGAAAGAAAAGAGAAAAAGAAAAGAAAGGGAGAAGAAAAAGAAACCGAGAAGAAAGAAGAAGAAAAAAAAGAGAAAATTTTAGAAAATTAGTTAGGTAATTAGATTTATACTCAGTGTTTCAGCGGGTAATAGTTTTACGATATTAGAATATTTATATTTTAATATTTATAATTCATATCGTACTAATGATGTATTTTTACACCCTATGATATAGGAGGTGTGCCGATAGCAGGTAGATCTCAGAATTCAGACCCAACTCAGGATTAGCGCACTTTTGTGAGTAGATAACTATATATATTTTATATGTTTTTAATACAGCCAATTATGATTAAATTATGCGTTATCAGATTTAATTATGATTTATTTTAGAAAGATAAATATTTTAGAATTTATTATAGTATAATTTATGATTACATTCAGTACAGAAATATTGATTTTAGAACAATTATACTTTCATGATATTATATAGTAGTAGTTTTTGAACCACCATATATGTACCCTCCCCTTTAGTGTAGTTGCTCCGCGCATGCGTTAAACCAGTTTAGTTTGCTCTGCCCGAGTGATGTAACATTTCGCCGGGTTAGACCAGCTCAAATCCTCCGCTCTGCCTGTGCGTGAGTTACTCCGCCAGGTTAGACCAGATTTTTTTCGGGTACAAGTTTGGTGTGGTTTTCAGTATATATGTAGTACATATTTCCAGAGCTATGTTACATATATTCAGCTTGATAATAGATTTTATGATAGTTTGCGCTTTCAGATTTTCAGATCCCCAGTATCATGTCATGATTTTAGTTTTAGCACGGATTTTATGACAGCTCATACTTTCAGTATAAGTTTATTGATTACTCCGTATACAGTTTTATGATTATTTTATCTTATAGATTTATACGTGTACAATACATATAAAGTATACAATATTTTCATATTATATCTATTCACTGAGCCACAAGCTCACCCTTTTTTCTATTTTCCCTTTTTTTTTTTAGGTTGTCATAAGAATTCGTGCAGTGTGATACAGTCATCACATTTTAAGGTTGGCCTACGACACACATAGCTGCATAAGTGTCTTAGTCTGTGTATTTGTATATCTTTTCGTATATTAGAGTATACGTGTATACCTTTTGTTGAGGCAGGTAGCCTCATTGTATCATATGTATGAATAAATAGTATGTTAGTCACATGTCATCGCAGGATCTGTCTCGATTCTCAAGGAGGGCTCGGGTCGGGTCCTATCAGTTATATTCCTTAGTAATCTCTTATAAAAGATCTTTGTGATCTTGAGATCTTTTTTATCTCAGAGTTTTTTGTGAACTAAGTAATAAAAGAAGTTAAGATCTCATGATCTACTGTGGAGTTAGGCATTTATTTTCTAATTACATAAACTTCTTGTGCCTTATGTGTAATTTTTGTCTCTATTTAATTTTATGTGATCTTTTTATATTTGTTTTACTTGAGTAAAGTTTTCAGCATATGTTATGGTTTTACACATACATCTGTAAAAGGCCCTAATAAGTAGTATCAAAGTTAAGGTTGAAGTTAATACCTAAGCGATATCAAAGCTAAGGTTAAAGTTGATATAAATAAGTGGTATCAGAACCAGGTTGATGGTGATACTAACAAGTGGTATCAGAGCATCTGTTGTTCAACCATGGTGACGTACAAGTATGAAAATGAAGAATTTGAGAAAAGATCAAAGCCTAGTTGTGCAGAGATCTTGACTAAGAAATGGCTGTGAACTGAAAGAAGAATGGCTGAGAATAGAGATTAAAAACAACCAGAAAAAAAAGAAAAAATGGGTGGAGATGCTGCAATAGTCTATAAGGAGGACTGTGAAGTTGCAGAATCTTTGGTAACTTCAGAAAAAAAAGAATTCTAAGAGTGAGTAAAGGGTCTATGGTAATAAGAAAGACTGAGAAGTATAGTGAAGGTTATATCCATAATGGAATGCTATAAATGGCTCAACATAAGTTATTGAGAGGATGCAAAGTAAGAGGCGGGATTGGAGATTAACTTACCGTAATAACAGAGGTTAAAAAAGAATGTATGAGAAGGATGTTATTGATAGGGATTAGTTTTAGCCACCAAAGTATTGTAATGGTGTCAAAAGTGACATTGAAGATCATAATACAAAAGCCACCCAAGACGGTTGGATTCATATTTTTGAAAACTAAAGTCACGAGCCTTAGCAGATGTAGTTCAACGAAAAGACTTAACTAAATCAATGGTAAAATAATTGAGCGTTGGTCGAGGAGTGGGTAGGTGCTGAAAAGCTTCTCAAGAGATTTTGAATCAATTAGGGGTTTATTAGAATTTGGTGATTCAAAATAGTATTTGAGTGTGATTTTGAGTTAGAGACTAATGAGGAGTCGACACGAGATTGAGTATGCATTAGACGTATGAGAAATGGGCGAAAATGAAAAGCCGAAAATAAAGAGGAGTGTAGAACATACAACGAAGAATTCTCCAGGTTTAGGTGCCGTAGTGCCAAGGCAACCAGGCCATGCCACCCCGCACCACCCACATACTAGTTGCAGCACCAAGTTTTAAAAAAAATATTTTAAGCTAATTTAATGAGTTTAAGTCAGTTTTGGACTTTTTCTACACGTGAAATTTCTATTCAACTATAAATAGGACTTTTAGAAATGTTTTAGAGCATATATAAACTCTTGTAAACCCATTAGATTAATTGTGTATTTACATGCATCAAGAGAAAATAGAGAACTTGTAAACACTAAACAACTAAGTGTGCGAGAGACTATTATGGGAGTACTTAAATACTAAGTGCGCAAAAGAGCACTAATAAACCCTTCGAAAAGTTCGTCCATTATCATATTCTTTGATAATCTCTTGTGCGATATTTTTATGATATTAAGATCTTCATAATTTGAGAGTTCTTTGTGAATTAAGTAATAAATAAAGTATAATCATGTAATTTATCATGGACGTAGATTTTTATTGCCAAATCACGTAAATTTCTTGTGTCTTATATGTGATTGTTATCTCTATTTTTCTTTGTATAATTTTTTTTATTCTTATTTTACTTGTAAATAAAGTCTTTTATTTGCGCTAAAATTTTAAAATGCCAAATTACCAATAAAATAATATTAGAGCATATAAAAACCCCAACACTATCCTATCACTATCCAATTACATAACACTATTTATATATATATATATGTATTATTAATAAATTTAAATTCATCATATATGAAACTGTGTACACATGATATACAAAATGAGAATCACAAAAAACGGTGAGGGTATTGATTCAAATTTTCAAATCAATAAAAGCCTTTATTACCGTCCTCCTGGTCCCATGCTGGATGATAATTGAAGAGTTAATTTAAAGCGTATTGGTAAGTTGGTCAGGTAGGCAAGAGCTGCTTAAAAAAGTTTGACTTGGACAAGATAATAATATGGCGCAAGGCATGGACTCTATGTAAAATATATGGCAAGATAAGGTTCCCTCTTCATTGTGGGGATTCTCATTAATTTACTGAAAATCAAAATTCAAGCTCCAAGATGAAAACTGAATACTGCTATGCTAAACGTTAAGGCAATAAATGAATTCTTCAGAGCTCAACTACATGTAATAGGCGAGTCAGGACCTGTACTTGTACCCAAAAAAAAAAATAATTACATTCAAATGTCTCACTCTCACCCCACCAATATGTTTTCAAAAAAGCCTGTGAATTTAACGTTGCATCAGTACCTTAAATAACTGCTAACGAGAGGCTGAGCATGCTGCCCACCGTGACTGTTCCATCTTATCCCTGGAAAAACTGACCAAATTATTAGAAATGGCAGTTTCTCTCAGACTCACAAAATTAAACATTGTTTGGCTGAAATATTTCAAGCAAATTAGGTAAGTTCAAAGTGTAGAACAGCTAAGATCATTTATTTCTCATGTACGTACCTTTACCAGGGGCGGGGATAGCCCCATATTTAATTGTTGTTGTTATTGACACTCTAATCTTCTTCAGTCAAGAAAGTGAATAACTGTGCTCAGAAGGGGGCAAAAGAAGAGGATTGTGCTAAGTTTTTTACCACGGTACATTACTGGATTGAGCAGAGAGAGTGATATCCCTATACAAATGCAATGAAACTGGTTCGACTTCCCGTAATTGAAGATACAGTTTCATGGTACAATAATGCCAACACTCAGCTATATTGTGGTCCATTCATGCCCTTGGAGCGAGATTCAATTTGCATCTTCATTACATCTCGAGGTATAAATGAAGGTGAAGACAACTCCAGAAATTTCTCCGAGAAATAGAAAAACAGCTGTCCTAGATGCAGGTGAAAACTCTTCAGGTAAAATTTAATAAAAATGATAAAACTTAATATTTGACTAAGTAAATTAAAAACTCTTCAAAAACAATTAAATCCGGTTAAAACTCAAAATCATTCAACCGATGATATATACTTATATCTTTTTGAGGGAGTATTTAATAGTGGAAAAGTATCATAGATATATAGTTATCCGAAAATCTTATGCAGGCAGCTCTTACAACACTTCAATGAAACCCTAAAACAAGTATAACACTTTTTGTTCACTTTGAATAATTTATTACAAAATTGCACGTTCCAAGTTATAAGGACAATGTTAAAAATTATGATTTTCAAAAACCGCCACCAAACCAAGGTTGATTAAAGTGAGGATATATAATTGTATTTATTGATTTAATTGTTATATACTAATTTAATCTTTATTTTTTTATAAATATACATTTAGTCTTTTTAATGATGTTTTTAGCTACTTTTTACTACTATTTTTTCTCTTAAATCATAACTATTTTCATCCTTATAGAGATTAATTGAATGTTTATTAAAAAAATATTAGAATTAAATAGGTATACATTAATTAAATTAGAGACAAAGTTGGTATAAATCAAATGTCTCTCCATCTCCAATATGCAATTCTATATTACAATTTAAATAAGATTTGGGGTCTTTTTAGAAATACTAAAAAGTCTTGAAAGTGCACAAGTATCATGTATTGTTATGCCGAAAATCTAAAGCAGATTTGGCGAAAGCCTAAAAGAGGGACAAACTTTTTGGTTCACTTTGACTATTTGAATCATCTCTTACAACATTGCACGTTCCAATATTTAATTAGTTCAAAAACAACAAAAACCGATCAAACCAAAGTTGTCTTATTTATCAATATCTTAAATAGAAACAAATCATTTACATTGTCAAGATTTGTCCGTTATGATAAAGTCATTATAAGTAGGATTATTAAATGAAGAGAGGACCCGTTGAAGCAACAAAATATTTGTGGATTTGATTGTTTGTTTATTGGAGGTAATATTATATTTTTTAAATGATATTTAATTTTTTTTATTTTAAATTAATGTATTAATAATCTAATAATATAATTTTAAAAAGCTCACCAAGTTCACAATCTGGCAGCTGATTGCAAAACATATCGATCAATTAACTCAGCCTTCAGAAAAGATTAATCGAAAGCGAAATGTTTGGAAATGTTTTGGCCCCCACTTCCAAGACTTTGGTTCTTTAAAAACTCTGGTAATCTTTTCTTTTCTTTTTTTCAAAAAAATAATAATAATAAGCAACTAAGAATTACAATCCTCTCCAATTACAAGAGCTTTCAAGAATCTTTATATAAGAGAATTTGTTACGGTTAGAATTAAAAATTATGTTTGAGTATAATTTTAAGTTAAAATTAATAAAAATTTATTTGAAATTAAATATGTAATAAATATATATAAAAAAAAAGAGTTAAAAATAAAGAGGATCGTAAAAATATAAATGAGAATATTTTAAATCAGAATGCCTCAATGTTAGATCACAAAATGTCTCAGCGATAATTTTAGAAAGCCGAATACCTCAATATTAGTTATACAATACCCCAACAGTGGTTGATGAACACTGAACACTCCAGCGTTGACCAAAGTCACATTTATTATCTCAATATTGATTATAGAACTCTGCAGAGTTGTCAATACAAAAAAATTCATTTTTAGCTTGAATTAACTTTTTTGAGTGAGATTTAGACTCCTATATACATAAACTCTTATTCTAACTAGAATTAAAATTTTTAAAAATTTTGTAAATACTATATAAACTCTTATAACCCTTTACAATACATTAAACATTAAGAGATATTGCAATAGAGAAAATAGAGAGCTAAAGAGTCTTAAGCGTTGAGTGTATAAGAGAGTGTTATAGGTAGTGCTTTGAGAGTTTTTTATTTGTATATTCCTTGATAATCTCTTGTGAGAAATCTTTATGACATGTAGTTCTTTGTGAACCTAATAAGAGAGATTATGATCCCTGTTGAAGCGAAAATAATCAAACAAGCAAAATATCCCAAGTAATATTATGTAAAAATAAGCAAATAAGAATTTAAATAGAGAAAGGTAGAAGAAACAATACACAGAATTTACGTGGTTCGACAACTTGTCTACGTCTATGGCGAATTAAGATCACACTCTTTTATTATTGAATCTCAATGCATTCACAAAGTATGCCTCTTATAAGAAAGACTCATACAAAAAAAAACTCTTTCTTGCAAATAAAGGGGTTTCTCTCACTAAGAATCATAAAAATCACCAAGATTTGTATTTAATCACTAAGATCACAAATATGTGTTTACAAGCCAATTGAGGGCCTTTAAATAGACTTTAGGACAACCTAGGTTAACCCTAAATGTATGGGAGTCGTTTTAGGAAGTCCTAAAATAAGTGAGAATCGAAACCAAATTTTAGAAACACTTTCCCCCTGTTGGGCATCGCGGCGCCCAATCCTTGGTGCCGCGGTGCTAAGACATCTCACCTGGGCACCACGGCGCTCAGGTTCTGTCTGAGGCATTGTGGCACCTACGCCTGAGCACCGCTACTTGTGTTTTTGCCTCCTTTCGGGTTCGTCTTAGAATCTCGCCCACCCAACGCACTTAGCTTGCTCTCCAAATCATATCCCGGTAATTTTTAATCAACTTTTTCACAAATTCCCTCCTTGATTCAAAATCATTCACAAAGTATCTTGATCTCTTATCTTCGCATCTTTGGTCACCCTCACAAAGTAGTGACTCCAGTTAAGTCCTTGCATAAGATGAACTTAACCGAAGGCAGTGACTTATTCAACATATCAGCAGGATTTTCAGACGACGCTATTTTTTTTAGACTAACTTCACCACTTTGGACAATCTCTCAAATGTAATAGAGCCACACATCAATGTCTTTAGACCTCTAATGAAATACTTGATGTTTGCTTGGATGTATGGCACTCTGGCTATCATAGTACACTCCGATGTTCACATCTTCAATAGTCATTACCTCCACGCATATGTCTTTCAACCACACGGCCTCCTTAATAGCTTCTTCAATAGCTATGTGCTCTGCCTCTGTGGTAGATAGTGCAACCACATATTTTAGAACTGATCTCCAACACACACTACACCCAAACACTATGAATACATAACCCGTCAATAATCTTCTCTTATCTAGATCATCTGCACAATTAGAGTTTATATATCCTCTTACCTTTACACTGCTGTCTTTATCCCTTTTATACATCAACTCATGATTTGACATCCCTTTGAGATATCTTAAAATTCACTTCACTGCAAACCAGTGATCCTTACCCAGATTTACCGTGTATTGTACAAACCATTGCATACACGATGCTTCTTACAGCACTTACATACGGTACTTTACTCATTTGTGGTTTCTCTTCTTCGGATGTCGATGACTGTGCTGCTGAAATTTTAAAATGCATGGTCAAAGAAGTAGAGACAGCCTTTGAACTAGACATACCAAACTTTTCTAAGATCTTGAGTATATATCGTTATTGAGATAAGAAGATAACATCTCTTCTTTCCCTCACAATATCAATTCCCAATATCTTCTTCACTACTCCCAAATCCTTTATCTCAAACTCATCACTCAACTGCTTTTTGAGTTTCTGTATCTTTTCAATGTTCTTACACGGGATCAACATATCATCGACGTATAGAAGCAAATACATCATCCCACAACTTAAGTTCTTGAAGTACATGCATCTATTATACTTGCTCTTACTAAAACCATAAGCCATTATAAACTCATCAAATCTCCTATATCACGGTCTAGATGATTATTTTAACCCATATAATGACTTCTTCAACAAACAAGCATGATCTTCTTTTTCGGGCTCTACAAACCCTTGTGGTTGTGCTATGTAAATCATTTCTTCAAGCTCTCCATGCAGAAAAGTTGTCTTTACATCCATCTACTCTAAATGTAAATCAAAGTTTGTGCACATGGTTAACAAAATCCTAATAGATGTATGCTTGATGACTAGAGAGAATATCTCATGAAAGTCTAGTCCCTCTTTCTGAGTAAAACCTTATGCAATTAACCTAACCTTGAATCTTGTAGGCTCTATCCCCAATATCCCCTTCTTCACCTTATACACCCATTTGCACCCAACTAGTTTCTTTTGAGGTCTCTTCACCAACTTTCAAGTATTATTCTTCCTAAGAGAACTAATCTCTTCTTCTATGGCCTGCTGCCACTCTTTCTTATTTTCACTCTTCATAGCCTCACCATATGTTCTAAGCTCATCAAATTCAAGGGTGTAAGCAGAATTAAAAGCATGAGCAACTAAATCTGCTTGTGCATACCTAATTGGTGGGTTAATCGTTCTCTTTAACCTGTCTCTGGCTAGCTAGTACTCTTCAAGCTCCATCTCAAGGGTTCTAGTCTTTCTTTGGGTGAACTTGTCAGTGTTCTTGGTTCATCTTCAAGGATCTCATTGTTGAAGTGCTGATTTGGAGGTATATTAGATCTATTATCATGCTTTACTTCAACTTCTATCAACTAGAGTGTCGAGTTTTTTTTGGGCACAAGTTCTTCCTTCTTATCTTCTTGGAAAGCTTTCAACATAGTCGTCTCATCGAATGTCATGTTACGGCTTATGATACTCCTTGGTGGTGTCAAATCTTTACACCACACCTTATATCCTTTCACTTTTTTGGGATATCTTATGAATCCCCTTTTGATAGCTCTAGGTTTCAATTTTTCCTCTTCAACATGGACAAATGAAAGGTAACCAAAAATTTTAAGGTCGTCATACTTAAGAGGATTGTCAGACCATTTCTCTTCTAACGTCTTGAAGTCAATTGCTGAAGAGAGACTTTTATTAATCAAATAAGTTGCAGTCACTACAACTTCTCCCCAAAATGCCTTAGACATCTTCGCATTGGTAAGCATGCATCCAACCCTTTCAAATAGGGTCTTATTCATCCTCTTAGCTATGCCATTCTACTGTGGTATTGATCTCACCGTTCTATGCCTTGTAATCTCGTGCTTGGCACAAAACCTATCAAACCCCAATTACAAAACTCGAGACTATTGTCAGTTCTTATCCTCTTTACCTTTTTATCAGTCTGATTCTCAACAAGAGCCTTCCAAGTCTTGAACATATCAAACACTTGATCCTTGCTCTTCAATAAATAGACCCACAGCTTCCTTGAATAATCATCAATCAAACTGAGAAAGTACCTAGCACCGCTACGTGTAACTGTCTGAATTAGTCCCCAAAGGTCCAAGTGTATGTAGTCAATAGTCAACTTAGTCTTGTACTCACCGGTACTAAACCTTACTCTATGTGTTTTCCTAGCACATAGTGCTCATAAACTCTAATGGCTAGAATCTATCATCATCAAATTTTTTTTGACTAAATAACTCCTTCAAGTTTCTTTCACCTAGGTGTGCTAGTCTAAAATGCCATAACTTAGTTTGCATATTCTTGTCATCTACAGAGAATAATGCAGAACTATTTACAATTTCACCCTTAAGCACATAAACACCTTTGTGCTTCTCTCCTCTCATTACCACTGTAAAACCCTTCAATACTCTCAAAACCCCTCCGTCGATCCTGATGGAACACCTATTCTGGTCTAAAGTCCCTAGTGAGATCAAGTTTCTCTTGAGGTTAGGAGTATACCTAACTTCTGTCAACTCTCTCACTCGCCCATTATATAGCCTAAGTTTAATACTATCAATTTCCAACATCTGACAAGCAATGTCATTACCCATTAACACCTTACCACTACTAATGGGCTGAAAATTTATAAACCAAAACTTGTGTGGGCACATATGAAATGTACAACTAGAATCAAGAACCCATTATTCAGTATTCTTACTATCAGTAACGACTGGAGTCTCTGCATTGTCATAACTATCATCATAGGCAAGCACAGCATTCACTTATTTTTTGTCTTGTGCTTTCTTCTCCAAACAGTTCTTTATGAAATGCCACATCTTTCTTGCAGTAATAGTACTTCCTATGAGTTCTGGACTTTGATCTTGATCTTTTTTTCCTTCCATCTCTATATGAGGGCCTTCCTCTTATAGATAATATTTCTATATTACCCTCAATCTACTTTCCTAATAGTTTTTAGATTAATGATGATTTCACATGGCTTATCATTAAACTCTCTCAGTCATAGAGAAGTATATCAACAAAGCTCTCATAACTTTTGGGAAGTGAACTTAGTAGGATAATCGTTCTATCTTCATCTTCTATCTTGATGTTGATGGACTCAAGATCAAGAATGATCTTGTTAAAAGCATTTATATGATCTTTCATCGGTGTCCCCTCTGACATGGATAATTATACAGCTTCTTCTAAAGACCAATCATCGTTATCTCATCTGTTACCTCTCTCGGTACTTCATCGCTTAATGACAAAACGATTGTACTGTTAGCTCTTTCTTGAATGTCCCTTCTTTCTGCTTCAATTTTAGATGACTCTTATGTCCTCTCTTATTCACTAGATGGAGCTGTAGTCTTCTCTAATGTCGATCCTAACCATTGACTCATCAGTAACGCCTTAACCTTCATCTTTCATAGATTGAAGTCATTCATACTATTGATTTTCTCTACCTCATACTTGGGTGTGGCCATGTCTGCTTAAAAACCAAACTTTGATACCACTCTGTTAAAGTAGAAGCAATCAAACAAGTAAAATATCCCAAGTAATATTATGTAGAAACAAGCAAATAAGAATCTAGAGAGAGAAAGGTAGAAGAAACAACACACAAAATTTATGTGGTTCGATAACCTGCTTACGTCCACGGCGAATCAAGATCACACTCTCTTATTATTGAATCTCAAGGCATTCACAAAGTATATCTCTTAAAAGAATGACTCACAAAGAAAACATTCTCTCTTATAAATAATGGGTTTCTCTCATTAAGAATCACAAAGATCACCAAGATTTGTGTTTAATCACTAAGATCATGAAGGTGTATTTACAAGCCAATTAAAGGCTTTTAAATAGGCTTTAGGATGACCTAAGTTAACCATAAACGTGTGGGAGTCATTTTAGGGAGTCTTGAAACAAGTGAGAGTCGAAACTAAATATGGGAAACACTTCTCACGCTGGGCGCTACGGTGCTAGGACATCTCACCTGGGCGCAACGGTGCTCAGGTTCTGTCTGGGGCACCGCGACACCCACGCCTAGGTACTGTCACTTGTGTTTTGCCTCTTTTCACATCAGTCTTTGATCCTCGTGCACCCAACACACTTGGTTTGCTCTCCAAATTATATCCCGATGATTTTTAATCAACTTTCTCACAATCCCAAGATCCCCGTGAACGTAGATGTTTATTGTCGAACCACATAAATTTATTGTGTGATTATTCTTTATTAATCTTATTCTTATTCTTATTTTTGATTGCTTATGACTAGAGCTTTCGCATGTATTTAGGGCATATTAGAGTGCACGCCAAGGAAACCCCTATCAAATTGATATTATGGCAAAGGCTAATCGCTAAGAGAAATTAATGCTAAGACTAATATCCCACAACAAATTGTTATCATAGCTTGAGGTTAGAAAATATACCTAAATGGTATTAACCATGGCAACACACAAGCATGAGATAGAGAAGTTAAACATAAAATATAATTTCAATCTATGAAAAGTAAATGTTATGACTCTACTGGTGAATCAAGGGTTAGACTCAGCCCTGAATGAGACCCAAATAACTATCAATAAAGAGAATAAACTTATAAATCTTGGTGAGATAAATAGAGAAAAAATTCAAAATAGAGTCTATCGTACCATAATTATATCATTGAGTGATGAAGTATTAAAGGAGGTGATTAGAAAAAAGATGATAATTGGCTTATGAAAGAAACTTGACGCCTTCAACATGACGAAGTCCTTGGCGAATCGTCTATATATTAAGAAAAAATGTATCAACTGTCTATGGTTGAAGGAACTTCAATAAGAAACCTTATTGACGCCTTCAACAAAATTGTTATGCTTGAGACAATAGACATCAAGATCGAGAATGAAGATAAGGTTATAATCTTGTTATATTCATTGCCATTAAGTTATGAGTACTTTATAAATACACTCATGTATGGTAGAGAGACTTTAATATTGACTGATGTTAAAGTCTCATTGAACTCCAAAGAAGTAGGAAAAAGATCAAAATCTAGCAATATAGCAGATTTGGTTGTAAAGGAAAAAAATAAGAAGAACAATCAACTAAGAAGGAGATCTAATAAGTCCTATCTGTGTAAAGAAAGAGGGTGTAGTGTACGTGGCTTTAAGGTTTTAATTTAAAGAGTACACATGGACTTCAACTGCATTATTAAAGTAATAAGTGGCTTGAATAATTAATAAAATAAAGGATTTAGTTATTTAAACGATAATTTTAGGCCTTATATTAGTTTTATGAGTGGCGAAATTTACTATAATAAAGAATATATTTACTAATGGCAAAGTATGAAAAGAGAGATTGCATAGTTTGTATCTCATAGCCTGATTTTTCAATAGGTTAAGGTAGAATATTAAAGGCCAGCAAGATTATCTCAACCACTTTCAATTCCTTAGTGGAAGTGAGAATATATCACCATGGACTTTATTGTTGAGCTTCCATATACTCGAAGTGGTCATAATAGTATTTGGGTGATTGTTGATCGACTCACGAAGTCAACTCATTTCCTACCTTATAAAGTTTCATACTTATTTGATAGGCTGGTTCATTTATATGTGAGTGAGATTGTACAGTTACATGATGCTCCAATGTCCATTGTATTAGACAGAGATCCTTGATTTAATTCTAGATTCTGGCTTAGCTTACAAAAGGCTTTGAATACTAAGTTAAATTTTAGTACAGCTTTTCACCTTAAGATAGATGGACAATCAGAGAGAACTATACATATATTAGATAACATGCTCAAAGCCTATGTGTTGTAGCTTAACGGTAACTAGGATGGTTGTTTACCATTAATGAAGTTTGCATACAATAATAATTATCACTCTAGTATCCAAATGGCGTCGTATGAGATTTTATGCAGAAGAAAATGTAGAACTCCAGTTTGTTGGGATGAGGAGCCTGTTAAGATATTTGATAACATCAACAAGTATTGCGTAATAATACTATTTCACTTGTTAAAATTTTATGGAGAAATTATGTAGTGGAAGAAACTATACGAAGGCATGAGGATTAGATAAGAACTCAGTATCCACAGTTATTTTAAATAAGCATATGAATTTCGAGGACGAAATGCTTATAAGGGGGAAGGAATTGTAGTGCACATAGCTTTAAGGTTTTAATTTGAAGAGTACACATGGACTTCAATTGCATTATTAAAGTGATAAGTGGCTTGAATAATTAATAAAATAAAGGATTTAGTTATTTAAACGACAATTGGAGGCCTTCTATTGGTTTTATAGGTGGCAAAATTTGCGATAAGAGAGAATAAATTTGCTTCATTTATTTAAGTGAGTCGAGAATAAGATATGAAACAATTTTGATAAGAGAAGAAAGAAAAGAGAAAGAAAGAAAAATCGAGAGAAATAAGAGAAGAATAAGAAGAATAAGAAAAATGAATCTGGGAGAAAAATAAGAAAGAAAGAATATGAGGATTACATAAACAAGTTTAGGGTAGTTAGATTTATACTACTAATTCAACGGGTAATAGTTTGACACTATTAGAGTAATTATGTTTCGTTATTTATAATACATAGTGTTACTAATGATATATTTTTACACCCTGTGATATAAGAAGAGTACCGATAGTTGGTAGACCTTAGGATCCAAAACCAGCTCAGAATTAGCGCAATTTTATGAGTTGACAACTGTATATTTTATGTATTTTTAATACAACAATTTATGATTTAATTACATATTAACAGATTTATTCATAATTTATTTTAGACAGATAAATGTATATGCTATTTAGCATATTCATAAATATTTTTAGAATTTATTATAGTATAGCTTATAATTACATTAAGTATAAAAATATGTATTTAAGAATAATTTTGCTTTCATGAACCACCATATGCGTACCCTCCCCTTTAGTGTAGTTCTCTGCACATCTGTTAAACCAATTTAGTTTGCTCTGCCTGAGCGATGTAGCATTCTGTCGGAATAGATGGACTCAGATCCCTTACTCTTCCTGTGCATCAGTTACTCCGCCAGGTTAGACCAACTTTTTCCTGGGTAAAATTGGGTACAATTTTCAGTATATATGCAGTATATATTTATTCTCAGTATTATGCTATAGCACAGATTTCATAATAGCTTACTTTCAGATTTTTAAATTCTCAGCATTATGTTATGATTTCAGCTTCAGTATAGATTTTATGACAGCTTATATTTTCAGTATAAGTTTTATGATTTTCACAGTTTCATGATTATTTTATATTATAGATTTCTACATACATTATTTATAGTATTATTTATTCTTTAAATTATTAGTAGAAGCAATTATTTACAATACGTATGAAGTATATAATAATTCTATATTATATCCACTCACTGAGCCACAAGCTAACTATTTTTCTATTTTTCCCTTTTTTTTTAAGATGTCCCAGGGAATCGTGCAATGTGATATAGTCTTTACATTTTGAAGTTGACCCACGATATGTATAGCTGCATGAGTTATTATGTTTCGTAAATTATATATATATATATATATATATGTACATTTTTGTTGAGGCATGTAGCCTTATTGTATCAGATGCAATGAATAAAGAGTATGTTAGTCCTATATCATCGCAAGATCTACCTCGATTTCTAAGGAATGTGCCGGGTTGAGTCCTGTCAAAGGGGCATTTGATAAAGAATTGTCTAGAAATAGAAAAAATAGATGGAGATGCTATAATAGTCTATCATGAAGAAGACTAAGAAGTTTTAAAAGTATTAATAACCTCCAATGTAAAGTATACAGGAGAATGAATACTAAATTCAGGCTGTAATGTCCATGTATCCTAATAGATCTTTGTTCATCAACTATAAATCCATTACGAGTAAAGTACTAATGGGGAATGATATGGCTAGTGAAGTCATGGGGATCGGTGACATAAGGATGAGGATGCATGATGGAAAGATTATAGACTTACTCAGTGTAAGGCACGTTTCTAAAATAATGAGGAACTTGATAGCCCTAGGAAAACTAGATAAGAATGGGTATTCATTAGTGGTGGAATAAAGAATAATGAAGGTAAAGAAAGGATCTATGGGGACAATGAAAGGAGAGAAGGGGCTACATATACTTGATAGAGTGGTTACATGTGGCTCAAGATAGGTTATTGAGGGAATGCATACCACAAGGCTGCATAAGAGATTTTGCACACCATAGTGATTAAGGTTGAAAGAGGATGTATGGCAAGACTACCTTAGGTAAGAATCATTCATACTTTTGGAGACCAAAGTCACAAGCCTAAGATGAGTTTAGTCTAGACAAAGACTTAATTAGAATCAACTCTAAGTGATAGAGTATAAGTATTGATGGATTTTAGAATGCCTCTTGTAGAGAGATTTTGACTCAGTGAGGGGTTTATTAGAATTGATAATTCAAAATTATGTTTGAGCATAATTTTGAGTTGAAAACTAATGAAGAATTATCACAAAGTCAAGTATACGATTGATGTATAAGAAAGGAGACAAACAGAGAGCTGAAAGCAATGAGGAGCGTGAAAACATAAATAGGAATATTTCAGGTTAGAACGCCCCAGCGTTGGATTACAAAACGCCCCAACAATGATTCCAAGAAGCCAAATGCCCCATCATTAGCTGTAAAACTCCCCAGCATTAATTCAATACCCCAGCAGTGGTTAATGAATGTCACGATGTTGGCCCAAAGTCGCCTTTACTGCTCCATGTGTTGATTGTAGAATGTTGTAGCGTTGCCAATACAAGAAAGTCTGTTTTAGCTTAAATTGACTTTTTCGATTAGAATTTAGACTCCCACACATATGGACTCTTACTTTAACTAGGTTTAGAGTTTCTAGGGACTTTATAAATACTATATAAATTTTTTCAACCCTTAAAATTCATTAAGCATTAAGAGAGACTCCAAAAGAGAACATAGAGAGCTAAAGAGCCTTAATCACTGAGTGTGCAAGAAAGTGTCATCAATAGTACTTGAGTTCTAAGTGAACGAAAGAAGCATTAATAAATTCTTTGAGAGCTTTCTATTAGTGTATTCTTTGATAATCTCTTGTACGATATCTTTATAATCTGTAGTTCTTTGTGAACTTAGTAGGAGAAGTTATGATCCTAAGATCCATTGTCAACATAGGCGTTTATTACCAAACCACGTAAATTGATTGTTTGATTATTGTTTATTAATCTTATTCTTAATCTTAAGCTTATTCTTATTCTTATTCTTATTCTTAATTATTTGTGATTGAAACTTCCACATGCATTTAAAGTTTATTGATGTGCACATCGAGGAAACCCCATCAAATTAATATTAAAGCAAAGGTCGTTATGAGAGATTAATATTGGGACTAATATCCCACAATAGTTAGGAATGGATTTGTTATGTTAGAAATCTTTAACATTACATAGATATTATCTTTTTCAAATTTTGTTTTATCAATTACAAACTTAATCATGATAGACTTAAAAGTTGAGATATAAACTTTGTATTTCTACTAATATATCTATTTATTGATTGGTATTATATTATTATATTAATAAAAATTAAAAAGTCAACAACTATATAATAAGTGATAATCATTAGCTAAGGACACATCATTTAATATATATCTAAGTTGTATTCTAAATTTATAAGTCTAGCACTATTCTTTTAAATTTTACATTCTACATTTCAAGTTTAAAGTTTTTAAATTTAAACTTTTTTCTAAATTTTTCAAAACAAGTTTTAACTTTTATGTTACAAGTTTCAATTATACATTTAAAAAAATTGTTAATTTTGTCTTTGAAGTTTAGTTGAATTACTTAATCAATTCCTATGTTTTTTTTACATACCTTGACTAATCTCTATCAATAAAAAAATAATATTTAAAGTACAATTTTAAAGGCAATGAAATACATTTGATCAAACATAAGATCATTTATTATGATTAAATATATTAATTTATTTTGTTGTCCACAAAAAATATATTTCATATATATATTTTTCAATAATAGAGATTCGAGCTATTTAAAAAATATACAAATATTAATCTAATAATTCAACAAAACTTTAAAGACAAAATTGACAATTTCTCTTTGTGTTAAAAGTTTAAAATTTTGCATTACTTATAAATTCATAACATAGCCAGGTCTTTTTATAAGTGTTCGTTATCACAAAGAGAATACCATTTTCCCCTTTATTGAGATCCATATGTAATAGTTTCTCTCAATAAATTCATATACATTTTCTCTTTTTTGCTATTATTCTTTCTTTTAAAAATCAATTAATTACCCTCACAAAAATTCAAAAAAAAAATAGCTATTATGAATTTATTCAATAGAAAGTGGTAATTGTCAATTTTACTAAGGGTAAACCGGTACATTCTCAATTACAAATGCATCGGTCATAAACTCTATTTTTTTAATTCTATTTTAATAATAATCAATCATCAATTTAAATTAACTATAAGTAAAAGTTTGGATTAAAGAAGGATTTTGATCTAAGAAATATAATTGTTTAGAATTAAACTTGTTGACTTTGGATTTGGGGTTATCTCGTACCAACAAGTTAAATTTATATTCTTACGATAATAATATTTAAGCTTGTTAATGGGTTTTGGTCAAATTTCAATCACAATGGCAACTTATATATGTTTAATGGGTTTATAGTGTGGGGTGGGTGACATGTGATAGCCTTCAGGAATGTTGTGTTTGATCCAACAATAAAAAATTATAAAAAAATAAATATAAAATAAAAAAATTATAATTATTCAACTCCATAAGAGTTTATATTTACTTAACCGAACCTTAGTTCATTTCTGAGCGCTATTAGTTAATGAGTTTGACAACAGAAATATAGAAAGGCATGTTCTAAGATTATAAGATAATTTGTTTTGGGAATCTTGAAATTCCTAAAATCTTGAGAATAAATACAATATGAGACTTCATGCCAATTGGTCCAATCTTTTGTTCTTGCATTTGGTAGATGTTGAGTGTAAATAGGTGTTCTCGCCTACTTAGAGGAAAAAAAAAAAACGAACGACCTATTTATGCAATAGTAAGAAAAATCAATAATACATATTATAAAAACTCTTGTAAAATTAAAATAGTGAATAAATGAAAATAATAAATAAATAAAATTATTTAGAAATATGACATAAAATGATATAATAATAAGACATCAGTTTATTTTAGAAAAAATTATCTAAAATTTTATATATTTAATATTATTTGGAAAAGAAAAAAAATATGGGCAGAAGAGGAAATGGATGATTCTCCGATAAATAAAAAATTAGAAAGAGAGAAACATAAAGTTGACAAATTTGAGAACATAATGAAAAGATCATTTTCAAAAGTTTCAGAATATTGTAATTTGTAATATCTCTAATTCTCTATGACATCCATGCTTTTTGGCCCAACGTGGACGTCACATTTCTTGACATATGATCTCTTTTTGCCTACAAATTCAAATGATATGGAACAAAATCTGTATAACCAATTTGTTAATCATCTCATGCTACCAGAATTATTATCTAAATTGTAAATTAAGGATGTGGTATTATAATTAGCGATTAGCATTACCCAAATTATGTAACTCTACTTTGCTCCGTTTCATTTCTGATTGAAGAACTGAGTAATGGGGAACTACAGCTCGCACCAACACATGCGCAATTCGTAGTCTCATGTTCTTGAAAAGCCCAATATCAATGGGCTACATTTGTAAGTAAATCCCAAATATGATTATTACCAAATCACTAATACAAATTATTTTATTAAACAACCAAAATTATTACTAGGAAATAGATTTTCGGTTCAGAGTGAGAGAAGGAAATTTTGCCGCTTATCACTTCATAGAGTTGAACGTTCTTTGATGAATTTTGTTTTTCCAAAAAAATAATAAAATCACAGGTCAGCTTTCAAGAATCACGCACCAATCTTTAAATGACTACAACAAATGATCAAGTTCAGTAGATGACGGCCCTCAGTTTTACAACCGATTTTCTGTTGATAGCTGAAACATATCACCAGGTAAAATTATAGAAAATCGAATTATAGAATCGCCTTTCCAAGCTTTTAAAAAACTAGAAATACAAACAAAAAAAAAATTACTCAATCGTGAAATAATATAGAAACTAATAATCTGATCCTAATAGATAAATATGATGCAGTACATATGAAAGGGTTGAGGATCAGATAACACATGGTTTCAACAGACTATATATAGCTACAGACTCTTAATTATTTGAGATATTTATTAGAACGTATAAAATATGATTTGTATTTGACATTTGCATTCCTCAAACCTAACAAAGAAAGGACAATCTACGCATCAAATAAATAACCAACATTCCATAATCAGCAACAAGAAAAAATCATAGGATTTAGCTCCAAATTAAAATCTCAAGAAGAAATTACCACCATCTCTAGTTATCACCGTTGTCCTCCCTCTCTATATTGTTGGTTTTCTTAAAGTCAGTAACAAAATTGAAACACAACCAAACACAGAGAATTTTTGTCGATGCTCAACTCTTGCATCATTTTCTGGTTTTCTTATTATATAAGCAAATACAAAACATAACTGCACCACTAACATTACAGCTCACGTTTTCTAAAAATAAAATTAACTACATAAACTTTACTCAAATAACTGCTACCCTAATTTTAGTAACTGTTGACTCTAAATCCTAACCGCCTAAAATATGCATAACGTGCAAACCATACATAGACAACTCCTGAAGACAACTAGATTAACTCATCAATCTCCTCCTTAAGCTTGTTGTCCTCCATTGACGATCCGCACACCAGTTTTCTCTCTCATCTCCAAGAACTTCAATCTTGCAAGTGACTTTGTCACAATATCAGCACGCTGATCTTCTGTGCAAACATATTGAATTTCAATCATTCCTGATTCAACACAATCTCTAATGTAGTGGAATCGGGTATCGATGTGTTTGCTCCTCTCATGGTGAATTGAATTCTTGCTTAATGCAATTGCGGACTGATTATCGATCTTTAGAACCACTTTCTTAACCTCGGTCTTTAACAAATCTGCCAACAGTTGTCCCAGCCACACTCCTTGACACGCTGCTGCACAGGCAGCGATGTACTCTGCTTCACAAGAAGATAACGCAACCACTTTTTATTTTTGTGAACACTAACTAACCGGGTTTGATCCAAGGAAGAATATTACCCCTGTAGTGCTCTTCCGGTCATCAGTATCACCGGCCAGATCACTATCAGAGTAACCCAACAGCTCTAAGCTTCCTTCTTTTTTCTCATAAACGCAACCGAGATTTAATGTTCCTTTCACGTACCGCAATATGTGCTTCACTGTGGCCATGTGCTCCGTTGTGGGCTTCTCCATGTATCTACTCACCATGCCGACAGAGAATGCCAAATCTGGGCGCGTGTGCAATAGATATCTTAAACTGTGGGCCCCCACCGCTCTACTAGCAGGGTGGGGTCCACCCCTACTGGGTGGGCCCACTCAAAGGAATATCGGAGTCCCCCCTCTTTTCTTTCGCCTTTCCGAGGCTCGAACCTAGGACCATATGGGGTTCTAAGACCATTGGGGAGCACCCAGGACCATAAAGATGCCTTTTTATTGTCGGCCCCTACCCCTCTACTAGCAGGGTGGGGTCCACCCCTACTCGGTGGGTCCACTCAAAGGAATATCGGAGTCCCCCCTCCTTTCTTTCGCCTTCCCGAGGCTCGAACCCAGGACCATATGGGGTTCTAAGACCACTGGGGAGCACCTCTGGTACCACTTGAGCTACTAGCTCAATTTTATTGTGGGCCCCTACCCCTCTACTAGCAGGGTGGGGTCCACCCTTACTCGGTGGGTCCACTCAAAGGAATATCGGAGTCCCCCCTCCTTTCTTTCGCCTTCCCGAGGCTCGAACCCAGGACCATATGGGGTTCTAAGACCACTGGGGAGCACCTCTGGTACCACTTGAGCTACTAGCTCAATTTTATTGTGGGCCCCCACCCCTCTACTAGCAGGGTGGGGTCCACCCTTACTCGGTGGGCCCACTCAAAGGAATATCGGAGTCCCCCCTCCTTTCTTTCGCCTTCCCGAGGCTCGAACCCAGGACCATATGGGGTTCTAAGACCACTGGGGAGCACCTCTGGTACCACTTGAGCTGCCTGGGTTTGAGCCTCGGGAAGGCGAAAGAAAGGAGGGGGGACTCCGATATTCCTTTGAGTGGGCCCACCGAGTAAGGGTGGACCCCACCCTACTAGTAGAGGGGTGGGGGCCCACATAAACTGCCAACAATGCTTCGATACAAAGTTGTGTCTACAGGTGGACTTGTGCTTTCCTTGCTCAGTTTCAGACGAGGTTCCATCGAGATTTGCGAAGGGTTGCAATCTTTCATGCCGCATTTATCTAAAACCTTTCTTGCATATACCGACTGGTTGAGTGTAATCCTTTTAGAATTCTGACAGACTTCAATTCCCAGATAGTAACTTAGTAACCCAAGGTCACTCATGCTAAACAATTTCTTCATCTGTGATTTGAACTTGTCTATGTCTTGAATACACTCTCCAGTAATGATTAAATCATCCACGTAGACTCCAACAATTAAATTCCCTTTACCTTGATTTTTCATGTACACGGCATGCTCTAAAGAACACCTCTCAAAACCGAGTGTCCTCAATGACTTGTCCATTTTTGAGTTCCAGGCTCTAGGTGCTTGTCGCAAACCGTACAATACTTTGTGCAGTTTTAACACCTTGTGCTCTTCTCCTTTTATTTCATATCCCAGCGGTTGAATGACATACACTTCCTCTTCCAAATCACCGTTGAGGAAGGCTGACTTCACATCCATATGATGCACCTCTCATCTTTCATGTTCCGCAATAGAGATCAACAAGCGAACCGTCTCTAGCCGAGCAACAGGGGCGAAAACTTCATCAAAGTCTATGCCTTGTCGCTGAACATACCCCTTTACCACTAGTCTCGCCTTGTGCTTCACGATTCTGCCTTGAGTGTCCTTCTTTAGTTTGTAAACCCACTTTAGACCTATAGGTTTGTGGCTGTCGGGTAATGGGATAAGCTTCCAAGTTTCATTCCTTCGAATGGAAGAAATTTCCTCCTCCATTGCTTTTCTCCACATCGGGTCTGCCTTAGCTTCTTCGAAAGTTGATGGCTCCTCCTCTCCTAGCAAACACAGTCCCGAATACTCCAGTTCTATTGGGAAGGTTTCATCGTAAAGGCTTTTGATGTCATGCTTACCCTGTGGTCCTTCTAATGAACTTTCATTAGATGTTGTGGGCTGCACTACTTCTGTTGAGGCCGAACCATCAAGAGCATCAAAAGTTACATCTGGAGTGTGTGGTGTCAATGAATCGGGGTCTGAAACAAATGTTCTGGATCTCAAGTTCATCACTGGTGAAGTATGCTAGTATCGGTTACTAGTTTGTTCCTGTGTCGGCTGTGGGAAATCCATACCAGAATTACTGATACCAATACCAGAATCGCTGACCGCCTCTTTATCTTCCTAATTTGTTGTATCAGATGTGTCTGCTATGGTAAAATAGTGTGCTGTAAGAGTGTTCCCTGCTGATCCTGTACCTGTTACTGGAGATTTTCTCCACTCCTACTTCTTCTCCTCTTCGAACACGACATCCCGTGTCACCACTACGCGTTTTGACTTTGGATCAAACATCCGATAGCCTTTTGTATTCGAATCATAACCAATAAACACCATTGGCTTGCTTCGGTCTGCAAGTTTTGAAAGGTGAGGTGTAACATCTTTTACGTGTCCCACACATCCAAAGATGCGAAAGTGATCAACAGTTGGCTTGCGGTTGTAATATGCTTCATAGGGAGTTTTGCCGATGATGCTTTTTGTTGGTGCTCGATTTAGGAGATATACGACAGTTGATACCGCTTCTCCCCAAAATTCGCCTGCGACTCCCATGCTTTTCAACAAGCTCCTTGCCATACCGACCACCGTCTGATTTCTTCATTCAACAACTTCGTTCTGCTAAGGAGAATAAGGCGCCGTAAGATAACGCTTAATTCCCAACAGCTCACAGTAAGTCTTGAACTCATTTGAGGTGAATTCGCTGCCACGATATGTGCGCAAAGCTTTCAGCTTACTATTTTTCTCCATTTCGGCTGCAGCTTTGACCTTCTTAAATGCCTCAAATGCTTCGTCTTTGTTTCGGATCAGCACCTGCCACATAAATCTTGTACAATCATCAACCAACAACAAGAAATAGCGCTTCCCTCCGTGAGTAGCAGGGGTAATTGGGCCGCATAAATCCCCATGCCACAGTTCAAGAGGTGATTCTGCTCGAAAGTTTGCCACTGCTGGAAAAGGATTTCGGTGTTGCTTTCCAATCAAACAACCATCACAGATGCGGTCCTCATGCTCAATTATGGGCAAGCCGTGCACCATCTGTTTCTGACTTAGAAACTTCAAGGCATGAAAATTCACATGCCCGTATCTTGCATGCCATCGCCACGCTTCTTCTTTGCTCCTTACCAGAAAGCATTCGGGTAGAGCTGGTGCCATGTTAAACACATATAACCGGTTGCTTGACCTATTCACTTTTGCTAGTAGCCTTTGTGATCTGTCCAAAATAGTCATAACACCCCCTTCAACCACAACCTTGCATCCGTTCTCATCTAACTGGCCAAGGCTTATTATGTTGCTCTTCAACATCGGGATATAGTAGACATTAGTAAGTATTCGATGTTCACCTGTGAAGCCTTCAAACAAAACGGAACCTCTTCCTTGGATTTTTACAGCCGAGCCATCCCCAAATTTGACTGACCCTTTAATGGTCGTGTCAATTTCAGCAAATTTTTCGATACAACCGGTCATGTGGTTACTTGCGCCGGTATCTAAATACCAAGCCTTCTCTTGAGTGCTTTTAATCTTTGGCACCACCTTGTCTTCGTGCAGTAACACTTGCTCGTTCTGTATTGCGTGGCTGAGAACACAAGTTTCAGCTATCAACAGTGCCGGTTCATCATCGGTTTGTGTTGTAACAAGATTGGCCCTCTCTCTTCGGTTTGGCTTGGGACAATCTTTTGCGAAGTGTCCATATTCATTACAATTGAAACACTTAACCTTGGATTTGTCGAAGTTGCGTGGCTTTCGGTCTTCGTTAGTGCGTTCACCATTTCCTCGACCTCCACTATATCCACGCCCACGACCACGTCCTCTCCCATGACATCCTCCTCTTTTGTTGCTACTGGAACCCTCATATTTCTTTGCCTTTGGGATTCTTTCCTCCCACTCGGCCTGGGTAGGGAGTAACTGTTCTCCACTGCCCATTGAGTGCAGTCGTCCTTGAAGTCCTTCCTCGAAGGTTCTGAGACGGCCGATCGCCTCTGAGACTAACATGTTCTCAATATCGCCAAACTGCTCGATCGTTCCGATAATTTGGAGAAATCTATCTGGAACTGCGCTGAACAGTTTTTCAACAACTTCGTTGTGGTTGAGTTTCGTGCCAAGCGAGCGGATCTCACCCACCAGAGTGGTAAGCTTTATGGAAAACTCGTTTATTGTCTCTGAATCCTCTATGTGTAACTTGTTCAGTTGTCGTTTCAGCACCTGTACGCGTGCCTTCTTGACGCGATCTTCACCAACCCGCATCTCTCTGAGTGCATCCCAAACCTCCTTTGCTGTCTGCTTTTCCGCGATTGCCATCATCACGTCATCTGGCACGGCTTGAGAAATGGCTACCATGGCGCCTTGATCTTTGTTGTCGTCTGTGTCTCCACCTTCGATCACTGACCATAGTCTGTGTCTCCACCTTCGATCACTGACCATACTCCTAGCGAACGCAAGATTATCTTCATCTTGACAGCCCATATGCCGTAGTTCATTTCGCTTAACGTTGGATATTGGATCGGGATTGAGGCTCCTCTTGCCGTCGATTTAACGACTGTAAGCGTCTTAGATGAATCTCCTTCGTCACCGACTATTGCTTTGTCAACTTGGCTCTAATACCAAATGTTGGTTTTCTTAAAGCCAGTAACAAAATTGAAACGCAAACAAACACAGATGATTTTTGGCGATGCTCAACTCTTGCATCATTTTCTGGTTTTCTTATTATATAAGCAAATACAAAACATAACTGCACCACTAACATTACAGCCCACGTTTTCTAAAAATAAAACTAACCACATAAACTTTACTCAAATAACTGCTACCCTAATTTTAGTAACTGCTGACTCTAAATCCTAACCGCCTAAAATATGCATAACGTGCAAACCATACATAGACAACTCCTGGAGACAACTAGATTAACTCATCATATATCATCTTATCTCCTTCACACTCTCCAATTCCCCCAATTTCCCACCTCCACCTCCATCATCATTTATCAACATAGGTTCACTTTCACCCCAATGCCCTTCTCCTTCCTCTTCCTCTGTTTATCGAATTTACGCCTCCTTTTACTCCAGAGATTTATCATCCTATGCAACCATGTCCAGCTAGATTGACTGTTACACCAGATCAAACTATTCATGGCATCTTGTCACCACGATCCTTGGCCCCGTCGAGAATCGAGTTTTAAAGTGTTTTTCCATGGCCTCTATTAGTGATTTCATATACATAATTGGTGGCAGGCTTTGCCACAAAGTTTCAGGCCCCTTAACCAGACGACGTTGTTGAGGTTAACCTCGAGGTTCTTACAAGGGTTCTATATTACGACATACGTAATGATGCATAGTTAAAATGTGCCCCTTTACGTGTACCGTGTTTTGACTTTGTATGCACAGTGTATGACGGTAAAATATACGTGGCAAGGGGCAGTCCACATTGTCATGCGCATATGGCATCTCATCTGCTAAAATGTACGACCCCTCGCTTGATGAATGGAAAGCCTTGCCCAATACAAACACCTTGAGGTACAAGTGTATAGGGTTGACGTGGTAGAGGAGAATCCATATAGTTGGTGGCTTCACTGAGAAGGGAGATTTTGATAGAGATGCGCTACCATGGGGCACGATGGAGCAGAGCTCTACTGAGGTGTACAATACAAATAATGCCAAGTGGGACTTAATCTTTTAGATGTGTCAACTAGTTAGCTAATGTGGAATGACAACTGACCAAGGTGTTAATGCTGGACATCCCTATGAAAGCATACAAGCAATATTGGAGTTTAGCTACTAAGGTCCATCTGTCAACAATTAGTTCAAACACTTGCACCAACAGAATAACAAATTCAGTACATGATAGCTCCTTGTACAATCTAATGATTTACCAAAAATTGTGGATCATGTGACAGCTGTGTACCTGAACTTTTTGTACTCTAACTAAGATATTTTACTATATATACTCCTTGTATCTCGTTTGTAAAAGAGTGAGGTTGATAAAATATACAAAAAGTATTTTGTTGATTTCTTGCTTCATCTTCTGTATTTCTTGACTTTGTATCAGAGCATCAGGATTAACCAAACAATGGCTAATACTGGCTCAAATCCAGAACTCGATCCTAGTAATAATCACAGTGTTTTAAATGCTCAAAACACTACAAATCAAGCACCAAAAATGGCAACAATGCAGAATCAAACTAATTTTAACAATCAAATGGTGAACAATCTATCTTTCACTGTCACTAACAAGTTGGACATGAATAACTACATTATATGAAAGACTCAAGTTCTTCTCTTCATTCGTGAGAATGACCTTGAGTGTTTCATTGATGATTCAACACTAGTTCCCAGTAGACATATTGTCATTCTTGATGAAGCTTAAAGCTTAAAAACCTCTGTAAATCCTTATTTTCATTACTAGGAGAAACAGGACCAACTACTCCTTAATTGGTTACTGTCAACTCTAAGTGAGAACATAATTTGCTCAGTCACTAAATGCACCATATCACTTGAATTGTAGACAGCATTTGAAAGAATGTTTTGCTCACAATCACAAGCAAGACTTCTTAAAATTAAGAGACGACTTAACATGACAAAGAAAGGGTCAATGACTATATCTAAGTATTTTATAAATATGAAAAGGCTTGCTGGAAGTCTCAGTACCTCAGGAAAACCAATTCAAGATGATGAACTGATTGGTTTCATTCTAGGTGGACTTGAATCAAACTATGACCCTGTTGTGGTTAATATTGAATCAATGATGGAAACCATGATACTTGAGGATACGTATGCTGCACTTCTAAGGTTTAAAGGTAGATTGGACCTTAATGGAGGAGATAATTGAGACTTTGAAGCCAATATGGCATATAACAGAGGTAATAATATGTAAAGAAGGATGGGATAAGGCCGAGGTGCTGGTGGAATATCACAATTCAATGGAAATAGAGGTGGCTTCTCATAGAATAATGGAGGAAGAAGCGATTTTTAACCTAGTGGAAGAAACAACAGCCAAGCTAATGGAAAAGGCAAGCCACTAGCAAGCAAAACAAAACCTAAAGTGTGATGCCAAATATGCCTAAAATTTGGACATGAGGCATTTGAGTGCTGGTATAGATTTAAAGAAGACTTTCAACCTAGCCAAGAAAATCAACAGAATACTACCTTTACAGCCTATATAGATAATGATGATCAAAGATGGTACCTTAACAGTGGTGCCACCAATCATGTGATCAACAACACTAGTAGTGTGGTTACTCGGACAGAGTAAAAAGGTAAGCAAAAACTTATTATTAGTAGTGGTCAGAAACTCACTATTATAAATATCTGTGATTGCAAACTGCCCATTTGTGTTAAGAATATTGATGGTGATTCTATTTTGCTTAAGAATATGCTATATGTACCTAAGATGTCTAAGAACCTATTTAGCATTTCCAGACTCATAAAAGACAACAATCTAACTATAACCTTTATTGATAATGTTTGTATTATAAATGACTAAATGGGAAAGGTTCTTCTTCAAGGAGTGGCTAATGAGGCATATAGCTACCACCAACAAAAAGACACAAATAAACACAGCACCTTGGAAGTTTAATAATTAATCTTTGTGTTCAGAGGTGTCTCTACTTGCTGTCTTTCCTTTACAAAAACCTAAACTAGGTGAATGTACTAGAGAAAACCAGTGTCAAGAACTTAATGATAAATCTTATAATATGTTGGACACACTTCATAGAAGACTTGGTCATCCAAGTTCTCAAGCTATGAAGAAGGTTTTTATTTCTTGTAACAAACCAGTGTTAATCAATAAAAATCTTACTTTCTCTCTCTGTGAAGCCTGCCAATTTGGGAAAAATCATAAATTAAAGTTCAACACCTCAAGAAGTAAAATACAGAAGCCTCTTGAACTATTATATTCTGACTTATAGGGTCTTGCTCCACTAAGATTAAAAAATTATTTTAATTATTACTTAAGTATTTTAATGATTTTAGTAGGTACACCTGGATTTTTCCACTTCAAACCAAAGCTCAAACTGTTCAAACCTTCAAAATTTTCAAACTTTAAATTTAAAAAAGCTTAGAAACTTGCATTAAAAGCTGTCAAATTGACAATTGCGATGATTTTAAACCCTTTGAGCCTTTCTTTAAAGAAAATGGAATCAACTTCAAGCTTACATGCCTTTACACCTCCAAATAAAATGGCAGTATAGAGAGGAAGCATAGGCACATAGTAGAATTAGCACTTACATTGCTTGCGCAGTCCAAAGTTCTTTCAAAATACTGGTAGTATGCTTTTAATACAGCAACCTATCTTATTAACAAACTCCCAACACCTATTTTGAATGGCAAATCACCATTTGAGGTTCTATACAATAAAAAACCTTATTACAACCATGTAAGGGTATTTGGTTGCACTTGCTATCCATATTTGAGACCATACAATAAAAATAAATTTAATTTTCACCAAAGAAGTACACATTCATAGGATACAACATAAGACACCAATGATATAAATGTCTAGACACAACAAGGAATGTTTATATATCCAGACATGTAGTATTCAATAAAAATGTGTTTTCCTTTGACACAGAATCTGTTTTAAATCAAAGTTCACTGAATTCTATCATTGGTAACACTTCAAGCAACTTATACTTACTATTTTAAACATACAACCATCAAATGGTTCAAGGCCTCTCTCAGACATCTCAAGATGAAGAATCTCTACATCGAGGTACAAATAATCTTCACTCAAAACCCTCTCACAACAGCACACACCAGAATGACATTTCATCATCTGAAGAAATGTTAAAACCACAAACAGAAACCATTTTGGCATTAGAGGTCACTACCCAAATACCTAAAACAAACCAGCCGCTACACATCCTATGTTCACTAGGTCTAAATCATGTATATTTAAACCCAAAGTGTATTACTCAGTGAAAATGAACATAAGAATTGAGGATACACCTTAGAGTACTCAAGATGCCCTCATTGATCCAAAGTAGAAGCTTGCAATGACTAAGGAGTTTCAAGCATTAATTAGAAACAAAACCTGGAATTTGGTTTCTTTAACACCTGAAATGAAGGTCATAGGAAACAAATGGGTATATAAAGTCAAGTATAAACCTTATGGTTCAATAGCAAGATACAAAGCTAGACTAGTAGTTAAGGGTTTCTTGCAAACTGCTGGAATATACTATATAGAAACCTTCAGTCCAATTGCTTAAGCCTCAACCATTAAGATTGTGTTAGGTTTAGTATTGCACTTCAATTAGGATGTGAAGCAAGTTGATGTGAATAATGCTTTTTTGAATGGAGAGATTAATGAAGATGTTTATATACAACAACCTGAGGGGTTTATAGATCAGAAGATACCAGAGTATGTTTGCAAGTTAAAAAATGCCTTGTATGGCATAAAACAGGCTCTAAGAGCCTGGTATGAGAGATTAAAATAAGCACTGCTAAGTTGGGGCTTCACTAATGCCAAAAATGACACTTCACTATTTGTATTAGCATCAAAGGGAAAGATTATAATTCTACTAGTCTATGAGGATGATATACTAATAACAGGGAGTGATGAATGTCAGTGTGGAGAGACCATTAAAAAACTTGATTAAGTATTCTTTTTGAAGGTGTTAAGATCATTGAATTACTTCATTGGTATAAATGTGAAAATGGACAGATCTAGAATGCACTTGAGTCAAACCAAATACATCCTAGACTTGCTCAAAAAGACTAAGATGTTGCCAAGTAAAGCAGCTCACACTCCTATAAGCTTGGGGACTAAATTGACAAGAGATGAAGGAAAAGATTTTGAGGATGTCACTCTATACATAAGCAAAATTGGGGCCTTACAATATGTTACTCTAACTAGGCCAGAAATTGCATTCAGCATAAACAAGCTGAAGCAATTTTTGGAAAGGCCTAAATATGCTCATTGGTAGGGATGCAAGAGGATATTAAGATACTTAGAGGAAATATCAGGTTTTGGTCCATTCTATACTGCAATAAGGAGCATAGATCTAGTGGGCTACACAGATGCTGACTAGGCAAGTGATTCTGATGATAAAAAGTCCATTGGAGATTATAACATATTCCTATGCAATAATCTGGTCTCTTAGAGTTCAAGAAAGCAAAATGTGATCTCAAGATCAAGTGTAGAGCCTGAAAACAGAGCTCTAGCACAAGAAAGTACAGAAGTCACCTGGATTTATTCCTTACTCAATGAATTAAAAATTAATCTGCTTAAAATGCCAACAATATGGTGTAATAACAAGAGTGCAACAGCTCTAGCCACTAATCCCGTCTATCATACTAGAACAAAGCATATAAAAATTGATATTATTTTTGTTAAAGACAAGGTAACCAATAGAGAGATAGAGATCAAGCACATTGCAGACATAATGACTAAACCATTGGCAATATAAAGCTTCAAATATTTCAGAAATAAGCTCAAAGTCTTACCATACATTAAAGCTCAAAAAGGGGTGTTAGCTGATGTGGAATGACAACTGACCAAGATGCTGATGCTGGACATCCCTGTGAAAGCATACAAGCAATATTAGAGTTGATGAACACATGAAAATGCATATTGTTAAGAGATTCAATCACTATTTAATGTCACTAATTTTAGTATTTTCTGTATTTTTAGCTTGAAATAAAGTGTTCTCTTTAAATTGTGATTAATGAATGTTATTTAGACAGGTTTAGGTAAACTGGACATAACTCTCAATGTAAAAATCTAAATGAAGAAATTCTTGAACCTGGTGCAACATGACTCAATCTTACACAAATTTGAAGAATAGTGGAAAAGCCAAATCCAACATGTTATGGGCCAAAAATTGAGATACAACAGAATCGGACTACAACTCTTACCCAGCTTGACCCAATTCACGTATTTGGACCGTATCTCACAAAATACGTACTCAATTGGTATAATTCTTGAAGCTGTAAATTGCTGACTTTACTATCAACAACTCGTATGTTTATGGTAAAGTCCAAATCAGCCGTTATCATGGACCAAATAGCATTGCAAGTGGGTAAAATGGTTGTTGGCCGAATTCTGATGTATCTTTGGAATTTTGCTCATATCTCATTGGATACTCATCCAATTTGCATGAAATCAGTGCCTATGGAAAGAAGAGTCAAAATTCTACAACTTTCATGTCGGCTGTAGAAGTTTAATTGATCATTTACATTATCAAAAATGTGCTGCAAGTGGATACACGAGTTATTGGCTTAAAATTATTGAAGATTGATGTCATCCATGACATATGTCCATTCATTGCCTATATAAGGAGACCCTTAGGACGTTTTTAATGGATAATTTCTCTCTTCTTTTATTCTCATTAACATGTATTGTAATTTAGGCTAGAGTTCCTAGCAAGGCTAAGAGATGAACTTTTATGTGTAGTAAATCTACTTCCATGCTTTGATTCGATGTCAAGAGCTATAAATGTTGTAAGTTTGGTTTTGATTAAACTCTTATCTATTTTATTTTCTATAATCCAGAGGTTATAATTCTCATGTCTCATATATGTTCAGTCATGCTTTTCTTATGTGATTCATGTTGATTTATAATTGTTACTGGTTATATTGTTTTATATGTTAATCTTTTACTGCAGTATTGTCAATTTGATATATTGTCGATCTTGGATAACATGTAAGGGCAATAAATGTTTGATATTCAAGTTAATCTTTTACTGCAATATTGTCAAAATGATATATTGTCGATCTTAGATAACTTGTATAAATAACATGATGTGTGTTAATGCTTGCAAAGAGTTTAACTAAATCAAATACATGTGTTATCAAATGTGCTATATATTACATACCTTCCGATTGATTGTTTGGGATGTGAAACTTTCAGTTGAGTTATAAATATCGAATCAAAGTATAGAGTAGATTTATAAAGCATAATTGTGATTCTCAAAGCCTTGCTTAAATCATCATAAGACATTTTCCTCAATTCATAGATAATTCTATCTCATCGGTTTAAATTAATTAACCCTTTGCTACTGCTTTAATATTTTACTTCACTAACCTATTTTGCCAAGTGCTTCCTCGTGGGATCGACACCTCAATCTATACTGCGATAGCCGCATTATATTTTGAGCGTAAACAAAAATTTGGCGCCGTTGCCGAGGAAGCACACTAAGCGAAAGTCGGTTGCGATTATAAATACTAAAGTGGTAACTTTGTATATTTTCTTTTCTTTGTAAACTCTTAGTTTATTTCCTTTGTTGTAATTTATTTATTATTCATGGTTGGTTCTACCACCTAATTTATTTTGTTTTCTTTAGTTAATTTGTCATATTTTATATTATCTTAATGGCAGGTTTTGCCGCCTAATTAGTTTATTTTCTTTTATCTATTTATTGCACTTTTTTTTTAATGGCTGGTTTTACCGCCTAACTTTGTTCACTTTCTTTTATTTATTTATTGTACTTTATTTCTTTAGTTAATTTATTGTATTTTCTTTTTATTTTGTGGCTAGTTCTACCGCCTAACTTAGTTTCTTTATTTCGTATTGTACTCTATTTATTTATTGCACTTTTTTTATTGTACTTTATTTTTATTTTCTTTTACGTATTTATTGCAATTTATTTTCTTTAGTTAATATGCTGTATTTTCTTTTTATGGCCGGTTCTACCGCCTAACCTTTTATTTATTTACTTATTGTATTTTTTTTTATTATTTATTTATTATACTTTTTTTTTCTCTTTATAGTCTTTTGTTTAGTTATTGTATTTATATTTCATGGTTGGTCTTACCACCTAACTTATTTCTATTTCTTGTTGTGTTTATTTCACTTCTTAATTTTCCTTAAGCATTTCTTTCCTTAAAAAAAAAAAAAATTAGGATGTATGCATCGACCTAGAGACAAACGAGGAAGATTTGTGAGAGAACTAGAACTAGAACTAGAACTAGAACTAGAACCACTCCCACAATTTGTAACTGAAGAGAATTCACCTTCTAGTTCATCTTGTAATTCTAACACAATGAGCCAACACGAAGAAAATCCCGTTAGAACTCTAAAAGATTACTTGCATCCTACTCGCACAGCCACACCATCATGCATTATATTTCCACCTAACATACCACATTCGGATTTTAAACCTGGAATGATACAACTTCTTCCCACTTTTCATGGTCTAGATAGTGAAAATCCTTATGTACATATTAGGGAATTTGAAGAGGTAATTGCCACCTTCCATAGCCAACCTGAAGCTATAGACACTGTTAGGCTTAAATTTTTCCCTTTTTCTTTGAAAGACAAAGCAAAGAGTTGGCTATACTCTTTGAGGCCGAGGTCTATAGGAACTTGGGGAGAAATGACCCAAGCATTTTTCAATAAATACTTCCCACAACACAAAACTAATGGCCTGAAAAGACAAATTTCTTCATTCTCCCAAAAAGACAGTGAAACCTTATATCAAGCATGGGAAAGGTTTAAAGAGTTGCTAAATCTGTGCCCTCACCATGGGTATGAAAATTGGCGCTTGGTTAGTTATTTCTATGAGGGACTCACAATTAGAGAGCGGCAATTTGTTGAGATGATGTGTAATGGGGAGTTCCTTCACAAAGATCCTGAGGAAGCCATAGAATTCCTTAATGACTTAGCCGAAAAAGCCCATACATGGACTGGACCTAGCATTGCTGAAAGCACAAATAGGTCACGACCCAATGGAGTTTTCCATCTTAGGGAAGAGGATAACCTCAAAGCCCAATTAGAGGTCTTAACTAGGGAGTTAGAGGCCTTGAAATCCAAAGATAGAAGGGTCACCCACACGGTTGCTAGAGTTGAGTCACACGATGTCTGTTTTGTCTGTGGAGGAGCGGAACACTTAGCTCAGGATTGCCCCACGTATAGTGAGATGAGAGGGATATATGAGGAACAATGTAATGCCCTAGGGATGTACAAGAAGCCTTATTCACCCTACTCTGAAACATATAATCCTAGCTGGAGAAACCACCCAAATTTCAGTTGAAAATCTGACCAACAAGCCAACAACCAATGGAAACAAGAACAACAAGCACCCAAGTCTTATGTTGCACCTCAATATAATGCACAACCAACTAGGAGTTCTTTAGAGGATACATTACAAGCATTTATGGAGGCACAAAGTAAGACTAATCAAAAATTTGAAACAATTCTTGCACAGGTGGTGGACGAAAACAAAGAAATCAAGAGTCCAATCACAAAATTGACCAGTGCCTTAACTGTACAAGAGCGAGGTAAGTTTTCATCTCAACCTCAATCCAATCCGAAAGGACAATTCATGGCACAAGCTTCTACTTCTGATGTTCAAAATCTCAAAGAAGTCAATGCCATTACTACTCGAAGTGGTAAGATTGTAAGTGAGCCTACTCCTAAAATTAACACATCTACGAGTAGTAAAGATGCCCCCCTTGAAAAAGAGGCCACAATGGAAAAAGAGCCCGAAAGTAAGTTTTCAATCCCAGTGTCTTTTCCTCAAGCTCTTCGACCGGTTGGGAAAAATTCAGAAATTCAAGGTGAGATTTTGGAACATTTGAAACAAGTTAAAATTAATCTTCCCTTGTTACATTTGATTAAGCAGGTTCCAACTTATGCCAAAGTCATCAAGGATTTATGCACTATCAAAAGAAAACACCATGTGAAGAAAACTGCATTTTTGGCAGAACAGGTAAGTGCAGTGATTGAACAAAAGACACCACCCAAGTATAAAGACCCAGGATGTCCCACAATCTCCTGCCAAATTGGGACACATGAGTTTGGTCAAGCTTTATTGGACTTAGGAGCAAGTGTAAATTTAATGCCTTATTCTATTTACTTGCAGTTAGGACTTGGTAAGATTAAACCAACATCTGTAGTCCTACAATTAGCTGACCGATCAATCAAGAAACCACGGGGAATAGTAGAAGATGTTTTGTTGCAAATTGACAAATTTTACTATCATGTTGATTTTCTTGTTTTAGATACTCATTCTATTGTTAACATGGAGTCAAAAATCCCTCTTATTTTGGGGAGACCTTTTCTAGCCACTGCTAACGCTCTTATTAATTGCAGAAATGGTCTAATGAAATTATCTTTTGGGAATATGACTCTTGAGGTGAACATTTTCAACATTGGCAAACAACCACGAGAAGAAGACGAGTGCTATCATTCATATATGATAGACACACTTGTAGCGGAGGAAGCTTATAAAAATCATGGCTATGATTCTTCGAAAAACCTTCTCAATTTTGATTTTGAAGAATTGTATTATCCTGATGTAACAACTAATGTGTTTAGTATTTTTGACTCACAGGATAAACGGACTCGATTTTGGCAGCCACACTTTGAAGAGTTGCCACGAGAGAGGGAGAGACCAAAACCATCAAACCTCGAGACACCACAAGTTGAGCTTTCTCCACTGCCCAAAGGTTTGAAACACGCATTCTTAGGACCAGGTGATACCTTTCCTATCATCATTTCTTCTGAACTTAGTGCTGAACAAGAGAAAAAATTGATAAAATTGTTAAAAGAACATAAGTCTGCACTAGGTTGAACCATAGCTGATATTAAAGGTATTTCTCCATTGATATGCTCCCATAGAATTCATTTAGAGGAAGGTTCCCAACCTCGTAGAGACCCACAAAGAAGACTTGACCCAACAATGAAAGAAGTAGTGAAGAAAGAGGTCTTGAAACTATTAGATGCGGGTATAATCTACCCAATTTCTGATAGTCAATGGGTAAGTCCAACTCAAGTAGTTCCTAAGAAATCTGGGGTTACTGTTGTTGAAAATGAGAATGGGATACCTGTTCCAACTAGGGTAGTAAGTGGTTGGAGAATGTGTATTGATTATAGAAAGTTAAACACAGCCACTAGGAAAGACTATTTTCCATTGCCTTTTAGCGACCAAATTTTAGAACGTGTAGCTGGACATCCTTTTTATTGCTTTCTTGATGGGTATTCAGGGTATTACCAGATTGAGATAGCTATAGAAGATCAAGAAAAAACTACTTTTACATGCCCTTTTGGTACTTATGCTTTTCGTAAAATGCCATTTGAATTATGTAATGCACCAGCTACTTTTCAGCGTTGCATGTTGAGTATTTTCTCTGATATGGTTGAAAAATGCATGGAAGTCTTTATGGATGATTTGACTGTTTTTGGTAATTCTTTTGATTTATGCCTACTTAACTTGAAATCTGTTTTGAGTAGGTGTGAAGAAAAAGGACTTGTGCTAAATTGGGAGAAATGTCATTTCATGGTATCTTCAGGAATCGTTTTAGGGCACATTGTATCTGAAAGAGGGATAAAGGTTGACAAGGCAAAAATTGAATTAATCTCTAAATTACCTACACCTAAAACGGTAAAAGATGTCCGATCCTTTCTTGGACACGCTGGCTTTTACAGAAGGTTTATACAAAATTTTTCTGCCATATCTAGACCATTGTGTAACCTTTTGCTAAAAGATGCAGAATTTACATGGACACAAGAGTGTGAGGAGGCATTCCGAACACTCATTGCCAAACTCACCACCGCTCCTATCATGCAATCACCGGATTGGAACCTCCCATTTGAAATTATATGTGATGCAAGTAATTATGCTGTAGGAGCAGTTCTTGGGCAACGGAGGGAGGGAAAACCCTTTGTTGTTTATTATGCTAGTAGAACTTTGAATGATGCTCAAATGAATTACACTACTACTGAAAAAGAACTATTAGCTGTTGTTTTTGCCTTAGATAAATTTCGTTCTTATTTGATTGGTTCACCTATTGTTATTTTTACTAACCACGCAGCCCTTAAGTACCTCCTTTCTAAGAAGGATGCTAAAGCCCGTTTAATTAGGTGGATTCTTCTTTTGCAGGAATTTGATATAACCATCAAAGATAAGAAAGGCGTTGAAAATGTTGTTGCTGATCATCTATCCCGCCTTGAGTTTACTGACTCTACTGATTTGCCACCCATTCGAGACGATTTTCTAGATGAACATCTTTTTTCTATAAGCCAAATACCTTGGTATGCACATATCGTAAATTATTTGGTTTGTGGTGAACTTCCATCTGACTGGAGTGCACAAGATAAGCGTAAGTTCTTGGTTGAGGTACGTAACTTTTATTGGGATGATCCATATCTTTTCAAATACTGTCCTGACCAAATCATGAGACGTTGCATTCCTGAAAGTGAAGTTTCTAGTGTCTTAAATTTTTGCCATAGTGCTGCTTGCGGTGGCCATTTTTCTATGAAGAAGACAGCTGTGAAAATTTTACAGTGTGGTCTTTATTGGCCCACTTTGTTCAAAGACACTAATAATTTTTGCCGTTCCTGTGAAAGATGTCAAAAGTTAGGTGCTTTATCTCGAAGAAATATGATGCCTCTTAACCCTATTCTTGTTATTGAGATATTTGACTGTTGGGGTATTGATTTTATGGGTCCATTTTCTTCATCATTTGGCTATCTTTACATCCTTTTAGCTGTTGACTATGTATCAAAATGGGTGGAGGCTGTAGCTTGTCGTACTAATGATAATACAACTGTGGTAAAATTCTTAAAAGAAAATGTGTTATCTAGGTACGGTACGCCACGTGTCATCATTAGTGACCAAGGAACACATTTTTGTAATCGTTCTTTTGAAGCTTTGATGCGCAGGTATGGTGTTCTTCACAAAGTTTCCACTGCATACCATCCACAGACAAATGGACAAGCCGAGCTAGCAAATAGAGAGGTTAAACAGATTTTGGAAAAGACGGTTAACCCGAATCGCAAAGATTGGTCCCTACGCCTTTCTGATGCATTATGGGCATATCGTACTGCATACAAAACCATCTTAGGAATGTCCTCATACCGGCTTGTTTATGGGAAAGCTTGTCATTTACCTGTTGAGCTAGAACATAAAGCTTATTGGGCTGTCAAAGCCCTTAACTTTGATTTGAATGCTGCAGGTCTCCAGAGAAAGTTACAATTGTCAGAAATAGAAGAGCTACGAAATGACGCATATGACAACTCCAAAATTTACAAAGCTAAAATGAAAGTAGCTCATGATAAACAGATCTCAAGGAAACACTTTGAGCCAAATCAACGGGTCTATCTTTATGATTCTCGATTGCATTTACACCCTGGAAAGTTGAGATCTCGATGGACTGGTCCATTTATGGTAAGACATGTTTTTCCTAATGGTGCTGTTGAAATAGAAGACCCCACTGATGGACGGACTTTCAAAGTGAATGGACAGCGGCTAAAAAGCTACGTGGAAAAGGTAAACGACTCTATGAACCTAGGCGAGATCCCTCTTGTGGATCCTGTCTATCGTGATTGATCAGGTTCAATATATCTGTACCATATTTTATATTTTGTCTATATTTTATCTTTTGACTTTCTATTTTTGCTTTTATTTTTCTGCACATTTTATTTTACTTTATTTTCTTCTTTTTATTTTTTCTTCAGTGTGATTTTATTTCCCGGTCAAGTGGCGGATACGGTACTCCGTGACTATTAAAGTCGGTTTCTCAGTTCCCTAAAAACTGTCCCTCAAACTGTGCATTCATCTCTTTTCTTTCTTTCAAAATGGATCGCATTCTTGCCAACCTTAAAAAACGTTTTCCTTCATTTCCTCAAAATGCTCTACTTAAGATTTACAAAGCACGGTGTGAAAGACTAAGGCTATTGATGTTGGGTAATATCCCTGTGGACCTTCGTTGGTTAATTGAAGCCAAGGTTCGGTTGTCTGGTGAGTTTGAAAATGATTTTGTTTCTCATATGCCTGGTCTTGGAAGAAGCTCTTATGCCAAAAGGCGACTAGCAAAAAGGTTACAAGTCTGTCATAAATATGCTCGATGGAATTGTAATCGGAGTTGTCGTTCTTTAGGATTCATATCTAGAAATCGAGAAGACAAAATTCAGTTCATTAAGGATGGACTGAGTAAGGAGTCTTTGGATGATATCCTATTGACTCTTGAGACACATCCCTGTGGGCTCGTGCAACGTGAACTTCTCGATTTATGGAACAAATTCAAAAATGAACATCAACGGTATAGTCTCGGGAATCTGACTCTAAAAGACCCTGTTTGCCAATTTATAAGAAAATTGGATGGGAAGCCTATCCCCGACCCATAGAGGGCGTTTAAGCCGTTACTGGACGTAAAACCAGAGGAAGATGTGAGCCACAATCACAACTACTTGTAAATACATGTGTTTTAATTTCAAACTTTATTTTATGAATAGTAGGGCTACTCATGTAGATGTCTTAAATTCAAATCTTTTTGTTCAATAATGCATGTGGGTCATTATGTTTAAATTTTTGTGTTTTATTTTTAACTCTCTTTTGACAAACTGTCGGGTTACCATAATCATTGTTATCATTTGGCACTCTATAAATACAGCACCTCAGTTTCTTCATTTTCATATATTGAGATAAAGGTGAGAGTAGATATGGAGGAAACCCAAGTTCGACAATTTTAAAATATATGTGTATTTTGTGGATCTAGTCCTGGGGAGAGTAAAGTGTTCGTAGAAGCAGCAAACAATCTAGGAAAAACATTAGCTGTAAAAAAATTCATTTGATTTATGGAGGAGGTAGCCTTGGGCTAATGGGGTGTGTGTCAACAGCTGCACATTTAGGAGGAAGTCAAGTTTTAGGTATTATTCCTACAGCTTTGGCCGTGGGAAACCTGACTGGGAAAACAATAGGGGAAGAATTACAAGTCTCATCCATGCATGAACGTATAGCCAGAATGCTTTGCAATGCAGACGCTTTTATTGCTTTACCAGGTGGTTTTGGTACCTTGGAAGAAATTTTTCAAATTATCTCTTGGGCCCAACTGAATATCCACCGAAAACCCATAGGTTTGTTGAATGTTAATAACTATTTTGATTGCTTACTTTGTTTTCTTGATCAAGCTGTGGAACAGAATTTTATTTCACATTCGGCGCGACAGATCCTGGTTTCTGCTACTGAGGCGGATGAATTGATTAACAAATTACAGGCAGTTACCTACGAACCTGACCCAGCAATAACTCGGATCGATTGGTCAGTGGGCCTTAACAAGCGAAAATTGGATCTGACACTCCATTTGTAAATTTTTCTTTTTATTTATTTATTTATCAGTACCAACATTTTAGTTTATATTTGCTTAAGTGTCTCTCAGGTTTGTTTCTTTCAAATAACTGGCGTTTCAGGTAATGTCTCCTATACTTTATCTCTTTCTATTTAAACATTGAGGACAATGTTTCATCTGGTTTGGGGGGAGGATAGTAGACATACGTTGCATTTTGCAAAAAAAAAAAAAATTATGGTCCGACATTTGATTAAAATGGCAGAGTAAAGAGTTCATTCTTGAACTCTTGAGACGCATTCTAGGTCAAATTAGAATGGCAGAGTAAGGAGTTTTAGTACTAACTTTTGAAATGCATTTTAACTAACTTTTTGTTATTTTGTTTTATATTTCATGCATTGTCGTTTACTGCTTGTAGTCTTGGTAATTCTTGTATAAAGGAATTTGCTTTTCTGCCTAAGTATGATTTCAAAATTGTTTAGGTTGAGTCACTGTTTCTATCTAGGTTACTAAAGAATGACTTCCAAAATATTTTTGAGCACAATGCTAAGCCTTATGGTAAGATGGATGATTCAATTTATATAGCCAAGAGAATTCTCATGTTTAAGTATATATTTTTCTAATCTCACATATCTTTTGTGAGTAAGTGGAAAGGTTGAGAAAACAGCTTATGAACCTTCATTGATCCTTTGAATTGGTTAATTTTTGTTTAGAATGATATTATTTGAATTAAGGGATAAGTTGGTTACATTTGTGCATAATATAATTTGGTGAGAAACCTTTATAATGCTTCCTTGTATTCTTCAAAAAAAAAAATACACACACACAAAAGTACCAAAAACAAGAAGAAAAAAAAAAAGCAATTCAGTTTAATAAAGTCTTCATTCAATTTTAGAAGACAAATACCTTGTAAAACAGTTTTCTCACCAAGTTATAATTGTATTATTCTCACAAGCCAATTAAAGTTCTAAAGTTGGCGTATGATATGAATAATTAATTTTTAAACAAATAATTTTCCTATCTTCGGATCAATGTTAGTTTATATGTCTGTCCTTAAAATTGACTTTTTCTTGAGTGCTTAACTGTTTTCCAACTCCATAAGAGAAGTCCTAACCTTTTAAACAGTCATACACCTGTGAGGATATGGAGTTGAGGCTTTTACTTGGAGAAATTCTCAAGGCTATATCTATTGTGGTTTGTGGTTAGATGGTTATGGCTTAGTTCACACATACACAAATTACGGAAGTTGTAATTGAAAAAACCATGATAGCAACACTGATCTCGAACTAACGTTTTGATTGAAATGCTTAGGTAGTTTTGCATATTCTATTTACGCTTGAATTGCTAGAGACTAGCAATAAGCTGGTTGAGGGCTGTGATGAACACATGAAAATGCATGTTGTTAAAAGATTCAATCACCATTTAATGTCACTAATTTTAGTATTTTCTGTATTTTTAGCTTGAAATAAAGTGTTCTCCTTAAATTGTGATTAATGAATGTTATTTAGACAGGTTTAGGTAAACTGGACATAACTCTCAATGTAAAAATCGAAATGAAGAAATTCTTGAACCTGGTGCAACATGACTCAATCTTACACAAATTTGAAGAATAGTGGAAAAGCCAAATCCAACATGTTATGGGCCAAAAATTGAGATACAACAGAATCGGACTACAACTCTTACCCAGCTTGACCCAATTCACGTATTTGGACCGTATCTCACAAAATACGTACTCAATTGATATAATTCTTGAAGCTGTAAATTGCTGACTTTACTATCAACAACTCGTATGTTTATGGTAAAGTCCAAATCAGCCGTTATCATGGACCAAATAGCATTGCAAGTGGGTAAAATGGTTATTGGCCGAATTCTGATGTATCTTTGGAATTTTGCTCATATCTCATTGGATACTCATCCAATTTGCATGAAATCAGTGCCTATGGAAAGAAGAGTCAAAATTCTACAACTTTCATGTCGGCTGCAGAAGTTGAATTGATCATTTACATTATCAAAAATGTGCTGCAAGTGGATACACGAGTTATTGGCTTAAAATTATTGAAGATTGATGTCATCCATGACATATGTCCATTCATTGCCTATATAAGGAGACCCTTAGGACGTTTTTAATGGATAATTTCTCTCTTCTTTTATTCTCATTAACATGTATTGTAATTTAGGCTAGAGTTCCTAGCAAGGCTAAGAGATGAACTTTTATGTGTAGTAAATCTACTTCCATGCTTTGATTCGATGTCAAGAGCTATAAATGTTGTAAGTTTGGTTTTGATTAAACTCTTATCTATTTTATTTTCTATAATCCAGAGGTTATAATTCTCATGTCTCATATATGTTCAGTCATGCTTTTCTTATGTGATTCATGTTGATTTATAATTGTTACTGGTTATATTGTTTTATATGTTAATCTTTTACTGCAGTATTGTTAATTTGATATATTGTCGATCTTGGATAACATGTAAGGGCAATAAATGTTTGATATTCAAGTTAATCTTTTACTGCAATATTGTCAAAATGATATATTGTCGATCTTAGATAACTTGTATAAATAACATGATGTGTGTTAATGCTTGCAAAGAGTTTAACTAAATCAAATACATGTGTTATCAAATGTGCTATATATTACATACCTTCCGATTGATTGTTTGGGATGTGAAACTTTCAGTTGAGTTATAAATATCGAATCAAAGTATAGAGTAGATTTATAAAGCATAATTGTGATTCTCAAAGCCTTGCTTAAATCATCATAAGACATTTTCCTCAATTCATAGACAATTCTATCTCATCCGTTTAAATTAATTAACCCTTTGCTACTGTTTTAATATTTTACTTCACTAACCTATTTTGCCAAGCGCTTCCTCGTAGGATCGACACCTCAATCTATACTGCGATAGCCGCGTTATATTTTGAGCGTAAACAAGAGTTTAGCTACTAAAGTCCACCTGTCAACAATTGGTTCGAAAACCTGAATTAACAAAATAACAAATTCAACATATGACAGCTCATTGTACAGTCTAATGATTTGCCAACAATTGTGGATTATGTGACAACTGTGTACCTAAACTTTTTGTACTCTAGCTAAAGATATTTTACTATATATACTCCTTATATCTTGTTTGTAAAAAGGTGAGGTTAATAAAGTATATAGAAAGCCTTTTGTTGATTTCTTACTTCATCTTCTGTATTTTTTGACTATGTCCCACCTAATTAAATCATAGTCGTTGATGATAAGCTTTTCTGTTCTAGTGATTGCTTGAATACATAGAACGGGCACATTGAGGCATATGATGGAAAATTTAATATGTGGAAAGAAGTTGATGGGTCTCATTTTGAAACGCTATAATTACCAATTTCAACATCAGAGGTGAACTGGCCGTCAATTAAACGACTATATCTTACTATAATGCCAATTGGGACCTAATTATATTTCTTGGCTGGATATAGATTGCCTTAAGAAATATCGAGGCTAATGTGTAATGTCCACGTGTTTGACACATCATCAAATGGAGATGGGTGGACTAGCTTAGAGTCAATTGAGGAATATGAAGAAAAGGAGATTTTACAACCATTGTTGCGTGGTTAGACAAATTTTTTAAGTTAAAAGCACATGCTTAAAGTGAGCTCAATTTTTCTTTTACTCGTTTAATAAAATCATACCACATCTCCATTTGATGTGGTATATATATATTTTTCAACTTTGTCAAATGATTTTTTTTTTAAATTTTAAAAAGGCATAATTTTACTAAATAATTTTATTAATCTTAGATTTTATATATCTTACATTGTGCTTTTCTTTTTTCTTTTTTGTTTGTAAGTCAAAATATTTGGATCACATTATTGAATTTTTTATGTAGGTCTGAATTATAAAATTGAAATTCTATTTCGAATTGGTCTTAATAAATTTCTGAGTTATTAGTAGATTTCCCATTAAGAAGGTTGGGGTTAGAAAATTTGAAAAAAAAAACAAATAAACATGATTTTTTGGGCATTAAATAATGCAAAATTGTTTTGTAAATAAAACAAGTTTTGTGAATATCATAAAGCAACGCGAAGTACGTTTAGTGTTGATCATGCTAACAACAAGACATGAAATCCTCAAATAGAATTATTTATATGTCCATTAACTCAAAAATATATGGTATAATTATAGGACCAATTTTTATATTATTTATATTAACTATATTTAAAACAGACAAAAATGATTCAGAAAAATTCAGTAAAAATTATGCAAGTTGATTGTCCATATTGCATAAATAACTGGGCCCAGATTCTGAAAATAAAATAGCAAGAAAAAAAGTGGGCCCATTTGGCAGAGGCCAGGCTATAACAACTCGTGTTAACCAATTACCATGAAAAGAAGAGAAAGAGAGAGCAGAGCATGAAGCATCAGATCATCACAAGGCCGAAGAAAGCGACCAAAATGTCATAAATCTTTCACGTGAGTCCGAAAACTACCAGTCTGCCACCACCACTACCACGGGTCCCCTGTGACCCGCCCCCACCCTAAATTCAATACTCCTCCTGTGCCCAAGGAAACCAACGGTCGTGATTGGTCCCGATGATACCCAATCTTGGGTTCAGTACGTGGCGTACACATGGTTAACAGTGGTCCCAAAATGGGGACCATAGTTTGGGGATCTAGCGCACGGGAGGCACGTGAGGCTATGAAGTGAAAGAGGCAGAGCAGGGGACCGTAACTTTAGCTGCTAGAGAGTGAAGGGTGGGAATTTTTTTGTTTTTGTTTTATATTAAAATGCAGCCTCTGGCGCTTCATACAAAATGCAATGGAAAGAGATCAAGAGAATGCTACTGATTACTATTGAGTGTTAAAAAAGTAGTATAGTTTATAAATCTGTTGTGATTGAATACTAGTTTTAGAATTTGAATCCCTCTAACACCCCTCTCCCATCAAATTCAGAAGCAAATCAATTTAATTTCTGATTGTGGGAACACCCTTTACTTATTCTAACCACAAGTAGATTTGGGTGACAACAAATGATGGAACCCATTTACTAACTTGAATGGTATGTATAATGTTGGATTGTGGAACAAATTATGGGATTACTTCTTGTGATTGATATTGCTGGATGAGTACCGAGATTCCAATTAATGTCAAGATTAAAAGTAACTCACTGGGTAGCAGTATTTTCACTTGCCAAATTCACCGCATAATAATTCTGTCAACAATAAACTAATTAAAATGATGGGAATTAGTGGTCAAAATGAGAAAAGTTAGCCGCAGATGCATGTGCATGTAGCAGTTACTATAACTTTTTACAAAAACCAAAAAAAAGGCTAAGGTAAGGTGCTGACTGCTGGGATTTATAAGAGGACTCTCCTTTCCATTTATCAGTCTCTACCACTTCATAATCCAACTTCAAGTCTATAGCTCTATTTTCAACCTCCAGCCATCTCTCTCTCTCTCACACACACAAAACCACGCAAAAATACAATTTCAAAATCTTCCTTCCTATCCTCCCCTTGAAGTAGCAAACACAAACTTATAAACAAAAGGCTTTAGAAGCTCTTAATTAGTACTGGTTTCTGCTTAAAGCCCTTGGAAGGAGAACCTATCTTTCCTTCTCTTTGTTGCCAATTCTCAATCAACAAACCATGTTCAAAACCAGAGCTAAGCCATTGAAGATTAACTAAGGAATACTGCATGCAAAAAGATCTCTGATATTGTTCTTTCAACTACTTCATATTATTACCTTACTTGGTTTGCATTTGTAATGAGAGAGAGAGCTGTTTTGGTTTTTGTGTTAAAAACAGCCTTTAATGAGCGGTGGTGAAGATCATAGCTGGGTAATGGCACCACCACCAGCAGTGGCTCCATTGAACATGGAGAGAGAACAGCAATGGAGGCATTTTGATAACTCGGTCAATGCTGTATCTTTTGGGTTTGTAGCCACAGCCATTCTCATATCAATGTTCCTTGTTATGGCTATCTTTGAGAGATTCCTTCGGCCAAGATCATTGCCTTCAACAGGTCCTACCTCTCATTCGGATGATCTCGAAGCACAGATGGTGTTTCATGGCAAGCTTAATTACCCTTCTCCCAAAGTATGCTCTCTTTTTCATATTATCTAGTTTCTCTTGATTAAGTTTGAATTACTTTTAGTTACTGGGAAAGAAAATGAAAATCACTTTATTTTCTGGTTCTAGGAATCTAATTACAGCAGTAGCAATAGCACCCACCGTCTTGCTTTCTTTTTCAGTTTCACTATCTATATCTCTTTCTATTATTTCACCTTAAGATATTGTTCTGTTATATGCAGATGTAATGAGTACACCTCCTAACGTGATTGTGACTGATCCTTTCACTTTCTTTTTGTGTGTAATCATAGCTAATTCCTTACAGTTTGACTAGTCATTTTGCAAATTGCATTAACAGATCATTTGGCAAATGGACTTTAACCATGGATATATTACAGTACTAAATTTTAATTAAGGTTTACTATTTTGATAGTTATTTTACTGAAAGCGAATATAAATATCCATGCATTTCCAAGGTTGCAATTTATTTTTAAAATTTTTGTTCTATATGTGATGCCTCATTCACACCCCCACCCCCCCCCCCCCCCCCCCCCCCCCACCCTTCTTTTTTTTTTGTAGCTTTTTTTTGTGTTCTATATCACTACCTTTTCTTTGTTTCCTTTCTTTTTTCTGATTTTGAAAAGAAAATGCTACCATCAGACAGGATTAGGAAAGACTGATAGCAAGGGACCCATTTGTTCACAACATCCAATCAATGGGTTATATTGGACTGCCCATGTTGGCATGTCTCCCTGTTTTTCCACATTAGGATTAGGGTTAGGGATCCTATCAATAACCATTCATAAATCAATTTCCTCCTCTTGCCTCTTCAAAACAAACATGGGTTTAATGTTTAATGTAAAACTTACTTTTATCAAACGCAAGTTTAACTCTAATCAAATCGATAACTTGTTTTTAACTTTTCCCATGTTCTACTTCAACAATGTTTTGTTAGCCAACTAAAGTCCAAGTTCATTCTCATAGTGCTAATAGTGGTCGAAATTTTAGAGCAATGATTACAAAATGCCTATGTAATCTGTGGATTACGATTGTGGATTCATCGAAAATGACAAGAGATTATTATTATTAATGGCATGGGTAGTCTATATAGTGGATGCATAATGTATTGTGAATCATTATATGCTTCAATATTATATTGCAACGGCGCTCTAACGCAACCATATTTTGATTATTAAGATCTCGGAATAGCAATCTCTTTATCCTCACAAAGCATATTTATACACCATCTTGATAGTTAAAATATTAGTATATTTCCTTATCACTCTTCATAAATTATTGGGTGGCTTTTGTCTTTTTCATAAATATGTTCATTCATATTTGCTTCTTCAACCTACCAGCAACCTGATTCTACGTCCATTGCAATGGCATTCATTAATTACTGCCAATGTCTGCTCATATGCTTGAGTTGAAAAATGTTGTCTTGTGAAATCCAGATACAGTTTCTTTCCTGTTTCTAAATATATATGAACACATTAATTTTATTATAATATATATATAGCTAATAGTAAGATGATGATGTGCCTTATTTGAACTGAACTTTCTAGGGATAATGAGACCGGGATATGTCACAACCATGTGGGTTTTGTCCCAGCTAATGTCATAACAAGACAACGCATGGAAGTTTTGTCAATCTTTATGGCCAAACAAAACCCTTCATGTATGAAGTGTGAAATCATCAACGATATTTGAATCTTGATTCTAAGAAATGTAAAGTAATGCGTCCACATGCATGTGGTTTTAATTTGTCTTCAAAATCATATTAATCTATTATATGAAGTTGACGATCTCCTATTTGTTGCCATCCCAAGGTTTGCCCCACGCCATTAAATGCATTGCAAGCATGTCTAGACAAATTGGTTCTCATGCCTCAATTCTTTGTTTAAATGCAATTCATCACTCACTATTAGCCAACATATATATAAATATTCACCTTAAGTTGTTGCTTGTTTTGAAGTTTAGGATATGATATATATATATATATGTGCGTGTATATAACGTGGCTTCGTTCACCAATTTTCAGAATTTCATCAACTTTCAATAACCTAAGCATGGAGCACACCCTTGATTTATGGAAAGAGTAGTGAAATCAACAGACATTGCTATAATATTATATTGTATTGGAATTAATGCTTGATAAGGTTACCTCCATTCTTTTATTATGTCCTTATTCTTGTATCTTGAGAATGATAAATGGTTTAACTTTTGTTTCTTCTATGAATTGTGGTAGCTCTTTTCAACTTCTCTCTGGTTTAAAGATTGTTGTTGAACCCATTTGGGCTTCCCATAAAAATATGTTACACAATATTCACAATACTCCCTTAATATGTATGATGGTTGCTGATCAAAGAAATATCATACGTAATGCAAGATTCAGAAAACATCCATTCTGTGATTTAGAGTATAATTGCCTTCCCAGTGAATACGGGCTTAGTCTCTATTAGTAACCAAGTTGTATCATTGCTCTAGATTTGTTATTTTACTGCATATTGCATGTCTTGCTATAAACCAATCCAAGATTGTGTGTTGCTGGGTTCCTTTGTTTGAGTAAATATTGCTAATAACTTTTGCTTTTGACTGCAAGTTCTCTTTTGCATTGCACACTCTCTGTCGATTTTGTTAATTGACATTCATTTATATCTTTTGTGCAGATGACAGTTTATGCAAAAGGGGTATCAGTGTTGATGCCCGGAGAGCAAATTCCTACTTTCATAGCACACCCAGCTCCGGCGCCCTGTCCTCCAGAACGCATCTTACAGCCACTTCATCAACATAACCAAAGCCTCAATCTCACCTCAAGCTCAATGACTACAGGCTTAAACCCACCTTCACTTGGAAATAATTGAAGTAAAAAAAAAAAACTAAGTCTTTTCATAACATATATTCTGATTCACATCATTTGATAAACTTAAGTTTAGTAGGGTCACAACTAGTGAAGCTAGAATCCATTTCAGAGAGATAAAGCCTGAGATTAATTGTAAGCATTTTCATCAAATGTGCATATTTTTCTTGATGATTGTGGCATGTTCCCTTTGCTTCTCTGCTCCATTTGTCTCCTTTGTATGATGAATTGATTTGATTCGGAAACCATCTTATTGTGTTTCCGTTGAATTAGATACATTTTTGTCATGGAAGGACTACAGAATTTACTTCCCATTGTGAAATGAATATTTTGAATAGGGGTATCCTTGTTTGTGATATTATGCATTGGTGGGAGTATAATGAACGAATTTAAACAGAAAATACATTAAAAAAAATGGCCTTTTAACAGAGGAATATGATAACATAAGATTCTGAGTAAGCATTTACATAGTCTTCCCAATCTCTTTGAAGAAAATCCAAATGAATTTATGATGATAATAAATATCTGCCATTCAACAACTATAGATGTTAAGGTTAGTCACGTGGATGAAGGCCTCGGTTACTTGAAATGTTATATTGACCAGTTTAATTTTCTTGAAAATTTTAAGAATATTTTAAAATAAACAAAGTAAAATAAAAGATAAGAAATAAGAGATTTAAAAAAGAATCAAGAAAAAATATAAACCAGTGCAAGTATGGACTTGGCATCACAGTGTTAGAAACAGAATGCCTAGCGCTGCTGGCGCTAGAAAATGGGTATTGAAAATGTATCCTTTGGGAAAAGCCACCATGCCTTTCCAACATTTGTGAATTTTTGAAGGAGTTTGGTGTCTCTCCAAAGAGAAACCTCTTCTTTATAAATTGATGGCGTTTCTCAAAATGAAACATATACAATTTTCTTGATATTGAATTCCTTATTACAATCTATATACTCAAATACTTTAAAATTAAAAGTAATTACTTGTTGTCTAAATAAAGTTGTAATTAAGAGTGCACTCTTGTAACTTTCATCTTATTATTGAATCTTGAAGATTATGGCTTGGTGTCTCTCTAAAAGAAACCTCTTCTCTATAAATAGATGGCATTCTCAAATGAAACATATACAATTTCCTTGATCTTGAATTCCTTATTATAATCTATATACTCAAATACTCTAAAATTAAAAGTAATTACTTGTTGTCTTAAGAGAGTTGCAATTGAGAGTGTACTCTTGCAACTTTCATCTTGTTATTGAATCTTGAATATTATATGTCATTCAACCCATTTGTATCAAGATTATAATCTTGTAGGGTCAGAAATAGTCTTAAGGACGGTGCTTTGCATGCCTTGACAAACATTTCTTTCTTGTATCCTCAACATATTTTGCAACAATCTTAAGACTATTTATGGATACAACATCATATGCATCTGTGCTGAATGTTGCTAATTGGTATTAAAGGCAACCAAGATTCTACCATTTGATGGAAATATTTTAAATGATGGCAAGATCGAGTGTTTGATACTTTAAATGTGATGGACATAGAAGAATATCTTACATAGCAACCACTAAAACCAAGTGCAAGCAACTACATAGAATTGTTTGTTTCCAAAATAAAATAAGGCAAATAAGCTATGTTATAATACCATTTTAAGCACATTATCTAATGAATTATATGATGTTTATTCTACATATAAAGATGCATATGAGATTTGAGCACAACTAAAGGAAACATATATCATAAAAGATGCTGATGCACAAAAATATGTTATTACAAATTTCTTATACTTTAAAATATTTGAGAAAAAAGATATTACCTCTCAAATTTATTATTTTCATCTATCAATTAATAATTTAGAAAATGAGGACATCATTCTCCCCAAACCTTTTGTGGCTAGTTGTTTGGTTGAAAAATTATCAGACTTTTAGAAAGAATATAAAACAAGGCAACAAGCACAAAAAGAAGCACTCAAAGTTGGATGAAATAATTATTCATATCAAAATTAAAGAAAAGAATCGCTAACATGAGAATAATAAAAAATTCAAAGAAATAGTTTTTAAGGCCAACTTGGTTAACAATGATGTTGCTCCAAGTGAGAAGAATTCTAAATCCACAAATAGATGATACTTTAAGAATGCAAAGTCTTCATTCAAAAAGAAAAGTAATTGTTATGTTTGTGGTAAGATTGGTTAATTTGCTAATCAGTGTGAGTACAGGAAAGGAGATAAAAATAAAAATAATAAATCTCTAAGGGCCAATTTGGTCTAGAGAGATAAAGTAATTGTCGTTGTTATGGTTTCCCAAGTTAACATGATTGCAACTGCAACAATGAATAATTCATAAATTCTGGAGCCATAAAACACATATGTGGTGACTGAAATACATTTTATAACTATGTTCATGCAAAAGAGGAAGAAGAATAAGTTTATTTTAATGATTTTCATTCTACACCTGTGGTGGAAAGTGGAAAAAAGAAAAATTCTTTTCAAGTTAACTTCAAAAAAAATACTTGCATTGCACAATGTATTGCATGTTTCTAATATTAGATACAATCTTATTTCTATACTTATGCTTGGTAAAGTAAATGTAAACATCTCATTTGAAGGAGACAAAATGATAATGACCAAGAATGAGGTATTCGTTGACAAGGGATATTGTTCCAACAATTTGTTTAAGTTTAATATACTTGACACAATTATCAATAATAAAAATACTTCTTCTGCTTATATTATTAAATCTATGAGGCTTAGGAAAAACAAACCCAATGGTGTCAAGGATCGAGGAATGACAATGTACTCATTTCCTTACAGGGCTCATGGAATAGCATATATCCTTTAATATATGGCATGAAAGACTTAGTCACTTAAATTATTCTTCTTTTAAAGAAAATAAGAGATACTTGGTCCTAATGTGAATTTAGAAGAGATTTATAAATGTGATGTATATATGAAAGTTAAATCCACAAAGAAAAGTTATAAACCAATTATTTTTAAAGAAACAGAGTTGAATAGTTTGATCTATAGTGACCTTTATATTTAAAAGATATAATTACTAGAGGATGAAAAATATTTTATATAACCTTTATAGATAATTTTTCAATATATACCAAAGTATATCTATTGAGAAATAGAGATGATTCATATAAAAAGTTCTTAATCTATAAATAAGCAGTTAACAATCAACTTAGAAAAAAAATCAAAAGATTAAGAACTGATTGAAGTGGAGAATATGTGTTTAGTATATTTAATTCTTATTGTGAAGATAGTAGGATTATACATAAAACTACACATTCATATTCTCTTAAATCAAATAGGTGACTGAAAAGAAAAATAGAACTCTAAAGGATATGATGAAATCTATGTTAATAAATTTTAGGGCACCTATAAACTTGCGGGGGGAAGCAATACTTACTGCTTGCAACATACAAAATAAAATACCATATAAGAAAATTGCTAAAACACCATATGAGTTATAGAGAGGCTATAAACTTTGCATATAATACCTCAAAATGTGAGGGTGTCTTACTAAGGTTGTAATTCCTGATTTAAAAAGGAACAGAATGAGACCCAAAATAGTTTATTATATGTTTATAAGTTATGCCCGAATAGTGTTGCATATAAATTCTTTGTATTAGAAAATATCAATAAAATATTTTATGTAAACAATATAATAAAATCTAAAAATACAAAGTTCTTTGAGAAAATTTTTTCTAAGAAAGCCTAAATTAAAAAATCATTAACTCATTTAAAAGTACATAAAAGTCCTCCAAAACGAACTAAGAAGAAGTAAAAGAATGAGGAATGCCACTAATTTTGATAATAATTTCTATGTGTTTCTTATAAAAAAAATGACCCTCAAACTTTTAGAGAGGTTATATCCTCTCATGATGATCCTTTATGAAAATAGGCTATATCCTCTTATGATGCTCCTTTATGAAAAGAGGCTATCAATGATGAAATAAACTCAACCATGATTAATCATATTTGGCAAATTAGTGAGTTACCTCTAAAAACTAAGCCTATAGGTTATAAATGGATCTTAATAAAAAAGTTAAGGGTTACTGGTTTAATTGAAAAATATAAGGCAGGATTAGTTTTCAAAAGTTCACACAAAAGAAATATCTATATTAATTTGACACTTATGCTATTGTAGCTAGAATAACATCCATTAAATTTTTAATTGCACTAACTGCAATTCATGATTTACACATACATCAAATGGATATTAAAACTACCTTTCTAAATTGAGATTTAGAAGAGGAAATTTATATGACACAACTGAAAGGTTGTATAAAAAGCATAAAATATGCAAACTTGTGAAATCATTATATAATTTAAAACAAGTACCTAAATAGTGGCATGAAAAATTTGACAATACTCTAGCATCAAATAGTTTTATAATCAGTGATTCAAATTAGTGTTTATTTTAAAATCTTTGATACTAAAAACTTTGTAATTATTTGTCTTTATGTGGATGACATACTTATATTCAGTCTTAGTATAAAAATGATAGATAAAACTAAGAGATTTCTATCTATTAAGTTTGATATGAAAGATATGAGATAAATGAATGTAATTCTTAAGATTGAAATAATGAGAACATGTAATGATCTCACATTATTTCAAGAACACTATGTAAAAAAATTCTTAAAGAAGTTTGACTATTTTGCATTTAAACCAGTAGCAACACCCTATAATGCTAGTACCAAACTATTTAAGAATAATGAATATAGTGACAATCAATTTCATTATGCTTATAATTAGTAGTCTCATCTATTTGATGAATAATACTAAGCCTGATATAGCATATACCTTAAAAAGACTAAAAAGATATACTCAGAATTCGAGCAAGGAGGTATTGGATTGTCTTGAATAAATTTGTAAAATATTTTATAGGTATTAAAAATTATAGGCTTACATATAGTAGATCATCATCTATATTGAAAGGTTATTATAATGTAAATTGGATCTCTGAATCCAACAAAATTAAGTCTACTATTAGATTGTGTTCACCTTAAGATGAGGTGTTGTGTATTAGAAATCTACTAAATAAACATATATAGCGTGATCTACTATGGAGTCAAAATTGATAGCTTTGAAAAAAGCTTATTTTAAAGTTAAGTGGTTGAGAACACTCATAATTAATCTTTTCATTAACATTCATCCTCTTACATCAATTTCAATCCATTGTGATTGCCAAGCTGTAATAGTTAGAGCGAAAAGTAAATCTATAATGAAAAATGTAGACATATACATTTAAGACATGGTATAATTAAGCAGATACTATAATCTAGGGTAGTGAACTTATATTTTGTAAGGTTAGAGTTGAATTTAGCCAATCCTCTGATAAAACTACTATATTGAAGGTTAGTAGAACAAACTTTGATAATGATGGGACTTCTACCTATGACATAAGGAAAGAGTGATAGTAACTCTACCTTATGATTGGACATTCTACGAAGTAGATTTTGTTGGCAGATTTAAGGCACGTATAGGTGTATAGATATGCAATTATATCTATTGCCTAACGCAGCGAAAACGTGTAAATTTTGCAATAAACACAATAAATAAATATATTAATCACATTATTATATTAATAAGCTAGAGAACTCACATCAACATGTAATATTATACACGTGTTTCCTCAGAGTTCGCATGGAGAACAACTCGTGTGTAATTCTAGTCACTAACATGGTGGGCTTGGTGAGTTAGAACAGCAGCTCTGTATTCAGCCTGGGATTAACTCTTAATCCCCAAAATGGCCGGGAGTGTGTTTATCTCCTTTTCTCTAAAAGGATAAGAAATGGAGAGTTTGAAGCAATTCATAATTGCTCCAATTGAAAGCATAGAGAAAAATGAAACAATTTCATTTTTTCTCTCGCTTTTTTTTCTTCTTTCTTTCTTTCTTCTCTTTCTCTCCATTTCTTCTCCCCTTCTCTCTCGGTCGAATTGGTCAAATTGCTTCTCTTTTTTTTTTCTTTTTCTTTATATATATATATAATATAATATAAATTTAATATAATATATAATATATTATATAATATAAAAAGAAAGATATTTTGATTATTTAACTATTAAATAATCAAACTATAAAATGACCATTTTACCCCTTATAAATAGTTACCAAGTTCACCCTCTAGTGGGTCCTACCAAATTCTACATTTTGGTAAACTCAACTGAGGGTCCACAATACGCTACGTGTCATAATATAATTAGTAAATAATAATTATTAACGAATTGTTGTATTTAACACTTAAATACAGACACGCACGCATTTTTGTGGTAATGCTGAATATTGTTGGATTAAATAATTTAATCTGGCACGTTGCCCCAATGCACAACGAATACACTCTATATCGTGGAACTCCCTAGGTCTTATGCCCAATTCGTCAAATGAAACTATTCCATAGTTCGTGAGCAATGCCCCACGCACACGTCACGGATGTACAAATCAGCGCGTTGAACCATGCAAGCTGATATTACAACGCATACGTATAGTCCTTCCTTCATGATATCCTGGATGTGCGAGGATATAGATTATCACCGTCAAATCCCCATGTGCCCATCCATGTTCTATCTCCAGACTTGTATCTCACTGAACAATATGCGCAAACTCCTTTGCCATATTATTCCATCCTAACGAAACTCTTTCCCGAGATAATTGCTTATGGCCACAAGACTTTCTAAGATACAGTCTCGAAGCATCTGAATATCTAACTTCATATGGAAGCTGACTGATCTCATATTTGTACGCACTGAACTCCATAAGCATCGGATCATACCCAGTGACACCTAGCGGTTACACCATGAAAGGTCTATAACATGCGTGAAACCAAAGTATGGTGGATCACTTACAAGCCCACCATGGCACTCAGGTCAAAGGACCACATATACTACTCAACTCGAGAAGACCCTACGTTGACGGCTTACATTGAGTATCTATCGGAGGCCCTCATGAGTCTGTCCCATATCCAGTCCTAACTGGATACCCATATGTCAATACAAGCTCTAAGCTCACGGTCGGCTAGGAACGACCATCTATACTATATAGTTACGACATATGTTGATCTATTTATAAAGGTATCCACCGACAGACCCGCATTGGCAAAAATAGATCAGGAACAATTATTCAAGAACATACTTGCGCAACTTGCATTTTCTAGCACCCGATTGCAACTCTTCCAACCATGCAGTTACTAATATATTCCTAGGTCTATATCCCATTACGGACAATGCTCCAACTCTTGGATCTGCTAAGTATTATAACCAACTAACACTTAACTGTGCTAACATTTAGCAATTATATCTCTCAGCGTGGTTAATTATAAGCCCTTATCTAAACTCATTTACATCTGATCCGAACTCCTTCAGATCTACAATGTCTGCAACGTTACATGCATAATACCATATATATAGGTATTAGCGATTTAATGGCAATATACACTTGTATAAATACACAAGTATATGTACATTTAGGGATGGAACGTAAGCACCAACCCTAACAAATTCATAACGGTAAAAACAAGTCACTTATTATCTTACTGTACTACCAATTACATATATTCAATAGTCCTCCCTAAGACTAGGTAGTACTTCTGCAGAGAAAAATGATGAGATTAATTTCTAAATGAACTTCATAGCCTATTATTATATGGTGATGTGTTACTATAAAATACATTTGGTGGAGTGTCACTTATGTGAGTGTGGAATTGCGTTGATTTCTACGAGAGCAAGGTAGGCATCCTAGAGCACTCATGAAATTAAGACAACACACGAGCAAAAATGTGTCACACCGCTGGACAAACAAATTACTAGAGAATTTAACGTGAATATTTAACCGTCTATTTTACATTCAAAGAATGAAGGTTCATAAAAATTTTGTTATACCTAATTCCTGTAAAATACGATTAATTGTTTAATGGTTGGTTCATTGATCGAAAAAGTATCAATTTATATATGTTAAATTCAACTTTTGAATTTAGAGTTTATTTATTTATTTTGATTTGTTTATTTTGAAATATGTGGGGGATTGGTAAAAATTTTTAAAGTATTTTAAAATAAATAAAATAAAATAAAAAACAAGAAATAAGGAACCTAGAAAAAGAATCAAAAAAAAGTATAAACTAGCGCAAGTATGGGCTTGGCGCTGTAGTGTCAAAATAGATGTCGCAATGCTAGAAACAAAATGCCCAGCACCTCGATGTTAATCTTTGGTGTCGCTGCACTAATTGTTAGAAATATATCCTTTTTCTTTAAAGAAGTTTGGTGTCTCTCCAAATAGAAATGTCTTCTCTATAAATTAGTTATATTTTAATTTTTTATTACAATATATTTATACACTTAAATATTTTAAAATTAAAAATAATTATTTATTATTTAAAAAAAATTATAATTAAAAGTGCACTTTTAAAATTTTTACATTGTCATTGAATCTTAAATATTATACTTTCATTCAATATATTTACATCGAGATTATAATTTTACGGAGACAAAAATAGTCATAAAGATAATACTTTACACATTTTGACAAACATTTCTTTCTTGTATGCTCAGTATATTTTCCTAACAAATTTTGAACCCATTAACGACACATTATAAAAGAGTTATCTAACTGAAATTATATGTGGGCACTTTACATTGGTGCATTCTCAAAGAATACAAGTTGAAACCATATCCAAAAGAAAAAGCAAGGAACACCACATATCCAAAAGAACATGTAAAAAAATAAAAGCTAGGGACATGGCATCGGCATGGAACCCAAATCCCGAGTAGAAAGTAAAAAATGGATATAATAATCCATCTTCCACCTATCCCAAAGAGACTAAAGAGAATGCTACATTTTGAGGGTCATATCCCTATAAAATTTACAATCTCTAGTTTTAGAGATGAAAAAGTAAAGTTCTAACAAAAAAATAGAAGGGAAAAAAAATGCCTTTATCCTTAAAACTTTGCCGTACATTTAATTTCTCACTAAATAATTATAAAACCTTCATAAATCTCTCCAACCAAATAATTTATTATTTTAATAGAGATTGATTTGGAGTTGAGCTTTAAGGGGGATGTTATTTTAATCAAAATTCAAAGCCATGAACCGCAAAAGCAATTTCAATTCTCTTTCTCAAGTGGTAACCAGAGAAGAGCCTTTTGTTTGTGTACAGTTCGGCCCCAACTCCAAGAAAAAAAAAAGGAAAGAAGTCTCTGTGTCTATCCCCTCCTCAATCATTCAAAAACTTAAAAATAAAAAAATAAAAAGAGGGGAAAAACAAGATGCCCATAATATTTTTCATTCATTTGCATTTCCCTAAATTACTTGCAATCTCAAGTCAAGATTTCAAAAAAAATTTAAAAAAATATATATAATATATCAAATAAATAATGTTATATTTTTTAAATTATATTATAAAATTTTATATTTTAAATAATATGTCAAACATGGGTCGATTTTAAAAAAAATTAAATTAAATTGAAGAGGTGTAAAATCAAATCAATTCAATTAAGTTCTTAATTTAATTTTTTTTAGTATTAATGAATTTAAATTAGACCAATTCTTGACATTAAATAGTTTAATTCGATTTAATTCTTAATTTTAATTCTATTCTTAAATTGTCACATGTATTTTCTTCAATTTTTTTAAATTTAATTTAATTTTTAATTTGAAAGTTTAAAACTTAAAATTAAATTAAAATTTTATTTTTTAAAATATAAAATCAAATACTTAATCTGTCAAAATAAAATTAAATTAAATCAAGCTAGTTCAATTCACTCAATTTGATGACCGGTCAATTTTCAATCTATTTTTATAATGAATGATTTTAAAAATTATACTAATTTTTCACCAAAAAAATTATTTAATACATCCATATAAAAAAATGTAACGAAATTTCTACTTGGATCAACTACTAATGCAATTACTTTAGAACTCAAAATGAAATTAACAAAATATTAATAATTACATTACAATTTACACAAAATTACAAACCCAAAAGCCAAAATAAAGCAGTAAATTTTTTTTTAATTTGCTTCCGAAAACAAGTAAAATTCAGAGAAAGATGAAGCATTCCAAGGAAACATGAGGGTTGTCAAGGGACTCATTCAACTCATTCTTCTTCTTCAAAACGCCGTCGTTTATCTCCTCCTTACCCTTATTCTCCACCCGTAACCAGCCACCTTCTCTTCGAGTCACCTTGCCCGGATTCCTCCTCCCCACTCCACCGCCGCCCGCCTTGGTGGCCGGTGACCTCGACTGCCGGCCAGGCGGACCCTCTCCATTCTCTCTTATCACTCCATTAGACCTCGCATTTCGCGGCATTGTCCTCCCCGGAACCGGCCTGGATATAACCCGTGAAGTTTCAGCTCTTTTGGCTGAAGATTTAGCTCCTACGGCGTTGGGACGTTTTCTGGGTACCTTAGCTGGAGACCTATAATTACTCACTTCTCGTCTGGTCACTTTGCTGTCAGCTTCATCTTCTCTTCTCTCTGATAAAGCTACTGTTGTGGTAGTAGCAGTTGTTGTTGTTGAGAAGCTTTCGCTTATGCTGTATATTTCTGACACCTGAGAAACTTGAGAGGTTTCTTCTTCTTCGTGTTTGGTGATCAAATCTTTGGCTACAATTTCATGCTCTTGAATTATAGGCATGTGGGTGCTGAGCTTGTCCTCTTTGGGCGTTTGTGGTTTGGGTAAAGGATTTTCTGAGAGTACCACTTCTTTCACGGTTTCTTCTTCGAGACAAGGTGGCGGAGCTCCGTTGTAGTTGACTTCGATTCTGTCAGGTTCAGGCATGAGAGGAGGTTTTGATGGAGCATTTTTGTTTTCTGGGTTTTTCTTGTTGAAGCTTAGACAGCAACCCATTTTGGCACCGCCCTCCACCCAAAAAAAACTCGAAAAATACAAGGTTATGTAAGTGACGGTGGTGAGGTAAGTGCTAGAAAATGCATTGGTGAGTTTGAATTCTTTTGACTCTTAACGGCTATTAAATATTGAAAAGTGCATGGTTGACAACTTGGGTTTTGGAAGGTAATTGAGAGGTTTTGAGTTGCAGGAAATTGGCTAGAGCTGGGAGGTAGGAAATGAAAGAGACAGAGGAGTGTGATTTTGGCGGAGATATTGACGAGTGCTGTGCTTGCTTCTAGGGGCTTTTATATCTCCCACTTAATAGATAAGAGGTTGGCTAATCGGCTTTTGCAAAAGGAACATAAGAGTGAGCAAGTGTTTGTAGTGTGATATGGATTTTGTAAAAGGTGAATGGAATCGGTTGTTGCCTGTTGGGTGCTTAGCTTTTAGAAATAATTAGAGGTGGAGGGAAAACGAGGGGAACAGATTGGATGTAATTATGTTTAGGGAGATGTATTAAAATGGGGAGATCTTGAGATAACAATGTGGATTCCATTAGAGATTTCAAAGGAATTGCATGATGTGATTAGTGATTTTACATTGTGGAGCTTTCCAGGTTGGGAACCTTATGCCCTTATCCTAGACACTAATAAGTAATAAGAAAATATGAAGGTTCTTATCTTGATTCTTAAGGTTTTCTATTATCTAAATTAATGATTAATGGCCAACGCTTTAATCGATCACATTCTCTGATTTTTCATATAAATAAATGGTCTGTCTTTTGCCTTACACATCAGCAATGGGGAAAAAAGTTCAATGGTCCAATGGTATCTGGTTCCCTCTCCTTTTGAGGCATTCCATGGGTCCAGCCCTCAATCTTTGCTGGCAATGGCAGAGTAGTATGTAGTGGGAACTATGAATGCACTTTCCAAGCATAAATTGTCTATTTAAACTTTCAGACCTTTGACTAGCCAAAGTTGAGAGGGTAAAAACATTTACATTTTGGTTAGCAAGCTAAAGCGTATTTCTGAACCAGTCTTTAGAGCATGCTAATCCCCTTGTTTGAGATTTTAAACATAGCATTCGTCAAACTACTGTACTGCTGGAACCAGACCACTTTCAGCGGTGACAAAACTAGGTGCTCCTCAAACAGAACCAGAGTGGTCCAAGTACCGCAACCACTTTAGGCTGCGTCGTCCAGCAACAACTCTTCATGGGTAGTTGAAGATCCGATTTCACCAGGCTTGCAGCACCTCCAAAGCCACCAGACTATACGCCCCACTATAATAACTTTGCCAAAATGTTTGATGTAACTGTTTTGTATTTACGTATGCTTTTGTTAAACTGAACCAATGAATTTCATCTCAAGCATTTCAAAATGAAGGGGAAGATGGGGTTGGGAAGATTATGGTTTTGGTAAGTAGATCAAATGGTATCTCAGAAGCATGATCAAACGGTTTCTACTACACAGTGAAAGCTGGACAAGGAAGTAAACCACTCGGGTAAAAGAAGAATCTAATAATTACAATAAATTGAATATACAACTGGAACTATTCAAATTAAACAACAGGACTCCCCCACCCGAGCTCATGCAACCTAATGTACAAGCCAAACTGGGTATCTGTGGTCACATTGTTTTCATTCTCTTCTATATTAACCAATTCTCTCCAGACTCCATTGGTCTTTCGTAGATGAAAATTATCATTCAAACAATACAAGGATGGATGGATTCATGTTTTATTAGATGAAAACAAGAAATTAAAGAATGGTTCATCAAGTGATAGGCAGCTTCAAAGAAGATGCAGCTCGATCAGATTCTATCATAGATTTGATGTAGAATTCACCTGCCTTGTATGATGACCTGACCATAGGACCAGATGCCACATAACGAAATCCCTGTTTACAAAAGCATAATTTTTTATATGTTATAAACAATTGTGCATTTCTCCTAATATAGTAATGAATACTTGAATCATCAAGGAATTTAAAAAAATGTTGCTAATTTTCTACACGTCACAAGACAAATGAGTAGCAAGCAAAACATGTTTATATAATATTAGGTATAAAGACTTATTAGAGAGACATACCAGAGCTATACAAGAGCATATCAACAATAATAAGAGATCATGATCTTGACAAGTTATAAAATGCTATCCTTAGTTGCTATGGGCAAAGTTTGCTCGAGTGTAAAGATCGTCATAGCATGGATTTCTTTGAGTGCAAAACAAGAAAATTGACTTCATACTATCCATTTGCACCAATCATTTAAAGTTTGCTTGCAATCAATTTAAAAATCAAAGTGTGAAAAAAAATTGTTGGTGAGAATAGCAAGGGTTAATAAAATGAATAGACAAAGTCCTGAATGGACAAGGGGAAGTTGGAGATGCCATGGCCAACCTCAATGTCAACAGCAAAGTAATCACCACAGCACAATCAAGAGCAGAAAATAACCATATATAATGTGATAGAATGCATCTTCCACCCCACAGCTGACACACACTAGTTATACTTGCGGCATCAGCATTGCAGCTGGGAAAAGACATTTTTTGCCACAACATTTCTGATAACATGTAAAGCATTCTAAACAATACATCTAGAGTCCATAGCATAATTACATATAGAGGATATATCAATTATAAAATGTACAATGGCTTCATACAAGCAAAAGCAACACACAATGCAAACTTAGTTGCAAATGAACTTGGAGATCAAACATCTTAACTATGCAAGCCAGAAAAAACTTGGACCAGTCAACCTCTACATCAACCAACAGTAGTATGTAAGCTATGACTGCAGCTATGGCACACTCATGTGGCTTAAAAATCCAACCATCATTGTTTTAACACACAAATAGCTCCTCTAGTAGGCTACAGTTGAGCAAGAGGTGCAATGGAATACCCAAGGTAAGACAGCTAACTAAATCCACAAGACAAAACCAAACTCAGAATATTTATAAAGTCAGGTAGACACTCACCATTTCTATGCCAAGTGCACGATACTTCTCAAAAGCCTCAGGGGTAACATATTCAGAAACCGGCATATGGCGCTTTGATGGCCTCATATATTGACCAAAGGTCATCACATCAACACCTGCTGCTCTCACCTTCTCCATCGTACTCATAACTTGATCGGGTGTTTCCCCACAGCCTAACATTATTGAGGTCTTGGTAAGTGTTCCAGCAGGAGCATAGTCTTTGGCCATCATTAGAACATCCAAAGATTGCTTAAAATTAGCACGGTGATCCCTTACAGCACTTTGAAGCTCTTCAACCGTCTCGATATTATGAGCAAAGACATCCAACCCTGACTTCGCAACTTCCCCCACACAGCCACAGTCTCCACGAAAGTCAGGTACTGGATCATCAACACAGTGCAGGCAAGTTTAATTACATACTAAATAACTAAGCCACGTTAAGAAACTAAAAAAGGAGAGAGAGAGAGACTCTTTAGATCAACTTATAACAACAAGCTGATATCTGTAAAACTACTCAGGCTATGCTCAGAAGTGAGGCGCTGCGCTTTTATATCTATGGAATGGCAGTGTAATCATTGGCGTCTCAAGTAAAAGTTAGCATTTGCGGAACACTTTAGTTGTTACTCTAAAATACAAGAATTAATTGAAGACACTTACAAACTACATGAAATACAAGAATTCATACCCAAGGCTTCTATGAGCATATTCGGTTTCAATTCTTTCAATTTCTGCACAGTTTGAGCAAAATGCCCACTTCCTTGATCCGGTAAATCATCTCGGTCAACACTAGTTATCACCACATAATCCAAACCCCATGATGCAATTGCCTCAGCAACATTTGTAGGCTCATTGGGGTCCGGTGGAGGCGGCGTGCGCGACGTCTTCACATTACAAAACCTAAAAATTCAAACAACCTTACCTAATAAAACACATAAAAACTCTCTAATCTAAAACACAAATGCCATTTTGTCCCCAAAAAAAAATAAATAAATAAAATCACCTGCAGCCGCGAGTACAAGTATCGCCCAAGATCATAATCGTGGCCGTGGCAGTCCCCGTCTCGCCACCAGACCAACACTCACCAAGATTAGGACACCTAGCCTCTTCACAAACAGTGTGAAGCTTCAACTCGCGCAACTTCTTCTTGATATGAGTGTACTTGTCTCCACCGGGAATCGATTCTTTCATCCATTTGGGCTTGGGCAGGGGCATCTTCTTGGTTCCGACTTCGACGGAGTACGAGTTATTAGATTGGAGATTGATGAAATCATAGAGGCTCGGCGACTCAGTGGCGAGGCGTGCCCGGAGGCCCGCGAGAGTTTGTGGGAATTTGGTGGGTTCGGCTGGAGTTGGGGTTTGAGTGGATGATGATGAAAAGGGTCTGGTGGATTGTAAAGTGCGAGCTATGGCTATGGTGAGGCGTGATCGCATGGTTTTGTGATGGGGTTTGGGTTTCTCTCTCTAACGGTGGATTGGAGGAGGGAAGTTTAGAGAGAGAGAGAGAGAGATTGTGAGGAAGGGAGAAGAGAGATGGAAGATGGGGTTGTTAGGTTGGTTGGTGAAGATGATGAATGAATATGGGCTTTTCTGCATACGGGCTCCATCAATTTGCACTGTGATGACCCTAATGAATAGCCCAAATGATATCATATACTTACTATGTATTAACAACTTTAAATACAGACCAAATGAACGATGTCTCTTAATTTACTGCAGTTTCTAAATTTGATTTTCCTTTAAATTGACAAATTGTAAGAGGAAAAAAGTAACTGGTATTAGAAAGATACTTTAGAACCGGTTGAATTCCATTTAGAAGCAAAGTATTGGTATTTTTACTTTTTTAGATTCACATATTATTATTTAATTAGGAGCTCAATAAAAGTAATTTAATAAATTTATTATAAGCTAACGAAATTATTAAGTATTATTAGTATGGGCTTACATGCGTGAAGAAACTCAATGTCCTATTTTATTATGCTTGATGTAATCATAACAATTTAGATTATGTAAAAGGTCATATTAAGATCTCTTAGGTTCAATTTTAATAGTATGTTCTTTTCTCCATCAAAGAGAGAACGGTTGTTAGGATAATATTTTGATAACTTAGAAGATCATAATCTCTACATTGCTGCTCGATGGATTTAGTAGGCATATTCTTATGATGTTTTGTTTTTTCATTCTGTATACTTTAATAATTTCATATGAAGATCCTGTAAATCTTATTTATGGTCTATACACATATTTTATGTTGATTTTATTTATTATATATGAGGACATAAGTCATGTGTGAATTAAATTTTTTCTTACAAGTGGTATAAGAATAATTTTATATTAAGTTATTGAGATTAATAAGTGATGTCAAAGCAGTTTAATTATGATGTATAAAATTTTATTTGGAGGTTTTAGGCTAGAGTTGGATTAAGGGTTAATATTTGAAGAATTAAGGATGAAAATATAAAAATTTGACTTAATGTGATTTTTTTTTAATTCTTCAATAATTTTTTAATTTTCAAATTTGTTAGGGCGTGGCTTGAAGCCGCATGGCGTTGCGGTGCTAGTTCAGTTAGTAACTAGGTAATGTGATGCGAACCAAGTCAATAACCAGGTGTCACAACACTGCATTGGCAATGTCGCAGTGTCAAAATTAGAAACCAAGAGCCACTAAAGATAGAAACTCAAAACCATGACATCAACCACAAGGCGTTGCAATACCAAAGTCAGTGATCTAGCACTGTAGTGCCACAAAATTAGAGACTAAATGCTGCAGCACCAAACTAAAGAGGTTGCAGTATTAGTCCAGGGAAAGGGATATTATGCCTTTTATCTTCTTTTTTTTTTGTTTAATATTTCATTAACTAGGTGTCACAACACTGCATTGGCAATGTCGCAGTGTCAAAATTAGAAACCAAGAGCCAATAAAGCTAGAAACTCAAAACCATGACATCAACCACAAGGCGTTGCAATACCAAAGTCAGTGATCTAGCACTGTAGTGCCACAAAATTAGAGACTAAATGCTGCAGCACCAAACTAAAGAGGTTGCAGTACTAGTCCAGGGAAAGGGATATTATGCCTTTTATCTTCTTTTTTTTTTGTTTAATATTTCATTATAGATTAAATAGAAATGATAAGTTACCAAAATAACTTTTGCTATATACATTTGCTTATTTTGAAATCTATAAATATGTTAAGTCTATGTGAAAATTAATCGGCTAAAATGAATGTTATTTTTTAGCAATATAAAAGATAAATTGTGTTGAAGCTGGTGCTGGTACTTATGTGTTATTCTAATATTATATGAATATTAATTATTTAATATTTATACAATAAATATTTTAAATAAAATCGTTAATGTAGTAACCAGTATCCATAACCGGTAAGAATATGTATATTTATATATATAAATATACGTATTTTATTTGTATGTGGGTGATCCTTGATTTATATATTGTTATTAGTAGTGTTTTTATAGGTTAAGGATATACTATTAGTATTGGGTTTATTTGCAAGACTTTGGAATTATTTTAGGGACCAAATTGTTATACTTTGAAAGTTTTGGGGGTGAATTCGTAAATACCAAAAATTAACCACTTAGTATAAAAATACACTTTTAAAAACCCTAATTCTCTCATTTTTGTCGAGCTACCCATTTTTAGAGAGAGAAGAGAGAAATAAAGGAGAGAGAAAGAGAAGAAGAAATTGGAATTTTGGATCTTTAGAGGTATATCACAACTAATTATCAATTTATTGGTGTTAATTAAGTTAATTTCTTTAAGTTTTGATTTCTAGAAATATGTATAATTAAGGATTTGATGTGTATTTCGTTTGATGTTGTGAGAATTGATGATGATCTATAAGATAGTTTGATAAATCATGATGAATTATGAAATTTCTGCTGGATAACCTCTTGATCTAGGAATTTTATAAATTGTTGTGATTCGATTCTGGTTTTGAATTTTGAGTATATGAAATTAGACATGTTTAGGATCATCTGAGACTTTGAATCGACTGAAAATCTCGGAAATTGAATTTGTAGTGAATTTACCAAAATGACCCTGGAATTCTGGAAATTTCCTGTGTAAACAGTATGATACAGTGGAAAATAATTTTTGACCTGCTGAATGATCTTTAAAAATTATGAATTTGTGGAATATGATAATTTTATATGTCTAATATGATATACTCGGAATTGAGAATTTGGATCAATGTGGTTGAAGTGTTATGAATTTCTAAAGTGTATCAGCTCATTGTAGTATTTGATTAACAGATTTTTAAAGTTATGAAATAAAATAGTTTTAAAATACTTTTGGCAGTTATTTGGAAGCCAAATATTTATCATGGACTGAGATATGTGTGAAGAGTAATTATGTGGTATTTTTATAATTTTTGATTTAGTATATGATTTTATAAAATTGGGAGATTGAATACTGTTCAGTAAGTATCTTGATCCTGTCAGGTTTGTAGTTTGGATTCGATGGTGTGTATGGAATGTATTGTGTAGGAATTTTGATATAATATTCATATATAAGAAGTATATATGAGTCAAGAATGATATATTCTGATTTCGGAGTAATTGGACATCATTTGATGTATTAGAAATTTTTGTTAAGTGTAAGTGATCAGAATGACAAGTTTTGAGAAACCAAATATTTAGACCAATTTGATGTGATAAATGCATTGTGTATAATTTTGTAAGCTATTTAAAGTATTTTGTGTGAATTGTGAGGCTTATGAAAGGATTAATCTCCATTGATAGGTTAAGGAGATTTAAGCCTTGTAGCTGAAAGTGTTAAGAGGTAAGTATACTAGACTTACTACTGGAATCACAATAAACATAATAATTGTTTTGTATGATTTTGTAAATGGGGTTAAGAATATGTTTATGATATGTCAAAGTATATTTTGATATGAAATGTGAATATATGTTTATGAATGTGAGCATTGACATTGAGCATGGACATACATGTGTTTTTTTGAAAGTGAGCTTTCCAAAATAAGATGCGTTTAACAAAGAAAGCTTTTGAAGTGTAATATGTCCATGAGAAATATTTTGTGATTTGAGGGTACTTGAACTCACTGTTAACTTAGTAGGCATTTTATGTGATTTGTGGAGCCTTTATGTGTGGCCTTTCCTTCGGGATTGGTATATGTTATGTGTTCCGTATGTAAGGAGGATCCTATTGGTACCTAAAGGAAGTGTGAGTCATCACATTCGTGTGGTGGCGTATAGGTACATGTGAGAGGACTCACCGATGATCAGGGTGAGGGTTTGGCTTTTACCTTCGGGCATAAGCGTTATATATGTGTGATTTAAAGACCTCACTTGTACTATTCCTCTCATACGGTATGTCACCTACGAGTGACATTTGGCTCATTATGTGATATGTGATATGTAAGTCCTACTAAGTAGTAGTTGAGTAATGGTATTCCTATTATGTGTTTTGAAAGAATGTGTAAGCGCTTACATGATATGTGATTTGATAAGATTATGATTTTGATTGATCACAGCATATCATACATATGCATTGTGTACATATATGTATTTGTATTTGATATATGAAAAATTAGTATGCTTGTTGAGTTTTATACTCATTATAGTTTATGGTGATTTCAGGTAAATAAGGTACATGTGTGCTTAGCGGATTTGGCAAGGCTTCTGCTGTTCCTTGGGTTCCCTAAGTTGCTAGGTTGTTGTGTGTTTCATTTGGGGACACGTGGGATAGGATATTTGGTTTGTCCCTATTGAATAAATACTTATGTATTATTTCATTGTGTGTGGATTGGATTTGGTTTAAGTTTTATAAAGTGTGGTTATTGGATGATTTTAAGTAAGAATTTGCAATGGATATATTCTGGGCTCCCGGTAACAAAGTTGCTACTGGTGACGTAGTAGAGTGTTAATCTCTGAGAAAACTCTGCATATCTCCGGTTTAATAATTGTCCCAGTCATAATTCAATTGCTATAATTCTGAAAGAAATTGAAATGAAAGTTGAAAATTTTGTGTAATATTATTTATGAGTGCACATGCAGTGAATGAATGTAAGTGATGTCGTGTGTCGGATCTTTTGGATCTGGGGCGTGACAGTTAATATTAAACTTATATGGTACAATGCTTGTAACATTACAAATATTATATGATCTGAAAGAATTCATATCTAATCTAAAAAAGTTTCAATTAGTACTAAGAGTTAGCATTACTGACAATTATAAATGCTAAGGAGTTAGCATGTTATAATAATTAACAAAATCTAAAGAGTTAAAGTCTTATCTGTAATGGAAAAAAAACTGAGGGTATACTAGTAATGACATAGTTATAAAGAGTTGCAATAGGTGCTAACAAATATCATTATGCAAGTACAGTTTTAAACACAATATTTTATCTATTTTTATCGATGTAGGTCTGTCGATGAATCCTTTTTATATAGATCAGTGTATGTCTATATCTATAGGGTACATATAGTTGTTCTTAACTGACCATGAGCTTAGAGCTCATATAAGCATGCAGGTATTCAGTTAGGACTGGATACTGAATAAACTCACGAAAACCTCCAATAGATACCCCATGAAATCATCAATTGAGGGTCTTCTCGAGTTGAGTAGTATTCGTGATCCTTTAACTTGAGCGTCATAGTGAGCTCCACTATACTTTAATTCCACGCATGTCAGAGACTTTTCATGGTTTGACCGCTAGGTGTCACTAGATATGGTCTGATGCTCATAGAGTTCTGTGTGCGTAGATATGGGATCCATCAACTCATATGGGTGAGTTGTATATTCTGATGCTCCAAGAATTGTGTTTCAAGAAGTCTTTTGGCCAAAAGTAAATACCCCGAAAAAGAGTTTTTTGTGGAGTTAAACAATATTGCAAAGGAGTTTACAGATATTGTTTTATAGAAATACAAATCTAAAGATAAGTTCATGGATGTGCTTATAGGGATTTGACGGTGCTGATCTATGTCCCCGCACGTCTGGGATTTAATTGACGAAATAACTATACTTATGTGCTATAACCTCAACTTGTATGGTCTAACACGTTGATTTGTAATATCCGTGACACGTGCGTGCTGCATCAATCATGGACTCATGGAATAATTTCATTTGACAAATCGTGTGTTGATCTAGAGAGTCCACAATATGAAGTGTACTCGTTGTGTACTGGAGCAATGTGCCAGATTGAATTGTTCAATCTAGTAAATTTCAGCAAAACAAAATATTTGTTTAAGAAACCATCGGGATGTGCGTAAAGGCTTAAGTGTTAAATATATTAATTAGTTAATAATTATTGATCAATTAAATATTGACACATGGTGCATAATGAACCATCGGTTAAATTGACTCAAGTGTGTAGTTAGGTGGGACCCATTATAAGTTAACTTAGTAACTAAGAGAGGGCTTAAGGATAACTTCACATATTTGATTATTTAGTTGTTAAATAATCAAGATATTTATTTATTAAGAGTTAAATAAATATTTAACTTAATTATAGTTAACAGTTAATCATATGGTTAGGTTAAAATGATATTTTATATTATTTAAATGTTAAATATTATTTAACTTAATTAGGTTAAAAAGTTAACTAAGGTTAAGTTAATTAAATATTTAATTATTGTTTATTTTTAAAAAAAGTAAACTAACTTAACTATAGTTAATAGTTTAACTTTAGTTAAGTTAATTAAATATTTAAATATTAACTTCTTGGACAAGCATATTAACCTAATTTGAGTTAAGAGTTAACTTGAGTTAAATTAAATTAAACTTAAGTTAAGTGATAACTATGATTTAATTAAATTGAAAGTTAATTTTGACTTGTTATGAAAGAGCCCACCCAAATTATTGTGTAAGGTATTGTCCGTTTTGGGGTTCATGCACACGTCCCTCTCACGATTTTGTCTTTTATGGGCGGAACGCATCGCCATCCCTAAAAGGCGTCTCACAAAGGTAAGGAGGTTTCTCCTTATAAGGCCTTCACTTTATACGAGTTTGCCCGATGTGGGATTTAGGTAGTTACATAACCCTCCACCATCGAAACAGAGCCATCCTCGGCTCTGATACAGACTAAAAGAGCCCACCCAAATTCCTGTGCAAGGTATTGTCCGTTTTGGGGCTCACACACGCGTCCTTTCTATTCACGATTTTGTCTTTTATGGATGGAAAGCATTATCATCCCCAAAAGGCACCTCACAAGGGTAGGAGAGATTTCTCCTTATAAGGCCTTCACTTTGAACGAGTTTGCTCGATGTGAGATTTGGGTCTTTACATATTATATATGTGAAATGAAACAAAGAAATTTGATGCCTTTTTGGAGCATTTTATGCTGCCCAAACCAATGAAAAAGATGAACGAGAAAAGTATTTTCTTTTAACTATTCATCTCCTTCTCAAATAAACTAGCCATTAAGGGTGGGCGACCTGGGATCGGGTCTGGTTAGGGGCCGACCCGAACGGAAATTTTTTTCAGGCCACGCCATGTCCCTACCTGAACCGGTTAGATTTGGGTTGGGTCACGGGTCCGACCGAGACATGGGTAAATTTCTCCCATGTCCCTAATTTATTTAAAATTTATAAATTTTATTAAAATTATATAAATTCATTTAACTATTTTGGGTTAATTTGTAATTGATGATCCTCATTGCTACAAATTTATATTTTTAATCTAAAAAATATAATTTTGTATTCTTTTAGACTTTAATAAAAAAATTTATTAACTTAATTTCCTATCATTAATATAATTATTAATTTTAATTCTAATAGAATTTAACGTCTATTACATTATAATTCTAATTTTAATGTCTATTACGTTATAATTCTAATTTTAACATCTTTTACGTTACTTTAAATCACAAATATTATAATTTCGATTTAGCAAATCCTAACGTGACAGGGACATCAATTGTTTAAGTCTTATAATTTCAATTTCAAATTTAAGTCAAATTTTAATTTTAATTATGTTAACTTTTATTATCCGAATAAAAAATTTCAGCAAAACCTCCCATAAAAATTGGATATTCCCATAAATATATAACTATACAAAATTGACACTTCAATATTCACCATATCAAATTAACTCATCCATACCATAATGCCTTTCACAATAGCCCGTTGCCAACCAAACCAATAGGTTCAAAATAATTTCAATGGCTAATATAAATTAAGCCAAGTTGCCAACATCTTCACAAAATAAAAATAAAGTGCAATATTTAAGTAATAAATACATCAAGTTCATAAGTATAACAAACATTAAATATTACAAATTACAATACAAAAATGTCATCAAAATTCGCATTCTTCATTAATCTGCAAAATAAAAGTATAACAAATATTAAATATTACAAATTACAATATAAAACTTAATTACTCATATTTATTGATTTAATTGAATTATTAAATAATTACCTTAAAATTAAATTACCCACAAATAAAATAAGTAATCTCTTGGTAAATTTAATGATGTGAAGATGGCGGTTGCATAACATGTGTAAATTCTACATGAAAGAAATAAGAAAATAATTTTCGCATTATAAAAATACAAAACATTAAGAAATAATAGGAAAACTTCAAAACGATAAATAATAAAATAGTAGAATAATATTTTTTTACCTATTTCGACTTTATCATAAAATTTAATATCTTTCAAAAATTCTTCTTTCTTCAGTTTATTTAGTAAAGGTGAAGCTCTAATCCAAATTTGTGTGCATATCAAACTCTCAACTATCTTTAAAGTTAATGAGCTGCGGAATAAATCTAGAATATGTCCTCCAGTACTAAAAGCCAACTCAGAGGCCACAGTAGATACAGAAATAGCAAATATATCTTTAGTTATCTATGCCAACACTAGATACCTCGAAGAATTTACCTTCCATCAACTCAAAATATCAAAACGTTGATTTTTGGGATTCTCAACTTTCTCCATTAGGTATCTATCCACTTTATTGGATTCAGCCAAATTAATTTCGTCATCTACACACCCCACGAATTTTGCCCAAGGGTTATCATCCCCCACATTAAACTGTATTATATCTGAATATAAACTTGATGGACTAGACTGTTGTGATTGTGACTCATACATATTAGTGCTACTCCCAACTCCACTCCCAGACCCACCACCACTACCAGTACTATTAATTGGCCCATCAACCACTCTATAATACAATGTATATTATAAGCTTCGTAAAGCTTATACAATAATTCTTTACTTATTCTCTTCATGTCTTCGACTCTGGTGCTGTCATCACCATATAAAAATTCAAAACAAAATCCAACAAATTGCATCTTGTGTCTTGGATCAAGCACTATGGTAAGTATCAATAATTTTTTTTTTCCATAGATTCACAATATTTATCATATTTTGCCTGCATCTTACTAGCCATGACGCGCAAAAAAACATCTTCACTGCGACTTAAATTTGCTAAATTGGAATTAATCTTACAAATCTCGTTGAAATAAATGTTAGATGTCACAGACAATAAAGTACTAAATTTTAACGTGACATCATAAAAAGTTTTTAGAAACTTCACAAATCGTTCAGCATTCTCCCAATCCACAATAATTGGTGGCGCACATCTCTTCTTTCCATTTTTATCCTCCATAAAATAACTCCTATATGACTCATCCTTTTCTGCCGTTCGATCAAACACCTTTACAAATTTTAATGCAGTCGCCAACATCAAATAAGTGAAATTCTACCTCGTTGGCACATCTAATACCACACTCCCTTTATAATTAATTTTTTTCTCTTCACAAAATTTTTAAAACTTTGAACTCTTGTTGTTAAAGATCTCATATATTTCACAGCATTATATATAGAAATAATGCTCTCATACAAATCCTTTAACCCATTAGTCACAATTAAATTCAAAATATATGCACAACAACTCACATGCATAAACTCACAATTCAATATTAGTGCTTCATCTTTCTAACTCTTCAGTCTCTTCTTAAAATAATTGATGGCAACGTCATTGGCACTTGGTTATCAATTGTAACGGTAAACACATTCTCTATACCCCAATCCAACAAGCAAGATTCAAATTGTTTGCCGATGTCATCCCATAAATCAGAGAGAAACTCAAAATTCTCTTATACAACTTCCAATCTGAATCTATGAAGTGAGAGTAACAATTATATAGCTTTGATTATAAACGAAAGTTCAAAGATCAGTTGTCAAGCTCACTCATTGCCCAATTACACTAAATAGACTCTTTAACATGGCTTTCTCCTTAGTAAATAGTTCTACTACGTCTCTGGTTATAGTTCTATGTGACAGTACATCAAATAGAGACATGCTATACTGTAAAAATATCAATACCCATCATTCTCTACAAAACTGAATGGCAATTTATTTATAATTACTATTTTTACAGCTGCATCTCGACATGCTTCTTCACTCCATCCTCCAGGCACAACATTGCTACTATTTTCTTATTCTCCTCCTGTGAGTTCTCTACCAAATATTGTTTGTCTATCATCCAACAATGAATGTGAAACCTTCTTACATACCCATAAGTGTTTTCGCATATCATTTGTTCCATCTTTTTTTAAATTACACGCATACAATTTTTCACAGTAATTGCACTGTAACTTATCCATTATGTCCTTGCACAGGATAAAGTGACTCCATACCATTGATCTTATTCTCTTCTTACTATTAGGATGTGGAGGCAACAATGCATCTGCGTCGTTGACGCTGTATTGCACATCGTCATGAGATCCCCCAATATTTATAATATTTTTTAAAGTTGAATCATGAATCATTTGTAATATAATAGTATAATAATACACAACAATCAACCAAGATTAATTTGAATCTTTCATGTAAAAACAAATCAATGTAACATGTAAATATTAATTGGAATGCAAACAAAAATCTTCTTTCCCACAATGCAAGCCACAGAATGTGAAATACATGAAGTTAAATATTATAGAACCTAAACGATTTTGTAATTTCTCAAGAATTAAACCAATTCTTAAAACATTATAACCATCTAAATGAAAAGCCCTAAAAAAATAAACCCTTATCAAGTTATCATAAAGCATAACATATCACAAAGATTAATTGGTAAAAATTAAACTTGAAACTGAAAATTTAACATAGGATTTAAAATATATCACCTTCCTCAATGAACATAGACAGCAGCAACGGCGGCAGATGGCAGGCGGCAAGTGTGGAAGACGGCAATAATGGCGGCAGCACAGAACAGCAAAACGGCACAACAACGCGCAGACACGAAAAAACACCGGCAGAATAGCAACGGTGGCAGAATAGCAACGCGCGAATGCGAAACAGCAACGCGACAGAACAGCACCGGTAGAATAGCACCCGCAGAACAGCAACGCGGGGACGTGGAATAGCACATAAAAATAGCAGCAGGCTGCAACGCAGGTCACGCAGCGACAGGCGACAATAACTACAGAACAACGACGGTCAATAGTGACAGAACGGTGGAAGAATATTAAACGGCGGCAGAAATTTTGTTAAGCTTTTGAAATGAAAATGAAAATATGGCTTTTGATATATCGATTCCTTTTTTTTTCTTATTAAAACGGTGTCGTTTTGATTACATTATAAAAAAAAATCAGTTCGGTTCGGGTCACATTTTTTGTCCTAGTTCTGTCTCAATTTTGGGATCCGTCTCGACCAGATTTTTTCAGGTTGGACGGTCCGGGTTGGGCCTAGACCGAGCCAAATGCCCACTCCTACTAGCCATGGAAGCATTGAGCTTTATTTTTTAAATTCAAGTATTGAATAAATAAAAAATAAATTCATTGTTTCAAATAGTTTAAGTGTTAAACTATAGATTAAGAGTTAATCTAAATGGTTTAAGTGTTAAACCAGTGCTGAGCATGAGGGCTCAGCCTAGTTGGCTGAGCACCTCCAAGTCTCACATCCCCACCTGGGTTCGAATCCCCCCTCCCCCCCAGGTGGTGCGGAAAAAAGAATATATGTTGTAATTCCCCCCTTCAAAAAAAAAAAAATGTTAAACCAGTGCTGGAATTAAAGCTGTTATTCTAGCAACTCAAGTTCACTCTATTGATTTCTATAATTACAATAGGTCTATTTCAGGCGGTACTTTAGCTTAAACCATTCTAAAGGCTTCCGGGGTGATTAATTTCAATTATGGTATTAATGTGATTAAAATCTATTCAATTTCATTAATGTAATGAAATGCAAAATTTATTGTGTTCATTGTTTTAGGAAATTAGATTTTCAGCTTCCGCTGCGTATATAATGTATGAGATCCATGTATATGTTTATATGAACAATGGATACATGCACATGTATACATACACCCAATACGGTTTAGAACCAAAACATCGCACCCAACAAATTGTAGTTATAAATATATAATAAACTTAGTTATAGCCATGTGTATAATAAGTCGATTTAAAGAAAGACATATTATTTAGTTGGTTTGTTATCAATGTTTATTAAATTTTTTTTTTTAAGTACCGTTTGCAAATAGATATTTCTATCCAAATATTAAATATTAATGTTGCACTAGGTATCTCGTGATGAAGCCCACTTACATGTGTATATATGTTTAATATTCACTTTTAACATATATATAAATGAATTATGAATTTAAATAATTAATTGTGAGTTATTTATATATTTTGTATCAATCCGATCACTACATTTTGGATATTTGTAAATATGAATAACGTTTTCGTGCTTAATGGCATGAATTTCACGAAATCAAAGAAGTACATTATGATAGTGCTCATGTGCATGAATTTAGACTATGCAATTTGAATTGAAAAATTTCCTATCTTGATTAGTGAATGTACAAGTGGTCAAATGGCTATTTATGAAAAATGGGAACATTCAAACTGTATATGTCTTATGAATCATGAAACAATTTACTTTGAATACTTAGAGGCTCAATAGCTGATGAGGAAAATACTAAGAATTTTCTTTGTGAAATAGTAAACCATTTCATTGCTAATGAAAAGGCCAAAGTAAGTACTATTTTTAGTATTCTCTTATTTTAATCTATCTTCTTCTTGCACACATTGAATAATAAGCTTATCTAGAGTCTATTTTTCTTTTCGAGTATTATAACTTATTTTAAATATATTAAACTATACTGGAAGAGATATTAGGATAGGTGCACAAGAATGTTATATAATTTTTGTTTTATACTTGGACAAATTTGGATATTATTGTTAATTTACAAATGAGAAGTTTAGTTTTTTCTTAAATTTAAATCTTATTAGTACTAGTTCTTTAATTGATAAACTACATAAATTGGGCGTTAATGTCTCAAAATATTATATAACATTGCATGCAAGTAATTATAGTACAAAGTACAAATTAACTAATGAGAATTCATTTATGTTATGGCAAAAACATTAAGACACATTTTAAACAAAATGTTCAAAAATTTGTGTTAGAAAGAATTCTCAATTCTCTTAATTTATCATACTTCAAAATCTCTATATAATGTATAAGAAAAAATTGTTTATGCTCTTCATTTTGACACCCCTATAACATCAATTAAGTTACAATTTTGATACTACTTTTACTCTATGCATAGCAAAAAATCATAACTCACACCATAAGTAAGAACACATAAGATCAACACACCAATGAAGATAAAGAAAATAAATCAATCAACAAGACATAAAATATACGTTGTTCAACCCAAAATTACCTATGTTCACAGATGATCCATGATCCAGCTTCTTATTATTAATATAGATCACTAAGTATCTTCTTATATCATCAATGATCTCACAAAACCCCGTAGTATCTCTCATAAAGACTTTTAAGTATCTACCCTTAATCACCATAACTCTCTAAGACCTCTTAGTATCTCCTCATAAGAGATTTTTATAAAGAATACAATAATACCCCAAGCATCTAAGTCAAAAGAATTTATAGTGTTTCTTTTGTTTACTTAAAAACTAAAAAAAAACACTCTTCAAATGTTACACTCTGGTGCACTGCATACTCAGTGCTTACCTAACTCATATATTTTCTCTTACGGTTACATTTTGAAATTTTATATGCTTATCTTTCTCTTATACTTAGAATGGTTTATATAGTGAATAAAATATCATTAGAAACTTTAAATCTAGTTAGAATAAGAGTTTTTACTTATAAGAATTCTAATCTCATTTAAAAAAGTCAATTGAGTTAAAATAAAAAATATCTTAAAATTGTCGCGTAAATAATATCTTATAAATAATACCCATCATTAATAATATCACTGCTGAATAAATAGTACCCATTGTTTAAGCTTTCTGTTTTATTCCTCTGTTATATATTAAATATGTATTTAATTTTATAATATTTTTTATAATATTTATTTTATTTTTTATTTATATAAAATTATAAAATTACCAATTTTTAACAAAAATAAATCAACAACAATAAAAGAGGTGTCAATAAAACTTTCAGTCTTAAATACATACAAACATTTGTGTATGTGATCTATTTTCTGCAAGTTTTTAGAATTGATAGCAATATTTCTACAACTTATTTAGTTGTGATGTGCGGAGACAAAAACTAAGTGTGAATAAAAGTTTTTTCAACGCAAAGTCCAACTAAAAAACAAAACAGGTGGGGTTTGAAACCATAATCAAATGTCTGCATGCAATCATTTTTAACATTTGAATCCGACCTTGATAAATACCTTACGTCCACGCAATTCATTTTATGAGGCTCTAGAGATCCCTATCTCTAAGAGGCGAATGCGATGGGCTAGTCAGTCAACAACAAACTGGTCTCACCTTTTGATCAGTGGCTCTACCTCATCTGCTCACGTCAATGAAAGAGATAGATGAATCCGAATAAATCATCCCTTTACTCCAGTCTGGCTTCCACTGCCTCATCCTCATGAATTTAAAATATTGACTCTTCTTGACCAGTTTTCCAAACTTTTTACACCCTATTTAAACTTCTTATCGCTATCGGAAATAGGAGTTATGGTATCTCCAGCATCAGAAGAAATAGGTTTAGAAGGGTTACAAAAATTTTATTTTATTCTTGTAAAATATTTCGATAATTATCGATGTATATTTATAAATATATATTATAATATTATGAATTTATTTATAATATTATAATTAAAACTTTAAAAAAATGGTCAATGGTGTCTCATTATTGCTTGCCTGCCTCTGAATTTTTTTAGATCATTTATCAGTGCCCCCCGTCTGTGTTATTCGACTGATGAGACAAATCCACAGCTAAGTTTGATTTTCATGAAAGAAAACTGAAACGGTATTATGAGACCACCCTTGATTAATGCTATTTACATTCAATTCAGTATCAAGGACACTATTGCTTAGTCTACTTCAATTTAGGCTTTTTTTTTAATAATTATTATAAGGATGAATTTACTTTTATATTAAATATATATAATAACATTAAATATACAAAACTGATGTGGTATGTATGTAAGTATTGGCTGAATAAAACATAAAAGTGGATAAAATAAATCACGTGGACCCAATACTTATATACAATATCAGTTTGTATAAATAGTATTTGTACATATAGTATTATATATATTCATTCAATACTAATTTTTATTATTTATTTTCACTTAAATTTAGGTAGTCATTATTGCAAAAATGCATTTACGATCAATTGAGTTTAGAAATAACAAAAAAAAAAAATTACAAACTTATTAAAACTTACTTATATTAGAAATAATTTAATAAAATTTAAAACGAATTTAATATATAAAATAAAAACTCGCAACAAATTTTATACAAATATGAATTTAATATAAAATTTATGAATACTTATTACGAATAATTGTAATTTTTTTTAAAATAACTAAAAGTTATTTGAAAAAAAAAAAAGTTAAAACGCTATGTAGCAGTGGAGATGATATTTTTATAAGGGTTAACTTAAAACCTAAAAGCCCTAATTTCATTTTCTAAGTTTCTTCAAAAACTCTCACTGCCGCCATTCAAATTTCTTCACATCACAAGTTATTTTTAGTCTTTCACATCACAAGTCTTCTTTGAAGCGGCTCAGCGCCTCAACCTTGCAGGTAAACAGGTAACAGGTTATAACTCAAATCTCAAATTTAATTATATGTGTTTGTTTACATTTTACTTGTAATTATTTCAATCAACTGGATCTTTAAAGCAATCTCATTTTGATATATCTTTGTTCTTGGACGGTGGTGATTGAGTTTGATTACGGAGGTACTACGGGTCCCATTTATAGAGATCAAAGGGTTGTATTTGGTAAGGATTAGAAGTCATGCGATTTTGGTTACTGGCTGCTGCATGTTATTCATGTAATTGGTAATTCTCTTTTATTTTTTTTCACTTTATTTATTTATTTTTTCACGTGGCTTTGTTTTAAAAGTATAGAAAAATTCATTTATATATGTACATTTTATTCTTTTTCTATATAATAATATTATAGTGCATTTTATTAATTAAAAAATATATAATATATTTAAAATTCGAATAAATATTAATTTAATAGGTGTATATAAATATTATTTTTAAACTCACTTAAAATTTACGAATAATTCATTACGAGTTTGATAATAAATACAAATTTGTTAAAATGAATTTGATAATAAAACTTTAAACCTGCAACGAATTAAGAAAAAATTTGATATTTATTTTTTAAATAAATACGAATACAAATTTAAAGATATATATCTTAAATCCGATTCGTTGTCACCTCTAAAATATTCAAAAATAAAATAAAAATAAGGCATAACTCAAATGTTTTTGAATGCTCTTTATGTGTGCAACCAATTGAGTTTAAATAAAAATAAAATACAAAAATAAATATTTAGTGAATAAAATTTCTCATCTCATCCAAAACTTTGAAAAATAAATAAATATTTACTTACACTTATTGAAAAAACTTGGACCCATCTCTTATATTGGGAGAAGAGATATAAAAAAAAGTAATGAGTTAAATTATAATTTTTAGTATGAGATTATTTTCAAATATAATATTTATATGATTTAAACAAATATATATCACTTAAATTATTTTATAGAGTATATCTGCACTTGAAACTAAATTTAATCTTAATATATATGATTGAACTTTAATTTCATTGGAGGAGTGAATTGTCTTTTTGTGAAGCCCTTTGCATCACGGCACAGCCATGACCACCACCAAATTACCTTCGTATCATCAATATTTAAGAATTGAGAAGCATTTTGGTTTCATTCGCTGTCACAAACTTTGAGAAAAAAATATGAGCACGATTGGACATCTGTGAGACATAATGTATGGTATTTTTAAGAAACAATGACATTTTTGTTTTTAAAATTTAAATTAACGATTAATTTTATTTTATGAGTTTAAAAAAATTAATTTTATGATAATTTATTAGTTAGTTGCCGTTTATTTTAACGGTGTAATGGTAATATAAGAGTTACACAAAAATTTAAAATAAACTAAAAGAATGAATTATAAACTGAATCGCAATATGTTATATCAATCTTAAATTGGACATTAATAAAAAAAAATTATATTAAGATTAAAATTTAATATTTATTTTAAAAAAATAATTTAAAAAAATTATCTTTTAGTTGACTGTTATGAAAATAATTAAATTTTATATTATTAGACATTTATTTTTTTAATCTACATAATAATAAAATTATTTTTAACAAAAAAAAAGAACTAAAAAAAAGCCAACACAAGGTGGAGAGGGCAATAGCTAATGCTGCCCTCGTGTCAAACAATTAGGCAATGATTTATATCGTTTCATTATTTGACATCGAGACAATGATCATTGTCACTCTGTCAACTATATTTGACCTTATTTTTGTTCTTTTTTTTGGATTAAAAATAATTTTATTATTGTGTAAATATAAAAAAATATTTAATGATATAAATTTTAATAATTTTTATCATTGTCGATCGCTATCGCTCACTAACAGTAATAATAGATTTTTTTTTATTTTTAAATTATATTAGAAGAGAGAATAGACAGATAAGAGATAAATAAAAAATTATTTTATTGAATAAAATTATATTAAACAAATAAATGAAATTATGTTGCATATTTAAAATTAAATTGTGAAAATGATAAAATAAAATATGAATAAAATTATTTTAAATTTTATATTAATTAAAATTAATAAATCTTTTTAAACTAATTTGTAGTTTACATGTGAACGTGAACGTGAACATGACATGATATATTAAAATTAACAAATTAATCAATTGAGATAAAATTAATAATTTTAAAACTCGTATAATAAAGTTAGATATCAAACAAAAATTTAGAGATAGAAGTGTCTTTTTCTCCATGTATTAAATGGGTTTCATGAGACTATGAGAGTGACTTAATAGCCTGTGACTTTGTCTTAGCTCAGTTTTGTGTGTTTCTTTTTCGTCATAATTCTTATACTTTTTTTTTTAAAAGAATGTTGTCGCCTCCTCTCCCCGTGCTCTTTTCATTTATTTATTTCTCTGTGTGTATCTTGTCAAATATCCGTGCTCCCAAGATACATAGTACGTCGATGTCACCCCAATTATCATTTATCATAAAAATTAAATTATGTAATCAATAATTTTCGCTTGTGATTTATGACTAGACTTTCTTTGCGACTATTTAATTTTAAAGAAGAGGTTCTCGTTCTTTAAAAATAATTTAATTATATTAACAAATTAATAAAAAATTTAATCTCTAAAATAATAAAATTAATGAAAGAGTAATATCCTTTAAGTTATGAGATTAAAATTTCATAAATTAAGAAACTAAACACCTTCTTAAAAATATTTTATAACGCTTATAAAAAAAAGAGTTTTATGAGTTTATAAAATTCGGTAAAATGAATGTAAATTTAAATTAAGTTAAATTATTATATATTTAGTGTTATTGTGTATTTTTATATTTATTTTGTTAGTTTTTACTAAATTATTTATAATAAAAATAAATATATTAAACTCGTTATTTTAGAGATTGTCCAAATTTTTAAATAAAAAATTATAAAATTTATTTCTCTTAAAAATAAGGATAAAAATAGTTAAAAAGTAGTGTTAAATTTAGATTGTGTCATAACAAAATTACTCCAAAGTTTGGTATTAAAAAAAATGTCTGACTACAATATTAATGTTATAAACAAAAATTTATAAAAAAAAATGAAAAAAAAATCATAATTCAACAAGAAAGTATTATTTATTTATTTAAAACTAAGGTATTACCTAAACATTCATATTCATTTGAAATATATCTTACACGTCATCAGATAAGATGCTGATAGTAGATTTCATGGATTACATGTCATTAGATGTTTACGTAATTTCGACGCTATCAGTTGACGTGCCACGTTCTGTTTTCACGTGCAGAGCATGTGCACATAAAAAAAAATAGGTTCTCAATCTAATTGTCATAAAAAAAGTATTAACACTGTCACCTTTGAGTTTTATATAAATTACACTTTAATAGTAATTATATTGTTATCATTTCTATTTAATTTGAAAAATAAAATTAATCTCACTTTTTAAGAATATTTTAATTATTTATGTGAAAAAATAAATATAATTTTAAGAATATTCTAATCTTTTAAATTAAATAAGAGGGATAATAATATAATTAAAATTAAAATTTAATTCAAAGTATAATTTATGTAAACTTCCAGGGGTGACAGTGTGAATATCCCTATATGAAAATTACAAGAATGTTTGAAGCAAAAGAGTAAAAGAGATTCTTAACCAAACCAATCCAAAAGTAATAATAAAAGAAAATCGAAATACTTTCGCAAACCCAGACAATGGTTTTTATACTTTTAATTTTGGAATACCTATATTTTATTTTTAAAAAAATATATAAATAAATTTAGTTAGTGGCAAATGAGCAATTAGAAAAAGAAGAGGGAGGAGATTTTAGTAAAAGTGGTGGGTGGGACAATCAGATAGATTCCGTGATGAATAACAGCTAAGAATAGATGAAGAGAGAGACCCGCTTGCCTTTCAAGGACCCAAATTTCTTTGATATTTGCAAGGCTTTTGTAAAATTTGTCGGTTGAAAGAAATTTGCTTTTTCAAAAGTCGCTTTTCGCTTCTGACCGGCAACCAAGTAATGACAATTCCTTGCAACGGTCATTTGGCCCAATGGGCTCTTACAATCCCTGTCTGTCACCTTACATTCTCCTACACACGACACGCCCATCCTATTTATTTATTATCCCTCCAAATTATATTAATTTATTACAAATTACAAAAAAAAAAAGGGAATATTTGACAAATACACTTGATTCTTTATGACTAAATTTTGACTATTTTCAGATCATTACCCCCATTTTGAGAAATACATATATTAATAATCTAATAAAAATAAATTGTCCTTTTAGGAGCACCAAAAACTAATTTTTTAAATCTCTGTTAGGTTAAAGGTTATCATATCGAGCCAAAATAATCCCTCTACTTTTTTTTTTAAACAATAAAATATTTTTGATAAAATTAAAATATTACATTATAAATCTTATTGATATATAATTAAAAAATTATTAAGATATAATATAATACACGTGAACCCAACCTCTTTTTATGCAAAAATTCAATTAAATCCCTATTAAGGGATAGGTCATAAACAAGAGCACATAAATCTCTCAATTAAAATAAATAAAATACCTTCAGATAACAATACAATATACTATCACAAAACTATAATTCTTCACAAACAAATTAGTTCAACAAAATAACGATTACTCGTATTTTTATTCACAATAACATTAATTAATAAAAAGATCGTGTTATCTAATACTGAATTTTTATTTTTAAATTCATTTTGAAAAAGAATTATATTTTTTATAATTACATAAAAAGAAGACTTTAATGTAATTATACTCAATAATTGAAGATAAAAAGAATTTTACGTTTTTATCCTCAGTTCTTAACGAACTTGCAAATGGACATGAAACATACAGGGGAGTAAAAGGCCACGCCGAATTGCCAGTCACTCGACCAACCACGTGACAACTCTCGATATGGAGAAACTGGCGGCATTATTTCACTTCGCAAAATTAACTCAGTTTCATAAACTTTTTTTTAGTAAAATGAAATTTCTGTCTGTCACGCGCACTCAGTGTCCGTATAAACGCAACCACTTAGCAGGCCATTTATTACCAACTTGGGTTGGAAGTTGGATAACATATTATCCAATTTCGATTTACTCTTTTCTAAGGACAAATTGTTTTCACATTTAATATTTAGAGAAGAGTTTTGTCACGCATCTAGAGAGCGCGTGGGAAGAACTTAAAAGGCGTTGTAAGAGAACTACAAGAAGATATGTATGACTTGCACGCACACTTTCGCTGTTACTTCATTAGAAAGAGAAGGAAACCCGAAATATAATTTAAAAAAAAAAAACCGAAACAAAATGTAAAATGTTAAGAGAGAGAAAGTGGAAAGAAAAAAAAATTAAAAAAGAAAAAGAAAACGAGTTTGATAGGTTCAGAGAACCTCTGTATGTAACTTTTCATTCCACATTTTCTCACTCAGCTTTTTCTCTTCTTCTTTTTTCCAGTTCTTTCCACAGGCAAGCTATTCAAACTTCTTCTTCCATTTTTATTTAATTTTCATATTATTACGCAAATATTATCTGCTTACGTATGTCTTCACTAGCTTAATTCGTTGAATCCTTAGCCTTTAAGTTTCGCTTAATTTACACTTTAATTCCCCCAACTTTTTAAAAGCTTTTCACTCTCTTTTCCCCTTGTTATTGCCCCTTCATTTTTCTCTTCCAATTATATGTTAAAACCATTCCGTTTCATTATCTTTTATGCTTCTTCAAGTTCCTTGTAAGTAGTTCCACTTCTGTGTATTTCTCATCTGGATATGTAATTCTCTACAGTAACAGTTTTTGATTTTGTTTATATTTATATATTATTTGGTGTTCTTGGTATTGCAATCTGGTTTTGAGACATGGGTTGAAGTAGTTGAACTGTTGTGTTGTGATAAAAGAGGGTAGATCAGTGTTCACACATTTTCTGATTTACTTGTTTGCTCATATTTTTCAGGTTGCAAAAAGTGTAAATTCAGCTAATGTTTGTGGAACAAGTAATAATATTGAGTTTTAGTTGATTTTGTGATCAATGGGGGTGAAGAGATCTAATATAGAATGCAAGAATTGGAAGATCTATGCAAAGTTCTTTGTGGAGTTTATGCTGATCTGGGCAGCTGGAATTTCACATGCTGGCACTAATCCTGCTGATGGTAAGCTTTAATGCTTGGCCTTTTATACTTTCATGTTGTCTCTGCTTTGTTGCTAACAAAATTGTGGCAATGTAAAAGAAATTGCCGTCCTGAACTCTCTCTGATTTATGTTGTGCCCAGGTTTTTATTCTCTTTTGACTCGTTGATAAATTTGGAGCTGTATATATATATATATATATTTCTTTTTGTGCGCGCGAATGTTGTGTTTGGTTGATTGTTCTTGTAGCATTTAAAAAAAAAATATTATTTGGGTTTTGGAATCTCATTTGCTGCATTGGTTTGATTGGATTAGTTTCGGCAATTAATAGCTTATATGTCTCACTGGGTTCCCCTCAACTTCCTGGGTGGGTTGCTAGCGCGGGAGATCCCTGTGGTGAAAGTTGGCAAGGTGTTCAGTGCAATGCTTCAGACATAATTACGATGTATGGCAATTCTTCTTTTGACTCTTTGCATTGATGATTTTCTTGACGATTTAAACAGAAACCTCTCATTCTTTCTCTTTTCTGATCTTGTAGAGTTCTTAATGGTGCTAATTTAGGAGGAGAGCTGGGAGATAACTTGAGTGGCTTTGCTTCTATAAGAGCAATGTAAGTTGGATTCTCTCCATGTGCTTGTGTGTGGTACTTTGGTCTTTGATACAGAATGTAACTAAGTTCATCTCTTCTTTCACTGCCATACGAGTTACATATGGTTTTGATAATTTTAGGAGAACAAGAGACAATTGAAATGATAAGTTTCTGTTGTTTCAGATACATGGTGCCTTTTAGGAAAGTCAAGCAAAGTTGCTTGACTTTAGACTTTGAATTTAATAAATTATTATCTTAATTGGACAGTTAGAAAAAATTGGCCAAAATGGTTATTGTTGAACATTTTCCCAGATGCACTGCCCAGCAGAACTGTGCCTTCTCCTATTTAATTTTCAAAATTTTTCTGATGGTCTGGAGCTGACTGATTGAAAAGTTCAGTCAGAGGTGGGTGCTTTTGTTGTGCTGAATCATAGTATATTGCATGTGAATTATTTTCTGTATGTACATTTGGTGCATATTGACCTTAATTCATGTCTCATTCTTTTGTTTCAGTGATTTAAGCAACAATAACATTGGGGGAAGTATACCATCCAATTTGCCGGTTACCATGCAAAACTTGTAGGTTATTCTATATTTTAAAAATGAAGATGTGCTATCTCTCGTCTGCTTTTATGGGCCTTAATTTTATACCAGCTCATTGCACTTTCTTGTGCCAAAGTTGTGATAGTCTTCACCTTTCTGTCAGTTTTCTTTCAGATAATAAGTTATCTGGAAGCATCCCAAGTTCTCTAGCAACATTGACTCTACTGACAGACATGTAATTTCCTTGCCTATGATTGCATTGATCCCAAGTGCTCTCAGTTTTCATTAAATTATTCCTAAGATGAAACTCTTGATTGATGCCTTTCAGGTCTCTAAACAACAATCTTTTAAGTGGTGAGATACCAGATGCCTTTGAATCCCTTACAGGGTTGATCAATCTGTAAGTTCATTAAATTGATGAACTTTTATTTTTCCTTCAGTTTACATCTGTAGTTATTGATGGTTGACGGAGCCATAATGTTTGTGCAGAGATTTATCCGTTAACAATTTGAGTGGGGAACTGCCTCCCTCTATGGAAAATTTGTCACAACTGACAACACTGTGAGTTTCTTCTCCTCACAAACATTTTGTTACACCTATTCTATCTTCACGACTATAGCTAACTTCTAAATTGGCAGACATTTGCAGACCAATCAGCTGTCTGGGACCCTTGATGTTCTACAAGATCTCCCCCTCAGAGATTTGTACTCTTCTCAACCTTGACATCTATAATTTGTGCTGCGGTTTACAATCTGGAGAACCATATTCAAGGATACTGAGAATTTGTAGGATGTTTTAAAGCTCATATTTTCCTTCTCTTTTGGCAGGAATATAGAGAATAACCTGTTCAATGGGCCCATACCTGAGAAGATGCTTCAGATCCCAAATTTCAGGTGAGAGTCACAAAATTTTTGTTTATGTATGTAAGAGAGCACTTGTGCTATTAAATGTGAGGTGAAGTGGACAAAAGAATTATTTGAGGGAGGTCCCTTGCACTGCCACATTTTATGGGTTGTTTTTAGAGAACTTCCTTACATGTCATTCAGTTGATAAGCGTAGGTAAAAATGTTAACAATGGATCTATACGTCTGAAGTATCACGAAGAAATGCAATCTGTTTTTGCTCAAACTGGCCTCATAATTTGTGACATATAAGCAGAAATCGATTCACACAAAGTCATCAATTTTTGGTAATATCGCCTTTTAAATGAGTTTATTATAATGGTCAGTTGAAATCTATGCCCCTGTATCACACTTTATATTTGCTCTTATATCTAGTCTGAGTAATAGTTCAGCTAAGTTGTGAAGATGGAAGTATTTTATATGGATGCTTGTAGGCCATGGAAATGAAAATGATTACGGTATGAACTGAGGTAGTCTTGTTTGACTGTGATTCCTGCAAGCAATTTGGTGACACTGATGTCAGAAGTCATCAAATAAGGATTCGCTGGTCGGCATAGTGAACGATATTCTAATTCCGCAACAATGATATGTGCCCTATTCAGGTTTCTGAAACAGCAATTGATGTATTCGAGGGTGCAATTTGTGTATTGATATTCTCTGTATTATGTTTTGTGCATTATTGTTTTATGAATTCTGTCATATGTTGAATATATTTGATTTACTTTGTGGTTTATGCTTTCATTTCTGACATTGAGATACACCTCCAGAAAAGATGGAAACCCTTTCAATGCTTCGGTGGCACCATTAGCTCCACCTACATCTGCAGTAACACCACCGCCAGCACCACCATTTTTTCGGGGACCGACGGCCCCTGGGGCACCTCCTCCGCCTTCTCAACGCACACCAGGGAAACAGGCTGATGGTCCATCTGCTTCAGAGGAATCAAATTCTGGAAGAAAAAAATCTTCAACGACTAAAAAAGTTGTTTGGATATCAATTGCAGGAGTTTTGCTATTTGTAATTCTGGCATTGGCATGTTTGCTTTTTATGCCGAGGTGTTGCAGAAGGGAGGAAGCTGACAGATTTTTCAAGCGGCACCAAGTAGGTGCATATAGAGGGAACAACAGAGAGGAACCCAGGGACAATGGGTCCTCAACCCAACCAACCAATCAAATCAAGAAAGGTGCAGAAACCTACTTTCAATATAAATTATAAGCTGCATCCTCAGTTCTTAATTAATTCTCATAATTTATAATTGGAAAATCTTTTGAACAGCTCCAAAAGATGCAGTTGTGAAGCCAAAGGATGATCATCAATCAGAGATGAGAAAAATGGGAGCCATTCCAAAGTCACAGAATGAACAAGAGAGAAATACTCGATGGGCAAGCTCAATGCCAAGAAGGGATGATCATGAGATAGATATAAGGGCACTGGATATGATGTTAATGCCTCCTCCCCCTCCCCCACCACCTCCCCCTCCCCCACCCCCTCCTGTTGAAAAGGTCATTGTAAAACCAATTGTGCCTGCAGAAGGAACTTTTGTGAAGAGTTCTGCTAGATCAGGGAATCCTCCTACTACTGCAAGGTCTTTTACCATTGCATCGCTTCAACAATATACAAACAGCTTTGCCCAAGAAAACCTAATTGGTTCTGGCATGCTGGGAAGTGTTTATAGGGCAGAGTTGCCTGATGGAAAGGTATTACATTTTTGGAAAATTGATTCATTAGTAGCATGTCCTTTTTGGGGATTCATTAAGTGAAATTTATGTTGGAGGTTCATTACCTTGAATATTCTGTTAAAATCAGCAGTTTTCATCATCAGCTCTGTTACTTTGCTAACCTCACTAAATTTCTCTTACTAGTCTTTTTTCCAGATCTGTTCTTTTCCTCTTCTTTTCTTTTCTCTTTCCTGTTCTGAACTTCAGATTTTTTTAAGTCTATCTGTTTACTGTTATGACCAAAATAATCTCTGCATGAAACTTGTGATTGAGCTTGTATGTAGCAGGTTGAATTTTGGGAATTTAAAGACACGGTTCTCTTATATGGGCAAAGAATGGCTTCAGCTCTGATGTGTGATCCTTTTGTATGCTTTTGCAGCTACTTGCGGTCAAGAAACTGGACAAGAGGGCTTCAAGTCAGCAGAGGGATGATGAATTTCTCAAACTGGTAAACAATATAGATCGAATCCGACATGCTAATATAGTCGAGCTCAAGGGTTACTGTGCAGAGCATGGTCAAAGGCTTTTGATCTATGAGTATTGCAGTAATGGGACACTCCAGGATATGCTACACTCAGATGGTGAATTAAAAGATAATCTTTCATGGAACACCCGCATTCGGATGGCACTTGGAGCTGCTAGAGCCTTAGAGTAAGTCAAAAACTTTTGGTTGATGATAAATAGAATGAATACAGGATAGTGAGCCAATGAGAGAAGGAAAATCAGGAACAATCATAAAGGGTCAAATGGAGAAAATAATAAATTCAGCAGATAGAGATCTATGATGAACCATCTGCTTCTGCAATGCCCTAATGTCCCAAGTTAGTGCTGTCACGCCCCTAACCTGAAAGGGTCAAAAGAGTGATTCACACCTTACTAAAACTTATTATGGAAGACTTATATTCAATACTTAATGAATAATCAAAAAATCAAACTTAGTCATAATAATCTTCAAAGTTAAAAGTGTGGGAATAAACTTCTTAACAATAAAATAACACTAATAAAAGTCCATTCTTAAAAATCCTAATGACTTATAGGGAACCAAGGGGCAGCAGACGCTTCGCGAAATCCACTATGTGCATAATCCTTTAGTCATTTGGCGATCATAGCAAACTATAGTGAGTATAAAACTCAGTAAGTAAACTAGGTTTTTATATAGCAAAATAATTACATATATATAATGCGTGTGCATGATGTGCCATGATCAAAGAAATCTTCTTCAAAATCCCAAAATATATCATAACATATCTTTCAAATTCTTTTCTCTTATGCTAGGAATCTCCTCACTTAATTATCACTTAGTAGGACTTTCATAACTTACAAAATGAGCCCAAAAAGTCACCCGTTGGCAACATACTATATGAGAGGAATAGCGCAAGTGAGGCTTAGATTTCACACAGAGAATACACTCATGCCTGAAGGTAAGAGCCGGACCCTCACCCTGATCATCGATGAGTCCTCTCACATGCACCATTGCGTCAACACACGAATGTGAAGACTCACAAGTCTCGATGGTAACATATCTTTCAAATTCTTTTCACTTATGCTAGGAATCTCCTTAATTATTATTTAGTAGGACTTTCATAACTTACAAAATGAGCCCAAAAAGTCATCCGTCGGCAACATACTATATGAGAGGAATAGCGCAAGTGAGGCTTAGATTTCACACAGAGAATACACTCATGCCCGAAGGTAAGAGCCGGACCCTCACCCTGATCATCGGTGAGTCCTTCCACATGCACCAATGCGTCAATACACGAATGTGAAGACTCACAAGTCCCGATGGTACCTATAAGACTCCTCTCAACATACAGTAGCATAAACAAATAGATCACATATACCAATCTCAAAGGAAAAGCTACACATAATAGAAAGGCTCTACAACATATAAAGGGTGCCTACTAAGCAAAAATTAAGTTTAGGTATACTAGAAAAATAAAACTTATGTCATGGACAAAACTTTCACTTCAAAATAAACTTCTTATTCAAATAAGGTCTTATGCATGTCCATGCTTAATACTAATGTTCACATTACAAACAAAACAAATTCATATTTTCATATCAAAATATATTTGGCACAAAACATAATTATAATTTGAAACATATACAAAACATCATATGCACAAACAATAATATGTTTGTTGTGATCCCAGTAAAAGTCTGGAATACTTACCTCTTACTGGATTACGATAAAACTCAAGCTCCTTAACCTGTCATCGAAAATAAATTCTCTCATAAATACCATCATAAAACTGAAAGCTTAAAATAACTTGTTAAGCCCTTTACTTATCTCATCAAATTAATCTATCAAGTTAGCCTCTCTAACTTGTTAAAATTGACCCTTTAACACTTTTCAAATTTTCTTAGGGCCTAAACAAAGTCCAATGCCTTACGAGTTCAGAATATCATAATCCTAGTGCATTACTAAATCTTATAAAAAATAATAGGACATTTAATCCTTATAACCATATTTTATATAAATCTTAAAATTTAGAACAAAAACCTGTCAGAAACCGATCTTCATTGACTAGCTCTTAATCTCCGATTTTTTTACAAATAATTCACTTATTGAAATCTCTTGAAATTTGACAGAGACATTATAGACACATAGAGGGTTCCACAGAAAAATATTCGTGTCCTTAAGCAACCCAAATATTTTTATATGAATTTCATTCTAGAACCTTCAAATTCTGTTATTCAGAATTCTGCACTGATACTTGTATACTCCGAAATACATAACAATTAGAATACAAAGAATCTGACTACCAAATTTTAATATGTCATATTAGACACATAAAGGAATTATCATACCAAATTTCATAATTTTTGGAGGTGTTTTGGTCATTCAAATAATTCCCATTGTTTAATCATACCGCAGAGACTGACAAATTCCAGAAACCTAGGGCTAGAATCGAAAAATCACTAAAAATTCAATTTATGGTATTTTTGAACGAATCAAAATTCTATATGACCCTCTAGATGTATATTTTAATCCAGCATAAAGATCTTAGCACAACTCATGACAGAAAACGTAATCCAATTTTTGAAATATAATACTGTCATGAACAAAACTTGCAAAACTTCGTCGATTCTTATCTTATACTATGTAGTTGTGATTCTTTTAATCAATGACTTTCTAAATTCAAGCCTAATAACCCTAGAACATCCAATTCAGAATTTAATCCCTTATTATTCTTAAAAATTTTCATAAAATTGCTCTAAAATAATGAATAGCATTATGAACAATTCAAAGGATTGTAATGTTGCCTTCTTGATCTTCAAATTTTTCTCAAGAATCTCTTAACTCCTTCTCAAACCTTTTAGGGCTGTTTTCTTTAGAGAAAAACATGTATTGTATGATTAAAGGCGCTTCTAAACTAACTTATTTATAATATAGGGTTTTTTCTTAAGGCACAAGAAAATCTTAATCCAAATCTTATTCTTATATAAAGCTTGGAGAATCTTAATAGGACTTGAAAATTTTAATCTAGTCATATAACTCTAGTTCAAATAAATAAATAAATAAATAACTGAATATTCCAAATACCTACCTTAAAATTTTGGGTCGTTACAAGTGCAATTGTGAAAAAGAAGTAAATAGTAAAATAAGAAAAGAGAAGCGTTAACATAGTTCTGAGATTAGGAATTGAAAAATGATGGTTTTCAATGGATTACATTGGGTATTGCAAAATATTTGAAACCATTGGTATGGTTTTCACATCCGTAGATTGATATGCTAAGAGGTAATGTTCCCAAACTTATTTGAGGAGCCTTTTAAACCGGTTTAATGTTGTTCAGATCAGGAATGGTTAAACTTGTTAATGTAGTTTAGAAAAGCACTTTTGGTAAGTAGGGACAGACTTGTGAGTGGTATCTATTTTATCTTTGCACTAATATTGTTATATCAAGCTTCTGGATTACTGATCTTGTGCATTGTTTTTGTGCGAGAAGGTATTTGCATGAGGTTTGTCAGCCACCTATTATACACAGGAATTTCAAGTCAGCCAATATTCTTCTTGATGAAGATCTTGCCGTGCGTGTTTCTGATTGTGGTTTGGCTCCACTTATTTCTTCAGGCTCAGTAAGTCAGGTAAGTCATAAACTCACCATCACAAGGGTTATTGGTGCTGTACATAGATATAGCCAAAGCTTTTCTGACTTCCAAATCCCACTCCAACCAAATGTGTTGTACCTTACCTGGAAGGTTCTGATATTCTTTAATTTGCTTTATAGAACTGACAAAGATTGTAGGTTGTCAGGGTCTCGCTATGAAGAAAACCACTAACTTAGATTGCTACAAACAGATGCCATTTTTTGTACTTATATAGTTTCATCCAACAAATCTTTAATGCCATCTCCTTGTGTTCACATGAATTTAGCCATTCATCTCTATCGTGTCTGAAATTGTTTTATTCTCAGTTGTCAGGACAGCTGCTATCAGCTTATGGTTATGGAGCTCCAGAATTTGAGTCAGGAATTTATACTTGTCAGAGTGATGTCTACAGCTTTGGGGTAGTTATGCTAGAACTCTTAACAGGTCGTCAGTCACATGACAGGTATAAGAGTGAAAACTATCTTTTATATATACTTATATGGCCATTATTGTCAGTTAATATTAATCTATTGGCTTATTCTCTTAAATTGTTCCTCTGGTTCTTATCATTTAAATGATTTTTATCTTTAACAGGACAAGAAATCGAAATGAGCAATTTCTCGTGAGATGGGCGATTCCCCAGCTTCATGACATTGATGCATTATCCAGGATGGTTGATCCTTCTCTCAGTGGACAATATCCTGCAAAATCATTGTCACACTTTGCAGACGTTATTGCTCGTTGTGTTCAGGTACGTGTTTTACTTTCACTTGCATATAGTGCTGATTAGGGGTTCTTTCATATTTTCAGTTGCGACATGTTTTGTTTGAGTTAGTGCCAGAATGTGTTAGGTCTGGTTGTTAGGCTCTGCCAAAAGTCGAGATAGAAAGCTCCAAGTCCAAACCTGGCAGACATGGAAAGATTGAATTTAGTTCATTTGCACGTATCATGTATTTGTTCTTGAAAATATTGAAGTAGTTTTCTAAGATGATTCTGAAATGCTTGAAAGGTGTTATTAACCTAGTTTCCATCCAAGGAGCTGGCAAATTGGTTTCAAGGTTGAAAAATATGTATATCGGAGTTTTTGTCTGTGTTATTTTACTCTCTTTTTTGTCCATCTAATTTCAAAGTGCATTTTGCAGTCTGAACCAGAATTCAGGCCACCAATGTCTGAAGTTGTCCAGGATCTGGTAGATATGATACGGAGGGATCGCCGCAGCTATGAATCACTTGGCGACTGACATAAATTAAGAAATAAAGTTAGTGTTTTCAGCTGGTGAATGGTGAAGGTGCATAGATTTTGATCATCCATATTAACAGACCAGAAACACACATTCTGTAAAGAGGCTGCGCAACAGATGCCCCTACTAACACATCCAACGTTTGACATCCCATGCTCCTAAGCTAAGTGGAGAACGTTGTTGCCCTGACTGTGAACTGTCAGATTCTTTAGGCCAATGACTTTGTGATCATTCAGTTGTTCATAAGACTATACTCAGAAATTTACTGACCCTCTATTATTTCATACCAGTTATTTATTTTTTGCCAATTCTTGATGATAAAATTTGTTTGTGGTGTATCATAAACCATTGTAATGCTTATGTTTGTATGTATGATAAACCTTTTTTTTTTGGTTATTCCAAGTCATTTTCTTATCATTACGGTCCTCATAAAACCGGTAAGATCTTGTCAATGCTGTGAAACAATCTTGTTTTATGATATAGTAGGTTGGCTGCAAAAGCTCACAAGAAATATGGTACTTTTTCTGCCATTTCTGAAGTTGAGACACTCAAATTTTGTTCTATTTGCCTTCTTAATCGCAATTATATTTGTTTTTATAAAAATATTGCACAAATTTCTTGTGTTCAGACAAGAATTTGTTATCAATCTATGAACTATGAACTTTTCTCAGCGACAATTGAGGAAAGATGATTAAATTTTGGGTCACAAGTAATTCTATGCTATATAAGGATTTGATGAGAAAATTTAACCCTTTTAGTTTTCATTTGTAGTATTTTTCTAATGTGAATAAAAAAAGAAATCCGAATTATTGAGTAATAAAGTAAATGTTTAAAAATAGCACTGTCATGGTCATATTATTACATTCGCTCGGTCCTGAATTGTAATTTTGCCTTCAATCCGTTACGGTACAGAAGTCAAAGTCCCTGGATCACGCGCGAACACTATTGCTTTTGGTTTCTTTTCCTCCCATTTTCCTACGAAACAAACAGGCCCCTCGGTCACATTCCATCAAATCTGTTCAAATCAAAGCCTCTTTTCACCTACATTCCATCATTTTCAACCAAAAAGACATTCAGATCTTTATTACAATTCTTTAAGTTTCGAATCTTCTTAATTCGCTCTCATGAGTCCCCTCAGTAGCAGCAGTTACGACGATAATGTCAATCCTTTCTCGGTAAGTATCATACATTTCTATTTTTACGGTATAAAATTGTGATATTCTTTGGTTATTTGTTTTATGGTGATTGTATTTTCTAGATTCTTTAGTTTATTTGTTTTATTTAAATGTTTGTTTGTTTGTTTGAATTGTTAGATTAGATCTATTTCATGTACTTGATTTGATTTGGATTAGTAAATTGCTGATCGTGAGATTTGATTTGACAATTCGCTATGCTTTTCTAACGAATTTACCAGTAATTCATTTTCAAAAATCATCTCATTACCACCATGTTGTCTGGTAATTTTCAAAAATGAATTTCGACGTGTCAATGTTTTTTTATTGTTTGGCACTCATGATGAGAGTTACACAATGCAATATATATCTGTAATAAATTTATGATTTACAAGTTAGCGTCTAGCCTAAAAACAAGCAAGAAAGTTTAGATTCTTAATGTACTTTACTTGTTTAAAGTGGATTTTATGTTATACTGCAAAGCTTTATCTATTACTTAGTATACATTAACGTCGTGTAATTTTATATCTTCTTTTTATTTGTTGGAAGAGACGTATTTTGGTTCATAAACAATTTGTGATGTACTCATCTTATGATCTTCCACCTATCTGTTATTTCATGATGGATAGTTATATGTAATTTTTCAAGTTACTTCTCTACTCCAAATAGCTTGTATGTTTATTAATGTCAGGATGGAGCAGTTGGTAAAGGATCAGGGCAATGGAATTATGGAGGAGGCGCCTTTTATATGACAGTAAGATTTCTTCCTTTTCAACTTTATTTATTTATTTTTATTTTGACTATTTCTACCTTTAGAATGTGGAATCTTAATTGAGAAATTGCTAAAGAATAGTGTAAGTAATGATTTCCGTCTACTGTGTTGTTTATGAAATTGATTGATAGTGAGAAATACCAAAGGGGACTACCATGGTGGTCATGCACTGTGTAGTTTTGCTGGCTTTGTGGATCTTAGAAATCATGATGGGGCGCTTGATGGTGATTATCTTGATGTGTGCTATTGGCTTTGTCAATGGGGATAAGACACTGAAATAGATTAATTGGTAGGATGAGGTATGTAAGGCCATAACGACATAGTCTTAGGAGGCAAGGATTATAATGATAAGTTGGTGGTGGTGGTGCTACTATTCACAGTAAGCTGTTCACAGTTGGGTGATACATGTGTTGGAAGTTTCAGCTGTTGTAGTCCATGAGATTACCAAAATTAGAAGATGGAGGGAGCGACTTCGTCAATTTCAGGATGACCTCCTCAGTTTTCCTATTAATTTATAACGGTTTCACCTCAAAAATGAGTTTTTCCATTGAATTCCTACATGTAATCCTGCCACAAAATACTTTTTTCTTTCTGGTGGAGCAAACTTGTTGAAGCATAATAAGACCAGAAATAGTGAACCGTGGGCAAAAAATGCTGAAAATAAGTCAAAACTAATACCAGAACAAGGAGAATTATAAAAGGAGAACTAGCACACATTGTTCTTGAGGGTGCATAAGGGCCCCACATCCATGTATCTCTGTATTTGAGGTTGTCTGTAAGTTTCAGGTTGCCTGATGAAATTATTAAAAAATTATCTGAACAAGTGAACAAACAAATCATCTGCCCTTCACTTGTTTAACTTATTTTCTTTTCTAAACTGGTTTAAGGAAGCGTCTTCTTCCAAAGTTATAAATGTTTCTGTTCTGATACTTATTGATTGTTTCATATGTATGTCATGTTTAATGGCATATTTGTGTCTGTCTGCTATATTGAATTTAAATGGATGCATATATGTTAAATTCCATTTCCTAAATTTTACATTCATGTTAAATTTCTAGAGTCCTGCAAATGTTCCCTCTGCAAACTCAAAGCTTTCACCTCTCCCTCCTGAACCCTATGACCGCGATGCAACAATTGATATTCCTCTTAATTCTGGAAAGGTACACTGCCTTCTAAATTTCACTCTGGTTTGTGCCATTTGAACAAATGGTGTGTTCTTTAAATATTTCGGTAGGTTCAATTTCATTTTAATTCCAGGATCTGAAGGCAAAGGAGAGGAAACTCCAAGCTAAAGAGGCTGAATTGAAAAAGAGGGAACAGGTGATCTTTTATTTTCAAACATGGGTGGGTTATTTATTGTTAATCCAATAATGCTAATAAGCTTATCTGGCCAGTGATTGATATGAAATGTGGTGAATTTAGTATTTCTTAAGCTATATTTTTTAGTTAGGAGTATTAAAGCACATGTTAAAATTTAATTATAATTGCCTGTAGCTGAAGATTGAGGAATAAGTTCAGCTACTCATTCATTTTGTTTCCACTTGCAAAAAGAAAAAAAAAATTGAAATCAATTATTCAAAGATTCGCATTTACTAATGTTTTGATTTAACCTCCTTTCAGTCTCCAAGACAATAAATCTAACTTTTCTCCCCCTTTTCATTGTTTAGTTGTAGTGGTGTTACAGTGAACCTTAAAAATCTGAATTTGGGTGCTAAATGTATCTTTGTCGTTTTTATTTTGTTCTTGCTGTTATAGACATCCACATAGTAAGTTTTCTCTGCCCATTGCAGGAACTAAAATGGCGTGAAGAGGCAATATCACGAGGTATACCAAATTAGAGTACACGTAATTATACTTGATGAAGAAATGAGGTTCTGCATTCCCTTGTAGAGTGCAAAATACACTTTTCCTTTTTGTTTTTGCAGCTGGAGTTGCAACAGAGGAGAAAAATTGGCCTCCATTCTTCCCCATTATCCATCACGACATTGCAAATGAAATACCAATCCATCTACAGAAGGTGCTGTATGTTGCATTCACAACATTGTTGGGTATGTTCACTTCAATCCCCATATTTTGGACAGCTCAATGTATAAATTCCAGACTTACATGCAGATTTTCTTTTTGTAGATTGTGTATGTTAAAAGTTCATTAGCTACGACTTGCATTAAGAATTGCAACCTGATCTTTTTGAGCTTGTAATTCTTTTCAATGTCAATGTATATTATATTACCAGTTCTTGAAATTGTAGAAATAGGGACTGACTCCATATTCAGGTTGTTCCATCTATCAAATCACTAATTACCTCAAAGCAAAATTCTATTGTGTGATGATAAAGCACAAACAGATCATGATGACAATGCTATGTTTAGCAATGTCAAAAATAAATATTCTCTTTATGAGATGGGTCTTCTTCATGTGCCTGTCCACATTATGCTCTACATTGTATGAATTTTCTATCATAAGATAGATCTTGTAGCTTCAATGATTGGTAGTGTAAGTTTTTCTTGAATTGGATTATTGACTTTGTTTCTGTTTCCTTTCTTTGTTAGAGAATTCTCCCTGGTAAAAGTGGTGTATATATTATCTATAATGAGACAAGTTCCTAAATTATGTGATATTCTGTAGGTTTGGCGGGGTGTCTTCTGTGGAATTTCATTGCAATTACTGTAAACTGGATCAAAGGAGGAGGTTGCTTTTGAATTTTACCATGTTATTAGCTATAAATTGTAGTTACTGCATCATCAGATTGAATCATTTAATGTAATTTTTCTTCTCTTGTAGATCTGGTAATTTGGTTTCTCGCAGTCATCTACTTCATTACGGGGGTGCCTGGAGCCTATCTGTTGTGGTATCGCCCTTTGTATCGTGCTATGAGGTACTGTGCTTTGTACATTTAAGACTTGACCTCATTTATTAACAGAATGAGGCTTCTACTATAAAATGACTTTTTTTGAAATTTTGCACTTCCTGGTTTTCAGTCAATATAGATTCTTATGTGTTTCGATATCTTTCTGGCTGATGTTTGGAATTGTGAGGATCTGAATCTCAGATATGTTAGTTTTGTTAATTTTTGTGGTCGTTGTTGAATTATACATATGATTGTCAATACTGAAGGATATGTGGTAATCTGCGACATTATCTTGGAGAAGTGTGTAAATTTGGACAAACTTGCTATGAATAAAAATGTAAATTTTGTAAAAGTTTCTGAAGATTATGAAATGCTGAGGTTTGTAATGCAGACATCAATGGCTCAGTTATGTTGGGAAATGGGAAACCTTGTATCTATAATAGGAACGTCAGTGTCCCATGGCATAATTTCTTGATGCCAAGAATGTTGCAGATGTAGAAAAATATCTTAGGTTGTGCATGTGTAATGTTGTAGAAGATGAAACAAGGTATACAGAAGAATGTGTAAATAAGAGAAGAATAGTGCTACATATCGGAAGAAAATGATAAGAATAGTTAGTGATATTGAAATTGTATAGTACGTAGATGCAAACTACGTTGGGATCTACATCAGCAAAATATGAAGTAAAATTATGATTGATATATTATTTAGATTCTGAGGATGTTATTATTGGTGAATATGTAGATACTATATTATCTATGAATACAGCTCGTTGGTGGCCATTCCATGCTGAATCTATGTTAATGAGAAATGTAAAGCTTAATGCTTCAGTGCATGTCTTTGCCTTTATTTATTGTGTGACTAGATTTAATCTTCTTTGATTTCATTTCTATATGGTAGTTATTTGTGCCTTAAAACTGTTACCCCTATAGCATAATCTAAATTGCACATATGGTTGTTGCCATACTAATAGTTATAATTTTTGACCAGATCGCACTGCTTCAACTTATTTTCTTTATTTTTTTCTTGACTTCGTATTACGAGAGAGTTATATTTCAAGTGCTATGGTTGCACTATATTATTTCTTAACAACAATATATTATGTCTGCTATATGACCAAATGCCAATTCCTTGAACAGAACTGATAGTGCTCTGAAGTTCGGGTGGTTTTTCCCGTCTTATGTGGTAAACTTTGAAATACTCTTGTTGTGTATATTTTTTCTCTGAAAATTGACTACATATACTTTAGAAAATAGCTCAATTGTGTTCCCTATTTTTTTTTTGGATGCAGTTCCACATTGGCTTTTGTGTCTTTGCTTCAGTCGCTCCTCCAATTATTTTCAGGGGGAAATCTCTCACGTAAGTTGTGTTTGATTCTTTAGCTCGAGGGGGGATATTTGTTTGGTATCTAACAATAAATTTTTAGTTCTCTTCCTTGCTCCTGTGGAAAGAGGTAACAGCAGTACAATAGAAGGCATGTCAAGTTTTACGAGTAGTTTGGATTATCAATGTTTTACCGGAATATCTTTTTTCCAAGTATTAGGCAGAGCTTGTTCTAACCTTTTACTTAATGTGAAGTATGTAAGAGCCAATAGTAATTGCATTGTTTACGCAGACCTCTTTTGTACCATCTCTTTTTTGTTGTTTCAAATATATATTTACATCATATTTTCTGACAAAACATTTCGTGTAGGAACATTTATAGGGGCTTGGACATTTCCTTCTATTTCTGCAGCTAATGTTTCTATTATGTGATTCTTTGGACAGAGGTATTTTGCCTGCAATAGATGTTATGACTGATAATGCTTTGGTTGGGGTAAGTTTGTTGGTGTTCATATTGTACCTTCTAGTTTACTATTAGCTTTAAATCTTTGATGTCAATACTAGACCATTGCAACGGCCACAAAATTGTTTGTCAACTACATGGTCGAGACACAACAATAATTTGGATTATTAAGTTTTAACTTAACTTACACTAGCATAAGGTGAATTACAATTATAATTTTAGATGGCTTGACAAGCATCAACTCGTAATTGCAGATATTCTACTTCATTGGTTTTGGATTCTTCACAATTGAATCGCTGATCAGCATTTGGGTTATTCAGGTTGATATTCTGACCTTTGTTCTTTCAACAAAACTGCTTATTCCAGCATTTTGAGTCTCTTGTTTTTTGTCCCAATTTGCAGCAAATTTACATGTATTTCCGAGGCACCGGCAAAGCGGCAGAGATGAAGCGTGAAGCCATGATGGCAGCACTATGAGATCACCAACGTAATGGAAAGAAGAACTTTACTTGTGGATGGACCTGAGCTGAGCTGGGACTTCATCCAAAACTTCTTTTACTTGATCATTAGGCGTTCCATTCAATTTGCTCATTTAGTGTTAAAAAGGTTTTTGATGTGTTTCCAACATCTAATGCCAAATCAGAAAATGTGCATAGGCTGATATTAGAATGTTGTTTTTATTTTGAACATAATTAGTTATTAGTATTTTATAAAATCCTTCCTATATTTAAATTTCTATTATTGAACTGTCAACGAAACACGCGCAATGACGACAGATACTAGCTGCAGCCTCCAGACCCATTTTCCTGGCTTGGCTTGCCCTTCAATGGTAATTTAAAAAATATAATTTTTATAAGATCATAAATTATAGTTAGACATTAGAAAGTGCTTTAGATTGGTGACATTTGCATACAGCATACTTTTTTAATAATTTAATACAAAATTAATAAATTTAATTAACTATATATATAATACGATGAAAAATAAGAAACATATATATGGGGTGAAGTTTTTTTAATTTTAATTTTTATTCATTGATCTCTTACCATTTAACATTGTAAAATTGATAACATTAAATCTTATTTTTTATTTTGAACTTTGACGGTTGGAAATGAATAGATGAATATTTTAAGTCGTAATTTTAAATTAAAATTTTAATTTAAGGAAATCTTATATTCATTTATTTGTTTGAAAGCATATATTCATTTATATATATATATATATATAATTGTTAAAGCATAAAAGTATCCTCCGTCGTACGTTCTTTATGGCGTTAACACTTGACAAATTCTCATTTTCCTTCTTTAGTAGTATTATATGTATAAATATCTATACAATTTATTTTTTTGAAGTAATGTGACAAAGTATTATTAAATAAATAAAATAAATAAATGGAAACAATAAATGAGAATAAAAAATATAATTATAATATTATATAGTTAATTAATTATATTATGCGACACTAATTTGCATAAATAATTTTATATATCTAATATTATTTCCATACCATTTAGCTTCGGCCAAGAACGACTGTGAAGTTGCCAGATGTAGAAATCAAATGTGCATTAGAGTTGGATCATTCCCTTTACTTTGACGTTTAAGGCATCTGGGGTATTTAAGTATTTTTTTATGGCACAGAAGTCCAAAATTTTATAAATGTGAAAGTGGGGATCGAAATTCATTAAAAGTAACTGCTTAGGTCCTTCGGCTTTCGAATCCCTCCCCAAACCACGCAAATGAGAAGCACTGTAACTGAAAATTCTTCTTCAACTAAACATTAAACCTGTCACGGTTCAAACTTCATTCTAAACCCTACTTTGCCACAAAATCCCTTGCAGTAAAAGAAAAATGCTTCACTGTTACAGTTCCAGAGAATTGGGCCATGAAAGTCTCCAGCATCACTTCCTTTCACCAAGTAAGCTACATGTTCTTCACTCTCCTCTCAAAGCTGGGGTCCTTCTAGGGCTTAGTAATCTTCATGACAAGAATTTTGCTAAAAGACAGCAAATAGACCATAGCTTAGACAGAAGTGTGAAAAATTCATATACCCAGAAGCAAAGCCAAAGAGGAACTAGGGTTTCTGTGGGGTTTAAGCTTCAGTGTAATTCAAAATCAAATTTAATTTTACCCGCTAAAAGTTATTCAGTTAATAGTAGAAGAAAGAAATATGGTGGTGTGTTACCTTCAATTTTACGGTCTTTAGAGTCTAATGATGATATTGAGAATACCCTTAATTCATTTTGTGAAAACTTGAGTCCAAAAGAACAGACTGTGATTCTAAAAGAACAGAAAAATTGGGAGAGGGTTCTTAGGGTGTTTGAGTTTTTCAAGTCACAGAAAGATTATGTACCTAATGTGATTCACTATAATATCATGCTTCGAGCTCTGGGTAGAGCTCAAAAATGGGATGAATTGAGGCTTCGGTGGATTGAGATGGCACAAAATGGTATTTTCCCAACTAATAATACTTATGGAATGCTTGTTGATGTATATGGGAAAGCTGGTCTTGTTAAAGAATCACTTTTGTGGATTAAGCATATGAGACTTCGAGGATTTTTCCCTGATGAGGTTACTATGAACACAGTTGTTAGGGTTTTGAAAGATGTAGGAGAGTTTGATAGGGCAGATAGATTTTATAAGGATTGGTGCATTGGGCTTGTTGAGTTGGATGATCTTGAATTGAACTTGACTGATGATTTTGGCTCTACACCAGTTAGTTTTAAGCATTTTTTGTCAACTGAGCTTTTCAGGACAGGTGGGAGAAATCCTATTCCCAGAAACATGGCTTCATCGGATATAGAGAATTCTGTTCGGAAGCCAAGATTAACATCTACATATAACACATTGATTGATTTGTATGGCAAGGCAGGGCGTCTCAAGGATGCAGCAAATGTGTTTGCTGAAATGTTGAAATCTGGGGTTGCGATGGATACAATTACCTTTAATACGATGATCTATACTTGTGGAAGTCATGGGAATCTTTCAGAGGCTGAATCTTTGCTTGGTAAGATGGACGAAAGGGGAATATCCCCTGATACAAAGACATATAATATTCTTTTATCTCTGTATGCCGATGCTGGGAATATTGATGCTTCCCTGATGTATTATTGGAAGATTAGAGAGGTCGGTCTTTTCCCTGATAGTGTAACTCACAGAGCTATTCTTCATATATTATGTCAGAGGAACATGGTTCGAGAAATGGAGGCTGTGATGAATGAAATGGGGAAATCTGGTCTGCATATAGACGAGCATTCTGTTCCTGGTGTTATGAAGGTGTATGTTAATGAGGGATTGCTTCATCAGGCCCAGAACCTATTCAGAAAGTGTCAGTTAGATGGTGGACTAGCATCAAAGACACTTGCTGCAATTATAGATGTTTTTGCTGAAAAAGGGCTTTGTGCTGAAGCTGAGGCAGTTTTCTATAGTAAGAGAGATTTGGTGGGACAGAGGAAGGATGTTGTTGAGTATAATGTCATGATCAAAGCTTATGGCAAGGCAAAGTTCTTTGATAAAGCTTTTTCTCTTTTCAAGGTCATGAAAAATCATGGGACTTGGCCTGATGAGTGTACTTATAATTCTCTTGTTCAGATGTTTGCTGGAGGCGATTTAGTGGATCGAGCAGTGGATGTCTTAGCTGAAATGCAAGGGGCAGGGTTCAAGCCTCAGTGTTTGACCTTCTCTTCTGTTATTGCAGCTTATGCTCGTCTTGGCCAGCTATCTGATGCAGTTAATTTATACCAAGAAATGGTAAGAGCAGGTGTAAAACCTAACGAGGTTGTTTATGGTTCCTTAATCAATGGGTTTGCAGAGACTGGCAAGGTTGAAGAAGCTCTTCAATATTTCCACATGATGAGAGAATGTGGACTCCCGGTAAACCAGATAGTAATGACTTCCCTGATCAAGGCTTATAGTAAGATTGCATGCTTGGAGGGAGCACAGCAAGTTTATGAGAAGATGAAGGATATGGAGGGGGGTCCAGATACTGTTGCCTCAAATAGTATGATCAGTCTTTATGCAGATCTTGGTATGGTAACTGAAGCCGAATCCATTTTTCATAATATAAGGGAAAAAGGTCAGGCAGATGGAATTACATTTGCAGCCATGATGTATCTGTATAAGAGCATGGGTATGCTTGATGAAGCCATTGATGTTGCAGAGGAGATGAAACAGTCAGGGTTATTGAGGGATGTTATTTCTTATAACCAGGTAATGACGTGCTTTGCTGCTAACGGTCAGCTACATGAGTGCGCTGAATTATTGCATGAGATGGTAACTCAAAAGCTTTTGCCTGACAATGGAACCTTCAAAGTGTTATTTACTGTATTGAAGAAGGGAGGCTTTCCAATTGAAGCTGTACAGCAGCTAGAGTCATCTTGCCAGGAAGCAAAACCCTATGCTAGTCAAGCTGTCATCACTGCAGTATATTCAGTAGTTGGTTTGCATGCTTTAGCTCTTGATTCCTGTGAAACCTTTATCAGAGCAAAAGGAGATCTTGATTCTTTTGTCTACAATATTGCTATATATGCTTTCAAGTCATCAGGGAAAAATGACAGGGCTTTGAATATGTTCATGAAAATGCTGGATCAGGGTCTTGAACCAGACCTTGTTACCTGCATAAATCTGGCTGGTTGTTATGGTACTGCTGGTTTAGTTGAAGGTGTAAAGAGGATTCATAGCCAATTGAAATATGGAGGGATTGAGCCGAATGAAAATTTGTTTAAGGCTGTCATAGATGCCTATAAAAATGCTAACCGGAAAGATCTTGCTGAACTTGCTAGCCAAGAAATGAGGACTGTGTTTGAACCACGAGAAAACACTGATTCTGGGTTCAAAGAAGATTTGCATGCTGATTCTGAATCAGAATATGATTCACATGCTGATTCTGAATTTGAAGAAGATTCTGAAGAAAGTATTCTGAATGTGTAGAAGCCACAAAATAACTGTTACTTTTAGGTGACTAGCTCATTAGCACTTGCACTGTACAGCTTTTTGCATTCTTCAAGCATCGAAGATTGAATTCGTATATGTAACTATATATGGATTTTATGATAGAGAGCTTATTGATACGCTTAATTGATAGACAGCAGATATAACTGTAAAATGTAACTTCAGGGTAAATTCAATTTGTTAACTTCTCCGTGTCATAAGTGAACACCAGGTTTAGTGTGTTTCCTTGAGTTGGTTTTAATTGTGTAGTCCGGTTGGTTCATTCGATTAAATGCTTCATAAGCTATTCCTAGGCCATTCAATTACTGGCAACTCTCTAAGCTTCATGATGTGTTTGATTTTAACTTCCTTTTGCTAAAAATGTTCATCCAGGCTCTACAATCGACCTGGGAAATATGAAGGCAGAAAAGATTTCTAAGCTATTTGTTTGGACAGAAATATCTTCTCAACTGTGTGGCACAGCAGAAGGAAACGAAAGAAAGCTGTTTGATCAAAGGTTCTTTATATTCTTTAGCAATGAATTTTATGAAAATAATTTGTTTGGGGAACCAGTCTCTTCTCACCATCATGTGACCCGAATTATAGTTTCACTGCAACTCTTGCCCAGCATCTTCTTTTACCTTTTGTCATTCATAAACTTCATAATTTTCAATCTCTTCTCATTCGGATGATTACCCGTGCACCTGAAATGTTGCATTTTCAAATCTATCCAACTCATTCATATCATTATTCAAATTACTGTTAGTTTCAATCCAGCTTTTGCCAACCATCTTTTTAACCCCTCTATTTTTCATCAACCTCCTAATCTTCAGCGCATCATTCCATCTGCCCACTGCTTTATACACATTAGCTAGAAGAAAATAACCCAAGTAGCAGTCAGGTTCCAGCTCTATCATCTTCATTGCAATGCCTTCTGCAACAACAGATTTTGTACATGTTGTGCAAGCACCAAGAAGGATTGCCCAAAGAGATGAATAATCTCTACAGTGCATTCTCTATTAAAGTTTCAACTTCTCCTAGTAACCCAGCCATGCAATTGTAATGTTCAATTCCAGGTTTAATCCCATATTCCTGTGTCATTGAAGAAAAATATTTTTGCCCCTGATTTACCAAGCCCAAATGACTACAAGCTGAAAGAACTCTAATAAAACTTATATAATCAAGCTCAGTACCCTCCTTAGTCATCTCATCAAATATTCTAAGAGCTTCCCCACCTCTTCCGTTTTGAGCAAACCCAGAAATCATTGAATTCCATGATATCAAATTTCTGACCGGCATCTGTGCAAAAATTAGCTGCTTAAAATCAACACGCCCACATATTGCATAAAGATCAACTAAAGCTGATTCTACAATAACATCACTCCATCCACCCCTTACCACATACTGGCAGTGTACCTCTTTCCCTACTCTTACAACTGCTAGACCAGCATACGCACGAAGCACAGTTCCAAAACTATAGAGATCAGTCTCTTTCATTTCCCTGAAGATCCTAATGACAGACTCAAAATCTCCACTTTGACAATATCCCTGAAGAAATGCAGACCATGAAACGGAATTCTTAACGAGCATCCTATTAAAAACCCGATGAGATGAGACTCATCCACCAAGCCACATTTTCCAAACATGTCCACAATACTATTCTCAACGACCACATTTCCGCAAAAACCCATCGTAATAACCTCAGCGTGAACTTCTTTACCCTGCTTAAACCGCCCTAAATTGCCACAAGCAGTCAACACTGTTCCAAAAGTACACCTATCGGGCAACAACCCATTTTCCCTCTGCATCAGATAAACGAATGACAGTGCCCAGTGTGACAGACTTTTCGAGAATCGTACAATTTTAAATACGTTGTGCATTAAGCAAATTAAAAAATACATAAAAAAATAAAAAAATATGCACATAAAATGTTTTAAAAAAAATTCTTTATATTACTGAAAAAAATACAAATTATAAGATTTTACTTTGTACAATTGAGATTTTTCATTTTATATACTAATGGTCTTATACAATCGACGGTTAAGATCTAAACAATCTAACAGTGTACATAAAAAATAGAATAATATGCCACGGATTATTCATAGATGCCATCACATATGTTATGAAATATTCTCCTTCTAAATCAGAGTTTACAACCCTAATAAGTCGTGGGACTGGCTTGGATCTTCACCTATTTCAATAGGTCTTTTAGAAGCTCCGACCTACAATCCGCTCCAACGGCCTATATAGCCTCTAGGAGGCTTTGTTGCGCACTATGTGTTCGAGAAAATACTTGAGAATACTTGAGGCGTAACATTCCCCCCACCAAATTCACGCGACGCCCTCGTCGCATCTTCATTAAGACTTGCACACCTCGTTTTTTAATTTGTCACTATGCGCTCTTGTATTTCCAGCGTGCTCTAATATTGAGCAACCCTTTCCACTCGACAAAATATTCACACCTTGGGGGTGGGCTTTTCTTCTGCACCGTCTGTCCGTCGATTATGGATGAGTTTTGCCATTTTACTGTCCCATGTGAAAATCCCTAAAGGTCCCCATTTCTACTTCGTGTCTTCTATACCCCCATGGTATAGCTTCAAATAGCTCTTGGGAAACATCGAATACGACTGTTGTCTCGAAGGTATCCTTATCTTATGTGAGATGTTGACAACCCTTTTGGCAACAGGAAATGGCCTCTTGCCTCTACGATCAAGTCTTTTGTGAAGAAAGCGTACTGTCTAGCGCTGTGGTGGAAGTATTGTTGGGATTTGTACTTACGTGCCATCCCTTTATGTATGAATATTTGTTTAATATTTATACTAGTATTATTATTTCATTAAATCACTAATTATATTTATATATGGTAAGATGCTTGTAACGTTTCAGACATTGTACGATTTGAAAGAGTTCAGATCCGGTCTAAATGAGTTTAGATCAGTGTTAAGAATTAACAACGTTGAGAGTTATAAATGCTAAGAGTTGGCACTGATAAGAGTTATCAGGTTATAAGATTCAGCGATATCTAAAGAGTTATAGTATTGTCTGAAATGGGACAAAGACCTAAGAATATATTAGTATAACGTAATTGCAAAGAGTTGCAAATAGTGCTAGAAAATGTCATTATGCAAATATGTTCTCAAATATTATGTTCCTGATCTATCTTCACTGATGTTGGTCTGTCAGTGAATACCTTAATAAATATATAGACTAGTGTATGTCTATATCTGAATGGTCTAGATGGTTAGTCTTAGCAAACCATGAGTTTAGTGGAAGCTCGTATAGAGATACAGGTATTCAGTAAGGATTGAATACTAAACAGACTCACAAAGATCCCCAATAGACATCTCATAAAGCCGTCAATGGAGGGTCTTTCGAGTTGAGTAGTATTCGTGGTCCTTTGACTTAAGTGCAACGGTGGGCTTGTGAGTGATCCACCATACTTTGGTTCCACACATGTCAGAAATCTTTCATGGTCTGACCGCTGGGTGTCGTTGGGTATGGTTCAATGCTTATAGAGTCTGGTGTGCATAGATATGGGATCCATGAGCTCATTTGGGTGAGTTTTATATCCTAATGCTCTATAGATTGTATTTCAGAAAGTCTTATGGCCATAAGCAGTAATTTCCAGGAAAAGAGTTTAACCATAGGGATAAATAATATTACAAAAGTATTTGGAAATATTCTTTATTGAAATACAATTCTAGATATAAGTTTTTGGTTTGGTATATGGAGATTTGACGATGTTGATCTATATCTCTGCTCTACCCAGATATAAATGATAGAGGAATTATATGAATATGTTATAACCTCAACTTGTATGGTCTAACGCGCCGCTTTGTAATATCCGTAACGTATGTGTGGGCCATCGTTCACGGACGTATGGAGGAGTTCTATAAGACAATTCAGGCATGGACCTAGAGAATCTCACAATATGAAGTGTACTCATTGTGCACTGGGGCAGCATAATGGATTGAACAGTTCCATCCTAGAAATTCCAGCAAACCGAAAATATGTTTCGGGGTTCCTCAGGTTGCGCACTTATTTAGACTTAAATGTTAAGTATATCATTTAATTAATTGACAAGAGTTATTAACTAATTAGATGTTAACAAGTGGCACAATTTTATTCCATGAATTGTTTTACCATGAATTCACTCATTAACCATGTTAGTAAAATCAAATAAAGTAAATATTAATTATTCAAATAATTTTTGAATAATTAAATAAATATTATTTAAATAAATAAAATATGATTTTATTTATTTGATATTTTATTCCTAAATGGAAGACATACCTAATTTGAGAAACATAAATTAAATTAAGTGGATCACCATTTTGTAATTAATGGTTAATTTTATTAGGCTATTAAAATGGCCACAAAAAATTGTTTTTGTAGTTGGCCACTTAATCTAATTTTGGTGGAGCACTTGTGAAGTGTTGAGAGCACTAAAAATTGGTTGAGTTTTAATTTGTGTTAACAAGAGAGTGAATGAAAATTCATGCAAGTATTGAAAGGAAAGAGAAGAGTTAGTTTTGAGAGAGTTTTTTTTTAAACAAAGACTTGTAAGAAAAATCAAAAGAGAAAGAAAAATAAATCATTCTTAATTTTCTTTCAAGTAATCAAAACCTTATTGCTGGAGATTATACTATTGCTATTCTAGCTTCACAATCCCATCGGATTGTTGTGAACTAGAATTGAACAAAAGTGCACTTCAAAGTGAGCTCAAAGTTGGAGCAAAGAAATTCATAATTTAAAATCTTCATTGGAGGTCTTCAAATGTATGTTTTATGTATTCTTAAGTTGTTAAGAATTGAAGTACATGTGTATATGTTGATTATATGATAAATTTTGCTACCAAATTCGTGTATATGATACATGTATTTAATTTTTTCAATATATACACAATCACATGCATACATCCTAAAATACGCTAACAAGTATCGTCTCCATCACCAAGTCCCTCACACGATGCTTGACATGCCACTGCTTGTCTTTACCTCACTTCTTGTGTTGAAAGCGCACACCATGTGACACAGAGTTGTTGAATGATACATGCACCCAACAACTCCTGGAGCTGCCCCCATAACTCACCTAATTCCGGTTGAGGTGTTTCTGCTGTAGTTAGAAGCGTAAATCCCAACTACAACTTCTCCTCATGCTTAATTTCACACCTTTGTGGTTGCTTATGTGGTATTGACAGTTGGTACGACACCTTTGTGGTTGCTTATGTGGTATGACAGTTGGTACGACCCCTTTGTGCTCCTCGAACACTTCCACAACCCTCGTTGGTAGCTTATCCTTGTCCCTTGTCACCTTATCATCCATCTCCCTAACTATAGTTGGATGTGCTTCTCCTTTACGTTCGGCAACTCCCATTAGTTGAATGACGAAAAAGAGTTTAGTGTTGGCTTTTGGCAGAGATTGCCCACCCTTGTGCTTGTCTATCGTTAGTATCATGTAAAGTCCCTCATTTATGATGCTCACATAATCGTGTCGAGAAAGCGACACCACGTCATGCTGCCTAAAGAACTCCATACTTAACACCACATCAAAATCATCAAGAGGTGCTACTGAGAAATTTACCTTGTGCGCCATTTTTCTAGATGGATATCGACCCCTCGAACCACCTCATCCAATGGTTTGGCTTCAGCATTTACCGATTTGAGGAATCTCTCAATTTTCTCCATATAAAGTCCTAAACACTTTGCCTTTGCATGCTTAATAGAGTTGTGTGTCGCACTTGTATCTATCAGCACTTGAGTCTTTATGCAGTTGATATAGGCTTTAACATACATGAACGCCTTTTTTATTGGTGCACTGGCACTCCACTTGGCTTTCATCGTGTTGGGCAGCTGCAAACACCACATTTGTCACTGCTTACAAGCCTCGTGTACTGTAACCATGCGTTGAGAGCCTTCTTCTTTGTACAATCCTTGACCCAGTGATCCACATCGCAAATGAAGCAGTTTGTCTTCAGTCCATTACCTCAATGGCCATTACGCTTCTGCTTTTTCCACTTGGGCAGCTTACTTTTCTTCTCCTCATCCTCCGGATAATGAAACTCCTTGACGCCCCCACTTTTGCTGTGATTGGGTCTCAAATTCTTGGACTTTTTCGAGTCAGCCTTGTGGTAATCTATGAGCGTTTTCACTAATGTAAGAGCGTCGGATATTCTCGTCACCCCGCGCCACTTTAATTCATTGGACGCCCATGTTTGCAACCCGTCTAAGAAATTGAACAACAAGTCCTCCTTACTCATGTTGGAGATTTGGAGTATTAACAGGGAGTACCTCAACGTACTCGTTGATGGAATTGGTTTGTTTTAATTCCTTTAAACGCTTTCGAGCGTCGTGCGCTATATTCTCCGCATAGAACTGGCGCTTCAACTCCTGTTGTAATTCTGCTCAGGTGTTGATGGTGCAAGTACCTTTACGTACCTCCTTACCTTTCCTACGCTATCACAAAATTGCATGATCAGAAAGATATAAGGTCGCGGTATTTACCTTGTCTTTATCCCGCATGCCTATAGTGTCGAAGTATCTTTTCATTTGCCAAAAATAGCTGTCAAGCTCCTTGGTGTTCCGTTTGCCGCTGAACTCCTTCAGTTTATGAGCCTTAACTCTTAGCGCCCCTTAAGCAACAACAACTCCATTCGTTACCACTTGCTTGCACAACACTACGTCCTCATTAACAATGTCAAACCTTCTACGCAACTCATCTATTTGGGCTTGAACTTTTTTAATGATGGTATATACATTTTCTTGAAAAGTCTTGGTCTAGTCACGCTGCTGATCAACGTAACTCTCAATGGATGTGTCGATGAGGGAGCGCAGCTCGTCTCCTTGAGCGTCGAGGCCCACCTCGAGCTTTTTTACTTGTTGCTCCAACTCTCCAAAGCGTCACCGAGCGTTTTCACGATGTTCCCCAACTCATGGCCTAGATCAACAGATTTATTGCGAAGTACACTGCTGTGCCTCTTAGCTTTAGGGTCCTTACCCTTTCTTTAGTTAATTCCAACGACATTGTGGCATCTTTCCCCATCTTCTTTGAACCTGCTCTGATACCAAATGTTACGGACCTTTCAAGAACCGTGAGGCTTTAGACGCGTTGCGCACTAAGCAGCCTAGAAAACACCATAAAAAGATGAGAAAACACGCACACAAAATGTTTAAGAAAAAATTTTCTATATTACTGAAAAAAATACAAGTTATGAAATTGTAGTTTATACAACGGAGGTTCTCTCCTTATATATTATAGTCCTATACAATCGATGAATGAAATTTAAATAATCTAACAGTGTACATATAAAATAAAATATTATACTACAAAATATTTTTAAATACTATCACATATATTATAAAATATCTCCTTCCAAATCAAAATTTATAATTTTAATAAATCACGAGTTTTACTTCGATCTTTACTTATGACATTTGCCATCTTCTAATTCATAATTCCGTGTTAAAATTAATAATATTATACAGAATATTTATGCATAAAGCTACTTATTCTCAAATCTTTAATAGAATATAAGTCAGATCACAAGTTATAAAGAAATCTGAATTAAGATATGCTGTATATTCTATTAAATATATATAGTTTCTTTATTAAAGTGTTTCGCAAGTCAGATCACAAGTTATAAAGAAATATAAATTAAGATATGCTGTATTTTCTATTAAAGATTATATAATATATATATATATATTTACTCTTTGATTACACGATGGAGAGATCTTTTATTCTATTATAAGGTGAAAGAGGACTAATTTCTTATAAATATATATATTTTTAATTTTGAAGGTTTCTTATAATAATACTTCGTCTACATACTTTTCCTTAAAATGTGCAGTTTTAAAAAAAATTATTTACTTCTCAATTGACCCTTAGATTCTAATTATATCCTTTAAATTTTAACAAAGACCTTTAAATTTTAGTAAAGATGTCTAAATTTGAGCAATGATGTGTTATTAAACCATTATCCTCGTTTAAAATAATTTAAAGGACAATATCTTATAATAACACATACGTCATTATAAAAATATCTAACAGTCCATCCATCCATATCAATTAAACACTAGAAATCACACGATGAGAAGTTAACCACCCATGGAAGTATTTGCCAAGCCCATGAAACCAAGCTCAGAATTGGCCTTTATCACAGCTGACAAAGTAAACCCATTTGGCTCAATATCACAATTTTACATTTCCAAAACAATTCAAGTGCATTCTTCGGTTTTCTTAACTTAATATATCAGATTGTTGGGTATTATATAATAAAATGAATTTATATATATATATATTAATTATATATTATTGATTATTTATTAAAAATAATTAAATAAAATTTATTTATTATTAAAATTTTAAGGCATTACGTATAACATGAACTTTAATATATAAAAATTTAATTATTTTATTTTATGATGGGTCAAAATAAAATAAAATACTATAAATAATAGGTTGAGGTCCCAAGTCTAAACCCTAACGTATTATTCATTCACATCTTATCAGTGAGTAACGATAATTTTTTTTCTCTCATAAAGAAAAAATTTAAACGTGGAAGACTTCAACTCTAATTTTTTTGCGTCTCCATGGATTCAAGTACGATTCTAATTTTATACTTCTTGATGATTTAACATGAGATCTTGGTTATGGTGATTCTTTCACTAATTAAAATTTTTTATCCAACAAGTGGTATTAGAATAATTTCATGTTAAATCATTGAAATTTTTTTTTACATATTGTTAAATTTATAATTAAAAAAACGCATGAAGTGTCAATATATAGAATTAAAAATACGCATGAAGTGTCAATATATAGAATTAAATATACGAAATTGAATATAACGCATTCAATATACGAGTCTGCGTTGATTTCTTTATACCATTTTTTGTGAATATATCATTTTGGCATTCTTTGATTTCACGATTTAAAAAAAAAAAGGTTATATACTACCTGCACTGCACTGGTTATTTATAATATAATTGAAGGTCAAATTACTCACTTACTGTGAGCGTGCATTATTTGTCCTTTGACTATATTAAATGCATTGTTTGGATTTAGTTTTATTGGAGTGAGTATATTATTTATACTATTATGTTTTTTCTAATATATATAGAAGGGAGAAACGTTCCTTTTTTTATTATGGGTTCATTTTTTTATGAAATTCAATTCTTTTTTTTAATAAAAAAAAATTAAATGCGTAAATAAATAAATAAAAGATAGGAAGGGAAAAGGAATAAAAATTTAAATTTTATTCAAAGTCAAATTGATAATATTAAATTTGATGGGATTCCTTCCTAATTATGATGCATGTTAAATAGTTAGTTTTCATAAATTTTTTAGAGTTGGTCAAGTCAATTTTATATGGCCTATAAAGATTTTATAATGCTTAAATTTTTATACCCAACATACTAGTTAAACCAAGTGAGTTAGAATGGACCTAAGCCTATTTTGGGTTTAGATTATTGGATAAAGTTTAGAGTATGGGTAATTCAGAAAAGTTAGGCTTAACTTGACTCAACTACTTTAGTCCCTACTCATTTCGGTCCCGTCCTAATTTTGACATAATTTGACCGTTGACTTTGATTTTGACTTTGACCTTGACCATTCTATTTTTTTCCCTTTTCGTACAAACTAATATCCAGTATTTTAAAATAAATTAAATTGAATTAAAATGCCACCAAAGTGACCTCTTTTATGCAGATTTATTTATTTTAAAATATGTGGATATTATTAAAGAAAATAAATAATTGTGTTTAAATTTATGCGGAAGATAATCGACTCAAAGAAAGATTATTTTTTGGCCAAATAATAAACACATGTGATAGTAAATATGTGATAAACTTTGACATTTTCTATACATATAATATGTCGGTCTAAAGAAAGACGTATTATTGGCAGGATCTATTATCAATGTTTATTGTCCAAATTTTTTTTTTAGAGTACCATTTGTAAATTGTTATTTCTGTCCAAAGACTAAATAGCAATGTTGTGTTTGGTATCTTATAATGACCCAATTTATTATATCTTATGCCATGTGTTTATATGAATGCATGATTAAATGACATGGTTGTTGATTGTGAGTTTTTTTTTGTTCTATACAGTAAATGCTTCTTCTATATCTGCCAACTTGAACAACATTCCAGTGCTTAATGGCACTAACTTTAGAAAATGGAAGGAACACATTACCATTGTGCTTGGGTGTATGGGTATGGATTTAGACTATGCAATCCGGATGGAAGAACCTCCTGCCCCTACTAATTTCAGTACTGCTGAACAAAGGGCACTTTATGAAAAATGAGAGTGTTCTAATCGCATGAGTTTGATGATCGTGAAGCACTCTATTCCAGATACCATCAGGGGCGCAGTGCCTGAGGAAGAAAATGCTAAAAATTTCCTGAGCCAAATAGCAAACCGATTCGCTGGTAATGAAAAGGTCGAAACAAGCACCATTTTGTCTAAGCTTGTTTCAATGCGGTATAAAGGCAAAGGAAATATAAGAGAGTACATTATGGAAATATCTAATCTTGTTACAAGATTAAGGGCGCTAAAGTTAGAGTTGTCTGATGACATTCTCGTGCACTTGGTCTTGATCTCTCTTCCTGTACAATACAGTCCTTTTAAGATAAGTTATAATACTCAAAAAGAGAAATGGACTTTTAATGAGCTCATTGCTCAATGTGTGCAAGAGGAAGAGAGATTGAAATAAGAAAAGATAGAGAGTGCTTATTTAACAACTTCTTACAATGACAATGCTGCCAATGAAAAAAGAAAGTGGAATAATAAAGGAAAAAGAGCTGCAGACATTAGAACTTCACAGCCTAAGGTGCAAAAGAAACAGAATACTTAAATCTCTTATTACTTTTGTAAGAAAGTTGGACATGTGAAGAAGGATTGTTCAAAGTATGCAAAATGGCTTGACAAAAAGGGTAAACTTCTCAATTTTGTTTGTTCAGAAGTTAATTTGGCTTTATTATCAAGTCACACTTGGTGGATAGATACGGGTGCAACTACGCATATAAGTGTGACTATCTATGGTTGTCTAAGGAGCCGACCGCCAACTGATGCTGAAAGATTCATATATGTGAGTGATGGCAATAAGGCTCATGCTGAGGCAATTGGATTATTTAGATTACTATTAGAATCTAGTTATTATTTGGATTTATATGAGACATTTTATATACCATCATTTAGACGAAATTTAGTTTCTATTTCTTATTTGGACAAATTCGGTTACTCTTATTCTTTTGAAAATGGAAAGCTTAGTCTCTTTCAGAATTTAAATATTATTGATACCAGTTCTTTAGTTGATAATTTATATCAATTAGATCTTCATGCCTCACAAATTAATGAAACCTTGCATGTAAACAATTATGGTATAAAGCGCAAATTAATTAATGAGAATTTTTATATGTTATGGCATAAGCGTTTAGCACATATTTCTAAACAAAGAATTCAAAGGCTCGTGTCAGAAAGAATTCTAAATTCCCTTAATTTTTTAGATTTTAAAATATGTATTGAATGCATTAAGAGAAAACAAATAAATATTAGAAAATTTGGTGCCAACAGGAGTTTAAACGTCTTGGAATTAATTCATACTGATATTTGTGGTCCATTCCCTACAGCTTCCTGGAATGGTCAACAATATTTTATTACTTTCATAGACGATTGTTCTCGTTATGAGTATCTATACTTGATTCATGAAAAGTCTCAATCATTGGATATTTTCAAAGCCTATAAAGCTGAAGTTGAAAATCAGCTTGGCAAGAAAATTAAAGCCGTTAAATCTGATTGTGGTGGTGAGTTCTACGGTAGATATGATGGATCGGGTGAACAATGTCCAGGCCATTTTGTAAGATATTTGCAAGAATGTGACATCGTTCCTCAATATACTATGTTGGGGACTCCAAGTCAAAATGGTGTAGTTGAGAGACAAAATCGGACCTTAAAGAATATGGTTAGAAGTATGATAAATCATTCTTCTTTACTAGAATCTCTTTGGGGTAAAGCCTTAAAGACTGCAATATATATCCTTAATCGAGTTCCAAGTAAAGCAGTAGCTAAAATCCCATATAAGTTATGGACTGGAAAGAAGCCTAGTTTTAGGCATTTGAATGTCTAGGGTTGTCCAGCTGAGGCTAGGCTATACAAATCTAATGAAAGAAAGTTGGACTCAAGAACAGTAAGCTGCTACTTTGTTAGATACTCAGAGAGATCAAGGGATTTCAAGTTTTATGATCCCTCGAACAGATCCTTTTTCGAGATAGGGAATGTTACGTTCATTGAGGATGTTGAATATAGTGAGAGTGCTAAACTCAAGAACATTGTCTTTGAAGAGGAATATGTAACTATTCCTAATATTGCAATTAATAATGACCAGGTAATTACACCTGTCATTATACTGGATGCAAATACAGATAATCAAGACGTTCTTGAGATACCTTCCGTTAATATTGAAGAACCCACTCTTACTCATGTAGAGGAGCAATAACAACAACCTCAATTGAAAGTGCCATTAAGGAGATTCACCAGGGAGAGAAGATCAGCGATTTCAAATGATTATATCGTGTATCTCCAAGAATATGAGTTTGATGTAGGATTGGAAGATGATCCAATAACTTTCAGTCAAGTCAAACAAAGTGTGAACTCCCAAAAATGGATAGATGCCATGAAAGATGAGATGAAATCAATGCAAAACGATGACGTTTGGGATCTTGTCGAATTGCCTAAATGAGCGAAACCAATTGGTTGTAAATGGATTTTCAAAACAAAACAGGATTTGAAAGGCAATGTCGAAAGATATAAGGCATGTCTAGTCATAAAAGGTTTCACTCAAAAGGAAGCATTGATTATAAAGAGACTCTATCCAGTTTCATCGAAAGATTCTTTTAGAATTATTATGGCACTTGTAGCTCATTATGACTTAGAGCTATATCAGATAGACGTAAAGATTGCATTTCTCAATGGCGACATGCATTTCTCAATGGCGACATTGAAGAAACCATATACATGTTGCAACCAGAGAACTTTGAATCCAAAGATTCAAAATATTTGGTGTGAAAATTAAAGAAGTCCATCTATGGTTTAAAGCAAGCATCCCGTCAATGGTATCAAAAATTTGATCAAGTGATTACCTCCTTTGGTTTTAAGAAAAACACTGTTGATCAATGCATTTATCACAAGATCAGTGGGAGTAAATTTATTCTTCTTGTCTTATATGTGGATAACATTCTACTAGCAAGTAGTGATATAGGTTTGTTGCATGAAACCAAGATATTTCTTTTAAATAAATTTGAAATGAAAGATCTTGGGAATGTCTTTTTGGTGTTGGGCAAAAAGATTCACCAAGATCGATCTCTTGGCATACTTGACTTATCACAAAAGGTATATATCGATAAGGTGCTTAGTAGATTTGACATGAAGAATTGTGCATTAGGAGACACACCCATTGCTAAAGGTGATAAATTTAGTTTGTTTCAATTCCTAAGAAATGAGATTAAGAAGAAAGAGATGAAGAATATCATTTATGCGTCAACAGTAGGGAGTCTCATGTATGCTCAAGTTTGTATGCATCCGGATATAGCGTATGTAGTTGGCATGCTTGGTAAATATCTAAGTAATCCAGGAATGGATCAATAGAGAGCTGTTAAAAGGGTTATGTGGTATTTACAGAGAACAAAAGATTACACGTTCACATATCGAAGATCAAATCATTTAGAGATCCACTTCAGGTTATGTCTTCCTAGTGGCTGGGGGAGCTGTGTCATAGAAAAGTGTGAAGCAAACACTCGTAACTTCATCCACCATAGAAGCAGAATTTGTAGCTTATTATGAGGCATCAAATAAGCAATATGGCTGCGAAATTTTATCACTGGGTTACAAATTGTCGATGGCATTGAGAGACTATTGAGAATAAATTGTGATAATAAAGCTGCTAAGTTATATTCTAAGAATAACAGAAGCTCGTCAAAATCGAAGCACATTGACATTAAGTTTCTTGTTATTAAATAGAGAGTTCAGAGTCTTCAGGTGTCTATTGAATATATCAGTACAAACTTAATGATTATGGATCCGCTTACCAAGGGTGTACCACTTAAGGTGTTTCATGAGCATGTGGCTCGTATGGGTGTGGTTCATCCTGATGATATGCTTCTATAGTTGGAGTTTGTTTCTTAATGTTCAATTACAATTGACATATTTTATGATCAGTCTAAAATATTATTTTTGTTTATTTATTGAAAACTCTAAAATAAAGTTATATTCTTTCAATTGTAATTTTGCATAAAGTTTTGCAAAGTATATTTTTAAACTCTTATGAGTTATAAAGTAGGACCAGTTGGACATAGGCATGTTAAGGGATCACGTTGCATGAAATTTTTATGCTACACATCCATACTTGATCTATGTCATTGATTATATTAATGTATGTGACCATTGATAGGTCTAGTTATAAGAAAGATAACGAAGACCGTTTTGATCCTATATTAGTATAGTTGATGGATCAGATTGTTAAGAGATGTCTTTTATTAAAATATTAAATATTGAGCTCATAAAGTTATTTGGTAATGTATAATTGTAAAGTGATATATGTGGCTCAAGTGAGAGATTGTTGGGTATTATATAATAAGGTGAACCTATATATATCAATTAATTATATATTATTGGCTATCTATTTTGTTGCCCATTAAAAGTGATCAAGTAAAGTTTATTTATTATTAGGCTTTTAAGACATTACGTATGACATGGGCTTTAATGTTTAGAAACTCAGTTATTTTATTTTATTTTATGATGGGCTAAAATAAAATAAAATACTATAAATAATAGGTTGAGGTCTCGAGCCTAAACCCTAACGTATTATTCATTCACATCCCATCAGTGAGTGACGATAATTTTTTTTTCTCTCATAAAAAAAAAATTTAAACGTAGAAGGCTTCAACCTTAATTTTTTTGCATTTCTATAAATTCAATTACATTTTCAATTTTATTCTTTTTGATGATTTAATATAAAATTTTAGTTATAATAATTCTTTTATTAATTAAATATTTTTATCCAATATCATTAAAGTTCAAGAAATAACATCTTTAATAAAAGGACCACCAAATATTTTCTGGGTCTCATCAAAATTAAGCCCCCTAAATTAAAATATTAAGAGACCAGGTTGTTACCTACAAGAGGGTCATTATCAAGGCCTGATTTGATGGCATGGGCGTGATTTTGTAGACCGTGGTTGAATGAGAGGGCTTTGATGCAACTTTGCAAGAGATAAGCGTATACGATTGGTTTCTTGAGAGAAGCTTTGTTCAAATGTATCGAGTTTAGAAGTTGAAGTGCATCCCAAAGCGCAGGGGATTTGCAGTGCTGGAGGATATGGCCTACTTTGGCTGATGGGTTTTCAAGGGTTTTTTAAGTTGTGAGAGAGCTGCAATGGCGTTTACACAAGAGCTTCATGAAATGGGGAATTGATTTTTTTATTTTGGCAGTTCGGTGCCCGCCACTCTCGAGTATAATTCTTATAAAATTTTTATATTTTTCATATTAAATATGATTTTTTTGGTGGGGTCAAAATTTATATTTCTTTAATAATTTCATGTCTATTATAAAATTTTTATGTTTTCACATTCATTTTGACTTTTTTATATTTAAATAATAAATAATATTATTTTTAAAATTATTTATTATATTATTTTAATATTTAATTATTACTTGACACATCATAAAAGATGTAAAAAATTTTAGATCTTATTTAAAAAATGTATCATTATTTTTCACATCAATACCACAATTTTTATTTGATTTTTTTGTCATTTTTATAAATATATTATCACTTTATATCTCTTGCTTTTTATGTTCAATGTCTAGCTTATTTTCAAATTTTCCCCCAAATTTTATTTTATTTTTCAAATTTTACATTAAATTTGATTTTTTTTCATCTAATTTTTACTTTCTTTTCATTTTTTCTTGGGTTAAATTTGATATTTTTATATAAAAAAAATATAGTTTTCTTATCTGATTTTACTTTCTTTTCTTTTTTTCTTGAGTTAAATTTGATATTTTTATATGAAAAATGTAATTTTCTTATCTGATTGAATGTTTTAAATTCTTTAGAGACTAAAATATCTAAATTACCAAATTTAAAAATGTATTGATGTTCTTATCCGTTATTCTTATTTATGAATGTGAATAAGGTTACATCGAAATTACTTTAAATTATTATCTAAGCATGTGCTATGCACGTGACAGTACCGTAAGAGTTAAAACAATGTGAAAAGAGTTATCCTATAATTTTTAAATATTATTTTAAATTAATTTATTAAATAATTATTAAATTATATAATAATATAAAATTTAAAATTATTATTATACCATTTCACTTCTTAATATTTATTTAACATATTATACTTGAGAGCTATAGATATTTATTTCATATTTTACCAAACATGCCTCTCACATTGAAAATTTTCAAATAGAATTGTTATTACTTATTGCCATCCATGAATTACAAATATTTGGTCGAAATTGATAATTATCACTTATTAAGTATTTTTTAATTTTTATTAATATAATAATTATATAATATTAATAATAATAAATATATAAAATATTATGTTAATTAAATAAAATATAAAATTTATATTAAAATTATATAAATATGCTCTTAATTAAATATGTCGCTTTTAAGGTAGTTGGATGTTGGAATTGAGAAATTTCTCCAATTAGAATAATGTACCTCTTGGTCGTGAGAACGACACTCACTTGAATTTTATTTATTGGGTGATTGTGATTTGAGTTTAAGAATTAAAAGTCCCCATTAATTGACCTTTACATTACTATTTTTATTTATATGCTTTTATATGACTTGATGTTGCTCGGATTTCTTAAGAACTAAGGTTGTAGGCTACCTCTATATCCTTCATGCTTTTTGGAAAATCATGTATTTGAATAGATCGATTGATAGATTTTTAGTAAATATAATTTTAAAACTATATCTTTATTGTATGATTGATTAAGTTGTTATTATTATTATTATATGTATTTAATTTATTAATTTATTTTTTTTATTTTTCTAATCACATTATACCACATTAAATAATATAAACGAGTTGTATATTTAATTTGTACTCGTAATACTATTATATATTGTATTAGCATAACGAAGCTCACACTCTTTATATTCATTAAATGGTATATAAATTTAGTTTGACACAGTGATACGTAAATTTATGTTAACAATAAAACTTTTTAAATGAGATTAATATTTACATCATTTTTTGACATGTTTCATCAATCAAATATTGCGATATCAATCTATGCTCTTCAATTCGACTTCTCTTAGATATTAATTTAATTATAATTTTGATATTAATTTATTACAAAAAAAGATTTTTAACATTAATCCTATTTAGTGATTAGCAATAAAATTAATCTCATTCATTGGGGTATGTGTGTCATAATACTTTTTAGCCTAATATTTAGCACCATAACATTAACATTATATACATTTTGTGAAAGATTTCATTCACAAGTAAAACAATATCAATCACGCAATAGAGAAATAATACATATATAAAGCATAAAAATAAACATAGTTTGATATAATTGTCTATGTTTATAGTGGATTACCAGATCTTTAGTTATTTTATTTAATACTTTTATACACATAGAACCCTCGTGAAGAGAAACAAGAAAAAAAATACAACAATTGAAAAACTCCTAAAGGATCTATTTAGTGTTATCTTGCGCTTATGCCTAACACTCAAGCACTCTATGGTATTCTTCCGCACTTATACTTAACGCCGGAGCTACCCTAGCCCTCTTTTTCTCTATTATTGTGCACTGTCTATTCTAAATAAATTATAAGGGTTTATATCGTGTTAATATTGATCATAAAAATTCTAAACCTAATTTAAATAAGAGTTCACATGTTATAGAGTCAAAAAATGAATTTAGAAAGCAATTCTACCCAAAAAGAAAAAAATTTCAAATAAGCAACGCTGTAATGTTCAATCTCTAATATCGGGTTAGTAACACGATTATCGAGTCAACATTGCTGTGTTCGGTGACCAACGCTGCAGTGTTGAGCATACTGAAATCATCATCGCAATGTTGAGATCCAATCGCTGTGGCGTTTATGTGTCAGGTCTTTTTTTTGTGCTTTCTTGTTCCTTCTTGCATTCATCTTCTATTTTCAACTCTTACTCGTCTATCCAACTTGTCATTGACTTCATCTTAATTCTTTCTTGGTTTTTAATTCAAAATCAAACTTATTCTTAATTTTGAATCACCAAATTTTAATAAAACCCCTCATTGATCAAAATCTTTTCAAGAAGCTTTCCAAGGATCATCCACACCAACACTCAATTACTCTAACACTAATTCAAGTTAAGTCTTATGCGCAGGCTTAACTGTTCTAAAGCTTATGACTTTAATCTCCAAAAATTTCGAATATATCTATTCTCAGGTAGTCATCATATTATGATCTCCTCTGTCAACTAGACACCATCATAATATCTCTATGGCTATATTCTTCTTTACCATACAATCGTTTTTAATCATTACCATTACAGCGAGATAATCTTCAATACTGTCCTTGGTATGCATCTCCTTAACAGATTCATATTGAAACTCAACAGCATTTCATCAAACACATGGCCTCGACTATACTTCTTACCTATAAACCCTTTAAAATCTTTTGTATTTCTTTTATAAAAAGCATTCAAGGATTTTATAACTTCAAATCCTATTCATAAACTAATCCCAGCACCTTCACATTTTTTTTCTCCCTCTCTAATTTCTCTTTAATTACTATTCTATAACCATTTCCTTTGCAGTCAACCTCTGCACTATTAGATTTTGATCTTTTCCTATATTATTCCATCTTCATATTTGTGAATCCATATGGCTGAAAAACTTATGCTCAACCATTAACCTTGTTGGAATTTGTGCTTACGTGTCATTCCTTTATGTATAAATATTTGTTTAATATTTATATTAGTATTATCATTTTATTAAATTGCTAATTATATTTTATATATGATAAAATACTTGTAACATTTCAGACATTGTATGATTTGAAAGAGTTCAGATCTAGTCTAAATGAGTTTAGATTAGTGCTAAGAATTAACAACACAGAGAGTTATAAATACTAAGAGTTGGAACTAATAAGAGTTATCAAGTTATAAGAGTCAGCGATTTCTAAAGAGTTAGAGCCTTATTTGAAATGGGACAAAGACCTGAGAATATATTAGTAATAACGTAGTAGCAAAGAGTTGAAAATAATATTAGGAAATGTCATTATATAAATATATTTTCAAATATTATTATCTTGATCTATCTTTACTGATGTTGGTCTGTCAGTGAATACCTTAATAAATATACAAATCGGTGTATGTCTATATCTGGATGGTTTAGATGGTTAGTCTTAGCAGATCATGCGTTTAGTAGAAGCTCGTATAGAGATACATGTATTTAGTAAGGACTGAATACTGAACAGACTCACAAAGACCTTCAATAGACATCTCATAAAGCCATCAATAGAGGGTCTTTCGTGTTGAGTAGTCTTCGTGGTCCTTTTGTAGTAACCAGTATCCATAACCGGTAAGAATATGTATATTTATATATATAAATATACATATTTTATTTGTATGTGGGTGATCCTTGATTTATATATTGTTATTAGTAGTGTTTTTATAGGTTAAGGATATACTATTAGTATTGGGTTTATTTGCAAGACTTTGGAATTATTTTAGGGACCAAATTGTTATACTTTGAAAGTTTTGGGGGTGAATTCGTAATTATCAAAAATTAGCCACTTAGTATAAAAATACACTTTTAAAACCCTAATTCTCTCATTTAGGTCGAGCTACCCCTTTTAAGAGAGAGAAGAGAGAAATAGAGGAGAGAGAAAGAGAAGAAGAAGAAGAAGAAGAAGAAGAAGAAGAAATTGGAATTTTTGGATCTTAAGAGGTATATCACAAATATTTCTTAATTTATTGGTGTTAATTATGTTAATTTCTTTAAGTTTTGATTTCTGAAAATATGTATAATTGAGGATTTGATGTGTATTTCGTATGATAGTTTGAGAATTGATGATGATTTATAAGATAGTTTGATAAATCATGATGAATTGTGGAATTTCTGCTGGATAACCTCTTGATCTAGGAATTTTATAAATTGTTGTGATTGGATTCTGGTTTTGAATTTTGAGTATATGAAATTAGACATGTTAAGGATCATCTGAGACTTTGAATCGATTGAAAATTCTGGAAATTGAATTTATAGTGAATTTACCAAAATGACCCTGAAATTCTGGAAATTTCCTGTGTAAACAGTATAGTACAGTGAAAAATAATTTTTGTCCTACTGAATGATCTTTCAAAATTATGAATTTATGGAATATGATAATTTTATATGTCTAATATGATATACTCGGAATTGAGAATTTAGATCAATGTGGTTGAAGTGTTATGAATTTCTAAAGTGTATCAGCTCATTGCAATATTTGATTAACAGATTTTTAAAGTTATAGAATAAAATAGTTTTAAAATACTTTCGGCAGTGATTTGGAAGTGAAATATTTATCATGGACTGAGATATGTGTTAAGAGTAAATATGTGGTAGTTTTATAATTTTTGAGTTAGTATATGATTTTATAAAATTGGGAGATTTAATACTGTTCAGTAAGTATCTTGATCCTGTCAGGTTTGTAGTTTGGATTCGATGGTGTGTATGGAATGGATTGTGTAGGAAATTCGATATAATATTCATATATAAGAAGGATATATGAGTCAAGAATGGTATATTCTGATTTTGGAGTAATTGGACATCATTTGATGTATTAGAAATTTTTGTTAAGTGTAAGTGGTCAGAATGACAGGTTTTGAGAAACCAAATATTTAGACCAATTTGATGTGATAAATGCATTGTGTATAATTTTGTAAGCTATTTAAAGTATTTTGTGTGAATTGTGAGGCTTATGAAAGGATTAATCTCCATTGATAGGTTAAGGAGATTTAAGCCTTGTAGCTGAAAGTGTTAAGAGGTAAGTATACTAGACTTTTACTGAAATCACTATAAGCATAGTAATTGTCTATGTATGATTTTGTAAATGTGCTTAAAAATATGTTTATGTTATGCCAAAGTGTATTTGATATGAAATGTGAAAGACATATGTTTATGAATGTGAGCATTGACATTGAACATGGACATACATGTGTTTTTGAAAGTGAGCTTTCAAAATGAAATGCGTTTGACAAAGAAAGCTTTGAAGTGCAATATGTCCATGAGAAAGATTTTGTGTTTTGAGGATGCTTGAACTCACTGTTGACTTAGTAGGCATCTTATGTGATTTGTGGAGCCTTTATATGTGGCCTTTCCTTCGGGATAGGTATATGTTATGTGTTCCGTATGTAGGGAGGATCCTATTGGTACCTAAAGGAAGAGTGAGTTATCACATTCGTATGGTGGCGTATTGGTGCATGTGAGAGGACTCACCGATGATCAGGGTAAGGGTTTGGCTTTTACCTTCGGGCGTGAGCATTATATATGTGTTATTCAAGACCTCACTTGTACTATTCCTCTCATACGGTATGTCACCTACGAGTGACATTTGGCTCATTATGTGATATGTGATATGTAAGTCCTACTAAGTAGTAGTTGAGTAATGGTATTCCTATTATGTGTTTTGAAAGAATGTGTAAGCGCTTACATGATATGTGATTTGATAAGATTATGATTTTGATTGATAACAACATATCATACATATGCATTATGTACATATATGTATTTGTATTTGATATATGAAAAACTAGTATGCTTACTGAGTTTTATACTCATTATAGTTTATGGTGATTTCAGGTAAATAAGGTACATATGTGCTTAGCGGATTTGGCAAGGCTTCTGCTGTTCCTTGGGTTCCCTAAGTTGTTAGGTTGCTAAGTGTTTCATTTGGGGACACGTGGGATAAAATATTTGATTTGTCCCTGTTGAATAAATACTTATGTATTATTTTATTGTGTGTGGTTGGATTTAGTTTAAGTTTCACCAAGTGTAGTAATGGATTGATTTTAAGTAAGAATTTGCAATGAATATATTCTGGGCTTCCGGTAACAAAGTTGCTACTGGTGACGTGGTAGAGTGTTAATCTCTGAGAAAACTCTGCGTATCTCCGGTTTAGTAATTGTCCCAGTCATAATTCAATTGCTATAATTCTGAAAGAAATTAAAATGAATGTTTAAGTATTATTGAATGAATGTAAGTGATGTCGTGTGTCAGATCTGTTGGGTCTGGGGCGTGACACCTTTGACCTGAGTGCTACGGTGGACTTGTGAGTGATCTACCATACTTTAGTTTCACACATGTCAGAAACCCTTCATGGTCCGACCACTAGGTGTCACTGGGTATAGTTCAATACTCATGGAGTCTGGTGTGCATAGATTTGGGTCCATCAGCTCATTTGGGTGAGTAATATATCATAATACTCTAATATTGTATTTCAGAAAGTCTTACGGCCATAAGCAGTAATTTTTGAGAAAGTAGTTTAACCGTAGGGATAAATAATATCATATATGTATTTGAGAATATTATTTATTGAAATACAATTCTAGAGATAAGTTTTCGGTTGGGCATATGGAGATTTGACAGTGTTGATCTATATCTCCACTCTACCTGGATATAAATAATAGATGGATTATACAAATATATTATAACCTCAACTTGTATGGTTTAACGCGTTACTTTGTAATATTCATAACGTGTGTGTGGGGTATCATTCACGGACGTATGGAGGAGTTTCATATGACAATTCGGGCGTGAACCTAGAGAATCTCACAATATGACGTGTACTCATTGTGCACTGGGATAGCATTATGGATTGAACAGTTCCATCCTATAAATTTCAGCAAATTGAAAATATATTTTAAAGTTCCTTGGGTTGTGCACTTATCTAGACTTAAATGTTAAATATATCACTTAATTAGTTGATAAGAGTTGTTAACTAATTAGATGTTAACAAGTGGCACAATTTTATTCCATCAATTCACCAATTAACTATGTTAGTAAAATTAAATAAGGTAAATATTAATTATTCAAATAGTTTTTGAATAATTAAATAAATATTATTTAAATAAATAAAATATAATTTTTATTTATTTGTTATTTTATTCCTAAGTGAAAGACCTACCTAATTTGAGAAACATAAATTAAATTAAGTGAAACACCATTTTGTGAAATTAATTGTCATTTTTATTACACCATTAAAAATGGCCACCAAAATTTATTTTTGATTGTTGGCCACTTAATCTAATTTTGGTGGAGCACTTGTGAAGTGGTTAGAGTACAAAAAATGGTGTGAATTTATTTTGATTAACAAGAGTGAAGCAAAAATTCGTGCAAGGTAAGAGGGCATTGAAGAGAGTTTGGGTTTTAGAGAGTTTTCTTTGAACAAAGAGTTGTGAGAAAAACTAGAGAGAAAGAAAAATAAATTCTTCTTATTTTTCTTTTAAGAAACAAAGCCTTGTTATTGGAAATTTAATTGTTGCTATTCTAACTTCACAATTCCACTAGACTATTGTGATCTAGAATTGAACAATAATGCACTTCAAGGTGAGCTCAAAGTTAGAGCTAGAAAAAATTTGGAATTGAAATTTTCACCGAAGGTCATCAAATGTATGTTTCTATAATCTTAAGTTGTTAATGATTTAAGAAACATGTGAATATATTGATTACTTATTAATTCTGCTGCAAAATTCGTGTATATGATACATGTGTTTAGTTTTTTTTTTAATATATACACAATCACATGCATACACCTTAAAACAGTTAACAAGTGGTATCAGATCATGTTTATTGTGTTTTTGGGTTGTTGGAGTGTTATATGAAGTATGTAGAATGCCTGAAAATAGTGAAAATTATATTTTGAAGCGTTTAAAGTATAGAAAAATAATTTTTGTTAAAAAAACTTACGGCGTTAGAAATTAAATGCTGGGGCGTTTAATAGTGAACGCATGAGCGTTCGTTGGTGAATGCTGGGGTGTTGGTTATATAACATTGGGGCGTTAGGGTTTTTAATATAAGGGCATTGGAAGAGCAGAACATGGGGCGGTCAAGTGTTAAACACTAAAGTGTTTCTATTGAGGAAACATGAGGGCGTTCAAGTGTTGAACAGTGGGGCATTCATAAGTCAGAAACCTAAGCCACTTAAGGTTGAAGACAAAAAAAAAGAGTAAATGTTTTTAAAAAAAAATATTATATTGTATAATGCTATAACGTTCAACTTTTAACGCTGATTATTTTAAATAATACGCTTTAATTTGAAATTTTTGCATGTTAGGTTCATTTAATATAATTATAATTGTTATATCATTGTATTAAATATAATATATATTTATTTATACTTATTAATCACAATTAGAGTTCTATTGGTGGGGGTTAGTTGTGCTTGCATAAAAAAATATTCTAATTATAAATTAGATCCTTATGAGATGCGAAAATTTATTATAATTATTAATGGTAATCTTAATTATTAAAAAAATGTATATTAAAAAAAATAAAAAAATTCTCTCTAAACCAGATTAAATAATATTGTATTATGAGATAATATTATATACTGATTCGTCTTGTCAATATGGTATTAGATGGTTCACTTCAGTCTTTTCCAATATTGTTACAGCAGAGGGATTGTTTAAGGTGATTCAGGTTATGCCGGTTAAACATGAGATGAGGCAAATATATGCAAATGTATTGCTCAATATTGCTACAGCGTGAGGGTTATACTGGTAGTATATATTTGATGATTGACAAGTTAATCTGGAATACACTTATTCAATATTGTTACATTGTGAGGATAAGGTGTATTTAGAATCAGTGATGTTACATAAGATACAATTGACAAGAGTTGTCTACCTTTTGGGTGTACAAAGGCCAATATTGTTATAGCGTGAGGCTAGAGTCAAATGCCAATAGGATCTACTTCTCACTGTATAGTTTAAAAAAAATCTAAAATTATCGATTTTCCGTTTGAGAGATTAAAAGGATTATGTAAAACAGTGAGATAGTATTTTTATATTTAAAAATGTATAACTGTTATACCTATGATCTAAAATATTATTTATTAACGATTAAAATATTCTGCTAGTATCTTTTCTTTTGTCTTGTCAAGATCAAATGGTTTTAAGCAACCCACTAGTTTGTATCCTTGATGTGCACCAACTCAAAGGTCCATGAAATTATGCTCACTAACTTATGAATCTCAGAATAGTTCTAAACTCTGAAAAGCTTTGATATATAATTAATCAGCGCCTGCCTTGAACCATTTCTGATGATGCTTCTCCGAAAGAAAAGGAGACATATAAAAAATGGTTAGATGATGATTTGAAAGTTAAATCATACATCTTCGGTTCAATGTCTACGGAGCTCCAAAGAGAGCATGTCCACATAGACAGTGTTGGGAGTATAATGCTCCACTTAAAAGAGTTATTTGGTGACCGGGCTCAAGTTGAAATATACAAGGTTGTCAAATCTCTTTTTCAAGCTAGATTACCCGATAGTAGTCTAGTGAGTCCCCATGTCCTCAAGACCATATCTCATATTGAGAAGTTAAAAACCATGGATATCTCACTGAACAATACATTGGGAAACAGTTTGATTCTCCAATCAATTCTAAAGTCATCTGCCCAGTTCATCGTGAACTTCAATATGCAAGGATTAACCCCTACTTATACTGATCTACATAACATGCTGAAAACAGCTCAAGAGGACATGAATAAAAGGGGCATGGCTCTTTATGTTCAGGGTACTTTATCTTCTGTCCCAAAGAATTCTAAGAATTTCAAAGGAAAGAATTAAAAGAAAGCAAAGTATGCACCTAAAACGGGTCCTAAAAAAACACATGTCCAAGCCCCAACATAAGAACAAAGTAAAATAAATTTTTTTCCATTGCAGTGAGGATGGGCATTGGAAACGAAACTGCCCAAAATACCTTACCACAATTAAAAAGACCCTATCAGGTATGCATTTTCCTATCATTGACATTTCTTTAGCATTTGATGTTAATACTAGCTGGGTATTAGATACTGCTTGTCCTTCTTATAACTGTAATGTGTTAGAGGGTCTGAAGGAATTTAGACTGTTACAATCTGGAGAAGTATAACTTTATGTTGGAAATACAGATTTCCTACAGATCAAGGCTATTGGACATTTTAATTTACTTCTTCCATGTAATAAAATTGTTGTATTGAATAATTGTTATTATATGCCAATATATTATTCAGCAAATTATTTTTATTCCTGTATTGGACAGTGAGAGATATCATATGTATGTATAGAACCATTTTTTATTTTGGTATGATTTGGATAATATTTTATTAGCTGGATGTTAGTTGATTAATGGCCATTATATATTAGATACACCAGAAAATGTCATAAATGTACATGTGAATGCTAATAATAACTTGGAAATTTTAAATGATACAGAATTGTGGCATATAAGATTAGGTTATATAGGTATGAGATGTCTAACCGTCTGGTTAAGGATGGTTAGATACTTGATCTCACCATAAAGCCTTATTCAGTTTGTGAATCTTGTATTCAAGAAAAAATGACCGAAGCTCTATTTATTAGTGTTAGATACCATGCCACTGATTTATTAGAACTTGTACATAGTGATGTATATGGACCAATGAATCACACTGCAATGGATGGCTTTTGATACTTCGTTATCTTTATCAATGATCTATCACGATTTGGATACGCGTTTCTTATAAAACACAAATCAGAAACTTTTGAAAAGTTCAAAGAGTTTCGAATCGAATTAAAGAAACAAATCAGAATATATATCAAATGCTTTTCATCAGATCGAGGTGGTGAATACATGAGCAGTGAAGTTTTAGATTATTTAAAAGAGAATGAGATTCTCGCTTAGTATAGTCCTTCAAGTACTCCACAACACAATGGTGTTTCGGAGAGGAGGAATCAGACTTTATTGGATATGGTCCGATCGATGATGAGCTTCACCGATCTCCCTAGATATCTATAGGGCTATGCTCTAGAAAACACTGCTCATATATTGAACAGAGTTCCATATAAAGTTATTCTTTCTACTCCTTATGAGATATGGAATGGAAGAAAATCGGGTCTTAAATATGTTAAAATTTGAGGCTGTTCTGCTTATATAAAAATTACGCAACAGGATAAACTTGCACCTAAAGGATACAAGTATCAGTTTATTGGGTATCTTAAGAATTCAATGGGGTACCAGTTCTATGACCCTGAGGAACGAAATGTGTTCGTTGCTCGAAATACCACTTTTCTAAAGAAACAATTTCTTATGGATCGTGGAGATTGTAGAAAGATTGAATTATATGAACTCAATCAGGATATAAGTGAACCAATGATGAAACCTCAGACTCAATCGAGCATAATACCTTTGACACACCCTCCACGTAGGTCAGAAAGGATATCAAGACCACCCAAAAGGTATGGTTCAATACCTGAAGGTACTATTGGTGTTTTTTTAATTGAAGAAAAGGATCATTTGACTTATAGAGAGGTGATGTTGGACATCATTTTAGGAAAATGTCAAGAGGCCATGAAATCTGAAATTGACTTAATGCATCAAAATCAAGTTTGGGACTTTGTTGAGCTTTTTAAAGGAATTGTTCCTATCAGTTGTAAAAGAATTTACAAGCGAAAGTGTGGGCTCGATGGAAAAATAGAGACTTTCAAGGCCTGTCTGGTGGCGAAAAGTTATACTTAGCGATTTGGGATTGATTATGAGGAAACCTTTTCATCAGTTGCGATGCTTAAGTCAGTTTGAATTTTACTGACAATTGCTGCATATTATGATTATGAAATTTGGTAAATGAATGTAAAAATGGCATTCTTAAATGGATATCTTGAAGAAGAAATCTATAGGGAACAACCTAAAGGTTTACATCTAGTCAAACTTCTGATTTAGTATGCTGATGAGAACATGAAAATGTATATTTATTAAGAGATTCAATCACCATTTAATGTCACTAATTTTAGCATTTTCTTGTATTTTAGCTTGAAATAAAGTGTTCTCCTTAAATTGTGGTTAATAAATGTTATTTGCATAAGTTTAGGTAAAATGGACATAACTCTCAATGTAGAAATCGAAATGAAGAAATTCTTGAACTTGGTGTAATATGACTCAATCTTACACAAACTTGAAGAATAGTGAAAAAGCCAAATTCAACATGTTATGGGCCAAAAATTGAGATACAATAGAATCAAGCTACAACTTCTGCCCAGCTTGACCCAACTCACGTATTTGGACCGTATCTCAGAAAATATGTACTTAATTGGTATAATTCTTGAAGCTTTGAAATACTGACTTAATTATAAACAACTCTTATATTAATGGTAAAGTTCAAATTAGCCGTTATAATGGACCAAATTGCATTGCAAGTGGGTAAAATGGTTGTTGGCTGAAATCTGATGTATTTTTGGAATTTTGCTCATATCTTATTGGATACTCATCCAATTTGCATGAACTCGGTGCCTATAGAAAGAAGAGACAAAATTCTACAACTTTCATGTCGGTCACAAAGGCTACATCGATCATTTATATTATCAAAAATGTACTGCAAGTGGATGAACGAGTTATTGGCCTAAAATTATTGAAAATTGATGTCACCCATGACATATTTCCATTCATTGCCTATATAAGGAGACTCTTAGGATGTTTTTAACATTAGATAATTCTTTCTTATTTTTTTCTCATTAACATGCATTGTAATCTAGGCTAAAGTTCTTGGCAACGCTAAGAGATGAACTTTTATGTGTAATAAATCTACTTCTATGCTTTGATTCGTTGTCAAGAGCTACAAATGTTTGTAAGTTTGGTTTTGATTAAAATCTTATCTATTTTATTTTCTATTCTATAATCCAGAGGTTATAATTCTAATGTCTCATATATGTTCAGTCATGCTTTTCTTATGTGATTCTTGTTGAATTATAATTGTTATTGGTTACATTGTTTTATATGTTAATCTTTTACTGTAGTATTGTCAAATTAATATATTGCTGATCTTGGATAACATGTAAGGGCAATAAATATTTGATATTCAAGTTGATCTTTTATTGCAATATTATCAAAATGATATATTGTCGATCTTAGATAACTTGTATAAATAAACATGATTTGTGTTAATATTTGCAAAAGAGTTTAGTCACATCAAATACATGTGCTATCAAATGTGTTATATTTTACATATCTTTCGATTGATTATTTAGATGTAAAACTGTCAATTGAGTTATAAACATCGAATCAAAGTGTAGAGTAGATTTATAAAGTATAATTGTGATTCTCAAAGCCTTACTTAAATCATTATAAGATATTTTTCTTAATTCATAGACAATTCTATCTCATCAACTTAAATCAATTAATTTTGTCCTTTGCTACTGCTTTAATATTTTACTTCACCAACCTATTTTGCCAAGAGCTTCCTCGTGGGATCGACACCTTAATCTATACTGCGATAGCCGCGTTATATTTTGAGCGTAACATATGTAAACTGAAAAAGTCTATTTATGGACTTAAACAGGCTTCCTGAAGTTGGAATCTTCATTTTGATGAAATAATTAAAGGGTCTGGTTTCATCAAGAACGAAAAAGAATTATGTGTGCATAAAAAGAGCAGTGAGAGCATGATAGTTTTTTTATATTCTTTATGTGGATAATATACTCATTATCGAAAATGATATTAGTATGTTAGAGTCAGTTAAAAGCTACCTTAGTAAGAATTTCTCTATGAAGGATTTAAGAGAGACTTCCTATATACTAGGTATAATTTCAGTAACTGTAAGATAGTTAATATACCTTTTAGACATAGAGCTCATCTTTCGAGGAAGATGTATCCTCAAAGTAAAGATGAAAGGTTAGAATGTCTAACATACCATATGCAACAGTTGTAAAAAGCTTGATGTATGTCATGATGTATACGAGACCTGACATCAGTATGGCTATAAGTGTTATAAGTCGGTATTAGTCTGATCCAAGCAAAGGCCATTGGATGGCTGTTAAACATATCTTCAAATATCTTAAAGGTATATTAAGGAAAAGTTTCTGATATATGAGAAAATGACTTACAAGTGAGAGGATACACAAATTTAGACTTTCAGTCTGATCTAAATGATAAAAAGTCTACATTTGGATATGTATTCATTCTCAATGGTGCCACAATTAGTTGAAAGAGTAATAAACACTCGTCTGTAGCTGATTCCACAATAGAGGCAGAATATATTGCAGCCTCGGAAGCAGCAAAAGAAGCAGTGTGGATATGCAAATTTGTCGTTGAACTTGGAATAGTTCCAAGTGCAATGGATCCTATACCATTGTTTTGCGACAATAATGAAGATGTAATAGTTTATGCCATTCTGAATAGAACTAAAGAGCTAAGAGTACATAAAAATTCTAAACATATGGAAAGGAAATACCATATAATTAGAGAAATTTTGACTAGAAGAGATGTAATAGTTTGTAGAGTAGATTTTATAAATAATTTAGCAAACCCACTTATTAAAGCCTTAACTCCAAAAGTATTTGAAAGACATGTACAGTCAATGAGCATTCGATACCATCGTGAATAACAACACTAAAGCAAGTGGGAGTTGTTGAAATTTTTACTTACGTGCCATCATTTTATGTATAAACATTTGTTTAATATTTATATTAGTATTATTATTTCATTAAATCGCTAATTATATTTTATATATGATAAGATACTTGTAATGTTTCACACATTGTATGATCTGAAAGAGTTCAGATTTGGTTTAAATAAGTTTAGATCAATGCTAAGAATTAGCAGCACTGAAAGTTATAAATACTAAGAGTTGGCACTGATAAGAGTTATCAGGTAATAAGAGTCAGTGATATCTAAAGAGTTAAAGCCTTGTCTGAAATGAGATAAAGACTTGAGAATATATTAGTAATGACGTAATTGCAAAGAGTTGCAAATAATGTTAGTAAATGTCATTATGTAAATATGTTCTCAAATATTATATTCCTGATCTATCTTTACTGATGCTAGTCTGTCAGTTAATACCTTAATAAATATATAGATCGGTGTATGTCTATATCTGAATGGTCTAAATAGTTAGTCTTAGTAGACTGTGAGTTTAGTGGAAGCTCGTATAGAGATACAGGTATTCAGTAAGGACTGAATACTAAACAGACACAAAGACCTCTAATAGACATCCCATAAAACTGTCAATAGAGGGTCTTTTTAGTTGAGTAGTATTCATAATCCTTTGACCTGAGTGTTACGGTGGGTTTATGAGTGATCCACCATACTTTGGTTCTACACATGTTAGAAACCTTTCATGGTCTGACCGCTGGATATAGTCCGATGCTTATAGAGTCCGGTGTGCATAGATATGGGATACTTTGGTTCTACACAGGTTATAACCTCAGCTTGTATAGTCTAACGTGCCGCTTTATAATATCAGTAACGTGTGTGTGTGGCATCGTTCATAGACGTATAGAGGAGTTTCATATGACAATTTGGGCGTGAACCGAGAGAGTCTCACAATATGACGTGTACTCATTGTGCACCGGGATAGCATTATGGATTGAACAGTTCCATCCTATAAATTTTAGCAAACTGAAAATATATTTCAAAGTTCCTTGGGCTGTGCACTTATATAGACTTAAATGTTAAATATATCACTTAATTAGTTGACAAGAGTTGTTAACTAATTAGATGTTAACAAGTGGCACAATTTTGTTCTATGAATTGTTTCACCATGAATTTATCCATTAACCATGTTAGTAAAATCAAATAAGGTAAATATTAATTATTCAAATAGTTTTTGAATAATTAAATAAATATTATTTAAATAAATAAAAAATATAATTTTTATTTGTTATTTTATTCCTAAGTGAAAGACAACTAATTTAAGAAACATAAATTAAATTAGGTAGAGCACCATTTTGTAGAATTAATGGCCAATTTTATTAGACCATTAAAAATAGCCACAAAAAATTATTTTTGGTTGTTGACCACTTAACTTAATTTTTGTGGAGCACTTGTGAAGTGGTTAGAGTACAAAAAATAGTGTGAATTCATTTTGATTAGTAAGAGTGAAGCAAAAATTCGTGCAAGGTGAGAGGGCATTGAAGAGAGTTTGGTTTTTAGATAGTTTTCTTTGAACAATGAGTTATGAGAAAAACTAGAGAGAAAGGAAATTAAATTCTTCTTATTTTTCTTTCAAGAAATAAAACCTTGTTACTGAAAATTTAATTACTGCTATTGTAACTTCACAATCCCATTGGATTGTTATGAACTAGAATTGAACAATAGTGTACTTCAAAATGATCTCAAAGTTCGAGATAGAAAAAATTCAGAATTGAAATTTTCACCAAAGGTATATTTCTATGATCTTAAGTTGTTAATGATTTAAGGAGCATGTGTATATATTGATTACATACTTAATTCCGCTGTAAAATCCGTGTATATGATACATGTGTTTAGTTTGTTTTCAACATGTAGATAATCACACGCATACACCCTAAAACACGTTAACAAACCTCAACTTGGCTCTGATATAGTTTGTTGTGGTATCAACCTATGCTTTTGAATCCAACACCACTTAGGCATCAACTTAGTCATAGCTCTGATACTAGTTTGTTGTGAGAAATCAGTATTAACACTAATTTTACTTAGTAATTAGCATAGAACTAATCTAATTCGTTATGGTATACGAGTCCTGATACCTTTTGGTTTGGTATTTAGCACTATAACACTTTATGTGTTTTATGAGACTTCACTTACAAGTAAAATAAGAATAAACAAGATCAACCATATAATGAAAAAATAATCACAGAGACAAGGAACAAGAATATATATGGTTTGATACTAACCACTTACATCTATGATGGATTACCAGATCCTTACTTCTTTTATAAAGAACCCTCATAAGAAAAACCTAAAGAATAGAACAATGATAAACTTTTAAAGGATCTACTCAGTACTATCACTTATACTCAATGCTCAAACACTCCATGGTACTCTTTCACACTTATGCCCAACGTCAGAGCTGCCCCAACCCTATATTCTCTATCTTATTAATACATTGTCTATTCTAATAAATTACAAGAGTTTATATAGTATTAATACTGACCTTGAAACCCTAAACTTAGTTAAAATAAGAGTTCACATATTATAAGAATCTAAAATTGATTTTAAAATACAATTCTACTCAAAACGGAGTTTTTCAGAATAGATAACGTTGTGGCGTTTAATCTCCAACACTGGGCGGTAATGCTATTATCGGGCCAACGCTATAACGTTCAGTGGCCAATGTTGTAGTATTGAGCATACTAGAATCATCGCTATAGTGTTCATGCGTCAAGTCCCCTATTTGTGCTTTTGTGTTCCTTTTCACATTCGACTTCCATTTTTTACCCTTGTTCATCCATCCAATATGTCTTTGACTTCATCTTAACTCCTCCTTAGTTTCCAACTTAAAATGAAACTAATCCTTAATTTTGAATAACTAAATTTCAATACAAACAAATATTTTAGTTTTATGTATCTATGATAATTTTATTAGCACAACTCATATATATATAAGATTTGATTACTTTACAAATAGTTGTTGACGTTAGCACTTATTTAGTAATATTATTTAAACAACAACAATAACAACAACAACATTGGAAACATCTCTTTGTGATTTTTCTTTAATAATATTATTTACTAACAACAAGAAGAAGAGCATTGAATATATGTGTTTGTGATTCTTTCTTTATAATCCCTAATTATAACATGAAAAAAATGATATTTGGACTTTTAAGATTTTAGGAATGAGAAATGTAGATTAAAATGGTGTAGTCGATCAAGAGTTTTGTCAGCTAATAGTTTTCACCTATTTTAACGAAAAAAATAGTAAAAATGATGAAACTACAATTATGCTTAGGAGTCTCAAGAAAGGGACGTGTAGACCCTAATATTTTTAAAAGTTCACCTTTATTAGGTAATGGTTTTTGTCTATTTTAATAAAAAAATAGTAAAAAAAAAACGATTATGCCCCTATTTTGACTAAAAAAATCAAAATTTAATTAAATACTAGAATGAGAGCTTAAGCCTCCAACCTTGTGGTTAAAGGCTATACACTTTAACCAACTTAACTATTCTAGCATTATCTTTATTTATGTGTTTACAAATCTATTAATATATTATTCTCAAGAACATATGTTAATAATTTAAAAAAAGTAAAAAAATATCATTAACAAAAATTGAACTCAGTCACACGCATGATAAGTATGAATACTCACTATTATACTACAACAAATTTTATTGGAATAATATCAAAACAGAAAATTTAAAACAAAAAATGATAAAAACCTAGTCATTGTAGAAGTCACTGCCCCTCACCACTGGCCACCATCTGCCGTTAACCACCTCTACTGTCGGCCATCAGTTAACATTTTGATCGACTCAAAAACAGGCGATCAACAAATGTCTGGCAACTATGGGCAATGGCTAAGGTTATGTCATTTTGCATTTTTTTATTTTATGTTTTGATATTATTTTAATAAAATTTGTTATAATATAATGGTAAATTCTCTTATTTATCACCTGAGTGACTAAAGTTCAATCATTGTAAATGACAATTTTTTTTATATGGGAGTCTACTAACTTTAAATTTAAGTTTAGTCTTAATTTTTATTTTTATCATTTTTTCAGTTAAAATTAATTAGGGGTGGGCAATTTTGGGTTCGGGTCTGGTTCAGAAATTTTTGACCCTTACCCGAACCCGATTGGGACGCCGAAATGTGTCCCGATCAGTGTCTCGATCGGGACACATTTCAGGTCGGGTCAGCAAATCTCAATTTTTTTTAAAAAAAAATTATTTTGAAAAGACATAATTTTGATTCAGGTTCAGGACAGGTCGGGATAATTCGGGACTGTTTGGGTCGGATTTTAGCTTATTCGAGATAATTCAGGACGGTTCGGGTCGGGTTCAGGTTTAGGATAGGTCAAAAATTTCTGTTTTGGTTCAAAAAATTTCCGAACCCGACCCGTCCCATTTGGGACAGAATCAAACCCATTCTCATCCCGACCTAAAATTTTAAGACGAATCGAGTTCAAAAATAATACGTACCCCTAAAATTAATGATTACCTGATAAGGCGATCGATGAAATTCTAAAAAATATTACAATTTGTATATCTTTTTTTATACTTTAGCAATCTAAACATCATTTTCAGATGTAATATTTAAAATTACATATTTATGATCTTTTAACTTTAAATTTGAGTTTAAATTTAATTTTTATTTTAAAATTAATAAAAACCAGATAAGATCTCAATAAAAAATTTAAAATGTTAGGATTTATATTTTCCTTTTTTTGAAACTTTAGCCACCTAAGTTTTCTTTTCAAATGTAACATTCAAATTTACGTATTTGGAAAACCCACTTGCAAAATTTTGCTTCTGTTTCCACATATTTCTGATCGCTAATTAATTTGCGCTGCCGAACACGGGAACATGGACCAACACAAATTCAACGTAGACACACACACAACTGCCATCCACATTCCCTGCTTCAACGAAACCCGTCGTCACCCTACGCTCAACTCTCCTCCAGGTGTACAGCCTACATCTTATCCTTTCCCCCCATAGAAACCCATTACCTTTTTCTACAGTTGCAGATCCAACTATACTTTACACGTGTCAACGATTCACAGGTCCTTCTATTATCTCTAAAACTCGAACGATTTTTTTCCCGTACTAACCCTACAATCGAGTCATCAACCAACGCGCCACATTAAACTTGCTCGATCTTTAACTATCCCTTGTGCATGTATATAATGGTCCATGGGCTCATTCTGTACAACTAACCCAACCATCATCACTCTTTTTGTTAATAGAAACACGCACTCAAGACTCAACCCCCCTGCTAACACAGTACGAAATCACGGTGGTGGGAAGCCGAAAACAGAACCAAGACAACATGGTATGCTTCTGTTTTCTTGTTGATCAGACACGTCAAGTACGTAGAAGCAAGCCGGCGGCAGGGATTTGCTCAAGGTGCGGAGGAGGAGCAAGTGTAGCTGACATGAAAACAGCAACAAGATTCTGCCATGTGCCATTCTACTGGAAATCTTGGAGAGCCATTATATGTACTTTCTGTGGAGCCGTTCTTCGATCTTACCCATAAATTAATTTCCGAAACTGTTAAGTCGTACATCAGGGTTCAGAGCGCGAGTTGAATGGAATGATTGCGGCTGATGAAGAGACTCCATGCACATCCTGCCACTAGGTTATAACATAATGGTGGAGCAATTGATAAATTCGAATGGAAGTTCTATATTCTTAATACTAATTTTCTTTTTCTTTTTTTGGAATGAAAATCTAGAGGTTGATCCCTCCCGTTAACATGTTATAACCAGGTTTATTGCTTCCGTTCCTTGGGTTCAGACTTCAGATGTACTGTAATTTTCCTTTTGTTTTATTTTATTTTTAAAAAAATTTTCTCAGTTTTGTATTGTATTTTGAGTGGTGTGCAAAAATATACAGTTATAAGATAATCCAGATCCATGGTTCAACAATACAGAAATAGTAAATGGGTTAACAATATATAACTCCTACAAAATGTAAAAACACAGATTTATGGTGTTCAATCCTTTCTAAATTAGTAAAAATTCAACTGTTTACTCCCTTTCTACATGGGAATATGAGATTTACCCCTTTTAGAACGTGTAATTGTGAGAAAAAGTAAGAAACGGATATCACATACATGATGGATGATTCATCTACTTAGTTTCACCTTCTTTGACAGTATTGCTAGCTGTATATTTTTCAGAATTATAGCTATAGATCATTAATACTGATGATTTAACTCATACCAAATATTTGGGTTTGGCAAAGATACATGCACGTTCACTTTAAACGCCGCGGAAGGAATGACTGGGAGTCAAAGGCGCCATTAAAGGCATGCAATTTCAAATGCCCTCTTACCAGTCGGGGAGATGGTTGAAAATTATTAACTGGACCAGCCAGTTAGCAGCAGAAATACAGGTGACTAAAGCCACTGTAGAAAACCAGAAATTCAATGCGGTAACTTTGAAATGCAACTGTACATAAAAGGCCAAGGCGAAATGGTGTTGGCTTTCGGCTGGTGGGAGCTCTTCTAGCTAGCTAATTATCACTGTCAGTAAAAGCTTGGCCATATTGTGAGAAAGGACAACCCCGTATTTAATCCTCACCTCTTTAGAATGCGAATTTGATATAGCTTTCAACATTTATTAATGCAGGTGGGTTGGTATCAACATAATTAAGATTCTAAATGCTTAAGGCCTAAGATAGGCTTCAACTAGGCAATTCAAACCATTTATATTTTGGTGGTAAATTTAAAATGTGTTTGGAATAATTTTAAATTGATAATATAAATATATGAGTTTGTGTTTATTATTTAAATATATTATACGTATCACATTTATATATACGTAGTGGATGAGTGAAATATAAATTATTGAATAATAAATACAAATGAACTTTTATATATTATTTCATAAATATAAAATACTTTAAAATTGAGAAATAGTACTGTGTCAAGCCTTTAATTTATGGTTGAATCGGAGTATCCACCTTGATGCAACTCGTTCATAATTCTAGTTCTTCAAAACTGTGGGTTTGAGGGAGATAGAATAGTAACTTTTTCAGTAAAGGATTTAACTCTTAAATTTTTGTTTCTATCTTGTAGAATGGATGATCAAAATGGAAGAGGAAAAATAGAAAAGTTGTGTTTTTGTGCTCTCAACACTTGAGAGAATTTTTTAACACTTAACAAAATTCACTTCACTCTCTATCATATTTCTTTGGCCGAATCTCTTGATTAATTGAGCAACTAATTGCTCTTTTATTTATTTATTTATTATTTTCTTCTATTTTCTCACCTAATGATATCTATTATCTAGGTCAATATTTTTCATTAGTGTTTTGTTTATTATAAACCAACTGAAAATAAAACAAAATAAAAAATCATTTAAATGAACTTGGCCTTAATTTAGGCTAAATGAGAAAACACTTTCTTATTATTAAGAAACATTTTAAGGCCTACCATTAACAAAGTCACCCATTTATACTTATTATATCATTTAATTAATATTAGACAAATAATTTAATCATATTAAATCATGATAGAAACACATGTCAATTTAAATTAAAAAATAAATTGTTTGATTTCAATTTAAATAATAATATCATATATTATTATTATTATTTTATTCAATAAATATTTTAATGAATAAAATAATAATATTATTTGTCCAACAAATAAGGTCATTTTGATAATTTTTTGGATCGATCTATTCAATCCGGTATGCTGTTCCAGTGCACAACGAGTGCACTTTATATTGCGGGACTCTCTAGGTCCACTCCTGATTTGTTAAATAGAATTATTCTGTGAGTCCGAGATCAATGCCCCACGCACTTCGTGAATATTACAAATTAGTGCAGTAGACCATATAAGTTGAGGTCATAGTACATACGTATAATCATTCCGCCAATCATATCTTGGAAGAGCCGGGATATAGATCACTATCGTCAAATCCTTATGTGCTCATCCGTGAATTTATCTCCAGACACGTATCTTAATAAACAATATATGCAAACACTTTTACAATATTGTTTAACCCTGTAGGAAACTATTTTCCTAGGTTTATTGCTTGTGGCCATAAGACTTTCTAAGATACAGTCTCTGAGCATCTGGATATATAACTCATGCAAGTGAGTTGACGGATTCCATATCTGTACACATCGGACTCCATTAGCATCGGACCATACCCAGTGATCCCTAGCGGTCACATCATGAAAGGTATGTGACATGCGTAGAACCAAAGTATGATGGATCACTCACAAGCCCACCTTGGTTCTCAAGTCAAAGGACCACATATACTACTCAACTCGAGAGGACCTTCTATTGACGGCTTAATGAGATATCTATTGGGGTCCTCGTTGAGTCTGTTTAGTATTCAGTCCTTACTGAATACCTGTATGCTAAACAAACTTCTAGTAAGTCCATGGTTAGCTAAGAACAACCATCTAGGTATAATATATATTGGTTTATATAAAAGGATTTTACCGATAAACTTGCAACGGTGAATTAAGACCAGAAACATATAATTTAATAATATACTTACATAATAACATTTCTTAGCACCTATTGTAATTCTTGCAACTATGTTATTATTAATGTATTTTCAAGTCTTTGTACTGTTACAGACAAGATTCTAACTTTTAGACTTCACTAATTAATATAACATGCTAACTCTTTAACATTTATAGTTTTCAGTGATACTAACTCTTAGCATTGATCTAAACTTCTTTAGACCAAATCTAAACTTCTTCAGATCATATAATATCTGTAGTATCGCAAGCATTGAACCATTTAATAATAGTAATTAGTGAATTAACAAATAATGTATCATATAAATATTATAAAATAAAATATTCATACAACAATGGGATGACACGTAAATATAAATACCAACAAACTCTCACTTGCTCTAATGTCATTCATAGTGGTATCTTATACCTATAGACTCTACGTGTTTCTTAAACACCTTTGGAGTTAAGGGCTTAGTTAGTGGGTCTATTACATTATTTACAGAGTCAACTCTATAAATTATTACATCTCCCCTAACCAAGATTTTTCTAATTATGTGGTATTTTCTCTCTACATGCATAGATCTCTGGTACATTGTTGGCTCTTTTGCTTGTGCAATGGTTCTGTTGTCACAGAATAAAGGGATAAGATCCATCGCGCTTGGGACAATCTCAAGTTCGGCAATAAACTTGCATATCCACACTGTTTTCTTTGCTGCCTCAAAGGCTGCAATGTATTATGCATCAGATGTTGAATAAGCCGTTGATCCTTGTTTGGTGCTCTTCTAACTCAAAGCAACACCGTTAAGGATAAATACGTATTCAGATATAGACTTTCTATCATCTGGATCAGACTGAAAGTCCGAATCTATGTATCTCCTAATCTGCAAATCACTTTCTCCATAAATGAGAAACTTGTCTTTTGTACCCTTAAGGTTTTTAAGGACATGTTTAACTACCATCCAATGGCTATCACCTAGATCAGATTGATACCGACTAGTAACACTTATAGCCATGCTAATGTCAGGTCTCGTGCACATCAAGCATACATCAGGCTGCTTACAACTGATGCATATGGCATCTTAGACATTTTAATTTTTTCATCTTCCATCTAAGGAGATATTCTCTTCGAAAGATGAATGTCATGTCTGAAAGGTACATTAGCTGTCTTACAGTTAGTAAAGTTATACCTTTCCAGGACACTATCGATGTATTATGATTGTAAGAGTCCTATCAGTTTTTTAGCTCTATCCCTATAAGCTTTATACCTAGTATATAGGAAGCATCTCTCAAGTCCTTTATGGAGAAGTTTTTGTTTAGATTACTCTTGACTGATTGTAACATACTGATATCATTCTCAATGATCAGTATGTCATTCACGTAGAGAATTAAGAAGACAATCATGCTCCCACTGACATTTTTATACACACATGGTTCCTTATCATTTTTGATGAAACTAGATCCTTTGATTACCTTATCAAAACGAAGGTTCCAACTTCGAGAAGCCTACTTAAGCCCATAAATGGACTTCTTCAGTTTGCACACTAGATCTGTGGATTGGCTAGATGTAAAACCTTTAAGCTGTTCCATGTATATCTCTTCCTCAAGCTATCCATTCAGGAATGTTGTCTTTACATCCATTTGTCATATCTCATAGTCATAATATGTAATAATAGCCAATAAAATTTGTATTGACTTCAACATCGTTTCTGGTGCATAAGTTTCCTCATAATCAATCCCAAATCATTGAGAATAACCTTTTCTAACCAGTTAGGCTTTAAAGGTCTCTACCTTCATATCAGGCCCACGCTTCTGCTTATAAATTCTTTTACAACTGATAAGAACTATTCATTCAGGAAGCTCAACCAAGTCCCAAACTTGATTATGATGAATTGAGTCAATTTCGGATTCATGGCTTCTTGCAACTTTCTCGAGTCAATGTCTAACATTGCATCCTTATAGGTTAAATGATCATTTTCTTCTATTAAAAAAACTCTAAGTGCACATTCAGGCATCTGACCATACTTAGTAGATGGTCTGGACATCCTTTCAGACCTACGTGGAGGGTGTGTTAAAGGTATTTCGCTCAATTGATTTTGAGGTTCCATCTCGGTTTCATATTCGTTATAGTTAGCTTCATTAAGAACAATCTTTCTACAACCTCCACAATCCATGAGAAACTCTTTCTAAAGAAAAGTGGCATATTAAAAAATAAACACATTTCGCTTCTCGAGATCATAGAATTGGTATCCCATTGAATACTTGGGAGACCCAACAGACCAGTACATGTACTCCCTGAGTGCAAGTTTATCCTATTGTGTAACTTTTAGATAAGTAGGACAACCCCAAATCTTAAAGCATTTAAGACTTAGTTTCTTTCTATCATGTGGAGTAGTTGGAACAGCTTTAGATGAAACTCTGTTTAATATATGAGCATCAGTTTTCAGAGCATAACCCCAAAGATATTCAGGTAGATTAGTGAAGCTCATCATCAATTGAACCATATCCAATAATGTCCAATTCCTCATCTTTGATACACCATTGTGTTGCGGAGTACCTGGAGGACTATACTGAGCCAAAATCCCATTATCCTTTAAATAATTAGAGAATTCACTGCTCATGTACTCACCGCCTCGATCTGATTGAAGGCATTTGACATACATTCCTATTTGTTTCTTTACTTCAAGTCTGAACTCTTTGAACTTTTTAAAGGTTTCTGACTTGTGTTTCATAAGAAACACATACCCGTATCGTGACAAATCATCGATAAAGGTAACAATGTATCGAAATCCACCCATCATAGCGTGATTCATCGGACCGCATACATTACTATATATTAGTTCCAATAAATCAGTGGCACTATATCCAACAACAATGAAGGGAGATTTAGTCATTTTTCCTTAAATATAAGATTCAAAAATTGGGTAAGGTTCTATGGTCAGATCAGGTATCCGACCATCTTTAACCAGACGGGTTAGGCATCTCACACCTATATGACTCAATCTCATGTGTCACAATTCAGTATCATTTAAAGCTTGTGTACTATTACTAGTGCTACCCTGTACATTCATAACATTTCTTGTTGTATCCAAAACATAATACCCATTAATTAACTAACACTCAGCTAATAAAACATTAAATATATAACATAAATATAAAGAACGGTTCTTAATATACATATGATACCTTTCACTGTCAAGTACAGAAAACGAGATAATCTGTCTAATATAGTAGGCCCAAAATAGCAGTTATAAAGTACAACAGTTTTATTACAAGGGAGAATCAAATGATAATGTCCTACAGCCTCGACCCATAGGAGATCACCAATTCCTACTCAAAGCTGTACCTCTCTCGGATGTAGCAATCTAACTTCCTTCAGACCCTGCAACATATTATAGATGTGAGAAAGACTTGCGGTATCTAATACCCAGCCAATGCTAAAGAAATGTCAATAATGGGAAAGATAATACCTGAGGAGGTATTCTATACAATGGCAAGGTATTTGGGACAGTTACATTTTCAGTGCCCATCCTCACTGCAATGAAAGCATTTGCCTTTCATTTTTTATTTCTCCAGTGGCTTGGATATCTATCGCCGCTGAGGACCCATCTTGGGTGTGTGCCTCACCTTTCTTTTCTTCTTTCCTTTGGACTTTGTAGAAGCCCTCGAGTTCAAAAATGAAGCACCATGAATAAGGAGGGCCAAGCCTTCTTTATGTATGTCCTCATCCGCTGTCTTCAGCATATTGTAAAGATCAATATAAGTAAAGGGTCATTTTTTGCATATTGAAGTTCATGATGAACTATACATATGACCTAGGCAGCGACTGAAGAATCAACTGTTCCCCGGGTTATTGCAAAAAGAGATGTCCATGGACTCAAACCTTTCGATTAATCCTATCATCTTGAGAACATGAGAACTCACTGGACTGCTCTCAGGGAGCTTTGCATGAAACAACGCTTTGGCGACCCTATAGTTCTCAACTTAGGGTCGGTCACCAAAGATCTCCCTGAGATGGAGCATAATGCTACTGGCATTGTCTATGCGGACATGCTCCCTCTGCAGCTCAGTGGACATTGAGGTGAGGATGTACGATTTAACTTTTAAATCGTCATCCAACCATTTCTAATATGTCACATTTTCTTCCTCAGTGACATCTTTAGAAATACCCCTGAGCATCTTTTAGTCAATAACATATCCAAGTCTTTCTAAATCTAGAACAATTCTGAGATTCATATACCAGTCAGAGAAATTCTCAGCACCTTTGAGTTGGTGTGCATTCAGTATACGCACCAAAGGATTTGAAGATGTCATCCTAACTTACACAAGTCAAATAAAATAATATTAGGAGATGTTAGCGAAAATTATTATTAAATCCCTAATAATACATTTTAAATCATGGGTATAACATTTATACATTTTTTAATTTAAAATATTATCCCATTGTTTTACATAATCCCTCAAAATGGGATAACGACAGTTTAAACTATTTTAAACTATACAGCGGGAAGTGAACCTCATTGGCATTTTACTCGTGCCGCACACTGTAGCGATCTAGACCTTTGTAAATCTAACAGGTAGATAACTTTTATCAATTGCATCTCATGTAACTCTTACTCTTGATCCTAAATACACCTTATCCGTACACAGTAGCGATCTAAGATAAGTTTATTTCAGATTAACTTGTCAAATATATACTACCGGTACTATCCTCACACTGTAGCTATTTAAGGCAATACTTTCGCATATATTTGCCTCATCTCATGTTTAACCGATATAGTCTAAATTATACTGACTAAATCCCTTACACTATGGCGATCTTGGAAAAGACCGATATAATACAGCTAATTCGTATTGACAAGATAGATTAATAATAAAACATTATCTCATAATGTATTATTGTTCAATCTGATTAAGAGAGATTTTTTACTTTTCTTTTAGTATTACAAAGAGTTAGTCCCCATTTCATGAGAAGGTAATTCTCAATCAATCATTAATTTCTGTGTAAGCACAACTAACCCCCACCAATAGGGCTCTTATTGTATTTATAAACATAGAAAAAAAATGATCCCGATTTATAATACAACCTAATAAGCCTTATTATTGTATCTCATAAACCTCCACATGATTAAAAAATATTTAAAACAATTTAAAACATAATTAGAGTGAGTATCATCGGCACCGCGGTGCTGGGTTCACTGTATAGCAGCAATGGGGGTATAACCCCTGGCACCGCGGCGCTCAACAGTCAGCACTACGGCCTGAATTCCAAAATCGGTGCTTAAGTGCCAATTTTCTTAATGCTGGGGTACCCAACACTTGGCGCTGTAGCTATGCAGTGCTGGGGTGCTAGAACAAAAATTTTCAGTGCCTCGACGCTGAACATTTATGGTTGTGGCGCTCCGGTGCTCCCCACCTTCGATATACATATTTCAACAACTTGAAATGCACTTTTTGAGCACCAGAACATCATTAACAACAATTTTGCACTCATAACACCCAATATCAACTCAAATATACTCTGATACCATTTTGTAAGTGATTTTAAACTTAGAGTGCATGCATGTGGTTTGTGTTTATCATTTAAATATAATATACATATCACATACATACATGCGTAGCGGATGAGCGGAATATAAATTACTGAGTGATAAACACAAATGAACTTTTATATATTATTTTATAAATGTAAAATACTTTAAGATTGAGAAATAGTACCTTGTCAAGCTTTTGGTTTATGGTCGAACCGGAGTACCCGCCTTGATGCAACCCGTTCATAATTCTAGTTTTTCAATACGGTGGGCTTGAGGAAGCTAGAATAGTAACTTTTCCGGCAAAGAATTTAACTCATGAATCTTTGTTTCTACCTTGTAGAATGAGTGACCAAAATTGAAGAGAAAAAATAGAAGAGTTGTGTTTTTGTGTTCTCAACACTTGAGAGAATTTTCTAACACTTGAAAGAATTTTCTAACACTTAGCAAAATTCACTTCACTCTCTATCATCTTCCCTTGGTCAAATTTCTTGATTAATTGAGCAACTAGTTACTCTTTTATTTATTTATTATTTTCTTTCATTTTCTCACTTAATGACATCCATTCTCTAGGCCAATATTTTTCATTAGTGTTTTATTTATTATAAATCAACTGAAAATAAAATAAAATAAAAAATTATTTAAATGAACTTGACCTTAATCTAGGCTAAATGAGAAAACACTTTCTCATTATTAAAAAATATCTTAAGGCATACTATTAACAAAGCCACCCATTTATACTTATTATATAATTTAATTAATATTAGACAAATAATTTAATCATATTAAATTATGGTAGAAACACATGTCAATTTAAATTAAAAAATAAATTGTTTGATTTCAATTTAAATAATAATATCATATATTATTATTACTATATGTTTATTGAATAAAATAATGATATTATTTGTCCAACAAATAAGGTCATTTTGGTAATTTTCAAATCAAACAATAATTGGCCCACAATGTGCCATGTGTCAATATCCCATTGGTTAACAACTAATGGTGAACTAATTGATGTATTTAACTCTTAAGTCTTGACATGTGCACGACTGGAGGGAAACCGAAGTAAATATCTGGTCTGCTGGAATTTTTTGGATCGATCTATTCAATCCGATATGCTGCTCCAGTGCACAACGAGTGCACTTCATATTGCGGGACTCTCTTGGTCCACTCCCGATTAGTTAAACATAATTATTCTGTGAGTCCGAGATCAATGCCCCACGCACTTCACGGATATTACAAATTAATGCGATAGACCATACAAGTTGAGGTCATAGCGCATACGTATAATCATTCCGCCAATCATATCCTGGAAGAGTAGGGATATAGATCACTATCGTCAAATCTTTATGTGCTCATCAGTGAACTTATCTCCAGACACGTATCTTAATAAACAATATATGCAAACACTTTTACAATATTGTTTAACTCTGTAGGAAACTATTTTCCTAGGTTTGTTGCTTGTGGCCATAAGACTTTCTAAGATACAGTCTCTAAACATCCGGATATATAACTCATGCATGTGAGCTGACGAATTCTATATCTGTACACATCGGACTCTATTAGCATCGAACCATACCCAGTGATTCCTAGCAGTCACATCATGAAAGGTATGTGACATGCGTGGAATCAAAGTATAATGGATCACTCACAAGCCCACCTTAGTACTCAGGTCAAAGGACCACATATACTACTCAACTCGAGAGGACCTTCTATTGACAGCTTAATAAGATGTCTATTGGAGTTCTCGTTGAGTCTGTTTAGTATTCAATCCTTACTGAATACCTGTATGCTATACAAACTTCTAGTAAGTCCATAGTTAGTTAAAAACAATCATCTATACAATTTATGTATAGTATACATTGGTTTATGTAAAAGGATTCTACCGATAAACCTACTTCGGTGAATTAAGACCAGGAACATATAATTTAATAATAGACTTACATAATAACATTTCTTAGCACCTATTGTAATTCTTATAACTATGTTATTACTAATGTATTCTCAGGTTTTTATACCGTTACAAATAAAATTCTAATTTTTAAACTTTACTGATTAATATAATATGTTAATTCTTTAACATTTATAGTTTTCAGTAATACTAACTCTTAGCATTGATTTAAATTTCTTTAAACTAAATCTAAACTCGTTCAGATCATATAACATCTGTAGTGTCACAAGCATTGAACTATTTAATAATAATAATTAACGAATTAATAAATAATGTATTGTATAAATATTATAAATAAAATATTTATACAATAATAAAATAATACATAAATACAAATCCTAATATATATTTGAGAAAATTCGATCACCTGTACATACAATGTTCACATATACAATTTTAAATTGTTTGCCAGGAGTCGAAGCCATTAAAGACATCGCAATTGTAAATTGCTTATTTTTTATAAGGTTTTTTATAAAAAAATTTTTTTTATAAGATTTAATGATGATATTTGAATATTTACGTTTAGTTCAAGCTCATCCCCCTGTAAACTGTAAAGAGGGAGAGACTAATTCCTAAAATGAATAACCATTCCAAAGAAAGAGGAAAACACTCTAACAAGGAGTAAAAAAGAGAGATAACCCTCACGTAGAATGAAAAATTACAACCACAAACAGCCAAACCAATCTCAAAAGGACATCGAACAGCAATAATGAGTGAAGGGCCAGAAGCGGCAGGCGACAAGGTCTAGGAACCATGTGACTGCCGGTAATGAGCGGCGGCTCCGAGCAAGCAAACTGAAAAATCTGGTCATTGACCTTCTCGATGCTGGGTGTGCGGCGGGGAATGGCGGAACCACGTCGGAGGAAACGACAATGCAAGAGGAGACTCACTGCCGACGCGCCGGCTGCTAACTCCCAGTTGGCGTCACAGCAAAAATAAAAGATATTGCCAAAAAATCACTTGTGGCAGCCATAGCCACAGCCACAGCCTCGAGAAAACACACTGATCAACTGGCCAAATAAAAGCCACAGCCCTAGATCTACCCGAGGACAACCAGAGAAGTCGAGATCCGAATGAACACCAAGAGAGCCCGCAAGGGAATCGCTGGCCAGTAGTTATTCACCAGAAGAAAACCTGAAGAAAGTAACCCAAATATAGAGCAAAATGACTAAAGGGAGGGGAAAGATGAGAAGAGATGAGGAGGAAGAAGAAGAAAAAGGGGGAAGGGAGGCAAGCCAGAAAGGAGGCCAATGGCCTCATCTCCTGTAGAAAGAGCTCTAAAAGAGTTTTTGGTTTTCTTCAAAAGGTGTTGTTTGGCTCGAGGCGGAGAATATTAGCTTCGTTTTACTAATTTCAAATTGCTTGTTGGTTCTTATATGTTTTAGTCAATGTTCATATATCTATTTATTCTAACAAAAATTATGCATGCTGGTTAATACTACGTAATTTAAAGTTAAAAATTGGGTCATCTGATCTCCTTTTTTTTATGGATGGACTATTACGGCGTGTGCATTAAAGTTGAGTCAACTCCATCAAGTTTAATAAAAAAAAGTCAACCCTATTTTAACATCTAAAGTTGGTATGGTCTCTGATCTCCATCAAGGTTTTATTAATCAACTTGATGTCATTTTTTAAAGAATAAGATTTTTTTTTAATTAAATTTTACTTTAATTTTTTTAAAAAAATTTAACACGTGTTTTATATTAAATATGTATGATCAAATTTATTTATTTTAATAATAATCAATCACAAACTAATAAAAAATGAAATGAGAGTTTAATTTAAGAAAGTATCCGAATCCCATTCACAGAATATCTAGACTAAAAATTTCATATGTTTATTTACAGTACACCCATTCTACATGAGTTGACTTTAAAATACATTCATATCCCCTCACGTGGCTACTGACAAAAACACGTAGCTCTTTAATGTTCCAACTTGTGAGAATACAATTCTAATCATATTTACTATTATGTAATCAGTGTGTTACTCTCTCTCCCAAGTTAATTAATTTGGGATATATTTAACATATTCATTAATTTCTATAATTATTTATTTTATAACCCTCTTGAATATTTTCTTTTATCTTTTATTTTTCACTTTGAATTTGTTTTATATATACTTTTTATATTAATAATCAATAGCAATTTACATTCAGATATAGAAGGGAAGGGAGCTACGAGTTGGGCCTTTTCAGCATTTCCAGCCCATGTATAAACTCTGTGAAGAATCATCTCCCAAAGAAATTTGTAGAAGCTACAAGGCTCGAAGTGCTCAACGACGTCGTTTTCTCCTGAACTGAAAGCGGTTGGTTTCTATAATTTTCCATGCTTTACTAAAACCCTAGATATTGGTGTCCGTCCGCTCGTACTAGGGTTTAGGAAACAAACAGTAGGCAGCCCCGAACAAAACCCTATTTAACCGTTAATCCAGTAAAGCAGCCTCGTTTTTTCGCAACTATGAAACTTCATCCCATTCTTCACGAAAACCCCTTCTTAAATCTTAATAAAAACCCTAATCTTTGCGTTCTAAGCAATGGAAAGGTTTATAACTGAACCCACCATTGAAGAATGTGATCACCTTAATCAAGCTTCGAACCTCAAAATTTTGAAGGACCCACTTGACAACTTTGAACCTCAAATCAGCGACTTGTATTTTGCAGATTCGTTTCTCGATTTTGATTCGATAAAGGAGTTCTTTGAGGATAACTCGCCAAACCCAGATAGGATTGGATTAGATAAGATCGAATTTGGAGTTATTGAGAAGACTATGAATATGGGTGAAGAAGAAAAAACCCATTTCGGGAACCTGACTCCGCATGAGTCGGATCCAATTTCCGGTGGTTCCGGTTGTGTGGTGAAGATTGAAGAGGCGTTGGAGGGTCAGGAAGTGAAGAATTTGAACTGCTCTATTGAGGAAGAGATTGGAAAAGTTAGTTTGGTTGGTATTAAGAGTGAGGTGGTGAGTGATGGGGATGAAAGTAAAAAAGTTGGTTTGGTTGGTGAGTTGGGTTCGGTTCCTGTTGATGGGAGTGGCGTGAAGAGTGAAATAGTGAATGATGAGAAGGAAAGTGAAAGTGATTCGGATTCTGAGAGTGAAAGTTCAACTTCATCATCTTCGTCGTCCAGTATTAGTAGTAGTAGTAGTAGTGACAACGATGAAGAGGAAGGAGAGGAAGAGGAGAAAGAGGAAATGAAGGAAGTAAAAAGAGAATTGGTTTTGCCAGGTGAGCTTGAAGAAGGTGAGATAGAGGGTGCTGATGGAGAGGAGATGATTGGTAGGACTGATGATGATGACAGCGACAAGGAGGATGAACACCATGAGGAGATGGTTGGTGAGGATGATGTTGATATTGATGATATTGTTGTTGGGGATGAAAATGGTGGTGGTGCTATGGAAGGACCCATTAGGTCAAAGAATGAGCTGCAGGTATGACTTTACTTGCTCTTTCTGTTGCCGATTGCCAATTGCCAAATTAGCTAGGCTTGCATCTCAGATATCTTTTGAATTTATGTATATTTTTCCCTCAGATAGCAAGTGTAGAATTCAGATGTCAAACTAGTCCAAGTTATAATTTGGTCATATGCTAAATTTGCTCATAACAAGAACTAATATTCAGTTATCTTTGACTTACTATTGCTTCAACTCAAGTATATTAGACCTTGTAACTTCCAGTGACAAACTTAACAAACTTAAAAAGCTTTACAACCATTTCAACTAAGCATTAAGCAGATGTTAGCTTGAACTCGTATTTCTTTTGAGTGGTAATAAGCTCCACTTCAATTAATTGTGGCTGCATTGAATTATAATTTAAACTTTTGGTTGTATAGTGCATGCCTCAGGAAGACAAAACAAACCTTAACTCTATAGTATCTTCTGTATTTTTGGCATACTGTTAAGGAAGATTGCAATTTCTGAGTTCTAGATTTTGCATTATAACTTGTATGCATACTACTTGTACAGTAGACATTCTTAACATGTTTTTCTCTTTGTTATGATCCACAATGAGGTGATATATCAAGAGTCTTTGCTGTATTCATATAATCAATGTGGCTTATTTATGGAGTTCTGTTTATTCTATGGTACTTGTGAGCAAATGGTTTTCTGGAATACTGCAGGTTCTCCCTCCAGTTCCTCAAGTAAATGTTACCTTGCAACCACATCATCAGATGCTGCCTATTGGAGTTGTTCTGTCGGTAAGCTCATAAAGGACATAAGGCAGAGCCTTATTTAACCTTTAACATAACTAATCCCTATAACTTAATTGCCTTCATCTCTGGAGCTGGCTGATTCATAGTCCTGATGTCTATTGAGTTAAGGTTATAATTAGCTATATCAATTAATGATGTTACTTACAATATTACAGGTTCTTGGCTCCCAAGTTATTGTAGAGGGGGTTGAGAAGCACAACCCTCTCAATGAAGGTTCAATACTCTGGATAACTGAAAGCAGATCGCCATTGGGACTGATTGATGAGATATTTGGACCTGTAAAAAACCCTTACTATATGGTAAGATACAATTCAGAAAGTGAAATCCCTGCTGGGATCCATGTTGGCACTGCAATCTCTTTTGTTCAAGAGTTTGCCAATCATATCCTAAATGACAAGAATCTTTACAAGAAGGGTTATGATGCATCTGGTGAGAATGATGAAGAGGTATCTGATGATGCAGAATTTTCAGATGATGAGAAAGAGGCTGAGTATAAGGGAAAGCTAAAAATGGAAAAGAGGGGCATGAATGACCAGAAATCCGGTAAAAGAAAAAACAATAGAAGGAAGGTTAAAAATAAAGACGGGACATGGAAAAGTGGTAGACATGCAATCCGAGAAGGGGATGGAGTAGGTCAGGTGCTACCAAATCAATACCAGCACCGTGACTCTTCTGTTCCAGCATCGCTGGATTGTGGTAATTGTTTGACTTCTGCCACAGGACAAGGTTTTGTTGGTGGAACTGGCTTAGTTCCACAACTTCTACCAATGGCAAAGACTACTGGTTTTGCCACTTCTACAAATGGAGTTTGGAGCAGTGGGATGCCATCTCAGCAACCTCAGACCGCCTTCTTCCCTAATGGTATGTCATGGCCTTCCCAGAATTATCAGCGACATCCTTATCAGCACATGATGAACAATGGGCTATTTTTGCAGCAGTTTAATCCCAGTCAGATGGCACTTCCTAATGTCATCCTACCAGGTGGACAACCTAATTTCTTGGCTGGTCCTTCATATGCACCTTGGCCAGGGCTTTTGGGGCAAAATGGCTTAACCCAACCAATTGGCTTAACCCAACCAATTGGCCAGGGTTTATCAGGCCAGCATGTTCACCCATCTATAAATGTGGCAGGACAAGAAGTTTTGCCTAGTGTAGGACAGAATGATTTGCAACCAGCTGCTGTTCTTCCAGGCAACTTGGAAGCTCCCCAACAGTTTAACACGGGTTCATCTTCCTCTCGCGGAAGGAGACCTTATCACAGAGGAGGTGGACGATTTGCTGGGAGAGGTCGCCATCTATCCAAATGAAAGCCTGCAACGCCCCTCTTGCACTCCAGCATAGTGGATTAACTGGCACTAGCCTGTGTCCTCTCCTGCTCTATTCCATGAGTGGACAACACTTGCCTTCCCCTCTGAGGGACTGGAGCAAAAATAGGGCTTCTATTATACTGGTAGAGAGTAGTTGCAGGTGGCACTTGCTTCCTCGAGCATGAATGCTACTATGACTTTCTGTCCTCTGTAATTTGTTAAAATATTTTCCCTCGGATTTCTGAATCTAAAATGGTTATTTTACGTGGATGCAAATACTATATAGTTATTTGAATGTTTGTAAAAAGTAATTTTAGCTGCAGTAAATATCATCCACCAAATTCCTTATCAATAAGTGGATAAAATTGCGCAGTTATTTATTTATTATTTTATTTCTGTAGCTGCACACCTTGGTAAAATGCAACAGGAATTCTTATGTTCAAAACCCCTACTATCAATGAATTCTGGAGTTTCTTTTCACAACCCAGCTCAGTACGGGCTGCTCCTACTTCTCACTTGAGCGGTGAAGACAGTTTTCAAGTCCAGGACAGAGACTGGAACACAACATTGGTAGCTGAAGTCAGTGATGTCTGTCACAGGTAGTCAGAAATACTCCTCCTTTAGGGATGATATTCTCAGTGTTTGGCAAATTTCCAAAATCGTCATAAGACACTGGATCTATGTATCAACGACGACTAGATAAAATTAAAAGATAATGGAGACAAAATAAGAGCAATGGGCACACATGCAAAAAAATATAAATGAAGAGTAAATTACTTAATTTGAAAGTGTTTGAACCAGTCTATGAGAACAGTAATGACTGATCGCAGGGACTGGAAATTTAAGTCCAACAGAAGAAAGAGGATGATGGTAGGCTTCTTGTAAGCATGAGGATGGGCTTTATCAAACAATAATGATAATAAAGAACCCAGCCAAACAAGGATGAACATTCCACAAGGGATCTTCCAAGGACTCTTTTTAAGTTTTTGCATTCCTTGTGAAGTCAACACAAGTCTGGCAGCTGCAATCAGAGAAACGACAGATTTCACAACCAAAGCAAACACAGGAAGTGCAACCCTTGCATGTTGGAGAACGAATACATCCCCTATACACCCTGCGACTAGCTCGTTCTTCTTCATCATCACAGGTTATTCTGCATTACAGAAAGGAATCACTGGTACCATTAAATGCGAAGTTTCTAACATGTGCAACAACAATAAGCTGAGTATAAAATAAAGACCACAGGTGCACATGCATATGCCTGTGTGCGTAGTTGTTATGTAACAAAGTCTACACAAACACAAACAGTCAGATCAGTTAGATTTGCTTTACATTCCCAATTACAGTGCAAGGAGTGCCAGTAAAGCAGCAACCTCAACAAAGGATTATGCATGGATTTATTTTTATTATCAAACCTAACATATCAATCAATAAATCAAGGTACGAGTAAAAACTGCAAGAAATATATACTCTAACATAATACTAAATCATTTTCTGGAGCAATCAATTTCTAAGTTGCTCTATTCAATCCATCACACTATTTCAAATTTTCCATACTTGTATAACCTCCTCACACCACCCAAAATGATGCAATAATCCCATACACCCACAAATAACAGCTGATGCTTTACATCTCCTCCAAAGGATAACTTCGCTAGTCCTACTAGTTTCCTGCCAACAATCTGTCAAAAAAGCAAAAGAAACCACATATACATGCAACTATCACCTAATCCCCAGTGGTTTCAACATGATACAATAACCAAGCAAAGCTGCCACTTGTCTCCTTCACAAACATAATCAGGCTAAACGAACTTGTTTCCGATCATCAGATTTTGTCAAAGATACACTAACACCACATATAATGAAATCATATAATATGACTAATTGTTCAAAGGTTCGAGTAAATGTAAATAGATATCACGATTCAGTGCTTGTCACTAGAGAGCTCAACCTCATCTAGCCAGGAGATCAGACAAATTGGCGCTAAAACTGAATGATTGATGGAGAACTCTGTTTTTCAATTACTAAAGATGCTTCAGGTCAAGATCTCAAAGATTGAGCAAGCTTCTAAGATACCCTCTTTTCCTCTTTGGATCTATCAAGCCCCTTTCAATATTCACAAAATTGACATGCAAAAGATATTACAACAATGGGTAAGTATATCTTGTCATTAGGTGAACTTATCTTGAGAGATTGATCAGGTTTAGCTGCACTTAATCGTGAAAAACTAACCTACTTTTTACATAAATTATTCAGAGAAGCAACAATAAAGATTTCAAATTACAAGTCTCCACAGTTCACCATTCACATTGGAGATTCCTGATGATTATCATAACTGCAACCTACGTCACCTCATAAATTTTCCCTCAAGCTCCACTGACATGCATCAAGATTGCAAGCATTAAGCAGCTATAATCTTAATTAAACAACAATTGAAATTTTCAAATCTGTTATACCATGTTCATTTAATTCAATTTAGCAATATTTCATAATCAACCAGCAATTTTGGGAAAAGAACAATAACCATCATCAAGTGCAGTAATAAAAGCTACCATAAGAGATAGTTATTATAAAGAAGCACAAACAAGACGTGCCTAGACATTGAATAAAATCAGCTGAAGAATGGAGAAGAATAAAACTGACTCATACTTCCTTTTTGATTCCAAATTGGAGATTGGTCAAAAAAAAGCTTATACATCAAACAACGGAAGCAAATCAAAAATCATATGTCAGTACACATTGACTACAAAAATTTATACTAAGTATGCAATTATGTTGTCTCGCCATTTTTTGGATGTGTTTACTAGATTCCCAGCATGGAAGGTAATAGGTGAAATTAAGTAGCATGATCCAGAATGGCTAATGACCTAACATATCATAATTGTTAAAATCTAACACAATTCAACCGGCATTTGCTTGTATAAGAATTTGATCAATGTTAGGAGAAACATACTTGTCATAGGGCAGATCAGAACATTTCCAATTCTTATCCTTTAAAGCATTATGGTGAACTAGACATTCATCTTTTGTCCGCAATCGGAACCTGCGCTCCTTGTTACACCTAGTACAATGAACAAACTCATCACGATGAACTCGACCATTGTGGGATCTGTGGGACCCATTTCCATGTTTTGATGCTTGGTTGTAGTACTTGAGCAACACCGTCTTTGTCAATGGGACCTTCTCCCCATTAACTATGACCCAAACATTGTTCTTCCACTTTCTAGCTGTCTCTCTTCCAGAATGCTTCTCAAATGCAGCTGGAGTCAGCTTGTCTGGTCATTAGAATCAACATACTCACAATCAATAATGCAAAAAAGGATACTTAGAATTTTCAAGAAAAAGAAAAGGAAGAGATCATCTGAATAAGATTAAGGGACGCGAGAGAAAGATATTAATTTTACACTACTATGATTACATCATATGTACTAAATACTTGATATCTCTCAATGAAAAGTTAAGGCAGAGTAAGAAGACAATAAAAGGCAAGCATCCTCCCAGCAGCACAATGCATCATTAAAAGACTGTAACTGGATATTCTGGCTATCACACTTACCCCAATCTCTGAGCAGCATAGAATAGCCAGTGGTACAAAGGAGAAGATCACAGGATTAAAGATGTGAAAGAACCAGTAAACTGTGGTTTCACTTTAGAAGTTGGAGTAGCAATAGATAACTGCTGTGGTTTTTAGCTCTAAGACAACTTTTTTTTCCTTATGAACAGAATAGATTTGCCGCCTCAAATAACTAATATTTCTTTGAAGAGAGGAAATCCTTTATACATTTCAATTGACGTTAACTACTGTTGTCAGTGCTACTTGAAGGTACAAGCACTTATCAGACTGCACTTCTAAACAGATGTTGAATTTGAAACGTTTAGTTCTTTCAAAATCAAGTCTACATCTCTATGTGCATTCAGTATTTTTAACTTTGGAGAAAGCCAAAGGAGATTACACGTAACTGATGTAGCAAGATACCTGTTAAGAGCAAAACAGATGCATAGGATGAAAGAGATGACAAAATATCAGTTCTCAAAAGAGGGTACCCATACAGAAACCCTCTTGTGTAGCATTATGTAAACGGAAGTATATGCATAGGAACGAGCTACATAGAACCCATCCATCCAATGACACTGTATGCAAGACATTCCTAGTTTGATCCGAGCAAGGACCGGTCACAGCCTCAAGACATTGTTCTCCAAAGCATCAACGTGAATGCGACTAAGCTGGTGATGAAACACAAACTTCACCAACCACGCTTGACATGACATAGAGTCGAGAAGAGACATGGAACAAAAACATCTTACAAGATACGATAGAACATAAAAACCTTACTCTGTCTAAGAAGTAGAGGAGGACAACTCTGGCCTCAAAAAGCGATTCTTGAAAAGGCCAAATCACTACCTCAAAATCACAACAACAACGACAATGTAGGTATTCTAAAACTAGGTTCTCTAATCAACAGCCAAGACGTGGTTCGATCTAAACTAGACCATACCAAGTCAACAAAATACGTTTATCACGTTGGAAAATATCAAGGAGAGCTCCGTCGCTCAAGTCACTGAGACAAAACAACATACACTTTAACTGTATAACAATAGTAAGAACCAACGAACAACTTGCAAAGGCCCTCCATCAGACCATCACTCAAAGATTAAACAACAAAAAAGAGACAACCCATCAACGTCAATACACGCGCATTAAGCATGCAACCAAAATCAAAACCCATTTGCCTAAAACCACTAGAAAGCAATATAGGAACAAAAGGAGAGACCTTCATTGCAACCAGGAGTGCATTCACAGGTGATTTCTAGGTCACCATTTGAGAAAACCCTAAGCCTGCCAACAGCGTCACCATATCTATGGCTTGTACAACCACATGTAACTTCAATATAATCTCCACCTGTCTTCACACCACTTATCTCTTTCAACTCCTCATCGCTAAACATCATCAATCCACTCTCTTTCTCTACCCCATTAGCCATTTCTTTTTTCAACGCACGATCTCCTCACTCTCTCTCTCTCTCACTAAAACCGCACGGCACGGCCTTTTATATCAAAGAAAAAATAGGGAGAACCCAGAAAAACCCACAAGCCAAATCGAAGAAAAGATCAGTAAAGGAATCGAGATACGAGCAATGTTGAAAAAAAAGAGGTTTTTTTTTGGGGCAAAAAAGGAAAAACGCAGATAGCGAAAATTAAATGGCGAGTAATAAGGCTTAAAAAGCACGCATCTTTGAGGAGTCGCTCCGAAAGATCTGGTGGAGAAAGCGTTATTGAAAGAGTAGAAGTAGTAGATAGAGAGAGAAACTTATTGCTGTTTTAATTTTTTTTTTTCAGAAAATAAACTTATTTGCTATTTGGTATCGTCGTTGTTGTTGTAGGTATGGGTGTTATTGTGTGTGCGTGTTTGGGTGTGATTGGAGAGAGAGAGAGAGAGAGAGAAGAGGTTGTGTTTTGATGCAAGTGAAATGAGTTGGCCAAGCCAAGGAAAATAGAGAAACAAAAATGTAAATATATCAATATATCATGTAGTTTTTAGAATTACAAAGACTAAGAGAGGGTTAAAACTGAACAAGCTTTTAGGTGCTACTTGCATGATATGACATGAGATGAGCGAGAGGTGTTAAAAGAAGAGAGAAAAGAGAATACAAAATGCATTTAATAACAGAGAGGGGGAGCTTTGGCAATTTGCTTCGGGGTCAGGGCCTTTTGGTTTATGGGAAAATCCCTCTCATGGGAAGATGACGAGGTTTATTGAAAACCGTTCTCTCTATCTATTTTTCTAGGTTGTTTTGCACTCTCTTCCATCGTGGGTTTATTCACAAAGTTTTACTACTACTAGAATGTCAATTCAATATGGACACCCCCTTTTCATAATAACCTACCCCTTCATCCCCATTTAAATACTCATGACTCATTCTACTGTTGAGCGGATCTGCGATATAATCTCCAAATTTTGAGATATTTATACATATAATAATCCTACCTACAGTTGATAATGGAGATTAGTGAATAATTAATATTAAACTCCTAAATAGTTTCACCTGTCCTTGCTTTTATGGTTGATGTTTTGCACACATGAAAACTGCCCGGTGCAAAGCAGAAATGAGAGATGGCACTGGCTAGCCCTTACCAAAATTATTGCATATTACGACTTTATTGGTTTAGGAAGAGAGAATACGTAAAACGCAAAGAGTGTCATTGTGGAAAACCTTCGAGCCATGATTGATATGCCATATTGCTTGCTTGCATAAAAGTAGACCTGATGATAGTTCTCATTAAGAGAAACAACAACATAAATTTTGTTTTGGTCTGACAGTACACAAATAATGAAATGATTATTAACACTGTACTTAGAACATGATCATTTCGATTAATTACTTTAGTTTCAGCTTTATTGGGTTCATGGGTATTATAATTTGATTCTACTGTCATGACTCATGGTGGCTGTAACAAGATCTCGTGACCGCCTTGAAAAAACCCATCATAAAGGATTAGCAATTACTATATAGTTTCCATGGGAATAATGTATGCACCAATAAAGTGACTTGTAGACTATAATATGCAGCATAATTTTGCTGGAAAGCATATTATATTGGATGCCATGTCATATGAAATATGCCGAAGTCCAAGATCTAGTGGCATCTGATCTCTTTGGGCAATCTATCTATCTCTCTTTTTAGGGTATGAATCCACAAGAACTTTTGATTCTTTTTCTCCCCAATGATTCAGAGTATGCATGGAATTGTTTATGCATTATGAACTGAATGATTGCGTTAATGCCTAGCTAGCAAAGGCTAGCACGCACGAAAGTAAGTTTCACGCTATCTTCATGTTTGTGAGTCTCTGTTGTGGTGCTGAGCGCTGACGATTTGCTTAAAATGGAGCTTATAGATGTAGACAGGCCTAAATCTATTTGCATGCGGCATAGATTATTGGCAGGATTAAGGAAGTGTTATTTCAATGGAGATTATTAGTTCCAGTGCATGGATTAATTGCAATATAAGCTATCTAGCTAGGACTAGTAGCTGTGATTTATGTAGCATATGCATTCCTTCATTTTCAAGTTGGCCCTTGCTTTGGTGGGGTAATCGAAGTAATGACAATAACATTAACAGGGGCTGCAAGAGCCACGCAAGTTGAGATGCTGCTTATTCACGATACAACTCAGTCATTTATACCCTGCAAATGCATCTGGAAGATACTCTTAATTATATATACCATTTGCTTTTGACCGTAAATTATAAGGCAAGTGGTGGCCTACTTGCCAAGTAGCAATTAGATCTTCTTAGAGAACAGTCTGCCTTTTTCTGGTATTTATGGTCAAACAAGAAGCCATGGAGCCAGAAAATTCCATCAGAATCAATTCAATGAACGGGAACATCTCATTTTCATTAATAAAATGAAGTCGTACGTCTCATCTCTCATGCATTCGTGCTTAAAGAAAAGGTTGATGGTAAAATAAGACTCAATGAATGTTATTTAAAGTACCCTTTTCGTTGTTTTATTATTTCATGCTAATTTTGCTTCAATTTGAGTAGTTAGATTAATCTCAAAGGGACTGCATTCCTTGAACCAGCTTGGTGGTGAAGGCTGTAGCTGGACTGTACATACAAGGACCCAATCCTACTTTATATTATCAGCTTGACCAATAAAATAGCATGAGAGCCTCATCATCTTGCATTGTGGTGCCATCATTTTTTCAACAAAAAGTAGGAAATGAAGTTGAGATGCCTCACTTTCTACTATACAATGACAACAGGCCACTATTCTGCCAATGATTTGCCATAAGTGGCCTAATCTCTTTTGTATCCCGGCTGAGGTGGGATTTCTGCTTAAAGCTAGTGGCTAACTATTATATAATTTTTGAAGTAAAATATATACTCACTCTGCATTCAAAACTTTGCACTACTCACCCAACAGTTACCCAGTAAGTGTCGACCTCCTTAATTAATAACATTCTTTATACAAAAGCTGCTGATGACAATGATGTATGGCTTTTAAATTTAGGAAGAATCAAATCCCCTTTATATCAGTGTCACAAAAGGAGAGTAATCTCTCGATAACTAAGCTCTTGCAAAACTTTGGACCTTCATCATGAGAGCGAGCCCTTCGTCGATGACTTTTGGCGCATGAAGAGATTCCATTTGCCCGTCTTTTAACTCCAGCTTTCTTGCAGACATGGCTTCACATTTGATTCTTGCAGAGGACCACGTTGGATTAATTTCAGCTTGTTATATAGTTGGTGGCCTGCCATTTTGAAATTAAAAGGGGTATAGAAATACATACTCTGACGTTGTACTGGTTACCCTTTTTCTTATTTCAAAGTATATATAGTTTGTTTTGGTATGGTCACCAACTCATCTCAATGACTCAATTCTCAAGCATGTTGTGCTTAGCTAGCTAAGCTAGTTTCCCTTTCAAAGAATCCAATGATGAGCTTCACTGTAATTAAAGCAGCAGCTTCAAATAGTCTTGAAAATGCCGGGTAGCTGATCTTGAACTGATAAAACTAGATGGCTAAAAGAATCAATGACATCACCAATAACAAGCTCACACGCTAAACTCTGTGTCACTGACTAGCTAAGCTAGTATAGCCATTAGCCACCACCTAACACCCTTCCTTTTTCTTAATAATCCAAAAAGAAAAAGGCTGCAATATTTGCAACTGTCTGAGGTCAACATTGAAAATGTTAGGCAAGTTTCAATGTCAAGATGCTTTGAACTGACTACACCTCGTGTCACTCTTGTGGCGTTTTGCCTAAGCGTAGTAGTATATGCTACTACATGTTTTGCTCGAAAACCACTCGCCCGCTTCACTAATATTCTAACCTTCCCATACTTATTTGTATACAAAGATCATTGATGAGATGACATTGAAGAAAGCTTGAACCTAATATCTATACATAAAAGAATAAAACTTAAGAATTTGTATATCTAAGTTCATACATTTTCACATAAAAAAATTTAGTTTTATAAAAATAGAAGCATATTGATTAATTAAACTCATAGAAGATTGTGAATATAAAAAAGAATACAATCATTTAAAGGATTATTTTACAATGCTTTAAAATTATTTGTTTCCGTTAAATTAATAGTTGAACATCATCAATTTTAATTTTTTTTATTTAATCCAACGATTTATCTTTGATATTATATTGAGACTTCAATTCTAATATTATAAAACGACATGTGTAAATTTAAGTGACCGAAAATTAAAAAATGTATGCCTAAAAAATCACCCATCTTTTATTTAAAGGGCATGGTTATGTTATGTACAGTTGAAATTTAAAAATTTAAAACTTTGTAACACAAATGTTGAAAAACAAAGTGTATGTATAATGGAAAAAGAAACCCTCCAACTTAACAAATTATCTTGTTGAAAAGCTTACTGGAGATGTAACTGAATATTGAATGCAAAATATGGAGAGAATTAAGGGTGATGGGCCAACTTGGTATTTGATCAGATGATTAGAGACTGCTGTCTCCCTCATTTCGTCTAATTACAGAATGAGAAACTGGAACTGATCACAAGAAAAAGAAATAAAGCCCAATAGGAATTGCATTCGAAATCAGATCTTCTATGGTCATGTACACAGTAAACAGAGCAACCTCGATATCAGTACCGTCCAGGACGGATCACAGAAGAGGTCACTGTCAAAAAGCACCTGTTACTCACTTTGTACTTGCGTAACCAGCACGAATCGCCGTCCTTTCTTCTCACTTTTTCACTGAAAAAGGTCAACCATAAAACACTTGACCCATAAATATCAAATCATCCATATAATTTTTTTTATGTTTTACGTTCACTGCTTAGCTAATAAATTATGTTTTGTTTTTTTAAATAATAAGACTTTTGATTCCACGCAGAAAATACATGCATCAGTGAAAATAAGCCTCTAACAAATAGAAGAATCCGCAGTAGTTAAATTTAATATGGCTAGTATACGAATAATTGTATTACAAATTCAAACAATATCCATAATACGAAGATTATAATTAAATACTTGTAGATAAGAGTGAGACAGTTATATTTTAATAACATCATTTGAATAGGTTATAATCCAATGACCAAATTTAAGATGAACCAATTAGATGTAAAAGCTTTAACCATTCGGTCTTTATGTTACTTTAGTATGTGATTTATATCATAACTCTACGTTGAATCGCAGAGTTAAAGTAAAGATTAACTTTTATATTAGAGATAAAGATTGTCGTTACCATAATAAAAAAAGAACGTTTACCTCTACACTAAAAATTTAGGAGAAATTTTTTTATAATTAAACTCTCAATTTCTTAAAATATATATATTTTTTTTTTCTCGATTTGGTTGCTCTAATTGAAACTAATTAACTTTACCCTTTAAATCTAAAAAAAAATCATAACATTAGAAAAATAAACAAATTATAACACCATTAACTAAAAATAATTCAGGTGTACCCAAAACACCACAAACTTAAAATTTAATTGGATGTAAATAAAAAAATACCACAAACCCAAAAGGAAGAGAAGAGATGTTTTCCTTCGGAAAGAGAGCTAGAAACATTTTCCTTCTAGGAAAATGATGTGGTTGTAGTAGGTTTTGGCTATAGTAGAGATAGACGTATAAGCTTCTACTGTTAGGTACTAAATTATATACGAATGTCATTTCTTCAAATTTATTTTGTTAAGTATTGTATTTTAATCATGGTTTGGTGGATCAAATATATTTAATATAAAGTTAACATATTTTTTTTTGAAAATTTGTTTGCTAAGGTTTTTTCAATCGATTGTGTTTATTTCATTACAAGAGTTCTTTCAATAAATAGACAAAATAATTCGAAACAAATTGGTGGATCTTGTACTGCATCACATCGTATATTTTTTGGAGTCATCTTAATATTAATCCAAGACCATTTTCAATCTAATTCAATGTAACATGACTCAAAACTAAGGACCAAGGAATACTATGTTTATTCAATATTGAAATAAATCTTTCTTACTATTTAATCAAACTGAATCGAACTCTCACCATTAAAATGGAAGAAAAAAAAATTGTTAGTGTTTCCCCTTAAAAAATTTCTTTTTTTTTTGGGCTTAAGACCTCTACGTTCGACAAAAGTCGAACCCCGAGAGTCTAACTAGATGAGACCTTCAAAAACGGTTATCTTTATAGGCTCGTCTCTATTTGAGAGACGAGCCCAATTTAAAGACAGGCTTAGAGTAATGGTCAATAGGCCTGAATCCCAACTAAACCGAACGGCAAAGAACTAGCTTGAACTTGAAAAGATCTAATTGATAATCAGAAACATCTGGTCATCTAGGTTAACTCAAATACAACCGTACTAACCAGGTTGGCTCATCCCGATACCTGCACAGTTAGCGAAAAAGTCAGGGTTGATTATTTACAATATAGGCTGATCAGGTATAATCGACACAATCAACAAGAGACTCACTCTTAAGATCCCAAGTCATAACCGAACCGATGGGGGAGATACCGCCAGAAATTTGACTTGAGCCACTTGAATCTAGCCTCATACTTAACCAAAACTACCAGCGGAGACAAACCTAAAGAATATGCTTATCACATTAGAAGGGAAACCTAACATGCAGCAGTAGTACGATCAGGAAATCTGTATAAGGATATTTGGCGTGTGTTAGATGCACAGCAGAAGGATATTTGGCGTGTGTCAGATACATAGTAGAATGATATTTGAAGTGTGTCAGACGCGTAGTAGAGGATATTCGGCGCAAGTCAAAAGTACAGCAGAGGCAAAAAGCCCAAAGAGACCCCCGAAATGCCAGCACTATAAGAACGAAAAAGAAAGATATCGAAGAGGATACCTAAATAGCAAAGAAATTAACACAAAGAAAAAACGTTTTCCTCCCTCTATTCTGAGCATATTTTTACTTCTTTTCGTATCAGATTTCAACAAAAAAGACCCCTTCTAATTTAAACATTGGAGCGTCTTTGCTGGAACCCACCTCGACGAGACTGTCATCGAGTTTGTGTATGTATTTTTTTGTAGGTTTTCGCAGCTCATAGCAAAGAAGGAGCCCAAGCCCTTGCTAATCACTCCCGTCAGGACGAGGCCTAAATTTCATTCTTATTCATAAATAAATTTAAAATTCATTGGCCCGAAGAACCATTTCTTCATGTCAACAGTTAAAAATACTCTACTATTAAGTGCCTCTTTGTATTGTTCAAAGACTAACTTTTACTCAAACTAATTGTGGGAATTGATAATATTCTCTCAATTAGATAGAATGAGAAATTCAAACCTCATCATCTATGTGAGAATATTGATTGAAAATTATTGGGATATGATTTGGAAAGCAAGCCAAATGCGTAGGGTGTGCAAGGATCAAAGATGGACGAAAAAAAAGGCTGAAAAATGAAGAAAGACACACCAGGCGCCAACACCGCGGTGACCAGGCACTAGCGCCGCGGTGCCCAGTCCAGAGCGTGAGCGCTGCGGTGCCAGGCGACAAGCGCCGCAGTGCCTATGCGAGATCCACCAGCGCTGAGCGCCATGGCGCTAGATGAATGAACAGTATTCCAAAATAAGGAAACTTTTTTATTTCATCTCTCACTTACTTTAAGACTCCTTAATACGACTCTCACACGTTTAGGGTAAATTTAGGACATTCTAAAGCCTATATAAATGCTGTCAATTGGCTTATAAACACATATGAGTAATCATTAAATAATTTTTGTGGTCTTTGTGAAAGAAAATTTCTAGAGTGCAAGGAAGAGTTTTCTTTGTAATCTTTCTTGTAAAAAGCATACTTTGTGAGTGCCTTGTGATTCATAATAAGAAGAGTGTAATCTTGATTCGTCGTGGACGTAGATAATTTACCGAACTACGTAATTCTTTATATGTTCTTCTTCTATCTTTTCTCTCTTTATTTCTTAATTACTTGTTTTGCATATATTGCATTTTGCTTGTTTGTGTACTTCCCTTTTAACAATCTAGGAACAAGAATACCTTTAAAAAAAATTGTACTATGGTCATATTTGTGTTGATACACAAAAAATTATTTGTAGGCATATACCTAAACCTATATATGCGTCTACGTATATATTAAAAGGTGTAGTGTGTTTTGACTTAAATAATTTTTGAAGTTTAATTTGTGGGTTTATGATATGATATATTATGATTACAATAAGTACTGCACTAAAAAATAAAGACTTCTAATTTAAAATTTATTTGAAGGATAAGTTAGTTAAATAATAAAAATAAGTTCATTTGACAAATCTGTGTTTGCAAGTGTTTATTTTAAAGAAAGTACTTTTCTCATGCACTTAAGTATGAAATAATATGATAAGTATTTTTTATTTCATAAAAATTTAACTACTTGAAATACACCATAAAAGAATTATAAATTCATAACTATATCTTCACCTTTAAAAGCTTTTCTATTATTGTTATTATTTTAAAAGAAGCTTAACTACTACCTATTAAGTTAAGTAATTAGCTTAGCTTCACTAATTAAAGGAGCTTTATTTGTACTAAAACAAGGTTTAAATTACACTTTTTTAATGACAAATATCAAAAAAATAATTTTATTAATTATTCAAGTGATAAATCAATAAATAATAAATTTAAAACAATTAGAGGTCCAAGAGAATACTTTTTTTTTTACGAAGTCAAAGAGAATACTTAACCTAAATACAAATCCTTACATTTTAAATATTTTTTTTTTCACCTTAAAGGATGACTTAAATACAAGTTATTAACCCCTTATCATTTCAAAGCATCCTTGCAAGTTTTTCAATGCCAACATTGCTTAAGAAACAAATTTAAAATCCCTTAAAGAGCAGGAAAAAGAAAAGTGCCCTAAAACCCTAAGAATTAAAGAAGTGAGTGCCTTCAAACCCTAGTAAACAAGTTCTCTTACATCTTGAAACTCTAACCTTTATTATGGGCAAAATTCACCTAAAACCAAAAACCAATTCAACATACACAAATCCATTGCACCTTTCTTCATTAAATATTATATAAACTAGCTCCGACACTTCGCATAGTTTAAGACCTAGATTTATTCGGTTCAAGAGTTTAAAAAGTACTAAAAACAAGTTCGCAATTTGACCCTTGGACTCTAAAAAAAAAAATTTAAGAGTGCAATGAGTTTTACTTTCGAACTCAATAAAGCTAAAGATGTCGAGACCTAATGCATAAACCCAAGCGACTCGTATTTACTACTTGATATATTACATCAAAATCACTACAATTAAGATATTTTGCCACGTACTGAATCAGATAAATCCACTGCAACAATGTGTTATACTTATTTGTTATTGCTATACTGTAAATTAATTTTGAAAATACAACAATTATGTTTTATAACATCTACTTTATATATCAATTATTTACTTATTTATATTTAGAGCAAGATCTATGACACCTTTTTTTTTACATGATCTTTTACACAAGTTTCTAACTATTAAATTATTTTTCATTCAAATGTTAAAATTAAAGTTATTGTATTTTTTAAAATTTGTTTAATTACTATAGACTCCACAATAATTATAACAATATTATTTTCTCTCTCATCTTTTTTTTTCTATTTTTCTATCTCATTCAATTTATATTTTCTTTTCATATTAATACTTTTCTCCTTTATTAATAATTTTATCATATTTATACACAAATAAAGGAGAAAAGTATTAATATGAGAGAAAAAATAAATTGAATAAGACAGGAAAGTAGAATAAAAGATGAGAGATAAAATAATATAATTATAATTATTGTGGGGTCTATTAGTAATTAAAGAACTTTAAAAAATACAATAATTACATATCAACTTTAACATTAGTTATTGAATAAAAAGTGATCTAATAATTAAAAAGTTATGTAAAAAATTATGTAAAAAAAGAAGTGTTATAGATCTTGCCCATTTATATTTAATAATTAGTTACTAATTAGTAATTTCATCCACTGCTACCAAACATTAAATCCGAATGCGAACTTGAGAGAGAATTTAATCATTGGGAGCTATTAGCTAAATGCTTTGTTGTGAGTGGACTGGATCTTTCGTTTGCCACTAGGAGCCCGAGACTGCATCTTTTTGGTTGCGGTGAGCAAGCTAGGTCCCACTGTATTTATCGATTGAGATTGCATCTTTTTGGTTGCAGCGAGCCAGCTAGGTCTCACTATATTTATTGATACACACGATGGACACTACACCACCAATTAGAGTATTAACACGGTTATCTCCTGAGATTTACACAAATTACACGTTGACGTCTTCAATTTAATTTAGAAGACATATTTTTACATTTTAAAAATATTTTAATTATTTATATAATAAAAAAATAACTTTTAAGAATATTTTTATAATTTAAATTAAATAAAAGGATAATAATATAATTAAAATTAAAACTATCATCAGAGTGTAATATGTATAAACCTTAGGGGGTAACAACGGTAATATCTCACGGCCAAACAAACACAGCAACAACACATTTTTCATAGGGATAAAGACATTTTTATCTCACGAGTTTGACCTAATTTTTAAATTTGTCCCACGAGTTTCAGAAAACTCAATTCTGTCCAAGTCCGTTAGTTTGATTCTATTAGAATTGACGGTAAAAGGGCATCTATGTAACTCGATCAATGCATTTAATTTATCTGACACACAAAAATTTCGACAATAGAATCTTTCATAAGCTCTCGACTAAAAAAGAAAACCCTAGTAAGTCGCCGTCTATCATCTCCACTAGAGAGGGGGCCTCTGGTGGAGATGATCTTTTCTCACTCCCCTCATCGGGCCCTTCTTTCTCTTCCCTTTTTTTGTTTGTTGTTTTCTTATCTCCAGGTCTCCCGCGTGGTGGTGGTTGTCGACTTGTTCTCTCCGGCCACTTTCAGTCCGGCTAATCTTTACTGCATCTTATCGGTCCTGGCCAGCACTAACCGCCCCTTCTTCGGCCTTCTCTTTTTCCAGTCAAGTCTCTTGCACGGTGGTGATTGTTGACCTGTTCACTCCGGCTGCTCTTAGTCTGGTTGATCTTCACTATGTCTCACTCCTGGCTAGCACCAGTTGCTCCTCCTTTAGCCTTCTCCTCTTCTAGTCGGGTATTGATAAAAACATGAAAATGCATATTTTTTAAGAGACTCAGTCACCATTTAATGTCACTAATTTTGGCATTTTTGTATTTTTAGCTTGAAATAAAGCATTCTCTTTAAATTGTGATTAATGAATGTTATTTGCATAGGTTTAGGTAAAATGGACGTAACTCTCAATGTAGAAATCAAAATGAAGAAATTCTCGAACCTGGAGTAACATGACTCAATCTTACACAAACTTGAAGACAGTTGAAAAGCCAAATCCAACATTTTATGGGCCAGAATTAGGATACAACAGAATTGGATTGCAATTTTTGCTCAGCTTAACCCACCTCACATATTTGGACAGTATTTCACAACATACTTATCAAATTGGTATAATTCTTGAAGTTATGAAATACGGACTTAATTATCAAAAACTCTCATATTGATAGTAGAGTCCAAATCAGCCATTATCATGGACTAAATTATATTGCAAGTAGGTAAAAGGGTTATGGTCTGAAATCTAACATATCTTTGGCATTTTTCCCATATCTAATTGGATACTCATTTAATTTGTATAAATTTGGTGCCTATGGAAAGAAGAGACAAAATGCTACAACTTTTATGTTGGCCAAAAAGGCTACATCGGTCATTTATATTATCAAAAAGGTGCTGCAAGTGGATGAACAAGTTGTTGGCTTAAATTATTGAAGATTAATGTCACACTTAACATATTTCCATTCATTGCCTATATAAGGACACTCTTAGAACGTTTTCAACATTAAATAATTCTCTCTTATTTTCTTCTCATTAATATGTATTGGAATATAGGCTAGAGTTTTTGGCAAGGCTAAGAGATGAACTTTTGTGTTTAATAAATTTACTTCTATGTTTTGATTCGTTGTCAAGAGTTACAAATGTTTGTAAGTTTGATTATGCTTAAACTCTTATCTATTTTATTTCTATAATCCAACGGTTATAATTCTTATGTTTCATATATTTTTAATCATGTTTTCTTATGTGATTCTTGTTGAATTATAATTGTTATTGGTTACATTATTTTATATGTTAATCTTTTACGGCAATATTGTTAAGGGAAAAGTTCACAAATAGCCTTTTAATTATTTCATTATTCTTTTTTAACCAAATGTAAAATGGTTATACTTTATTAACTAAATAGCTTATTTTTAGGTACATTTACCCTTATATCAAATTTATAACCTCTTTCTCTTTTTTTCTACAAAACTTCAGAATTGACATACTGAACCAAAGTTTATTGATGGCCGAATATTTTTAAAATTGTTATTGCAAAAATCAAGTGTTGCTGAGGATCGCTTTAAATCAAAGAAATAGCTCCGATAAGTTTTTTAAACTTTGTTAGAAAATTTAAATTTGCTAGAAATTAGATAAAATTTACATTTAAAGTTAAAAGTAGTTATTATTAACGAACTAAATGAGTTAGAATGGTATAAAAGACTTTGAAATCCAGCCAAAAATAAGTTTTGGAGTGTGTTTGGCGAAAACCAGATGGCAGTCGGTGCGGCCGCCGTCAATTTAGGCATCGCGGGGGCACATCTCGGGCCGGAGATGTGCCCCGAGATGCGCATATTGTGTGCACATCTCAGGGCCATCTCGGGTTCGAGACGGCCCCGAAGCGCGCACAATATACGCATCGCGAGGGCACATCTCGGGCCCGAGATGTGCCCCCGTGGCGCTCACATTGTACTTATCTCGGGGCCATCTCGGGCCTGAGACGGCCCCGCGACGGGCACAATATATGCATCACGGGGGAACATCTCGGGCCCGAGATATGCCCCCGTGATGCGTATTTTTTATTTTTAAATATTTTTATCTTTTAAAATAATTTTACTAATTTTCTTTTTTGTTTTTTCAGGTCATATGGAGTATGATGCAATAGTTATTTATTTTGGAGGAAAGTGAGAGAGTTCTAGTGACGAGAAAGAAAGTTATGTTGATTATAGTAATTTTGAAATTTTGGTTCTGAAAGATATTAATTTTGAAGATCTTTTAAATGCAGTATGTTATACCTTGGGAGTCGACAATGTGAATTGTAAGGTGACTTTGAAAATCAAAATTGATGCAACGAGATATAACCTAAAGCCTATTGAGATTAGTAACGATAGTGATGTTCGATTTTTTTTAGCGTCAATAGAAGATCGTACTGTTCTTTATGTGTAACAGTGGATCTTAGAGCTCCCGTTTATGAAGATGATGTACAGCCCCTCAATCAAAATCCACCATCAATTCATACTCATTTTATGTCAGCTAACGATAGCAACCAAGTGAGTCATACATATCTATCAATTCCAGCAGTGGTTTCTGCAAACACAACGAATGAGTATCATAATGTTTCTCTTATACCCTTTAATGAAGACCTAGCCTATACACATTACACTTGTGATGACATTGAAAATGTTAGGGATATGGAAGGGGACTATGAGGATGTTAGAAATGTTGATAATTTAGAAGGGGATGATTTAGCAGAAGGCGGACGTTGTTATGTTTCGACAAGCTCCCTAAATATTAAAGCTAGAAGAATAGATTTTTGTGAAGCAAAAAATTCCTTTGCGTTTATGCCTCAAATACCACCATCAGACTTGGGCATTTCGGATAAGATATCGAGTAGTGAAATTGGCGATGTGTTTGTAGAAAAGTTGTTTGATAGCAAAGGCGAACTTCACCAGGCTATTAGTATGGTAGCACTTAAAGGTAATTGGAGCTTTAAAGTGTTAAGGTCGACAAAAGATCATTTTGAGATCAAATGTGATGATGATAGATGTCGATGGCGATTACGTGCAGTGTCGATGGATGCAAGGAAATATTTTATTGTGTGCGGAATTGATTCAAGTCACGTGTGCCAATTAGATCAATTGCGCGATGATCATCGACAAGCAAAGTCTCGGATTATTGGAAAATTTATAAAAAATAAGTTTGCATCTGCGAGTCGACTTTATAAACCGAAGGAAATCCAAGTAGACTACGTGAGGAGTTTGGTGTAGACATAACTTACCCTACTGCTTGACGGTCTAAGGAGCATGCATTGATGTTGATACGTGGTACTCTAGAGGGTTCATATAAATTACTTCCTGCATACTGTCATATATTGGAACAACAGAACCTAGATACAGTCACGCATTTGGAGATTGACGATTGCAAGCACTTTAAATTTTTCTTCATGGCTCTTGGACCATGTATTAGAGGGTTCCAGTCTTCCATCCGACCGGTTATTGCAGTTGATGGTACATTTTTAAAAAATGCATACTTGGGAACAATGTTTGTGGCTGTTTGCAAGGATAGAAACAACCAGATTTTTCCACTTGCATGGGGTATTGTTGACTCTGAAAATGATGCTTCATGGAAGTGGTTTATGGAAAAACTCCGAGGAGTTATTGGCGATCTTGAGAACCTTGTATTTATATCTGATCGACATGCTAGTATCGAGAATGCCATTAAAGAGGTTTTTCCTAATGTATATCATGGTGTATGCATCCATCACTTGAAGTGTAATTTGGTAGCACGATATAAGATACCATCGCAGACAACAAAAGGAGGGGGATATTTAGCCTCCTATTTTGTTGCTGCTAAGGCGTATCGCATAGCTGACTTTCAAATGGAAATTTATAAGATGCGAGAAATGAAACCGGAGGCAACGAGATACTTGGAGGATGAGGTTGGTTTTTCAAAATGGGCTCGATCAATGGGAGCATTCAAAAGATATGACATCATGACCACCAACATTGCAGAGAGCATTAACGCTGTTGTAAAAGATGCATGTGCCATGACGGTGACTGCCTTAATTGAGTGGATCCGAGAGTTAATGCAAAAATAGTTTGTTGAGAGACGTGAGACTGCAGAAAATATGTCAAACTTCTTGACCACTTGGGCCCATGACAAGATTTGGAAGCACAATGATGATTCTGCTCGCATGACAGTGCATGCAATAGATCGATCTCGTTTTGTTGTTAAGGACGAAAAAAGAAATGGAATAGTGGACATCCCGGGGAAGTCATGATGTTGTCGAAAGTTTGATATGCGGCAACTACCGTGTTCTCAAGCACTTGCAGTATGCAGGCAGGTCAGATTCCAGTACCAGACTTTTTGTTCGCGATATTACACGACTGAGTGTTTGTTACGTGCATACAATGAACCAGTAAATTCGGTTGGTCATCCGTTAGATTGGATTATTCCAGAGAAGTTGAGAGCTGCTGACATCCAGCCTCCTATAGTATGCCGGCAATCAGGAAGACGTCGGAAGAATCAAATTCTATCGCAAGGTGAGGCTCCCACGAAGAATGTATACAGTCGCTGTAAGCAGCATAGATATAATCGACAAACTTGTCGAAACCCAATTCCATTACATGGTAGTTGATGTGTTCTTTATGAGTTATATTTGTATTTTAAAGTCATATAGTTATGGGCCTTATTTGACTAGTTAATTTGTATTTTTTTCATGATTACGTTTAATTGATAAGTTTATTATATTTCTTTTTTCCCCAATGTCGTTAATAATACATGCTTTGACTAATTATATTTTAAACCCGACCCAGAATCCTACAACGTGGACCTAGGTAGACCATGTCGGGCACCCTAACAGAATGCTTCCCAAAGTCCGCTATCAACCTTGAGAAATTCCATGAGGCAAACCCTAAAATATTTTTTAATTTCTTTTTAGATATATTCTTATAAACATGGGAAATTTATTTTATTTTCTAAAATTCCTGGATTAAAACGGACAGAGTTTCCTCTATTTTTTCTCAAAATCTATATTTCATAAACCTGCAGAAAATACCCTTCAAATATTTCTCACATCTCTTAGCTGTAAAGGGGACCTCCCGTCCCTACCCAAATCAATCAACATCATTTTACAATTTACAATAAAATGTATAAAATACATAAAAAAAAACTTTATAAACATACAAAATTTAATTTTCTTTTACTATTTTTTTACACATTTTTATAAGTCAATCGCCATTTTGGTCCTAAAAAATGACCCATGCTCAGGACCAAAATCTAGGAGATGACAACACATCAAAAACTCTATAAACATACAAACATAAACCCCACAATCCCCACTATTCACTGTCTGCTGTGGCACTCCATCCTTTAATCTAATTCCATAAAAAAAAGGTTAAGTCAGGTGTAATTTATCGTTGCTCATATAATCTGCAAGCATCTAGGTAACGGGGTAATAACGTAGTTAATGGCAGGACATGATTCTCAATCACGCCATCGGCAAATCCCTTGATGCTAGAATTGTAGATCAATATTTGCCGATGCAAGATGTCTACCTCAGCCGTCACCCAATGCTGTTGATTATAGTTGACAGGAATATAAATCTACATAAAATTCAAATAAGTCTTACAAATAGTACTACAAGTTATAAACAAAAATAATAACATTCACACAAAATATTATATTTTACCTTATTAACCTCAATCCACATATGTGCACCGAGTAAATCTTCTTTAGCGCATTGAGCATATGCCATCACTTCATCACTCCATACAATGCCAGTCATGTCATTTTTGTGCTGCTCATAAAGGAGTTTAAAAGTCTTCTACAAATGCAGGGCCATCGAATAATTAATAAAATTGAAATAACAAAATATAATTAATTTAATTCATCACTCACAAAGAAGTACGAATCCACAAAAGTGGACAATTGAGGCAATGCATTAGTGCAACCGTATTGCCTAAGCTGAATCACCTTCAAATACTCATTAATATGTTGCATTAAGAAACAATAACCGTCAAGTGAATATGTAAATTTAGAAAAAAATTTAATGAGATAATTATTGAATAATTTACTTACAAAGTCATCCAGCCAGCTGTGTAGCAATTCTCGAAATCATGCCGGGTTAACGTCTAGCCCAGGTAAGCTGACTACACCATCATCCTTGTCCATCCAGGCCTGAAACTCAATCATGATAGTCGAGTCTATCTGCTGCAATGGATTCATGTCTGCTTGAGGTTGTACTTCAATTTCAAATTTCTTCTTCTCATGTATCATTTGTGGAAATTGATTTGTATATGGGGTGTGCAAATACCATGCAGGCCTATACAGTCTCCCAAATTGACTCACTCCCTTATGCGAGGCTGGCAAGATCTCAACACTTGCAGGACTGTCAATCAGTGGCTGGGGCAATATATCATGACTAGTAGCTGGGGTTTGAAAATTATATTGATAGCTTGCCAGTGTGTTCTCTCCAAACTAAAATATATGTATATATTAAAATAAATCAAACTGCAATTAAGGTAACGAAAAATTATTGCGTTTAAAAGTTATTTTGCTTACCATATTATGGCTTTCGTTCTGTTGGAATGAGCATGACTGCTTAAACCACATCATCATTTGCTGCATCTGCTGTGTAAGATCGGTCCGGAGTTGATTAACACTTGTTAAAATTTCATCTCTATCTTTGTCCATTCTTTGTAGAAGTGCAGCTTGTACAGCTTCAGTACGCTCAAATCTCTTAATCATCTCCTCCCGCAGCTGCTCAATCTGATATGTTACGTCATGGTCTGCAGATGCACTGTGTTCAGACTACAAGAAACATAACCATAGTTAATGACTTATTTAGAAAAATTAGAAATATATGAAAATTTCTCTTTAGTTAATCAAGTAAATAAGTAATATACCGTTGCTTCTGCCACTGGTGCTGACATTTGTGGGTTTGTCCATTCATATCCACCCCCTCCACATCCATAACGTCATCGTTAGGGTCGCTGAAATAGGCATAAGTCCTGGGGCGCTTGCTCTCGCTGTAATCAGATATATTTAGTAAGTCCCCAGCATAATTTCCACTTAGAATACCTACACATCTAACCAGGCGCACAATTGCCTCTTTCTTCTCATGGTCTTTTGGTACTAATTTACGATGTACCAAAAGAACCTATAAATCAACCAACTATATTAAGTTACGCTTAAAACAAAATAAAAGTTATAAACCAATATATATATTTTTCATTCATATCAACACGTACCAAATCCTTTCCTAATATTGTATCTTGCACCTCATCGAACAATGGAATCCCTCGAGTGGTCCAATTCAAAATACGAGGGAAGCGATCACCATTAAGATAACCAAAAACCTCTCCATACACTGGAATTGCCTCGAAAATTCATACCTAATATAATTATTTTTAAAATATAAGTTTGACGTATACAAAATAAATATATAATTAAGATAAAAAAGTTAAGTACAAGAAAATTATGGCGTACCAGAAATGCGTGCGAAAAGCCATACACGTTGTAACTCTCAAACTTTTTCTGTACAAACCCTTTCCTATTTATTTTCTCAAGTTTTTGGAATGCAGCCTTCTTAAGTGAGTTATGAAGCACGGTCTATGCAATATTGCCCCATGGATACTTATTAAACTCATCAAGGTCATCCACTAAACATAGAACAAAATTTTGAATCCCACTACGCTCATCACGTGGGATCAAAACACGATGCACAAAACAAAATAAACTCAATTTTACTGCATCTGCATCGTCCATTTTCTCCAAATTCAGACGTGTGTACCATTGATCAAGAAATATGTAAGATAATTTCTTTACCCCAGAAAAATATATATCCCATAATCGAGTGTCTAATTTCCTATGCAGCTGCTAGGCGAGAGGGTAATCTCGCATTTGTAGTCCAATGATTAGTACAAACTCCTGTCGGCTAAATCAGATGCGTTTCCTCCCTATGTAAAACCACATCTCATCTTCTAAATTAGAGGTATGCACCTCACGCAACAATAACTCGTGCACTAAAATACCAGAGAATGTCAACTCTGACATATCTAAGAAATGCCCTATACACGTCTGCCTAAATAATATTTTCTGATTTTTATCAATTTATCTTTTATACAATTTAGACCCCACATTTGCGTATAAGCCGTCACTGATGCACGAAAAAATAAATGCTCTGGAATTCTATATTTTTTCGATACGTTCTCTTTCCTGTAACAATAAAAAAAAAATACATTAATATTAGAAAAAATAATAATAAGGGAAAAATTCATAAATAACATGCTACATATAACATACAATATTATTTACAGAAACAATTAATTTAACATACATAAAAATTATAATACATTATAATAATTAATTACTAACATATTAATCAACATATTATAATAAAATCAAACCAAAATTAATAATTAATTACTAACATATTAATCAACATTAATTAAATATTAAAATCAAAATAAGCATATATAAATTATAATTACATAAGGTACTCACAATAATAATAAAAAATATTACAAACTAAAATTAACGAGTCATTTAAGTAATTTTCCTATCTATTAGATCAATTCCTTCTAAATTCTATTTATGAAAATTTTTCTTTATTTAATTTAAATAAAATTACATTTATCTCTTTAATTTAAAATTTTTTAAAAAGAATTTAATGTAATTTTATTAATATATTTAATTAATTTAAATCACATTAAATTAATTAATTCAAAAAAATCAAATTCAAAAAAAAATTTCGCGCCACGTGGCGAACAGTGCGGCATCGCGGACGTCCGCGATGATGCACGCGATGCACCCTAAGGGCGCATCGCGGGTGCGCACCACGGGGCCATCTTGGGTTTGCGTTGCGCACCTGCGATGCGTCTTTAAGGTGCATCGCGGGGCCTTCTCGGGCCCAAGATGGCCCTGAGATTGGCAACGGCGGCCGGTCGTCGTCTGCATTGCGAATATCGACCCAAAAATCTCATTTTTTTGCCCATTTTCAATGTTTCTTACACCATTCAAACCCATTTTTCACATAGAATTCAATAATTTCATCTATTTCTAACTTCAAATACAAATTCTAATAAATTTCTAACAATTTTATAAAGAAATTTAAATTTTTCAAAAGTTAAACAAAACTCACCAAAATTTGGCCATTTCTTTTGTTTGAAGTGAGAAATATGTTGTATAAACTCCGATCTATGCAATGATAACTTCAAAATTTCTGATCTAATAATTTTTGATGCTTTCGGTGATTTTCGGGCGAGAGGATCGTTAATATGATATATGGGCAAATGTGTCCAAAATGTAAATGTTTGGTTAATAAAGTATATTTTATTTTGATTTGGTTAAAAGAGCATAATAAAAAAATAAATGGGCTATTTGTGAAATTTTTCCTATTGTTAATTGATATATTATCGATCTTGGATAATATGTAAAGGCAATAAATGTTTGACATTCAAGTAGATCTTTTACTACAATATTGTTAAAATGATATGTTATCGATCTTAGCAATAAATGTTTGATATTCAAGTTGATCTTTTACTGCAATATTATCAAAATAATATGTTGTCAATCTTAGATAACTTGTATAAATGAACATGACTTGTGTTAATGTTTGCAAAACAGTTTAGTCATATCAAATGCATGTGTTATCGAATGTGCTATATTTTATATATCTTCTGATTGATTGTTTAGATGTAAAACTATCAATTGAGTTATAAACATTAAATTAAAGTGTAGAGTAGAGTTATAAAACATAATTGTGATTATCGAAGCCTTATTTAAATCATCATAAGACATTTTTCTCAATTCATAGACAATTCTATCTCATCCACTTAAACTAATTAATTAATTTTCTCATTTGCTACTGCTTTAATATTTTACTTCATCAACCCATTTTGCCAAAAACTTTCTCGTTGGATCAACACCTCAATTTATACTGCGATAGCCGCATTATATTTTGAGTACAAACAAAATTTAACACCGTTGCCGAGGAGGCACACTAAGCGAAAAGTCAGTTGCGTTTATCAATACTAAAGCGGTAACTTTGTACATTTTCTTTTCTTTGTAAAATCTTAGTTTTATTTCCTTTGTTGTAATTCATTTTATTGTTCATGGTCGGTTCTACCAACTAATTTATTTTGTTTTCTTTAGTTAATTTGTTATATTTTATATTATTTTAATTGCTGGTTTTACCGCATAATTTAATTTTTTTTATTGCAGTTTAGTTTATTTATTGTACTTTATTTATATATTGCACTTTATTTTCCTTTTTTTATTGCTCTTTTTTGTATTTTGTATTTTTATTTTTTTTATTTAATTATTGTACTTTATTTGTTTTAGTTAACATGTTGTATTTTTATTTTATTTTAATGGCCGGTTCTATCACCTAACTTTTTATTTATTTATTTGTTGTACTTTTTTATTTTTTTTATTATTTTATTTTATTTTTTTATTGTACTTTGCATTTTATTTTTCTTTATTTATTGCATTTTCTTTACTTTTATTTACTTATTGTATTTTTTTTTATCGTACTTTACAGTTTATTATCTTTTGTTCATTTATTATTTTTATATTTCATGGTTGATCTTATCACCTAACTCATTTCTATTTCTTATTGTGTTTTATTTCACTTCTTAATTTTTCTTGAGCATTTCTTTCAAAAAACAATTTTTAGTTAGGATGTATGCATCAACTTAGAGACAAACGAGGAAGATTTGTGAGAGAAGTAGAACTAGAACCACCACCACAATTTGTAAGGGAAGAGAATTCACCATCTGGTTCATTTTGTAATTCCAACACAATGAGCCAACATGAGATAACCCCATTAGAACTCTAAAAGATTACTTGCATCCTACTCATACAGCTACACTATAATGCATTATATTTTCATCTAACACACCACATTCGGATTTTAAACCTAGAATGATACAACTTTTGGTCACTTTTTATGGTCTAGATAGTGAAAATTCTTATGTACATGTTAAGGAATTTGAAGAGGTAAATTCCACCTTCTATAGCCAATCTGAAGCCATAGACACTATTAGGCTTAAATTTTTTTCTTTTTCTTTGAAAGACAAAGCAAAGAGTTGGCTATACTCTTTGAGGCCGAGGTCTATGGGAACTTGGGTAGAAATGACCCAAGCATTTTTTAATAAATACTTCCCACAACACAAAATTAATGGTTTGAAAAGACAAATTTCTTCATTCTCTCAAAAAGACAGTGAAACCTTATATCAAGCATAGGAAAGGTTTAAAGAGTTGTTAAATCTGTGCCCTTATCATGGGTATAAAAATTGGCGCTTGATTAGATATATTTATGAGGGACTCACAATTAGAGAGCGTTAATTTGTTAAGATGATGTGTAACGGGGAGTTCCTTCACAAAGATCCAAAGGAAGCCATCCATAGAATTTCTTAATGACTTAGCCAAAAAAGCCAATATATGAACTAGACCTAGCATGACTGAAAGCACAAATTGGTCACGACCCAGCAGAGTTTTTCATTTTAGGGAAGAGGATAACCTCAAAACCTAATTAGAGGTCTTAACTAGGGAGTTAGAGGCCTTGAAAGCCAAAGATTGAAGGGTCACCCACACAATTGCTAAGGTTGAGTCACACCATATCTGTTTTGTCTATGGAGGAGTGGAACACTTAACTCAGGATTGCCCCACTTATAATGAGATGAGAGAAATATATGAGGAACAATGTAATGCCCTAAGAATTTACAAGAAGCCTTATTCACCATACTCTGAAACCTATAATCCTAACTGGAGAAACCACCCAAACTTTAGTTGAAAATCTGACCAACAAGCCAACAGCTATTGGAAACAAGAACAATAAGAACCTAAGTCTTATGTTGCACCTTAATATAATGCACGTCTAGCCAAGAATCTTTTAGATGATACATTACAAGCATTTATGGAGGCACAAAGTAAGACTAATAAAAAAATTGAAACAAATCTTGCATAGGTGGTAAAAGAAAATGAAGAAATCAAGAGTCAAATCACTAAGATAATCAGTGCCTTAATTGTACAAGAGCAAGGTAAGTTTCCATCTCAAACTCAATCCAATCCAAAAGGACAATTCATAGCACAAGCGTCTACTTCTGATGCACAAAATCTCAAAGAAGTCAATGCCATTATTACTCGAAGTGGTAAAAATGTGAGTGAGCCTACTTCTGAAACTAACACATCTACGAATAGTAAAGATGCCCCCATTGAAAAAAAGGTCACAATGAAAAAAGAGCCCGAAAATAAGTTTTCAATCCTAGTGCCTTTTCTTCAAGCTCTTCGACCTGTTGGGAAAAATTCAAAAATTTAAGGTGAGATTTTAGAACATTTGAAATAAGTTAAGATTAATCTTCCCTTGTTGCATTTGATTAAGTAGGTTCCAACTTATGCCAAAGTTATCAAGGATCTAAGCACTATCAAAAGAAAATACTATGTAAAGAAAACTGCATTTTTAGCAGAACAGGTAAATGCAGTGATTGAAGAAAAGACACCACCCAAGTATAAAGACCCAGGATGTGCCACAATCTCCTGCCAAATTGGGACATATGAGTTTAGTCAAGCTTTGTTGGACTTAGGAGCAAGTGCAAATTTAATGTATTATTCTATTTACTTGCAATTGGGACTTGGTGAGATTAAACCTACATCTGTAGTCCTACAATTAGCTGACCGATCAATCAAGAAATCACGAGGAATAGTAGAAGATGTTTTGTTGTAAATTGATAAATTTTACTACCTTGTTGATTTTCTTATTTTAGATACTCATTCCATTATTAACATGGAGTCAAAAATCCCTCTTATTTTGAGGGGACTTTTTCTTGCCACTGCTAACTCTCTTATTAATTGCAGAAATGGTCTAATGAAATTATCTTTTGGGAATATGACTCTTGAGGTGAACATTTTTCACATTGGCAAGCAACCACGAGAAGAAGATAATGCTATCATTCGTATATGATAGACACACTTGTAGCGGAGGAAGTTTATAAAAATTATATCTCTGATTCTTTAGAAAACCTCTTTGATTTTGATTTTGAAGAATTGTATTATCTTGATGAAACAACTGATGTATTTAATATTTTTGACTCACAGGATAAAGGGACTCGATTTTGGCAGCCACGCTTTGAAGAGTTTCCACGAGAGAGGGAGAAACCGAAACCATCAAACCTTAAGACACCACAAGTTGAGCTTTCTCCACTACCCAAGGGTTTAAAACACATATTCTTGGGACTAGATGATATATTTTCTATCATCATTTCTTCTGAACTTAGTGCTAAACAATAGAAAACATTGATAAAATTGTTAAAAAAACATAAATCTGCACTAGGTTAAACTATAACTGATATTAAAGGTATTTCTCCATTGATATGCTCCCATAGAATTTATTTAGAGGAAGGTGCCCAACCTCGTAAGGACCCATAAAGAAGACTTAATCCAACAATGAAAGAAGTAATAAAGAAAGAGGTCTTGAAACTATTAGATGCGGGTATAATCTACCTAATTTCTGATAGTTAATAGGTAAGTCGAACTCAAGTAGTTCCTAAGAAATCTAGGGGTTACTGTTGTGAAAAATGAGAATGGGATACTTTTCCAATTAGGGTAGTAAGCGGTTGGCGAATGTGCATTGATTATAGAAAATTAAACACAACACAGCCACCAGAAAAGACTATTTTTCATTGCCTTTTATCGACCAAATTTTAGAACGTGTAACTAGACATCCTTTTTATTGCTTTCTTGATGGGTATTCAGGATATTACCAGATTGAGATAGTTATAGAAGATTAAAAAAAAAACCACTTTTACATGTCCTTTTGGTACTTATGCTTTTCGTAGAATGCCATTTGGATTATGTAATGCACTAGCTACTTTTCAGCGTTGTATGTTGAGTATTTTCTCTAATATGGTTGAAAAATGAATGGAAGTTTTTATGGATGATTTGACTGTTTTTGATAATTATTTTGATTTATGCCTACTTAACTTGAAAGCTATTTTGAGTAGGTGTGAAGAAAAATGACTTGTGTAAAATTTGGAGAAATGTCATTTCATTGTATCTTCAGGAATCGTTTTGGAGTACATTGTATCTAAAAGAGGGATAGAGGTTGACAAGGCCAAAATTGAATTAATCTCTAAATTACCTACACCCAAAACTGTAAAAGATGTCCGATCTTTTCTTGAACACGCTGGCTTTTACAGAAGGTTTATACAAATTTTTTTTTCCATATCTAGACCAATGTATAACCTTTTGCTAAAAGATGTAGAATTTACATGGACACGAGAGTGTAAAAAGGCATTCCGAACACTCATTGTCAAACTCACCACCGCTCCTATCATGCAATCAATGGATTGAAACCTCCAATTTGAAATTATGTGTGATGCAAGTAATTATGATGTAGGAGCAGTTCTTGGGCAACGAAAGGAGGGAAAACTCTTTGTTATTTATTATGCTTGTAGGACTTTGAATGATGCTCAGATGAATTACACTATTACTAAAAAAGAACTACTAGCTATTATTTTTGCCTTAGATAAATTCTGTTCTTATTTGATTGGTTCACCTATTATTTTTTTACTGATCACGCGGTCTTTAAGTACCTTCATTCTAAGAAAGATACTAAAGTCTGTTTAATTAAGTGGATTCTTCTTTTGTAGGAATTTGATCTAACCATCAAAGACAAGAAGAGCGTTGAAAAAGTTGTTGCTGATCATCTATCCTGCCTTGAGTTCACTGACTCCACTGATTTGCTACCCATTCGAGATGATTTTCCTGATGAACATCTTTTTACTATAAGCAAAATATCTTTGTATGCACATATCGTAAATTATTTGGTTTATGGTAAACTTCCATCTAACTTGAGTGCACAAGATAAGCGTAAGTTTTTGGTTGAGGTACATAATTTTTATTGGGACGATCCATATCTTTTCAAATACTGTCTTGACCAAATTATGAGACGTTGCATTCCTAAAAGTGAAGTTTCTAGTGTCTTAAATTTTGCCATAGTGCTGCTTGTGGTGGACATTTTTTTATGAAGAAGATAGCTGTGAAAATTTTACAATGTGGTCTTTACTAGCCCACTTTATTCAAAGACATTAATAATTTTTATTGTTCTTGTGAAAGATGTCAAACATTAGGTGCTTTTATCTCAAAGATATATGATGCCTCTTAACCCTATTCTTGTTATTGAGATATTTGATTGTTGGGGTATTGATTTTATGGGTCATTTTTCCTTATCTTTTGGCTACCTTTACATCATTCTAACTGTTGACTATGTATCAAAATAGGTGGAAGCTATAGCTTGTCGTACTAATGATAATACAACTGTGGTAAAATTCTTAAAAGAAAATGTGTTATCTAGGTACGGTATACTACGTATCATCATTAGTGACCAAGGAGCACATTTCTGTAACTGTTCTTTTGAAGCTTTGATGCGCAGGTATGGTGTTCTTCACAAAGTTTTCACTGCATACCATTCACAAATAAATGGACAAGCCGAGCTTGCAAATAAAGAGGTTAAACAGATTTTGGAAAAGACGGTTAACCCGAATTACAAAGATTGGTCTCTAGGTTTTTTTAATGCATTATGGGCATATCGCACTGCATACAAAACCATCTTAAGAATGTCTCCATATTGACTTGTTTATGGAAAAACTTGCCATTTACCTGTTGAGCTAGAGCATAAATCTTATTGGGCTGTCAAAACCCTTAACTTTGATTTGAGTGCTGCAGGTCTTCAGAGAAAATTACAATTGTCAAAAATAGAAGAACTACGAAATGATGTATATGATAACTCCAAAATTTACAAAGTTAAAATGAAAGTAGCTCATGACAAACAGATCTCAAAGAAACACTTCGAGCCAAATCAACGGGTTTATCTTTATGATTCTCGATTGCATTTATACCCTAGAAAGTTGAGATCTCGATGGACTGGTCCATTTATGGTAAGACACGTTTTTCCTAATAGTGCTATCAAAATCGAGGACCCTACTGATGGGTGAACTTTTAAAGTGAATGGACAGCGACTGAAAAGTTATGTGGAAAAGGTAGACCACTCTATGTACCTAGACGAGATCCCTCTTGTGGATCCTGTCTATCATACTTGATCAGGTTCAATCTATCTATACCATATTTTATATTTTGTCTATATTTTATCTTTTGAATTTTTATTTTTGCTTTTATTTTCTTTCACATTTTATTTTCTTCGTTTTCTTCTTTCTTAAGTGTGATTTTATTTTTCGGTCAAGTGGCAGATATAGTACTCCGTGACTATTAAAGTCGGTTTCTCAGTTCCCTAAAAACTGTCCCTTAAGCTGTGCATTCATCTCTTTTCTTTTAAAATGGATCGCATTCTTGCCAACCTTAAAAAATACTTTCTTTTATTACCTCACAATGCTCTACTTAATATTTACAAAGCACGGTGTGAAAGGCTAAGGCTATTGATGTTGAGTAATATCTTTGTGATATCCGTTGGTTAATTAAAGCCAATGTTTGATTATCTGGTGAGTCTACAAATGATTTTGTTTCTTTTATACCTGGTCTTAGAAGAAGTTCTTATGCCAAAAGACGATGAGCAAAGAGATTACAAGTCTATCATAAATGTGCTCGATGAAATTGTAACCTGAGTTACCGTTCTTTAGGATTTGCATCTAAAAATCGAGAAGACAAAATTCAGTTCATCAAGGATAGACTGAGTAAGGAGTCTTTGGATGATATCCTATTGACTCTTGAGACACATCCCTGTGCGCTCGCGCAACGTGAATTTCTCGATTTATAGAATAAATTCAAAAGTGAACATCAACGATATAGTCTCTGGAATCTGACTCTAAAAGACCTTGTTTGCCAATTTATAAGAAAATTGGATGGGAAGCCTATCTCCAACCCATAGAGGGCGTTTAAGCCGTTACTAAACATAAAATCAGAGAAAGATATGAGCCACAACTACCTGTAAATACATGTGTTTTAATTTCAAACTTTATTTTATGAATAATAGGGCTACTCATATAGATGTCTTAAATTCAAATCTTTTGGTTAAATAATGCATATAGGTCATTATCTTTAAATTTTTGTGTTTTATTTTTAAATCTCTTCTGACAAACTGTTGGGTTGCTACAATCATTGTTATCATTTGGTACTCTATAAATATAGTACCTCATTTTCATATATTGAGATAAAGGTGAGTGTAGATATGGAGGAAAACTCAATTCAACAATTTCGAAATATATATGTATTTTATGGATCTAGTCATAGGGGAAATAAAAGTATTTGTAGAAGGAGCAAATAATCTAGGAAAAGCATTAGCTGCAAGAAAAAATCATTTGATTTATAGAGGGGGTAGCCTTAGGTTAATGGGGTGTATGTCAACAGCTGCACATTTAGGAGGAAGTCAAGTTTTAGGTATTATTCCTATAGCTTTAGCCGTGGAAAACCTGACTGAAAAAATAATAGAGGAAGAATTACGAGGCTTATTCATACATGAACGTATAGTTAGAATACTTTACAATGTATACGCTTTTATTGCTTTACCAGGTGGTTTTGGTACTTTGGAAGAAAATTTTTAAATTGCCTCTTAGGCCCAGCTGAATATCCACCAAAAATCCATAGGTTTGTTGAATGTTAATAACTATTTTGATTGCTTACTTTATTTTCTTGATCAAGCTGTGGAACATAATTTTATTTCACATTCAGCGCGACAGATCTTCGTTTCTGCCACCAATACGGATGAATTGATTGACAAATTACAGGCAGTTACCTACGAACCTGACCCAGCAATAACTCGAATTGATTGGTTAGTGGGCCTTAACAAGCGAAAATTGGATATGACACTTTGTTTATAAATTTTTCTTTGTTTTATTTATTTATTTATTAACATTATTATTTTAGTTTATATTTACTTAAGTATCTCTTATATTTGTTTCTTTCGAATAACTGGCATTTCAGGTAATGTCTCATATACTTTATCTCTTTCTATTTAAACATTGAGGATAATGTTTCATCTGGTTTGAGGGAGGATAGTAGACATAAGTTGCATTTTTCATTTCAACCAAAAAAAAAAAAATTTGTGGTCCGACATTTGATTAAAATAGCAGAATAAAGAGTTCATTCTTGAACTCTTAAGACGCATTCTAAGTCAAATTAGAATGGCAGAGTAAGGAGTTTTATTTCTAACTTTTGAAACGCATTTTAACTAATTTTTTTTTTATTTTGTTTTATATTTCATGTATTGTTGTTTATTGCTTATAGTATTGGTAATTATTGTATAAAGGAATTTGCTTTTCTACCTAAGTATGATTTCAAAATTGTTTAGGTTGAGTCACTGTTTCTCTTTAGGTTACTAAAAAATGACTTCCAAAATATTTTTGAGTACAATGCTAAACCTTGTGGTAAGACGGATGATTCAATTTATATAGTCAAGAGAATTTTCATGTTTAAGTATATCAATTTAGGTCAAACATGTTTGATATTCAAGTTGATCTTTTATTGTAATATTGTCAAAATGATATGTTGTCGATCTTGGATAACTTGTATAAATGAACATGATTTGTGTTAATGTTTGCAAAAGAGTTTAGTTATATTAAATGCATGTGTTATCAAATGTGCTATATTTTACATATCTTTCGATTGATTGTTTAGATGTAAAACTGTCAATTGAGTTATATACATTAAATTAAAGTGTAGAGTAGATTTATAAAGTATAATTGTGATTCTCGAAGCCTTGTTTAAATCATCATAAGACATTTTCCTCAATTTATAGACAATTCTATCTCATCCACTTAAACCAATTAATTAATTTTCTCATTTGCTACTACTTTAATATTTTACTTCACAAACCTATTTTACCAAAAGCTTCCTCGTGGGATCGACACCTCAATCTATACTGCGATAGCCGCATTACATTTTGAGCGTAAACAGGTATCTCTGTCCTTTGCCCGGTGGTTATGCTCCTTCCGGCAACCGTCACTACTTCTTATCAAAAGCATCCATTGTTGGAGGAGCTAACTTTCAGAAGCAATCACAATTGGAGTCACAACGAAGCAGAACCTAAGCACGAAATCACATAAGAACCAGAGACACAAACAGCATTAAATGCCTAAGTACAAGGCAAGCAAAATTAAATTGATGATGCTGATGAAAGAAATGTTGTATTGGCTCAGAAAAAACGTGACATCTTCACAGGAAAGTGGGTTTTTGATAATGTGACACATCCTTTATATAAAGAAAATGAATTCGAGTTTCTATCACAGTAGGTGAAATGCTTGAAAAATGGAAGATAAGACTCTTTGTACCAGAAATAGAGATGAAAGCCTAGAGATGGTACAATTATCATTTGTTCAGTTGTTATGCTCTTTCCAACAACTATCACACCATCTGTCATAACATTTGCAAAACAATATTATTGTGCAAGTGTTTGATAAGCTAGTTGCAGAACAATACCATTTAAATAATATTAATTTTTTAAAATAATATTATTTTTTTTAACGTATATATCACCTTACATATAATCATTTAATTAACATATAAGTTAAGAATAAAATGGTTAATGTATTAAAAAACAAATTTCTATTAATTTTAATAAAATCAAATTAATAAATTAAAACAAAATTAAATTTTTTAAAATTTATAAAATAAAATTAAAAATTAAATCAAATTCGCAAAACAAAAATATCCTTAACCCGTTTTCATAATACCTCGAACTTTCAAAAGCTTTTGATAATTCCTAACAAATTCCCCAATTTGACTCTTTCTTAGACTTTATTTTCTTACATTAAGAGTGCCACGCGCAGTCGCGTGCCTGCCTGACACTGGTGCCTATTGGTCGGCTTAATAGCTTGAAAAGCTTAAAATTCTGATGCATGTAACGCAAGCGCCGTGAAGTAGCGTGGGAGTTCGTAAGAATTGCCCACAATTAAAGCAAGCGAAATCTTGATTCAACTCTCTTAACTGTAACCATTATCTTATGCCCTAGTTTGTTATTTCTCTGTTACAAGAAGAACAAATTCAATTTAACTCAAAACTTATGAAGCTCTGTTACAAGAATAAGAGTGAGCTTTTTTCTTTCAGTTCTTTAATTGCATTATATCTTCAATGATTGAGTAAGCATTTTTGTAAACATTTCGCTTTCTTAAAGAGAGTTAGTACTTATCTGAACCTCTCTTGTCTTTCAAGCATTTGAAGCTTACACTCTAAGCAATTTTGTTCCTCTTAAGTAGATCTGCTTCAGTTTAGAGTTAAAGCCACCTTTTTATTTATTGCTTGCTAAATCTCACTCTGTTTATATGCTATAGTTTCATGTTTTAATCACCTATAAGTGTAAATATCTTCCCTTTTTTGTATTCAAGATTGTTCCTTGTCAATCGAATAAGCCAATTTTGTGCTTTTTTTTTTGAGGTTGAGTACAACAAGGAATCCTTTTTTCATGTTCTTTCTGTAGCTATTTTAGCTCTTAATGCAGATTTTGACAGTTTTAATATTTACATGGGCGATTATTTCAAATTTGAGCATTTCTTTCTTGCGATTATTTTGAAAAAGAAAAGTGGGTCTGAGCTTAAATGTTGTTATTCACATGCTTGAAAAGGCAGCTTTGGTTCTGTTACCAACCTGTTAGCTTCTTTTTCCTTTGAAAAATTGGTGGCTTTTCTGCGAATTTAGATAATTTTAAGTTTTTTCTTTCCCCAGAATGAGAAAACTGTATAGAAAATTGGTGTTGGTGAAGAACCCAATAACGGGTATGAGAAAAAATGCCAACTCTCACTCCGTGAGGGTGTTTACTGATAGAAAATGGATGGTCCCATTTTTCGCAAGCTTACTAATTTCGATTACCCTATTCTTGTCTGCAACTTTTGGGGTGTTCACTTCTTCTGGCGGAGATCCATTGCCATTTGACATAATTTCATTTGTAAGATCAGAGGATTCAAGTGGGTATTTTGTAGAATCAGATTTAAAGAAATCGTTTAATACAAATGAGACATTGAGGGTGGAACCCCCAAGATTAGCTTATCTTATTTCAGGAACAAAGGGTGATAGTCATAGAATGTTGAGGACTTTGCAGGCAGTTTATCATCCGCGAAATCAGTATATTTTGCATTTGGATCTTGAGGCTCCACCCCGAGAAAGATTGGAATTGAGTCAAACTTTGAAGAATGATCCAATCTTCTATGAACTGGAGAATGTGCGTGTAATGGCGCAATCGAATTTAGTGACATATAAGGGGCCTACGATGTTTGCTTGTACCCTTCAAGCTATTGCAATTTTGTTGAAGGAGAGCTTGGAGTGGGACTGGTTTATAAACCTTAGCGCTTCAGACTATCCACTTGTGACACAAGACGGTTAGTACCTGAATTTGCTTTATATTTGTCTAGTAGTTGTGGCCTATAATTTTATGTTAATTGTTTGGCGTAGACTACTGTGTATGTTTGTAGTGAAAGTTCTGTATAGGGTGACCATACCAGGGAAAAAGTAGTGTAATCGTTACATGATTTGTATCATCTGAATACGTTAGTTTTTTTATTCAACATATCTGAATTTCTCAGAATGTCAACATGATAAGTAGATTACTTCAGGGTGTTCACTTGGCTAAAATTGAGCACATCATTTCTGTTGCTTGTGGAGATTTGTGTCCTATCTCCTTATAAATAATTCTTTTAAGAGGGAGTGTAGAGATGTAGGCTTGCTCAGAGATAAAAGTAATATGTTGGTTGAGATTGACTGAGTTGGAGATTACTAAACTAGCCTTTTCAACTATCTGATGTGATCATAACAAGGTTGGTTTGGGTGTGGTATGGTGTGGAATGTTGCCTTAGAATTCTATATTGCATTACTTCTTGAGACTGCTGCTTGTGTCTGGAATTCTGAAGTGAATCCCAGTTTGAGGTAATAAGAACTTATGAATGTCATTTTCATTGCAGATATGGGTGTGGTGTTTGGATCTAACTTGGCCTTTCTTTTGCAATTTTCTTTTCACTTGTTAAAATACTCTTAAGAGGATTCTTGCATTACTGCAATGTGTTAACGTTATTTTAGATTTGTCGTCTTATGTAGAGGCTTAAAGAAGGTTTATGCATGCTTAATTTTGTTAATAGAGGAATGGCTCTATCATGTTTCTCCTGGGATATGTCTGAAGTTAACAAATCTGTTGATCTGCTCTGCCTCCTTTGCCTTGGGGATGGATCTATCTGGGCTGTCAGTGGTAGAACATTTGAAGGTCAAAGTCATTATGGCAGCCCAAATTCTGGACAGATTGTAAAGGCAGTTACCTTTTGGTCTTCAGCTCCTAAACATTTTGCTTTCTCAATTCCATCATAACTGAAGATGGTTTTTGGTCCTTTATCTTATGATTCTCATAATCAACCTTAAGTGGTTTGTGAATGACTTCCTTGTGAAGTTTCTGTTGTGTCTCTTCAGCTGGATATCCCTCAGGATCCTAGACAATCTGGTACCAGCCATTAAGGGAGTCTTACTATGGTATTCTTCCAAACTTTTGATGGCACTCACATAAAGGAGCTCTTATGTTGTTGGAAGGGGATTAGAATGTTGATTCAAGTAAAAATCATATATGAAGGAAAAATATTATTATAGGAATCTATAGTGGATACGCAGAGCAAATTTTTCGATGTCAGGTTTGCAAGGTTATACAATTTATTGACCTGTAGAAGGATAATTGTTTAAATTACCTTTGTTTCAGTGGCTCGTTATGGATTCATGATAAGAGTGTTGGAATTGTGATTTGGAAACTCATATCCTGACAGTTCAACTAGCCAGTGTCTTGATTTGTTTTAATTGTGTTAAGGGACCAAGAGCTTGCCTGTTATAAGCTGCAGCCTCTATGTTGCATTAATTTTTAGTCATATAAATGATCTACTAGTTAAGGGTGGGCAAAATTAACCAATAACCGAAAAACCGAACTGGATCGTTTGGTTTGGTATTTTATAGTAAGAAAAAACCGTTCGATTTTTTATGGACAAAAACTGAACGGTCCGGTTCGGTTTCGGTTTCGGTTGTCTTAAAACCAAAACCAAACCAGAAAACTGGTTTTTAAATAAATTTATCATTATTGCTTCGTGTTATCAAATTAATGGTCAAAACCTAAGTCTTAAAATAAGTTTGCTCACACAAAATAATTCTTATATAAAATTTTAAATTAAAAAAACCTAACCCTAATTTCGAAAAAAATAAAAAGCTATCTCTCTAACCACGTCACCGTCATTGTCTTCGTCATGCTTCACTGTTGCTGCCTCGTCATCGCGGTTTGCCATCGCACCTTGCCGTTGCGGTCGCACCTCGCTGTTGCAGCTTCTCTGTCACACCTTGCCGTAACAATGAGTCATGCAAATTGATTTTTTTATTTAATCTAGCTATATTATATGCCTATTATGATTAAATGGTTGAAGTTGCTTGAGTTGGATGTACAAATTAGATTTGGATGAGAATTTCAGAGATTAGGGATTTGGATTAGAAATTGGAGATAGATTTTAGAGATTAGTAAAAAATCAGAAAAACGAACAAACGAACGAACCGAACCGGAAAAAACCGGTTAAGTTTTAGATTTAACTTTGGTTACATTCGATTCTTGATTGTCAAAAACCAAATAACCCAATTTGGTTCAGTTTTGGCCAAAACCGGACCGAACCAAACTGAACCGTGCCCACCTTTACTACTAGTATTCATGTTTATAATCTTGAATAAGATGTTTCTTTGATTTTTTATTCCTGTCTGTATTTTGGGTTGTCCGAGAGATGCAATCAGTTAAGGTGCACCATCTGCATTGTTTAGCCAAGTTGTTATCTATAGTTTCTGCTGGATGGTCAGAGATGCAATACTAGATTGTAGGGGTGGGCAAAAAAAAAAAAACCAAATCGATTGATTTTTGGTTTGGTCAGTTCGGTTCGCAGGTCGGTTCCATTTATTTGGAACTAATCGGTTTGGTTCCAATTCATTTTGGTTCGGTTCGGTCAAAACCGTAAATACACTTTAAATAAATTAAAAATAAAAAAAAAATGAAAACCAAACCGAACCGATCCGAAGCTGAAATTCCCATCCCTACTAGATTGGACAAAGAGTACCATATCTGTATAAAACTATACAGTTATAAAGTTTCACCTGAAAATTTGACTTATATCCGAAGGTTCATGCTTTTGTGTTATTTATTTATTATTTTGGGTCTGTTTGTCAAATTAATTTGATTTGTTGTGACTGCACAGATATGCTGTATGTGTTCTCAAATATATCTTGAAATCTCAATTTTATTCGAACATACTCTGATTTATTTATTTTGGGTCTGTTTATGAAATTAATTTGATTTGTTGTGACTGCGCAGATATGCTGTATGTGTTCTCAAATATGTCTAGAAATTTCAATTTTATCGAACATACTCTGATTTCTGGTTGGAAACTGTAAGTGATTAGTTAAATTTAAAAGTAGCTTACTACTCTATTCAACATCTTGTGGTTTACATCGAAAAATCTGTTTTGGGTTTAACATATTTACCTACATTTGTATTTGCAGCAACCGTAGAGCAAAGCCAATCATTGTTGATCCAGGCCTTTACTTGTCCAAGAAATCTGATATTTCTTGGACCACTCAACGGCGATCACTACCAACTTCCTTCAAGTTGTTCACAGGTGAGTTTCAATAAATTTATTCATTGGTTTATAAAGTGTTCTGTAGCATCTCTTGTAGAGTTTCGGTGATAATTGACCTATCACTTTTTCCTTGCAAAGTTGACTGAATTTTATCTTGAAATTTAAATTAGCACTCTTATTCGCAAACCAAGAGCACACGAGACAGTAGCAAAGACATTAATATATACTGCTAGGATTATCTACAAGGGAGCTACTTTTGACATTACTGGTTTTCAACCTTGGAGCTCCAGGATAATTTTACTTTTGTTTCAAATTACTTTTGTATTGCAAGAAAACTGATTTTTATCTATACCTAACTTATCCTAAGCGTACCTAGAAACCTCATCCTTTCTTTTCTCAAGGTCAAATTCTGATACACAGGTTCCAAAAGGCAGTGTGCTAGGAGATTATTTTGTTTCCTGCCTTGTTCAAGTTTGAAGGATTAATGTTACTGTGATTCTCTTAGTTCTTAGATTTATGTTGCCTTGGCCCAAGAAGTATGTGTGTGAACAAGCAGGATTATATTGACTTCTTTTCAATGTTTTGTCTTCATTGCATTGATTTGTCTTTTTATGATGATTTGGATTATATTATCACTTTGCTGAAATAAACAAATCTTAAACACATTCTGATTTCTTATATGCAGGTTCAGCATGGGTAATGCTAACCCGGACATATGTTGAGTACTGCATATGGGGATGGGATAACCTCCCACGAACTCTTTTAATGTATTATACAAATTTCATTTCGTCTCCAGAAGGGTATTTTCACACTGTTATCTGCAACACTGAAGAATTCCGCAACACTGCAATAGGCCATGATCTCCACTACATTGCATGGGACAATCCTCCCAAGCAGCATCCGATCTCATTAACAATGAAAGATTTTGAAAAAATGGTTAAAAGTAACGCACCATTTGCTCGTAAATTTGCGAAAGATGATCCAGTTTTGGACAAGATTGATGAAGAACTTCTAGGCCGCACAAACCGATTTGCACCAGGGGCTTGGTGCATTGGGAACTCAGAAGGTGGGGCTGATCCATGCTCTGTGCGCGGTAATGATTCAGTATTTAGGGCAGGTCCTGGTGCTCAAAGACTGCAAGAGCTGCTTCAGACATTGTTATCTGAAGATTTTCGAAAAAAGCAGTGTACATGATAATAAACAGGGGGGGTATTTTGTTAACCTCAAGTGTACATTGGTGTCTTCATAGATCATACAATTATTATAACAGCTCGAATTGTATTTTTAATGCAGGAAATGAACATTCAAATTACAAACATATTCTGCTCTGTGGCAAATATTTTAAGCTTGTTGAAATGTACATTTACCGTTGCCACTTTGCACTCTCCCACCCCGAGCACCCACAGTTCGGGCTGGGGACATCTATGGACCTGATCACCTTTTCTTCTTTTAACTTTGTTTTTAAAAGGTGGCTTCAGATCATTGTTAATAAGATGTGTAAGAATATTGATTAAAAATTATCGAGATATAATTTGGAGGATAAATCAAGTGCGTAAGGATAAAAAAAGACGTGAAATGGGGCAAAAGGCAAAAGGAACAGTGGTCAAGCGTGGGCGCCGTGGCGACTAGGGCTAGGTGTTGTGGCGCCCAGTCCAGTACGTGAGCGCTGCGACGCCCAGATGGTTGCACCAACGCCGCGGTGGTGAGAGCTAAGCGTCGTGGCGCTGGACATGGGAATCCGTTTTCCCTTTTTGAGTTTTTCTAATTTCGTCTCTTACTTGTTTCAGAACTTTCTAATACGACTCCTATATATTTGGGATAAATTTAGGACGTTCTAAAATCTATATAAAGATTATTAATTGGCTTGTAAACATATATTTGTGATAACCTAATAAATTTAAGTGATCAAGTAAGAAATTTTTGTGATTTTTTATGAGAGAAAATTCATAAAGTATAAGAGAGAATTTTCTTTATGATATTTATTGTAAAATGTATACTTTGTAAGTATTTTATAATTCATAATAAGAGAAAAAATGTGATCTTACCGTAAATATAAATAAGTTATCGAACCACGTAATTTTTTATGTATTTTTTTATTTATCATTTTTCTCATTATTTTTAATTATTTATTCTACTTATATTATTTGAGTAATTTTAATTTTTTATATACTTTTACTTCAACATAATATTTGACTTAAAAGTTATAAATTTAGTAATCAATATTCACAATTTAAAGACAAATTATAGAAAAAGTAAAGTTATTTAGACCATTAGTTTTTATTTTATTAACTCTTTATTATACTTTAATTTTATATTAAATTATTATTTATGAAATTATTAAAATGTACAACAAAGCTGACGCGCTGAGAGTGGGATTTTAAAGAGAGATGTTAAGACTCCACCATCTTTTAGTGATTTTGTCTAGCAGACGCAATAACAAGATGGCTTGTCAGATCAATAACTACAAATTCAGTTTTAGCAGAAATGGAGTCATAGCTATTAATTGAGAAAAAAAAAATCAAATAAACTCTTGATTAGAGTTCTATTGTTTTATTTGATCAAAGTTTGAACTTAACATGTCATTATTTCGAAATTAGTAGTATATGGGAATTTAAACTAATTAATATACCAACTTTTGATTAGATAAAGGGTTGCTAGACTCTCAAAGTATGACTTATTTACTTTAAAGATATTCGTGATTTTAAAAATATTTTAATAAATTCATGCTCATTAGTAATTATTGTTAGTTTCAACGAATTTAAAGGTAATTTGATACATTTAATTATATACAAACCCCAGGTGTAATATGATAGGATTTTACATTTTATTTTTATTAGTTAAAAAGTCTCATTTAATAGGATAAAAACATAGGAATTTAAAAACAAAGAAAATAAAGATAACCAATTATCGTCACAGTAATTATTGGTCTGCTTTTGGAGGTTGAAAAATTTGATGATAATATCAATTTAATATTTACGTCATTAAATTATTTTTTTTAATCTACATAATAAAATTTTTTTTTTTAACAAAAGATAATTAATGACGGCCAAATAAGATAAAAAGAATGACCATTATTACGTTGCTATCATACGATAGTTGTATTTTTGTGTTTTTAATGTAAAAAATGATTATATTATTGTATATATAAAAATATTTAGAGTTCAATAATGTAATCATTAATTTGATTTACGACTATTCTTATCACCATTGCTATGAACTAACAATTGTCAATTGCTGTCGTAATTGTAATTAAGGGCAGTAGTTGTCTTATTTATATATATAATAAATTTGTTAATTAAAAAAATTAATACATAAACCTATTGGATTAAAAACATGTGTTTTTTGAATTAAGATATAACAACCACTCTTGAATTCATTCAAGCTAACGATAATTAATAATTAATAATGAATGGAGATTTGTCGGGATATTTTCAAAACCACAAGAGTTTCTAAAGTATATAAGCTAAACTTTGGGGGTGTATTAGTACTTTACTTCCTTCGTAATTTTCTCACTTCTCACTTCTCCCTTCTCCCTTTCTTTTCTTTTCTTTTCTTGTTTTCAGCATGTTTGTAGCAGCCTTGGAAGAGAGCAAATAAAAGCAGTGTTGTGATGTTAATTGTTTTAGAGTTGAACGAAGAAGCTGAAATTTTTTTACAAACAGGTTGGGCAAATTTCAAATAAAACCTAACGTGTTCAAGTTCAGAAAATTGTAAAGTATTTTTATAGTATGTGACAAAAAAAAGGGGTGGTTTAATTTGAGTTGCTTCACTCTTTGCAACAGATAAAAGAGTGTCAGTGTGGTTCAGAATCAGAAGAGTAATAATATTTTCACTCCATGTTAATACCCCATTAAAAAATATTATTAATTAATACATTCTTATCAAAATTTTAAAATATTATACTTGAACTCTAATTATTTCTACAATATTTCATACTTTTTACTGTATTGTTTATATCAAGCACAGCATTATCACATATTTATCTGTTGTATATCCCCTGAAATGCATGAGGTAATTTATTAGTCTGGTCCCCAGCAGCATTATCACATATTCACTTGATGGATTTCTGGGGATAGACAACAGATAAATATGCTTGAGTTGCTGAACGTGAGAGATTTCCCATTGTTGACCATCGTTTTGTGGTAGCCGATATTAGCAAAATGAAAGTTAAAACTATCGACTAAATGTTCCAACAAATGTTCACAAGTCTGCGTTAGCACTAGCGGAAATCAAATTCATGTATTTTTCAAGAATCATTTCTGGTGCAAAATCAGTGAAATAGCCCTTCTCTACATCTAACCCTTCTTGCGCCGCCAGTATCTCAACACTGTTCTGGACCCTGTCTGCTCCAACCTGGTTGGGCTCCAACAGCATGCAAGCTATCTCCGTTGAGTCCTTGCCGTGAACCAACCCCAGTGTCTGCACCGTTGGCAACCCGCCACCCCGAGCACTCACCATTCGGGCTATCCGACGAGCAGCGGATACATCCGTTGACATGATAGGCACATTGTACAATGCAACCCATGGACGGGCTCCAATCATTACTATGCCCCTGGCCGGAGATACTTGTGCTGGGCCTTCATTAGGACTTTCCGGGAGAATTACAGGCATTGACCAACCTGCCCATTGGTTGCCCATGGAGTTGGGTCTGTAATAGCCCAGCTCACGCCTGATTGTGTCAAGGGCCTTGCCTGTTGGGTGTGCTGCAGCATACAAAAATACCGGCACTGCAACATAACAGTCGGTGATCAGAATATGCCAAATGATAGATGCTTATACCGAGGAGAAAAACAACAAACATTTGTTTTTGTTTTGCACTTGCCTTGAAATCTATTGCCAATATCTGCGGCCACTGCTTTAGCGAGCCAAGCGGCTTCATCCAAGGATGCATGAGCTAACGGATGGAAAAGGATGTCATCCACAACGCCCAGCCGAGGATAAGATCCACAGTGCGTTTCGAGGTTTATGGCTCCATAAGCAGCCTCAACCATGGCCACAACAGTTTGCTGCAATGGACTATAAATGGGAGTTCCTGTGGTATCATGTACAACATAGGATACCATCGTGTAACGGGCCCTGTTATATGATCGATCCTCAAATTTGTTTGTAACAACAGTCTCTGCATCGACCCTCGCAGCTTGTTCAACCGCGTCAAGAGCCACACGATTACGTGCTTCGGAAACGAAGAACTTGCAGCATACTAGAGTGGATTTGTTTGCAATCTTTTTGTTCTGATACCCAGACGAAACAATGACCGATAAATGTTAGCTACAATTCTAAACATCATATTTATCTTACTGTTAGATATATTTGTGTTATTTTGGGCCTTAAAATGTGTATAATAAACACATTAATAAAATTTATTTATACATATATTTCAACATACATAAAATAGTTTATATTTATAAAATATGTAATCTTTGTAATAGACATATATAATGTTAATTGAAGATATAAATTATAAATTTTTTATAAATTAAATTTTATTTACTATCATTAATAAAAATAATATTTTATTATGTAAGATTGAGATTTTTTTATTTCTTATAATATATAATTTATCTTAATTATCGAAGTAGAGATAATTTACCTTAATCATTAAAATAGAGACTTCGAGTAGAGAAATTAATATATATAATACATTATTTTTTGTCACAAGTCAGAGACTTATCATTGACAAAAAAAGACTAACCTATTAAGTAATACTATATATCCGTTTATATATATTGAGATCTAATGATTTTTTATTCGATATTGTATGTGACATTTTTTTTATCCAATCATTGACGCCTTTGTCATGATCTGACCTAAATTTAAGAGTCAACTTGGTCTATATTATTCATCCTCCGAGACCTATGAAGGATCCATTAATCACATTGTAATTTTTATTAGGACTTAAAATACAAGATTTTTAAATCTCACTTGACATATAATGCCTATTTTCACTTTTTTTGGAGAACTCGTATCTTATATGACAATTTTTATTAAGGCAAATTTAGGCCTACATGTAAATAAAAATTCGATTCTGTTTTGATACCACTTGTCACAAGTCGAGTACTTACCACTGACTTAAAAAATTAGTCTATTAAATAATACTACATACTAACTCATATATATTGAAGATCCACTTAATTTTTATTTGATATAAAATGTGACACTTGAGTACATATAAGTTTAAAGATTATGAAAGATTAATGTATAAGTTTAAAAATTAATAATAATAAAAAAGATTGTAATTATTTTATTTAAGTCCATTTAGGATTTATTAAACAAAAAATTAAAGTAATTCTCTAACCCTATACTCGTAATTACAAATAAAATGATTTGACTTTAGCAAATTTATTTTAATAAAGAAAATGTATTTTATCCAACACTTACTACTTGCCGTTAATTTTGTTTTTTGTGAATATTTTTTCTAACAACATTCTAGCGTATGGATCAAATTCTACTCCATTGATATAGTTATTCATGTAATCATTGATTTCTCTCTCATTAGAGATGAAACAGATTCTGTTCATAAGAGTATGGCTTTCATCAACAAATTCTAATAGTAAATTTCTTTTTCTGATAAATCACAAAAACTCATAAGGATAATGTAAATGTTGTAAAATTGAGAGAGATGAAGAGATGAAACCTGCTAGAAAGTAATGTGGGTCTAAACAGAGGAATGCTTACCTTGCAACTCGAGCTAAAATCCATGCCTCTCCTCTGCTATTTCGGTTTCTTGATGCTAAGCTCTATTTTCACATGAACTGATGAGAGCCCAAACTACAAATCCATCATCTATATGGATAAGGCATTTGGATCGATTATTACAATTGTATGTAAAGGTCACCAAAACAGACGCCACTAGATTTCTTGTGTCCCACAACTTAATGCAATTATTACACTCGTGCAGGTCAGCAAAATAGACACGGTAAAAGTTTATCTGCACAAATTTAAATTAGCAATTGGTATCCAAAGCATGAATCGCATGGAAGCACCAGAGCCACAGACCACATCTATCAAGTTTATAAAAGACATCTGAAAAAAACTTGTTTATCAGTTTTTATTACTCAAAAACATTTTATATCCCCGTGTGGATGCTCTGAGAGAAAAGCCTATGAACATGTTTCGAACGAATCAAAATGGCAGCTCTCAATCTCATCCTTTATTTTTTATTCTTTCTTCTGTGATTTTCTAGTTATCAACAGACATTTCAAAAAGTGTATTTTATAGTGTGGATCATGAAATAGGATAATAATAACTTCAAGAATTAAGAATCCACTTAATGACACATCTAATACGTTTAAGATGTATTTTTATTTATTAAATAAATTTTAAGATGTTTATATCATTATTCTTACTGGTATGGAAGAAGCCAACAGAAATAATGGATTGTCAGGAGCAGCTGGGAATTTAAATGAGGTTTCGTGTTAGGTAAGCAGCAGATGAAACGAATTTTTTTTTTATTTAATGTTTTTAGATTTTTAATTTTTCTTTTAATTTTTTTCTTTAAAAATAAATTTTCATTTCAACTATCTAACAAAAAGAAAATTACCCACCAAACCATTACACAAGAAAGGCTTTACCCAACTTATGGCCAATACATTTTGAGTTTAGGTATACGAAAGATCTCCACTCGAATGTTTCTTTATATTTTGAATTATTCATTTGACTTTCTTTAAAGAAAAGATTAGCCTTTTTACTAAATTGACTACATTTAAAGCATTAAATTTAATTCAAATTTTTTGAATATTAAGTTCTTGATTCACTTGAAAGCAAACATCATTGTTTTTGTCTTTGCAGTCTCAACATCTTTTCAGAAAAAGCCTGATTTTGTAGCCATCATCTTTAAATTACTCTCTTCATCTTTAACTGCTACTTCCAACCTAATTGAGTTCTTACCTTAATCCATTGCAACGTCAACATTAACTTTATACTAGTTGTTATAGCTCTGCTTTGATTTAGTTATACTTTATTGTGAATTTTGGAGCCCATTTAGAGATTGAATTAGATTGCTTGTGCTGTAAGCTTCATAGAAGACTTCTGCTCTTGCTACCACTTGGTTCAGAACTTCTTCATTGCTTTCTAACATGAACTTATTCTCACTATTCTAGATGGTTCAGAGAACCAAAATAAATCAAAACGAATCTTTTTTTAATTTTTCTTTTTTAAAAGTAAACTTCTATTTCAATTATCGGGCAAAACGAAAATTGCCCACCAAACCATTACACAAAGAAAGGCTTTAGCTAGCTTGTGGGCCAATACATTGAGTTTAGGTATATGAAAGATCTCCTCTTGAAGGTTTCTTTATATTTTGGACTATTCATTTGATTTTGTTTAAAGAAAGATTAGCCTTTCACTAAATTGACTACATTTAAAGCATCAAATTTAATTCTAACTTTCTGGCCATTATGTTCTTGATTCACTTGATGACAAACATCATGATATCTGTTTTTACAGTCTTAACATCTCTTTGGTAAAAGCCTAGCTTTGGAGCCATCATCTTCAAATTACTCTCTTCATCTGTAACGGCTACTTTCAACCTAATTGAGTTCTTGCCTTAATCCACTGCCACGTCAACATTAACTCTATACCAGTCGCTAGAGTTCTGCTTTGATTTAATTATACTATATTGTGAATTCTGGAGCCCATTTAGAGATTGAATTAGGTTGCTTGTGCTGTAAGCTTCATAGAAGACTTTTGTTCTTGCTACCATCTGGTTAAGGATTTATTCTTTGCTTTATAAAATGAACTTATTCCTACCATTCCAAATGGTCCAGAGAATCAAACCAATCAAAACAAATCTTTTTTCTATTTTTTTTTAAAAATTTTTAATTTTTCCTTTAAAAGTAAACTTCCATTTCAACTACCGGGTAAAAAGAAAATTGCACACCAAACCATTACACAAGAAAGGCTTTAGCTAGCTTGTGGGCTGTTACATTTTAAGTTTAGGTATATGAAAGATCTCCCCTCGAAGGTTTTTTTTTTTAATATTTTGGACTATTCATTTGATTGTCCTTTAAAGAAAGACTAGCCCTTTCACTAAATTGACTACATTTAAAGCATCAAATTTAATTTAAACTTTTTGGACATTAAGTTCTTGATTCACTTGAAGATAAACATCATTGTTTCTGTTTTTGTAGTTTCAACATCTCTTCGAAAAAAGCCTGGCTTTGCAGTCATCATCTTCAAATTACTCTCTTCATCTCTAATTGTTACTTCCAACCTAATTAAGTTCTTGCCTTAATCCACTGCAACATCAACATTAACTCTATACCAGTTGCTAGAGTTCTGCTTTGATTTAGTTATACTCTATTGTGAATTCTAGAGCCTATTTGGAGATTTAATTAGGTTGCTTATGCTGTAAGCTTCATAGAAGATGCCTGCTCTTGATATCATCTGGTCAATGATTTATTCTTTGCTTTATAACTTGAACTTATTCCTACCATTCCAGATGGTCCAAAGAATCAAAATAAATCAAAACGAATCTTTTTTCTTTTAAATTTTTTAATTTTTTTTTTTAAGTTTTCTTCTTTAAAAGTAAACTTCCATTTTAACTACCGGGCAAAAAGAAAATTGCCCACCAAACCATTACACAAGAAAGGCTTTAGCCAGCTTGTGGGCCAGTACATTTTGAGTTTAGGTATATGAAAGATCTCTACTTGAAGGTTTCTTTATATTTTGGACTATTAATTTGATTTCCTTTAAAGAAATATTAACCCTTTCATTAAATTGACTACATTTAAAGCATCAAATTTAATTTTAATTTTTAGGACATTAAGTTCTTGATTTACTTGAAGACAAACATCATTGTTTCTGTCTTTGCAGTCTCAACATCTCTTTGAAAAAAGCCTCGCTTTGCATCCCTCAGCTTCAAATTACTCTCTTCATCTCTAACTACTACTTCCAACCTAATTGAGTTCTTGCCTTAATCCACTGCAACATCAACATTAACTCTATACCAATCGTTAGAGTTCTTCTTTGATTTAGTTATACTCTATTGTGAATTCTAAAGCCCATTGAGAGATTTAATTAGGTTGTTTATGCTATAAGCTTCATAGAAGATGTCTGCTCTTGCTACCATCTGGTCAATGGTTTCTTCTTTGGTTTATAACATGAACTTATTCCTACCATTCCAGATGATCAAGAGAATTAAAACAAATCAAAACGAATCTTTTTTCTTTTAATTTTTTTTTAATTTTTCTTCTTCAAAAGTAAACTTCTATTTCAATTACCGTGCAAAAAGAAAATTACCATAAAACCATTACACAAGAAAGGCTTTAGCCAGCTTGTGGGCCAATACATTTTGAGTTTAAGTATATAAAAGATCTCCATTTGAAGGTTTCTTTATATTTTTGACTATTCATTTGATTTCCTTTAAAGAAAGATTTACCCTTTTATTAAATTGACTATATTTAAAGCATCAAATTTAATTTTAATTTTCTGGACACTAAGTTCTTGATTTACTTGAAGACAAATATCATTGTTTCTGTCTTTGCAGTCTCAACATCTATTCGAAAAAAGTCTGGCTTTGCAGCCACTATCTTCAAATTACTCTCTTAATCTTTAACTACTACTTTTAACCTAATTGAGTTTTTGCCTTAATCCATTGCAACGTCAACATTAACTCTATACCAGTCATTAGAGTTATGCTTTGATTTAATTATACTCTATTATGAATTCTAGAGCCCATTTAGAGATTGAATTAGGTTGCTTGTATTGTAAGCTTTATAGAAGACTTCTACTCTTGCTACTATTTGGTCAAGGATTTCTTCTTTGCTTTATAATATAAACTTATTCCTACTATTCCAGGTGGTCTAGAGAATCAAAAGAAATATTATTGACTCTTCACTAGTGGTTGTTGAAAATATGTACTAGATTACTTAATATTCTTTACTTCACTTTGGCATTTTACACAAGTTGGATTATAATTATTTTCTTAAAGGCTAAAGCATGGCTTATGGGTAGCAAATTGTTCATTACTTTTCATAAGAAAATTTTCACTTTTTGAGGGACAACACAGCTTTATATATGATTCTATAACTTCTTGGTAATATTGTAGGGTTCAAGATCATCTGCAAATTTTATGTTATAGGTCATATGATAGCCATTATTTATTGAAAAGTTTTCTTTCTTTTTCATAGTGTTAGCATATAAAGTCCTCTTCTTCTTTCATAGGAAGCTGAATTTTAGTTATCACCTCTATATCTTTTTCCATGAAGTGCTGATCCAATATTTTCTTGTTCCAATTCTTGCCCTAATTTATTAGAGCTTCCACTTTACAATCCTCAGAAAAAGTTGGTTTTAATATTGGCTTAAAGGTGAAAACTCTAAGTATTTAATTGCTTTTATAAATTTCCATCCTCCTGCCATTACCAATGAGCCACCTATGTCATTTGTGTAAAAGTTGTCTTCCATACAAAAGGCTTCTCCAAATGTAAAAAGGGTTATATCTTAGATTAGCCTTTAAGAAATTCTCAATTTTGAAATATCTAGCTTTTAAGACTCTGGCTATTAAAGAATCTAGATCTTAGAGGATCATTCATCCTTGCTTTGCCAATGGAGATTGGTTGAAGCATGTGGGGTCTTTAAATCCTAAGTCATCAGTACTTTTGCTTTTACACAGGTTTTTCTAGCATGTCCAATGGATTTTTCTGTTTTGATTCTTTGTTGATTCTAACTTGGCACCATCTATTGGATATCATCACGTAAGCCTCCTGGAATTTTGAATATTGACATTACATATATAGGTACTATTAGAACCACTGTTTTGATCAATGTTTTATTTCCCTTACTTGAGAAGAGCTTCTTCTGCCACCCTTTCACTTTGTTGTAAATTCTTAACTTAAGATCATTAAAATATCTTTTCTTATTTCTACCCACCATCAAAGACAAACCAAGATATCTTTCATGCATTGACACAACCTTCAATCAAAATGCCCTCTAAAAATCTAAAGCTTGGTTTTGAGGAATATTTGGCCTAAAAAAATGTAGACTTATTATAGTTGATGAGCTATCTTGATGCTTGAGAATAACAATCAAATAATTGTTTCAAAGCTAAGCAGCTTTGACTAGTGGTTTTAATGCATATCAAACTATCATCAGCAAAGAAGATATGTGAAACTGATAAGGAGCTGCTAAATTTAACTCCTTTTATCGAATTTCTAGATTCAACTAGATGCAATAGAGAACAAAAAAACTTAAGCATAAAATAAGGAATAAATATGTAAAAAGAGGATACCTTTGCCTCAGGCCTCTATGAGCTTAAAACCTTCATTTGGCTTCTCTATTGATTAGTACAAAGAAAGAAACTGTGGTTATGCATCTTATGATTAAGTTGATCCAAAAATTATGAAATCCCAACCTAAGCATTGCTAATTTTAAGAATCCCCATTCTACTCTATCGTATGTCTTGCTAATGTTCAATTTTAAAGCTACAGACCCTTCATTTCTTTTTTTTTTTGTTTCTACTCTTAATTTTATGAAGACACTTATAATTGTTAATGATGTTATCACTAATCAATCTTTTTGGGAGAAAGACAATTTAGTTTGGGGAGATTATGGAATCCAGGACTAATTTTAGCCTATTGGTTATTGTCTTAGCTATTATCCTATAGCTCACATTATAAAAGCCTATTGGCCTAAAATCAGTAGTTTTTTGGGGATTTTCTTTCATGGGGATTAATGCTACGAAAGTATGATTGAGGGAAGTAGAATTAGGATTACCTTGATGGTTTAACACATAGAGGCATGTATTGATGGTATCATCTCCCATAATCTACCAATGCTTTTGGTAAAAGCTAGCAGAAAGTCCATTTGGACCTGAAGCTTTGATTGGATTTAGCTACCATACTACACTTCTCACCTCTTCTCTTGTGGAAGGTTTTAATAAGTATTCATTCATCTCTTTGGTTATTTTTGACTTTAGACCCTGGAGAGCTTCTATTATTTTTTCTTCAGAAAGATTAGATAAAGAGAACATTTGTGAAGTAATTGCATATAATGTTCTGCAGACCTTAGTTATCATCCACTCAATGCCTCTTTTTATTTATTATGCCTCTGATTGTGTTTCTTTTCTTCCTATTGGTGGTAATGGCATTGAAGAACTTGGTATTTCAATTTCCTTCTTTCATCTTAGTAACTTTAGCTCTCTGCTTTTAAAATAACTCTTCATGCAGCATCTGGTTAATCTTCCATTCTAGTAGCTTAATTTTATCTACAATGGCATATTGCTAGAAATTCATTTTACATCGTTCAGGTTTTTAATTAGTTGGTCTAACTTCCTCTTTCTATCGTTAAAAACTTTCTTGCTCCAATATGTTAAGCCTTACTTCACTTAATCTAACCTCTTTAAAAAATAGTCTAATGGATTGTTCACTCTTCCTTTAATTCTTTTCCAACAATCTTATACTATTTGAGTGCACTTACTATGATAATTCCACATCTCCTTATAGTGGAATATTTGGCTCTTTCTAGTTCCTCTATTAAGCCACTTACTTGCATCATATGTTTCAAGTATAATTGGGCTGCGATTTAAAGCTGTTAAAGCCAGATGGTAAACCTAATAATCGCTGTACAGATTGATCCACCTTTCATTTCATGAGAACCTAATAAAGTTTTCCTTTATCACATTCTGACCCTCTCTCTTATTGGGCCAAGTGAGTGGAGGGCTTGTCCACCCCATGTCTTCAAACTTGTTATTTTTTAATGCTTTTTTGAAGCCTTTAATTACTTCAGAGCTTTTAGGCAATCCCTTACTCTTTTTGTCATAGCCCAACACTTCATTAAAGTCACCACAACAAATTCGAGGCATTTGAAAAAGGCCAACCAATCTTTCGATCAACTTTCATTTGTGAATTACTGCTTGTTTTAGGCAATCCATACATTTCTGTCAATCTCTAAAATTTTGAAACACCATTTCCTATTAAGGCATCAATATGGTATTTATTATATGATACCATTATTAAGTTAGTGTTGTGGTTCCATAACATGGTTAAGCCCCTTCCCAAACCATCTCTCTCTATAGCTAAACAATTTTTAAAATGGAGTCTTCAACTTACTTATCTCATGTTAGAAGCTACAAGTTTTGTTCCACAGAAAAATTATATCGGACTTTCTATGTAAGAGAATTTTATTTACTGCTTTAAATGTTCGAGGGCTCCCCAAACATAAACATTCTAGTTTGGAATAATCATGTTTCCGACGGGGTTGTTATCCAGCCACCATCCATAAATTCACTTTAAAAAATCATTACTTCTTTTGTCCCTTTATACTGCTTATGGAGCAGGGAATTCAGTTGAGTTGTAACCAATTTAGCCCTTTTACCTTCTGGGCATTCTTCTAGTATTTCTAAAGTATTTCTTTTTCATCGACTTAGGCCGAACTTTAGATGATGGTGCTTGGAGATATTTCTTAGCCTTACTTTTCCATATCTTGGGCCTTGATATTGCTTGGGCTTCTCCAAGTCTATGGACGAGGCTGGCTCGATTTGGTTGAGTTGTTTCATTAGTTTGGCCCACTTGATTTTTGACTTCTTCTGCCTTTGCTTTGCTGTCACATTTTTTGTTAGCAATTTGATATTTTCTTGCCATTCCACTTGTCCGACTCAAGTCATCTTGAAAATCAGTCATTTTCCTCTGCTCCTTGTCCATCCCTATACTCAGTTCTAGATCCATCAAGGTAACCTGTTCAGTCAAATTAATGTTCTTAAGGAGATCCACCTTCACTTTTGGATCATTTTGAGTGATTGAGCCCTTCTTCGAATCAAGTTTACTTCCAGGTTCTTCTGCATATCGGGTTCCTTTGGGTGATCCATTTTGTCTCCAACTTTAGTCCATTTTTTGGTTTCTTTGCTTTTCCCTTATAAGTTTCTTCTTGTCCAAAGCTCTTTCTTCATTTATTTCGCCTCTCTAATTTCTTTTTGGATTTGAAAGAGCATGCCTTGTCACTGTAGTTGCTTGCTTTTATCCATTTTCCATAATTAAAGGATTCTTCCACAAGATTTTCCACTGCGCTGTTTTCTCATTCTGGTCATTTCCCTTGCGAATGTTGATGAGTTTGAAGGCATTCTTTAAAAGTGTGATCGATACAACTGCAGTTATAACAAAAGTTAGTAGCTTTTTATATAAAATTGACTATAACACTTCATCATCTGTGTCTTGATTCCCAATACTAATGAATCATTTTAATGGCTCGGTAATATCTAGTTTCACCCAAATTCTGACAAATTTCCTCATACATCGACCATTTTCATCAATATCAATTTATTCTACATTTCTAATCTTATTTCCGAATTTACTAATCACATCTTTATGTATAAATATAGTTGGGATGTTATGAATTTGGATCCAAATGGTAACAAATTGAAACTCCATTTTGCTTACCTCTCCTATTTCGTATACTGTATTGAGGATTATCAATGTTTTGTCAAAGTGCTATGAACCAGAGACCATCACATATCTCTGGTCTTGTTTGCCTTCAAAGTGGCAAAGAAATGTATTGTTCCTTAAGCTTTCAATCTGGATCCTTTTAATTGGATGCCAAACTTGCTGCACTATGAATTTGAAAGCTTCTCAGTTATCAGCTTTGGTGGAGAGAACTTTGACTACTAAGCATCCAACTTTCATATTTTTTCCTGTTTCTTTTAGAGAACTAGCTCGTTCAAACTTCTCATTCTCTTCTTCAAAAATCGATAGTTAGTTATAAAGCTTTATGAGTTGCTCTGTATCTATGTTTCACTTACCAATTAATGCTTCCGTGACTTCTTTAATGACAAAATAAATAATTGGTTAGGGAAGAAACCCTTCCACATTCAGAGTGTGTGAACGTAAGAAGCCATAAAGGCTCAACCTCCTTTTACTTGCCTCTAAGTTGTTGCTAAGAGGAGAAAAGAGATATAGTCCCCATCTTTAGACTTTAAGAAGAAGGAAAAATGCAAAATTAAAAAAAATCTCATAGAAAGAAGAAAAAGTAATTAATAGCTACCACAAGGGAGAAATTCCTTGTTAATCTAATGTAATAACTAGTAAACAAGGAGCATCTATACATTGTATTTTACGTTTTTAGCTTATTCACAGAATAATTGTTGGGAATTCGTGCTTCGATACTATTAGAGGTATTAACATTGTCACTTTTTTAAGTTGACACAAATTATATTTTAATAGTGACTTTAGTTTTAATTATATTTTCACTATCTCTACTTAATTGAAAAGATAAAATTGCCTTTACCATTTTTTTTGTCACATAAATAATTGAAATATCTTTAAAAGTTGATGGCATTTTCATTTTTTCAATTAAGTTAAGGAAGTGATAGTGTAATAAAAACTAAAGCTGCCATCATAGTATAATTTGTGCCAACCTCAAAGGGTGACAGTGTTAATATCTCGATACCATTGTTGAAAATTCAGACTCAAACCTAAGACTTGAATCCAAAAATGAATATCAATAAGCAGTAAAGAAATAAAATTAAAAAGATAAAACATTAAAGATTTATAGTGGTTTAGTTCTCATGAACCTACATCTATTGTATGAGCTGAACAACAAGTTTAGTGTTGCACTATATCTCAAAAATAATATAGGGAATAGAATTACAGAGACGTTGCAGCACATTCCCTCACTTTCTCTCTTTAGACAATATTCTCTCTCTAGAATAGTTTCTTTAAATTGCCATTATTTCTCTCTCTCTTTCTCTTTCTGCCTGAATAAAGTGGAAAAGAAATTGAGTTCTTTGAAGTAGTCTGAATTTGAGCATTATATAATGGTTTTCTTCCTTTAGTTTTTTTTTTGTTTCTAATAAAATTTTTCTTCATTGTTATAGATTAAGTTTTAACATAAGAGAAGGAGAAGTGAAACTCCGTTTTAGATAAAGAGAAAAAAAAAGAACCCAATTTTTGCTTAAATTATATTAGGACCAATAAACTTTACACATCTACCTTTAGTTCTAATGCATTTAGTCCTTGTATCAATGTAATAATTTTTCTTCAGCTTATATTCTATTTATGTTGTTCACCTTTTATCTATATGAAAAACATTTAAACATACTTTAAACTTGTTTACAGGCAGTACCTCCGTTCTCAGACCAGTAGGATTCTTCACAGTGCTTATTTTCTCCAACTTTGTTCTTATACTAAAAACTATCTCCTTGAATACCGAGTTTTTACAGAGATAAATATCTAACTGATTATCTATTAATATTGTTACTACTGATTTGACCAGTTTAAATTTTGAACCAATTCCTGTAATCATACATTGCCTGCTGGTCTTTGTCTTGAGTCTCTCTCAAGCTTCTATCATGGACCTTTATCTCAAACCTTTGTCTTGAGCCTCTATCTCGAGTCTCTATCTTGGGCTTCTTCTTGAATCTTTGTTTTAGACCTCTGTCTTAGACCTTTGTCTCGAGTTTTTGTCTTGTACCTTTGTCTCAAACCTTTATCTTAGGTCTTTGTCTCAGGTCTTTATCTTAGGACTCTGTCTTGGGTCTTTTCTTGGGTCTTTGTCTTAGATCTTTATCTTGAACCACTGTCTTAGGTCTTTGTCTTAGGTTTCTATCTTGAGCCTTTATCTTGGATCTCTACCTGTTGATTATATATTTGTTTATGATTTTTTTGAGGCTACTGACCCTTTTCTGGTTCAGTTTGTATATTATTCTCAAGAGGAGTTTAGGGCTATAACTCTATCTTAAGGTGAGATTTATCCTCCTTACTTTGAGTTCTACTTGACTTATTTTCTTCCACACGGTTCTTCTTTGAGTAGTAATCAACTAAGAATAGAAAATGTCTATTAGCACCATATGTTGCTGTATTTGTTGGCCCCCACAAGTCAGCATGGTTGTATTTCAGAACTACATATGCCTTGTAATTATTGGTGCTAAAACTATGCGTTATTTTAAGTATAGTATCCACAGAATTCTAGCTGAATTAACTTTATATTCTCAATGAGACCTTATTTTTCTAGCTACAATAAGCCTGGTTTCCTTTTGTGGCATAAACTCTATGCTATTACTCAATGTCATTGTACCATGTATGAGTAGTAGCAACAGTATATCAAGTGACAGTGCCTCTTTATAAAATATATATAAACCAATTTACTTAATATCCTTCATCATAAGTATAGAACCCATACTTATCCTCATCTATCTATTTTTAATTTTACAAGTATATCTTGATTCATCCAGAACTCTTAAAGATATTCGGTTCATATTTTATTTAGGAACATGTCTCACATCTTGTAGGATCATTATTGTTCCATTATGCAACATTATGGAAATTGTACCTATCCCAATCAACCTGCATAAAATATTATTCCCCATTAGTACCTTAACTCTTTCATATCTTTTAATATAAATTAAACTAATCTTTGTTAGGACTTATATGATAAGCACATCTAGAATCTAAGACCCAAAGTTTCATATTTTCTTTCATTGAAACTGTGAGAGCATATAAACTTTCATACCTATTAGATGTTACCACTATACTTGTATGATCTTAACCCTTTTCATTTGATTTCTCAATTTTTTAACAACAATGTCTCTTTAAGTGCCCATCATTTCAACAAAATTAACACTTTCTTCCACTAATTTTTGACTTAGACCAGGATTTTCCTATATACTTTCCTTTCTTCTCTTTCTCTGGTCTTTCTATAGCAAACAAGTTTTTCCTATTATCTTTCTTTTCAAATTTTATTTCTTGTTCCTTTATTCTCAATGCAGTCAAACAATATTCTAAGTTAAGATTTTCTTTGCTATATTTAATTGTTGATTTTACTTCTCTTAAGAACTTAAAAATGAATTTTAGAGAATTACAACCTGATTCTAATTACTGATTGCTTGACCAGTATTTGCTAAAGTTTATACAGATCCTTTTGAATTCATCATGATTCTCTTTTAAACCTTTAGAATGATCTATCCAAAATCCAAATAATCTTTCTTTCAAAAGAATTTTTACTAGGTAAAGATTTAGAAATAAACAAACTTTCAAGCTTACCCAAAGCCCTTTTGCTATAGTCTTTTCATTGACTTGTTACAATACATTGTCAAATAACTATTAAATGATGGTGCTGAACACAGTTTCATTCATCTTTGTCATCTTTTCAACATTTGTTGAAGTTCCTTCTTCTTTTGACTCCAATAAGGCTTGTAACATTTTGCTGAACCAATAAGATTTTCATCTTTTTCTATTAAAAAATAAAATCTCCCTACTCGTTAAACTTATTTACCTCAATCTTGGTGGTTGCCATTATTCATATTCTTGGTAAATTACCCTTAAGTCTTTATTTAATCTTTTGAACCTTCAACTCTGATACCACTGTTAAAAATTTGTGCTTTGATATCATTTTTAAAAATTCATGCTTTAATACTACATTGAAAATCTAGACTACAACCCAAGAATCAAATCTAATAATGAATATCACTAAGCAATAAAGAAATAAAACCAAAAAGGATAAAAAAATAGAGATTTATAGTTGTTTGATTCTCATGAAGCTACGTCCACTCCTTGAGTCGAACAACAAGTCCAGTACTGTAATATATCTCAAATAATGCAGAGGATAAAATTACAGAGGTGTTCCAGCATATTTCATAACTTTCTCTCTATGGATAATTTTTTTTTCTCTAAAATAATTTATCCCTCTAAACTGACATTCTTTCTCTCTCTATCTCTCTTTCTCATTTTTTCCTGAAAAGAATGGAAAAGAATTGAGTTCTTTAAAGTAGTTTGAATTTTAGCCTTATATAGAGTGGTTTTTCTTCCCTTCATTTTGTTTTTTGTATTTTTTAATAAGAAATTTTCTTCTCTATCATGGATTGGGTTTTAACATAAAAGCAGGAAGTAAGACTCCTTTTTTAAACAAGGAGAAAAGGAAGAACCAGATCTTTGCCTAAAATTTATTAAGACCAATAAACTTTACAATGATATACATATTGAATGGCCCACCATTTGCCACATTTTTTCTATATAATTTACAACAGAGGAGTACTAGTGTTAGAGGAATTTGAAATGATGGATATTTTATTTGGAATATGCTGCATACATTACAATCTATAAGTTAAAGTATATATAAATATATAGTACTTAAAAGGATTATTTTCACCTCTCTAAGACATTGTTTATAGTAGTCTACTCTCTAACATTTAATGGCTTGGTTCTGTAAGGGTTCACTTCTAAGAATAGAACCGTAGAGCAATTATTTCACACACATACACGCACGCATGTGCGCATACACACACACACACACACATCTTTTTGGTAATATGTGGCCCTTATTTATAGACACTAAGTATCCTTTTATTTAATACATCCCTCCATATGCTCTCTTGATTCATGACCGTCAAATCAAAATTTAAATTTGATCAATGGTTTAAAATGAATCATTACCTTTTCAAATAAAGAGGTGTCGTTAACGATTTACATATGAAAATGTGCAATTTCATTTCAATTAGAATTTGAAAAGGCATCAACCAAAATATTTTAATTACAATTAATGTGTATTTTCAAATATATAAAATATACAACAATCCCTCTCTGTTCCAAAATACACAAATAAAAACTAGGAAAATATTTAGAATTCAATATATATATATATATATATAAGTATTGGTGCCTTTTGGGCTATAAACCAATTATTGGGCAACTAATTATGTCATACAAGAACCTGGTGAAACATAAAATTTCTATTAACCAATGCTTTTTGGTGTGAGCCAAAGGACTAGCTAACCATATTAAATTATCTACAAGTGAGTTATTCTAAGGTTTGACCTTTTATAGCCTTGTGCTTAACTAAAATTCATGAGTACTTTAGAGATGCCTACCTAAGCTCTCATCGAAATCGACTCAATTCCACACTCATATAAGATAGCCTACATAAATTGTATTCTATAGTTTAAATACACCACTATACAATATTAGGTTATGGAATTCATTAAGAGTATAAATCTCAATCGTTTTACTATAGTTAGGTATTATCTTGTCTTAGGAAGAACTCAAGATTATAATGGTGATAATACTACAAGACAAAAAGTGACTTGTTATTACTTTTATGAACCTACTTTATGAGATCTCTAATCATATAGTTAAAGTTACTATCACTCTTACCTTATAGCAATCCCCTTCTTTTCGCCATTGAATCAATAACCTCTACTTATGATTTTTATTAGAGGAGTAGCCAAATATAAGCAACTCTATTTTGATATAATTTTAGACTACTTATTTACTTTTTTCATTATGACATTCAATTTTAACATAAATTAATGGAAAGATATACGAAATGTTAATAATTTATTTAGGTTAGAACATACCTTTACAAAGTGATCAACGTACTTTAAAAAGTAATTCATTCGATCTCTTTCATAGAACGAGATACACTTGTATAATTTCTAATATAATACATCTTCGGCAATATAAAAATATAAGCACCAATACATTTACTTCATAAGTCATGTATGTGGAGATTATTATATAATTGTCCAAATTTAATAGTGCCTTCTTGATTAAATTATAAGCAATCACAGTCTTTCATTTTTAAGACTTTAAAATGTCTTTCATTTTTAAGACAATGTATTAAATGCCTATAATACATGCAATGTTTAGATTTAATACAATAATATTATAGCCACCAATTCACTGAATATATTATATAACTTCTTAGTGTTTAAGGAATATTTTATTCAAATTTTTTTGGCTAAAATATAAATATGCAATGATAATGGATCTTATATTAAATTACCAAATAATTTGGCTCCATTGAAAATAACCAACATTTCTGATAGAATAATAATTAAGCTATAATTTGTGCCCCATAATAATTTTTTTTTAATTTTTGTTTTTTTAATGGACCCATATAAAATTAACCTTTCTTCTTCCTCTTATAGAATCAAATGTCTTATGCACAGAAACAAATTGCTCGTATATAAAAAATATGCAATTAACCGTACTAGCATTTTATACTTTGAAACAACATCCATCAGACACCATACATTCATTTTGCATCTTAGGCAATATAACATGATTGCATATAAAATTCTTGAATTATTAATTTCCCATTTACAACCATCAACAGTAAGTCATTACCTGGCCATCGGTTGTCAAATAATAAATGGATTAAAAATAATATAATATAAGATATGACTAATACAAACAATCTTATTTTACTGCCAACAATCCATCACATAATGAACAATTTTTTTTTAATCAATTTCCTTCTCATACAAATTACAAAAATTATGTTCCTTATCAAGCATTAACATCAAATTTAAACTTGGCGATCTAAACCATGAAAAGAGATTGCATCAAATTGTTTGATTGCCTATAAGCGTTTGTTAATGCATCATCCAAATATTTATTTAATGTAATTTGTCTAACCATATGTTTGACTGCCATTATAATTATATGCAAATATTGACCTCTCATACACGCAAGTATGAATTATAATTTCTTGCACTTAATTGAAGTATTAAAATAAATTTGGTATAATTATATTACATGTATACAACCACCAAATAGAAGTAATAAATAAGAACAAACGTACTTTGTTCAAGTTGTAGATTTTTCATCTATTAATAATAATTATCCATATAAGAAAAATTAATAATTTAATAGATGCTTCATAATGGATATGCCATATACATTACAATTTATAAATCACGGCATGTAAAAGTATAAAGTACTTAAATATAATTTTTACCCTTTTAAGATATTGTCTTAGTGCAAATAGATTTATGGCAGTCTATTTTTCAATATTCAATGGCTTAGTTTTATAAGAATATACTCTTAAAAATAAAATGCTAGAACAATTATTTCATACAAATTTTTTTTTTGGTAATATATGACCACTATTTTTAGATATTAAATATACTTCTATTTGAAACACAACCTTTATATATTTCTTAATTCATAATTGTCGGATCAAAATTTAAATTTAATCAATAATTTAAAATAATTTCAATAAAGAAATATCATGAATAATTGTAACATTTACATATAAAAATGTGCAACTTTATTTCAATTAAAATTTAAAAAGGTATTAACCCACATATTTTAATTATAATTAATATGTATAGATGAGAAATTAGTTCTAAAACAAATAGTCATTTTTAATCGGGTCCAATCGAATCTTGACCCAGTAGCCAACCTCGTGGCTAACATAGGCAAAAAATTAGTGGAGGCAACAAGGAAACAAAAGGAGGTTTACGTGGCTATTGCAGGAATAGACACCAATCAAACGAGCGCCCTTCGAAGGTCCTCAAGGTAAAAGAGCTGTAGACGTTACCATAATTTCTATCTTGGGTGTAAGCCTAATCGGGAAGGTTCTGCCCCTCAGGGAAAAAAAGCCCCCAGCCCTCCAAGCTACACAGCCCCACAAATAGTGGCCCAAGTCTAAAACGGAAGGAGCAGTCCGATGACACAGAAAGCTTCACTCATTCGAAGAAAATTGTACCCAGGTCTGAAGGAATACATGATCTGGCCTCTCCTTTTCAACCTCAAACGGCGGTCCCTGCCATGGTGCAGGGTTATCGATCCCAATGAAAACCTTAAGTTGAAATGTGCGGGGGCTGGATAACTCTTGCATATTCCATATCCTGTCCAACTTGGTATGGGAATACTGCCAAGAGGTGATATTTCTCATGAAAACATGCACTCTTAAACACAGGCTGGAGAATATCCGAGTGAATCTTGGATGTGTTGGGAAGCTTGTGGTTGAGAGAATTGGACGTAATGGAGGCTTGGCGTTACTATAGACAGATAAGGTAGATATCTCCATTCTATCTTACTATTGTTTTTATATTGATGTTAATGTGGTAGAACAATGGAGGAAATGGAGATTTATAGATTTTTATTGCCATCCTAATACACCCCAGCGTATCCACTATTGGACACTTTTATGACACCTGTGTTCTCTTTCTCCCCTCCCATAGGTGTGTGGTAGGGATTTTAATGAAATCCTTACAAATTTTGAAAAAGATGGCGGGCTGCCTCAATCTCTATACCTTATGCAAAACTTCAGAAATGTTGTTGATGATTGCAACTTATTAGGGATCCACTTCAAAGGTCTCTCCTTCACCTGGTGTAATAAACACAAATCCAACACTTTTATACAGGAAAGACTTGATCTCATGTTCTGCTCATTCTCTTAGCATAATTTTTTCTCTAAAGCTTTCGTGCAACACCTGAATTTTTGGGGATTGGATTACCGCCCTCTACTATTAGATAGTGGAGACTATAGAATGGCAATTGGTAACACCTCTTCCTAGGTACCCCGCCGCAGGTTCAATTTTGAGGAAGCCTGGGTTGATGAAGATGAGTGCAGACAGATTATCTTAGAAGGTTGGTCTCATAATACGGCTTCTCTGGTCGAAATTTTTGGAATCTTACAATGTATTGAGAATAGGCTCAAAAAGTGGAACCTGGTACATTTTCGAAGACTGACTTCTGAGATAAAGAAGAAAAAATAATATTTGGGGATCTTGAACCAATAAGTTGATACACAAGCCTGAATGGGCATTACAAAAGTCCAAAAATCCTTGGATGCTCTGTTATACAAGGAAGAAACATACTGGAGACAAAGATCGAAGGTTATGTGGCTACAAGCAAGGGATAGAAATTCTCGATTTTTTCACCTTAAAGCATCTGGGCGCAGAAGAAAGAATCATATCTCGGGGATTATGGGCAGCGATAGTACTTGGCATATAGACTAAAACCAGATTACACGAATTTTTGATGAGTATTTCTTAGACATTTTTACGATATCCAACCCTTCTGAATCAGAAATCGACTTTGTTATCTCTTGTGTGGGGCGATGACTATCTGAGCAGAACCACCAGTGGCTGCAGACCCCTTTTTCAAGCAGAGCAAATCTATTATGCTGTCCATTAGATACATCCCACTAAAGCTCCAGAGGAAGATGGTATGTCAGCTTTATTTTATAAAAAATTTTGGGATATGGTTGGCTCATCTATTTGCAGCATTTGCTTAAACTTTCTTAATAATGGCGATAATGTTAGAAAGGCTAACAAAACACTCATCTCCTTAATCCTTAAAGTCAGTGAGCCTAAGCTATGCTCGAATTTTTGCCTTATCAGCCTTTGTAATGTCTTGTATAAGATTATCTCGAAAATGATAGCCAACAGATTATGATGTGTTATGAATGAGGTGGTGTCAAAGTCCTAAAGTGCATTTATCCTAAGACGCCTAATCACTGATAATGTAATGATTGGGTTTGAATGTCTCCACGCTATTAAAAGGAATAAATTCTTTGACAAAAATTACTTGGCCTTGAAACTGGACATGTCTAAGGCTTATAATCGTGTGGAGTGACCCTTTTTATTGGCTATGATGTGTAGGTTGAACTTCCCTGATAGCTGGTGCATAATAATCCATCGATGTATCTCTTCGGTTTCCTACTCTGTAGTTATTAATGGTGTAGCGTATAGTCATATCTCTCTTTCTTGGGGCCTTCACCAAGGTGATCCTCTATCCTTATATTTATTTCTTATTTGTGCTGAAGGCCTCTCTGCCCTCCTCAATTCAGCTGAGCAACCGGGGGATCTACATGGGCTGAAATGTAGGAGATCGGGCCCAACCATATCCCACTTATTCTTCGCTGATGATAGCCTTATTATTACTAGAGCATTCTGGAATGATTGTAACTCAGTACGGGAGATTTTACGGTCCTATGAGGGGGCTTCTGGTCAGCTTATTAACTACTAAAAATCAACTGTGTGTTTTGGCAGGTCTTTTTCGAGGGTGTCCACGTCTCACTTATTCCAGTATCTTGGTGTCTCTCTGGTTCCTCACCATAGTAAATATATGGGTCTCCCTAGTGTCTCCAACAAGAACAAGTAGAATCTGTTCGTGAGCATTAAAGAAAAAATATGGAATAAACTAAGGGGGTGGAAGAAGCATCTCTTTTTAAGTGGCGAGCGGGAGGTGCTTATTAAAGCAGTAATACAGGCAATCCCATCTTATGTAATGAATTTGTTTAAGCTTCCTATGAGTCTTACCAGAGAGATTCATAGACTTTGTGCCAGATTTTTTTGGAGTGGTGACGAAAACAAAGGAAGGTACACTAGTGTTCTTGGGAAGTCTTGTGCCGCCACAAGAAGGATGGAGGGCTCGGTTTTAGGGATTTGAACTCCTTTAATCAAGCTATTTTAGATAAAATAGGGGTTGTGTGTAATTGCTAACCCAGACTCTCTATTGGTAAGAACTCTCTAAAATATCTACTTCCCAAACTTCTCATTCTTATAAGCGTTTCCTAAACACTCTGATTCGGTTGTTTGAAAAAGTATTCTATGGGGCCAAAAATTACTTTTAAATGGTATTCGTTGGCGAATTAATGATGGCTCTTTAATCTCAGTCTACTATGACTAATGGCTCCTTCGCCCTATGTCTTTTAGACCTTTATTCCCTCATATTCTGCCTGAACATGCACTAGTGGCAAACCTGTTTCTCCCTTCAGGACATTGGAATCGAGAACTTATACGAAACTTCTTCTCGAAAGAAGAATGCAATCTTATCTTAAGCATTCCACGCTCACACTCTTAGAACTACCTCAGTGATTCAATTATGTGGAATTATGACAAACACAAACAATACTCTGTTAAGAGTGGTTATTGGCTTTCACATACTTCTAACCATGTCTCACCTAGCACCAGTAATGGCGTTACCCGCAATTGGTGGCAGGCCCTATAGAGTTTGAAGTTTCCCTAAAAGATCAAACACTTTGTTTAAAGAATATCTCATAGTTGGAACCCTACTTCTCTAACCTCAGAAGACATCATGTCCCTGTTGATGACTCTTGTGGTCGTTGTGCTAAAGGAGCAGAGAACACCATTCACGCGCTATGACTTTGTGATGTATTAAAGAGAGTCTGCCGATCATGCCCTCTCATACATGGAATTTGTATTTCTCATAATACACCCATGTTGAATCTTTTGATTGACTGCTAGGTAAGTCTACCTTCTGAGGATTTTGAGTTTCTTCTAATACGTTTTTGGAGACTTTGGTTTATCAGAAACCAATTCATTTTGGAACAAAAAGCTTTTACTACGTCGAAGGTGATGCGTTGGGTGCAAGGCTATAAGAACGAATGGATGTCTATTCATGGCCCAACTTCTGAAATCCCAAAGCCACCACATAGCTTATGGCTAGCCCTTAGGGTAGGTGCCATAAAACTAAATACTGATGCAAGCCTTTCATCAAAATATTTCAAGGCCGGTCTAAGGGTGGTGCTACACGACTTCTCTGGGGATGTCTTGGCTTCCTCATCCATTCCTATTGATGCACAGCCTCTTATGAATCTTCTTGAAGCATTGGGTTTGCTACGTGGTCTTCGTCTGGTTAAAGTGCTAGGTAATTCAGCCCTCGAGGTAGTTTCGAATGTTGCAGGTATCATTCAAGACATTAATAACCGCTCTACTTCCACCTCGAAACTAGGCTTGATTTTTTATGACATTATGACAATTGCATCATCCTTCTCTCAATGCTTATTTAATCATGCTTATCACTCATTCAATCGAGTGGTTCATAAACTGGCGCATAACACTCTTAATTTAGATTCGAAAATTATTTAATATGACAAAGTACTTACCCATATTAATTATTTTGTAATTGAGGATATTGCCTCTTCTGAAGTTTATGAAATTTGATCTTTATTTAAAAAAGGAAAAAAAATGTGGGCTTTTTTTTGTCCCCCGGTAGGACAAGGTTTAACAAGGACGAGCCTACATTTCACAAGTGAATCAAAATGGATAAGATTACGTGTAAGGCCAGAGACAACGAAGCAGATGTCCAAATCGTGATGTGAAAGTGACTAACAGAAAAGAAGTGAAAAAAAGACGATCAATTTTTTTTTTTAATAGTGAAAATAAACACTCCACTGTGCGTTTCCAACATCTTCAGTGTGGTGTTTTATCTGAGGTTAAATTGGCAGCTCATTTGCCGGGGACTAGTAAATTACCTTATGAATTTTCTGGAGATATATAGCATATTTGATAAAGCTATGCAGAATTGCTGAATGTGAGCTCCTTCCTATTGTTATCTATTAATGGAACCCTGTCTGCTCCAACCCGGCTGGGCGCCAACAACATGCAAGCTATCTCGGTTGAGTCCTCGCTGTGAACCAACTCTAGTGTCTGCACCGTAGGCAGCCCACCGCCTCGAGCACTCACCATTCGGGCTATCCTACGAGCAGCGGATACATCCGTCAACAAGATTGGCAAGTTATACAATGCAACCCATGGATGGGCTCCGATCATTACTATGTCTCTGGCCGTATATACTAGGGCTGGGCCTCAATTGGCCTTTCCGGGAGAATTACAGGCATTGGCCAACCTGTACATTGGTTGCCCATGAAGTTGGGTCTATAGTAGCCTAGCTCATGCCTGATGGTGTCCAGGGCCTTTCCCGTTGGGTGCGCTGCAGCATACAAATATACCAGCACTGCGGAATAACACAGGTGAAAGTGAGAATATGCAAAATGATAGATGTTTATGTCCACAAGAAAGGCAACAAACATTTGTTTTTGTTTTGTACTTCCCTCGAAATCTATTGCCAATATCCGCTAGCACTGCTTTAGCAAGCCAAGTGGCTTCATCAAAGGATGCTAACGGACGGAGAAAGATTTCGTCCACAACACCCAATCGAGGATAAGACCCACAGTAATTTTCGAGGTTTATGGCTCCATAAGCTGCCTCAACCATGGCTACAATAGTTTGCTGCATTGGACTATAAATGAGAGTACCTGTGCTATCACGAACAATATAGGATACTATCGTGTAACGGGCCCAGTTATATGCTCGATCCTCAAATTTATTTGTAACGACAGTCTCTGCATCGACCCTGGCAACTCATTCAATCGCTTCAAGTGCTGCACGATTACGTGCTTCTGAAATGAAGAACTGGCAGCACACTAACATCGACCCTGGCACACTAGAATTTGTTGTTCTGGCAACAAAAGGAAACAATGAGGTTGTTGAACGAGGAGCTTATTGACATTAGTAATATTTTTTGCAATTAAACTTTGGTTCTTATATAAATAGTTCATTATCTAGCAGTGTAAAACGATTGATATCTTGCGTAAGCTGTCTGTTTATTTTGAAAAAGAAAATGATGATAAGTGTTACCTGCTTTTAACTTGATTTTTGTTTAACATGTAGTTCCTGCTTTTAACTTTTCCCTCTCTTACCAGGAAATAACTTGGAATCCCTATTACTTGCAAGCTAAGTAATCTAGTGGATTAATAACCAAATGTTTGTGAATATCATTCGCGTGGTGCTAGCACCTCAAGAAGAAACCATAGAGAAGAAGAAAGAAAAACAAACTAGATTATAAAAAGATTGATATAAAATCACGTATAAACTATATTGATTGATTTCTTTCAACGATGAATGCAAAATTATTGAAAATTAGTGATTCAAAATCAATTAGAGACTAATGAAAAGTTAATAAGAAGTTTAGTATGTGAAAGTTATGTTGAAAATTGGTGATTCAAAATCAATTAGAGACTAATGAAAAGTTAATAAGAAGTTTAGTATGTGAAAGTTATGTTAGGAAGGAGCAAAACAAAAAGGCAGAAGTAAGGATTTGTTCACGTGACGGCCACTATTTGTGTGTACTATTTACACGACAACTTATAGTATTTTCAAATTTGGCTCAATTGACTTCTTTAAGTGAAATTTGGACTCCTATAAGTAAGGACTCTTATTCCAATTAGGTTTAAGATTTTTAGAGTTAGTATTAATACTATATAAACCATTGTAACTTCTTGTAATAGAGATCAAGTATCAAAAGCAACAAGAGAGAGAACAAAGAAGTTAGGGCACACATAAGTTATTTGAGTGCATAAAAAAGTATGGTATAGATCGTTAGGACTCTTGGGTATTTGAGTATTGCTTGTAATATCTTGTGTTAAAGCGGAAGCAATCACACAAGCAATACACCCAAAGTATTTAATACAAACAACAAAGCAATTAAGAAATCTAGAGAGAGAAAGTAAAAGAACAACACACAGAATTTACATGGTTCGACAACTTACTTACATCCACTGAGGATCCAGATCACACTCTTTTATTATTGAATCTCAAGGCACTCACAAAGAACTTACTCTCTCTTGTAAACAAGGAGTTTTTTTCACTAAGAATCATAAAGAACACTTAGATCACTTAGATATCGCAAAGATGTGTTTACAAGCCAATTAAAGGCCTTTAAATAGGTTTTAGGATGACTTAGATTAACCCTAAATATGTAGGAGTTATTTTAGGGAGACCTGTAGCTAGTAGAAAACTCAACAAAATGGGAAAGCTTTTTTCTTTCACCAGAGGTCGTAGCGCCCATTCCCTGACGTCGCAGTGCTGGACCATCATGCCCGGCGATGTTGCACTAGGCACCTAGTGTCGCGGTGCACCGCTTCCTACTTTCATCTTCAACTTTTACGCACTCAATACACTTGGCTTACTTTCTAAATCATATCCCAATGATTTTTAATCAACTTTCTCAAAAATTCCCTCATTGGTTCAAAATCATTTACAAAATATCTGTAATTTTCATATCTGTATCTTCAGTTACCCTCACAAAATAGTGACTCTAGTTAAGTCATTCCATAGGATAAACTTAACCGAAGACAGTAGCTTAGTCAATATATCAGTATGATATTCAGACGATGCTATGTTTGTTAGACTAATTTCACCACTTTGAACAATTTCTTGAATGTAATAAAGTCACACATCAATATGTTTAGACATCTTATGAAACACTTGATGCTTGCTTAGGTGTATGGCACTTTGAATATCATAATACACACCGGTGTTCACATCTTCAGTAGCTATTATCTTTGCGCACATACCTTTCTGTTAGGTGTTGTGTGCGTGTGCGTCATACTATATGTGAGTGTGTGCATTTTAAACAATTTAATAATAGAATATCATATATGCAATACATTAGAATTAATACACATTAAAATAATCTCATTATATTAATGAGATTAAGGGACTCATCCTTGAAGCGTGCTTTAAATAATTTTAATTAAAAACGTAATGAACTTTCTCAAACTAAAATAATAACTTTTCTTTTTTAAAATATTTGAAGCAACTCTTACTTCACTTATTTATCTCTTGAGTAAATAATACTTATAAAAGTTCTGTTTAATGTTATCGCAACGAAAACTTTTTAAAGTGAATTCGATTTTTGGCTATCAAAAACATTTACTCCTTCATTTATTTGAATTCGATCAATTTATAGACATTATACAGCCATTAATTGAACCAAGGAAAAATCAGCTTGCCATTTGAAAAAGGGTGAGAAGGCTTCAAAAAAAAAAAAAACTTAATGGCAACTTAATGCATTAGCAAATTCAAAAAGAATTCAGTGGCTAAAGTCTCTCAAAACGTTGCCACATATAATTACATGATTAAATCAAATTCAATATTTAATTCTTTAACTAATTTTAACCGGTGAAAATTTAACACATATTCCTTTTTTTTTTTACCAAAAGCTAATACAACATGTGTAATGACTTTAAAGCATGAATCTAATTTATTTTATTTGTCAAAGAATATATATATATATATATAATATAATAATATTATTTTATATTTTTATTTATTAATATTTAATTTAATATTTATATATATTATTGACACAGATAATAATATTTATAAATGTGTCAAATTTTATTTAACACAATTTTAAATTTAATACTTAAACCTTAATTATTTTAGGAGAGATTTTAAAATAATTAAAAAAAGAATTAATATAATTTAAATAAATAATTATTATTTTATTTAAATAATAGTTATATTTATTAATGCTCAATTTAGTTTCCGTACAAATTATTGGCACAATTTAAAATATACACTAGGTAAATAAAAGTGTCAAGTCTTATTTGGCACAATTTTAAGTTTAACACTTACATTTTAACTACTCCCCGAGAGACCTTGAAATAAATTTATATTTTCTAAAACCTTCTCAAATCGAACAAATTGATTTGGTGCACTACCCACATGCTCAACGCGTACACTTCATATAGTGAGACTCTCTAGGCTCACACCCATTTTGTCTCACGGAATATTTCTGTAAGTTTATAACCGATGCCCCCCTACACACGTTATGGATAATATAAAATGACGAGTTAAACTATACGAGTTGAGGTTAATTTATATTCGTATAATTTTCACATCATTAATATCCTAGAAGAGTGGAGACATAGATCAATAACGTCAAGTCCCCTATTACTCAATCATAAACTTATATTTTTTGATTCGTATTCCAATAAATAATATACGCAAATTCATTTGTAATATTATTTACTCCACAGAAAACTCTTTCCTAGGTTAAATTCTTATGGCCATAAGACTTCATAGAATACAACTTCAGAGCATCTGGATATTTAATTCACCTATACAAGCTGACGAATCCTATATTTACACACACCGGACTCCATAAGCATCGGATCATACCCAGCAACACCTAACAGTTAGACCACGAAAAGTCTCTAACATGTGTGGAATCTAAGTATGGTGGATTACTCATAAGCCCACATTGGTGCTCAGGTTTAGGGACCACGAATACTATTTAACTCTAGAAGACTCTTCACTGACGAATTTATGAGAAATTTATAGGAGGTCTTCATTGAGTCTAGTTCAATATCCAGTCCTTACTAAATACATATATATATCTATACGAGCTTACACTAAACTCAAGGTTTGCTAAGATTAACCATCTGGACTATCCAGATATAGACATACACTGATCTATATTAATCAGTTCCATTTGATAGACCCTGTATCGTTGAAAATAGTTCATAAATATTTAATTTGAGAACATATTTACATAATGATATTTCTTAACAATGCTTGCAACTATTTGTAACTATGTCATTGCAAGTATATTCCGAGGTCTTTATCCTATTTCAGGTAAGGTTCTAACTCTTTAGACCTGATCTAAACTCATTCAGATCAATACAATGTCTGAAATGTTATAAGCATCTTACCTTAATAAAAATAATTAGTATTTTAATAAAATAATTATTTATTACATAAGTATAAAAATACAAAATTCATATAAAATTGGGATGGCACATAAGCACAAATCCCAACACTTTTAACCACACAGTCTCCTCAATAGCTTCTCCAATAACTATATACTCATTCTCTATGGTAAATAGTTTAACACATGTTGTAGAACTAATCTCCTCAATAAACTACACCCAAACACTGTGAATATATAACTCGTCAACAATAGTTTATTGTCTAGATCACTTGTATAATCTGAGTTTACGTATCTTCTTACCATTACACTACTGTCTTTATCCCTTTTATACATCAACTCGTGATTCGACGTTCCCTTGAGATATCTCAAAATCCACTTTACTACAATCCAGTGATCCTTACCTGAATTTGTCATGTATCTACTTACCACACTCATAGCCTGTGCTATATCTGGTCTTGTGCAAACCATTGCATATATGATGCTCCCCACAACGCTTGAATATGATACTTTACTCATATGTAGTTTCTCCTCTTCGAATTTTGGCGATTGTGTTGTTGACAATTTGAAATGCATGGTCAAAGAAGTAGAAACAGTCTTTAAATTAGACATACCAAACTTCTCTAGGATCTTGTGTATATATCGTTGTTGAGACAAGAAAATAACATCTCTTCTTTCCCTCACAATAACCATACCCAATATCCTCTTCATTGCTATTAAATTATTCATCTTAAACTCGCCACTTAACTGCCATTTGATTTTTTTATTTTTCTTTCATATTCTTACATGCGATCAACATATCATCGACGTATAGAGGTAAAGACATCATCCCACTACTCAAGCTCGTAAAGTATATGCATCCGTTATACTTGTTCTTACTAAAGTCATAAGCCATCATAAACTCATTAACTCTCTTATACCATTATCTAGGTGATTGCTTTAACCAATATAATGACTTCTTCAGTAGATAAACATGATCCTTTTTTTTGAACTCTACAAACCCTTGCGTCTGTGCCATGTAAATCGTTTCTTCAAGCTCTCTATACAAAAAAGATGTCTTTACATCCATCTACTCTAGATGTAAATTAAGGTTTGCACACATAGCTAACAGAATTCTAATGAATGTGTGCTTGACGACTGGAGAGAATATCTCATGAAAGTTAACTCTCTCTCTCTGAGTAAATCATTGTACAACTAACCTAGCCTTGAATCTCGTAGGCTCTATCCCCAGTATCCCCACTTTAACCTTCTACAAACATTTGCACTCCACTAGTTTCTTTTTAGGTTTCTCAACCAACTTTCAGATATTATTTTTCTTAAGAGAACTAATCTCTTCTTCCATGGCTTACTGCCATTCATTCTTGTTTTCACTCTCCATAGCTTTACCATATGTTTAGGCTCATCAAATTCAAGAGTGTAAATAGAGTTAAAGGCATGAGAAACTAAATCTGCTTGTGCATACCTGATTGATGGATTAATCATTCTCTTTAGTCTGTCTCTGGCTAGCTGGTACTTTTTAAGTTCCATCTCAGAAGTCTTAATCTTTCTTTGGGTGGACTTAGAGGAACTTGCTTGTATTTTTGGTTCATTTTCAAAGATCTCCTTGTTGAAGTGTTGATCTATAGGTATATAAGATTTACACTCAGGCTTTACTTCAACCTCTATTGACTCGGGTGCTGAGCCATTTTTCTTTTCATCTCTATATAAGGACCTTTCTCTTACAGATAAACTTTATGCATTGCCTTCAATATGTTTTCTTAATAACTTTGAGTTTAATGATAATTTCACATTGCTCATTGTTAAACTCTCTCTGCTGTTAAGAAGTGTATCAACAAAGCTCTCATAACTTTTGAAAAGTGAACTTAGCAGGATGATTGCCTTATCTTCATTTTCGATCTTGATATTGATAGACTCAAGATCAAGAATGATCTTGTTGAAGGCATCTATATGATCTTTCATTGGTGTCCTCTCTAACATAGACAACTGATACAACTTCTTCTTTATATGTAGTCTGTTGGCCAACGACTTCCGTATATAAAGAGAGCCAAGCTTTTTTCAAAGATTAATTGTCATCGTCTCACATGCTACTTTCCTCAATAATTCATCGCTCAACGACAAAACAATTGTACTATGAACTTTTTCTTGAATGTCCATTCTTTCTACTTCAGCATTAGATAACTCTGACGTTTTCTCCTCTTTACTAGATGAAGTTGTAGTCTTCTCTATTGTTGAACCTAACGGCTGACTCATTAACAACGCCTTAACTTTCATCTTCCATATATTGAAGTCATTCATACCGTTGAATTTCTCTACCTCATATTTGAGTGTGGCAATGTTTGCTTGAAACCTTGTTCTGATACCAGTTTGTTAAAGTAGAAGCAATCACATAAGTAATATACCCAAAGTATTTAATGCAAACAACAAAGCAATTAAGAAATCTAGAGAGAAAGTAGAAGAATAACACACAGAATTTACGTGGTTCGGCAACTTGCCTACGTCCATGGCAAATCCAGATCACTCTCTTATTATTGAATCTCAAAGCACTCACAAAGTATGTATTTATAAGAAAGATTCACAAAGAACTTACTATTTCTTGTAAATAAGGAGTTTCTCTTACTAAGAATCACAAAGAATACTTAGATCACTTAAATATCACAAGATGTGTTTACATGCCAATTGAGAACCTTTATATAAGTTTTAGGACGACCTAAGTTAACTTTAAACATGTAAGAGATTTTTTAGGGAGACCTATAACAAATAGGAAATTCAACAAAACGAGAAAGCATTTTTTTCGCACCGAGCGCCGCGGCGCTGTACCATCATGCCCTGTACTAGCACCTGGCGCCGTGGAGCCTACTCTCTGTCTAGGGCATTATGACGCTCATGCCTGGGCACTGTTTCCTCCTTTCGCGTTCGTCTTCGACCTTTGCCCATCTAACGCACTTAACTTGCTTTTTAAATTATATTCTAATAATTTTTAATCAATTTTTTCACATCTTGTGAAATTGTTTTTATACAAAAGAATGAAAAAATTAAGATCTTTAATTTATCGTAAACATAAATAATTTTATTAAATTACATATATTAATTTTTTATAGACATGAGACTTTTACAAGGTACTAAAATTTCTTTAATGTACACCAAAAAAAAAATTCATAAAGAAATTGAAGAACTCATCGTCACCATTTACAAATAAGCCAATGGATCAATGATCCATCGAGCATATGATAAAATAACTGCTTTTTATCAATTTTATAAGGATTCGGATTCTTTTTGTTTTATTCCTAAATTTTTTTTATATATATTTCTTTTCAATTATTGGCTTCTAAAATGTAATGCATCCGGCATTTTTATAATTATAGGGTTAACTTAATTTTTTTAAATTCAATTGATTTTCTTTTTAAGTAAATAAAACACCGATTTCAATCAGTCTTGATGGAGGACAATCCAGATGAATGCGCTCAATGTCATTGCGAGCCCTCACCATTTTTTACCATTGTTGAGTTTAACTTCTCTGATTATAGAATTTATATTATATTACATTCAAGGTGTCTTGTACATACACATACATATGTATTATATTAGATATGTACTGTTAAGAACTATTAAAAATCGTAACTTGTTGTCAACAAAGTTGAAACTTTCAAAAGAAAACTTTGAATTTGGAGGGTGATCCTCCCGGTGAATTGACCATATCCCAAATCTATATAAATGAATAAGTGGAGTCATTCTTGTAGTGTATGTTGGGGCTGGTCAAATTGGCAACAGTCTCCAAATAAACAGAGGTTAGGGTTCAAATCTCCCCTCTTTATAAATGTAAAATATCTCAAAAAAAAAAAGTAGAGTCATCCAAATATCAATTCTTACCATTTGTTTTTATTTGGTATAATTTTGAAACATCTTTTAACATATGTATGGTCAAAACCTACTACCCATTTAAATATCAATCTTTATTCTTTATTTTTATTTAAATTTAAATGTCATTTAAAAAAAAAGATAAAGATGAGAAATTTCGTCTGCTAATATTTACTTATTATTTTTATTTAAATTCAAGTGGTGTGCACATAAATACATTCATGATTAGCTGAACTAAGTTTGGAAAGCTACAGACCATGTGTTTACATTTATTAGAATAAAAACTCGAGGAGAATTCTGGTTTGCAAAAGAATAGTGAAGGAAAAACAGAAATGCAAGTAGAAAAAAGAAAAAATCCGAAGCACAAGTTACATCCACTAAAATGGATATACAATCATACATATAATTGTTTTAAAAAAAAATAAAAGTTAGATTTAAAGATTTCAACTAATTTAATTACAAAAAAATCCAAAATCATAATGAGTAAAAAATCATATTCTTTAACAGAAGTAAACATTGACTAAAGACACCAGTTAAAAAAAAAAAAATAGAAATGCTTGCTTTGTAGGTTTTTTTTAAAAAAAAAAAGTAGTTGAACAGGAACGAGGAAGAAATTAATAAAATTATGAATCGAGATCAACACGATTAAACTTGTTGAGTATATTACAACTTTAAAGATATCCTAAATTAGGTATATTTTTTATTCATAAATATTTTATAGGATCAATATTTATTGCTTCCTTTGTAGGTATTTAAAAAGAAAAAAGTTTAACAGGAACGAGGAAGAAATCAATAAAATTCTGAATTGAGATCGTCACGATCAAACTTGTTGAGTATATTGCAACTTTAAAGATATCCTTAATTAGGTATATTTTTTATTCATAAATATTTTATAGGATCAATATTTATTTTAGAGAATGCATTTGACTTTGGATTTTTGGTCATTCTAGACTAATGAGTTAAATTTATATCTTTTAAAAAAAATTGATTAGATCTATTAATGAATTGGGTTGGGACGACTATTAATTAGCGCATTTTTAGATTTAAAGCATATGTTTGGACTTTTAAGAGACTTGGATTCAAATAAGATCAAAGAAAAAAGATAATTATAAGCATATTCAAGACAAAAAATTATAGTGGTTCGAGTTTATGGAAACCTTATCCACTTCATCGAGTCTTTAGCTCAATCAAATATACTCATAAAAAAAATTATCACAAATATATTTAAGATATAGAATTATAGTGATTTAACTTTATGTGAATTTACATTTATTTCATCGAACCTTTAACTCACTCAAACGCACTTATTAAAAGGTGTTTTTACAATAAGAAAATAAGGAGATAGTTGTTGTACAAAATAAATAGATAAAACCATAAATATGATGCCTTAAAGCCTTTTTTAGGGTTTTCAGAACTATGAGAATCTTTAGTGTTGTTACGAAGTTTTGAAATCTATGGTATATTTCAAAGAGATTCCAGAGGAAGAAGAAAGAACTCTCCAAAAGGCTATGAGAAGAAAGCCTCTTTTGAGGTTTTTAGAACTACAAGAAGTTTTAAAAGCTGTTATGGAGTTTTGAATATATATATGGTCTACTTCAAAGAGTTTTAAAGGAGGAAAGAGCTCCCCAAAAGCTAAGAGTAGACCATTTCTTTATATCTTAAGTACCCCTAGTAGAATATTTGTTGACTTAAGGCAAGCTGTTACTTTCTTTAATTAGAGTTTGTTAAGAGTTTATTAGAGTAGGATTTATTTTGAGAATCTAAGGTTTTCAAGATTCTTGGAAACAAAGAAGGTTTTGAGTTCTTGTGTTGATATAAGTTCTCGACCTTTGGTGAGCAGTAAATAAGCATCTCCTTACTCATTTGAGGGAAAGAGATAGTTGGCCTTCTAGAAGATAGGAATGGTCGATTTGGTTAATGCTAATTATTGAGGAGTACCTGTTGGCACCGAGAATATTTAAGACTGAGGTCTTAAGTATGTACCATGGATGCCTATTTGTATAATGTTTAAGCTTCTAGTAATGGTGGATTGGAACTTGAGGTGTTTGCATAATAGGTCTCGTCATGGCCAACCACGGACCTCAAATGAGAATTTCTTAAAAGATTCGAGTAAAACCTTATAAGAGATTGAGTTTGGATCGAAATTTTAGAAGAAACAATATTTATATTAAATATATTATATTATAGCTCCGCCTATAAATAAATTTTGGCTGCTCTCCTAGTTATAAATAAAAAATTAGTTGTGTAAAAAAAAAAATTCTTGGCAGATTTTTAATATAAGAACAATAAAAATGAAGATCTTGATTAATTAAATAATGTAAATAAACTAAAATTCTAATTACACAATTTTGTCAAGTGACTCGTGTGATTAGATATTTGAAAATCAAGAACAGTTAAAAAAAGAATCCAACATTATTTTATAATTCAAAAAAATAAGCATTCAATATTTTCACATGGTGTTTGGAAGTTAAAGGTCTCCATTGATCTTTTAATTTCAAGAGTCAATAAATTTTTTTTAAAAAAAAGATAAAGAAAATTAATTGTTAGTGAAAGAATGATTTTTAAGAGAATAAATGAATATTATTAGTGATTTTAGGCCTCCCTTTTATAGAGAGGGAGAGAGTTTCAAAAATTACAAAAATGAACTCTTTATACTCTTAACGGACCTTTACAAATTAAATAATTTTTTATGACTCCTAGAGCGTTCTTTTAAACCCAGGAGGTGTGCCAATAAAGATGTTTAAAAGTGGCAGCTTCACTTCCGTTTGCTTTATTTCTTTCCTGTCAAGTGCGTAACTTAACAAGAAGGAAAGCACACAGAAATGGATTGTGAATTGGGTTTTAAGAATTGGCACCATCAATCAGGATGAGGATATTTTGTTAGGGACAAACTACAAAGACCTTGTTGCATGCACCAGGAGCACAGGGAACATATTCAATTACCCGCCCTAACCATTGCTACAAAATGATTAACGGAGATGAGAATCTGGCTAATACTATTAGACCAAGTAGTTTTTGTTGGTGGCCATGAGCGGTTGCTCCAATGATTAGTATCATGGTTTACTCTTATCACATCTTAGAATTGTGTCTTTACGAGCGTCGCTTTCCTATCAGGGGTACATTTACTAGTTTTTTCCACTAAAAGTGTGAAAATTTAGATATTGAAAAGAAGAAAAAAAATTGTTAACTAAGCAGTCTGACGTTCCATAAAGTGTATAGCCATTTAATAAAATCACAGCTTCTTTCAAAATAATAAAATCGCAGCTGGATGTTGGATTTGGGATAAGATTTTAGAGTGAATCAGAAATGGACAAGATGAACAATTAAATATCGATTGAAGTAAAACAAAGAAAGCTGATGTGAGAAGTCTAACTGAAAAGGATCACTAACGTCTTTACACGTGAAAAAGATGAATAGATTAATTAAGAATCATAATTTCAATTTAAGTTTTGTTCAGAACATGCGGTATTTACTACTTGGGTGAAGTAGAATTCATGTTTTGTTAGCGGACAGTAGAGTGCAAGCAGCTCCAACAAGCAAGCTGAAATGAAGTTCACCTTTGAAGATGAATGTGCATCAATTTACTTGGGAATGTAAAATATGCTTCGAAAATCATGATGAACAAAATAAAAAGTTTTCCCCTTTGCTGGTAATGTCGAAAATTCACATCACCCACAATATGTGAGATACAAAAATCTAGATTAGGTATCTTGGAAAAAGTTCTTTATGGCTTTGGTTCTGAAACAGGAAAAGCAGTTTGTGGTTTATCAACTTTCCAAGCACATCATCTTAAATAATCAATATAAAGCAATAGATATAGAGATTAGATTGTTTCTGAGTCATCCTAGCATCATAACCACCAACGATATGAATTGATAAAAGAATAATATCAATGACCTTTACTTGAATAAGATTGGAATCTTCTTAGCTGCTTATTTTCTTTTATGTTAATAGGTCCCATATACATCTGCTTTTGAGCAAGCGAACAATTCCTTATCTCAGCCTGTTGATTCTCTTCTCATATTCTCTAGAAGGGTCTCTGCCAAAAAGAGGGTTGTTAATATACGCAGGCCATGAAAGCAGATAAGAGAGCAAACCAGCATTGCAATCAAGGTTTAGGAGAAGGATTAATGTTTCGTCGAACTTGTGTCATTTGGATTTGCGATTTAATTTCAAGGCCATGTTGATTCTCTACAAAAGAAAAGGAGGTCAATGGTCAATACTACTTGTTGCCTGACTGTGCTGAAGCACTTGGCAAGGCAGGCTTGCTATCTCATTTGCATAAGAACTGAACAACCTTATACTAGAACCTCAGAAAAGAAAATAGGAACTGATGTGACTAAGAATTTGGTTAACATGATGATTAGCTGTTAGTGAAAGGACGATCGTCCATGTCTAGTACGATTCAATTTCTTACAAACTCAATTTTATTAAAAACAGATTTTAATGTTAAGATTAGAGTTATATGGAAGATTACACACTCAGAATATGAACTAGCATCAATGTTCTCCCAACAATCTGGGAGTTCAAGCAACAAGAAACTTTCAATATAATACCAAATGGTCCAAAATTTATTCCTTTTTGAGGTCATGGTTTGGTCGGTAAACAACAGATGCATGCATGTGCATTAGCTCAAATCGTATCATTGGGAAAAGAAATCCACTCAACAAGAGAATCACAATTCATTATATAATTTTACACTATTAGAGCTACCCAGAGAGAAGAAATGTCGTCTTAAATAGACGAGTTCATTTCCGTATATCTTTCAATTATTTTCTCCTGTGAAAGGTCAGTAAAATATCCTTTCCCCACAGTAATACCCTCTTCCCCTGCAAGCCTCTCAACTTCATGCTGAACTTTGTCACCTCCTATTTTATTTGGTTCCAACAGATTACAGGCTACCTCTGTGATATTTTCACCGTATGCAAGGGCCATGGCTTGTACAGAGGGAAGTCCACCTCCTCTTGCACTAACTTGCTTCGCTATTCTACGAACAGCAGCAACATTTGTAGAGAAGACAGGGACATTGTAGTTATCAACCCACCTGGTTGCTCCAATTACAACAACACCTTTTGCTTGAGTCACTTGAGAAGTACCCTCATCTGGCTTCAGTGGCAAAGACTCTGATTTTAGTCCCCCAGCCCACTGGTTTCCAGCTGAATTAGGCTTAAAGTAGCCCAATTCTCTTCTGATTGAATCAAGCGTCCTACCATCTTCATGTGCAGCTCCATATAAAAAGGCAGGGACTGCAGGCTACATGAAGGAGCATCAGCAAGACAGGAAAATTTCCAGAAAAACCAAGAATTATCATGCAAAACTATTCATACTCATTATACTCCTATAAGATATCAATTTAGGTTCCCTAATTCTTTATTTAGGCCCATGAAAATGCAGCCTGGCAGCATAACATGGAAAGACCATCTTTTTCTCCATGTTAAATGAAAAGGAATTTACTCAATATAATCTCCATTATCCTAAACAAGAACTAAGAATAAGAAACAAACCATTTATTATAAACATTGATCTACTATTTAATTTCCAAGGGACATCCTATTGTCTTAGCAGCAGAGTTTGCATACTTAAACCACATATCTTTAACCTTGCAATAAGAGGTAACAAAGATGTAGTATATAAACATCAGAAATCTCTTGTGATTCAAGAAATTATAGGTAACAAAACAAAAACCAGCTGCAGCAGTTAATTGTAAGTATTCAGAGCATTATCATTCACTCATCTTCAAAAGCACTGCTAATATATACTAGTAGCTACACTTGTTTGAGTTTCAGGGTCATACCTTGAAGACCAGATCCAATGTCTGTTGCCAAAGTCTTTGCAACCCCAGCAGCTTGGTCTAAAGACGCACAAGCCAAGGGGTGAAAGCATATATGGTCCACAACTCCAAGCCTAGGATGACTTCCGGAATGCATCTCAAGGTCAATGTTTTCAAAAGCAGCTTTAACCATGGCAAACACAGTACATTTCAGAGGACATGAATCTGAAGATGGCTTCAGATACAATCTGGAGACTACAGTATAACCAACTCTATTGTAAGTCACATCTTCAAATTTGTTGACAATAGCAGCCTCTGGAAATAGCTTGGCAGCTCGTTCAATTGATTCCAGTGCAGCCTTGTTTCGACTTTCAGATATATATACCTTGCAGCAAGCCAGCATCAGCTTTAACATTTTTCTCCCCCTTGCTGCCTGGCAATAACAAAGAGAAGAGAGGTTGAGATAATGAAATGGCATTATCAGGGACTTTTGTGGCCATAATTTTCAGGGACCACACTCTATCAAATTGTATGAAATTTTCATGCAACTCCCTAAATTTAGTAGAAACAAAGCTGTTATGAAGCTGCAAATTAAGCTTAAAACTACATCAAGGTGTATGCATAGAGTAGCCAGATCTGCCTAAAACTGTATCATTTCAGAAGTAACTTAATTATTGTGCTGGTATGCAAATTTTTGGTTCTTCTTTCTTATCCTGAGGTCAGCTCAACTTAGCCAGTGTGATGCTTTTGTCTCATTTTTCATTTTCCGTGTAGCAAACAATGGACAATCTGATATTCCAATTATGAATTTTTCCTGTTACCATAATAATTTAATCTTGCTCAGTGATACTTAAAGGAAGACATCACGTGTTGCATTCACATTAATACCTGCATAGCTAGACCTGCAGATGCTCATGCAAGAATTTATGTCTAGCCTTCATCATGCTCAAACAGATTACCAACAGCACAAAGCCTCAATGGACTGATTATCTTTCATACGAAATTTTTATAACAGCAAAAGAATAAGTTAGCTAAACTTCAATCTTCAAGGCAATGCACCATACTTAAAATCCTACAAAAACTACGTAAACTAAAAAAGCAAACACTAAGGACTAGGACACACTATAATTGGATCATATCAAATCCTCCATATAAAAAGAAAATTTTAAGTAATCACCAAAATTTCATACAAACCACCAAAATTACCCGATACCCACTACAAAAACCCAACTTTCCACTCTCAAAACTCAATCTCTTTGGGTTTAGAATACCCATCATACTCCAACTTGACACCTAAAGCAGCGCGAATAACCCTAAATTTGAGCCTCAAAGCCTCCATAATCTCTTGAATACTCTCATCCTCAGGATCCATAACTGGGTATTTCTCAATCAACTCCTCCATTTGCTTGATACCCTTCTGGACCCGGGCCGAGAACCGGGTCGGATCGACCCGAATGACTGAGTTCCACACGTCCACACAGCCTTTGTAAAACCCCACCTCTTCGCCGATTTCAAAGCCATGTTTTAGGCCCACTTGTCGGGCCTCTTCTTTTCCGGTGGCTAGGCCGTGAGTGTAACCTTCGTCGTAGCCTTCTTTGAAGTGTGCCTCCTCTAGGTTAAGAGAAGAGTCGAAGATATCTTCAATGGAGTTGTTGTTCATGACAACAAAATTTTGGGGAAAATAAGAACAGAAAAAACCCTAATTTGCTTGATATTTGTTGAGATTTGGGATAGCTTTTGCAGTGTTGGAAATGAAAAAAAAAAAGGTGATTTCAGAATTCCGATACCTGTTTGTGAGAAAGTCGCTGAGAAACTTGGTGGCCAGCTCTTTGCTGTTGGATACGATTTCCGGGTGTTGCTGTTGTTTCGGTTGCCTTACAAAAGGTTTTCCGATAATAACATTCAGATCCTTTTAGTTTTATATTTTCTTAATAAGAACATAGTTGTCCATTTGTATTACTATCCGCCCTGCATTTGGACTCAAGCCCAATTCTTATAAAATCTAATGCACCCTATAATTCCCAGAAAGCCCAATGCAGTTCACAAACCCTGAACTCAAATGTTTTAAGAACATTTCACTCGAGGCTCATAATAAGTCTCATTGTATAGGCATCTTAAGCCCCAGCCCACCACAATTGAGAAGATTGATATTAAACAAAAGTGTATCCTCGAAACTTGCTCATGATTATTGACTTTAGAGTCTTCGGCATCAACAAGTATCTTTGATAATCTATTCGAGTTGAAATTTGATACATGTCATTTTTCAAAGATATTGCTTGTCCAAAATTTTTTTAGATCAAACTCTTCGATTCAGTTTGCTACCCTAGTACTCAATGACTACACATATTGTGAGACTCTTTAAAGTCATATATATTTGTCTATGAAACTTTTTCATAAGTCTGTGAATACTACTCTATACACATGTTACAGATACAATAAAATGGCGTATTGCACCATATAAGTTGAGATTAAAAAATATTCGTATAATCTTTCCGTCATTTATATCTCGGAAGAGTAGAGACATAGATCTTCACTGTCAAATCTCTATTTACTCAACCATGAAATTACCCCCAAGATATGTATTTTGATAAACAATATCTATAAACACATTTGCGATATTATTTTACCTTATAAAAACTCTTTTTCGAGGTTAGTGATTATAGCCATAAGACTTTCTAAATAAAATCACAGAGCATCAGAATATATAATTTACTCATATACGCTAATGAATCATATATCTATGCATACCAGACTCCATGAGCATCAGACCATACCCAATAACATTTAATGGTCATAAAAGGTCTTTAACATGTATGGAATCAAAGTATGGTGGATCACTCACAAGCCCATTATAGTGTTTAGTTTAAATGATTACAAATACTACTCAACTTGAGAAGATCATCTATTAACGACTTTATAGAATGTCTATTTAAAGTCCTTGTGAGTCTGTTCAATACCCAGTCATATCAAAATACTTGCATGCCTATATGAGCTTTCACTAAACTCGTGGTTTGCTAAAATTAACAGTGTGGACAATCTAGATATAGACATATATCGATCTAAAAGATTTACCAATTGACCTGTATTGGTAAACATTGACTAAGAACGATATTTTTGAGAATGTATTACATTTTGATATTTTTTAACACCATTTACAACTCCTTGTAACTATGTTATTAATATAAATATTCTTGGGTCTTTATCCCATTCCAGACAATGTTCTAACTCTTAAAATTACTAACTCTTAGAACTGACTTAAACACTTTTAAATCATATTTAAACTTCTTTAGATCTAAAATATCTGAAAAGTAATAAGATTTTTACTATATAATAAGTTAACGATTTATTGAATATGTATATTGTATAAATATCAAATAAATATTCATACAAAAATGAGATGGTATGTAAGTTCCATCTCCAACATTACATTGTATTTTGAAAAAAAAAATGAAAAAAAATAGATGAAATAGACATACCAACACCTAACTAGTAAAATTTTGTAATATGTATATTTAGTTTAAAATTAAATAATCATATGTGAATTATAGCGAAAGAGAAAAAAAATTACAACACATGTCATACTTTTAATGTATATTCTTATTGAAGTTATCCACCTAAATATTTTTCTTTATAACTGTTGAAAATTCGTAGTCTAACTCAAGAATGAAACAATCAAGAATTTAAAACTAATATGTAGTAATATAAAAATGAAAAAGAATGCTAAAAATTTATAGTTATTTAGTTTTTATGAACTTACGCTCACTTCCTGAGCTGAACAATGGTACTCAAAACTGCACTAACTCTTAAAATATTATAGGAGTTATTTGCACAAAATTTTCCAACTTCTTTACTCTTTAAATAATTTCTCTCTCTAAAATTCATATTATTCCTCTCTTTTTTACTCTCTCTTAAAGAATAAGAAGAATTTATAATTGAAGACCATAATCCGAGCTCTTTTTTATAAAGTTAGGGTTTAGTTCGAGTTTATTAGGATTTTATCTTCTTTGAGTTGGATTTAATTTTCAACAAGAAAGTAAAAATTGGTTTTATTTCATGTATGGGCAAAGAGAACAAATCATATTTTATTTTGAAAAGACTTTATCATGAGAAATATGAATCCATTTGGGAGGGGAAGAATTTCTAAGCTTGAATTTCGATTTATGTAGAGGTAGAAGAAGAGGACATTTATAGAATTTCTAAATTTGTTTTAAATTAGCTTAAAATGACATCATTTCTGAAGTAATTGGAAATTACAAGCTCTATTTTGTGAAACAATGTGTTTTGGTTTTAGAGTTTGCTTTTAGAAAATTTAACTTGGTGATGCAAACGGCATTACACAGCCTATACGCATACAAAAGAAAGAACTCACACGTGGGCTTGGAAGGACTCAAGTCCATCAATCACATGATACATGAAGTTTGCCAAATGAGCCAATCACAAGACTTAAAGCCAAGCAATTTAAAGAAACATTTAATGGGCTGATTCAACAAGATTGTGGGAGGGCAAACACATGGAGGCCTAGCATAAGCCCAAATACATTTCAAATAAATCCAAATCAGATTCAAGGAAACCTAAACACTTTGATTAAGGCAGAATTTTTGGAAATTTGAATATTCAAGGAAACATAATCCCTTTGATTTAGGCATGTTTTCTGGAAATTTGAATATTCAAGGAAACCATGTTTTCTGGAAATTTGAATATTCAAGGAAACCTAATCCCTTTGATTTAGGCATGTTTTCTGGAAATTTGATTAAGTTTGAATTTTGTAATTTCAATTGTTGTATTAGTTGTAAGTTTGAAATTTGTATTTGAAAGTTGTAACTTGACATCTCTTATGGTCTCTATAAATACCATGGAGATTGAGAGTGGGAGGAGATTTCAGAAAATACAATTTGAGAATTTTCTCTTAAGTTCTTCAAAGAACTATTATTAGAACTTATCAAGATTTTATCTTGTGGCGTTCTTTTAGACTTATCACTCACAACTTCTCATCTATCTTGAGTGTGGCGTCTACTATCTTCTTATACCTTTGGTTCTTATCTTTAATAGATAATGGGTCAAGGTTCTTTTGTTTTATTTGTATAAAAATCTGAATTAGAACGATCCTTGGCAAAGGAACCTCATTGAGCGTCGGGTCTCACTTTTCTTTGTGAGGTTCACATCATTTGGTATCAGAGCTTAGGCTCTAATCAGGTTTGAATTATCCTTTTATTTATTTCATTGTTCCATTTATCTTTACATAAATTCGTATTTTATTTTATTTCTGGTTTCTGATTTTAAAAAAGAAAAAAAAAAAAAGAAGAAAAAAATTACGAGTGAAAACACTAGTGAAAGGTGAGTGAATCATTCTTTGAGTGAAACACATAAGGGAGTGTGCGAGGTACTTTTTTTTTTTTTTTCTTTCTAACTTTGTTTTGCAGCAAATATGTTAAACAACAAGGACAAAATTACTTCTGAAGTTGCATTGAAAAAGGTTGATTCAAAGTTTCTCATGAAAGCTTTTATATGTGAGATGAGAAAAATATTGAAAGTAGAGGTGGAGCAAGTGCAAAAACAAATAGATAAATTGGAATTTACTACACAAAGCGTGCAGACACCTATAGTTCCTAAATTGCAAATTCAAGATAGGCGTACTACCATGAATTATGATAGATTGTGGAAGATGTGTGTTGATTACTACGCTATCAAAAATACCACTTCAAAGTTCAAGAGAGTGGTATTTGAGCCCGGTAAAGATTTGAGGACAAATCTTCTTCAAGAGGGGGAGAATGATGCAAACGGCATTACACAGCCTATACGCATACAAAAGAAAGAACTCACACGTGGGCTTGGAAGGACTCAAGTCCATCAATCACATGATACATGAAGTTTGCCAAATGAGCCAATCACAAGACTTAAAGCCAAGCAATTTAAAGAAACATTTAATGGGCTGATTCAACAAGATTGTGGGAGGGCAAACACATGGAGGCCTAGCATAAGCCCAAATACATTTCAAATAAATCCAAATCAGATTCAAGGAAACCTAAACACTTTGATTAAGGCAGAATTTTTGGAAATTTGAATATTCAAGGAAACATAATCCCTTTGATTTAGGCATGTTTTCTGGAAATTTGAATATTCAAGGAAACCATGTTTTCTGGAAATTTGAATATTCAAGGAAACCTAATCCCTTTGATTTAGGCATGTTTTCTGGAAATTTGATTAAGTTTGAATTTTGTAATTTCAATTGTTGTATTAGTTGTAAGTTTGAAATTTGTATTTGAAAGTTGTAACTTGACATCTCTTATGGTCTCTATAAATACCATGGAGATTGAGAGTGGGAGGAGATTTCAGAAAATACAATTTGAGAATTTTCTCTTAAGTTCTTCAAAGAACTATTATTAGAACTTATCAAGATTTTATCTTGTGGCGTTCTTTTAGACTTATCACTCACAACTTCTCATCTATCTTGAGTGTGGCGTCTACTATCTTCTTATACCTTTGGTTCTTATCTTTAATAGATAATGGGTCAAGGTTCTTTTGTTTTATTTGTATAAAAATCTGAATTAGAACGATCCTTGGCAAAGGAACCTCATTGAGCGTCGGGTCTCACTTTTCTTTGTGAGGTTCACATCACTTGGGCCAATAAATTTTTGCTAAAATGCTTTATGGTCAATAAATTTTACATATCTACCTTTGATTATAAAGCATTTTAGTACCCATACCTAGTGCAATTTTTCTTCTTTCAACTCAAATTCTATTTTTGTTGCTTATCCTTTATCTATACACAGCAACGTCAAGTATAACAAGAATTTATTTACTAGTTAACTTATTATCTAAGTAGATGCTCACAATTTTTAAAAAAAAATCAATTTTCTTAACCAAACCTTAAAGTCATATTACTTCTTTGCAAGTTTTTATGGTAGTTATGCACACTACTTTTGTACTGGACGGAGCCACTACAGGTTGTAGTTATGCTTTTCAGCTTATGCAATTATCATATAATGTAAAATAATATACGTCAAGTGATCTCCTTTTGTCTTTGTCCCCACAAAATCTGAATTGACATACCCAATCAACTAGATGTCATTTACATCATTCCTAAAATTTAATCCATATTTCGGTGTACCTGTCAAGTATCTCAAGATCCAATTGATTTATAGTTAATGTTAATTACCTGGATTTACCATATATCTGCTCAAGACACCGGTTGAATGGGCTAAATTTGATCTTGTGCAGATCATTGCATATAGATTAACCATACAGCACTTGATTATAGTACCTTGGACATGTATTCTTTTTAGAGTTGTTTATCCAAAATTTATCAATCATCTTCTTTAAGTAATCTTGTTGAGATAATATTAGTTTTTGTCTTTCTCTATCTCTTAAGATTTTCATTCCTAGTATTTTCTAACATTACCAAGGTCTATCATATGCAATTCAAATTTCAACATCCTTTTTACTATATACAATTCTTCTTAAATTTGACTTTCTAGTAAGATATCATCTACATATAACAATAGATATACTCTATCTAACCCTTTTATGCCTCCAAAGTAGAGACATGTGTCATAACTACTCCTATTAAACCTTATTGAGCTTGAATGACTGCTTTCATCCATAGAGAGACTTTTTTTAACAAGCATACTTAATCAGGCTTGCTAGTGTCTTCGAATTCTTTTGATTTCTTCATGTAGACGGTTTCTTTTAATTCACAATTTAAGAAAGTAGTCTTCAAATCCATTTGTTGTAGTTTTCAGTCAAAGTATATACCAGAGAGAGTATAACTTTTATGATTGTGCACTTAACCAATGGTGAGAAAATTTTCATGTAGTCTATACCTTATCTCTTTGAGAAGCTTATAGCCATAAGTCTTACTTTAAATCTTGCTAACTCTTCTAGTGTGCTACATTCTTTAATTTTATAGGTCTATTTACAATATACTAATTTTTATTTTAAAGGCTTGTGACTAATATCTAGGTTTTGTTACTTATGAAAGAGTTCATTCCTTCTCGCATAGCAGACAACCACTCTTCTTTGTATCTGTTATTGATAGCTTCTTGGTATATCATTAATCCAATTTCAAAATCTCTTGAGCAGTCCATAAGAAAAAAAAAAGCAATTAGATTATAAAGAGCAAATTTAGATGGGAGTTTTACTTGCATTTTTCTCTCTATCTTAGGCAAGCTGATAATCTAAAAGAATTTTTGGTTGTTTTTATGTACTGGTTCTGAAATCTACTTTAGATGGTATAAGACCAAATGAGTAATCATTTGATACTTCTAGATGTTGGTGCTCCACTTCAATCTGAAGCTCCCTTTTTCCTTCTAAGTTATTGTCTTATTTCTGTTCTAAGTATGACATATTAGACTTATTAAATAAAATATCTCTGCTAACAATGATTTTTAATCTCATTTGATTCATTCAACTAGAGCTTATACCTTTTGATTCCTTTTTGGATACCCCAGGAATACAGATTTTTGCAACATAGGCTTTAATTTACTAATGTTTTGGTCTGTATAGGCAGTGTACCTAAATACTCTTAAATGGTTATAACTAGGAGGCTTCCCTCTCTATAGTTCTTCAAGAGTTTTGAAATTCAAAGCATTTGAAAGACTTCTGTTGATCAGATAACAGGTTGTACTTGTCGTTTCTCTCAAAAACTGTTTAAACATACTATAATTCGAAAGCATGCACCTGATTTTGTTGAGGATAGTTCTGTTCATTTTTGCAATAACTTCATTTTTTTATGGAGTGAACCTAACTTTCTTGTGCCTCACTATTTCATGTTCTTTACAATAGTCATCAAATAATTTATTGTAAAATTCTAGACCATTGTCAGTCCTCAGTGTCTTCAATTTTTTGCTGATTGTGTCTTAACAAGTGTTTTCTAATTTTTGAATTTGTTAAAAGTTTTATCTTTGGATTTAAGTAAGAAAAACCACACTTTTTTTAGTAGTCATCCACCAAGGAAAGGAAATACTGATAGAGATGGTGCTTATATGCCACTCTAATTTGTATAAATATTTGGTATTTATACAATACACATTTTAATAAAATCATTAATATTATTTATATGGTACTAAGCTTATTATTTTTTAAATTTTGTAGATCTAAAGGAGTTCAGATCTGATCTAAAGAAATTTAGGTTAGCGATAAAAGTTAGTAGTCTAAAGTTAAAACCTTTTATGAACTGAGACAAAGATATGAGAATATATTAGTAATGACATAATCATAAGAAGTTACAAATGGTATTAAGAAATGTCATTAGCAGTATGTTTTTGAAAACATTGTTCCTGGTCTATGGTTGCCAACATAGGTTGATTGATATACTTTTCGAATTAATATATGTCTATATTTAGATTGTCCAATAGTTAGTCTTAGCAGATCGCAGGCTTAATAGAAACTTATATAGGCATGCAAGTATTCAATGAGGATTGGATACTGAATAGACTTAGAGGACCTCCAACAGACATTCTATATAGTCGTCAATAGAGGGTCTTCTTGAGTTGAGTTTGTGGTCCTTTGAACTTGAGCACCATGATGATTTTGTAAGTGATTCACCATACTTTGATTCCATGCATGTTAGAGACCTTTCATGGTTTAATCTCTGGGTGTCATTGGGTATGGTCCAATGCTCATAAAGTTTAGTGTGCGTAGATATGAGAATCATTAGCTCATATAGGTAAGTTATATATTTTGATGATCCAAGATTGTATTTCAAGAAGTCTTATGACCATAAGGATTAAACCCCGAAAAAATATTTTCTGTAAGGTTAAACAATATTACAAAAGTATTAGCGGATATTGTTTATGAAAATACAAATTTGGAGATAAGTTCATGTTTAGGTTTAGTGTGTAATATACGAGTGTACATGTAATTTTAAAAATTTACTACACGCAGCGGAAACATGTTCACAGTATATACTCAATTTAACAAATTAAACACATATATCACATATATGCATAAGTATAACTATTATACAAAATTTATATATGATGAATAATTGTGTTAAAATAATATGTAAAAATACTTACCTTATGAAGGTAACTTTACAAAATCTTTAAATCTTCTAATAATTCAAGTAAAGAGCTCACTTTGAAGTATATTCTTAAACAATTTTAGTCCATAACAGTTTGGTGGGATATGAAGCTAGAATGGTAGTTTTCATTTAGAATTTCTAGCAACATATATTCAAACTCTTTGAATGCAAAATTATTTTCATAACTATGAATATGGTTTAGTCATCCATAAAAGGAGAGAAAGATGAAGTTTTTTTTTGTTCTTCTTAGCAACACTTTGCTAATAAAACAATAATAAATTTTTCTCTTTGTCATTGCCGAATTGTCTAAGTATGTAGAATGAGAAAAACAAATAACTTCACATGCTAGTCTTTTAACTCCTTGAAAAAAAAAAAACAAGACAAAGCATTTCTCTCTCCCCTCATCACTGCACTTGGCTGAAAATGTTAAGTCTAGAGAATAAATGTCTTTTATTCTTTTTTTTAGTGGTTTTTTTACATGTTGAAAAGTCTTAATGCTTTCATTACCTTTGCCCCTCCAATTGTCGAACCCAAGCTAAAATGAACAATTACTTACTTTTTAATCAATTTTTTACTATAATAGCCAACATTGACCATCATAAGTATAAGTGCTCCATTTACACAATAAAATAGCAAACACAATATCCTATTATCAAATCAAATGGCTGGCACTCATTTGAATTAAATGAATAAAAAATTCATTTAATGGCCAACATTAATTCCACTTAATTCAATTTGCCTCCACCATTCACAATGGCATGTTATTATATTTTATTAAACAAAAAAATAATATAACCAATTTATATTAATAATTTTTAGTAGATTTAATATATTAGATAATATTATAAAATAAAACAAAAATATTTTTTGTATTATTATATTGATATTGCAAGTTACAAAATTAAGGGCTTAGATTTTGCCGTTTGTCACTATCTTATTGGTTAATAACTCTTGTTAAATAATTAAATGATATATTTAATAATTAAGTCTTTCATATAGTCTTCTTTAAGAAAGATTGCATTAGTGATAACTAATACTTTCTTATCTTGAGAACTATAGAAAAGACTTCCTCTTATTCTTTTAGGATAGCCAACAAACAGACAAACTTTTGACTTAGATTCCAACTTGTCTGTCTTCCCTTTTAGTACATGAGCTAGACAACCCCATATATGTATGTGACGTAAACTTGGTTTACATCATATCTATATTTTTAGAGGTGTTTTAAGGATTAACTTAGATGGAATTAAGTTAAGAAGATACATGGTTGTTTCTAAGGCATAACCCCAGAACAAGATAAGTAAAGTTGAATAACTCATCATTGACCTCACCATTTCAAGAAGTGTTTTATTTCTCCTTTCTGTTACACCATTTTACTGAGGTGACCCTGATGCAGTCAACTGGGATAATATCCCATTGTCTAACAAATAGATCTTGAAATCACTATAGAGATATTCGCCACCTTGATCAGATCGAAGTGCCTTTATGTATTTTCCTAATTGTCTTTTTACTTCTGCCTGAAATTCTTTGAATTTATCAAATGCCTCAGACTTGTGATGCATTAGGTACACATAACCAAATCTAGAATTAACATCAATGAAAGTGATGAAATATTCATAACCTCTCCTAACTTGTGTACTCATGGGCCCACACATGTCAGAGTGCACTAATTTTAATGTTTCAATGGCTCTATTACCTTTAGCATTAAAAGGGTCTTCTGGTCATTTTACCTTCTATATAGGATTCGCAGACTGGTAATTGTTCAATATCTACTGAACTCAAAGGTCCATCTTTGACCAGTCTTTGGATCCTATCTAGACTAATATGACCAAGACGTAGATGCCATAGATATGTTTGATTAATGGGAGTCACTTTAATTCTCATATGGTGATTAGATTCATTATTCAATTTTGTGTCATGCAGTGAGTTGATTTTAGAATATATGCGGTATAGATTGTTAACTAGTGTACTAAAATATATAAATGACTTATTTCTTTTGATCACCACAGTTGAGTCAAAAATAACAGAATAACCAAATTTATTCAAATAACTAACTGAAATCAAATTACGTTTGAGCTCTGACACTAACAAACAATCATCTAATACTAAAGCCCTAAAATCATCATAATAAAGTTGAACAACTCTTACTGCTTTGGCTGCAACAATTACGCCATTTCCTAACTTAAAACCGATCACTTATTCATTAAGTGATGTAGTTTCCTGGAATTCTTGCAACGAATTGCAAATATGATTAGTGGCTTCAAATTTTATTACCCAAGAATCTGTAGAGTCAACCACTAAACATGTCTCAATGAAAACAATATTACCAGAAGGTGAAGCTGTCATTTTAACTATTGAAAACTTAACTATATGATAGTTTCTATTCCAATGCCCTTTAATGCCACATTGGAAACACTTTCATTTGGGCCTTACTACCCTTTTTATGAATTTGCGCAAATCCTGAATTAGATGCTTTTTTTGGCTTATTCTTCTTCTTCTTACTACTCTTTCCTCTAGGATTGAGACCAAAAGATGAAGATTGGACTTTTGTCAAGTGACTATTGTAAGCATCTATTTTATCTTAGGGTGCATTTTTATTAGGTATTTGAGGGCATTTATCAGTCAAGACATATTTGTGCTTTTCAACTGGGAGTTCAATATCTAAGTTCATTTCCCAATTCATATAATTATTCTCGGTTAACTTGTTTTGGTTTAGGACGGATGCTAGTGGAATGAATGAAGACATAATTCTGAAAAATAAATTCATACACTAGCATACATTATCTGATAACATGTGTAACCTTTGCATGAATGTATGAAATGCATTTATGTAGAACTCTTTAACTATATTATGCATCGGTAATTCAATTTTCATTCAGAATACGCCTCCGTATGGTGGTCGTATCCGTCATAAATCAAACTAGTACCATACTATTTATTGGCAGATCTAAGGCACGTGTGAGTGTATGCATGTGCAATTATGTCTATTGCCTAAATACATATCATATACGAATTTAAGTCCAATGGAAGCGTGAAACATGCAATAAACACAATAAATAAATATATTAAGTACATTAATATATTAAAAATGTTAGAGAACTCACCACAATGTGTAATGTTATACATGTATTCTTCGAAGTCCGCATGGAGACCAACTCGTGTACAATTCTAGTCACCAGCACGGTGGGCTTGGTGAGCTAGAACAGCAACCCTATATTCAGTCCGAGATTAACTTTTAATCCCCAAAATGGTCGGTGTATATTTTTCTTTATCCTTTGCTCTAAAAGGATAAGAAATAGAGAATGAAACAATTCATAATTACTTCTATGACACGTAAAGAACTTCATTCTTCATTCTTCTTCTTCTTCTTATAATATTATTATAATGGGTGACAACTAATAACCCATTATAATAATATAAATATAATATCATATAATATAATATAATATAATAATATATTATATAATATAATAAGAGAGATTTTGATTATTTAATAATTAAATAATCTAAGTGTGAAATAACTATTTTGTTCCTAATAAATAGTTACCAAGTTTACTCCCTAGTGGGTCTCACCAAATCTCACACTTGGGTAAATTCAACTGAGGGTCTACAATACGTTACGTGTCATTATATAATTAGTAAATAATAATTATTGACTAATTATTTTATTTAATACTTAAATACAGATACGCACGCATCCCCGTAGTTATGCTGAATATTGTTGGATTAAATAATTTAATATGGCACGCTGCCCTAGTGCACAACGAGTACACTCCATATCGCGGGACTCCCTAGGTCCTACGCCCGATTCGTCAAATGGAACTATTTCATAAGTCAGTGAGTAATGCCCCACGCACACGTCATGGATATACAAATCAGCGCGTTGAACCATACAAGTTGAGGTTACAATGCATACGTATAGTCCTTCTGTCATGATATCCTAGATATGCTGGGGATATAGATTATCACTGTCAAATCCTCTAGTGCTCATTCATATCTTATCTCTAGACTCGTATCTCACTGAACAATATGCGTAAACTCTTTTGCTATATTGTTCTATCCTGACAGAACTCTTTCCCGGGATTGATACTTGTGGCCACAAGATTTTTTGAGATACAGTCTCGAAGTGTCTGGATATCGAACTCCCTATACGAGTTGACGAATCTCATATCTATACACACGAGACTCCATAAGCATCGGACCATACCCAGCGGTCACACCATGAAAGGTTTGTGAAACGAGTGGAACCAAAGTATAGTGGATCATTTACAAGCCCACCGTGGCACTCAGGTCAAAGGACCATGTATACAACTCAACTCGAGAGGACCCTCAGTTGACGGCTTATATAAGATGTCTATTGGAGGTCCTTGTGAGTCTGTCTCATATCCAGTCCTAACTGGATACCCATATGTCAATACGAGCTCCAAGCTCACAGTCGGCTAAGAATGACAATTTATACCCTATAGGTACAACATATGTTGATCTCTATAAAAAAGGGTATCCACTGACAGACCCGCGTCGGTAGAAATAGATCATGGACAATTATTTGAGAACATACTTGCGCAATATGCATTTCCTGGCACCTATTGCAACTCTTATAACTATGCAGTTACTAGTATATTCTCAGGTCTATGTCTCATTACAGACAAAGTTCCAACTCTTGAATCCGCTGAGTATTATAACCAGCTAACACTTAATTGTACTAACATTTAGCATTTATATCTTTCAGTATGGCTGACTATGAGCCCTTATCTAAACTCATTTAGATCTGATCCGAACTCCTTCAGATCTATAATGTCTGTAACGTTATATGCATAATACCATATAAATCGGTATTAGCGATTTAATGAAAATGTACACTTGTATAAATACACAAGTATATGTACATTCAGGGATGGCACGTAAGCACCGACCCTAACACTAATTTATTATTATGATCTCGATATCTCATATTAAATAATAATAAACTACCGATTCTTTAGCCTTTAGTTTTAATTGACAAGAACTCCATAGGGAAGATATCAAAGATTGACAAGCCTTTAGTTTTAGGTTATCCATAGGGAGGATAACCTAAGTTGAGTGTATAACCATTATTTCAATCTTTTATATTTTTCAATTAAAAAAGCCACCATAGGGTAGTCATTTTTACATGAGTCCTATATTAGATCTTATCATTTAGGGAAGTCCTATATAGTAACCAGTTCTAATTAATACCCTCCGTAAGGAGCTCACAAAGTTTGAGGCAATGCATTAATCAACCTTAATATAAGATCAATAGTGGAGGTCATAGGCTTTATATTTAAAACTCTCTCTCACTCAATATTTTAATTTTTAGAGTTTTTAATTAATTTATAAAATTACGTTCTACTCATTAATATCTAAATTTATTTTCATAAAATAATTAATAAAGTCACATCAAATAATAAATTAATTTAATATTAAAAATATGACAATAATCTTATCATAATATCATTAGAATATTAATGTCATACAAAATTATATATTTTATGCATGGACATGTGAATGTGACACCCTTAATCTATATGATATGTTATTCATTTAATCAATTAATTAAATAAATAAATAACCTCATAATTCATTATTTTTCCTAAGAAGAAAAATATTAAAACCAAGTTTAAATTTTTCAAAGTCATCTTTAAAGTCAACTTGGACTCTTCTATAATGTTATCTCCTTTTGCTTGTCTTCTTTTATGGGCTTAAATTTTGAGCTTCTTAATTTTCTTTGGTACACTTATTTAAAAAAATTATGGGGCATATTTTAGGCTTAAAATTTCTTTGGGCCTTCTTAAAAAAAATTTAAATAAAAATATTTTTAGACCGAATACTTTTAATAAAATAGCCTAAATAAAATTTTATAAAATTGAAATAAAATTAAAAGAAGTTTGGACCAATTTTAAATTTACAAATACCCAAAATTTAGTTCAAAAAGAAATTTGAGTTAAATTTAAGACTTTATTACAGATTTTTCAAAGTTATCTGATCAAATTTTAATTACTCAAAATTAGAGGGGGCTGAATGAGAATAATTAATTATGTTCAAGTTTTTAAGGTCTATTTGTACGATATAACAAAAAACTTAACCAAATTAAAATTAATTAAAACAAAGAAGGGCTTAAGTGATAAATTTCAATGAAAACGCTCATTTTCACTTTTGTGTGGTCGCCACCCACCCCTTTCCTTTTGTCTTTTTTTTCTTAACGTTTTTGTTCTCCTTTTGTTCTTATTTTTCTTCTTCCCTTTTTATTTTTTTATTATTACAACCAAAATAAAAATAATAATGTATTCTTTAGATTGCAAATTAAAATCCTAAACCATTTAATTGACTTACCAAAAAAATTTTAAAGAATCACTAAGAATTAACCTAATCATGAATTATTATGGGCACAACCATTTATCACATAATTAATAAAAATAATAAATATAGATTAAATATGCAATTGGTGTCACAATAAACAATTACTACCTTACATAAAAATAAATTATATATGTAATATGAAATAAGGCAGCTCTGATACCAGTTGTTGGTAGTAAAATAAAAAAAATTCTATTTAATAAAATAAATGCAGTGGAAGCCAGATCGTCTTATTCATAATTACATGTATAGAGATAGAAGATTACCTCAATTCCTCGCTATGGTAGATCTTGAATTGACTGGTTGCAATCTATTCTACTATCCTCAATCTTCAAACTCAACGCGTGTGGGCACGTGGATCTTTCTTAATATCTAAAAATACTAATACCCAAATCTGAAATAATGGTATTAATTAAATTCTTTTCTCATGTAAGAATACGTAAAAAAATATTTTAGCTATATGGTTGTGGTGTACTTTACTACTCTATACCTCTCATATATATAAGAATCTTCCTTGGGTATTTAGCATTAGATTAAGAATAGGAAATTAGAGTTTGATTAGGATTTGAGCTAGTAGAGGGACTGCAAGACTCATGGGCTTCCTAGCTCTAACTTGAAAAGCTTAGTCTTTATTATCTCATAATACATAAATTCTTCTAAGTTAATCCGAGGCTATTCCACTAAAAGTCAAGAGCTGTACTCTAGTAATTCATGTTATTAAGTAAAAGCGTTGGGCTTGGTCTTTAGACCAATAATAGCCATTTAATTGACCCTCTAATTGATGTCCATAATTAAAGTTAGACCATGAAAAAAATATCTTACCTCTTTAATTTCTTAATTGCCCATAAGTCACTGAATGCTCTAATGATCACTTTTAATATATCTATATTTTTAAATAAATTTACAAATAAATATTATTATTCAATAAATAATTTATTGAATAAACTGTAGCCACAAATTCTATTGATCAAGTGCTGCAAACAACTTATGAGGACATTATTTATTAGATTCCATCTTGCAAATATATGTTCTTATGACCCATGAAATTATATCTCCAAGCTATTGAGGTTTTGACAGTTTATATGGATTTCACTCCATGATAACTCAAAAGATTCAACACATGAATATAAGTTCATTACCTGCTCAGGATTAAGATCAATCAAAACTTATTAAAGCTTTTGTGAATTAAGATCTATGACATTTAGTTAACCAGATTGAAATTCACAATAGTCCCGTCCAATGTAACATATATACTAGTTTTTTTACTCGAAGTCTCTACGTCGATGATCAAGGTAAATCATCCACTATAAGAAGCAGAAAAACTATAACCTTACATAATGAAATACCATTTTCATTAATGGTTGTGAGCATGATTTAATTTATAAAGAACTTGTGATCTATACCCTCTGTATTAGTATCATATGCCTAATATATAAATCATATACTTTATAAATATGGGCTTGTTAATGTATGCTCAATTATATGTATGAATAAACTTTTATTAATCTAATAAAATATTATTTTACATGCTTTAAAGGCATAAATAACATTATATGTCTAACATTAAGTTCATTAAACTTATAATTTTATTTGAATTTGAATATTAAAAAATGCAGCATGTGTAATGGTAATCATATTATCGAAATTGTACCGATTATACATAATATTGCATGATATTTTTGCGTTGCACCAAAAAATAAAATACTAAATAAGTATTTAGTTATACTTAATGAATCATCACTTTTGATTTACTTTTGAAAAAGTCCCTAAATTTTAAAGGCTCTGCAATAATTGATTGAAAAACTATATGGCCAAAGTGAATCAAAATAACATTCTCAAAAAAGAAAGAATAAAACATGTACAATTTTTTAAATTTTAAACTAAAATCTTTTGAGCACTAAAAAAAAATCACAATGAAGGATAGTCTATCCTAAATCCTGAACATCCCATCCTAATACAAAAGCATCCTATTTTTTAAAAGATCAAATCCTCCGTTCTATGCTGCATTTTTGTTAGGCAAAATAAATAAATAAGTGAAACATGGTGGTTGGCCGATTTTGTATCATAATTAACTAAATACTCTCAAATTGATAATTAATTTTATTAATGTCAAATTTATTTGTACTGCTAAACACCCTCAAATAATAAACTATATTAAGGCACTTGCTAATATGGACTTACCTGATGACATTGTAAAATATCTGGTTTCTTCTATCCTTTTAACAAAAGACAAGGACTTGTTTAGAAAACCCCAAAGATGATGTATCTTAACTCTAAAGAATGTCTTAGTCATTTAAATACAAATGAGGGACCTACTTGAAACAAACGAAAAACAATGTCTTCACTCAAGGTAATAGGAAGACTCAAAATTGATTTTTATCATCTAAATTGATATGTAAAGTGACTTTTTTTTAGCAAACTGTATTTTCATTAATTAAAAATAAGGGAATTGGTCAAGCTAAAACTTTACATCATAAATACATAGAGTAAATTTGGCTAGTCTATGAGCCAACCTATTTTGGCTCCTAGGAATATATGTAACCAATGCTTGGTCACTCCTAGCCAATAATTTTCTAATCTCGTGGATTACCCACTTGATTTCCTTTAAAGAGCTGATTTATTCATTGGCCAAGTTAACAACATTAAGAGCATCAAACTCTAGTATTAAGCATTTGATTTGCAAGTTTTATGCCACTTGCAATCCCAATATCATTACCCTTGCCTCTGCCATCTCGACATAATCTCTGAACACATTTAGAGCTCATGCCATAGCCATTGGAAATCCTTCTGCATTACACAAATAAGCCTCAAGCCCCACCTTGCCTCTGTTAAAGTCTATTGCTGCATCCACCTTAAGTTTGAAACATTCTTGTACAAGGGGCAATAAGTTGGTCTACTCTTCTCAGCATTAGTTTCTATCTAGTTTGCTTAAGTTTCTTTGCATTGAATTATAAGCATTCAATAGAGCTTCAGCTTTTTCTATCAATTGTGGGGGCTGATTTTTCTTCTATTCATAATAATTTATTTCTGTTAGTCTAGATGGTCTATAAAACCATAACAAAACTAGTAACCTCTCTCAAATCTTTACCCTACATCCCTTTTAATAGGCTACAGAATTTGGTTTGTTTCAGATTTCCTTACCCATTTTACATCTTATGAGAGAATGTGCAATGCATTCTATCTCTTTATGGCACCTCATACATATTGGAATGTTGATAACCTTTTTAGTTGTTAGAATCAAACTAGTTTGTAGTATATTAGATATTGATCTCCACATAAAGATCTTGATCTTTAAGGGAACAGAACATTCCCAAATAGCTTTTCATATTTTCTTGGACACTTTGCTTGGCTTAGGGATGTCTACATTTTTTAGTTAGTTAGCCAAATGGTATCCACTTTTAACTGAAGAGGCTCATCTCTTATTATAATGCCAACACAGCTGATCATCTTTATTTAGATAAGGCAGTTTTATTTTCCTTATAGCTTATGTATCATAGTCTAGAAAATGCTGCTCTAGATAGCTTTCATTCAATTTCCTATTATCTATTATCAAATAGCTTACTTTATTGTCTATGGGTAATAAAGGTAAGGATATTACCTTGAAGGTGAAAATCCTAAGGATCCAGTTACTCTTATAGATTTCCACATTTCTACCATTCCCAATCAGCCATCTAAAACCTTTATACAATAGGTCTCTGCCCCACATTAAGCTCCTTTAAATAAATTAAGGGGTTCTACCCTATTTTTTCCTCCTACAATTCTTCATGCCTGGAATATCTTACCTTTAATACCTTAGATGTCAAGGATTCAACGGATTAAATTAACCTCTATCCTTGCTTGGCCAGCATTGATTGATTAAAACAAGACATGTCACTGAACCTAAGGCCTTCATTGCCTTTGCTTTTGCATAACTTTTCCTATTTGGTTCAATGTATATTCCTATTAAGTTCTCTTAATGCTCTCCATTAGTACTTACCCAAGTCCTTTTGGATATCCTCGCGTACTCTTTTTATAATTCTAAACACTGACATGGCATAAGTTGGTATGGCTTGAGCCATAACTTTAATTAGGACTTCTCTCCCACCATATTGTTGGTGTTGTGTGCGTGTGCATCGTGCAATAGATGAATGTGTACATTATTAAATAATTTAATAATAAATATATCATACATGTAACGCAATAGAATTAAAGCACATATTATATTATCTCATTACACTACTGAGATCGGAGACTCACCCTTAAAACGTGCTTTTGAACAAATCTAGTTAAGGATGAGGTGAGCTTCCTCAAGCTAGACTGGTAACTTTCCTTAAAGGGACCACAAACACTACTCAACTCGAGAAGATCCTCCACCGATGGATTTATGGCTATTGAAGGTCTTCATTGAATCTAGTTCAATATCCAGTCCTCACTGAATACTTGTTTATCTACGAGCTTTCACTAAGCTCATGGTCTACTACGATTAATCATCTGGAAGATTTAGATATAGATATACATTGATCTATATTAATCAATTTCACCCGACAGACCCTACGTTAGTGGAAATAGATCATAAATAAATAATTCAAGAATATATTTACACAATGACATTTTTTAGTAATGCTTGTAACTATTTGTAATTATGTCATTGCAAGTATATTCCTAAGTCTTTGTCCATTTTCAGATAAAATTTTAACTCTTTAGATCTGATTTGAACTCCTTCAGATTAATATAATGTCTGAAATGTTACAAGCATCTTACCTTATAAGAAATAATTAACGATTTAATAAATTATTTATTTATTACATAAGTATGAAAATACAATATTCATACAAAATTTGGGTTGGCACATGAGCACAAATCTCAACATATATGAGAAACGTCTCTCATTCCATCCTTTTATTTTATTGGCCACTCTTAACTTGAGATCACTGAAGATTCTATTCTTATTTCTACCTACCATGGAGAGTAGACCTAGATACCTTTAATGGGGAGTGATCCATTTATGCTAGAAAATACCTTAAATAGATTTAGCTTGATCATAAGACATATTGGGGCTTACAAAAATAGTATATTTATCATAGTTGAATAGCTGCCCTAAAACTAGTAAGTAAGACTCCATAATTTTTTTAAGAGCAATTCACTTTTGTCTATTGGCTTTCACACATATCAGACTGTCATATACAAATAACATATGAGATACTGAAACCTTGTTGCTGAACTTAATACCCTTGATTAGTTTTCTAGACTCTGCTTGTTATAGTAGAGAAAAGAAAACTTCAGCACATATCAGAAAGAGATAAATGGAGAGAGGACAACCCTACTTCATCCCTCTTTGTGCTTGGAAACTTGCACTTATTCCACTGTTAAAAATCAAAGAGAAAGACACATTAGACATATATCTCAATATAAAGTTGATCTATTTCTCATGGAACCTCAATTTTGCCATAGTGTACTTTAAAAATCCCTATTCCACCCTATCATATGCCTTATTAACATCCAGTTTCATAACTAACAATCCATTTTTTCCTTGTTTTTTTATTTCTCACTTTATAAAGACACTTATACCCTACTATGATACTATCACTAAATAATCTATTGGGTACAAATATGATAATGTGTTGTGTGTAAGGTGAGCGTAAATATTTTAATTTTTAATTACACATCACACATGCATAATTAAGTGCAGTGGAATATAAACAAACATCTCGTTACACTAGAACTCACCCTTGAAGCGTGCTTTGTGCAGGTTTAGTCGAGAACTCAGTGGGATCCTTTGAACTAAAACGGTAACCTTGTTATCTCTGCTAGAGTTGAATACTTGATGCAACACTTGCTTCTTTCTTATTACTCTCAGCCCTTTTAATATATATGGATCTTTATACTAACTTGTTAACAAATGAATTAAGGTAGGCTATTTATAGCCATAGTTGCCTAAAAACCATCCAATTATTTTCAAATTTGTGAAAGAAAAAGAAGTATGAAAAAACATAAATCTTGCCTTGTCATGCTTGCTAAAAACATGAGTCACTTGAGAGATAAAGGCTTGGTTGAATGATATCATGATTAATGGCGTAACTTGGCTTAACAAAAGGCATGCCATGCTTGATTTAAAGCATGACAATGCCTTTAATCTAAAATGAGTATACATATAGGACAGCTCATGCTTAAAAGAAAAAAACATGATAAATCATGCTCTGATATAATTTGGTTGAATTCTATCATTTGTAACTAATGGAAAAAAAAAAGCAATTTATTTAGCCATTATTAGCAAATCAAATGAGCCAATCCAATAATGCCATGTGTCATACCATTACCAATTAATAGCATGACATGTGGCATTTATTGAAAAAGATAAAGTGGCAAGTCCCACTTACTAGGATTCTGGGCTTAACACTTAAATCCTATCATCTCTCTGAGAGACCCTGAAATAATTCTAATTTCTTGACAACTTCATACATCGAACTATTTAATCCAGTGCGTTACCCTAGTGCACAACAAATACACTTCATATAGTGAGACTCCTTAGGTTTACACTCATTTTATTATACGAAACTCTTCTATAAGTTCATAAACGATGCTCTATACATACATTATAGAAATAACAAAATAACGTGTTAAACCATATAAGTTAAGGTTAATATATATTCATATATTCTCTCTATTATTTATATCTTGGATGAGCGAAGACATAGATCATTACCGTCATGTCTTCATATGCTCAACTCTAGAAATTATCTCTAGATTCGTATTCTGATAAAAAAAAATATCCACAAACACTTTTACGATATTGTTTTTGACATAAGAAACACTTTTTTCGGGTATATTACTTATAGCCATAAGATTTTTTAGAACACAATCTTGAAGCATCTAGATATACAACTCACCTATACGAGCTGATGAATCTTACATCTACACACACTAGACTCCATGAGCATCGAACTATACCTAGCGACACCTAGCGGTCAGACCAAGAAAGGTCTCTGACATGTGTAGAACCTAAGTATGATAGATCACTCACAAGCCCACCATAGTGCTCAGGTCTAGGGACCACGAATACCACTCAACTAGAAAGGATCCTCCATTAACGACTTTATGGAATTTCTATTAGAGATCCTAATTGAGCCAGTTCAGTACCCAGTCCTCACTAAATACTCATATGTTTATATGAGCTTCCACTAAGCTTATGGTTTGCTAAGACTAACCGTCTGAACCATCTAGATATAGACATATGTCGATCTATATTAAATACAACTTTCACGGACAGACCCGCATCAGTGAAAATAGATCAGGAATATAACGTTTAAAAACATATTTGCACAATGACATTTCTTAGCTCCATTTGCAACCTTTTGCAACTATATCATTGCTAGTATACCTTCCGATCTTTGTCCTATTTCAGACAAGACTCTAACTCTTTATATTTCACTGATACTTATAACCTGCTAACTCTTAGCAGTTACAATTCTCAGTGTAACTAACTCTTAGTCTTGATCCAAACTCCTTTAGACTAGATTTGAACTCCTTTAAATTATATAGTTTCTGAAATGTTATAAGCATCTTACCCTATATTAAATATAATTAACGATTTAATGAAAAATTAATTGCATAAATAAAAATATTTATACAAAATAGGATGGTATGTAAGCACAAATCTTCATAAAATACACTTTGATTAGGCAAGATAACATCTTCAAGTACAAATTTTAGCCTGTTAGCTATAGTTTTTGCAATTATCCTATAATTGACATTAGTTAAGCTAATATGCCTAAAATCCATAGTTTTTTTAGGGTTAACAATCTTATGGATTAAAAAAATATGAGTATAATTGAGAGGAGTATGGTTACCATCTTGGTTCAGTACTTATAGATAGGTACATAGAGTGTCATCTCCTCCACTTTGCCAATGATGATAAAAACTAATAGACAACCCATATGGACCTAGGTACTTACTTGGATTCAATTGCCAGGCAACTTTCATCACTTCTTCCTTAGTGAAGGGCTTCAATAGTTTATCATTTATCTTCTTGGTAACTTTTACTTGCAAGCTCATCAGCATTGAAATAATACCTTCTTTTGGTGGCCTGGATGAAAAAAACATATTGGCAAAAGTTGTTGCAAAATATCCTTTGTACTTTTTTTTCATCATCAATTTATATACTATCCTCATTTAGAATACCATTGATAGCATTCTTCCTCTTTCTAATGTGGCCACAACATGAAAATATTTGATATTCTAGTCCCCTTTCTAAGCTATGTGGTTTTGGCTTTCTGCCCTCAATATATCTCTTCTTTATATAGTAAATCATTTATCATATTCTCTAGTTTTTTTTAATCTTGTTGGGGATCCCATACTATTGGTGCTAGTTTTTACAGTTCTCTAAATTTTTTGTAAGCATCTGAAGCTTCTTTTTGCTACCCCCAAAAGCCTTCTTACTCTCATCTTTCAGGCCTATCATCACATTATTTATTTTTTCAACAAAGTTACCAATAGTATGGTTTCTTGTAATTTTATCAGCTTTCTAGGATTCCTTAACTACTTTAGGGCACTCTTCATTCAAGTTTCACATATTCTCATAGTATATCCCGGTTCTCTTCTTTTCTTATATTCTCACCTATTTGTTACCCTCCCATACTTCCAACATAATTGGACAGTGATCAGAGGCTGTTGAAACAATATGCTACACTGTGTACCTCCTATATAGCTTAATCCAATCTCCAGATCCCACAAACCTATCTAGTATATCTTTTACTAACTATAAGCCTATTTTTTGTTAGACCATGTAAAAGGAAAGCCCGACCACCACATATCCTTCAACTTACATGTTCTTAGAGCTGATCTAAAGTCTTCTATTACCTCTGAATTTCTGGGGCCTCCTCCAATTTTTTCATCATTGTTCAAGACTTCATTAAAGTCACTATAGCATATCTACGACAGCTGACTCTGTTTTGCTAATCTTTCCATCATCTCCCAAGTTTGTTTTTTTACACACTACTCAGCCATCCCATGCAAACCAGTTAACCTCTAGGATTTTGTTGGACCATCTTTAATAATTGCATCATTATGCTTCTTGCTATAAAACACCACTCGGATATTAGTATCATTTACACATTAAAGCTACCCTACCACCTAACCCATTCGTATCAATTATTAAACAGTTATCAAACTGTAACCTCCTACTCACATATTCCATTTTCTTTGCCAGTGACTTGGTTTACGTAGGAAAACTATATTAGATTTCCTATGCCAGAGAATTTTATTAACGGCTCTGAATGTCCGAGGTTTGGGAGGTTCTGAATGTCCGAGGGTTCCCCAAACCTCGAACATTCTAACTTATGATGATCATATTGCTAGGCGGGGCTGAGCCTCAGCTACTGCCATTTCATCATCTTCCATAGCTTGATAATAAATTTCCCCCCCTTTTTCTATATGTTCAAAAACGATAATTGAATTAAGGTGTGTTGTGATTTTTTTCCTACTTAGGCTACTTATAACACCATTAGCATCATTTCTTTTTCCTAACTTGGGCTTGCTTGTCATTCCTTCTTCATGAACCAAGGTCCTTACAATAGCTTCCCACTTCATTTTGGCTTGTTTTGGTAGGCCTACCATAATGCTATTTGTGATGTCTTGATTGGGCCATCTTTAACCTTCTCTTGCAAGCTCATTCCCTATCTTGATTAACTCATTTTCGCCATTGGCATTCTTTAAATGGTTTCCCGCAATTTTAGTCTCTTCCTTGTCACCTGCTATTCCTATCATTGCTTCTTTTTCTTTGTGCAGACCTATTATTGGTTCCACATCCATCACAGTTGATTGGCCTATCTCTTTATAGCCCACTGGTCTAATCCCTTGTAGAGTTAGTGTTGTTTCCGAGGTCAATGCCCTAGGGATTGACACATTATCTTTGGGTCGACCTACTTTTTCTTCTTGCCCCTCATTTTGATGGGTCATGTCTTCTTTTTTACCCTGTGGCTTATGTTTCTGACCTTTTCTTCCCTCATCTGGTTCTAGTGCACCTTCGCTCTTATCCCTATCTGACCTTAATTTTTCTTTGTGCCACCTGCCCTTAGCTAGCCACCATACGCCAAATCCTCTTCATTAATGCTTCTGTGAAGCCTAGTTTGCTCTATCTGCCCTTTTGCTTTTGGGTTTTGGCCTAGCTTTAAGCATTCCCTAAAAGTGTGGCCAATACATCCGCACCTATAACAGAAATTCAGTAACATTTTGTACTATATTGGCAAGATTTCATACTCTTATCCTCCGTCTTCCTTTCTTTCCACCTTCAAAAATATTCTTAATGGGTTAGTTACATCTATTTTTACTTTGACCCTGGCAAATTTTCCTATACACCTTCCATCTGAACCAATATCTACCTCTTCTACTTTGTCAATCTTATTAGCCACCATTTTGATCATGTTCTTGTGCATATCCAGAATTGGTAAGTTGTGAATTTGAACCCAAAAGATACAAATTAAAAGGCTAACCTATTCACCGCTCATATTTCCTCCACCTTGTTGATCACGATTAAAGCTTTGTCGAAATGCCATGGACCTGCAATTAATATTGTTCTCTTGTCTTGTTCAGCATCAAAGATGCACAGAAACGTATTATTTCCTATGCTTTCAATATAGACCCTTTGCATGGGTTTCCACATCAGTTGCATAGTTGCCTTAAAAACTTCTCTGTTAATTACTTGATGAGAAATAACCCTTGCCACCAGGCAGTTTGCTGTCATTCTTACCCCAATCTCCTTTAGATCCTCTGGCAAATTGATCTTCTCACTTTTCTCCTCTGATATTAAGAGAGACATACACAGTTTAATAAGTTGTTATATATGCATTTTGTCCTAACTATACTTGATTTAAACTACTCAGTTGGTGAATTATAATGGTGAAGTCAGATTTCCTGGTTACCCTCTACATCCATCATGGATGAGTGAATAGCCATTTAGGCTTTTTCTATTTTCATTGCTTTAGTGTGAGAGCATCAGAGGAAAGAATTATTTTGGTAAAATGATGTAATTTTTTTTTATTTAATAATTATTTTATATTATTTTTATTATAAAAGTTAAAATTATATCTTATAAGTAAAAATCAAGGGCATAAAAAATGATATACACGAAGAATTATTAATTTTCATATCCTAACAATATAGCTTATCATAATTTTACTTTTTTTATTTACATAAAATTTAAACCGTACCTCTTATTTTGTGTGAGTAGAATTTAAACTCGTAACTCTTAGCTTCACTAAAACAGAAAAAAGAAAAATGACACCCACTATCTTATCATAACCTTAAGAATATTCAAAATTCATATAAACTAAATTATTAACTTATGAAAATAATTATAATGCTTGTTATAAAGTTTTTATGTTACTCCTGCTTTACTTTGAAATTGACATCTCCATACTCTGATGTTCTAAGCCTTCTTGGTTCACAAGTAACTTCGGTACCTTACAACTGCAGTATAATTGCTGTACTTTTCAGATGAAATATTTTAAGATCTAAGAGCCTTTTTCATATTTCTCCACATGCTACTGCTACAGAATAATGGTGTTATTTGATAAAATTCAATAGAGATTCTTAATGGATTATTATTAAAAAGACAATTTAAACCTTTTCTTTGTTTTTGTAATTTGAGAAATACAATTAATGAAAACGATACTACAACAGGGGCCCTATGGTAAATAAAAGGTAAACGCCTTGGAACTTGTAAAACTTTGTCAAAATGGCCTCCAGCATCAGCGCCTGGAAACATTTCCCATGCTTCATTACCTTTTTAAAAACTCCTCTTCAGGGTGATCAGAGGGAGGGAGAGAGTGTGAGTAGTTGCATGGTGCTTTCTACATGACAAGCAACCCCACTCACTGGCAATAAGCTCTCTTTTAAACCTTCGACGAGGCACAAGCAACATAAATATATAAGAAATAGGAAGAGAAAAAGAGAGATCCATTCATTTCTTTGTTAATTCAACTTCTGAGAGAGAGAGAGAGAGAGAGCCATGGGCGGATCTCATCACAAAGCAACTGGCAATGGGAGCAGATCATCAGGTGGGAAGCCATATGGGTTGATGTTGCTTTTGGCATTTGGAGCTGCGTTGCTTGGGGTTATGGTGCTTCACAAGCTCAGGGAGAGACGCATTTTCAGTCTCCTTGTCAAAGAAAAGGACTCTCAGCTCATTTCCCTTCAACTTCTCTTGCAGGTTCTCTCTTCTCTCTCCATCTCTTTCTCTATCTTTCATGCACGCATGTTGACTTCCACGTGTTGTTCTTTGTGCATGCCGTCTATGAAGCATTATGCAATATTTCTCACATTTGTCTTCACTTGTTGTATGTAAGCAGGATTATTGAACTTTGTGTCTTCAATTTGTAATTATTTAAAAGAACTATTAGCTTGGTTCTGATTTTAAGGCAAAATGGAAAATGATATTTTGTAAATTACTGGATGGAAATAATTAGCCGCTGCAAAAAAAGAAAAAAAAATGATTTGATGATGACGTGGGATGAATTTTCAGTCTTTCGTTGGACAGATAATTGAGAATTTTGTTAGAAATTGTATTAATTCTTAAGTCGTTTAGCTCATAGAGCAATAAGAGTTTCTACCCATATAATATTTGTAAACTGCATGTTACTTCTGTGCCTAAAATTCCCTTTCATTGCCTCGTTCAATAAAGGTTTTTGGGCTAGCTTTGACCTGGAGGCGCAGTTTTCAATTCCATTTAATTTACTCCATTTCACGCAAAAGGTGGATCGGGTCGGTTTCTCAATGTCTACTACCTATTAACGCTTATCTTGGAATTGAAGGGAAATTTTTTTTGAAAATCATGCACATGCCTTCACCTTAACGATTGTAAAGAAAGAAAGTAGTAGGAGATTTGGTTGATCAAGTCATTAACAATAATAGTTTAATTGAATCTATTAGCAATTTCATGCACCTCTCCAGGTTAAGATTACTCTGCCTAAAAGAAAGAACCATTCTTTGTGACTGAATTGTGCCTTTGGGCTAGAGTGTTGGCTCAATTTTGAAACACTTAAACATTTCCTATGATTCTTTCTTCACACAGAAGCAAAGGGAATACAGCAAAGAAATGAAAAGGAAGAGTGAAGAGATGATAGCAAAGATGTACTCTTTCAGAAACCAAAAGATGGAGCTTGATAGGAGGCTTCTCGAGCTGCAATCTACAATTGACTCCCTTAAGGATGAACAAAAAGCTCTGGAGTCTGCTTTGGAGGAGAAGCAGAATGAGATCAAAATGCAGAGAGAGGAGATTGATTCAAGTATAGGAAATTCTCAACTGACAGCTCTCAAAGAAATATTGAAGCAGAAAGAAGCTGAAATTGAGGATTTGAGGCACCGTCTTGAATATCCAGTTAAAGTCTGGTCAGTAAGCACGGATGACCCATGGAATCCACCGGAAAATTTGACTGATACCTTAAATGTGGCAGAAAAGGATAAAGCTGATACTAGTTCAAGTAAAGAAAATGGTGGAGAGTTACATGGGTCTACTAATTTCATCATTGGCGCGAATTCAACAAGAGTTGAAGATAAAAGTGAAAATAGCAAGGGAGATAGTAATAGCAGGGAAATGACAGATGAACATTTGCAGAAGCTGGAAATTTCTCAAGTTGAAGGCTATAAAAAAGGAGGTGCCGTGGAAGGAAAAGACATTAATGAAGGCAAAGGAGAGCTGAAGAATGCCGTGAATTCAACAAGGCCAACTGTTGAAGTGGGTGGAAATGTTTGGAAACTGAGAGATAATAGTAATGATATCAAAGATGGCATTGAACAAGCAATCACAAAAGAAAAGGAGTCGGAAGAACTAGAGAATTCTCAAGAAGATGAGAAGCAGGAAGCTGAAGCAATTTCTAAAGGTGGGATGAAGTTAGAAATGCTGGACTCCAAAATTGATGTGGGTGTAAGATTGAGGGGCAAACATGGTCATTTGAGCAGAACAAAGGGCAAGAGATGGAGAACACTTGCTAAAAAAAGAGTTTCTGAAAACAATGGACTGGCAAGCACGAGGAGCCGAAGGTTCTATAGACATAACGAAGATGAATCAAGGAGCAGGAAAGAGAGTCAAGCTTCTAATGTGGAGTTAGTAAAAAGAGAGGAAAAAGAAACTGGTGAAAATCCACTGGAAGTAAAAAAGACAGTGGAGTCAGCAGATGCCAATTTTCTCAAGGCAAAACCTGAAGATGCTGTATATATGAAAAACAGAGATGAGAATGCTGATCCAAATCAACAAGTGCAGCAAGAAGATGAAATGTCGAAGAAGTCCCACACCTTTCCGGACAGAGAAATGCATGTGTATACAAGTGTCAATGATGAAACTGCAAACATTTCTAGTTATGCTGAAAAAAGGAAATTCAATGAAGATAGACAACCAGTAGAAGAAGAAGAAGAAAACAGCGGCATCCAAAAAAAGCCGACCAGCAGGTACAACGAGGAAGAAGAAAACGCAGGTAAACATGTTAAAGACGATGACAGAAGAAATATAACAAATGAGAGGGAGGCTGCAGATATGCAAGCATCGGAGACTGAAGCAACTCATGGTGACTCATTTGGGGAATCCACGTCCAATCTGGAAGAAGATAAAGAAGAGTACAAGGACGAAATAGATGAGTCTGAATTTTAGCTGATTAGTGGAAGTTAAATGTTCTTTTTTAATTTTCTTTGTAACTCTCTCTCTCTCTCGTGCTTGAAATGGAGATGCTAATCTAGATAAACAAATTATCGGTTGTGCACGTACATGTTTATGGGAAAAACTACAAGGCGGGCATCGTCTTCTCAAGTAGATGATAAACGACTTAATCTCCCTGCAGAATTAAATATATAAGATAGGTTTAAATATCATCCCGGCAATTATAACATTTGAGCAATTTTGCTTACAAGCAGTAGGGATGAAGCACCTCGAATGGCCAAAGAAATGGCATGAATGAGGCATGGGGCAAAAATATCATTAAATCATTCTGATGGTTTAAATTTGACCCACTAAACGTTTTGCATTCCAGTTTAGAAAATGTTTACATTGCAGAATTTTGAAAAATCCACAAGATTCAAATGAACATCATATGAGACAGTCTTTTTGGCTCGGTGTCCTTATCTCTCTTCTAATCCATCCTCAATACATGCACTATTTTGCCCCAGCATACTGTTTCCCAGCCTCGGTTCTGACGTTTGGATGATAAAAACCATGTAAGAGGCCATTAATTGTTGGATCACACAATTCATTCATCACTTCTGTTAGACTCTCTGAACTCCTGGTTTTGTTTTTTCATTTTTTTAACTTTTATTGAATCACCATTATCTTAAGGGCATGTTCTGTAGCTACCACTTCTCTTCTCAAAAATAGTTTTGTTTTTTTTTTTTCAATTCTTTTATAACTTTTATTGAATCACTATTATCCACCAAACATGTTCTCTAGCTACCAATAGAACCTTCTCCTCTAAAAAATCAGCATTTGGCCTATTGTCAAAACCCAGACGAAAAAGATAAAGCTTTTTTCTCAATGAAATATTATGTCGGTCATCGAATTCATATATTGAACCCATGAGCTTAGGAGTAAGAAGTATGATGTAGTAATTGAACCAAGTAGTGTGTCAATTGTCAAAGATCTATGTAATTGACAATCAGTCATTCCATGAGATAATAAATTCTTGGTCACTTGAAAGACCAACTTTGCTCCATTTTAGTTACCTATAAATCATTATCTTCTACAATAACGATATGCCTATATTATCACAAAAATGGTATAAACAAACAGGCTAAGAAAATAGGTTTCTTATGTTTCTAAATCTACCATGATGATTCATAGAAGTTGGTTATCATATCAAGTCAATACTGCACACACATTCTAGTTCATCTATAAAGTTTGGAAATAAGCTAGCATTTTTTTATTGGAACAAATGGTTGATGCGTCAAATAATCAAATTAACAAGGAAAATTGTCTCGAACAAAGCAATTAACCACCACTTTGAACTGTTCTTTAATCTCCAAGAAAAAATCATGCACTGGTAGCAGTGCCGAAAAGAAAGTTTAAAAATATTATAGGTTCAATCGACACACATTATTACCAGGAATTCTGGGACCATATAAAGCTCCAAACCTCAAGGTGCAGCTTCTATCAGTTTCTGTGAACAAACAAGAAAGAATCAGAAAAACTTGCAATCCTCAGGTGGCAGACAAATACTAATGTTGGCCTACAATCAGAATGTGATGTAAAACTTATAACCGCTTCTACAGATGCTCTTGAACATTTAGAGATTGGCTCTTTTGCCTCCATATTCTTACCAAGGATACCAAATTGACTTCAAAAAATGCAATAAATTCTCTTAGACTGGGTATTTCAATTTTTTCGTTAAAATGAAATGAATCAGAAGTGGAGCATTCCAGCTCCCTGTTGAGATATGATCACTACAAATAGTATACATTTACTTTGTATTACTCAAAAAATAAAATATATTCATCAAAACATCCATGTCTCTTATGATTAAGGCTCTGTTTGGAATAGTAGTGCTGTGGCTTTGAAATGGAACCGCTAATTTTAAAATGAAAGTAGATGTGTGTTAAGTAAACATAACTTTTTAAAGTAAATGGACATAATTTTGAATGCTTTTATACAGGTATTTATTATAAAGCTGTGGACTAAACTCAGGTTAACTTTGAAAACAGAGCTACAAGTGTTTATCAAACACTTAAATAGTTGTGTTTCCAAAGTCAAGTAGAACCACAACAATCCAAATGAAGCCTAAATATCCTTCCAACAAAATAACCCAACTCTCAAAATCATCCAATGCCTTAGGCCATATTAAGCAAGCACAAAATAAATAATGCTTACAGTTGAAAATTAATCAAAGGTACCTCTTCCTTCTTGCCTTTGCCTCTTGTAAAGAACTTGTAACCCCCAAAGAAGAGCAAACCCCAACCAGATAAAGAGACAATCACAAACTGCGTAAGAAAAATGAAATACAAACTTATTGAATCAATACTATTTGTTTCTCATGTACATAATCCCCTCTGTAAAACCATCAGATTATAATGCTGTTGCAAGTATTCTTGGTATCACTAAAAACGCCTTCAATTAGCTAAAAGTATTACATTTTTCTCTATAAGTAATTTCTAATGTTCGGTTGAAACTGGATTAAAGAGTTTGTTAAAGAAAAAGCAATAATCGGAGCACATCATAGGTGTTTTGAAAATCTGTTTTTGAATCAGAAGCACTTCCAAGTACATTTTGGAAAAGCACCTATCAAGTACTTTTTCAAGAAAACAGCTTTCTACAAAATCACTTCCAGACGCACGCACTACATTGATAATTAGCCAAGGCCCAAGAGAATAAATATCAATAAATACCTAAAAATTACACACTTTTAACTCCACATCCAATAAAAAAAATATAAAAATAACGACTCACATGCTCCTCCTTCCATTTAGACGGGCTCATTGGGTCTTGCCAGAAATTAACCTTTGGTGGACCATGGTGATCTGCCGCAAATCAACCAAAAATACAAAATAACTGAAACGCTGGGTATTTGACTTTCTGGTCTGAAGTAAATTAGATCGGGATTTAATGTAGGATGAAGAGACAATAAACATGCTTAGGGTAAATAAATCTAACGAATAGGATTACCAGCGGCGCCGGCTAGACAGCGTCTATGAACGAGCGAAGCAGCTTGAGACGATGCTCTGGAGGAGGAAATTCTAGCTATAGCTGAAGCGGCTTGACGAGCTGCGACTGTAGCCATGGCTCCAAGCTTTCTCTCGATGGTTGTTGAAGGCGATGATTCGATGATGGAAGGGGAGGTAAAATGAGATCAGCAACGGGACGACTTGAAGAAACTGAGATAAACGACGTCGTGCAATGGCTTGTTGATTCGCTATGCTAAAACGGTGAGTTTGGTGTGCGTTTTGGAGAACGCGGAGGTGCGAGTGTTGATATTGGCGTATTAGTAACTAATTTTTTTTTTTTTTTGCCAAATGCTAGATAATTGATAGACTATTCATATTATTTCATCAATTAAGGAGCTAATACAAAAGTAGAATAAACTGTGTTGATTATAATATATATATATATATATATTTACATAAAATATAAATGATACGGTCGATTTCGAATTTTAACGTATTAAATTTATAAATCTTAAAAAAGGCTACAAAATTGCGACTAAACTGAAAATAAGTTAATTGGATTACTATGAATCTTTTTTTTTTTTAAGGATAATTGAGCCTCGCGATCTTCTTACAATCACGATTAAGATTAGACTGCACTATAATTTTTTTTAAATAAAGAACTTTCAATGCTTAAATTAGTAAAGGTAGAGAGAAAAAAGAAAAAGTTGAATAAAAGTTAATTTTTTATTTAAAAAATGATTATTTTAAATAAATAAATAATTTAAAAGAAAAAAAAAAAGAAGAAAGATTTCTAGCAACAAATTTTCTAATAATGTTACAATGAGGTTTTAACAAAAGGAACAGACTTCTCTATGAGACAATTTTGCTCGGAAGAATTTGGAAACAGCAAAACAAAAACCTCCAAATGGACATTGGCAATCTTCATAGAAGTACCAGGGCAGCTGCTGTTGCTGTTGCTGTGGCTGCGGCTGCTACTGCAGCAACTACGGCTTAGGAATAAGATGGATTAAAATTGGAAAAAGAAGAACAATAATGAGAATGATGGCTAGAATTATGGCATAGCAAGTCCATTTCCTGGAGCTTTTCTGGGTTTCCCTAGCTATCTCCAGCTGCTCCGTCCCTCTCCTTACGAACGAATTGGCATGCGCAACGTGGCTCTCGATGTCATTCAGCTGGTGCCCTTGTGCCTCCACCAATGCAAACATGTCCAAGAAAACCTGATGAAGCTCAAGCAAGTTCTTCTCAATCTCCTTCACAGCATCATGCCTCTCTTGTATCTCAGAAATGGTGTCCATGATCTGCCCTCGCCCTTGTTCTTGAATTGCTTTCTGAAGAAAATTCTCACTTTCCCCACTTGATATCAAGTTCTCAATCGTTTCTTCATCTGCTTTCTGCCCAGTTATGGTAAAATACCTCCTCTCAACCGTTTCTTTGTATTCAGCAGTCAGCTTAGCCCTCAGCTGCTGAAAATCATCCATGACATCCTTCAGTTTCTTCCCTAAACCAGCAACAACAGAAGTCCTGGTTCTATCAACAGAGGATCCCGGACCGCACCCTGGAATTTTTCTTTGAGCTGCATTGGATTTTTCAAGGGCCTCCAGCTTTCCCTTAATGACTTTGACCCGTTTCAGGACTTGCTCGACATCAGAATCCATTCTTGATCGAAGCTCTTTCATGGTTTTGGCATTGTGAGCAACTTTGGTCTCCTCATTCGATTCCTGTAACCTTTTGTACAGCTTCTCGACCGCTTTTATATCATCTTTCACATTCTCTACATCTTCAAAGAACTTGTCGAGATTCGCCGTCTCATTTTTAGCCTCCTTTCCAGATTCCAGGTCAATCTGGTTATATTTCTTGAATGAACTCGAAATAAGATCGTTCATTTTGGCAGCCTTCTTCTCCCAAAACCGCTATCTATCTATCTCTCTTGTCACAAATGGGTCTTTAGGGGGGAACTAGAACCCCCCCGGATGGAAGGAACTTTTTGTTTTTATTTTTTTTATATTATTTATTTATATTCTTCTTCCTCGTCTTCTTCTTCTCCAGATTTATATACTAATGAAATGTGGGGTTGTTTTCCATGAGAATTAGGAGGAAGAAGTAGAGAAGATATTAGAAGCAAAAGCTGCATCAAGAGAAGTTGTGGGTTCACGTTGGGTAGGTGGGTACGAAAAATTATTGAGGCTTGGACCAGTCAGAGGCTTGGAGTGATTAATTCTTTGTGACCAGCCAAATCAACCTAGGGACAATCGGTAAACCAGGAGAGATAATTTGCCGCATGGCAACTTGACCTTCACGATCGGTTTTGACCAGGTCTCAAACTCCATCTTAATGAGATTATTTTATTGCCCGTTATTATATACTATTATAGTTATTATCTAAATAAAATTCGCATCTTTACCAATTTGCGAGCTAAACGAAGACGTGCCCTCGATCTCAAAAAGTGATTAAAAGATCTCTCTTTGTTATTAATTGGTCGCAACACGTTTTGTGCAGAGGAAAAAAAAAGAGATTAATTAGAGAGTCCAGAAACGTGAAGAGCGCGCTTGTTATTTGATTCTTACAGTTAATAGACAAAGTAGTAAATTACTAGATTCCACCTCGATACTTAAAGATTGTTAGCGTAATCTTGAAATCTATGCTGGTTAGGATATTTGGTCATGATTTGCATAAATGTTTAGCGCAGGCAGTGCTTTGCTGTCTTGAGATTTCCAGATTTAACGATTTGTTCTTCACACATTTAGCTTTGCACGTTGTGATATGATTTATGGATGCAAAACTTAAGAAACTAACAATTGGTTGTCGTCTATATTCTGCTAATGTATGATTTATCATGCGTTTAAAAACAGGAAATATTTCTGAAACAGAGTCTGAAATAAACATCATTTTCCAAGGAAACAGGAATATTTCAAATTCCGAGTTTAACAAATTTATCTTTCAAAAAGACGGAAAAGAAAAAAGTTAGCTGTTACCTGAAATTTGGAAATGTCTTCCGTCGTTCTTGGGATTACAAGTTATATATCATCAGATTTAGGTTGCTGTTCAAGTCCTGGCAAATCACATCTCAGCTACTAAATACTTCTATCCAATATCTCCCATATTCTATGCTATATCCACCACTAAAGTCTAGATAAACTTAAAAGAAGCTATGGAGGGATTTCTTTTAGTCTCTCTTGCTGCTGCTGTAGTTGATGGCATGATTTTGATTGAATAACAAAACCCTTTAAACTCCTCTCTTCAATCTGTGCATATAACATCAGAAGAAAAGTGTTACTAAATTCCAACTGAAATAAGCAATCACAAAAACACAAGAGTATATGTTATTTTAGCTTCACCCTAACATTAAGACAGACGTAAGCTTCTTTTTTCAAATACTATATTCTTCTCCTACTTCTATTTGCTGAAAGGTGGAATTGAAAAGTTAAATATTATTCTTTTAAAAGATTTTTAAGCATGTAGAGAGGTAATGCTACAACATTATATAAGAGAAGTTATTCTGAGGGTGTTATCATATCATAGAACATAATAAAAATTATGACGGTTCCATTTTCCAGTTACCTCTAGCATTGCTATGGTCCTACAAAGTTCAAGCCCCTCCTCCATGAACAACTTCTCTTGTGCAACGGTTTCTGCTAATTCTGAAAGTAATGGAATGGTCTTCTCAGCCTGTCATAAAAACAACTTGAAGCTAAGTTCATACGTAATCATAAGCACAAGGTCTTAAGTGTTAGTTCAATAGGCATGCTTTATAAAACAGCTTACTGATGGTGAAAAACTAGCTAGTATTGAGTAGATGGAAGCTGTGAATTCATAAGCATGGCGAAGTGCAATGGAAGCTGCTTGTGGATCCATCTACAAGTTCATTTTTTTTAAGTTATAGTATTTATAGCAGAAGAATAATTCGGAATCACTTTTTTTTTGAGTTTGAGTTTTACCTTCGCTCCTTCAATAAGGGGGACTCTGCAAACAACAGAATGCAGACACTCTTTGGTCATGGAAACAGCTGATAGGTGTTCTCTTTCCATATTTCCCCAGGACTCTAGTAGCTTAATCTACATATATGATCATACATCAATCTATAAATTCCTTCATTTCGAATTAGCATGATCTAAATGAACATAATGTAGTCTTATTAGTAAAGTTGTTACTTGAGACTGAAGTATAAAATCCAGCTTCATCTGAAGCTTTTGCTTTTGAAGCTGTAATCTCTTATGTAGCACTGAATGTTGCACCTTTGTAAGACTTTCCCAAGCACACAACAAATTGTTCTGCGAAACCAAATATATAAGCAACTGACTATTAATAGAATTTTTTTTAACAGGATTTCGATCCTCTCCTTATCTATCATTGTCCTAAGAATAATACAAGCTAATTATGCTACTATGTCATCTCATTCTAAGTTATTTCATCCCCACTCAGAAACCCCTCAATTTCATCTGATCTGATCATTTGAGTTGGAGGGGCAACATACATAGTTTTGCCAGTTTTGAGTCCTGATAAGAAGATTTCTGCTTTCTTTATAAATTGATTGCATCAAATTTCTTCTTGCAATGCTCGTTGGCCATCGCAATGCATTTTCATAGCCAACTTGTGGAATTGAATATTTTGGTTATAGTGAGCTCAAGCAACACTAAAGGGTCAAAGTCCAATCTACCTGGCTTCAAATTGAATTTGCTGGCGTGAATATTAACTAAACTTCTAAGTTTGTTTTCTTGGAAATATATAACTGGAAATCTTTTTAAAAAAATGAAGAAAAGGCGTTATCAATTGTAATAATATATCTGACTTGTTACTAGTAGTTATTTTTTCTATAGCTTTAATTAGTAGTTAACCACTGAAGAAATGCAGGATTGAATCTTTTTTTTTCAAAAAAAAGACATTATTTGGAAATAATTAATCATACAAATACCTCAACTTGAATAAATATTGTCCCAGTCACAGCATCAGCCCTAGCATTTGCATACCGCCATTGCAACAACCGATTATGAAGCATCCTCAGCTGATGAACAGTCTCCACATCACCCGATCCCAGAGGCAACGTCGAACTTTTCTTACTCTTGAACAATTCTAACCCCAAATTCAGCAATTTCTCCACACCTTTGGCCTTGGAAGGACTACTTGGCGGCTTCAAACTCGAAAATGACATCGGCCTTTGCTTGCTTTCCACTGACATTGGAGGTGACCCTGATCTTCCTGGTGACAAGGCCCATTGTGAAGTTGCACTTCCGTACCCAGTTAGTGAATTAGCCCTCTTGATCGCGTTCTTTATTGTAAATTTCTTTATTCTTGGAGAACTATCTAGTGATACTGGATTCTGAATGTTCGAATCTGAATTCATTCTTCTAGGTCTATTAGATAAATTAACATCCTGCAAGTATTTTGAAGAAACTTCGATACCAGATTTTCGGAAACTTTGAGATGAACCTTTACTAATAGCCGGAGAGTTACAATCCGTACTTGAACTCATGTCACTGCACTCGAATTCTAATTCAAGATTGTCAAGAAGAGAATCTGTTTGTCGTCTGTTTGATTTTCTGTAAAGGGAATTTTCATCAACAGACAATCTTCCAGGAACAATATTATCTGAATTATGTGACAAAGTATTCGACAAAGAAGAAGACGATGAGGATGAAGATGATTTTCCAGGGAAATTTATCTTTCCCGTGTACCTCAAGGAACCTCCAAGAACTGGTCTGTAATTTTCTTTTGCACTTTCTTTTTCTTTCTCATTCTCAAACCTACTGAACTCACTGCAACTTCTTTGCTTACTGAGCGAAAAAACAGTGCCATGATTTGATAATTTCTCACCATTTTTACGCTCAAGATAGTCTTTTAGTCTCTCATTTCCAAGATGCTCGGCGAGGGTGCCCAGGTTCTTGTTTGAAGATGACGAAGAGGAAGTAATAGTGGATGAAGGCCAAAGGCCTCGATTACTGGAACATGAGGAGTCTTCAAGGCTTCGATGCTTTCGATTATCGGGCGGAGTAGATGATTTTTTGCCGCGAAGTGGGGAGTGAACTTGTGTTGGAGAAGGGATTTGCATATCCCGGGATGGCGTTGAGCTTGGAGAGAGAAATCTTGAACTTACTTCTCGTGATTTTGGTCTTCTTGTTTTGAGAGAGATTTGATCGGTAAGTATTGTTTCATTAAGACTCTTCATGGTTGCTTTCGGAAACAAAGAGAGATTTACTGGAGACTTTTGAGGTTTTGTTTACTTTGAAAATGGATGAGAAGAAAAACAACCATTTGCAGTGGCGGCAAAGTAGATGTAGGTTGTCAGATAAAACAATCGGCCGGCGAACTATGAGGCCTATGGTTTGGGACTGAAGTTACTTAATTATCCCCAGTTGTTCAAAATTTAAATCAATTAATCTGGATAGAAGATTTATCAACCAAATTGAAGTCTGATCGGATAATAATCTCATAACCTTAGTTAGGGTATTCTTATTTGAATAGATTTAGAATGAAGATTTGTTGATACGTCTCTCAACAAAATTTAGTTGTAAGATACTGGGAGTACAAGTTTGTTAATTTGGGGGAAGCGAGGGGTAGAATTGGGAAAGAGGTGTTTTGGGTTGACGATAGTTGGACTTTTTCAGAGACATAGAACACTAGGAGACAAGAGTTGAACAGAAACAGAAACAGAAACAGAAACAGTGGTATTTGAGGATTCAGCCAATAACGGTCTGCCGCCGGCACTCCGAGTTTCGAATGGGTTCATGGGATTCTGACACGTGGCTGATAAATTTTAGTATTTGTCGATATTCTTAATTATAAAGCAAAAGAAAATAATGAATAATTAGAAAAGCTAACATTTGGCAACAGTAGTGAGCAGCCAAAGCAAGCTCCAAGGTTTCTCTAAAGTGCACATGAAGTTATAGTTTTGCCAAAAGTATTTATTAAATTTTTTTTATTTGCGGTGAAGATGAGAAGAACTATGGACCCGTAGTGTTAATGGTCTGATATGATGACTCGAAAGTTTTGTTAAACATAGCTTAAGCTAGCAAACCTTGTTAACCATAGGAATGAGAACCCAAAGGAAAGAATTCAACCAAAAACATATAAACAAGCGCCGTTGCCGGGGATCGAACCCGGGTCACCCGCGTGACAGGCGGGAATACTCACCACTATACTACAACGACTTAGTTGTTGGGAGCTTCTTATTTAATTTAGTTAACGGCTGGAAAAGAGAGAACAATTTCCGACTAACGTCTTAAGCAGATAGGGGAGCATTACGAATAACAAAGCCTTATCCCTCGTAGATTAAATGATGCATGTTAAAACCAACAACTGATCCGGTGTTACCAAAAAGGAGATTGGCTTTTTCAATTTCAACCAACATAAATTTGAATGTACCCTTTTAGTGCAGTGAAATGAAATCCAATGCAAGCAAACCTTGCGCACTTACTGAAAAAATGTGAATTGAAGCTAATACTTGAATGTTTACGGGCTGAATGACAATCCTTGAAAGTAATTGATATAATAATTCTGTACTACAACAGACAAATACAACCTTGAAGTACCCATGTTACAAACAGCCATGCTTGATCTTGCAAAAATCGTACAAGCATTCCTGATCTCCAAATCTAGTTCTTCTGAATCAGCAGGGTTTTTTGTGGAAGAGATGGAACTTAGATAGTCCAAAATCAATGAAAATTGCACTGTTGCAATAGAGGATGAGAATAATCAACATATCTCTCCCACAGTGGCTTGTACTTTTCCATTCCAATCTTCAACCATGGCTTTGAGTTTCCATTGTAGTGCAGAACAGCTCCTTTCTCTATCAACTGAGGATCAACATTTGTATAGCCCAACCCCAGTACATGCCATCTTGGATTCAATGGTTCTGTCAAGCCATAGAATGTCAACAAGCCTGGTGGCAGAGTACCAAGTTTCCACAATGTCCGATCTACATTCTTTTCCTGCCAGTAATGATAGATACCAGTTACGTTCCTTTTCCTCCACTCAACTAAATCAAAAACATTCATCCCAAATGCCCATCCACATGCATCAGGATCAAAATGTTCTCGTATAAGAGGGTGAGAGTAGTTCAAGTATTTATGGTATCTATGAAATGTCTCCATGCATGTCTCGACAGCTCCATTGACATTACCATTCAAGTTAATGGAAAACAGATCAGAGAGGTCTTTCTGCACAACAACATCATCATCAAGAAAAACCACCTTCTTCAGAGAAGGAAAAACTTCTGGAATATAAAACCTCAGATGGTTAAGCATAGATAGATACTTAGGATTCCGGAACTTAATTGGAGTCCGGCCATCACCAGTATTGCCTGAAAAATAATAGTTCTGTGTTTCAGAGTCTTGAAGCTGCTTAAGTACTGGAACATAAGAAGCATTCAACCATTTGAAGTCCTCAAACTTTTGAACCTCAACAGTTACTCCCCTAAAACTGTTCATGGCAAACCAGGCCTTCATTGCAGCATAATTAATTTCATCGGTTACAAGATGAAAGACAACTTTGTCCGGGTTTTTTGAGTTTAAAGCAGTCGAATTGACCACAACTGAAGTTGCCAGGATGTTGTCAGAAAACACACAGAAATGATAAAGACTGTTATCTGTAAGTTTCTCCATTTGCTTTCTCTCCTTGAGTTTCCTCTGCAAATTTAGATTTCCATACCATTCAGTGGTTAACGTAACACCAAGGCAGTATAGACTTTTTGGGACTTCTTCTGCAGCAATTTGTCCATACTTTGAACTTTTCTCATTCACAGAACTCATCTGTTCTTCGAGTGCTTGAATTTTGGCTTTCAGCCTCATGATCATTGTTGCACTGTCATAATGAAGTTGCTGAGCTTGGTAGAGTAAAAGAGCCATATCACGTATTGCAGTTTCTGTTTCTCTGTTTGTCAAAGGGGTTCGTCTTGTTGCAGCATTCGAGAGAAGGACTTGTGAATTACGGATCTGGGCACTTAATTCCCATGCATATTGAAGATTGTTGCTTTCTTTTGCAATCACAACAAATGCTTTTGCAAGAGAGATTTGGTCAGTAAGTTGCCTGGTAACTGAGTTAGCACTCAGCATTTCGTCAGTGATATTTAGACTTTCCATTATCCTGTCATGCCTATCATATCTCTGCAAAGCACATCCAGAAGACCTTATTTTTGTAATGAAAATAAGAAGAAAAAAGGTTAGCAATCATTATCATGGTAAGTTAAACAGATTACAAAACTTAATCTTGTTTACAAAATCCCATAAAACAGTGTTTGCTTCATCAAACAGCAGGATCCCCATATTCACTATCTGGACTACACAATTGAAATCACAAATTATTTTGATAGAATATGGAATTCAGCTATACCAAAATTTTAACCTAACTCTAAAAAATTTGACCAATAAAGCAAACGATCTCGTGATATAACTTTCTAAGTGGAAAAATACTTTCTTGATATGTACCCAATGCAAATGCCTTGATTTTCAAAAATACGAAGAACAGAGGCGAAACTAGGATTTGAGCTTTGAGGGGGCTAAATTGTAACATAAAATTTAAAGTATAATAAAATATGATAAATTAATATTTAAACAAAATTATAAAAAAATATTTTTATTTCATTTTTTCAATAACCAAAAAACAAATATGTTGTTAGAAAATTTAGCATAATTCTATATCAAAAAGCAACTTTATATTCTTTCGTTTCTTGAAAATCATCTATAATTGATTCTATACTAAATTTTTCTGCAATTTCCCTTTCAATATATGTAATCAATGAGTCTGACAAAAAATCATTTTTCATTTTGTTGAGAAGTCTCGTATTGATAATATACATAGCCAAAAATATACGTTCACCAGTTGTAATAGTAGTAGAAAACGAAAGACCAGAATTCATAAAAAAATACATATAAAGTTATAATTTGTAAGATATTAGAAAATTAACTAATATATAAATAAAAATTTTAAAAATTTAAAAGATTCTAACTTATTTTTTTGGAGACATTTTTGTCTTGACTTTTGAGCTAGGAAGAAGAGTTTGACGCAAATTGAAGAGAAGATAAAATCACTAATGTATGGTGTTTCATAATTGTAAGTTTATTTATATACGTTAAATTGAAAAAAATTCTTTTCCATATAGAAAAAGAATTTCAAGTATAAAAATCATTTGTATTAAAGAAAATATGTATTTCATGTAAGAAAAGAATTTCGTTTGTATTAAAAAAAAAGAAATTTGATGGGGGGGCCAATTACATATATAATACAAATTTAAGGGTATTTAGAAAAAAAAAATTGGGGGGCAATTGTGTAATAATACACATTTGAGGGCTGCTGCAGGGCTTGGGGGGGCCATGGCCCCCCGGGCCCTGCAGTAGGTCCCCCCTTGATGAAGATAAAAGTAAATATAATAGAATTTTAAAAGCCAGGCACCCATTTGATAAATCTAGTAGTTTGCTGATCCTGTCCAGTTTCCCTTACTATGGATGTTGTTGCCCATTTCAAAAGTTAAATTTTTTATAGAACAGAAATTGAGTAGAATAAGAACGAAATACTTGCTTCAGTGAAGCAGTTACCCATCAAGAAGACTTTTAAGAACTTCTATGCTACTCACAACAATATATATTATGAACTCTGAATTACTTATAGAATCTAACAGCTCCATTTCCTGGTATCATGTCTCCTCAACAAACCAATTAGAGAGGAGTAAATGAAAACCTAAGCATGTTGTTAAATGAGGACTTAGCTTTATAAGTATAGAACGCTATATCTCAAATTCTTATATTCAGTAGTGCGCTGTTTCACAAGTTTAGCCCCAAACTAACCATGGATTTAGCAGAATGCATCAACATCAAAATTCTTTCACCATATACACTCTTTTCAGATACAACAGGAGTGGAAGAAATATGATTGCTACTATATACACTCTTTAAGCTTTACAAAATGATTATATCTCAGTTTAAACATAATGTAAAATATCATAATCATATGTCACTTTTTATCCCAAACTAAAGCGTCAGCCTGTTGACATTATCCTGTCAATGACACCTAAAACAGCCATCTAATTCACCAACTTTACTAGTAAGGCCAAACTAGCCATCAACTGATCCGTGATCAGTACATAAAAGTTTTAAATTGGTTGTTCTTGCAAACACACACTTCAGTCATTTGCCATCTCCTATCCACTTGACATATAAAACTTCCTCCGATCTGTAAATAGGATACACACATCCTAATATATGGATGAACTAGTAAGCATTTATATTAAGTTCTCCAGTGTTTTTATTACATCTCAAATTTGCTAGAGTTTAAATCTGAACTGCAAATGCCAACCATATAAAAACCCAGTAAGCAATTACAGTTATTCTAGAAAATGAAGTGCAAAACCAAGTAAAGTTCAAACTAGTTAAAATATAGTCTAGTGAAGAAGCATGCATTTGTTGGATCCTATACAACAAATAGCAGCTGCATCAAAATCACAAACTGAGAAACAAACTGCCACATCAAATTGCAATTTCACTTTACCTTAGGAAAAGTGGGCCTGGATTCAATCTGACTCTCTTTGCTCACAATCACAATGAATAGCAAAACAGCAATCCCACACATTGTCCACCACACCATGTGTGATATCCTCCTTCTCGCTGGCCTTCTGAAATCCGGCGCTCTTCTCCTCATTTCAATTCGAAAAAACACAATTTACACCCCCCTTTTTTCCAGGGAAAATGTTATAATTTTCCCGAGAAAAAGTTGAGAAAACTTGAAACCGATAGGGATTGAGCAGAGATGATACTGTGGATCTGGAAGTACTTGGGATTCCGAAAATAAATAGGAAATTAAAGAATTCTTGAAGTAAAATTAATGTGCTTCAAGAGCTTCTGAATTACTAAGAATGTGCAGTGAAGCAAAAGTTTTTTTTTTTCTTATTTTATTTTCTTTGACAAGGACTCGAGTAAGGTTACAGAATCTAGAAATGGGTGTGATTTTTCAGATTTTGTGTCGTTAATCAATCTAATTGGTTGGTCTTCATCACTGAAGTGGACTAGTCGATTGAGCGTGCGGTTGTGATCTTTCCATGAAAATTCGTAATTTAATATTTCACCTCTTAAATATTATTTTAAATTAATACGTCAATTAATTATAAAATAAAATAATTTCTAAAATCATCATAATATTATTTCTCATCTAATAATAATTTAATGTAAAATTTTTAAAATAACATCTAAAAAAAAGTGTAATATTATTTTTAATATAAATATTTCCTTTATTACATTATTTTAAAAAACTTAAGCACAAAACTCATGTTAAAAAGGAGAGCTCGCTTTAATAACAATTTTTATGCACCTCTTTAATTTAAGTTAGAGATTTAAATTTTATTTTTCTTATCTTATAGATATTTTATAATTTAAATAAATTGTGTTTAATGTTATATGTATTATTTTTTATTATAATTTAAGTGAAATATATTTAATGTTATAATTTGAATAAAGTATACTCAACATTATACATGTTATTTTTTATTATCTCAGTAATATAGTTGTATATATTATTTATATGATATACTTTCTAGAGTGAGTGAGGTGTGCACAATATACATATTATTTTTGATGATTTGTATAATATAATATAATATAAATATAAATTATAATTTAAATGAGTTATGTTCAACGTTATACGTGTTATTTTTAATAATTTTAATAATATAATATAATATAAATATTAATAATAATAATAATTTTAATATAATATTAATAATATAATTTAATTGTTGTAATATCTGTTAATTAATATAATACCTATTGTAAAGTGTAAAAAAAACTTATGCTTAAAAAAAATTAAAACACTATTTTCTGAAAAAAAATTCATAAAACACTTAAGCACAAATGACAAAACTTGTTGCCACTTGCTTTTTCTTTTTTTTTGGAAATTTCAAAACTTGGAATACAAAAATTGTGCCGGTTGTCTTTTTGGGCATTGAATTATGGATTTGATTATACACTATTTAAATGTAAAGTGCCAGCATTTTGATTTCTTTCCAAACATTTTAATATTTACAATAATTTCATTGACCTTTTTTCTCCTCGTATTATTTAAGGTAAAGGATTGATCACGTATTATTTAGGTTAAAGGATTGATGGGCCTTTAATTAATTTCATCGTAAACATTCTCTTAATTTTAAAATTATTTAAAAAATCTTAATTTATCAATATTTTATACTTAAAATACCCCCTAATGAAATTATTGAAACTAATTTTTTTTATTATTTTAAAATTAAAATATTTTAAGCATTTTACTCAAAACTAAAATGTCCAACAATCATTTTCTCTATTATCTATTATTTATCTTACATTTGGTTAGAAAAATTTATTGATGTAATTTTTTAATTTCATTTGTTAGGTTGACTTTTGTTTTTTAGTATTATTTATCTCCCGTTCAGTTAAAGATTTATAGATGCTATGGCTTTAATTGATGCAATTGATAAATTTTAAATAATATAAAAAGTTTTGAGAGTTTAAATTTCCTGAAAAGAACTTTAACTTTATTTTAAACTCGCCCAAGAATCCTCTCTTAGACTTTCCTCGTTAACATGTAAAAGCTATCTCGAGTTAAAAGGATGAGGATTCTACATTTCCCTTGCTAACATGTAAAAATAATCTTGAAAGCAAAGATGAAGACCCAGGCATCTTGCAAAGAAAATGAATATCCTGCACAACCTTGCAATCAAAATGATCATAAACCGTCAATGTTCACAACACACAAAATAAAACCAACATGAAATTCAATGAAACAAAATAAAAGCATCCTGCATTTCATCCCTTAATAACTCATCTACGATATATTTTATCTTTTGAGTGAAATAAGGCAAATAATGGACTACACAACGGGGGTAGCCTTCCCAGTTCCCACATCCTAAAATCCTCGCCCAGTTATATATACCAATTCTCTCTAAAAGGGTCTCTGGAAACTTCCTATGTTAAACAGAGTATGGATAAAAGCAGCATCACTAATAAAAGGAATGTGGACATATGACCCAGCAAGAGCACACCTAACACACTGCAGCAAAATAGTGATGTAGGCGAATCCAATGGCTGCCCAAAATTGCATCCCAAACGTACCATGATAGTGAATAAGTGGCATAAAATTGCACGTATACCAGACAATTTGCAGGGCAGTTTCTAACAACAAGCCCATCATCAAATGGAACCTGAAGAAGTGAGGCCAGTCCTTGTTCTTCACAACTCCAACATATGTAATGTAACAATAAACCAAAGTGAACCAGCTTGGTAACCTTGAAATGGCTCCTGGAACAAAATATATCAAATTTTCGAAGAACTCATAGTGTTCTGAGAAGGGTTGGAGATAAAACCCTACGTCTGACGTCTGCAGAGCTATGAGATAAGGTACACATGCTAAAGTTCTCCACCACCACTCTGGTTTCACAGTTATTACAGGCAAGCGGAAACCAAATGCATCCTTAGCTGCTGCTCTTGGGACTATTAGAGATCCATGCCGTCTTGGTAAATTAAAGTTGGCATGTGGCAGCACCTCTTGTTTCCCTCGCAAAAATGAGCTCGATGATGAAGAAAATTGAGAGGGTGAAGTTCCTACCAATTCAAACATATCAGTAATAACAGAGAAATTGGAAAAGTTTATGAAGCTTTTTATATGTTTGAACATCTATCATCTCAAGACATAAAGACACACAAACTTAATTATTTGATGTTCTATCTTCTATTTATTCTTTGGTTATAAATGGTTGAAACTGATAAAACTTGTAAGATCATTTTAAAGAATGTGTAAATGGTGGCACGCTTTATAATAAAACCATAACCTCTGTACTGCATCATTAGATTTCAGAAAAGAAAATGGAAGAGTACTAACAGCAATATAATGCATATAAAATCTAGCCGATTTCCCACTCTTTTACATTTTTTTTTAGAAGTGATTTTTAGTTTTGGAAGAACTGTTTTATCCAGTTAGGATTTCTACTTTCAACATCCCTACAAACAAATTCTAAACCCTTTCTATTTACAGTTGTGAATATTTCCTATTTGCTTCAGCAAATTATTTAGTATAAGAAACCTCTTATGCAGCTGGATATGACCTGTGCATCCTGGTAATTCTATCTAGACACAACATTGAGCACAAAAAAACACCTGACAGATGCAGGCAGCTGTCAGCCATGTAGAGAGTAACCAAAAGGGAGGAAGGGCTTCAAAGCTCAAAGCATCTCAAGCAAAAGTAGCCTTTTTAAAGTCACAAACAGTAGATCAGTTCCTACTAATTTCTTAAGATGCAGAATCTTTGCCCTGTTGCCATGGCTGTGTAAATTCCTGATCATAACTATCTTGGGCAAAAAATATACCGTATGAGGAAATTAAAATACCTGTAGACAGGGCATGCTCCTTATGAGAACCCTGAGAACTTGTACTAATTGACAAAATTGGATAGTCTGTCACTTTAGAAGCACAGGCAACAACTGATGGTTTATATGCTTTGAAGGTCTGGGCACATCTTTCTTGAATCACATTCTTATGCCTGAATAAAGACCAAAGTTGCAATTGGAATTTTTAGATCAATATAAGAAGGGTAATTGAGATAACTTATAATTGTGAAACAATTCCTTCAATATTACTGCAAAAAATCTATCTTAAAATTGGTATTAGCTGTAAAATAAACATGCAAATTATGTGTTTGTTAAAATTCAAGATGAGAACCCAACCAGAACCCAACCAATCAATACAATGAGTGTTTTAACTTTTGAGCAACAAAATCACAAGCATCATCAAAGTATCTTCATAAATTTTACCATGATTTAATGTCATACAGTGCAACGTTAACGAACATGGGTGTCAGGTATCATAGCGTTCTCCGCATGCGATGTAGATTACATTTTTCAATGTTCATGGAAGATAGTTCTGGACTTAAAATGATGATAGAACTACACTAATTCAAAATGCACTGAAACAAAACACACTTCTATCAGAAAAATTTTACTAACAGAACAATTTTTCTTTTCATTTCGTCTTGCTTTGCTCAATTATATTGGTTCAAATTACAAAACACACAACCAAAAATGCACCAAGCTGATAATATCACAAAAACTAAAGTAAAAGCTGACAATATCAGGCTCTTTGCTGCAATATAAAAACATTTTCAATAAATTAAGATACAATTTCAAATTTATATAATATAAACAAACATAACAAAAACTTTTAACGATTTTAGATTTTAAACTAATTTTCAAAAAATGATAATTGCAATTTTCAACAAACGCTTTTTTGAAATACACCATGAACAATATACACTCATGTAGTCTTTTCATTTCAATTATGAAGACAAAAAGAAAAAGAAAATAAATCGACGAAAGCAGAGCAAATAATCAAAAACCAAAAAAACAATACACCTTTTTTAAAAGAAACCCTAAACCGGAGCATTAACACTCAAAAGGTATATATTAAAAAAAATTGTAAACGAACGAAAGAAACCAAAAATACCGAATGTTTGTCAACAAAAAAAAAAAAAAATCGATCCCTCTGATTCTGTTTAGCAAAAGAGACTTAAAAAACAATTAAAATAGCAAAATCCGGAGGAGAAGCGGTTACCGGCCGGCGGCGGGACCGAGAAGGGAAGAAGGCTTGATGAGATTGCGGCAAGGGTGGGCAGGGGCCCTGGCCGCAACCGGAGTTCCCATGTTCGCTCTTCTCTCTCAAAAAACACGACGGACGCAGTTTGCTTTTCATGCAAGAAAGCGCTAGTCCTTTTTAAGGGTTTATAACGCAGGGTTTTTTTGGTGATTATTCCAATGTTCAGGTGCTTTTATATTTTATATTCCTACAGAGAAATAGAAATCACTTTTCTCTCGATTTGTTCTTTACCGACTCCGTCTCTTGCGTTAGATGGCCTTTCGGGCTCAATAAAGACTTCCTCTTCAAAACTTTCGGGCCTTGCAAATCTTGATTTAAAGATACTGGGCTGAAATGATTGTTATTGGGGTTTTTGTTTTTAGCTTTTGAAATCCAAATATATATAATTATTTATTTGTTCTTCAAAACAATAGAACCACATTTTACATGATTCTTTATTGCTTATATAATGATAATACTTTTTATTTTAGTGCAATATTGAGATAATGTCTATTTTAAGTATATTTTAATGACAATTGATTTTTTATTTTATAAAAAAATTTGTTTATTTGTTGCACTTTTTAAGTGATGTTTTAATATTCATCGAATGATAAAATAATATAATAAATACCTTAAAATTTACAAAAACTAATCATTTAAAGTGTTTGAATTGTCACTTGAGATTAGAGTTGAAAAGTGTAGTATTGCTCTTTTGTTATAGGAAAACATTTCTATTGAGATTCATAGATTTAATCATATCACTTTTATTTAGGGAAATGATTTTTATTTTTTATGAACTAACTTCTATATTAAATATGAAATGAAATTTATGAATCAAATAATCATTAATGTTACAAATACAAAATTTTTATCTCAATGTGGTATTTGATATATCATTCAATGATAAACGCTCAATATTTCCACATTAGATAATAAAAAGTCAACTATTATTTAATACATGTTAGTCATTTGACTGCTAACACATTAGTCGAGATACAATTTTTGTGCTCTAATTTTGTATGTATAACATTATTGATCAAATAATCAACCCTTTGTCTTATTTACTCTATTTAGTTCAAATAGCGTATTGATCTTGATTTCTTATCTACCTTTGCCAATAATGAAAAAAGAAAAGAAATGATAATTAAGTTTCTTAAGCAAAAAGATTTTTATAGAGCGGAATCCTTTTTTTCTTCTTTAGTTTACTTTTTAAAATAAGAAATAAAAAATTTGAAAATAAATAATACTGAAGGAACTTGTATTGTTTCATACCTTTTATTTCAAGTAGCATTAACTTGTTTGTGTTGGGTGAAGATCTCAATAGTAATACTTGTCACATGTATATATAGTTGAATTACTGCGAGGTGGTTAATGGAATTTACAAGTGGAGTTGCTACTTTGCAGGGAGTAATTTGCTCAAGGTAGTCGGAGAAGTGGAAATCAAAGAACTTGTTAAACAATGTGTCATTAGACAAGGCCCTGAGTGGACTATTAAACAAGAAGGCTATTCAAGAAGAAAGGAGAAGCAATGGTAGCATTTTGTTTGCTGAAACTTTTTGTCCAGAAGGTTGTGAACAAAGAGGACTTCAAGCAAACCATATGTACAGAAAAATATGGAAAACAGTCTGTGATGTAAAAAAATGTGGAGAGTATGGGAAATTATGTCTTCATCTTCCATTTTGCTTCTGATGTAGATAGGAGACCAAGATTTTGTGTTAGGCCCATGACATTTCGATAATGCGCTAATTGTTATTTCAATTCCAAACTAATTAGCATAGGTGAAATTAGTAAACAGGAATTCAACCTAGCCTTTTTCTGGACCTAAATCTATAATCCACCAGTGATATGTATGAATAAGGAGATGGCATTGACCAAAGGAGAAAACATTGGCAGTGTAGAAGAGATTAATGCTGGGGCGACAAGATAGTGTCTTGGAAGACTTATTCGAATCGAAGTAAGTACTAATATTATATTACAAAGCCTTTGTTGAGGTACATTGAGGTCCAATTCACTGACGAGAACCTGTATTTGACAATTGTATATGAAAGATGCTAGAGTTTTACTACCAATTTGGGTGAGTGGGTATCTATTCAGAGAATGTATGGGTTATAAATCTGGGATGAATATAAAAGAGCTGCCTTACGGGGAATGGATGAAAGGTTTGTAGTAAGATCTAAGAAAAAGAGAGGTAGAAAGAGCTGCTTGTGTAGAATGTGAGGTAGAATAGAGCTTAAGGACAGAGAGGAAAGAAAAATCTTTGCAACAAGATCAACATCAGAAGATAAGGAACAAACTGAAACGATGATCAATAGAGAGAAACCAGATCAGGGCAAGAGGATCAAGAGTTACCAGTCAATATGATGATGTGAACTCGACCCATTGTTCACAAAATAAAGTTCAGGTTCGTGTATGCTTTATGTCTGGCTAAACAGAGGTCGTCCTAGATTCAAGAGAAGTCAAGACTTAGGATTTTTGCCAGCAAGCACAATTTATCGTTAAACTTGGGCTAGATACAGCAAGCAATATTTATCGTTAGACCTAGGTTGTAGTACAGTAAGCGTATCACAAAGCTTGGGTTCTTCTCGGAGAAGGACAAGCGAAGCTTTAACAATAGAGCTGCAGGATTCTCAACAAGTAAGGACGCGGAGTCTTAGGTTAAATGATAAAACGAGAAAAAGATAAAAGGCTAAGAAACTTGTGTATTATATGTATTGAATAGTTGATCCTCCAAATATTGAGAAATCAAGCATATGTATAGGCTGTAAAACCCTATACCAATCATACTTTTATAAGAAAAAGAATCTTAATATAGTGCAAATTCCTATTATGTAAAAATTCTCAAATAAGCTATTAGACATAGTTAGGCCTAAAACCCATAATATAGAAAAGTCCATCAGGTACTTTTTGGGCCGGAGTCAACAATACCCCCTGCAAGCCGATCAAAATGATGGTTTTGTCAAGGTTTGCATTACTCAGCCGGCTAAAATTGCCCATTACGAACCCATCAATCCAAAATTACCCAGGACCATGCTCAGAATCCTCAAGGATGTCAAGAATAGATCCTTCAGATAAGGTAGGAGGTTCGGTAGCAGGCGTCGTATTAGCAGATTCACTTGTATGAAACTTAGAAGAAGTATTTGTAGGAGAAGTATCGGAAAAAAGATCAACAAAATTATTTGTAAAAAATTATGAAATAGGAGGAGACACAGAATTAAAGTTAAATACAGAGGAAAACATCATATGTTTGAGAAAGATTACATGACGAGAAACGTGAAGGCGGTTAGATATAGGATCCCAACACCTATAACTTTGTGCTCTATCCCTTATCCCAAGAAGCAACATAATTGAGTACGTGGCTTGAGTTTGGCATGCTCATATTTTTAAAATAGGATAAAACAAACACAGTCAAATATTTTGAGGATATTATAATTAGGTGGAGTTCCATAAAGATGCTTATAAGGTGATTTGTCCTCTATAACAGGAGAAGGAACACAATTAATAGTAAAGATAGCCTTTAAAGCAGCTTCTCTCTAAAAATGTTCAAGACACAAAAAAGAGATAAGAAGAGCATGAGTAGTGTCTAAAATATGTTTGTGTTTATATTCGGCTCTCTCATTTTGCTGAGATGTACCAGGACAAGACCTTTGACGTATAGTACCATGTTCATGTAGAAGATTTAGAAAGTCAGAATATCAATATTCCATGGCATTAACAATACGAAAAATCTTAATAGAACATGAGAACTGAGTTTTAAGCATCTGAACAAAATCTTGATAAATTTTAGTAAATTCTTATCGTTGTTTATAAGAAATAATAAAGTATATCGAGAATAGTTATCAACAAAAATCACAAAATATTTAGATTCTTCCATTATGGCATTTGGAGAAGGACCCCATATATCATAATATACAAAATCAAATGGAGCATGAGAGACAGTAGTACTATTATCAAAAGGTAAAGTTGGTTGTTTAACTAAAGGACATGTAAGGTAATCATCTTTATTATTGGAAACAATACCTAAATGACCACTAGATACTAGAGATCGAATGCAAGTGATTGACATATGACCCAAACAAGAGTGGTAAAAATGTAATGAAGGCACTGAAGAGGTAAATGCTGTAGACGAAGGATATAGAGAGAATAGATCTAAAGAGATGAGTTTATACAGACATCCAACCTTACGGCTTGGCCCAAGCGTTCAATCGATTTTCGGATTCTGCATACAACAACCAGAAGTAGTAAACAAAACATTAAAACTAAGTTCGCATTGACCGACATACAAAAGATTTAATGTAAGGTTAGGAATAAAAAAAGTGTCAAATACAGAGAGATTAGGGCAAGACACTTGACCAACACAATTAACTTTCATGAGAGAACTATTAGCAGTTTGAATATATGATAAATAGGAATTAAGAGTTTTAGAGGAGAAAACTATAGAATCAGAAGTCATATGATTGCAACATGTAGAGTCAAAATACCAGGAGGAATTACCTAAAATAGAGGAAGCATAAATTAAGGTTTTACTAGAATTAGAAAGGAGTAGACGGAGTAAAGATTCAAGATTACTAGAGGAACCATTCACCTTATCCTGTGCAGCAGTAACAGTAGGTCCTGTAAAAATAGCACATTGAGATAGTCTAAGTATATGACACGGTTTAGGTAGAGTAGAGCTAGTAGAATAATACTGAGACATATCAGAGTTATCTATAAACCCCAAAATATGTAATTTCTATCATTTCACTAATGATAAATTAACCCCAAAATTTTTAATAATCGTAAGCTAACCCCAAAATTTTTAATAATTACAAACTAACTCCTCAATTTTAAGTAACTTATAAATTGATCCTTAATTTTTTGTTAATTACAAAATGACCCCTTAACTTTTAATAAATTATAATTTGACCTTTAAAAATTTATTAATTTCAAAATGACCCCAAAATTATTAAAAATAAAAAATACCCCAAAGTACAAATTACGATTTGACCTTCAAATATTAAAAATTTTATAAATAAACCCTTGTTGCAAATAATAAACTTCAGGCGGCGCGTTCAATGGTTTTCGACCTCCGATCGGCATAAATCTGGTGGCGTTTGAATAGTCGGTGATTAAGGAGTCTCCTAAGTAGGGCAGTATCGGTCACATTGCTATATAATAGCTGAGATCTGAAGTAGCAATGACCAGTGACGCTCAAGCGGCTCGTGGATGTTGATCCAATCTCTGATCGATGCGTCGTCTACAGTGTTGGAACACGGCAACTTCTGGCGATTTTTGGCAACTTTCTGGCAACTCCGGTGGACTTTCGACGGGTTCTGAAAAAAATTTCAACAAATCTCTGGCTAAACAAAGTGATAGTGAAAAAAAAACTAAAACTCTAATACCATATGAGAAATATAAAGAAAAGTACATTTTCTTGTATCAAATAATATACAAAGCTTGCCTTTATATAGATTTAAAACATATATAAAATAGAAAATAAAATTTACATTAATAATAATATATATAGAGGAGAATATTAAGGAATTATTCAGAAATAATTCCTTAATAATTAAAATAATTCAAAATAGGGATAAGGATAGTTTTGTTATTGAAATTAGGCTCATTACCTAAATTCGTTTCTTTTATTTTAAATTACCAAATATTGTCCATCTCTATTAGGTAACCGCTATTTAATTTGACAGAAGAAGGGTAAAAAAAGTAACTTAATAGGATGATTGACATGCAAAATATTCATCATGAACACGTGTTAAATAATCATTAAGTACTAATAAAAAATAGAAATAAAAGAAAATGTAGGACAATATAATAGGTTTAATTATTTAATTATTATTTTTAAATTTTATATTAAATTTATAATAATAAAAAATATATAATATTTGTTGCGGATATCAAACCATGCTTTCAGTTTGACACCCTTATGGCATCAACTAAGTCACAGTCTTAATAACATTTTTACTTTATGCGTAGTAGAAAAACTATAACTCACATCATAAGTAAGAATATATAAGATCAACACACCAATAAAGATAAAGAAAATAAACTAATCAATAAGATATAAGATATACGTAGTTCGGTCCAAAATTGCCTACGTTTATGGAGGACCCATGATCTAGTTTCTTATTATTAATATAGATCATTAAGTATCTTCCTACATCATCAATGATCACATAATACCCAATGTATCTCCTATAGACCACTGTGGTATCTCCCATAAAGATCTCTAAGTATCTACCTTTGATTACTATGATTTTCTCAAAGCCTTTTAATAATTCCTCATATGAGATTTTTACAAGAAATACAAAAATAGCCTAATCATCTAAGCCAAAATGATATATAATATTTCTTTTATTCGCTAAAGAACCAAAACAAAACACTCTTAAAATATTACACCTTAGTGCGTGGTGCACTTAGTGCCTACCTAACTCTTCTATTCTATCTTATGTTACATATTAAAACTTTAGATGCTTGCCTTTCTCTTGTATTTAGAAGAGTTTATATAGTGAATAAAACACCCTTAGAAATCCTAAACCTAGTTGGAATAAGAGTCTCTACTTATAGGATTTATAATCCTACTTAAAGAAGTCAATTAAGTTAAAACAGAAAATGCCCCTAAGTTATTGCGTGAACAGTACTCGATGAACAATACCATCGTGAATAGTACCGCGCCACGTGCAAACAGTGGTCACCGCATAAATAGTACCCATTTGTTTGGCTTTTCGTTTTGCTCCTCTTTTATACACACAATGTGTACTTAACTTCATAATGACTATTCTCTTGGTATTCATCTCAATTCTTGTACACATAATGTTGAATCACCATTTTCTAATAAATCTCATTCTTGATTCAAAATATCTTTCCATGAAGCTAATTATCGTCATCCCTCATTGACCAATGCTCACTAGTAATGTCTATAAGTCAAGTCTCAAACTTAACTAAGGCTCTTGCGACTACGGTCTTCAAAGATTTTAAAATGTTGATGTCTAGAGTAGTTCAATATTATGATCTCTTATATCCCGAAGGCACTATGACCACAATCCTTTAATGGTGAAAATACATTCTCGCTATTACTACTCTTATCAGATATTGTTTTTCGACCCCTACCACAATGTGATATAATTCAAAAGCTGCTTTATAGTATGTTTCAAATCAACAACCCCATGTCGATCCAATTTAAGTACTTTTCTTAAGCATATAGCCCCCCTCTATGCTTATTACTCATCGATCCTTTTGCTTCCCATTTAGTATTCTTTTTTTCTCTCTTTCATGAATCTCTTTATTTCGATCTAGTAGTTCTAAGTCCACTAAGTCTTTATAAGATGAGGAATGGAATCTATACCTAATCCCTCCCTTGTCTTTTTTATTATGTAGTCTCAATCTTATTCTGCTAATCCCCTATAACTTATTATAAGTCATATTTTATAATTAGTAAATAATGATTCTTCATGACTCATATGAAAACACTACCATAGATCTAAAAATAATTCATCCATCAGACACTTGTTCCTTCAGAAGTTCTCATGCAATCAAAGTCTTTGCCTAGTTATTCAACATACTTGCAAATTCACATTCCTTCTATCTTTGTCTTTCTCTTAGGACCATCTCTTCAAGTACTCTAGACACCTTTTGGATTTGCCCTTCAGTTTTGATTATTCTTCTTTTGCCATATTTATTTAGTGTTTAATTTGAATGATTCTTCTGACCATGACCTAGATGATGCCATCTTCTTGATAGTCTTTTTTACCCCTAAAAATCTCTCCAATAAGGCCATCATCTTTTTCTCTTTCAGATAACCATTTTCTATATTGTTCTTCTCTTATATTTATGAGTCCTCATGGTTGACATCTTTGGCTCTACAATCTGGCTCTGCCACCTATGCTTTACAATCTGGCTTTGCCACTTATGCTCTACAATCTGGACTTCAACCTATGCTCTAATACCAGTTTGTTGCAGATATCAGCTATGCTCTTCAATTTGACACCTCTATAGCATCAACTAAACCATAACCTTGATACCCTTTTTACTCTATGCGCAGTGGAAACTCCATAACTTACAAGTAAGAATATATAAGATCAACATACTAATAAAGATAAAGAAAATAAACCAATCAATAAGACACAAAATATACGTGATTCGGCCTAAATTTTTTACATGTATAAAGAATCTATGATCCAGCTTCTTATTATTGATATAGATCACTAAGTATCTTCTTATATCATTAATGATCACATAATACCAAAAGTATCTCCCATAAAGATCCCTAAGTATCTACCATTAATCACTATAAAATTTTCAAGACCTCTTATTATCTCCTTATAAGAGATTTTTACAAGGAATATAGGAATGACCCAAGCATTTAAGTCAAAAGGATCTATGGTATTTTTTTTATTCACTCAAGAACCAAAAGAAAAGACTCCTAAAAGGTTACACCCTAGTGCATAGTGCACTTAGTGCCTACCTAGCTCTTCTATTCTCTCTTACGGTTACATCTTGAAACTTTGGATGTTTGTCTTTCTCTTGTGTTTAGAAGAGTTTACATAGTGAATAAAACACCCTTAAAAATCCTAAACCTAGTTAGAATAAGAGTCATTGCTTGTAGGAGTTCTAATTTCACTTAATGAAATCAATTGAGCCAAAACAGAAAATACCCTTAAGTTGCCGTGTGAATAGTCCCAATGAACAGTTACTATCATGAGCAGTATTGCGCTGCGCATAAATAGTGCTTGCCATAAAAAGTGTCACCATGTAAAGAGTACTCATTCTTTTCGCTTTTCGTTTTGCTCCTCCCTTGTACACCTAATGTGTACTTGACTTCATAATGACTCTCTTTTTGATATTTATCTCAATTCTTACCCATACAAGATTGTTGAATCACCAATTTCTAATAATAATAATAATAAAAAATATATGCACCCTCTCTCTGTCACCCAATTCATTCTCTCGCTCATCAACTCCTCTATCACCACCCCACTACCACCGCTTTTCTTCTTCCACTCTCCAGAGAGAAAAAATATTGTAAACATTTTCAAACTTGTCTCACCCCTCTTAAAACCCAGTTGACCACTCATTTTCGCCTTCCATTTGTTTTAGAAAATTTAGATTTTCCAAATTTTCATCAAAATCAAAATGAATATAGATCATGATTGGCCTTTAATAACGAAACAAACCAAAGTAAAAAAGTAAAAAAAAAATGATCTAGATCATGAATGGAGAAGCCACTCAAAAGTATTCATCAAGAAGAATTAATAAAGAAAAGCCTCTAATAATCCTCATGGCCGTAGGAGCTACATATGTCAACTTTAGTTCCATATATGATAATCTTGGCATTATTTTAACTCTATGTGCTTTGTGTCAATTATGCATGCTTTAAGTATTTATCTTCAGACTTCATTACTACAATTGGGAAAGTAGCATAGTTTAATTAATAATGAAATTTCATCACTCAAGAAGTATTTTAAATATTAGAGAGAGTTACTGAAGTTAATTTTGAGGGTTTATACTTGATAATGGGATTGGATAATACGAAATGAGAAATGTTTTACCCAATGAATTAAAGCACTAATATATATATATATATATATATATATATATGTATAACCAAAAAATGAATATGAATTTTGTTTACAAGCTTTAAGTGGGTCGATACTTGTTAAACAGTTTTAAGTATCAACTCAACTCCTTGCTTTTGGTATTTATAAAAACTGTTTCGTTTTTTAAATATTAGCAACTTTATCATGAAATTATTTTGGTTCTTCTTGTATGACAGAAATTTACAAGCAAATCACAAAGATCTTGTACCTGTATTAATTTTTATTTTTATGACTTTTTTCCAAACTAACTCTTTACTTCAGATATTATATGACACTCTTGTATTAATTTTATTTTAATACAATAAAATTAGGTTTTTTTTTTAATATTTTAATGTATTAGAACACTAATTAATGTTTCTTCTATATTAGAACATTAATTAACATGCATCATATAGGGTAGACTGCCTTGCATTAGAGTGTAGTTCGTGGTACAATCCAAGTTGCTGAGCTTTTACTCTAAGAAGGTGCATGGGTCAATGCCTGCTGATATGTATGGCTATCAGGCTAGTCTCATCTTTTCTTCTGTATCTCATCCTCTTTTGTACTTGGGTTTTTTGAATTAAGTTTTAATTTGCTGTTAATTTTAAACTCGACTAAAAATTTAATTATGTTTGCCGCATTAGAATTGACTTTCTATCATAAATTAAAGTGAATTTTATTTAGTAATGGCCTTCTATTTCCATACTTAAGGCAGTGTAGAGAGATTGTTATCTTCCTTCCTTTTTCTACTTTCTCATTGCTTGTAAGAGCTGAGAAATTTATATAGTATCATATTGAGAGATGAGAATAAATTAGACCGTATGTAGTAAGCAAGATTCATAGGCATATTGGAAAACAATTTCCCATACATATGGATTGACATTTTTCATATTCCTTATAGCTTCACTAACTAATGGCTGCATTTTTTATTTTTACTCATCTTACATATCAAGATGTTTTCATAGGAATATGAACTAGACTTTGTTGCAGATAAACAATTGTAACTTAAGGTTCCTAGGTCATGTTTGTTAAGAAACCAATAGATTTTGTTAGATGATTCTGTCAGTGTGAAACTTCTTGATGTTTTCCTTTACTGGGCATTTAAGTTGATGATATTTTGTCCGTTTTGTATTTCTTTAGAGAATTTTAGTGCTACTTACAAAGGTTTCGTTGATTGTAAAATTCTTTAGGATTTATACTTTTATCATTTGCTATCGGGTGGTGAAGTTTTTGCTACCAAAGTAGTAAAGTTTATATATATATATATATATATATATATATATATATCAAACAATGTGTTAAATTTGGCTTACCAGCCATCTAAAAAATTTAGGAATGAAAAATAAACTTATAATTTAAAGCTCCAATAAATGATAATGAAGTGGGACATTATATATATATATATATATATATATATACATGTAAGTTCTTGTTATAAAATAATTGGGGACTTTTCATCTTTTAACTATTATAAAACTTGGTGAAAAAAATAACAAGTACAATTTTTTGTAGTTGAAAATTGGTAGAGAAAAAGAATTTGAAACCATTTTGGAGCATTTCAGGGGAAAGAATGCTGATATTGCTCAAGAAGCAGCTGATATTAGAGTATCAATTTATAATTGTGTACAGAGGCATTTTAGAAGATGAAAGAATTTGAGATTTGATGTAATATGATAAGATTTGAGTCATGGGTCAATGTATGTGTGGTACATAGAGAGAATTTTGAAAAATATTTTGATGTTGTTTTATTTTTAAGATTTTGTATAATAATTTTGTAATATAATTAATTTATTTATTTAAATATTTTGTATAATTTATATATTTAAAAAATATTAATTCTTTTGATATTTTTGTAATTAGCTTGCATAAAAAAAATTTAGAAACTATTTGTTTTCATTGGTAGACTATTTTGAGACGGCTAAATAGCTGTCACAAAAGAGTTGAAATTACTTTTTTCCCTGGATTCCTTTTGCAACATCTAGTGTCGCATAATTTTGTGACGGATACTTAGCCGTCGCAAAAAACCTTTTTGCGATAGCTACATAACCGTCACAAAATTTTACGATGATCGCATATGCGATGGCCTAGATCATTGCAAAAACATAACACAATTGAATAAAATTTGTTTTAAATTATTTCCTTTCTCTATTTTTTTTTCTCTTACAAAATTCTTTAGTTTTCATCAAATTTACTTTATACAAAGAAATTCACTATAGGAAAAAGGGCCTTTTGCGACTGCTAAATAACCGTCGCAAAAGGCTTTTGCGACGGTTATTTAGCAGTCGCAAAAGGCCCTTTTTCCTATAGTGAATTTCTTTGTATAAAGTAAATTTGATGAAAACTAAAGAATTTTGTAAGAGAAAAATAATAGAGAAAGGAAATAATTAAAAAGAAATTTTATTCAATTGTGTGATGTTTTGGCAATGATCTAGGCCACTAGTTATACACGTTGTAGGACCAACAATAAGACAATTTGAGACAACTCTTATTGACTTGAAGATAACAACTATCTGTTGCTTTGAATAAATTATTTTCAAACTACTTTATTGACTTGGGATAAGAAGGTTCGCGGTGGAAGATCATCTTTGTGACTTTAGAAGACATTCTTGTCTTGTTGTATTGTCTGTTGGGAAATTATATTTGACTTGAGACAATGAGGTTGGTAGTGGAAAATTATTTCTATGACTTCTGAGGATGTTCTTGTCTTGCTGTGTTGATTTCGGTGGCTAATTGTCTTTTTTATTTTTGAGATGTATTTTGTTTAATTTTTTTTATTTGCTAATTTTGTATTTTTATCAACCCTTCTCAAGGTTTGTCATGGAAGAAGACGCATGCCAAGCTTGTCCTGAAAAGTATGAAAAAGAGACTTGATTAGCGGTTTGGTGAAAACATCACCAATTTGATGAAGTGATGGGATATGTCTAGTGCAAAGATGTACATTAAGTTCAATATGTTTGGTGTGAGCATAAAAAATAGGATTTTGAGTCATGTGTTAAGCACTCATATTGTCAAGAAAAAGCAACGATGGTTTGGATAAGAAGATGCCAATATCATGGAGAAGAAAGCCAATCCAAACTAGTTTAGCGACAGTAGAAGCAAGTGATTGATATTCAGCTTCAGCACTTGATCATACAACAGTGGTTTATTTCTTTGAGCTCCAGAAAATACAATTTGAACCTAAGTAAATACAAAAACTAGTGGTGCTACAACTAGCCGTAGGATAACTTGCCCAATTAGAATAAAAAAAATTGTAAAGTGTTAGGAATGTTGGAGAAAGAAATCATATGCTATAATCAATAGTTCTTTTTAAATATCTAAGAATTCGTTTCATTGCTCGAAGGTTGGCTTTTGTAAGGGTTTGAAAATGTTGACACACTTGGTTTACAGCATGAATGATATCTGGGCGAGTGAAGGTGAGATATTGTAAGCTGCCAAAGAGCATCCTATAATGGATAGGACCGACTGTTTCATTGTCGTCCAAAATAGAAGAGGCCTTGAGAGCCATTAGGGTATTTATAGGTGAACATTCATGCATATAAGCTTTATGGAGAAGATCGTTAGTTTTTTTTTGCTTGAGATAAGAACAATCCTTTATGAACCGAAAAACTTCAATGCCAAGGAAATAGCTTAATGATCCAAGGTCTTTAAGAGAAAAGTTTGCACTTAAAGTCGAAATGAGGGACTATATAGCCTTGGTGTTAATTCCTGTTACAATAATATCATCAACATATATTAATAATATGATAATAACACAATCATTATGTAAAATAAATAGAGAGTTATCTGCTTGGCTACTTTTGAAACCAAGTTGGATTAAGACTTTAGAAAAAATTCAAACCAAGCTTGAGGAACCAATTTCAGTTCATAAAGAGATTTGTGTAGTTTACGCACAAAATTAGGTAGTGTAGGATCTTCAAAACCTAGAGGCTGCTATATGTAAACTGTTTCTTTTAAAGTGCCATGTAAAAATGCACAATGAACACCAAGCTGTCGAAGATCCCATCCTTTACTAACAGTATTTGCTAAGACAAGATGTATGGTGGTAGGTTTAATAATTGGACTAAAAGTTTCATCAAAGTCGATTCCAGGAACTTGTGTGAACCCGTTAGCCACCAAACGTGCCTTGAAGCGATCAACATATCCTTTTTCATTGAACTTAATTTTATAGACCATTTAGTACCAATAACATTAGTGTTATAAGGTCAAGAAACTAAGGTCTAGGTATAAGTTTTGTGCAAGGCTTGCAATTCCTCTTGCATAGCTTTAGCTCATAATGGACTTTTAAGGGCTGTTTTAGTGTTTTAGGTTCGGTGAGGTTAGTTGTGTTGGGTTAAGTAAAGATTTTGTTTAAGTTTGTTCCTTGTCATCATGGGATGTATATTAGTTATAACAGAAGATTTTGGTGATGTAGAAGCATTAGGGTCAGATGCGAGAGGCAATTTAACAACTAATTATTTGGTGATGTTAAGATATGTGATGGAATTGGTGATAGGATAGAGTAGTGCTGGTGATTTTGCCTTCTCTATTTTTGTATTCTCATAAGGTAAGGAACTACTAATATTAGAATAATTAAATGAAGTGTTCAAATTTTATGGATTCATAGTAGGATGAATTTCAGCTTGGATGGAATTTAAGGGGGCTACTTCATCAAAAGTTTGGACAAAATCTAGAACAGGTGACTGTGAACTATGGGTGTTATAGACTAAAGGTAGAGTTTCATGAGGACTTAATCACCGATCCATTTTATTGGTTGGTTGTGGGTCCATAATAATATTCTTTTCTTTGATAGGGATTTTTGAGACCAAGATATATCAAACTCTTCTTTAGAAAGTGAAAAAGTGGTAATTTCTTTATTTCCCTGCACAGTAGAAATCATGTTAGTTTTAGCAAAAGAAAAAATCTTACAACTCTTCCCTAATTGACAATGAACATAAATACTAGTGATTTTTGTTGAACTAAAAAAGTAATTAAATCATTATCCTTTAGTGTTTTTAACATATTAAAGCTAGTATGTCCAAGTCGTTTGTGCCAAACATTATAATCTTCAGGGTTTCGTTTATCATGTATAAAGCTGCATATTGATCTCTTTCCAATGCAATAAAGCCACCTAAGCCTACGTCCTTTGGCTAGGATTTGATTCTGCTGATTTTTAACCAAAAAAAAATTATTAGTGTTAAAAATAATAGAACACTTATTATCATCTATTAATTGACTTATTGGTAGCAAGTTCTTTTTTATATTAGGTATTACTAGAGTTTTATTTAACTTTAGATTACCAGGGTTTTTTTAAAGAAGTATCTTTTATATAAGTAATCTTCAACCCTTATCCATTACCTACAAAAACTCGATCAAATCCTTTATAGGGTAATACTCGTTTGAGTTTACTTTAATTATTTACCATATAAGCAGTGGCTCCAAAATTAGCATAAAAGTTCTCATCAACATTACAACTAAGGCCTGTGGTTCATCATCCTCAGCCAAATCGTATTAAGGCCAATATATGTTTGCAACATGCTTTTTTTTTTTATTTTTTACAAATCGTATTAGGACTTTGTGTAATTAGATTCGACTGCTTTTGTTGAATTGGATTGTAGTTTTGATTATGATGATTTCAATGTCCCTACTAATTTGGATTAAAATTTTGATTATAATAATTATCTTTGTTGACTATAATTTTGATTGCCTCGTCTATTGTAAGAAGGCATTCTTCTAAGATTTTCATGTCTGCCTCATTTTTGGCTTTCTCTTGCTCGTCTACTATAAAATGCTTGATTCAGATTCACTATTTCCTCTTCTTATTCTGATATGATCACTGATTTTTTATAATTTTTTAGTGCATAAAGGAATTGTTTCAGGGAAAGATGGTTTAGCCAACATTGTTATTTTGGCCCTAAAGCCCTTGCAAGCTGGAACATTTAGTCATCTTCTAAATTTTATTTTCCAAATGTAGAAGATTATCGTAAATTTCTTTGAACTACCCCAAGAATTCTTCAAGCTTTGTTTTTCCCTTTCTCAATGAGTAAAACCTATCCTTTAACCAAAATTCTCTTTCCTTAGTTACAGGCAACATATGTTCTTCAATAGTAAGCCAGACTTCTCTAGTTGTTTCCATTCTGATAGTCATGCTTTGAACTTCTTTAATCATAATATTTCTGATTTATATTATAAGAAGACCATCATTAGATCACCATAAGATAAAATCCGGGTTAAATATCTAATTCCTATCCTCTTTTATTATCTTTGATGGAATCCCAGCATCATTTAGATGATGTTCAAGTCCTAGACTTTGAACAAGTGAAAGAACCTGTAAATTTCACAAAAGATCATTATTGGTGGTAAGTTTTAAAGACATCAAACTTGCACACTAATGAAAGGATTAAAGAGATGATGTTGGTTTAATTTTCGTTGGGTAGGAGTTTGAGCTTGAAGCCATTATTGACTTTGATCCCATAAAGAATTTTGTAAGAGGAAAAAAAATAAAGAATTGAGAAGAATTTTTATTCAATTGTGTTAAGTTTTTACGATGATTTAGGTCACTATTTATACGGGTTATAGGACCAACAAAAAGATAATTTGAGAGAACTCTTATGGACTTAAAGATAACAATAATCCGTTACAATGAATAAATTATTTTCAAACTACTTTATTGACTTGGAACAAGGAGGTTGATGGTGGAAGATCATCTTTGTGACTTTAGGAGATATTATTGTCTTGTTGTATTGACTTTTGGGAAATTATATTTGACTTGAGGCAATAAGTTTGGCGGTGAAAAACCATTTTTATGACTTTTAGGGATGTTTTTGTCTTGTTGTGTTGATTTTGGTAGCTGATTTCTTTTTGATATTCTTACTAATTTTATATTCTTATCAGCCCCACCCCCTCCCCTCAAGGTTGGTTGTGGTAGAAGACCCACGCCAAGCCTGTTTCAAAAAGCATGACAAAGAGAATACCTTAGCAGTTTAGTGAAAACATCAGTAACTTGATGAAGTGGTGGGACATGTTTGGTGCAATGGATGCCTTGAGTGACTTTTTCATGAACAAAATGTACATCAAGTTCAATATTTTTGGTGTGAACATGAAAGATAGGATTTCAAGTTATTTATAAAGCACTTATATTGTAAAAAAAAAAGTAACTGTAGTTTGGATAAAGAGATGCGAATATCTTGGAGAAGAAAGCTAATCTAAACTAGTTCAGCAGTAAAAGAAGCAAGTGATAGATATTCAACTTCAGCACTTGATTGTGTAATAGTCGTTTGTTTCTTTGAGCTCTAGGAAATACAATTTGCACCTAAGTAAATGCAAAAACCAGTGATGTTGCAATCAATCGTAGGACAACCTACCGAATCAGAATTAAAAAAATCGTAAAATGTTAATAATGTTTGATAAAGAAATCGTTTGCCATAATTAATAGTTCCATTTAAATATCTATGGATCCATTTCACTGCTCAAAGGTTAGCTTTTGTAGAGGTTTGAAAATATTGACACACTTGATTTATAGCATAGGTGACATATGGGCAACTGAAGGTGAGATATTATAAGCTGTCAACAAGCATCTTATAATGGGTAGGATTGACTGGTTCATTGTCGTCCAAAATAGAAGAGGCCTTGAGAGCCATTAGGGTATTTATAGGTGAACATTCATGCATATAAGCTTTATGGAGAAGATCGTTAGTTTTTTTTTTTGCTTGAGATAAGAACAATCCTTTATGAACCGAAAAACTTCAATGCCAAGGAAATAACTTAATGATCCGAGGTCGTTAAGAGCAAATTATACACTTAAAGTTTACATGAGAGACTGTATAGCCTTGATATTAATTTCGGTTACAATAACATCATTAATATATATTATGAATAGGATAATAACACCATCATTATGTAAAATAAAGAGATAGCTATCTTCTTGGCTACTTTTGAAACCAAGTTGGATTAAGACTCTAGACAAACATTTAAACCAAGCTCGAGGAGATTGTTTCTATTTGTAAAGCGATTTGTGTAGTTTACACACAAAATTAGGTCATGTGGGATCTTCAAAACTCGTAGACTGCACTATGTAAACTATTTCTTTTAAAGTGCTATATAGAAATGCATTATGAACATCAAGCTATTGGAGATCCCATCATTTACTAACAACAATTGCTAAGACAACACATATTGTGGTAGGTTTAATGACTAGACTAAAAGTTTCATCAAAGTAGATTCCAAGAATTTGTGTGAATTCTTTAGCCACTAGACATGCCTTAAAACGATCAACATATCCTTTTTCATTGAACTTAATTTTATAGACCATTTAGTACCAATAACATTAGTTTTATATGGTCAAGAAACTAAGGTCTAAGTATGACTTTTGTACGAGGCTTGCAATTCCTCTTGCATAGGTTTAACCCATAATAGACTTTTAGGGGCTGTTTTGAGTGTTTTAGGTTCAATGAGGTTAGTTGTGTTGGGTAAAGTGAGGATTTTGTTTAAGTTTGTTCCTTGTCATCATGGGATGTATGGTAGTTATAATGAAATATTTTAGTGATGTGGAAGTGTTAGGTCAGATGGGAGAGGCAATTCAACAACTAATTATTTGGTGATGTCAAGAAATGTTATAGAATTAGTGATAGGATAGAGTAGTGGTGTGATTTTTCCTTCTCTATTTTTTTATTCTTATCAGGTAAGGAACTACTAGTATTAGAAGAAATAGATGAAGTGTTCAAATTTTGTGGATTCATAGTAGGATGAATTTCAGCTTGGGTGGAATTTAATGGGACTACTTCATTAAGAGTTTAGATAGAATCTAAAAGTGCATTGTGCGTAGTGTGAGCGTATAATAAATGCAACAAAATATGAATTAAATATCTCATTACACTATTGAGATATTAGGAAACTCACCTTTAAAGCATGTTTTGCGCAGTTCTAATCGATGACTGAGTGGAATTCCTTGAGTTAAAATGGTAGCCTTCATTTCTTAGCTAAAATTTGAGTACTTGAAGCAATTTTTGCTTCACCTTTATTTCTCTTTGGCCTTTATCTAATTTTCCTCACAATTCACTTTTCTATGCAAATGAAGTTAGGATGGCAATTTATAGCCATGGCAGCCAACAATGCGGCCAATTAAATGAATGTTAGTGGCTAAAACACTTAAGCATGAGGTATTGCAAATGTGAAAGTTAAATTTGTACCTCATGCTAAATTGAAACAATTAGTGGCTAAGAACTAGCATGGTGGCCAAATATAATCATTAGGAGTGGCCATTATCTTTGTTAAATACACCACCTTATGCTTAGAAAAATAACATGAAAAATCATTCTTTAACTTAGTAAACACCATCTCTTGAAGTTTACATTTTGGCTGAATTTAAGCTTTTATATGGTAGCATTTGCAACTTGATTTGTTTTGCCAACTAATATATTAACACTTAACAAATTAATGGCCTATTTAAATCATGCTATATGTCATGCCATTATAAATTAATGGCATGGTATGACATGTGACATCCAATGGAAAGAATGAAGTGGCAAGTCCCATTTACCAAGATCCTGAGCTTAACACTTAAACCCTATCATTTTTCTCAGAGACCCTGAAATAATTTTGACTTTTTGAGAACTTCTCAAATTGAACTAATAAATTCGATGTGTTACCTAAGTGCACAATGAGTACACTTCATATAGTGAGACTCCCTAGGTTTATACCCATTTTGTCTTATAAAATTATTCCATAAGTCTATAAACAATGCCCCGTATATACGTTATAGAAATAACAAAACAACATTTTGAACTATACAAGTTAAGATTAATACATATTTGTATAATTCCTCCGTTATATATATCTTAGAAGAGCAGAGATATAGATCAACACCATGAAATCTCTATATGCTCAACCGTGAACTTATCTCTAGATTCGTATTCCTGTAAACAATATCCGTAAATACTTTAGCAATATTATTTATCCTGTAGGAAACTGTTTCCCTGGTATAATTACTTATGGCCATAAGATTTTTTGAAATATAGTTTTGAAGCATCAGGATATACAACTTACCCATATGAGCTGATGGATCCCATATCTACATACATTAGACACCATGAGTATCAGACCATAGCTAGTGACACTCAGTGGTTAGATCATGAAAGGTATTTGATATGCGTAGAACCTAAGTTTGTGGATCACTCACAAGCCCACTGTAGTGCTCGGGGTTAAGAGGCTACAAATACTACTCAACTCGAAAGAATGCTCAATTGACGGCTTTATGGGATATCTATTGGAGGTCCTCATTGAGTATGTTTAGTACTCAGTCTTCACTAAATACTCGTATGTCTATACAAGCTTCCACTAAGCTTATGGTTTCCTAAGATTAACCATGAGCATCAGACCATAGCTAGCGACACTTAGTGGTTAGACCATGAAAGGTCTTTGATATGTGTAGAACCTAAGTTTAGTGGATCACTCACAAGCCCACCGTAGTGCTCGGGGTTAAGAGGCTACAAATACTACTAAACTCGAAAGAATGCTCAATTGACGGCTTTATGGAATATCTATTAGAGGTCCTCATTGAGTATGTTTAGTACTCAGTCTTCACTAATTACCCGTATGCCTATACAAGCTTCCACTAAGCTTATGGTTTCCTAAGATTAACCATATGGACCATCCAAATATAAACATACACTAATCTATATTAGATAAAACTTTCACTAACAAACCCGCATCAGTGAAAATAGATCAGGAATAAAACATTCGAGAATATACTTGCACATTGATATTTCTTAGAACTATTTGCAATCCTTCACAACTATGACATTGCTAATATACCCTCGAGTCTTTATCATATTTCAGACAAGGCTCTAACTTTTTAAAATTCGCTTACTCTTATAACTTGTTAATTCTTAGCTATGCTAACTCTTAACAATTATAACTCTTAGCGTTGCTAACTTTTAGCCCCGGTCTAAACTATTTTAGACTAGATTTGAACTCTTTTCGATCATACATTGTCTAAAACATTACAAACATCTTACCATATATATTTAATATTAATGATTTTATTCGAAATGCTTATTGTATAAATATTAAATCATTAATATTCATACAATATTTGAATGACACGTAAGCATGATTTCTAATAAAACCTAGAACAGGTGACTGTGAGTGTTAGAGACCAAAAGTGAAGTTTTATGATGACTTAAAACCCGATCTATTTTATTGGTTGGTTGTCAGTCTAAATTAATATTTCTCTGATAAGGATTTTTGAGACCAAGGTGTATCAAAACTATACTTTAAAAAGTGAAAAGGTGGTAATTTCTTTATTTCCCTACAGAGTAAAAATCATGATAGTTTTAGCAAAAGAAAAAACAATTTCATCAAATATAATTGTCTAGAAATATAAACTCTATTTATTTGAGGATGTAAACATCTATAACCTTTATGCAAAGGCCTATAACCTATAAAAATACAAGGATAACGTTTTTTTGCTCAAATTTATTTTTATTATAATCAGGAGATACGAAAAACATCTAGAGCTAAGAATTTTAAAACATCCACAATTCAGGTTTTTATTATATAGCATTTGATAAGGACTATTGTTATTTATAGACGTTGAAGGAAGTTGATTAATAATAAAAGTGGCAATAAAAAATGCATTAACCCATAACCTCATTGGTAATGAAGCCAGATACATCATAGTAAGTGCAGTTCCTGTTAAATGCCTATGCTTGCATTCTGCGACACTATTTTATTCGGGTGTATGTGGACAAAAAAGTTGTCGTTGAATGTAGTGTTCTTCTAAATACTTAATGAATGTATTAGAAGTGAACTCAATTCCTCCATCAAGAGTTTGGACAAAATCTGGAACAGGTGACTTTGATGCAATCCCAGCATTATTCAAATGGTGTTCTAAGTCTTAGACTTTGAATAAGTGAAAGAATCTGTGAATTCCAAAAAGATAATTATTGGTGGTAAGTTTGAAAGACATCAAACTTGCACATTGATGAAAGGATTGAAGAGATGATGTTGGCTCAATTTTCGTTGGATAAGAGTTTGAGCTTAAAGCTATTATTAGCTCTGATCCCATAAAGAATTTTGTAAGAGAAAAATAATAGAGAAAAGAAAGAATTGAAAAGAAGTTTTATTCAATTATGTTAAGCGTTTGCGATGATTTAGGCCATTATTTATACAGGTTGTAGGACTAACAAAAAGATAATTTGAGAGAACTCTTATTGACTTAAAGATAACAACTACCCGTTGTTTTGAATAAATTATTTTCAAACTACTTTATTGACTTGGGACAAGGAGGTTGGCGGTGGAAGATCATCTTTTGGTGATTTGACTTGAGGCAATGAGGTTAGCGGGGGAAAATTATTTCTATAACTTTTGAGGATGTTCTCGTCTTGTTATGTTGATTTCGGTGGCTGGTTGTCTTTTTTATATTTAGAGATGTATTTTGTTGACTTTTTGTTATTTGCTGATTTTGTATTCTTATCAAAATCATTGAAGACAACTAATAACCACGCATAGGTTTCTGCTTTATTTGTAGATAATTCTATGTTCAACTAAGGCATTTCTCCTTCTTCATGATATTGTAATTATGCTGTACTTATATATGATATACATCTACTGACTTGTTATGTTGATGATGGTTTGTGCAACATCATTGTAAGTAAAAGAAATGTTTAATCATTGTAATTAGAAAAAATGTTTATCACATCCCTCTCTCTTTCTTCTTTTTTGAAATTACAATTGATTTATTGGTTTTTCTGATATCTGTTTAGTCTACTTTTGCGATGATACAAGTCATAAAAGTATTGAAAATACACATCACCTACATATGCTGAAAATATTTTATAGTATTTTATTTAAAATACGCAAAGCTTCTGTTATGTTGTTCAACTGTCTTGTTTGATTCTAAATTTGGCCCACTATGCACCACTATATCGAAATCTAACAATCCTGTATATGTAAGCCATAACAATTATTCTCATCTCATAATAAAACTTCTAACTCTTTTTTTTTCTTCTCTACAATCGGTTGAAGAGAGAGTTGCTAAATGAGAGTTGAAATCTGCTTTTGCTATTGTAAGGCCTCCTGGCCACCATGCTGAAAAAGATGAAGCTATAGGATTTTGTTTATACAACAATGTGACTATTGCTGCAAGTTTTCTATTAAATGAAAGAGTGAAAGCCAGTTTTCTTTCTTGCTATTTTCCTATTTATTTTTTTCGAGGAGTCACACTATTCCCTGTATGCAAAACAAGCTATATGCTTTTCAAAGTTTACCTTTGTCTTTCTCATACAGTTGGTTGTGGACTCACATTCTATTTTTCACTATGTGTGTTACGCCAGAGCTCAGAATCAAAAAAAAAAAAATTTGATTGTTGATTGGGATGTTCACCATGGTAATAGTACTCAAAAAATGTTTTGGGATTTGGGAGGATCCTCATGTTCTATTCTTCTCTGTTCATAGGTACATAAGAACGTTGAGGTCATAATTGTTCTCATGCTTGATCATTATGAGATTATTAATTTGATATTATATTTCCCAACCGTAAATCGGAGGAGGCATTCTCAATCCAAGGAAACCATATCTCCTTGCCCACTAATTGGTAGGCTGAACCGCATCAGGCCACACACGCTTAATCGGCATCAGGCCACACACGTTTAATCGGCATCGCTTACGTCGAGAAAGACATAATAAATCCTTGGCATTGGTTCATGATTTCTGTGATCATCTTTGTAAATCTGGGTTTCTAGAAATAATTTATGAAGTAGTTATTTGTGCTTTCAAGGATTCTGCTGGTAGCAAAGTGATTTTCGTTTTGTTGTTTAATCTAATTTCTTCACTTCTTTCTGCCCAAGGGGTTTAGGCTTAAAACTCTTCTCATCAATGTTCTGTCCAATATGATGCTTTAGACTTGGTAACTCAACAGGTTGACCATATGAAATTGCCGCATTTATGCAGGATTTATTTTCAAACAAATGCTTTTTCAAATTTTTTGCTGTAAGAATTCTTCTTAAGATAATTTGATATTCTGTGTAAACTGTTTCTTGTAAAATCTACCATAATGAGCTTTCTTAGCTTCAAATAGAATTATTTTTAAATTCTAGAGTGGCATGCCAAGTGCTTGTGGTGGCTCTTTTATAAATCAGTTTCAACGACTAAAATATTTCTAATGTCATGCTTGGAGTAGCCGTTGGTGATCCTTTAGGGCTGGTGTCTCACCCCATATGAATACTCAGTTACAATGACAAAGAAAAAAATTTAATTCAATATATATATATATATATATAAATTTAACGGTATATATTAAAAAATTAAAATGATTTTGTAAATGAAAAAATATAAATCTATCACACAATAATAATATATGATATAGGCTGACTTTTATCATGATGTCATCGTGCTTATTTTATCATTATGTCATTTGCCAAATCATGTACTACTTCAACTACTATATAAGTACACATCACTATCACGTCACCTACTAAAATTGTAAATCATAAATTTGTGATGTAACGTTTTTATTACAAAATACATTTATTATAAATATATGATAAAAATAATCTATCATAAATTAGTGAGGTGATCTTAAGTAATATACTAAATTTATCACAAAAGTCCATTCGTTATAAATATTATTTATCATTGTAAGCTTTTCTTTAGTAATATTATTAATAATTAAGCCTAAAACATTTTTTTTTTCTCAAACGAATTCCTAATCTTTTCTTAATTTTTTGATTGAGTCCTTAGTGGAACAGATCTAAAATCTAATAAATTAACCTAAAACTTAATAACTTATACAAACATAATATTCACCACACAAAAAGTCATTACTATGATTACACAGCCATTCCGACTCTCCCATCTTTAAAGGTGGTTATGAGTTTTTTCAAAACATAAATATGATATTCAAATATATGGATCATCCAACTATATATAAAGTTCAAGCTTCTTGATTCTCGAAGAAAATAATGCATATAAATGGTTGAACGGTTATAACTACTTCTTATGATCGATTATTAGAGAATTATATTCGAACCCTAAATCTAAGAAATATATGGAGACATGTAAATGATTGTTTCCTAATAAAGCTATTATAATACAACAATTTAATTAACAAAATTACTAATAATTACAAATAACAAAAAAAGCTAAGATGTTGAGCTTCAAAATATCTTAATATTCTAAGCTCTAATAATTCAAAATACATATGAATCCAAATATATGGATAATCTAGTTTTATATAAAGTTCAAGCCTCTTTATTCTTCAAGAAAAGAACACACATATATAGATGAATGCTATATTACTTCTAATAATTGATTAGGAGAAAGTCGTGTTTTGAACCCTACACTTAAAAGGTATAGATAATACGAGAATGATTATTCTCCGATGAAGCTATTATTATGCAACAATATAATTAACAAGCTTACCAATAATTACAGATAATGAAAATGTTAATTAAGCTTCAAAATTCCTTAATATTCTCAACTTTAAATAATTCAAAATACATAGGACATCTGAATACATGGATCATCTAATTGTACATGAAGTTCAAGCATTTCTATATATATATATATATATATATTTCTATATATATATATATGTGTGTGTGTGTGTGTGTGAATGGTTATTTCTTCTAGCAATCAATTATAAGAAATTTATGTTTTGAACCCTACACATAAGAAATATGGATATGTGGACGATTATTCCATAATAAAGCCATCATTTTACATTAACAGAATTAACAACACTAAGATACTGTATTTGAAATACCTTAATATACCAAATTATCATTAAAGTAATTCAAAAAATATATATAACGGATCATACATGATGTTTAAGTTTCTTTATTCTTAAAGAAAAAGAAATGCATATATTTAGATGAATAGTAATTACTTCTAATAATCGATTATAAGAAACTATTTTGAACCCTAGACCTAATTATAAAATATGGACATGTGAATGACTATTTCTTAATAAACTATCATTATACAACTGCTAGGTTTTATTTTTTTTTTTTATGTGGGTTCACATATTAATAATAATTATATATTATGACCTATTATAAATAAAAGCCAATTTAAGTGATCTATTTGAACTATTCTTATTGGGCTCTAAAAACATCTAATTTGATATGATCTTATTATTTGTAAAAACTCAATATTAGTTAGATTATGAGTGATGTGGTCAGAATTTAACCTAATATATAAAAACTTTTTTAGGATTGTGGTCTTCAAGTCAAATCAATACACGTAGAGTTTTTCTCCTCTTTTTTCATTATAGAGAGACAAACCCATTGAGCCTACATAGATTTGACTATAAAAAGTTATTATACTCTTGGTTCTTATTCAAGGCTGCTAATCTTCAAGTTCTAATCACCATAAGTTTCTAAGGTATATTTTTCTCAATATCTTATCCTGATAATTTGACATGATAGATCTTGAGTTATATTCTTATAAATATGAATTTAATTTATAGTTATGTCTAATAACAACAACAAATTAATGAACTTACTAATGATTATAGACAACGACAAAACTAAGATACTCAATTTCCAATTGTCCTAGAAATCAACAAAAGAAACAAAAGTAGAACTGACAATGATATCAAAACTTACCATAAGAATCACGACACATTCCTAAAATAATCGCTAGCAGCTTACCATGCAAATCATGGTACATTGCCAAATTAATCACTAACAATTCCATACCATGATTCACAGAAAACATATAATGATTTAGAAACAAACATGGCAATCTACACAGATATGGAAAAATGATTTTCATCATTAAGACTATTTCAAAATCAAGATCTCTTCAATAACTAGTTTCAATATATGGCTCTCCATTTATTTAGGAAAGATAAAGCCTTTATGATATTCCATTTATAGTTGAAATATTGATGTATATAAATCTCATTGTACGAACAAAAAAAATGTAACGATATATATGCATATTTTCCAAAACATTAAGTATTAAAATTCTTTATAGTATCAGAGCCAATAACATCAAGTTCTAAATTCGAGCCAACCTTATTTCTTCAATCCTTTCACTGGTGCTTAAGTTTTATCTCCACTAAACTCACTTCAAGCAATTATTCGTTATGAAGATCACAAGTTCTTCCACTTATCCAAACACTTGGTCTTGAACACCATAATATTGATGATGAAGTCCTTTTTGAAACTTTTAAAGAGAATGGAAAAGAAATAACAAATCTTGAGTTTTCTCTAACGGCAAGTAATGATGGATTGTTCATGACTCTCCTCAAGGGATCAATATCTGACAATGTTCTAAGCATGATTATTAGAGCCTAAAGCTCTCCAGAAGTCTAGCTTGTTATCGAGGAGAACATGTTGTTTGCTTTGAAAGAACAAGAAACATGTCTAAAGGATAGCCTATATTCGCTCAAGAAAAGAACTTCAAAACTAGAAGAATTTCTTAAAAAGTTCAAAGTAATTTGCAATAACCTAGCTGCCATTTGTAAGCCCGTCAATGATGAAGATCAAGTTTTTTAAATTGCCAAAGCCCTTGGTTCAAAATATGCAAACTTCAAAACTACCATGCTCTCAAAACCATCAATTTCTACTTTGAAATAATTCACCATCGCCTTGCCAAATCATGAGAACATCGTGATAATTGAAAAGGATGATGAAACAAAAAAATAGAACTGTTCACAATTGAGCTTTTTATTTTGTCAATAAGGAAGTGGAAGAAACCAATAGGATAGTAGACAAAATTCCTATGGTAGAGAAACTCAATACAGTTGAAAAATAGAGATATTTGATGAATTATATGTGCTTTGTATTTCAATATAATAGTGATATCTAATACATTTAATCGAAGTTTACACTCATATATATATACACTAAGAGCTACAATTGTATTTGTACAATGTCAGTAACTAATTTTGTTTTGTTTGATGACTTATCATTGAACAGATTCAATGACAACCCTTTAATTGTCTTGAGTTGTACTAGTATCTCTTAGATCATGAAACTTCATTGATGTCCTCTTTACTAAGGCATCTTTATTCATACATTTCTTTTTGCATTTCCTGTTGCAGCTGACATTACTCTTGCTGCTGTATTCTGCAGTTTTGCACACCTTTGTATTTTGTCCTTTTGTTAGTGTGTCATCTATTGTTACTACTGATACCTTTATACTTTGATCAGTGTTGAGCCTTGAGCTACTTATTTCAATACCCCTTTTCAAGCTAAATGTTATGAGAAGAACATTTAGCTTGTCTATAAAAAAACTAAATCTGTTAAAGCTCAGGGCCTTCGTGAGAATATCTGCTGATTGGTTTTGAGTTGGAATATATGCAACATTAAGTTGTCCATTGCAAACTTAATCTCTTACGAAATGAATGTCTTTTTCTATGTGTTTTGTTCTTGAGTAGTACACTGAGTTTGAAGCCAAGGCAATTGCACTGGTGTTGTCCGAGTATATAATAGGAGTCTTTGAAGTTTTGAGATCCAATTCTTACATTAAACCAATTATCCAGCTAATTTCAACACTTACATTGGCTAGTGCTTTATACTCTGATTCAACACTAGATCATGCAACTACTTGCTATTTCTTTGAGCTCCATGACATCAAACTTTCACCAAGAAACACTAAGTAACCTTTAACTAATCTCCTATCATCTGTGTCGCACACCTAATCTGCATCAGTGAATGCAATTAATTCAAGTGATGTTGACTTCCTTAACTTAATTCGAGTGATGTTGACTTCCTTAACTTATGATGTTTTGGACTTGGTAACTCAACAGGTTGACCATATGAAATTGTCGCATTTATGCAGGATTTATTTTCAAACAAATGCTTTTTCAAATTTTTTGCTTTAAGAATTCTTCTTAAGATAATTTGATGTTTTGTGTAAACTGTTTCTTGTAAAATCTACCAAAACGAGCTTTCTTAGCTTCAAATAGAATTATTTTTAAATTCTAGAGTGAAATGCCAAGTGCTTGTGGTGGCTCTTTTATAAATTAGTTTCAACGACTAAAATGTTTCTAATGTCATGCTTAGAGTAGCCGTTGGTGATCCTTTAGGGGCTGTTGTCTCACCCCATATGGATACTCAGTTACAATGACAAAGAAAAAAAATTTAATTCAATATATATATATATATATGAATTTAACTATATATATATTGAAATATTAAAATGATTTTGTAAATTAAAAAAATATAAATTTACCACAAAATAATAATATATGATATAGGCTGACTTTATCATGATGTCATCATGCTTATTTTATCATTATACCATTTTCCAAATCATGTACTCCTTCAACTGCTATATAAGTACACATCGACTACTACTTCACCTACTAAAATTGCAAGTCATAGATTTGTGATATAACGTTTATATTATAAAATGCCTCTATTACAAATATGTTGTAAAAATGATCTATCACATATTAATAAGGTGATCTTACGTAATATAATAAATTTATCACAAGAGTCTATCCGTTATAAATATTATCTATCATCGTAGGCATTTTTTTAGTAGTGTTATTAATAATTAAGCTTAAAACTTTTTTTTTCTCAAACGAATTCCTAGTCTTTTCTTAATTTTTTGATTGAGTCCTTAGTGGAACAGATCTAAAATCTAACAAATTAACCTAAAACTTAATAATCTATACGAACATAATATTCACCACACAAAAAGTCATTACTATGATTACGCAGCGAAATACAAAACAAAAATTCTTTAATCTTTATTTTCATTAGATAAAAACAGTTTTTATCTGAGGATCTTATAAATATATGAATTTGATGTTAAAATAAATAAAAATTAATAAGAGTATACCTTGAATCCACGTAGAGTATTTTTTCACCAAATGATTCTAAACCAAGCCTCTTGTTTTACAGTAAGGTGAAGAGTGGGCTTCCTTTTTTTTTCTTTTTCTTCTCTGAAGAAAAAATATGTATCCTGCATTTTTTTTTCCACATATGTGTGTTGGAGTGGGTACTTACATTTTTATAATATTCATAGGATGAATGATTGTTTTATGTATGGATCCTTTGGTCGTTAATTATATGGTCCTCTAAGATTGCTTTTTATTATTTATATATTTGATTAGATCAAAATTGTGTAAACCCATAAAGGGGTATAGGATTTTTTGTAATATATATATATATATATATATATATATATATATTTGTTGTTGTTTCTATAGACACTGAAAGAAGAAGAAAATGATACATTTGTTTTGAGAAGAAAGTAGCAGAAGAAGGAAAAGAACAAAGGTAAATATGATTTACTGGTTTTAGAAGCCTGTTTAGTGGAGGATGAACTTTCTCTTTGGATAATTGATTTACGAGCCACTAATCATGTTTGGTCTTCCTTGCAGATACTTAGCTCTTTTAAGGAGCTCGCTAATAGTGACTTTACTATGCGAATTGGCAATGGGGCAGTCGTTTCAGCTTTAGCAGTGGGAGTGGCTCGATTGAATTTTGGGAATAATTTTTTAATTTTAAATAATGTTTATTTTATTCTTGGATTTAGAAGAAATTTGATTTCTGTTTCTAAGTTGCATGAACAATTGTTTAAAATTTCTTTTTATAATAATGAAATTATTATTGGTAGAAATGGTTTAGATATTTGTCACACGAAATTAGAAAATGGGCTTTATGTTTTAAGGCCTGATGAGCCATCACTACATAATTCTGAACTATTTAGAGTAGAATATCTTAAATCTACTAAAAGGCAAAAGGTTTCTCCTAATGATGACACGTATCTTTGGCATCTTAAGTTAGGTCATATTAATCTAAATAGGATAAACAGGTTAGTAAAGGATGGTCCTTTAAGAGAGCTAAACGTTAGCACTCTTCCTGATGTGAGTCCTGTCTAGTGGGTAAAATGATTAAAAGACCCTTTTCAGCTAAAGGTGAAAGAGCCAAGGAACCACTTTAGCTTGTACATATTGACGTTTACGGTCCATTAAATGTACAAGCAAGAGGCAGTTATGAATAATTCATCTCATTTATTGACGACTATTCAAGATACGGTTATATTTACCTAATACAAAGAAAATCTGAGACTTTTATAAAGTTTAAAGAATTTGTAGTAGAAGCTGAAAGAAATTAGGTAAAACTTTTAAGACCATTCGATCCGATCGAGGTGGTGAATACCTTAACATAGAGTTCAAGGATCACTTATTGGAGCATAGGATTTTATCCCAACTCACAGCACCTGGAACACCACAGTAAAATGGTGTTGCAAAAAGGAGAAACAGAACCTTGCTAGATATAGTTAGGTCTATGATGAGCTACTTTTCACTATCGCCCTTATTTTGGGGTTATGCACTACAGACTGTGGTCTACATTGTGAATGTAGTACCTTCCAAATCTATCCAAAGTACACCCTTAGAGATGTGGAATAGTAGTAAACCTAGTTTACGCTATTTTTGCATATGGGGTATCTGACACATGTGCTGAAAGGAAAGACTGAAAAGTTAGAATGGCGAACAGAAGTTTGTCTGTTTGTAGGCTACCCTAAAGGTATAAGAGGAGGTTTATTTTATAGTCCTTAAAAAAAGAAAGTGATTGTATCGACAAACGCCACTTTTCTTGAGAATGATTATATATTAAACTACAAACCTCGCAGTAAAATTGTACTGGAGAAAATGCTACTAATCATATCAGACCTTTACCACGGATAGTTAGTGAACGATAAAATTAGGTAACCACCAATTGTGATCAGAACACCTTGGAACCTCGACATAGTGGGAGGATAGTGAGACTACATTTTCGTTATAGAAAGGAGGGAGAGGCACAAGTAGTTGTGTCTGACACAAGATAAGACGATTCATTGACATATAGACATGCAATGAAAGATTCTAATAAAGAAAAATGGAAAGAAGCTATGAACTAAGAAATGGAGTCTATGTACTCCAATTCAGTCTGGGAATTTGTAGATCCACCTGAAGATGTCAGACCCATTGGATGTAAATAGATCTTCAAGAAGAAAATAAGCGTGGATGGGAAAGTAGAGACTTTTAAAGTAAGACTAGTGGTAAAGGGTTATACCCAAAAAGAGGGAGTCGACTATAAGTAGACTTTCTCGCCAGTAGCCATGCTCAAATTCATTCACATTCTCTTGTCCATTGTTGCATGTCTCGATTATGAGATATAGCAAATGGACGTCAAGATAGCCTTTTTGAATGGCTATCTTGAAGAGAGCATCTATATGGTGCAAATATAGGGGTTCGTGGTAGAAGACTAAGAGTAGAAAGTCTGCAAATTGCTCAAGTCCATTTATGGACTTAAGCAAGCTTCAAGGTCTTGGAACTTAAGATTTGATGAGACAATTAAATCTTATGGTTTCGAACAAAATATTGATGAACCTTGTGTATACAAGTATATCAAGAACAAAAATATGGTTTTCTTAGTACTTTATGTGGATGACATTTTACTCATTGAGAATGATGTGAAAACATTATCCAATATAAAGAAGTGGCTTGCCAAAAACTTCCAAATGAAAGATTTGGGAGAGGCAAGTTATGTCCTTGGGATCCAAATTATTCGGGATCGTAAAAATAGACTATTAGCACTATCTCAGGCATCGTATATTGATAAAGTGCTTATGCGATTTTCGATGCCAAATTTCAAGAAGAGTCAATTACTGACTCGACATAAAATTGTTCTTTCTAAATAGCAGTGTCCTAAGACACCTCAAGAGGAAGAAGATATGAGACGGGTTCCCTATGCCTCAGCAGTTGACACCCTCATATACGCTATATTATGCACGAGGCCTGACATTTACTATACAGTGGGAATAGTCAGTCGTTATTAATCCAACCCTGGATTGCGATAAAGCACATTCTTAAGTATCTTCGGAGAACGAGAATCCATATGCTTGTGTATTCAAGTGAAGACCTGAACCCCACTGGTTATACTGATTCTGATTTTCAATCAGATAAAGATAGTTGAAATTCGACATCTAGGTCAGTGTTTACTCTTGGTGGCGAAGCCATAGTCTGGACAAGTGTAAAATAATCTATTTCTGTTAATTTAACCACGAAGGCTGAATACATAGCAGCTTGCGAAGTAGTTAAAGAAGTAGTACGGCTTAGAAAGTTCTTCACTGATCTGGAAGTTATTCCAGACATAGATAAACCATTGACCCTTTTCTATGACAATAGTGGGGCAGTGGCAAATTCAAAGGAACCCAGGAGCCACAAGAAAGCAAAGCATATAGAGAGAAAGTATCACTTGATCAGGGAAATAGTGCATAGAGGTTATGTGGCAGTCATAAAGATAGCATCAGAAAATAATCTTGCAAACCCGTTCACCAAGACATTACCGACTAAGTTGTTTAAGAGTCATATGGAGGGCATGGGTTTGAGAGATATGTCTCACCTACTTTAGGGTAAGTGGGAGATTGTTAGGAATAATGCCCTAAAAGCATGTACTTGTACTGTTTTTATGAAATTAATAAAGTTGCAATTTTATACTTGATGAATGTTCATAATTTTATGATATAAATATCAGAAAATCACTTGTTTATTTATGTAATCATAACTTTAGTATATAATTGTTATATATAAGAGGATTAAAGTTATGAATAATAAATAGAAAAAGTCTGTAATAAATTAATTAAAGTTTGAGATCTTTAATTAAATATTACTAGTGTGGTCCACAAACATTTAGAATGTAGTGATCTTATCCGGATCACTAATGTAGTGGCATTATGATGGAGACACTATATATAATATGATTATATAGGACTGGACCAGACGTAGTTTGAATTCTTATGTAAAATACCGTTGTTAATTAAGAATTCAAATAACGTCAACTGATGATCATATGCTGATTAACCTTAATCCTGAGTAATCATAAACTCCTGTTTGTGTCATTATGTCATTTAAAATACTCGTTACGGTTTATTTAAAGAACAGACTAAAAACTTGTATTTTTATGGCATTGTGAGATAAACGGTTGGGAATATGATTTACAGATATAGAATCCATTCATTTCTAATAAAAGTTAGAAAAAAAGTTCTTTTAAGGGTTAATTCTAGAATTGAATGGTTAGAGTGCTCAATTTGTAATAATGTTATAAATTAACTGTTCACTGGTGAATTAATGGTACTTAAAGATAAAGAAATAATTAAAAGAGTAAAATGATAATTAACCTAACTCTAATTATGAACCATCTATGGAGGGTTAAATTGCATGTAGTGATTAAATCAATGGATTGCTCTAAGTTTTCTGAGTAAATTATATCTACAATTTTAAAAGTGCAATTCCAAGTTTTTTAATGGAATAACACTGAAATTAATAAATTAAATTAATTAATTAAAGAGTTTAATTAATTATTCAAAATTTATTGGAGCTTAAAATTATAGGTCCATAGGTCCCCAATACCATCTCTTTCGTTATTACAGTGAACAAATAAAAGGATTGTGTTATTACACAAATTATTTGTGTCCAGAAAATAGTTTTCAAATATGTATATTTTATAGCTTTGAAAAAAATTAATTAATTAAGAATTAATTAAAATAGATAAGATCTTATCCAAATATAATTAAATATTTAATTTAAGAAATTAAATAAATAAAATCTTAAGGATAATTTTTTGAAATTATTAAAAAGATTTTAATTTTAATTTAGTGTTTTTTTTTATTAAAAGATTAATAATGCTCAAATGTTGGGTATTATACGTTAACCATAAATAGTATGACTCTATATAATTTACATGAATTAAGTCTCCTTTTTAAGAGATAATAATTTAATTAATAAATGTTATTAATTAAATTATTAATTTAAAATAAGAAGACTAATCTAAATAAAATACAACACACTCTATCACCAACTATATATAAAATTCAAGCTTCTTGATTCTTGAAGAAAATAATGCATATAAATGGATGAACGGTTATAACTACTTCTTATGATCGATTATTAGAGAATTATATTCAAACCCTAAACCTAAGAAATATATGGAGACATGTAAATGATTGCTCCCTGTTATGATTATATCATCAACATAGATTAGGAGCACTGTGAATTCTTGGTTGTTCTTTCTGACAAACAAAGAAGTGTCACTCTTGGTTCCTGAGAATCCCCAGTTCATTAGAGTCATCTTTAGCTTTTCAAACCATACTCTAGGTGCCTGCTTTAGGCTATAGAGAACCTTGTGAAGTTTGCACACAAAATTTGGTCTTTCTGAGTCCTAATAGCCTTCTAGTTGATACATGAATACTTCCTCTATCAATTCACCATTCAGAAAAGCATTATTTATGTCTATTTATCTAACTTTCCAGTCATTCATTAAGGTTAATGTCAGTATGATTCTAATGGTGCAAGATTTCACCACTGGGTTAAAGGTCTCATTGAAGTCCACCATTTGTGTTTGATGATATCTCTTGGCTACAAGTCTAGCCTTGTATCTTTCTACTGTTCCATCTGCCCTTTGCTTAACTTTGTAGACCCACTTATTCCCCACAATCCTCATGTTAGGTCTATAAGGAACTAAGGTCTAGGTTTTGTTTCTAATTGAAGCACTGTACTTTTCATCCTTTGACGTTTTCCAATTTTCATCTTGCATTGCATTCTCTATATTGTCAGGTGTGCTGTATGGTTCAGAGGTGTTTATTGAATACACTTTTGGCCTATAGATTCATGCCTTGGACCTTGTGACCATAGAGTGAGTGTTTAGGTTTTGTGTTTTTGTTTGATCTATCATTTTTTGTGTTGGTAGTTGCTAAGGTTCAGGTAAAAAGGTGTTAGGACACTTATGTAAGTGTGTGATCCCATGTGTGTCTTCTGATTGTGAGTTAAATAGTGACCTATTATCAACTGCAATTAGAGGGTGACTGAATTGAATTGCTGGTGTTTCTAAAAAAATAAAGTGATGAATCAAATTTTGTCTATATGATTAACATTTTGATTAATGACCTTGAACTCGTGACTTGATTCAAATGGGAAAGACTCTTCATGAAACACAACATGCCTACCTATGTAAATTTTTCCTGAATGATGTTGGCAAATATCTCCTATGGAGTAATTCTAGATGGTGTTCTGGTCTCAAGGAGTTTTTTGTGATTTCTTTGATTAACTTTGACTTTTGATCATTTGCTGAAATATTTAAACAAGTAGAAAACATAAACGCTGGACACTTGAACTTGGACTCTAGACTTTTAGACATTGTGGTGAGGTTTGATAAAGACTTTTTGAACTTGATGATGGTATATTGGCTGACTTGGCTTGATACTGCAGCTGATAGAGACCCCCTCTAACCACTCCCAAAAGCACCACACTTCTCTGTATTCTATCCTTCACTACACAATGACTTTTGTTAAATTCAAGCACAACATTGTTATCTCTCACTAACTTAGATATGTTGATAAGATTCTTAGTTATCTCAGGGACAAACAGTATTTCATTCAGGTGTAGACCATATGAGTGTAGGCTGTGGTGTGTGGTGAGTTTAGTATAACTAACATGAGTTATGTTTAAGAACTGACATTACCTACAACAAGCTTTTGATTCCCTTATTATTGATTATTGAGTGTGAGATTTACCATGATGTTGGTGATATGATTTATTGCTTCACTGTCAAGATACTAGGATGTATCTTCATCACTGTCAGTTGCAACTGCATAATCTCTCTTTATTTAGTTGTTGTGACTTCTTTTGGGAACAAAATCCTTCTTGAACCTATGCCAATAGTCCACAGCAGTATGCTTGCATCTAAAACAAATCTAGCATACCTCATTTAAGTCTTTGTCACCAGTTACCAGGGGCTTTCCTTCTCCAGTGCTATTACCAGGACTAAAATTATTTCTAAAGTTGTTGTTGTAGTTCTGTGGGCTATGAGAGTTGCCAGCCTTTGTTTTTTCATTCCACACATTTTTGTTGTTCTAACTAGACTATGCAAAGTTAGCATTAAAGTTGACTGGAGCTTTAAAGTTGTCTTGTGTAACATTCAGCTTTAGCTTGTGCTCATGGGTTAGCAGTAACGCATAAACTTCTACTAAAGGAAGCTTATCAGCTCTGGATGTTACATTGATAAAGACAGGGTCATAGGCATTTCCTAAGCCTCCGAGTATATAGTCTATTAGCTCATCATCACTGACATTATATACTGCACATTTCAGTGCTTCAGTTATACTTTTTATCTTTATGTAGTGTTGTGTAATACTCATAGAGCCTTTTTTGGTTAATTGGATCTGACTCTTGAGATGTATGAGCTTAGTCTTTGAATGTGAGGCAAATAGGCTTTCAAGAGTTGTCCAAAGGTAGAGAGAGCTTGAGCATTCAATGACTACTCCCAACATCTATTCTAATAGTGAAGACAAAAGCCATCCCATTAAATTTTGATCTTTCATGAGCTAGACTTGGTATTCTAGGTATTCTGTGGTTATCACTGTGTTTTCATTATCAATGATCATATTTTGTTGTCTAGGGCTTAGTTTACTTCCATCAATAAACTTCATGAGTCCATTTTCCCGAATGCTAGGAAGCACTTATGACTTCCATAGTAGGTAGTTTATGCTGGTAAGTTTAATAAGTGCAGAGAAAATAAGAAAGGTTGTTGGCATGTTACTATTTTACTGGGTAGTGTTGTTTGTGTTTGTTGCTGAGATATTTGTTGATGATGAGGCCATTAGAGAACGCAACTTTGATACCAAATTGAAAAACAGAGATATTTGATGAATTGTATGTGCTTTGTATTTCAATATAACAGTGATATCTAATACATTTGATCGAAGTTTACACTTATATATATATATATATATATATGTATACTAAGAGCTAAAACTGTATTTGTACAATAGCAGTAACTAATTTTGTTTCGTTTGATGACTCATCATTGTACTGATTCAATGATAGCCCTTTGATTGTCTTGAGTTGTACCAGTATCTCTTAGATCATGACACATCATTGATATCCTCCTCAATAAGGCATCTTTATTCATACATTTCCTTTTACATTTCTTGTTGCTGTTGGCAATACTCATGCTGCTGCATTCTGCAATTTTGCACACCTCTATATTTTATCCTTCTGTTGGTGTGTCGTCTATTGTTACTGTTGGTACCATTGTACTTTGATCAGTCTTGAACCTTGAGCTGTTTATTTCAACAAGTACAATAAAGGAAAAGGTTATTCCATAAAGTTGAATCCAAACAATAGAAATAATAACAATTAAAGGTCAAAACCCCAACAAAAAATTGACAAAATCGATGAAAAAGGAAACAATAAAGATATCGTGTGTCAAATATATGAAAAACGTGGTCATAGTATTGTAATCTGTTGGCAAAGATATGACTATAGCTATGCTAAAGAAAAGGGACCTCAGGCTTTTGCTGCAATGAATTTAAATGACGGTGATCAATAATCCTATGTTGACTCTAGGGAAACCTCTCATATGAAAAACACAAAGGTAATCTTAATTCTATTAGACTAAACAAAGGAAAAGATTGCATCTATACAGGTAATGGGCAAGGATTACCATTAATTCCTCCTTTAAAACAACTCATAGACACTTCAAACTTAACGATGTTCTTGTAGTACCCAAACTCAAATGTTGAATCTACTCCCTTTTTCACAACTTATTGATTATCGCAAATTTTCCTTTAAAATTAATGAATATGGTTTTGTTGTTAAGAACAAGGACAAGTAGGTTCTGGCATGAGGGTATAGACATGGAAAGCTCTATACATTGGAGAAAGGCGACAACAAGGCCTTTACAGCAATAAAAGGAAACTTTAACACCCTTGATTTATGGTATAAACGGCTAAGTATTCAAAAAATTTATCAATTTAAAAAAAATAATGTGATCAACTTTTCTAATTGGAATAAAACTCTTTCTATATGTGTTTCATGTCATTTAAGAAAGAGCCGTAAGCAAAATTTTAAATTATTAAATAAAATATTAGAGTTTTCTCTTTATCAAGTTCATTGTGATTTGTGTGGTTCTCCACCTATAATTTATACTAAAAAAAATACAAATATTATGCCTTCTTTGTTGATGATCATTCACAATTGCCTTGTTTGTTTCCATTAAGAAATAAGTCTGACTTCTTTGAATGTTTCATAAGGTTTCAAAAACAGGTTATAAATCTACTAGATCAAAAAAATTAAAATTCTCCAATGCAACTAAGGAGGAGAATTCAATTCCATACCATTTATAAAATATCTTAAATAGTATTTAAAGATAAATCTCATGTTCATACACTTCAAAACAAAATAAAGTAGTAAAGAGGAAGCATAAACACTCACTATAATGTTTCATAACAAAATAAAGTAGTAAAGAGGAAGCATAAACACTCACTGTAATGTTTCATGCCTCTTTCCCCTTAAAAATATGGGTAGATTCTTTTTTTATAGTTGTTTATCTTATTAATAGAATGCCTTTAATATCTTTAAAATTAGAAAATACATATTTCAATCATTTTAAAAAAAATTACGTAATTACAGTAGCCTAAGGATTTTAGGTTGTAGATATTTTTCTTATTTAAGATATTACAAGAAATGAGAATTTGATAAGAAAAACTATCCTCAAGTTTTTATTAAGTATAATCCTTTGCATAAAAGCTATAAATGCTTACAACCTGAAACCAATAGAGTTTAGACGTTATTTTTAATAAAATTATTTTGCCTTATTCATAAAAAGTAATAATAATTTTACCCATGCAGGAATAAGTGAAGTTAACCACGTTTCCATCATATGATGAGTGACTCCCTACAAAAAAACTCAAAATTTTATTGTCAAATTGATATTGACAATAATTTTTCTGCAGCACAGTTAAGATCCACAGACATGCAACTAGCTCATCCTTTATATGTTAAAGACCATGCACGATTAGAAGTTCAAAACAATATAAACACTAGTGAAAGGCCAAATACCAGAGAGCATTACGATCAACAAAAAATTCCACATAAGAAACAATTTAGAAAATTTGGACAAGCATGAACATGACCACGATAACGTCTCAAACCATGAAGAAAGTAATAACAACTCAAATACCTTAGAAGTCTCAATCCATGAAGAAAGCGGCAACAACTCAAACGTCTTAGAATCAAACACTGAATAGAACCCTTCCCCAATTAGGGACTTACTAGTTCCTCAACAAATCAAAGAGACTCCTGTATCAAAAATAAATCAATCACAAGATACAATTGCTCGTAATCTCCCTGACATAACTAATCTTCTCATAGTCGAACTTAAGATCCCTTAAAACACACAATCACATAACACTCACCACATGATAAAACTAAACAAGCTGAAACAAAATAAAAACATAGCATTATAAACAAATCTTCTCCCTCAGACAGAACCCAAAACCTTAAAGACAGCCCTAAAAAATCCACATTGGGTTCAAGGAATGAAAGATAAACTTCAAGCCCTCTTCTATATAAAAATCAAACTTGGCAGTTGGTCCCTCAACCCTCAAACGTCAATATCATTGGTTCAAAATGGGTAATATCAGATTGAATATAAAGAAGATGGAAACATTGATCATTTCAAAGCTCGAATAGTTTCCAAGGGCTATACAGAAGTTCCAGGGGTTTATTTTGAAGAAACATTAAGTTAGTAATCAAACCAACCACTACTAGAACCATCTTGGCAATAGCACTAAGCTCAAATTGGATAATGAGGCAACTTGATGTCTGCAATGCCTTTCTTCATGGTAGCTCAAAGAGACTGTTTTTATGAAACAACCACTGGGTCTCTAGGACTCAAATAATCCTTTATACATTTTCAATTTACAAAAGTCTCTATATGACATTAAACAGGCACTGATAGCCTGGTTTGAAAGTTTATCTCAAGCATTACTCACCACTGGTTTCCATAGTAGCAAGGCTGACACTTCATTATTTATTTTAATCATGATTCCATTCATCCTCATATTAATTTACGTTGATTATGTTATTGTCATAGGAAACAACGACAAAATTATTTAGTATCATTAACACCCTTAGACATAAATTTTCTTTAAAAGATCTTGGTTATCTTCGATATTTCTTTGGCGTCGAGGTTACATCCTTTAGCAAAGGCATTTTCTTTTCATCTTAAGCACAACACACAAGAGATATTCTGACCAAGGCCAAGTTGCAAGATTGCACTTCCATTCAAACTCCCATGGCAACAAAAATCACCCATTGTGCTGATGATAATGATCCAATCAATGCAATTGAATATCGAGCTCTTGTAGGCAGTCTCTAATACCTCACATTTACATGCCCTGACATTACTCATGCAGTAAATCGAGTTTGTCAACACTTTCAAGCTCCAACCAAAGTTCATCTAAAAGGTGTCAAAAGGATTCTAAAATACTTAAAGGCACCTTACATTTTGGACTTCGGCTTTTAAAACAAAACTCTTTAACACTTTATGCTTCTTTTTTTTTATTCAAATGAGGCTGGTTGTTCTACAACAAGGAGAAGCACATCTGACTATTGTGTGTTTCTTGGTTGTAATGCATCTTATGGAGTTTAAAGAAACGAAACATTGTAGCTCGTTCTAGTGTTGAGGCAGAATATCCCTCAATGGCATCCACTACTGCTGAGGTTACATGGATCACATTCTTGATCAAAGACATTATTGTTCAACAACTCAACACACCCCTCCATCACTATGACAATATAAGTGCTCTCTATATGTCACGCCCCAGACCCAAAAGATCTGACACACGACATCACTTACATTCATTCAATAATACTTAAGCGTTTATTTTAATTTCTTTCAGAATTATAGCAATTGAATTATGACTGGGACAATTAGTAAACCGGAGATACGCAGAGTTTTCTCAGAGATTAACACTCTACTACGTCACCAGTAGCAACTTTGTTACCGGAAGCCCAGAATATATTCATTGCAAATTCTTACTTAAAATCAATCCATTACTACACTTGGTGATACTTAAACTAAATCCAACCACACAATAAAATAATACATAGGTATTTATTCACTAGGGACAAATCAAATATCTTATCCCACGTGTCCCCAAATAAAACACTTAGCAACCTAACAACTTAGGGAACCCAAGAAACAGCAGAAGCCTTGCCAAATCCGCTATGCACACATGTACCTTATTTACCTGAAATCACCATAAACTATAATGAGTATAAAACTCAGTAAGCATACTAGTTTTTCATATATCAAATACAAATACATATATGTACACGATGTATATGTATGATATGCTGTGATCAATCAAAATCATAATCTTATCAAATCACATATCATGTAAGCGCTTACACATTCTTTCAAAACACATAATAGGAATACCATCACTCAACTACTACTTAGTAGGACTTACATATCACATATCACATAATGAGCCAAATGTCACTCGTAGGTGACATACCGTATGAGAGGAATAGTACAAGTGATGTCTTTAAATCACACATATATAACGCTTATGCCCGAAGGTAAAAGCCAAACCCTCACCCTGATCATCGGTGAGTCCTCTCACATGTACCTATACGCCACCACACGAATGTGATAACTCACTCTTCCTTTAGGTACCAATAGGATCCTCCCTACATACGGAACACATAACATATACCAATCCCGAAGGAAAGGCCACACATAAAGGCTCCACAAATCACATAAAATGCCTACTAAGTTAACAGTGAGTTCAAGTACCCTCAAATCACAAAATATTTCTCATGGACATATTACACTTCAAAAGCTTTCTTTGTTAAACATATCTTATTTTGAAAGCTCACTTTCAAAAAACACATGTATGTCCATGCTCAATGTCAATGCTCACATTCATAAACATATATTCACATTTCATATCAAAATATACTTTGACATAGCATAAACATATTCTTAACCACGTTTACAAAATCATTCATAACACTTACTATGTTTATTGTGATTCCAGTAAAAAGTCTAGTATACTTACCTCTTAACATTTTCAGGTACAAGGCTTAAATCTCCTTAACCTATCAATGGAGATTAATCATTTCATAAGCCTCACAATTCACACAAAATACTTTAAATAGCTTACAAAATTGTACACAATACATTTATCACATCAAATTGGTCTAAACACTTGGTTTCTCAAAAACCTGTCATTCTGACCACTTACACTTAACAAAATTTTCTAATACATCAAATGATGTCCAATTACTCCAAAATCAGAATATACCATTCTTGACTCAAAATTCCTTCTTATATATGAATATTATATCAAAATTCCTACACAATCCATTCCATACACACCATCGAATCCAAACTACAAACCTGACAGGATCGAGATACTTACTGAACAGTATTCAATCTCCCAATTTTATAAAATCATATACTAACTAAAAAATTATAAAACTATCACATAATTACTCTTAACACATATCTCAGTCCATGATAAATATTTCTCTTCCAAATCACTGCCAAAAATATTTTAAAACTATTTTATTCCATAGCTTTAAAAATCTGTTAATCAAATATTGCAATGAGCTGATAGACTTTAGAAATTCATAACACTTCAACCACATTGATCTAAATTCTCAATTCCGAGTATATCATATTAGACATATAAAATTATCATATTCCACAAATTCATAATTTTTGAAGATCATTCAGTAGGACAAACATTGTTCGTCACTGTATTATACTGTTTACACAGGAAATTTTCAGAATTTCAGGGTCATTTTGGTAAATTCACTATAAATTCAATTTCCAGAATTTTCAATCGATTCAAAGTCTCAGATGATCCTTAACATGTCTAATTTCATATACTCAAAATTCAAAACCAGAATCGAATCACAACAATTTATAAAATTCCTAGATCAAGAGGTTATCCAGCAGAAATTCCATAATTCATCATGATTTATCAAACTATCTTATAGATCATCATCAATTCTCATATGATCTTACGAAATACACAACAAATCCTCAATTATACATATTTTCAGAAATCAAAACTTAAAGGAATTAACTTAATTAATACCAATAAATTGAGAAATACGTATGATATACCTCTTAAAATCCAAAATTCCAATTTCTTCTTCTTTTTCTTCTCCTTCTTCTCTTTCTTCTCTTTCTCTCCCCTCTTTTCTCTCTTCTCTCTCTCTAAAAGAGGTAGCTCGACCAAAATGAGAGAATTAGGGTTTTAAAAGTGTATTTTTATACTAAGTGGCTAATTTTTAGTATTTACAAATTTACCCCCAAAACTTTCAAAGTATTACAATTTGGTCCCTAAAATAAATCTAAAGTCATACAAATAAACCCAATACTAATCGTATATCCTTAACCTATAAAATATTACTAATAACAATATATAATTCAAGTATCACCAACATACAAATAAAATACGTATATTTATACATATATAAATACTTATTCTTACCAGTCGTGGATACTGGTTACTACAATTCTCCCCTCCTTATAAGAATTTCGTCCTCGAAATTCATGACTTAAGCAAACATATGGGGATACTTAGATCCCATTTCTTATTCTCATTCCCAAGTTTCCTTTTCAACAATATGGTTTATTCATAAAACATTTACAAAGCAATCTTCCTTGTATATAGGATTTGCTCATTGTGGTCCAAAATCCTGATAAACAGTCATTCATATGTTCGATTATCTCTAAGCTGGCTCATAACTTAGTATATGAGAGAAGTACGAAACATTCATCCATAAAATAAACACATGACACACATTATGGACTTATAAAATTATACACACATATTTTTATTCTTTTCTCCCATTCGTTCAATATTTAATGGGTATCTATACACTTCACCTTTCATTCATTAAAAAATAACATAGATGTAGAATACCCATACTAATCTCTTACATAAAATTCTTAACTCCTTTAAAAATTTTAATCCCTTCAACATATACTCATACGTCATAATATCATTCACTACCTTGATATCATTCAAAAAAAAATGTAGCATTTCTACTAGCACAATTACTGCGATGGAAAATATGATTCTTTTAACTATTCCTTTAACGTCATCCACGTAAAAGGAAAGTCCAAAACGATTATTGATTTTCTTTCACAAAACTCTATAAATAGCCTAAACCTCATAATCACTTTTCTAGCAATAAAGAAAACCAACCCTCTTACCATCTTCATAATGAATCCCATTATCATAACTCCTCCTGTTCCTTTTACTCCACCACAATTTCCAGACCTAATCAAAACCAGAACACTCCATTCCCGTGCCAAAGAATTCATCAGACACTATGCCATCTTAGCAGTCCAAGAACACAGCCTCACAGTTCTTGGTGGCCCTTTGTCCAACTTAGAATACCCTTTCTTTCACCTGCACTCTTTTTTCCCATTTTCCCAATGGTCCAAACCTGTCCTTTACTTGTTATGGTACCTGTTGGATCTATATACAATCGCCATGGAATTCCCATTACTTAGAACCGTCTAAAAAAATAGAAAAATGTAATGAAGATCATCCAGCCCTGATTTTTCTCCAATGGTTTTACCCAAAGACATGGTGGATAACTAAATTTCAACACATGATTGCAAACAACACAAATGCTGCAGTCCCTAGACAACATCTTTGGTCTGTTTTACTTCTCCAACGAAAGGGTATGATTGTTTCAGATCATGAAATCCATTATTACTCCACTGTCAAGGATTACCTCACCTTTACCCTTTCACTAAAGGGATCAATTAAGCTCTGGCCTGAAGAAGTACTTCAGCAAAAGAGAGAACTTGAAAGAATTCTTGCTCAGGAAAATCAAATAATTCCTCCGTCTGTTTGGATCTCCCCAGAAGATGCTGCACCTTGGGAACAAGTTGAAGCTGACTTTACAGAAAACCTGAATTTTGCCAATATACTCAAATTCCAACAAAGACAAAAATATCATCTTTCACATCTCAGAAATACAGATTACTCTACTCATCATCACCATATCCCAAACATGACTTATTATGCCAGATACAGACAAGCAATGGATAACCTTCACCAATGGCCTCAGCTAACTGTCCCGACAGAACTTACCCAATCTCAGCCAGTTGTCCTGACAGAACCTGACCAACATCAACCCAATCTTGACTTATCCCTCTTTCAAGACTCCCAACCTTATCTAACCGACACTCAAATCCAAGGGGAATCCAGCACATCCCTCATCCAGACCAGCTCACCTGCAGAAGATCAGGATATGGTAGACCCACCTTCCACTCAGCCAGAGCCCTCATTCAATGTATGGGAACAACAACTCCATAAGTTTCTCTCTCACGGATACGACACAGATGAAAGCGACCAGGGAGACTCATTTTAACCTACATTGTTGTTTCTATTTTTTCACAGAAACTAGATCCGTGTTGTTCTATCACATCAAAGAGAGACTGACTACTGCTTTATCTTTATGTCAAGTGTGCTTTATCTTTCTTCATAACTGCTTTTAATCTATCGGCCAAAAATTAATGTTAAGACTACAAAATCTTTGTAATTAATAAATTTAATTTGGCCTCATGTCCAAAGTCCAATTGTTAGCTCAAAAAGTCTTCAAGTCATTAATGTATTGTCGGCCATTAGTGCCAAACGGCTAAGTCCCTAAATTCATGAAATAGGCCTTTATTGACTTTTCTTAATTATCTTACCTAACTTATCACGCTTCTGACACAATTTTTATCACACTTACATATCAACATATATTTATTCAAGATTTTGCGACCTATTGTCCCTTATAAAATGATAAAATAAAACTCTTTTTTTTTTTTTTACCTCACAAGAATCGAGAAAAATATATACTTGAACATACTTACACATATGCTCCACAGCTATTATCAATTTGTTTCTCTATAAATACATTATTATTGCATCCTTATACAAACTCGAAAACATTCAAAGATTAGGGTGAGCATAACAATGGAGGAAACCTCAGCTCGTCGATTCACAAAAATTTGTGTCTTTTGTGGATCTAACCCTGGGAATACTGAAGAGTTTACAAAAGTTGCAGAAAATCTTGGTAAGGTATTAGCTGAGCGAAATATACATTTAGTATATGGAGGAGGTAACCGAGGGTTAATGGGGTCTGTGGCAAAAGCTGCATACAATAAAGGTAGTCGAGTTTTGGGTATCATTCCAAAACCTCTAGCTATTGAAAATATTGTAGGAAAAACAGTTGGGGATGAGTTACAAGTCTCATCTATGCACGAGCGAATGGCTCAAATGCTTAGGCATGCGGATGCTTTCATAGCTCTACCAGGAGGTTTTGGGACCTTGGAGGAAATTTTTCAAATTGTCTCATGGGCACAATTACAAATCCACCAAAAACCCATTGGTTTGTTAAATGTTAATGGTTTTTACGACGGGTTGATATCTTTTCTTGACTATGCAGCGGGAACATAATTCATCCCACTTCTAGCACGACGGATTCTTATTTCAGCTCCAACTATTGATCAACTGATTGATCAATTGCAGTCTTTTATTCCTCTGTCTAATCCAACATTGCATCAGTTAGATTGGTCTACTCATGACAGTCAGAAGAAGCGCAAAATAGACTTAAATCTCACTCCGTAGCCTCTACTGTATTTTTGTTGCTGCTATTGTTGTTGTTTTTCTTTTCAATAAAAGTTGTTTCAATTGATGTCTTCAATACTCTACTTCTCTATATTTTGTCATTGAGAAAATTATCTCAATTTCCTCTATGACATGCAAATTATCATTATAAGATATTCAACATCATTCTTGCTAAGCATATTAGTCATAACTTAAAAAAAAATCTAAATGGTAACATTAAAATCCACAAGGTACCATTATCCACAACAACAACAATCTTAGCAGCTCTTGGATAATGTGTCATCTTCACAAAATCATACAAAAATTAAGGAATATGTCAAACTTTTACACAACAAAGCTACAAATACAATCCTAAGGATTTGGCATCTGCTCGGTTCCCTTGACTCGATACTTAAAAGTCTACAGAATCATATCTTAGCTCTGATACCAATAAAAGCTGTCACGCCCCAGACCCAAAAGATCTGACACACGACATCACTTACATTCATTCAATAATACTTAAGCGTTTATTTTAATTTCTTTCAGAATTATAGCAATTGAATTATGACTGGGACAATTAGTAAACCGGAGATACGCAGAGTTTTCTCAGAGATTAACACTCTACTACGTCACCAGTAGCAACTTTGTTACCGGAAGCCCAGAATATATTCATTGCAAATTCTTACTTAAAATCAATCCATTACTACACTTGGTGATACTTAAACTAAATCCAACCACACAATAAAATAATACATAGGTATTTATTCACTAGGGACAAATCAAATATCTTATCCCACGTGTCCCCAAATAAAACACTTAGCAACCTAACAACTTAGGGAACCCAAGAAACAGCAGAAGCCTTGCCAAATCCGCTATGCACACATGTACCTTATTTACCTGAAATCACCATAAACTATAATGAGTATAAAACTCAGTAAGCATACTAGTTTTTCATATATCAAATACAAATACATATATGTACACGATGTATATGTATGATATGCTGTGATCAATCAAAATCATAATCTTATCAAATCACATATCATGTAAGCGCTTACACATTCTTTCAAAACACATAATAGGAATACCATCACTCAACTACTACTTAGTAGGACTTACATATCACATATCACATAATGAGCCAAATGTCACTCGTAGGTGACATACCGTATGAGAGGAATAGTACAAGTGATGTCTTTAAATCACACATATATAACGCTTATGCCCGAAGGTAAAAGCCAAACCCTCACCCTGATCATCGGTGAGTCCTCTCACATGTACCTATACGCCACCACACGAATGTGATAACTCACTCTTCCTTTAGGTACCAATAGGATCCTCCCTACATACGGAACACATAACATATACCAATCCCGAAGGAAAGGCCACACATAAAGGCTCCACAAATCACATAAAATGCCTACTAAGTTAACAGTGAGTTCAAGTACCCTCAAATCACAAAATATTTCTCATGGACATATTACACTTCAAAAGCTTTCTTTGTTAAACATATCTTATTTTGAAAGCTCACTTTCAAAAAACACATGTATGTCCATGCTCAATGTCAATGCTCACATTCATAAACATATATTCACATTTCATATCAAAATATACTTTGACATAGCATAAACATATTCTTAACCACGTTTACAAAATCATTCATAACACTTACTATGTTTATTGTGATTCCAGTAAAAAGTCTAGTATACTTACCTCTTAACATTTTCAGGTACAAGGCTTAAATCTCCTTAACCTATCAATGGAGATTAATCATTTCATAAGCCTCACAATTCACACAAAATACTTTAAATAGCTTACAAAATTGTACACAATACATTTATCACATCAAATTGGTCTAAACACTTGGTTTCTCAAAAACCTGTCATTCTGACCACTTACACTTAACAAAATTTTCTAATACATCAAATGATGTCCAATTACTCCAAAATCAGAATATACCATTCTTGACTCAAAATTCCTTCTTATATATGAATATTATATCAAAATTCCTACACAATCCATTCCATACACACCATCGAATCCAAACTACAAACCTGACAGGATCGAGATACTTACTGAACAGTATTCAATCTCCCAATTTTATAAAATCATATACTAACTAAAAAATTATAAAACTATCACATAATTACTCTTAACACATATCTCAGTCCATGATAAATATTTCTCTTCCAAATCACTGCCAAAAATATTTTAAAACTATTTTATTCCATAGCTTTAAAAATCTGTTAATCAAATATTGCAATGAGCTGATAGACTTTAGAAATTCATAACACTTCAACCACATTGATCTAAATTCTCAATTCCGAGTATATCATATTAGACATATAAAATTATCATATTCCACAAATTCATAATTTTTGAAGATCATTCAGTAGGACAAACATTGTTCGTCACTGTATTATACTGTTTACACAGGAAATTTTCAGAATTTCAGGGTCATTTTGGTAAATTCACTATAAATTCAATTTCCAGAATTTTCAATCGATTCAAAGTCTCAGATGATCCTTAACATGTCTAATTTCATATACTCAAAATTCAAAACCAGAATCGAATCACAACAATTTATAAAATTCCTAGATCAAGAGGTTATCCAGCAGAAATTCCATAATTCATCATGATTTATCAAACTATCTTATAGATCATCATCAATTCTCATATGATCTTACGAAATACACAACAAATCCTCAATTATACATATTTTCAGAAATCAAAACTTAAAGGAATTAACTTAATTAATACCAATAAATTGAGAAATACGTATGATATACCTCTTAAAATCCAAAATTCCAATTTCTTCTTCTTTTTCTTCTCCTTCTTCTCTTTCTTCTCTTTCTCTCCCCTCTTTTCTCTCTTCTCTCTCTCTAAAAGAGGTAGCTCGACCAAAATGAGAGAATTAGGGTTTTAAAAGTGTATTTTTATACTAAGTGGCTAATTTTTAGTATTTACAAATTTACCCCCAAAACTTTCAAAGTATTACAATTTGGTCCCTAAAATAAATCTAAAGTCATACAAATAAACCCAATACTAATCGTATATCCTTAACCTATAAAATATTACTAATAACAATATATAATTCAAGTATCACCAACATACAAATAAAATACGTATATTTATACATATATAAATACTTATTCTTACCAGTCGTGGATACTGGTTACTACAATTCTCCCCTCCTTATAAGAATTTCGTCCTCGAAATTCATGACTTAAGCAAACATATGGGGATACTTAGATCCCATTTCTTATTCTCATTCCCAAGTTTCCTTTTCAACAATATGGTTTATTCATAAAACATTTACAAAGCAATCTTCCTTGTATATAGGATTTGCTCATTGTGGTCCAAAATCCTGATAAACAGTCATTCATATGTTCGATTATCTCTAAGCTGGCTCATAACTTAGTATATGAGAGAAGTACGAAACATTCATCCATAAAATAAACACATGACACACATTATGGACTTATAAAATTATACACACATATTTTTATTCTTTTCTCCCATTCGTTCAATATTTAATGGGTATCTATACACTTCACCTTTCATTCATTAAAAAATAACATAGATGTAGAATACCCATACTAATCTCTTACATAAAATTCTTAACTCCTTTAAAAATTTTAATCCCTTCAACATATACTCATACGTCATAATATCATTCACTACCTTGATATCATTCAAAAAAAAATGTAGCATTTCTACTAGCACAATTACTGCGATGGAAAATATGATTCTTTAACTATTCCTTTAACGTCATCCACGTAAAAGGAAAGTCCAAAACGATTATTGATTTTCTTTCACAAAACTCTATAAATAGCCTAAACCTCATAATCACTTTTCTAGCAATAAAGAAAACCAACCCTCTTACCATCTTCATAATGAATCCCATTATCATAACTCCTCCTGTTCCTTTTACTCCACCACAATTTCCAGACCTAATCAAAACCAGAACACTCCATTCCCGTGCCAAAGAATTCATCAGACACTATGCCATCTTAGCAGTCCAAGAACACAGCCTCACAGTTCTTGGTGGCCCTTTGTCCAACTTAGAATACCCTTTCTTTCACCTGCACTCTTTTTTCCCATTTTCCCAATGGTCCAAACCTGTCCTTTACTTGTTATGGTACCTGTTGGATCTATATACAATCGCCATGGAATTCCCATTACTTAGAACCGTCTAAAAAAATAGAAAAATGTAATGAAGATCATCCAGCCCTGATTTTTCTCCAATGGTTTTACCCAAAGACATGGTGGATAACTAAATTTCAACACATGATTGCAAACAACACAAATGCTGCAGTCCCTAGACAACATCTTTGGTCTGTTTTACTTCTCCAACGAAAGGGTATGATTGTTTCAGATCATGAAATCCATTATTACTCCACTGTCAAGGATTACCTCACCTTTACCCTTTCACTAAAGGGATCAATTAAGCTCTGGCCTGAAGAAGTACTTCAGCAAAAGAGAGAACTTGAAAGAATTCTTGCTCAGGAAAATCAAATAATTCCTCCGTCTGTTTGGATCTCCCCAGAAGATGCTGCACCTTGGGAACAAGTTGAAGCTGACTTTACAGAAAACCTGAATTTTGCCAATATACTCAAATTCCAACAAAGACAAAAATATCATCTTTCACATCTCAGAAATACAGATTACTCTACTCATCATCACCATATCCCAAACATGACTTATTATGCCAGATACAGACAAGCAATGGATAACCTTCACCAATGGCCTCAGCTAACTGTCCCGACAGAACTTACCCAATCTCAGCCAGTTGTCCTGACAGAACCTGACCAACATCAACCCAATCTTGACTTATCCCTCTTTCAAGACTCCCAACCTTATCTAACCGACACTCAAATCCAAGGGGAATCCAGCACATCCCTCATCCAGACCAGCTCACCTGCAGAAGATCAGGATATGGTAGACCCACCTTCCACTCAGCCAGAGCCCTCATTCAATGTATGGGAACAACAACTCCATAAGTTTCTCTCTCACGGATACGACACAGATGAAAGCGACCAGGGAGACTCATTTTAACCTACATTGTTGTTTCTATTTTTTCACAGAAACTAGATCCGTGTTGTTCTATCACATCAAAGAGAGACTGACTACTGCTTTATCTTTATGTCAAGTGTGCTTTATCTTTCTTCATAACTGCTTTTAATCTATCGGCCAAAAATTAATGTTAAGACTACAAAATCTTTGTAATTAATAAATTTAATTTGGCCTCATGTCCAAAGTCCAATTGTTAGCTCAAAAAGTCTTCAAGTCATTAATGTATTGTCGGCCATTAGTGCCAAACGGCTAAGTCCCTAAATTCATGAAATAGGCCTTTATTGACTTTTCTTAATTATCTTACCTAACTTATCACGCTTCTGACACAATTTTTATCACACTTACATATCAACATATATTTATTCAAGATTTTGCGACCTATTGTCCCTTATAAAATGATAAAATAAAACTCTTTTTTTTTTTTTTACCTCACAAGAATCGAGAAAAATATATACTTGAACATACTTACACATATGCTCCACAGCTATTATCAATTTGTTTCTCTATAAATACATTATTATTGCATCCTTATACAAACTCGAAAACATTCAAAGATTAGGGTGAGCATAACAATGGAGGAAACCTCAGCTCGTCGATTCACAAAAATTTGTGTCTTTTGTGGATCTAACCCTGGGAATACTGAAGAGTTTACAAAAGTTGCAGAAAATCTTGGTAAGGTATTAGCTGAGCGAAATATACATTTAGTATATGGAGGAGGTAACCGAGGGTTAATGGGGTCTGTGGCAAAAGCTGCATACAATAAAGGTAGTCGAGTTTTGGGTATCATTCCAAAACCTCTAGCTATTGAAAATATTGTAGGAAAAACAGTTGGGGATGAGTTACAAGTCTCATCTATGCACGAGCGAATGGCTCAAATGCTTAGGCATGCGGATGCTTTCATAGCTCTACCAGGAGGTTTTGGGACCTTGGAGGAAATTTTTCAAATTGTCTCATGGGCACAATTACAAATCCACCAAAAACCCATTGGTTTGTTAAATGTTAATGGTTTTTACGACGGGTTGATATCTTTTCTTGACTATGCAGCGGGAACATAATTCATCCCACTTCTAGCACGACGGATTCTTATTTCAGCTCCAACTATTGATCAACTGATTGATCAATTGCAGTCTTTTATTCCTCTGTCTAATCCAACATTGCATCAGTTAGATTGGTCTACTCATGACAGTCAGAAGAAGCGCAAAATAGACTTAAATCTCACTCCGTAGCCTCTACTGTATTTTTGTTGCTGCTATTGTTGTTGTTTTTCTTTTCAATAAAAGTTGTTTCAATTGATGTCTTCAATACTCTACTTCTCTATATTTTGTCATTGAGAAAATTATCTCAATTTCCTCTATGACATGCAAATTATCATTATAAGATATTCAACATCATTCTTGCTAAGCATATTAGTCATAACTTAAAAAAAAATCTAAATGGTAACATTAAAATCCACAAGGTACCATTATCCACAACAACAACAATCTTAGCAGCTCTTGGATAATGTGTCATCTTCACAAAATCATACAAAAATTAAGGAATATGTCAAACTTTTACACAACAAAGCTACAAATACAATCCTAAGGATTTGGCATCTGCTCGGTTCCCTTGACTCGATACTTAAAAGTCTACAGAATCATATCTTAGCTCTGATACCAATAAAAGCTGTCACGCCCCAGACCCAAAAGATCTGACACACGACATCACTTACATTCATTCAATAATACTTAAGCGTTTATTTTAATTTCTTTCAGAATTATAGCAATTGAATTATGACTGGGACAATTAGTAAACCGGAGATACGCAGAGTTTTCTCAGAGATTAACACTCTACTACGTCACCAGTAGCAACTTTGTTACCGGAAGCCCAGAATATATTCATTGCAAATTCTTACTTAAAATCAATCCATTACTACACTTGGTGATACTTAAACTAAATCCAACCACACAATAAAATAATACATAGGTATTTATTCACTAGGGACAAATCAAATATCTTATCCCACGTGTCCCCAAATAAAACACTTAGCAACCTAACAACTTAGGGAACCCAAGAAACAGCAGAAGCCTTGCCAAATCCGCTATGCACACATGTACCTTATTTACCTGAAATCACCATAAACTATAATGAGTATAAAACTCAGTAAGCATACTAGTTTTTCATATATCAAATACAAATACATATATGTACACGATGTATATGTATGATATGCTGTGATCAATCAAAATCATAATCTTATCAAATCACATATCATGTAAGCGCTTACACATTCTTTCAAAACACATAATAGGAATACCATCACTCAACTACTACTTAGTAGGACTTACATATCACATATCACATAATGAGCCAAATGTCACTCGTAGGTGACATACCGTATGAGAGGAATAGTACAAGTGATGTCTTTAAATCACACATATATAACGCTTATGCCCGAAGGTAAAAGCCAAACCCTCACCCTGATCATCGGTGAGTCCTCTCACATGTACCTATACGCCACCACACGAATGTGATAACTCACTCTTCCTTTAGGTACCAATAGGATCCTCCCTACATACGGAACACATAACATATACCAATCCCGAAGGAAAGGCCACACATAAAGGCTCCACAAATCACATAAAATGCCTACTAAGTTAACAGTGAGTTCAAGTACCCTCAAATCACAAAATATTTCTCATGGACATATTACACTTCAAAAGCTTTCTTTGTTAAACATATCTTATTTTGAAAGCTCACTTTCAAAAAACACATGTATGTCCATGCTCAATGTCAATGCTCACATTCATAAACATATATTCACATTTCATATCAAAATATACTTTGACATAGCATAAACATATTCTTAACCACGTTTACAAAATCATTCATAACACTTACTATGTTTATTGTGATTCCAGTAAAAAGTCTAGTATACTTACCTCTTAACATTTTCAGGTACAAGGCTTAAATCTCCTTAACCTATCAATGGAGATTAATCATTTCATAAGCCTCACAATTCACACAAAATACTTTAAATAGCTTACAAAATTGTACACAATACATTTATCACATCAAATTGGTCTAAACACTTGGTTTCTCAAAAACCTGTCATTCTGACCACTTACACTTAACAAAATTTTCTAATACATCAAATGATGTCCAATTACTCCAAAATCAGAATATACCATTCTTGACTCAAAATTCCTTCTTATATATGAATATTATATCAAAATTCCTACACAATCCATTCCATACACACCATCGAATCCAAACTACAAACCTGACAGGATCGAGATACTTACTGAACAGTATTCAATCTCCCAATTTTATAAAATCATATACTAACTAAAAAATTATAAAACTATCACATAATTACTCTTAACACATATCTCAGTCCATGATAAATATTTCTCTTCCAAATCACTGCCAAAAATATTTTAAAACTATTTTATTCCATAGCTTTAAAAATCTGTTAATCAAATATTGCAATGAGCTGATAGACTTTAGAAATTCATAACACTTCAACCACATTGATCTAAATTCTCAATTCCGAGTATATCATATTAGACATATAAAATTATCATATTCCACAAATTCATAATTTTTGAAGATCATTCAGTAGGACAAACATTGTTCGTCACTGTATTATACTGTTTACACAGGAAATTTTCAGAATTTCAGGGTCATTTTGGTAAATTCACTATAAATTCAATTTCCAGAATTTTCAATCGATTCAAAGTCTCAGATGATCCTTAACATGTCTAATTTCATATACTCAAAATTCAAAACCAGAATCGAATCACAACAATTTATAAAATTCCTAGATCAAGAGGTTATCCAGCAGAAATTCCATAATTCATCATGATTTATCAAACTATCTTATAGATCATCATCAATTCTCATATGATCTTACGAAATACACAACAAATCCTCAATTATACATATTTTCAGAAATCAAAACTTAAAGGAATTAACTTAATTAATACCAATAAATTGAGAAATACGTATGATATACCTCTTAAAATCCAAAATTCCAATTTCTTCTTCTTTTTCTTCTCCTTCTTCTCTTTCTTCTCTTTCTCTCCCCTCTTTTCTCTCTTCTCTCTCTCTAAAAGAGGTAGCTCGACCAAAATGAGAGAATTAGGGTTTTAAAAGTGTATTTTTATACTAAGTGGCTAATTTTTAGTATTTACAAATTTACCCCCAAAACTTTCAAAGTATTACAATTTGGTCCCTAAAATAAATCTAAAGTCATACAAATAAACCCAATACTAATCGTATATCCTTAACCTATAAAATATTACTAATAACAATATATAATTCAAGTATCACCAACATACAAATAAAATACGTATATTTATACATATATAAATACTTATTCTTACCAGTCGTGGATACTGGTTACTACACTATATGACAAAAAAAATCTAATTTTTCAGAACAAAGCATATCGAATTAGATGCTCACTTTATTAGTGAAAAAATTGCCCAAGGATCTTTAAAAACAAAGCACATACTATCTCACCTTCAAATAGATTGATACTTTAATAAAACCCCTTGCCAGACAACTATTCCTAGATCTTAGGTACAAACTAGGAGTTCATTCCACGAACCTTCATAGTTTGAGGGGGCCTGACAAGAATATCAAAACTTACCATGAAAAGCACGATACATTATTGCTAAACCCATCACCAAAATCTTACCATGCATTCATGATACAATGCTAAATCAGTCACCAATAATTCCTCACCATGATTCACGGACGACACATAATGATTTAGAAACAAACTTGGCAATCTGCACAGCTATGTCAAGAGGATTTCTACTATCAAAACTATTCCAAAATCAAGATCTCTTCAATGGCTAGTTTCAATATATAGCCCTTGATTTATTTAGGAAAGAATAAAGCCTTTATGATATCCCTTTTATGGTTGTAATATTGATGTGTATACATCTCATTGTACAAAGAAGAACAATGAAAAGATTAAGAGAGAGAAATATGCATGCAGTCACATAAAGCGATCTAAGAATTTAAAAATACTTGAGAGTGCTCATTTATTTTATTTAATAAGATTCTAGTGGACTACTCTATCATTTGTAGTCCAAATTAGGGAATCATAATAAATTATTGTGTCCTTTATATTATTTATAATTTATTTCATATTTTATCAATCTTGATGTTAGATGTGCTTCTATAAATTTTCTTACAAAGTGATATTGAAACTGAAAATACTAACAATATAGCTTGTCAAGAATCCTCACATAGACTTATGTCTTGAACATTCAAAACCCACATCTTTGCATAGCTTCTGCACATAGAGAAATCGTTTAGTTAGAAGTTATAATCTAGAAGAAACCAGTCCCAAAATTTGCTTGAAGATATTTTTGATTAAAAATGGGGAGAAGCCAGCTCAAAAAGTCCAATTAGTATTATTTACCATAAAATAATCTTCTGTTAAGGTTTGCTATAACAATTAGCCAGAACCACCAAGACCTGATTTGGAATGAAATCCAAGGTAACCTTAGTTGTCGGTAATTAATTACTTACAAGCATCATAAGACCAAATAAACAAGTCAACGTCTAATCCAAATCTTGCCAATGAGCAAGGGCCGCAGAATCAATATTGCTATATTGTTTAAGGTTTTATATGAGAATAATACTCACTTTCTCTCGGTTTTGCAATTAGGTTTTTTCTTTTGTGAGAACTTTGTCTTCACAAGAGAAAGGTGAGGGAAGCCAGGTCCACTTCCCTTTCCTTGCGGCATAAAGTAAAAGTAAACAATAGATAAAAAATACAAATACTATATCAAAAAGGTAAAAAGATAAATGTGTAGTCATACAAATGAAGATTTTGCAAAAATTGCAAGATCTGGACAAGATACGAATGCTTTTATTGTTCAATTAATACATGCAACTTTTTTTTTTTCATCTCCTGTCATTTAACTATCAGTCTGTAATGAAAGTGAATGGAGTGGACCACCAACATGTAAATCTGTGAGCGTTAACCTCAAGGGAGAGTACAATGTATGCAAATGCCTGAAAATTCTATATAACCAGACAAATTCGCTTTCAGTTTCATAAAAAGTTCACATCTATCTACCCACAAAGAGAACAGAGTCAACGTCCATGGAGATGAGTGGTTTTGAAGCAAAAATGAGAGATCAAGACACACCCTTGGAAGAAGTTCAGAAGAAAGATGATCAACAAGAAGCTGTGAAAGCATTAGGGTTTGACAGGATTAGCGCTCTTCCGGACCACCTAGCTCATCACATCATGTCCATATTGCCAAACGAGGACGCTGCAAAAATGTCTGCCTTGTCGAAGAGATGGGCATCATTGTGGCCAACTTTCCCAATTCTTGAATTTTATGAAATCTGGTTTCAACACCATTATGATACAGAAACAAGCAGAAGGATGTTTTATGATTACCTCCGAGCAGCCCTATCTCGGCGCGATTTCAACGACCTGCTGAGCTTGCGGATTTGAACAGCTTTACCCCAGGAATATGAGCGTAATCATCTAGTCACTAGATGTGTAGCTGCAGCGACATTGCGAGGTAAGGTGCAGAAACTACATTTGAAAATCAGAAATCCAGCTAACGAACTTGATGTGATCACTATGAACCACCAAGGGTCATCTTCTCTAGTGTCTTTGATCTTAGAAGATTGAGAGTGTGGAGACTATAATGAGGTGAGTTTCCCATCACTTAAAGATATGTCCTTGAGATTTGTGCATGTAAGTAACCGGCTGCTTGAAAGGATTTGAACGAGTTGTCCCGAACTTGATAAGTTGAAACTAGATTCTTGTCATGGTTTAACACTGTGAAGGTTTGTAACCCTAAACTAAGACGCTTAGTCGTGTACGGTTGCAAGGAAGTGGTATCATTTGAGATGAATGCTCCAAGCCCAAAGTATTTCAAATGCAAAGGTATTCGTCGCATTTACAGAGGGAACAACTATGATGATTTTTATTTGGAGGATGATTATTCTTCTCAAATTTTAGAACTTTAGGTTGTTGTAGATATTAAGTCATACACTTCAATTTGACATCTTTATAATATCAATTAAATCACAACCTTGATATTTTTTTTACTCTATGCGCAGGGAAAAATCATAACTCACACTATAAGTAAGAATACATAAGATTAACATACCAATAAAGATAAAGAAAACAAATTAATTAACAAGACATAAGATATACGTGGTTCGGCCCAAAATTGCCTACTTCTACGGAGGATCCATGATCCAACTTCTTATTATTAAATTAGATCACTAAGTATCTTCTTACATCATCAATAATCCCACAAGACCCCTTAGTATCTTTCATAGAGACCTCTAAGTATCTACCATTGATCAGTATGACTCCCCAAGACCTTTTAGTATCTTCTCATAAGAGATTTTTACAAGAAACGCAAGAATAGCCCGAGCATTTAAACCAAAAGGATCTATGGTGTTTCTCTTTTATTCACTCAAAGAACCTAAAGAAAAAACACTCCCCAAAGGTTACACCCTAGTGCACCACGCACTTAGTGCCTACCTAGCTCCTCTATTCTCTTTTATGGTTACATCTTGAAACCTTAGATGCTTGCCTTTCTTTTGTGTTTAAAAGGGTTTATATAGTGAATAAAACACTCTTAAAAACCCTAAACCTAGTTGGAATAAGAGTCCTTATTTGTAGGAGTCCTAATCCTACTTAAAGAAGTCAATTGAGCCCAAATAGGAAATATATTAAAGTTGTCGCGTGAATAGTAATGGGGGAACAGTAAATGGTGAATAGTATCACATGAACAGTACCCCCGGCTCAACAGTGCTCACCGTGAATAATGCCTCGCATGAACAGTACTCTTTTTTTTTCTTCTATTTTGCTCCTCTCTTGTACACCCAATGTGTACTTGACTTCATAATGATTCTCCTTTTGATATTCATCTTAATTTTTGCCCATACAAAATTGTTGAATCACCAATTTCCTACACAAATCTCAAATGCTAATTGCTCTCTTGAAACCCTAGACTTATCATTCCTTAAAATGAATGATGAGACATTCCGATCTATGTTATCAAGCTTCCTAAATCTTGAGACTATGAGGCTTTTGAGTTCTAGATTTGGGAATATACCTTCAGTTTTATTCGGAAAGCTCAAGCTAGTCGAAATGCAGAACTACCTTTTCAACGGGCTGGTGGATTTCAATTCGCCAAACCTTGAGACATTTGTATACAAAAGTGGTAACAGATGTATGCGGAGGCATTTTGGTGGCATGGGATATCGCAGACTCAAAGCCCTTTCACTAGTTAAGTATGCTGGCCTGACAAATCAATCCCTTCACGAATTGTTGTGTTGGAGCGACCTCTTGAAAAGTTTAGAAGTTGACTCTTGTCGCATGTTGGATTATATTACGGTTACCAGTTCAACACTGAAGAACTTGGTTATTCATTCATGCTTTCGTCTGAAAGATGGTGAGATCCACGCTCCACAACTTGAATATTTCCAATATGTTGGAAGACTGATATAACTTTTCACCATAATTTCATCTTTGTACCTCAATGCTGAGTTACATTTAGAGAGCCCTAAACTTAAAGTTAATCATTTTGAACAAATCAAATTGAAGATACTTCTTCGCAACTTCGATCAGGCAAGAATCCTCACCATCGTTAACAACTACACCGAGGTTAGTAAATTTCCCGGGGAAGTAGTACATACATGCTTACCAATTCAATTAATTAGATGTTGAGGGAGGAAATACCCTTCTCCCTCTGGAGGTTATGTTGAAACGAAGAACCCAAGATTCAACCTAGAACCCTAACCTCTTTGCGCAATGGAATAACCTATCAATCAAGCAAACACAACAAGAATTTAAAGCAGAAAACAAAAGATCACAACACAATCTTACGTGGTTCGGCCAATTGCCTATGTCCACGGTAGATCCAAGGATCCTAGCCTCTCTTATTATAACTCCCTAGAGATTTTACAAGGAAAACCCAAATGAAGAACCCTCAAAAGGACCTAAACGTTTAGTGAACCCTTACTCTACTACAAACAATGATCACCCAAACAACGGTTCCACCCTAGCGTACACAAGCACTTAGTGTCTACCTAGTTCTCCCTTCTTTTAGAGTCTCTCTCAATGCTTAATCTAAAATCAAGGGTTTAAAAGTGTTTATATATGGCGTATTTCGTGCCTACTAACTCTATTCCTTGTTGGAGTAAGAGTCCACTTGTTTTGGAAGTCCAAACTTCCCAAAACTAGAAATCCCGAACCAAAACGGACTTTCCACGCGTTCTAGCTCTGCGGCGCTTGTCCCTGGGTGCTGCAGCGCTGGACAAAATCGTGCCCAGCTCTGCGGCGCTGGGTTACTGTCCTAGGCGCCGCGGCGCTCAACCATTGGAGCCGCGGCGCTGAGCCCTATATACCTATTCACGTTTTCTTGCTTCCTTCATATCTTTGAGTCCCGTTTCGCTTCCCCTTTTGTGTCCCACACGTCCTAGACTTCTCCATACGCGTCTCACACGTTCTAGACTCTCTATGACTCTTCACTTTGGTATTTATCTCAATTCTTGTTTAATCAAAATTATTGAATCACCAATTTTCCAACATTAGACATAATTGATCCCTTAATAATTTTTTTAATCCAGCATAAATTATTCATTCTATGTCCTTTTTTATTCTTTATTAATAATAATATCCAGGTATATGGTCACAATACTATTTTTTTCTGAGTTTAGCAATTATTGGGTGACAATCAATATATTTATGATGATGCTCTATAGGATATTACGAATAATTCACAATAAAGTTGTTAATACTGTAAATGCAACTCTTCTTATGAAATTCACTAATTGCTTTAATTTGTGTGGTCAGTATGTTACCTTTCCGGAGGAAGTTGCAGCACCATTCCCGGCACTGGTTTTCCTACCCCATTTGAAGGTGAATACAAGATTGACGGATACAAGCTTTCTCGATATCCTATTAGGCGTTCTTTGCATATCATTCTGCCATGAAACTTTGTGGATAAATTATGGAAATACTACCATTACATTGACGGTACAAACTTTGTCCATAAAAATAATATACTGGTTAATTCGTGATTTTCTATAACGACCGAAAAGTTGACATAAATTTCCGATTTACCATCAAAAAACTTTTAGTTCCTTCCCTTTTCGGAACAAAACAAATTTTTTGCTACATGTTTTAGTTTTCTGAATTGAAAATTTTCCTTAATATGTTTTACTTCCTCCCAGGTTCGAAATGTAGAAACTTAATTAATACATTATTAAGAAATCTTTAATCACTTGTGTATCAAACGAATGTTCAGTTTCAGTTGAACAACGAAGCCAAGGAATTGGACGTTTCTCAATCTGATATGCTCATTCATGATTGTATCAAAGATCATCTGGTTGAAGTGAGGCTTGAGAACTTCAATGGGAGTGACAAACAAATTGAGCTTTTGAGTTATTTGCTCCACAAAGCCAAGCTCTTGGAGTTTATGTTCATAGAAGCCCCTTTAGACCGTTCAGAGATTGTCCACAGACTTATGAACTCGCCCAAGGCCTCACCGATGGCTCAAATTGTTTTCCTCCAAAACTGTTTGCTCTGAGATTGAAGTGTTCCCATGGATGGCCTTCCTTTCTCTTACCTATCGTTTTTAATCAGTTTAATTAATGGGATGTAATAACTAAGTACCAAAACTCTTGTTTGGTTTCTGCAGCTTCTTTTCATGGGCTGTTATATAAAGTCTGTTATGTTTCTAGACTCAGTCCATCTTTAGATCTGCTCTCTCTCTCTCTCTCTCATTCACACACATAAGTGCACACATACAACTACACCAATACAAGCGTGATGCACGTGGTCTTGTAAATGCTTTAATCTATGTCGTATGCTCGTTGTATTTATGCCATGATCATAATCCTTCGTTGGGAAAATATTCTTTTTTTTTTTTCCCTGTATTTCCTGGAAAGAGAGTTAATTAATTTCGGTTTTGGCAAATTTTCTTTTTCGACGAAGATTAATTAAATTTTTTTTTAAACAGTATCTTTTTAAGTTTGTCCTTCAAACATCTTGATTCTTTATATTTATTGAAATTTGTGATTCAACAATCATATATAAATATAAATTGAGATAGATATCAAGTGAAGAGTAAACACGAAGTCTAATATGTGAAGGTCGTATGAAGAAGAAACAAATATGAAACCAAAAGCAAGAAGAGGCTCAGAAACATAAAGAGGGATGTACAAGTTTGAACAGCCCAAGGTTGAAAAATAGAATGCCTTAGCATTGTTTTCAGAGAGCCCAACGCCCTCGCATTGATAGAGAACGTTGCGGCATTGCAACAAGGTCACATTAACACCCTAATATTCATCAAAGAATGCCCAGCATTGGAACAGTCACATTAACACCCCAACATTACTTGTGTGAAAAAAAATCTAATTTTTGTTCAAATTAACTTCTTTAAGTGGTTTTGGACTAACACATGTAATGACTTTTATTCTAATTAAGTTTAAATTTTATTAGGTCTTTGTAAATATTATATAAACATTTGTAACCCTTTAAAGATTCATTAAACATTAAGAGATACTGTAAGAGAGAATAGAAAACTAAATAGGTACTAAATACTTGTGTGCAATATGGTAAAACCATTGTTGGGTGTATTTGTTCTTGTATGAATAAAAGGAGCACCAAATAAATTCTTTTAGAGTTCTTTATTATATATTCTTTGTAAACTCTTAAGAGTTAACAAGAGACGATAAGATTCCTTAATCTACCATAAATGTAGGCTGTTGATATCGAATCACGTAATTAATTGTGTGTGTTCTTATTAATCTTGTTCTTATTCTTTATTACTTTTATTTACTTGTGATTATACGCTTTTGCAACAAGTGGGTATTAGGGCAAAGACTAATCCTCAAGAGATATTAATGCCAAGCTTAATTCCCTTCAATAATTTTATTTTTAGTTTTGTAAATCTTAGCAAAAGAAATTTGTTAATAAACAAAATTCAGTACATCATTTGCATCTTTAATTAATACAAAATAAGGAAAATGTTAGGAAGAAAAACTTGAAATAGGCATGAAGAAGTATTTATATATATAAACTTATAAATAGGAATATTGTTTGCATCTTTAATTAAAAACTTTATTACTGTAGCTTCCACCACGTAAGAACATAATACTGAAACCCTTTTTTTCTAACACATCCGCAATAATATTATTTTCTCTAAAGTGTGAATAATATTGTAAATAATACGAATTGCATTTGAGAGATACGAAGAACAAACTTAACTAAAAAAAAATAATAGTTTTGCACAAGTCATTATAGTGTAGTGGTAAATAGCTGATATGCATATTTAACTCTAATATAGAGGTTTTGAGTTCAAATTTCTTTTTTTTTATGTTAAAAAAAATTAAGAAAATAGTTTAATTAATTATTATTTAAACCTTATATTAATTTGGTGACATATTCTAATTATGTATGTATAATATTATTATAGACTTCGTATTGTAATTATATATGTATAATATTATTGTATATTTATTTATTTTCTTTTTTGAATAAGATGAATTGTAACCGTTTCTACTTTTTCTATTGCAATGAATGAAAGTTAGACTTTATATATCTGGTATTTGTCTCCTTTCCTTTAAAGTTTTCACAATTAATTCATTGGAGAAATTCAATGCATCTTATAAGTAATGATTTGAAAGTTTCGTGCTAATGTAAACATGATTAATAATCGGAGTCCGAAAATTTGCATACAAAATCTCATCCTTAATTATTTATATATCTGGAAAAAGCTTTTTATTTATTTATATTTTTTGTCAAATCTCGACAAACGGAGAAATTTTATTGAAAAAATAAAAAGAGAATTACAGATCTGGGACATAATAGGCGTTACTTCTTAAAATGCTCATGATGTCAAAAAAAGAAAGAAATGAAAAATCAAATAAACTTAACAAAATTACAACCATTCAAAAAAGATCGATGAAATCTATAATTGGAGTAACCATTGACATCTCTATATAACAGATATAAAATTTTAGATGGTGATCGCATCTACCATATAAGATCATCATAATTCAAGTCAATATTTACCAAACAATGTACTATATTGTTGTTTTCTCTAAAAGAATGAACAAAGCAAAATTGCATATTAGACACACATTAATGACAATTCTTTCGTCTAGTAATTAGATTCTATAGAAGATTCAGCTTATGATTAAAAAAGAGATGAATGTGAAGTAAAGAATCACTTTCTAGAATTAATCTATGCCAACCACGAGCATATGCTATTTTAATAGTTAGAATCGCTCCAATGATTTTAATATAAAAAGTTGTCTCAATCTATAAAGGATAGAAAAAGCCATCAAGGAAAGTACTTTTCTCATCGTAAAAAACTCATTCACAAGTTGTTCTTCCTAGATTACTATTAGAAATACCATCTGTATTTATCTTAATCCATCCATTTGGAGGGAGTTCCAAAAAATCACAGAAATCTTTAGAGTATAACCAAACTTAGGGTTGATACTCAAACCTTCTAAGATTAATTAGTCATCGCCGTAGGAGATATATTTAGGACATAAATTCATAAATAATCTAACATGAGTAAGGCAATTTGCCTTAATCCCAGGCAAACCAAAACCAATCTTATCAAATTGAAGACAATTTTTATATCGCCAAATAAAATATAACAAGTATGCTGCAGATAAAAGCCAAATGTTATATAATTGAGAGCCGAAAGACTTAACAAAAATTACAGACCATAAATCTATAATAAAAGTGGCATTCAGAAGGTGTGTCCGAAAATTATGGACGAGCCAACTACAAAAATCCTTAAAAGAAGAGCAAAAAACAAAATCTACCAATTCATAAATTTTCAAACAAAAGAAACAAATCAATACAATGTAGATACCACAAGATCTCATAGCTATATCAGTTAGGAAAAGGTATTGAGAAGGCTTCATATGAAAATACTAATCTTTAAAAGAAAATTTTTTTTCAAAAAGAAGATAAAATTATATTAAAAGATGTCTGATTCTAAATGAAAGTATAACTCTGTTTTAATGACAAAAATCTATTCCGAGCAGAAGTTTAAATAAATTTATTTTTTATATAATTAAAAGATAAAATAATATCGGCAACTTAATCTTTTAAATGAGAAAAAACCGTATAATAAAAATTAAAATATTCCATCTCCCATCATAAATAACACCGCATATCTTGTATTGAAGAGGAAGAAGCTTTTTATTTTCTTTTACTTTATTTTTGTCCAACAACCATAGCTTCTTTGGCACAAAATTAAACATACAATCTTAAAAAAAAAAAATTAAACATACAAGATCTTCTTAATATTGGAGTTCGTCTCGCACTTTATTTTGCACCGTTTTCAAATATTTTGTAAATTAATTGAAGATAACTCATATGCGGCAAAGTTACGGTAAAATCGTACATGTAATTCACAGATGGGATTGACGGAGGTAATTTCAGTATTTCGAGATGAATAATTTCCTGGTTTGTTTTTCTGAACAGGAGTAATTTCAGGGTTTCGTAGTTGAGGGTCTTCTATGTCTTACGTTTATTGAATTTATGCCATAATTATAATAATAATTTTGTATTGCATAAGAAGAGGGTTAATTAATCTTGCTTTTAGCAAATTTTTTTTTAGATGTGGAGATGGAACCAACACAAAACATATCCAATATTGAGAGTAATTCGGGAATCTAGGGCAAGTAAATGCTTGGTCAACTCCCAAATACCGGAAAAAATCTACCCCAGTTTGCACGTCTCCATGATGATGAAATCATGATACATACGGATATTTAATAGAAGAGAAAAGTAGACGAAGTATAATCATGCTACATCGATTTTGTAAATAAACAGTTTCTTTCGTTAGGTTATGTTTAGACTAATTTCAAAACAACGCAACACAATAAGCAAAAGCACAAATTAAGTAATGTACAAAATTTAAACCGAACTCAGGAAGCTTTAGCTAAGTTGTTTCCAGGAGAAGCCCTGAACATCATATACATGATGCAAGGAACCAGCCTTCGGTAACAGCTATTGACTGAAGTTTATGAGAGTAATGGAGCTTCTTAAACCTTTTTACCCATTAATATTAACAGAAAAATGGTTATTCCTTCTGGATGATCCGCCTAGAAAGAATTTGAATTTTGAATTACATCTAAGGATTGACATAGTTTATAAATAAATAATTGACATACAACAATATCTAGATGGGAAACATCCAATAATTGAAATGAAAGTTCAAACTTTTTATTGAATCTACGAACAAAGAATGTGAATACGACATCACGATCTTCTTATTTGAGCTTTCACTTTAACAAATATAAGTATGTATTTAGTTGTTAATAAAAAATAAAAATAATAAAATAAATCTTAACTAACATAAAGTTTTCTAATATCTACTTATTCTCGTGTGGTTTTAAAAAGTATCAAAACTCTCATACTTTTATCATTATTTACTATTTCGTTATTCCTATTCTGTTAATTTTTACTATTTTTGATAAATTGATAATTTTATTCTTGATAATACAAAATTTGATAATTTTACCCCTAAATAAAGTATCAAAACCCCCCATTCCGTTATCACTATTTATTGTTCCATTATCACAATTCCATTAAGTTTTACTGCTTTTGATGAATTTATAATTTTATCATTGATAATACATAGTCTGACAGTCACTGTTCCATTAATTTTTACTGTTTTTGATGAATTGATAATTTTATTTTTGATAATACGTAGTTTGACAGTTTTATCATTAAATAAATTAGAGCAAAAGAAAATGTTAATTTTTACTATTTTTGATAAATTGACAATTTTATCATTGATAATACATAGTTTGATAATTTTGCCTCTAAATAAATTAGAGCAAAAAAAAAGACATTGAAGGAAATTGAACCATTAACCTCAATGATAAAACCACTCATTTTCACCATTAGGCAAAATTAAAGTTTATATAATATTTTATAAAGACTAATATATATACCCTATAAATTAATAATATGAATTGTTAATTCTAAATTAAATAAATTTTGGTACTAAAAAATTATAAATAATAATAAGTGTAAAATATTTTAAATATCGTCTAATTAACATAAGCTTATAAAAATGAATTTTTTTGTTTTGGAAATCCATTATAAACGTCTTCTCATTTTCTAATTATTTTTAAATTAATTGAAAAGAAATAAAAAAAAAGTATTGATAATTATGTTAATTATAAAAAATAGTTTTCCAACAAAACTTAAAACTTATTTTTCATATGGAGCCATCAATTATCATTTAAAAATATATTTTTTCTAAAATAACATAATTTTTTTTCTTTATTAATAGTTCATTTAAGAATACAGAAGAATTTGGTATTATTTATAGTAATTTCTTTTAATTTAAAATTTTGTAAAAATTATTTTTTTATGAGTTCAATATAATTCTCAATATTTATTGTTTTCAATTTTTTTTAATTCTCATAAGTTATAATTTAAATTTTGAATTCTTCATGAAAATTTATTTTATTATTTAATATTAAATAATAATAATTCACATATGATTATATTATATTTTAGTAATTGTTATTATATTAGATTAATTTTAAGAAATTATAAAATAATTTATTTTTATAATAAGTTCCTAAAATTTAATCTTCAAGTCTTTTGTTATAAACTTGTACATACTTAATTAAATTTGTTGCTTATTAAAATAATTTACACTTATTATTATTTATAATTTTTTAGTACCAAAATGTATTTAATTGAGAATTAATAATTTATCTTATTAATTTATAGGGTATATATATTAGTCTTCATAAAATATTATGTAAATGTTAGTTTGGCCTAGTAGTTAAATGAGTACTTTTATCATTGAGGTCAAGAGTTCAACTCCTTTCAAGGTCTTTTTTTCTTTTGCTCTAATTTATTTAGGGTCAAAATTGTTAAACCATGTATTATCAAAGATAAATTATCAATTCATCAAAAACAGTACAAATTAATGGAATAGTGATATTAGTATTGTCAATGATAAAATTATCAATTTATCAAAAATAGTAAAAATTTATAGAATTGTGATAACAAAATAATGAATAGTAATAATGGTAGGGGATTTTGATATCTTTTGAAACTACATAAGGGCAAGTGGACATTAAAGAAAACCTTAGAGGGGGGAAAAGGCCGTTATCCCAACAAACCTATGTTGGGGCAGTGTGTGCCCTTAAATTTTCTCAAATTCATACGCAATTTTATATATATATATATATATATATAAATTTGTGTGTGTGTGAATGTGATTGGGTTGCTATAGTAGCTAAGCGCAAGTGCATGTTATCGTATCAAGTAATATAAGATTTTAAGTCTAAGTATCGATCTCACAGAGACTATGCGATATAATTCTATAAATCAAATACTAAAATTGTACCTACTTAACTTTTATTCATAAAACTAAAATCTGAAATTTATTTAATTAATCTAATTCTATCAATTAATTAAACAAAAGCAAAGAGTAGAATTCACAAATAAAAATAATCTAGGGTTTTGACTCGTTCTCTAGTATTTCATTGTATTCACTAACTATTTAGTTAATTCCTTAATACCAATTGATTGGCTTAGACATTAATCTCATCACAAGCCTCTATCAATGGTCAAGTGACTATATTACACATTCCAACAATCACCTATATGTCTATGGTAATCAAATCAGAATGTAATTTATTAAGTTTAAGTCTAAATTAGACCATACATGCCACCTAGGTATATGTCTATCCTAGATGGAACTCATAGTTGTTACCCTATGATCATGCATCAAACTACCCTAGGCTAAATACATGAATCCTTCCATCGAGTTCATTATGGTTCCTCAATCATTCAAAATATTGATCAAGTATAATGAAAGCATTAAACACAAGATAGAATGCATCAATTGAATGTTTTAAATTTATAAACTAAAAATTAACACAATTTAAATCCATACTAGGTTCACATAGTCTAACTCTAGATGAACAATTTAGCTCATCACAAAATCAAAAGTATCAAACCAATTTATAAATATCAACAAGAATAAGAACATAATGATAAAGAAAGATAAGAAAAACTAATCACAGTAACTCATTGATGTGCTTCTCCTTCAATCTTGATTTGAAGCTTGAATCTTGATTTTGGTTCTTCAATCTTTGGCTTTGATCTTTGATTTGTGTTGTGAATTCTCTCTCTAAGTTTTTACCTCTCTTTTTTCTCTTTTTCTCTCCTCTTTCTTCTCTCGGGGTTTTTGGCATTCTATTTATAGGTTTTTAGCCTTCTATTTATAGGTTTTTGTCTTTAAAGTACTGTTCATAAGTACTGTAGCACAATACTGTTTACAATTACTATTCATACTAGTACTGTTCACCGCCACGAGCGCCGCAGCGCAACGCCCAACCCTGGTGCCCTTTTCATATTTGGAGCGTAACTTTTTCGTTTGACGTCCGATTCACCTCCCGTTTGTTCCTATACGTCACATTTTTCGTCGTGTATCTATTTATGATCAAAAACCACAATTAAATAGTCAAATATTTATAATTTTGAGTAAAATACAAAAGTTAAGTATAAATTATACTAATACTTTTACGCCCCTATCAGTATGCTAGATAAAGTACTCTTCCCAATTATTTATGAACATTGATGAAAATAAAGATAATAATAAGCAATAAAAGATTACAACCTCAAAAAATAATTGAAAATAAATAAACATCTAACTATGCAACATCCAATTTGTGTACGAAGCTCAAGGGTCTTGAATTAATCTTCAAGAAAAGAATGCGAATAGATAAATGATTATCACTCATAATAATTTATATTTATAACATTTTTAATCCTAAACCTAACAAATATGAACTCATAATAATTGATATCTATGAAATATCTTTAACCCTATACCTAACAAATATGAATAAGTGAATAGTTTACTATTTAACAAAGCTATTAAGAATTATTTTTTTTTAAAAAAAATGAATGAACAAAAATCAATAATAATTAACTAATAAAGTCGTTGACTGAAAAAATAGTTTTCTCAAGCCAACGAGTTTTGAATTTGTTTGAGGCGAGAATTAGTGTACTTGGCTTTGCTTTATTAGGCCCTGGAAGTAAGGTTTTGTGTTCATTCTTCATTGACAATCATAGTCGGACACCTGCAAAATACTAGAAATTATCGTTAAGACTTTGTCAGGATGAGTTCCGAGGAAGACTCTCCGATGCTTAAGTCAGAAAGGTTGTTTGGTGAGAAAAATGTTCAGCAAGAATCTGAAATATCTGTTATGAAAGAAAAAGTGTATATGTCTTCCCTGTTGTGTTTACCTCAATATTTATAGCATCGGTCTTCTGAAAATTTTCTCTGTGCTTATCCTCGCCGGTGTAGTGGTTGAATTGGGTAAGTCTTACTAATGTTGGATTATTCTAATGTTCTAGCACGATTTGTGAGATTCTTTCCTAAGAATCTTACAGTTTGTTTCTATTTACACTTTTATTTTCTTTATAGCATTAGTTTCCCCTTTAAGAGTGTTTCTGTAATAAAATTGGTTTCTCTTAGGTTGACTTGGATATTGTCAGGTATCCTTTCTACTATAAAAGTGGTTTGGCACTCCACACCCAGTCGGTCTTCCTATGGTACTTATATTGAGCCAGTTTTTCTTGTCTGCCTTAGTCGTGATATTCTTAATTCTAGTCGGGATTACGCATGGCTGATGTGCAAGTATCTCAAGCCAGATCAAGTTCAAGCAGTTGAGCTAGTTTCTCATAGGCGACCTGCTTTTTAAGCCTATTGTCATTATTTGTTGATGGCCTGTGTCGACCTTGGCTTAGAATTCAATGATAGGTCTATATAGGGATGTCTTTAATGGGCCTGATCATCGTGGGCCTGATGACAATTTATAGGGGAGAATAGAGGTTCACCAGTTTCTAGTTTTAACTTGTTCAAGACTGAAAACTTATTATATTTCTTCTTTCTTTTTTTTATCTGTTCGGGTCTTCTTTTTTTTGGTTAGAATTTTTTACTTTACCCTTGCTCGGTGCTCTACGTTCTATATCGGCCTGGACCTGTGCTTTTAACACTGTTACTTCGATCGAACTAGTCCGAGCAAGTCTTATTCTTGGATTATATTAAACGACTCAGTCCGGATCTGCCCATACAACTTTTCTTAGTGTACTGAGCTAGTCATCATTTGCTGGGGTCTTTTTGAAGATCTTTGTGCAGTTAAGATATCTCTTTGGTTTTTGGAATTTTATCGAGTGATAATGATAAGGATTTGTGCACACATTATCCCTAATCTAAGTGTAATGACATCTAATATATAGGAACCAATTGTGGCCGTTGATTCTTTTCTAATCGTAAGGCTAGGGGAAGTTGAAACCAAGACATCATGTCTCTTCAAATTTCGAGTGACATTTTAAAAAGGCGTGCATTTATTGCTCTGGGTAATTGAAAAATTGTGTTGACTTCCTCAAAGGGGTGTCTTTCTAACTTCTGTTGATCTCGTCCGTCTATTTGATTTGAATGGTTATGATTCCTTCATCCTATTGACTATAAATAGCAAATCCCTTCTTTAACCATTTTTCTCTTTACTCATAATTCTTCTTCCTGTTTTTTCCTCGATCTTGATTTCTTGGTACTTGTTGCTGTGAGCCTCAGTATTTCTATGGACTTCATTCAATCTTAGTGCTTCCCTCTGGTAATTTTTCCTTCACTTTGTATTTTCTTATTCTAGTCTTTACTGGGTGTAAGCATGCTTTTCCATTTTATTTTATTTTTGTATTTCTTTGCCATTTCTGGTTTTGTCTTTTTTGGGTTTTCTGCTTCTGTTTCTTATTTTATGGATATTTAGATGGTTTTAAGATTTTTATGGTTATGTTATTTTGCTTTATTCTTGAGTGTGATTGTCTTTGTCCTTGCCCCTATGTATCTTTTATAGTTTTTTTTTTTCGAAAAAACCTTCATCTTCCCTAATGAAGTCTAGAAAGAACCTAGGTCTTTTTGTCATTGACATGGTTGAAGAAAAAGAAGCTGTTAGCTCTGTGGTCCTATTTTTCAAAATGACTAGTGAGGCCAATAGTAGCAGAAGGGCAGAGACGTCCACCTCGACTGGTGGCGTGCCTTCCTCATCTTTAGCTGTTATGACCGAGGCTTAATCGGTCTTTATTGTTAGAGAAGACATGGGGCATGATCTTGTAGACCCTGGTCAGGACGTAGAGGCTGTGAATTTTGAATTGGACATTAGATATCACACATCCATCTTGAATGAGGTTGATCTAGGGTTCATCCGGTCAAACTACAATATACCCGAGTCAGTCACTCTTAGGTTGCCCTTCCAGATGATTTTCTGAACAACCCTGTCGAAGGAGAGGGGACCATTCCGTAGAATTCTTAAGGCTAGGCCTTAGGCTTCCTATACAGCCTTATTTTGCGAGGATGTTAGCCCAGCTAGGAGTAGCTCCCTCCCAGCTTGGCCTGGGTACGAGGTCTACCCGGCTATCCTCTTGAACCCCCACCACGACCAACTCCTCCACTAGACTTACCTAATCTGTTGGGTCCTCTGAATGAAGCACTCCCTCTGCCCTGTACTTGGCCTACATTATTCTGTCCCTGGACTGGGGCTCTATTCTCTAATCTGCCACTGGGCGTCACATTAGGGCAATCTCTCATTAGGTGGCCCTTCTGTCCACATTTGTAATAGCCAATGGTCCCTATTCTGCACTCCCCTGGATGAGATCTCCCGCACCTACTGCATGTCAGGAACCTCCTCATACCCTCTCAGCCACCTCTAGATCCTGCTAACTGTGTACATACTGAGGCTTGGCTGGACTAGGTCTGATCTCCTCGGCTAGGCCTCTGGCTACTAGATCCCACAGATCTCTCCTCGGTCCTCATTACCTTACTTGGCCCTCCCTGATTACTACCCGTCCAACTACGCTTTAGGCTCTGCTGACGCAGCCTAGGGATAACTGCTATACTCCTGTCCACTCTGGTCGCTGCCTCCACTAGTGCTCTATACTGAGTGTGAATGATTAAAGCAAAATGTGGTCGTATCCTGGGATTAAGTCCCACAGCAAATCTACTCGCTTTTTGCTCCTCATCATCTGCTATAAATGGGACTAATCGAATCAACTCTGAGAATTTCTTCTCATATTCTGCTACTGACAGCGATCCCTATTCCAATTTAAAGAACTCTTCTATCCAGGCATCCTTATAACTCTTAGGATAAAACTTACCTTAGAACTCTCTTCTGAATAATGCCCAAGATATACCTTCTATATGCCTTCTCTGAAGCACCCTCCACCAATCTTTTGATCTCTCCTTGAGCAGGAACACTAAGTAAGAGGCCATCTAGTCCTCGGAGCACCCTATAATCTGAAAAATCTCTTCATTATCCTCCAGCCATGATAATGCTCTCTCTGGATCTTCGGTACCATCATATGACGTGGCACCCAATTTCTTGGCACACTCTAATGATACATTTGACTCTCTTGGCTGTTGAATTGCGGCAGCCAACATCTAAGCCATCTGTCCAATATCCATAGCTCCACCTTGTAGCTCCACACGCTTAGGTGACTCCGGAGGGGCTGGTGGTCCCGGGGCATTTATTGACTCATTAAGTCGTTCTGGTTTAAGTACTGCAGCCTGAGCAGCGGCTCTCCTGATAGGTGGTCGTCCACCAATCAAAGGCTTTTTAATTGGAAGACGAAGTAGTAATTAGGCATTTCTTGGAGAGTCATTATGCAATTTTTTGGTATATATATAAAGGCCAAGTGTTTTATTTCAAAGAATTGTTAAAAAAAAAAAAGGAAACAAGAGTGTGAGAGAGGGGATTTCGGCCATGAAGAGGGGAAGGAGATGAACAGTGATACCCATGAAATTTCTAAGCCAAATCAAGGAATCCATACCAAATTCAAGTTGTTCTCAAGTGCCTAAGCAAGATTCAATGGTGGATTAAGGGTAAATTTGCTTAAAAATGTGAGAATTCTAAACCCTAGAATAGTAAATTAGGATTTTTGTATAATTGAACTTCAATTGAATAAATTTAAGGCATTAGAATGAATTTAGGGATGAGATAAGACCATAGGTAAGAAGAAATTTAAAAAATGGTAAAAATATCATTTTGGCCATTTTGGGGTTTTTAGTGGTACAAGTGCAATTAACTAAAATTGAGGATTAAGAATGAATTCTAGGATCCTTAAGATGAGTTTTGATGAGTGAAAATCAAAGTTAGGATATGGGACATAATGATCATTTATAATAAAGATTATGAGTAATTATGTCCAAAGAAAATTATGAGGGATTATGGACCCCTTTTGACAAAAAATGATAGTTTGTGCATAAATTGAAATTGTTGGGGGCAAAATTATAAAATTTAGAAAGGAATTTTGACGTGGCCGAAAAATGTATACTAGAGATATTTTGGTAATTTTTCCATTTTAAGGGGACTAAAGCATGATTTATGCTTTGTAGGTGCTGAATGTCGAAACTGGTGAAAGGACAAGCTCGGAAAAGAAACTTTAGCATAGGACAGTTGGTGAGTGGAAAAATAATTAAAAGAAATAAAATGCAGTTTATTTTAAATTATTAATATTTATGTGCTTTCTGATTTAAATATTGTTGTTTCAAGTAATTTGCTCAAGTTACGTGATTTTTAAGAATTAAAGAAAGCATAGTGATATTTTATTTGATATAATGAGAATTGAAAATTAAAAATTTATCATTTAAAAACAAATTTTAAATAATTACTGCAAAACTTTAGAATTACAGTTCAGTATTTCTAACAGTTTAAAGATTTATTTTTCAGTAATAAGAAACAGATTTTAGAAATTTACATATCAATTTTAAGAAACAGTTTTTAGATACTATCAGTTTTCAAAGGTTAGTGGTATCCCATTTATCAGTTATCAACTATTAGATTCAGATTCCTGTGGGGATAGTATAGACCCGGCCGGTACACCCCGTATGCGTGGGCAGGTCAATCAGTTGGGTTAAGTGTTACTAACTCCGGTGAGTCGGGGTGTCGAGTCACTTATGCTACGGGGTGCTATCTCGCTATATGTCTGCGATGTATATTCCGCCACATAGACAGTGAAATGTTTCAGATTTATCAGTTTATCAGATTGGTCATAGTGGTTGTTGCTAGCGGAGACCGCCCAGTGACCGACTCATTTCGTCGGCTACGTCGACGAATAGGTCTAGCATTAGGGTAGCCATTGGTGCTTTTCAGACAAACTAGAACCGAGCGAAAGTTTTAAACAATTGTATAAGATATGTAATTTTTTTCAGTGAATAAAAATATTTGTTAATAATATTTACAGATTTCAGCAGTAGTTTATTAAGTTTTAAAAATCGTAAATTAAGAAAACTGCTCAGTAGAATTCTACTCGTATTCAAGATTTAGAAATGATTCAGAATAGTTTTCAATACTTTTTAGAATTTTCAATATATTTTCACAATTATTCAGATTTCACACCCACTCATTGAGTTTATCAATTCACCTTTTGTTTTTGGTGTTTTTATTTTTTTCCCAGGTACAGTCAGCAGCGTACAGCGTACAATTTCTCATGTGGATAAGTAGTAGTTCAGCTCTACAACGATCTCCTGTGCATGTACAAAGCTATACATTTAGTGCATATACATGTATCATATTTAGTTTTGCGTTGTATAGCATGCATAATAGATTTTGGAACCAAAATAAATATTATGCCTTTTTGAAATTGTTGGTTTTCTTGCTATGGATGTCTGTTGGAGTGTGATTAAGAATGCATGTGTTGATTTATTTGGGAAAGGATAGGAGTTCCCCTTTGTAGCTAAGGGATATAACAAATATTGAAGTGTATTTTTTACAGGTCTATAAAATATAAATTTTTAGAAAAATAGGAAAAATTGTCCGTTTTAATTCAGAATTTTTAGAAAAATTAAAACTTTTTTCGTGGTTATAAGAATATATCAAAAAGAAATTAAAAAAAAATTTAGGGTTCACCTTATGAAATTTCTCAGGGGTGATAGTAGACTTTGGGAAACGTTCCGTTGGGGTGCCCGACAAAGCCTACCTAGGTCCACATTGTAGGATTCTGGATCAGGTTCTGTCAATTATTATTCAACAAAACTCAAAATTTATTTTTTATATGTAACCATCAATTATCATTTAAAAATATTTTTTCTAATGTAACATAAATTTTGTCTATATTAATAGCTCATTTAAGAGCATAGAAGAATTTGACATTATTTGTAGTAATTTTTTTTTAATTTAAATATTTATGAAAATTATTTTCTATGAGTCTAATATAATTCTCAATATTTATTGTTTTCATTTTTTTTTTTGAATTCTCATAAGTTATAAATTACATTTTGAATTCTTTGTGAAAACGTATTTTATTATTTAATATTAAATAATAAAAGTTCACGTATGATTATATTATATTTTAGTATTTTTATTATTTTAGATTAATTTTAAGAAATTATAAAATAATTCATTTTTTTAATAAGTTTCTAAATCTTAATCTTTAAGTCTTTTATTGTAAACTTGTACATACTTAATTAAATTTATTGTTTATTAAAATATTTTACAGTTATTATTATTTATGACTTTTTAGTACCAAAATTTATTTAATTTAGAATTAACAATTTATCTTATTAATTTATAGAATATATATATTAGTCTTCATGAAATATTATGTGAACTTTAGTTTGATCTCGTGGTTAAAATGGGTAGTTTTATCATTAAGGCCAAGGGTTCAATTCCCTTCAAGGTCTTTTTTTCTTTTGTTCTAATTTATAAAATTATCAATTCATCAAAAACAATCTAATTTATAAAATTATCAATTCATCAAAAATAATAAAATTTAACGAAATAATGATAATGATATTATCAATGATAAAATTATCAATTCATCAAAAAAAAATTAACGAAATAGTAATAACAAAATAATAAATAGTGATAACCGTCAAGGAATTTTAATATTTTTTTAAACTACTAAGAGATAAGTAGATATTGAAGAAAACCTAAGGGGGAAAGGGTTCTTACCCCAACAAACCTATATTGAAGTAGTGCGTGCCCTTAAAAGTTTTTAAATACATACGTAATTTTATATATACATATGTATGTATATATGTATATATGTATGCTAGATCAAGTACTCTTCCCAATTATTTATGAACCTTGATGAAACTAAAGCTGATGATAAGTGATATGAGACTACAACCTCAAAAAATAAGTAAAACTAAATAAACATCTATCTATGCAACATTCAATTTGTGTACAAAGCTCAAGCGTCTTGAATTAATCTTCAAAAAAAGAATGCAGATAGATAAATGATTATCACTCATAATAATTGATATTTATAAATATTTTTAATCCTATACCTAACAAATATGAACGCATAATAATTGATATTTATGAAATATTTTTAATCCTATACCTAACAAATATGAACTCATAATAATTGATATTTATGAAATATTTTTAACCCCATTCCTAACAAATATGAATAGGTGAATAGTTTACTATTTAATAAAGCTATCAAGAATTTTTTTTTTAAAAAAATGAATGAACAAGAATCAACAATAATTAACTAATAAAGCTATTAAGATACAGAAACGGAATTAACAAACTTATTAAAAATTAAAGATAATGACAAAGTCAAAATATTGAGCAATAATTATAAATAACGACAAAGTCAAGATAAAAATAAATATCCAGATACTAAGCAATAATACTGATAACGACAACATCAAATTATAATCTACAATCGATTGTCGTGGAAACTAACAAAAGGAAACAAATATGCAAAAGCAAATCTTAAGTGACATTGATAAAGAAACAATCAGTAACAACTTGAAATATGACAACATATATATTTGCTGCATCTATGTATCCATCTCATCAAACAAATAGATAATAAAACAATGATAAATGGAACATACAAACTGAATTTGAATAGAAGTACATATTGATCATCAAGATTGTTAACTACCTAAAATAATCGGAAGTATGAGAACATATGAAAAAAAAAAGTTTGATACCGTGTGTTAAATATGTAGAAAATGTAGTGATAGTGCTGCAATCTATTGATAAAGATATGATTATTGCTATGCTAAAAAAGAGGGACATCGGACTCTTGCTTCGATGAATTTAGATGACGGTGATCAATAATTTTATGCTAACTCTCAGGCCACCTCTCATATGACTTTTTTTTTTCTCCGACGAACCCCCTCACCCCTTAAAATAGGCAAGACCTTACTCCATTCTTTACATGGATTAGCGGTCTTAGAGTAAAGTAAGCGACTAGGGAGAATCTTTATAGAGCCAAGCTAGTTAGCCTCCGGCCGCTAGCTAAGGATTTTTGGTTAATTACCTTACTTTTGGCCTCTAACCACCTTCTACCTTTGATTGGGAGCTAAGGAACTTTAGAATGGGGGACCGTAGTCCCCAATGACGATTCCGACAAGTTCGAAACACAAGTAATTTTGATTTTATCAGACCATACAAAGAAAAAGGTTGCATTTATATAGGTAATGGACAAGGATTATCAATATCTCGTATTGGTAATATCTCCTTTAAAACAACCCATGGACACTTAAAACTTAAAAATGTTCTTGCTGTACCTAAACTCAAAAAGAATCTACTCTCTATTTCACCCCTTATGGATGATCTCAAATGTTTCTTTGAATTTAATGAATATGGTTTTATTGTTAAGAACAAGGACAAGCAGGTTCTAGCACAGGGGCATAGACATGGAATGCTCTATGCATTGGAGGAAGACAGCAACACAGCTTTTACAGAAGACAGCAACACAGCTTTTACAACAATAAAAGGAAACTCCGAAACCCTTGATTTATAGGATAAACGACTAGGTCACGCCAATTCAAAAATTTTATCATTTTTAGAAGAAAACAATGTAATCAAATTTTTCTAATTTGAATAAAACTCCATCTATATGTGTTTCGTGTCAATTAGGAAAGAGATGTAAGCAAAAATTTAAATTATTAAATAAAACATCAGAGTTTCCTCTTTATAAAGTTTATTGTGATTTCTAAGTCCTACACCTATAATTTCTCCCCAAAAATATAAATATTATGCCTTGTTTGTTGATGATCATTCACGATTCTCTTGGTTGTTTCCATTAAGAAATAATTCTAAACTTCCTTCAATGTTTCCTAAGGTTTCAAAAACAGAGTGAAAATCTATTAGATTAAAAAATTAAAATTTTCTAATGCGATCGAGGATGAGAATTTAATTTCATACCATTCATAAAACATCTTGAATATTCAAAGATAAATCTCCTGCCCATACACTCCAAACAAAATAAAGTAGTAAAGAGGAAGTACAAACACATAGTAAAAACAGCACTCACCGTGAGATTTTATGCCTTGAATAAATTCTTTGTTGATAGTTGTTTATCTCATTAATAGAATGCCATTAATGTATTTAAAAATGAAAAATCTATATTTCAAGTTTTTTAAAAAATTAGCTGATTACAGTAGCTTAAAGATTTTATGTTGGAGATGTTTTCCTTATTTAAGAGAATACAAGAAAAGAAAATTTGATAAAAAAAACTACCCTTGTGTTTTTATTGATATAATCCTTTGCACAAGAGCTATAGATGCTTACAACTTGAAACTAATAGAGTTTACATCTTTAGAAATGTTATATTTTATGAAAGTACTTTGCCTTATTCACAAAAATTAACAAAAATTTTACCCGTGTAGGAACAAGTGAAGTTAACCATGTTTCTATTATATGATGAATGGCTCCCTAAAAATAACTCAAAATAGTTGCACACAGACAAACAATTCAGAAAGTTCAGACAAGCATTAACATGACCACGATAACATCTCAAACCATGGAGAAAGCAAAAATAACTCAAATACCTTAAAACTCCCAAGCCATGAAAAATGCAGTAACAACTCAAACATCTTAAAATCAAATACTGAACAGAACTGTTGAAGCAAAAGCATATAAATAAGCAAAATCACCCAAGTAATATATGTCGAACAAGTTATTAAGAAAATAAAGAGAGAAATGGTAGAAGGAGAACATACAAAATTACGTAGTTTGGCAACTTGCCTACGTTTATGACGGATCAAAATAACTTACTTTCTTATTATTGAATCACGAGGCACTCATAAAGCACGCCTTTTATAAGAAAGATCACAAAGAAAACTCTCTCTTATACTCTAAGAATTTTCTCTCACTAAGAACCACAAAGATTTCTTACTTGATCACTCAGATCTTTTGGGTTATCAGAAAGATATCTTCCTTTAACTTAGATATGTTCTATGATCACTAAAATATGTTTACAAATCAATTGACAGCCTTTAGATAGGCTTTAGGACGTCCTAGGTTTACCCTAAACGTGTGAAAATCGTATTAGGGAGTCCTGAAGCAAGCAGGAGACGAAATAAGAAAGTCTCAAATCGGGAAACAATTTGCGCACCCAGCGCCGCAGCGCTGGTGCGTCCACCTGGGCACTGCGGTACTGACCACCTAGTGCCGCTGCGTTCAAGTGCTGTTTTGGGCCTCGTGGCGCCCACGCCTGGGTATCGCCCCCTTCGTCTTTCACCTCCTTTCGCATCCATCTTCGATCCTTGCGCACCCTACGCACTTAGATTGCTCTCACAATCATATCTTGGTGATTTTCAATCAATATTCTCATAAATCCCCTCCTTGATTCAAAATCATCCACAAAGTAACTCGATCTCTCATTTTCGCATCTTCGGTCACCCTCACAAAGTAATGACTCCGGTTAAGTCCTTGCATAGGATGAACTTAACCAAAGGCAGTAGCTTAGTTAACATATCAGCAGGGTTTTTAGACGATGCTATCTTCGTTAGACTAACTTCACCACTTTGGACAATCTCTCAAATGTAATGGAGCCACATATCAATGTGTTTCAACCTCTCGTAGAACACTTGAGGCTTGATTAGGTGTATGACACTCTGGCTATCACCACTTTGGACAATCTCTCAAATGTAATGGAGCCACATATCAATGTGTTTCAACCTCTCGTAGAACACTTGAGGCTTGATTAGGTGTATGACACTCTGGCTATCACAATATACACCAGTGTTCACATCTTCACTAGCCAATACCTCCGCGCATATGCTTTTTAACCACACGGCCTCTTTGATAGCTTCACCAACAGCTATGTATTCCGCCTCTGTGGTAGATAGTGCAACCATATGTTGTAAAACTGATATCCAACATACACTACACCCAAACACTGTAAATACATAGCCCGTCAACGATCTTCTCTTATCTAGATCACCTGCATAATCTGAGTCTACATACTCTCTTACCATTTCACTATTGTCCTCATCCCTTTTATACATCAACCTGTGATTTGACGTCCCCTTGAGATATCTCAGAATCCACTTCACTGCAAGTCAATGATCCTTACCTGGATTTTTTATATATCTATTTACCACACTCACAGCATGTGCTATGTTTGGTCTTGTGTAAATCGTTACATACATGATGCTCCCCACAACGCTTGCATAGGTACTTTACTCATCTGCAGTTTCTCCTCTTCGGATGTCGGCGACTATGCTGTTGAAAATCTGAAATGCATGGCCAAATAAGTAGAGACAATCTTTGCATTGGATATACCAAAAAATTTTAGAATTTTGAGTATATATCGTTGTTGGGATAAGAAGATAACATCTCTTCTTTCCCTCACAATATCCATACCCAAATTCTCTTCGTTGCTCTCAAATCCTTCATTTCAAACTCGCCATTCAACTATTTTTTGAGCTTTTGTATTTCTTCCATGTTCTTACATGCGATCAATATATCATCGACGTATATAAGCAAATACATAATTCCACAACTTATGTTCTTGAAGTACACGCATCCATCATACTTGCTCTTACTAAAACCACAAGACATCATAAACTTATCAAATCTCCTATATCAATGTCTATGTGATTGCTTTAACCCGTATAATGACTTCTTTAATAAACAAGCATGATCTTCTTTCTCGGGTTCTTCGAACCCTTGTAGTTGTACTATGTATATCATTTCTTCAAGCTCTCTATGCAAAAAATTTGTCTTTACATCCATCTGCTCTAGATGTAAATCAAGGTTTGCACACATGGCTAACAAAATCCTAATAGATGTGTGCTTGACGACTGGAGAGAATATCTCATGAAAATCAAGTCCCTCTCTTTGAGTAAAACCTTGTACAACTAGCGTAGCTTTGAATCCTGTAGGCTCTACTAGTTTCTTTTGAGGTCTTTCTACCTACTTTCAGGTATTGTTCTTCCTAAGAGAACTAATCTCTTCTTCCATGGTCCGCTGCCATTCTTTCTTGTTTTCACTCTTCACAGTCTCACCATATATCCTAGGCTCATCATTTTCAAAAGTGTAAGCAGAATTAAAAGCATGAGCAACTAGATCTACTTGTGCATACCTAACTGACGGGTTAATCATTCTCTTTAGCCTGTCTCTAGCTAGTTGGTACTCTTCAAGTTCCATCTCAAGAGTCCTAGTCTTTCTTTGGGTAGACTTGGAGGAACTCGTCTGTGTTCTTGGTTTATCTTTAAGGATCTCCTTGTTGAAGTGTTGATTTGGGGACATATCAGATCTACTTTCAGACTCCACTTCAACTTCTATTGACTCGGGTGCTGAGTCTTCCTTGGGCATAGGTTCTTCTTTCTCATCTTCTTGAGAGGTTTTCAGTATCGTCATCTTATCGAATGTCACGTCACAGCTTATGATACTCAATGGTGGTGTCAAGTCTTTACACCACACCTTATATCCTTTCAATCATTTGGGATATCCTATGAATACTCCTTTGATAGCTCTAGGTTCTAACTTCCCCTCTTTTACATGTACAAAGACAAGGTAGCCAAATATTCTGAGGTGGTCATACTTCGGAGGATTGCCAGATCATTTCTCTTTTGGCGTCTTAAAGTCAATTGTTGATGAGGGACTTCTATTAATCAAATAAGCTGTCGTCACTACAGCTTCTCCCCAAAATGCCTTAGACATCTTTGCATTGGTAAGCATGCATCTAACCCTTTCAAGTAGGGTCATATTCATCCTCTCAGCTATGCCATTCTGTTATGGTGTTGATCTTATTGTTCTATGCCTCGCAATCTCATACTCGGCACAAAATCCATCAAACTCTCTATTGCAAAATTCGAGGCCATTTTTAGTTCTTAACCTCTTCACCCTTTTGACAGTCTAATTCTCAACAAAAGCCTTTCAAGTCTTGAATACATCAAACGCTTTATCATTGCTCTTCAACACATAGATCCACAGCTTCTTTGAATAGTCATCAATTAAACTGAGAAAATACCTGGCATCACCATGAGTAGCTGTCTGAGCTGGCCCCCAAAGATCCAAGTGTATGTAGTCCAGAGTCCTCTTAGTCTTATGCTCGCCGATACTAAACCTTGCCCTATGTGCTTTCTTAAGCACACAGTGCTCACAAAACTCAAAGGGCTAGAACTTATCCTCACCAAATGCCTTTTGACTAAATAACTCATTCAAGTTTCTCTCGCCTATGTGTGCTAGTCTAAGATGCCATAACTTAGTTTGCATACTCTCATCATCTACAAAGAATAATGCAGAACCGCTTACGACTTCACCTTTAAGCACATAAACGCCTTTGTGCTTCTCTCCTCTCATTACCGCCATGAAACCCTTCAATACTCTCAAAATCCTTCCATCGATCCTGATGGAACACCCATTCTGGTCTAAAGTCCCTAGTGAGATCAAGTTCCTCTTCAAGTCAAGAACATACCTAACATCTATCAACTCTCTCACTCGCCCAGCATGCAGCCTAAGCTTAACATTATCAATTCTCATCATCTGACATGCAATGTCATTATCCATTAACACTTTACCATCATTAATAGACTGAAAATTTGCAAACCAATACCTGTGCGAGCACATGTGAAAAGTACAACCAGAATCAATAACCCATTGTTCAGAGTTTTGAAACCATCAGTAGCAACGAGTATCTCTGCGCTGTCATAGCTATCATCATAGGCAAGCGCTGTATCCGCTTTCTTCTTATCTTGTGCTCTCTTCTCAGGACAGTCCTTTATGAAGTGCTCTTCTTTTTTGTAGCAATAGCACTTTCTAGGAGTCCTAGACTTCAATCTTAAGCCCTTTTTCTTCCATCTCTATATGAGGGCCTTCTTTTTACAGATAAACTTTCTGCATTACCCTCAATCTGCTTTCCTAATAACTTTGAGATTAATGATTATTTCACATCACGCATCGTTAAATTCTCTCAATCGTAGAATAGCGTATCAACAAAGCTCTCATAACTATTGGGGAGTGAACTCCGCAGGATAATTGCTCTATATTTATCTTCTATCTTGATGTTGATAGACTTAAGATCAAGGATGATCTTATTAAAGACGTCCATATGATCTTTCATCGGCGTCTCTTCTGACATGGACAGCTAATATAGCTTCTTCTTTATATGTAATCTGTTGGCCAATGATTTTTTCATATAAAGTGAATCAAGCTTCTTCTAAAGACTTATTGTCATCGTCTCACTTGCTACTTCCCTTAATACTTCATTGCTCAATGACAAAACGATTATGCTATGAGCTTTTTCTTGAATGCTCCTTCTTTTTGCTTCAGCTTTAGATGACTCTAGCATCTTTTCTTCATCATTAGATGGAGCTATAATCTCCTCTAATGTCGAGCCTAGCCTTTGGCTCACCAATAACACCTTAACCTTAATCTTTTACAGACTGAAGTCATTCGTACCGTTAAATTTCTCTACCTCATAATTAGGTGTGACCATGTCTGCTTATAAAACCAAGCTCTGATACTAGTTTGTTGAAGCGAAAGTACACGAACAAGTAAAATCACCCAAGCAATATATGCAGAACAAGTTATTAAGAAAATAAAGAGAGAAATGGTAGAAGGAGAACACACAAAATTACATGGTTCGATAACTTGCCTACGTCTACGGCGGATCAAGATCATTCACTTTCCTATTATTGAATCACAAGGCACTCACAAAGCATACCTTTTACAAGAAAGATCACAAAGAAAACTCTCTCTTACACTCTAAAGATTTTCTCTCACTAAGAACCACAAAGATTTCTTACTTGATCACTTAGATCTATTGGGTTATCACAAAGATATCTTCATTTCACTTAGATATGTTCTATGATCACTAAGATGTATTTATAAGCCAATTGACAACCTTTATATAGGTTTTAAGATGTCCTAGGTTTACTCTAAACGTGTGGAATTTATATTAGAGAGTCCTGAAACAAGTGGGAGATGAAATAAGGAAGTCTCAAATCAGGAAACACTTCCCGCGCCCAGCGCCGCAGCTCTCAACACTCACCACCGTAGAGCTGGTGCGCCCACCTGGGCGCCGCGACGCCCACTCTTGGGTACTGCCCCCTTCATCTTTAGCCTCCTTTCGCATTTGTCTTCGATCCTTGCACACCCTACGCACTTAGGTTGCTCTCCAAATTATATCTCAATGATTTTCAATCAATATTCTCACAAGAAGCTTTCTTCAATTAGATGCTTACCAGTTTCTTAACAAATCAAAAGACTCCTATATCAAATACAACTCAATCACAAGATACTATTGCTCGTAATTTCCTTGACATAACTAACCAACCTATAGTCAAACTTGACATCCCTCAAAACACACAAATGCAAAACACTCACCACATGATAATGGGAAGCAAGCTAAACAGAACAAAAAGCTAGCATTACAGACGAATCTTCTCCCTCAACAAAACCCAAAACCATTAAGATAACTCTTAAAAATTCTCATTGTGTGACTTTTGATTTATACTTTGTTTTGTCTCTTTATTTTGTCTTCTTCTTTCTTTTTTTCTATTCTCTCTCTCCATCCTTAAATATTGAAGATCAATGACTGAAAGTTTTGTTGATATTGAAGATTAGTAAATGGGGAACTTTTTAGCAAGAAAACATGAATAGAGTTTAGCTTCATAGATGACGATGACAGTGTGTTTTGGTTGTATATGATTACAAAAGATGACGATGATGATTAAAAAAAGAGAGAGAAAGATAGATTAGAGAGAGAAAAGAAATTTATTTTATTTAATATAATAATTAAATATAAATTATTTTATTTTATTAATTTTTGTATTAGATAATGAATTAGATTGTGCTACATGTTTAAAATTAAAATTGAATAAAGATAAATAAATTATGAAGTGTCAAATTAAGGGCAAAATTGTTGTTGTACGGAAAAATCAACTTTTATATCAAATTTAACAAAATCCTGTTAACGAACTAAGATAATTTTATTACATGAGTTTTAAAAAACTCATGTAATAAAATTAAAAATTAAGTTAAATTTTTAAAATAAAAATATTCTTTTTCCTTATTAATAATTTAAAATATTAAAATATCTCCAGATATGCAGCACGTGTTAACTTGTCAAGCAAATATGTATAAACCAAAGATAAAAAGCAAGTAAGAAAGCATATCGAAAACTGAATTTTAACAAAGATACATAATAATGAACAGCATTTGACACCTTTGGGCTGGTTAAGCCATATTGCACATAAAGATATAAACTGAAACCTCTTTGAAGTGCAGGGAAAGCGGCTATTATTGCAGGTTTTCATTGCAATTGAGATATGTACTGGCTTCTGAGCTTGCTCAGGAAGAGCATATAGTTAAAAGAAATATCATAGTAAAGGCTTCTAATTATTTAAGAGCTTCTGTTCTAAATTCATTTGCTGAGAAGAGTTGATATAAACATCCATTCAGATCTGTTTTGATGATTGACTTTTGCACAGTAGAATATATGTACAGTTTATCATGACTCCGGTGTAAGTTGAAATTTTTCTTTAAGAGAAATAAGAACCTTTTTTATACTATAGATGAAATTAAGTGCCGATGATATAATCAACTAGCCTACAAGAAAGAAACTATCTCTATTGCCTAAGTTAACTAATTTAATTCTTATTAATAAGATCCGGCAATGAGACAGTGATGTAGAATAACTAAGAACTGGTTATGAAATTTTACAATTACCTTTAAACGGATGACTTGTAATGAGAGCTCACATGGACCCAAGTCTTGAATATTCACAACCCACATCTTTACAAGCTTCTGCTCATAGAGAAAGTTTTTAAGTAGAACAACAATTATTCCCAAAGTTATAATTCGGAAGGAACTAGTCTCAAAAATTGGAAATTTTTTTAAAATTGCCCAAATTTTAAGTCTATTATCACAAACCAACTCCTTATTCTTTTATAACAAAAACTCACAAAATGGACAAAATCCCAAATTTTAAGTCTATTATCACAAACTAACTCCTTATTCTTTTATAACAAAAACTCACAAAATGGACAAAATTTACCTCAATAATTTAATTTTATAATTTCCCTCTCTTTGCTCTCTTCACAACCAAAAATTCACACCAAATCCTTAGCCGATTGGCAGTGGGTAGCAACAACAATAAGTCATCATCCCATTCCACATCTTCATGCCCAATATAAGTTTAAATTTTATATTATAGATATTAACATTGTAGATATATATTATGTAAATTAAAAGTGATTGTGAAAATTTTGATTTGTAAATAAAGTGGGGGGTTTTAAGGAGAAAATTATGGATCTCGGACTAAAATGAATTATTCAAGTGTATGTTGTACAATAATATGTAAGATCGGACCGTTTGATGTGACAAAAATTGGTAAATATATATATATATATATATATATATATAAAGGTTGGTATTCTACGATGGTGCAAATAATCGCAGAAAGATTCATGGTCGTGCAATGCGCGAATGCTACGCGCGACATTCCCACAGAACTAGTAGTGCACGGAATGCCACACTAGTGCTAGTAGCACGTGAATGCCGCAATAGTGACCGCACATGCTACGTGCAATATTCTTGCGGCACTAGTGGTCGTGCGCTATGCACAACATTTGTGTGATGCACAAATTTTGTGCGAATTATGCCCTTTTTACAGCCATTGCACTATCGTACAATACTAGTCTTTATCATATTTTTTTATCTCTTTTTCGCATATCAAATACTTAAATCATACACATTATTGTACAACAAACACTCCAATAATTTATTTTACCTTAAAATCTATAATTTTCACCTTAAAACCCTAACTTTGTTTACAAATTAAAATTCTCACAATTGCTTTCAATTTACATAATATATATCTACTATATTAACATCCATAATATAAAATTTAAACTTATATTAGGTATGATACTGTGAAATGGGATGATGACTTGTTATTGTCACCCACTGCCAATTTGTTGAGGATTTGGTATAAATTTTTTGTTGTGAAGAGAGCCAAAAGAGGGAAATTATGAAATTAAATGATTGGGAGCAATTTTATCCATTTTATAAATTTTTGGCTATAAAAGAAATAGAGTTAATTTATGGCTAAAAAAGATAATAAACTTAAAATTTAGTTCATTTTTTAAAATCTCTCCTAAAAATTTGATGAAAACAAAATGATGAGAAGCAAATCAACTCCATGAGTATTACTTGGACAGATCATTTGTAATCTTCTGGTGTTCATATGTGTTAGGGGTTGCAGTAACAATCAGCCATAACCAGCTAGACCAATATGGAATGAAATCCAAGGCAGCCCTAGCTATCGGCAATTAATTACTTGCAAAAGCACCGTAAGACCAAGTAATTAAACAATAGACTAACAATCAGCCAGGGCTGCAAGTAGGATTTTTCTTTTGTAAGTAAAAATAAACAATAGAGTTTAAAAAATAAATAATTTTTTAGCCAGGTCCACTTCCCTTTCTAGACAAGATAAGAATGCTTTTATTTTGCAATTAATAGATGTAAACCCTTTTCTTTTTTCCCTTGTTTTGTCATGTAAAAAAGAATGATAGGCCCACAGTAACGTGCAGCTGTGAGCATTACTTCAAGAGAGGACTAACAATGTATGCAAATGCCCGAAATTCCTACATATTCAGACAAAATTCCCTGTCAATTTCATAAAGAGTTCATATCTATCTACCCACAAAGAGAATAGGGTCAACGTCCATGGAGATCAGTGATGTTGAAGAAAAAATGAGAGGCCAAGTCATACCCATGGAGGAAGTTTAGGGAGATGAACAGAAGGAAGCTCTGAGAGCTAGGTGTGACAGGATTAGTGCTCTTCCAGACCACCTGGCTCATCACATCATGTTCTTTTCGCCAATTAAGGACTCAACAAGAACCGCCCTTTTGTCCAAGAGGTGGCAATCTCTCTGGTTGACCTTCCCCATTCTTGAATTTAATGAAAACTGATTTTGGTTCAACCCAAGAAATAAGCTTTATGATTACATGAGAAGATCCCTATCAAGCCGCTATTTCAACCACTTGCTGAGCTTACGGATTTGCACAGATTCAAACCGTGACGCTGAGCTTGATCATCTAGTTAGTAGATGTGTAGCTAAGGCGATATTGGGAAGTAAAGTGCAGCAACTGCATTTGCTGAACCCAAATTACCCTAACCCATTTCAATGTCATCACTATCTCTTGCCAAGGGTCATCTTCTCTGGTTTCATTGATCTTGGAAGATTGCGAGTGCGGAGTCTATAATAAGGTTAGCTTCCCATCACTCAAAAAAATCTGAAAATGAGATATGTGCATGTGAGTAACCGGATGCTTGAAAAGGTTATTTCTAATTGTCCTCAAATTGATACCTTTAGACTAGAATTTTCTCATGGGTTTGATACTGTTAAGATTTTCAACCCTAAACTAAGATGCTTAGTCGTGATTGGTTGCAAAGAAGTGCTAACGTTTGAGATAGATGCTCCGAGCCTAAATTATTTTGAAAGCAGTGGCCTTGGTCACATTGGCAGACGGATCATATCTCATGCTAACCGTTTTCGTCTGGAACGCGTTTGTTCTGAAATTTCAGAACTTAAGATCTCCAATGCTACTTCTCTTGAAACTCTAAAGTCTTTTCACTCTTAAAGATGAAGGATGAGACATTCCCATCTTTGTTATCAAGCTTCCCAAATCTTGAGACTATGAAACTTCTGAGTTCTATCTTTGGCAATACGCCTTCAGCTTTGTTGAGAAAGCTCAAGTTAGTTGAAATGCAGAACTGCAGTTTCAATGGCCTGGTGGATTTCAATGCTCCAAATCTTGAGACCTTAGTGTATAAAGGTGGCCGTAGACGCTGTATTTCGAGGCACTTTGGTGGCATTGGATTTTGCAGCCTCAAAACTCTTTCACTAGTTGGGTATAATGGCTTGACAAATGAATCCCTTCAGAACTTGCTGTCTTATTGCCTCCTCCTTGAGCGTTTAATATTAAATTTTGTGGCATGTTGGATCATATTAGGATAATCAGTTCACCACTGAAGAGCTTGGTTATCCATGCATCCTTGAATCTTCAAGATTGTGAGATCCGAGCTCCAAATCTTGAATGTTTCCGATACATTGGAAGATTAATACAATTTTCCCCAATAATTTCATCCATTGACCAGGATGCTGGGTTACATTTAGAGAACCTTAATCAAGACATTGATTCTCTTCAACTAAGGGAATTTATGAATAATTTGTTGAAGAAGAATTAGACTTCAAAAAAAAAAACTTGTATTATTAGCATATAAAATATTATAAGAGAAAAAACATTCAAAATACAACTCTTAAACACTCTAAAAAATAATTTCACACAAACAAAGTTCTATAAGCTATTTTAAACACTCTTCCTTTATTTTTCTCCATCACTTCTTGCTCTCTTCACACTTCACTTATTATTTATGTTAAAACTTGGTATTTATATTTGTATTTAATAAATCTATACCACATAAAGTGGTACACATCACTTTAATCTAAACCACACAAGTGTCCATATACCTAACTTAATCATAAAACACTTTTAATTAAAATTACACAAATATCCTCTTAATCAATCAATCATTTACCTAATTTAAGAAATTTCTATAGGTTGGATTAAGAATCCATTGGTTGAATTTGGGCTCGTCTTTAATTTAGGTCATTAAAACAAGGTTATTATTCAAACTGTTTTATAACCCAAATTCAAGACAAGTCAAAATTCATTCATGGTTTGAATTTGGGCTTGTCTTTAATTTAGGTCATTAAAACAAGGTTACTATTCAACCCCCCCCCCCCCCCCCCCCCCCCCCCTCCCGGGCAAAAAAAAAAAAAAGAAACTTATTTTATGACCCAAAATTCAATCCATTGATCTTTAATCTAACTCATGAAAGCTTCTTAAGTTAAATAAATGATTGATTGATTAAAGGAATACTTATGGTGATTTTAATTAAAAGTATTTTATGATTAAATTAAGTGTGTGGACACTTGTGTTGTTTAGATTAAAGTGATGTGTACCACTTTGTGTGGTGTAGATTCGTTAAGCAAAAGTATAAATATTTTTTAAATTTTAGCATAAATAACAAGTGAAGTGTGAAGAGTGCAAGAAGTGAGGGAGAGAAAAAAGGTAGCAAAACTTCTAAAAGTGTTTAAAATAGCTCATAAAACTTTGTTTGTGTGTAAAAAAATTTAGAGTATTTAAGAGTTGTATTTTGAGTGCTTCATCTGTTGTAATATTTCATGTACTAATAATACAAGTTCTTTTTGTGTATATTATAAGAGAATGAACACTCAAAATACAACTTTTAAACACTTTTTTTTTCACGCATATAAAGTTTTATTAGTTGTTTTAAATACTCTTGGAGGGTTTGCTTTCTTTATTTCTCTTCCTCACTTCTTGCACTCTTCACACTTCACTTGTTACTTATGTTAAAATTTAAGGGGTATTTATACTTATATTTAATAAATTTACACCACACAAAGTGGTATACATCACTTTAATATAAATCACACAAGTATCTATATACCTAACTTAATAATAAAATATTTTTAATTAAAGCCACACAAATATCCCCTTAATTAATCGTTCATTTATCTAACTTAAGAAGTTCCCATAGATTAGATTAAGGATCCATTAATTAAATTTTGGCTTGTTCTTAATTTGGGTCATTAAAATAAGTTTACTATTTAACATAATCTTCTCCGAAACTTCGATCAGATAAGAGTCCTACGTTCCTTGGCAGCTACACCGAGGTAAGTATATTTGACCATCTAGTGAGTATACTTATATTTACCATCATATTTGGATACATAATGGATTTATTAATCGATTTCCAACTTTATTCCGCATATATTTATTCATTCTGTGTCCTTATAATTTTTTATCAGTGAAAACATCAAGATATGGTCACAGTATTTTTCTGGGCTTGGCAATCATGGGATGACATATTTATATTAATTATATGATATGATGCTCTATAGGATCCTTAATGCAAATTAACAGATATATGAGTATAGCTCTTGATGTTTCAAATAATATTAACAATAAAGTTATTAATATTATACATGTAACTTGTTTCAAAAAAATATATATTAATATTATACATGTAACTTCTTCTATGAAGTTCACTAATTTCTTTGTGTGGCCTAGCATGTCACCTTTCCGGAGCAAGTGGCAGCATCATTATCACAGCCGATTTTCCTGCCCCATGTAAAGTGAAGACAAGATTGAAGGATACAAGCTTTCTCGATATCTTATTACGCATTCTTCTTATGTCATTTTGCCATGAAATTTTGTGGATAAATTTTGGACATACTACCATCCAGCTAAAGGTAACAATTTTGTCCAAAGAAAATAGTATAGTTTGTGATTTTCTGTGAATCATAAATAAAAAAAATAGTAGCTAAACTTTCAGGTTAATTTACCATCCACCTATTATAATACATATTTTAGTCTTTTCAAGTAAAAATTTTCCTAAATACATTATTAAGAAATCTTTATCACTTTTGAATTATATGAATATTCAGTTTCAGTTGATCAACAAAGCCAAAGAAAGGGACTTTTCTCAATCTAATTTCTGCATTCATGAGTCTATCCAACATCATCTGGTTCAAGTGAGTTTTGAGAACTTTGATGGAACTAGCAATCAAATGGAGCTGCTGACTTATTTGCTCCACAAAGCCCAGATCTTGGAGTTCATGTTCATATCCTTCGGTGAGGAACCTACACAAGCTCCTTTAGACCGTTCAGAGATTTTCTATAGACTTATGGACTATCCCAAGGCCTCTAAAATCGTTCAAATCATTTTCACATAGAGTATGGGCAATTTCCTTCAGTTGGCAATGAGATTGAAGTGTTGCCATAGTGGCCTTCTTTCTCTTATACCTTCGTTTTTATCTTGTTTAGTGGATGTAATGTGCAAGTACACAAAATTGCTGTTCGGTTACTGTAGTTCTTTTCACCGACCTTATATATAAAGTCGGGAAAACAACCTTTGCTCTAGAGGTTTTATTTAATATTTACTTACTAAGGTTTTGGAAAGTATCAAAAATTTTACCGTCATTACTGTTTATTGTTATGTTATTGTTCTATTATTATTATTTCATTAATTTTATTTTTTTAATAAATTAATAATTTTATCTTTAATAATATATAATTTAATAATTTTGTCCCTAAAAAATTAAAGTAAAAAAAGACTTTACAAAAAATTGAACCCTTGCCCTCAAAAATAAAATCACTCATTTTTAGGTCAAATTAAAATTTACATAACATATTATAATGACTGATATATATATATATTATAAATTAAATAAATAAATTTTAGTACTAAAAAATTATGAACAATAATAAGTGTAAAATATTTTAATAAATAATAAATTTAATTATGTATGTACATGTTTACAACAAAAAAAACTTAAAATTAAGTTTTAGGAACTTATTATAAAAATGAAATATTTTATAATTTCTTAAAATTAATCTAAAATAATAAAAAATACTAAAATATAGTACATACTAAAAATAAAATTATTTTCTAGTTCATACATGAATTTTTATTATTTATTATTAAATAATAAAATAAATTTTCAAAACAAATTCAAAATTTAAATTATAACTTATGAGATTTAACCAAAATAAATTAAACAGTTAATATTGAGAATTATATTCAACTCATAAAAAATAATTTTTATAAATTCTTAAGAAATTACTACAAATAATGTCAATTCTTCTATGCTCTCAAATGTACTGTTAATAAAGAAAAAATTATGTTATATTAAAAAAATATTTTTAAATGAAAAGGTTTTGATAATTATGTTGAAAAACTATTTTTTATAATTAACATAATTATCAATACAATTTTATTTCTTTTCAATTAATTTAAGAATAATTAGAAAATGGGAAGATGTTTATAATGGGTTTCCAAAAAAAACTCATTTTTGTAATCTTATTTTAATTAAATGATATTATATTTTACACTTATTATTATTTATAATTTTTAAGGACCAAAATTTATTTAATTTAAAATTAATAATTTATTTTATTAATTTATAGGATATATATATTAGTCTTGATAAAATGTTATGTAACCTTTAGTTTGGTCTAGTGGTGAAAATGAGTGATTTTATCTTTAAGGTCAAGGGTTCACTTCTCTTCAAACTTTTTTTTTTCTCTAATTTATTTAAGGGTAAAACTATTAATTTATTTAGGGGTAAAATTATCAAATTATATATTATCAAAGATAAAATTATCAATTTATTTAAAAGTTAAAATTAACGAAATAGCGATAACGAAACACCGAACAATGGTAACGATATTGAAATTTTGGTACTTGTTGAAACTATTAGACATTTTATATTATTTTATGCCCTTAAAACATATGTAATAACATTTTATTGGATTAATAAAGTTTATTCATACATATAATTAACCATACATTGATGAGCGCATATTTATAAAGTATGTGATCTATGTATTAAGCATATGATGCTAATACAGAGGGTATAGATCACAAGTTCTTTATAAATTAAATCATGTTCACAACCATTAATAAAAAGGGCATTTCATTATGTAAGGTTGTAATTTTTCTGCTTCTTATAGTGGATGATTTACCTTGATTATCGAAGTAGAGACTTCGAGTAGAAAAACTAGTGTATATGATACATTGAACAGGACTACCATGAATATTGATCTGGTTAACTAAATGTCGTAGATCTTAATTCACAAAAGTTTTAATAAGCTTGATTGATCTTAATCCTGAGCAGGTAATGAACTTACATTTGTGCATTGTATCTTTTGAGTTATCACGGAGTGAAATCTATATAAACGATCAAAACTTCGATAGTTTGGAGATATAATTTCATGGGTCGTAGGAACATGTATTCGCAAGATGAAATCTAATAATTAATGTCCACCTAAACTGTTTGCAGTACTTGATCATTAGAATCTGTGGTCACAGTTTATTCAATAAATTATTTATTGAATAATAATATTTATTTGTAAATTTGTTTACAAATATAGATATATTAAAAGTGATCATTAGAGCATTCAATAACTTAAGGGCAAATAAGTAATTAAAGAGGTAAGACATTTTTGCAATGCCTACCTTCAATTATGAACATCAATTAGAGGGTCAATTAAGTAATTATTATTGGTCTAAAGACAAAACCTTATTTAATTAAATAGAGTTTTAATTAAATGGGCTTTTATTTTATAACATGGGTTACTAAAGTACAGCCCTTAGCTTTTAGTGGAATAGTTTAGGGTTAACTTAGAAGAATTGTTATATTATGAGATAATAAAGATTAGACCTTTTAAGTTGGAGTTAGGAAGCCCATGGGTCTTGCAGTCCCTCTACTAACTCAAATCCTAATCAAACTCTAATTTCTTAATACTAATCAAATTCTAAATATCCAAGAGAGATTCCTATATATATTAAAGGTATGTAATAAGAAAAAGATACCATAATCATTCAAAGAAAAAATTCTTTTACGTATTCTTACGTGGAAAAAAGAATTTAGTTAATACCATTCTCTTAGATTTGAGTATTAGTGATTTTAGATATTAAGAAAGATCCACGCGCTCACACACATTGAGTTTGAAGATTGAGGATAGTAGAGAAGATTGCAGCCATTCATTTCAAAATCTGTCATAGCGAAGAATTGAGATAATCTTTTATCCCTATACATGTAATTATAAACAAGACAATCTGACTTCCGCTGCGTTTATTTTATAAACAGAAATTTTTTTTATTTACATAACCAACAACTGGTATCAGAGCCACCTTATATCATATTTCATGTATAGTTTATTTTGTGTGGTAGCAATTGTTTATTGTGACACCAATTGTATATTTAATTTATATTTGTTATTTTTATTAATTATATGATGAGTAGATGTGCCCATAATAATTTATGGTTAAGTTAATTTTTAGTGATTCTTTAAATTTATTTTAAGCCAAATAAATGGCTTAAAGTTTTTTTTTTTAATTTGTAATCTAAAAAAAAAAAAATTTATTACTTTGCTGTAATTAAAAAGAAGAAGAAAAAAAGTAAACAAGAAAAAAAAAGATTATTTGTATATTATATAAACAGACCCTTAAAAGTTTATTAATTATACATATAAGCCCTAACAGAATTGATTATTCTCACTCGGCCTCCTCTAATTTTGAGTAATTAAAGTTTGTCCAAATAACTTTGAGATATTTATAAATAGGTACTAAATTTAACCCAAATTTATTTTTGGATTAATTTTGAATATTTACAAATTTAAAATTGGTCCAAACTTCTTTTAATTTTGATTCAATTTTATAAATTTTAATTTGGGTTATTTTATTAAAATTATTGGGTCTAAAAAATATTTTTATTTAAATTTTTTTTAGAAGGTCCAAAGAAATTTTAAGCATAAAATAAATCCAATTTATTTTTAAAATAAGTGGACCAAAGAAAATTAAAAGGCCCAAAATCTAAACCCATAAAAGGAGACAAGTAAGAGAATGTAACATTATGGAAAAGCCTAAGTTGACTTCAATAAAGACTTTGAAGAATTTAGGTTTAGTTTTTAATATTTTTCTTCCTAGGAAAAGCCATGAATTATAGGTTATTTATTTATCTAGTTAATTAATTGGATGAATAACATGTCATATAGATTAAGAGTGTCACATTCACATGTCCATGCATAAAATATATCATATTGTATGACATTAATGTTCTAATGAGATTAGGATAAGATTATTGTCATAAATTTAATATTATATTAATTTATTATTTGACGTGGCCTTATTAATTATTTTATGAAAATAAAATTAGATATTAATAAGTAAAACTTCATTTTATAAATTAATTAAAAACTCTAAGAATTAAAATATTGAGTGAGAGAGGGTTTTAGGCATAAAGCCCATGGCCTCCATTATTAGTACTATAGTAAGACAGATTAATGCCTTACCTCAAATCTTATGAGCTTCTTACGGAGGGTATTAATCAGAACTGGTTACTAGATATGACTTCCCTAAAGGATAAGATCCAATATAGGACTCATGCGAAACTAACTACCCTACGATGGCTTTTTTAATTGAGAAATATAAATGATTGAAATGATGGTTTTACACTCAACTTAGGTTGATTGATATGCTCCCTATGGAATTTTTGTCAATTAAATCTAAAGGCTAAAGAATCGGTTATTTATTATTATTTGATATGAGATCTCTAGAAAATAATAATAAATTAGTATGATACTAGTCTAATTTATGACGGATACGACCATTCTACAGAGGTGTATTCTAAATGGAAATTAGATTATCGATGTATAATGTAGTTAAAGAGCTCTACATAAATGCATTTCATGTATTCATGCAAAATTTTCACATGCTATTAGATAATGTATGCTTATGTATGAATTTATTTTTCAGAATTATGTCTTCATTCATCCCACTAGCATCCGTCCTAAACCAAAACAAGTTAACCGAGAATAATTATGTGGATTGGGAAAGGAACTTAGATATTGAACTCGCAGTTGAAAAGCACAAATATGTCCTGACTGATAAATACACTAAAATACCTAAAGAAAATGCACCTCAAGATGAAATAGATGCTTACAATAGTCAATTGACTAAGGGCCCATCTTCATCTTTTGGTCTCAATCCTAGACGAAAGAGTAGTAATAAGAAGAATAAGTCAAAGAAAGCATCTAATTCAGAGTTTGTACAAATTCATAAAAAGGTAGTAATGTCCAAAGAAAATTGTTTCCAATGTGGCATTAAAGGGCATAAGAAGAGAAACTGTCCTTTAGTTAAGTTTTCAATAATTAAAAGGACAACTTCACCTTTTGGTAAAATTCTTTTCATTGAGACATGCTTAGTGGTTGATTCTACTAATTTTTAAATAGTAGATTCTAGAGCCACTAATTATATTTGCAATTCATTGCAAGGGTTCCAAGAAACTAGACAACTCAATGAATGGGAGATCAGTCTAAGGCTAGAAAATGGCACAACTGTTGCAGCCAAGGCAGTAAGAGTTATTCAACTTTATTTTGATAATTTTAGGACATTAGTAGTAGATGATTGTTTGTTGGTATCGGAACTCAAATGTAATTTGATTTTAGTTAGTTATTTGAATAAATTTTGTTATTCTATTATTTTTTACTCAATTATGGTGATCAAAAGAAATAAGTCGTTTATATGTTCCAATACACTAGTTAACAATCTATACTGCATATATCTTAAAATCAACTCACTGCATGACACAGAATTGAATAATGAATCTAATCACTATAAAAGGATTAAAGTGACTCCCATTAATTAAACGTATCTATGGCATCTACATCTTGGTCATATTAGTCTAGATATGATCCAAAGACTGGTCAAAGATGGACCTTTGAGTTCATTAGATATTGAACCATTACCAGTCTATGAATCATGTATAGAAGGTAAAATAACCAGAAGACCCTTTAATACTAAAGGTAATAGAGCTATTGAAACGTTAAAATCAGTGCACTCTGACGTGTTTGGGCCCATGAGCATACAAGCTATGGGAGGTTATGAATATTTTATCACTTTCATTGATGATTATTCTAGATTTGGTTATATGTACCTAATGTGCCACAAGTCTGAGGCGTTTGATAAATTCAAAGAGTTTCAGGCAGAAGTGGAAAGTCAATTAGGAAAACACATAAAGGTACTTCGATCTGATGGAGGTGGCGAATACCTCTATAGTGAGTTCAGGACCTATTTGTTAGACAATGGAATATTATCCCAGTTGACTGCACCAGGGTCACCCCAGTAAAATGATGTAGCAAAAAAGAGAAATAGAACTCTTCTTGAAATGGTGAGGTCAATGATGAGTTATTCAACTTTACCCATCTCGTTCTGGGGTTATGCCTTAGAAACAACTATGTATCTTCTTAACTTAATTCCATCTAAGTCAGTCCCTAAAACACCTCTAGAAATGTGGATAAGACGTAAACTAAGATTATGTCATAGACATATATGAGGTTGTTCAGCACATGTGCTAAAAGGGAAGATAGATAAGTTGGAATCTAAGTCAGAAATTTATCTATTTGTTGGCTATCCTAAAAGAACAAGATGAAGTCTTTTCTATAGTTCTCAAGATAAGAAAGTATTAGTTAGTACTAATACAATCTTTCTTGAACAAGACTATATGAAAAACTTCAAGCCTATGAGTAAGATAACTCTTGATGAGTTGTCAAGGAACTCTAATATTGTGCTTAATAGAGTCAATGAGTTAATTCTCAATCCAAATTATAATAACCAACCAGAGCTAGTTGCAGAACAACAACCACCGGTACTTCGTCATAGTGGGAGGATTATTAGATGTTCAACTAGGTACAGGTTAATTGGATAGTCATTTCAGGCAATCTCTAATGAGCATGAACTAGATCCCACTAGTTATGATGAAGCAGTGGTTGATAAAGATGCAAACCATTGGCATAAAGCTATGAAATCAGAAATGGATTCCATGTATTCCAATAAAGTTTGGGAACTTGTAGAGAAACCTGAAGGGATAAAACTCATAGGGTGTAAATGGGTCTACAAGAGAAAGAGATGGGTAGATGGGAAGGTAAAACCCTTTAAAGGTAGGCTTGTTGCTAAATGGTACACTAAAAAAGAAGGTATTGATTATGAGGAGACCTTTTCACTAGTAGTCATACTTAAGTCTATTAGAATTCTCTTATCCATTGCAGCAAATATTGATTATGAGATTTGGCAAATGGATGTCAAGACTGCCTTTCTTAATGGAAATCTTGAAGAAAGTATCTATATGATACAACCAGATGGTTTATAGTTATAGGCCAAAAGCACATGGTTTATAAACTGCACAAATCTATCTATGGGCTTAAACAAGCATCTAGATCATGGAATATCAGATTTGATCAGGTAATCAAATCATTTGATTGTGATCAAAACCCTGATAAACCTTATGTTTACAAAATGATAGATAGGCAATTTGTGATTTTTCTAGTCCTGTATATAGATGATATACTACTCATTGAAAATGATGTAGGAGCATTATCATCAGTTAAAATTTGGTTATCTAACCAATTTGATATGAAGGACTAAGGTGAAGCTAGTTACATCCTTGGAATTAAGCTATTGCGAGATCATAAAAATAGGATGTTAACTTTATCTCAAACTGCATATATAGACAAAATTCTGGTTATGTTTGTTATGCATGAATCCAAAAAGGGATCACTTCTTTTTAGACATGGAATTAATCTATCCAATAATCAATATTCCAAAACTCCTGAAGAGATAGATCACATGAGAGGAATTTCTTATGCATCAACAGTAGGAAGTATCATGTATGCAATGTTATGTACTAGACCAAATATTTGTCATACAGTCGGTATGGTCAGCAGATATCAATCTAATCCAGGACCAAAACACTAGACTGCAGTAAAGCATATATTCAAGTACCTTCGGAGAATGAAAGATTATATGCTTGTGTATTCTAGTGAGGATCTTATACCTATTGGGTATACAGATTCAGATTTCCAATCAGATAAGAATGCCTGGAGATCTATCTCAGGATATGTGTTTACTTTAGATGGTGGGGTTATTAGTTGAAGGAGTGTAAAGCAATCATACATTGCAGACTCTACCATGGAAGCTGATATATAGCTGCGTTAGAAGCTACAAAAGAGGTTGTATGGCTCCACAAGTTCCTTATGGAACTTGAAGTGGTACCGAGTGCTAAGATGCCCATTGTTATTTATTATGATAATGGCGAAACTGTAGCACAATCCAAGGAACCGAGATACCACAAAAAAGGAAAACACATTTAGAGAAAATACCATTTGGTACGAGAGCTAGTGCAAAAAGGTGAAGTTATGGTATCCAAGATTGCATCAGCAGAAAATCTAGTGGATCCATTCACCAAATCATTGCCAGCAAAGTGTTTTGAAACACATATATATGATATGAGAGTTCGACAGATGTCCAACATGCTTTAGAGCAAGTGGGAGATTGTTAGATATTTTATGTTATTTTATGCCCTTAAAGCATGTGTAATAACATTTTATTAGATTAATAAAGTTTATTCATACATATAATTGACCATACATTGATGAGCGCATATTTATAAAGTATGTGATCTATGTATTAGGCATATGATGTTAATACAGAGGGTATAGATCATAAGTTCTTTATAAATTAAATCATGTTCACAACTATTAATAAAAAGGGCATTTCATTATGTAAGGTTGTAGTTTTTCTGCTTTTTATAGTGGATGATTTACCTTGATCATCGAAGTAGAGACTTCGAGTAGAAAAACTAATGTATATGATACATTGAACAGAACTACTGTGAATTTCAATTTGGTTAACTAAATGTCGTAGATCTTAATTCAAAAAAATTTTAATAAGCTTGATTGATCTTAATCCTGAGCAAGTAATGAACTTACATTCATGCATTGTATCTTTTGAGTTATCACGAAGTGAGATCTATATAAACGATCAAAACTTCGATAGCTTGGAGATATAATTTCATGGGTCGTAGGAACATGTATTCGCAAGATAGAATCTAATAATTAATGTCCACCTAAACTATTTGCAGTACTTGATCATTAGAATCTGTGATCAAAGTTTATTCAATAAATTATTTATTGAATAATAATATTTACTTGTAAATTTTTTTACAAATATAGATATATTAAAAGTGATCATTAAAGCATTTAGTAACTTAGGAACAAATAAGTAATTAAAGAGGCAAGACATTTTTGCAATGCCTACCTTTAATTATGAACATCAATTAGAGGGTCAATTAAGTGGTTATTATTGGTCTAAAGACTAAACCCAATTTAATTAAATAGAGTTTTAATTAAATGGATTTCTATTTTATAACATGTGTTACTAGAGTACAGTCATTGGCTTTTAGTGGAATAATCTGGGGTTAACTTAGAAGAATTGTTATATTATGAGATAATAAAGATTAGGTTTTTTAAGTTGGAGCTAAGAAACCCATGGGTTTTGCAGTCCCTCTACTAACTCAAATCCTAATCAAACTCTAATTTCCTAATACTAATCAAATTCTAAATACCTAAAAGAGATTTCTATATATATAAAAGGTATGTAATAAGAAAAAGAGACCATAATCATTCAAAAAAAAAATTCTTTTACGTATTCTTACGTGGAAAAAGAATTTAGTTAATACCATTCTTTTAGATTTGCGTATTAGTGGTTTTAGAAATTAAGAAAGATCCATGCGCTCACACGCGTTAAATTTAAATATTGAAGATAGTAGAGAAGATTGTGTCATTCATTTTAAGATTTATCATGGCGAAAAATTGAGGTAATCTTCTATTCCTATATATGTAATTATAAATAAAATAATTTGATTTTCGCTGCGTTTATTTTATAAACAGAATTTTTTTTTATTTACATAACCAATAGAAACTATACAGAAATAAATAGATATTAAATAAAACCTCAAGGCAAAAGGCCGTTTTTTTTATAAAATATTTATTTCATGATTAGATTTGCTTTCTCTAAATAGATATTAGATGAAACCTTGGGGAAAGGGTCGTTTTTCCTATAAATCTATATTTCATAATTAGATTTGCTCTCTCTCTCTCTCTGTCGAACTCACACATGATGCATGTGGTTTCTAAATGTTATAATCTTCTTAATTAGCTCAGATGAACCTACAGTACTGTGCATGTTACACTTTTCCTTATCAATTTCCAGCGTGCTCTCTTTGCATTTTGTCGATCAATGTTGCCACTAAGTGCAGTACTATAGTCACGTTTTCATATTCTATATATTTGGTTTTGCACATTTGTGATTGATGGAGGTAATTTTCGGGTTTTTGATAAAAAGTAATTTCAGAATTTGTTAACGGAGGGTTTTATATGTTTTATTCTGGTTCAATTTCTGCCATAATTATTATCCTTTTTCTATTTCGCCTGTGAGAGTCAAGTAATTTCAGTTTTGGCAAATTTCTCCTCAGATTAAGAGTAATTATTAATTTGATTTTCAACCCTTGGCTTCATTTTTCTTAAAACATCATGACCTTTATCTCTTATTAGATGAAAAGGAAAATTTGAATTAAAATCTTCTCTTAAATTAAACTATAATTAAGTTTTTAAACATCTTTTGATAAGTGTTCTGTATTAAATATGAGTGGTCAAAATTTATTAAAAGAGATCCAAATCTAGTAAAGTTAACTAAAAATAATTTTATTAAATAGGTTGTCTAAGTAGCAATTTTGAGTGCAAAAATAGCCAAAGTTAAAAATTATTAATATAAAATTGAGTAATGCTACGCATTTTAAGTTATATTTAAATTAAAATGTATTAAATAATTATTAAGTAGTAAAATAATATAAATTATAAAATTATTTATTACACTCAATAATTATTTAACACATTATTATTTAGAATTTACCTTAAAATACAAACTTGGGATTTCACCTTTCTTAATTGCTGATTTATAAAGTATCTAAAACTTAGATCTTATTTAATTTTCTTTCTGAGTAAGATGAATTGTAACCATTTCTTCCGCAATAAATGGAATCTAGACCTTACATTTAATCTTTTCTTTTATTTTCCTGTGAAGGTTAGACATTAATTCATGGGAGAAATTCATTGCATCTTATTAAGTAATGATGCAAAAGGTTCGTGATATAATGTAAACACGATTAACAATCATACATTAAATATATGCATATAAAATGTTATCTATATTTAATTTCCTTCTTAGAGACGAAGTGTATACAGTAGATAACAACTGGTGCTTATACTAAAAAAGGCTTCTCTCCGTTTTCGGCAAAGTAATATAATCATATAGTTCTACGGTACAGAATTAAACACACAAGATGTTGTTAGTTGGACTTCGTCCTCCATTTTTCTTTTTGCTTCTTTTTTAAATATTTTGTAAATCAATAGAAGATAATTTCAGAAAAGTTACTAGACAACATATATTTAATTAGTATGTAAAATATTGTTCATATATTTGAAAAAAAAAAACAATAAATTCCATACCACAAAATGACTTCAGATTTATCTAATAGCATACCTAGACATATCATTAATTCTCCATTTTGTAATATTCGGATTCCTATATATGTTAGGGTTCGCTATAGCTATCAACCAAAACCACCTACACCTCCTATGGAAAGAAATCCAAGGCAGCTCTAGCTGTTGGTAATTAATTAGTTACAAAGCATCTTAAGACCAAATAAAACTACCGAATATATATCCTAATTTTGCAATAATCGAGGCTGCAACTAGGGTTCTTCCTTGACCATGGATTTTGGGCAATTCAAGCAAACGAATCCAATTTGTATTTTAAGGGAAAACAATGTTTAGGCTTGTTGTTGGACCTTTGGCACATGATTGGTGATGCACTAAAACCTTTGATACGCTATATTTAATTGAACAATGACGAAATATGAACACACACATACGAGAAACAGGCAAATTATAGTGGTTTAGTTTTATGAAAGTCTACATTTATTTTATCAAACTTGATCCCACTTACAATGCATTATTAAATAATATTTTTATAATAATTGTACAAGGACACGTATTCTCTTCAAATCATAAAATACAAAATAGATTGCATTCCAATTATGAGAAACTTCAAGTGTCTTTTAGGAGCCATAAGAATGTGGTGATTCTCTAATAGGGTTTTTGAAGAAAAGGTGTTAGAGAAATCTCTTCCCTTCTCAAAAGGTTGAAGAAAGATTCTAGATCCAAATAAAAATTACTTCCCTTCTTGATGCTTCTCAAGGCCTTCCTAAAAAATCCCCCTCTCTTTTATTTAATCTTTTATTTATAAACATTAAAGATAGTCAAATTCTTGTAAGACTAGAGCAAGTTTGTGAGTGATTTTAAACCTAGGGTACATACATGTGAGTTTGTGTCTATCATTTAAATATAACATATGTATCACATACATACATGCGCAGCGGATGTGCAAAATACAAATTTTATAATGATAAACACAAATGAACTTTTACATATTATCTCATAAATGTAAAATACTTCAAGATTGAGAAGTAGTATCTTGTCAAACCTTTGGTATATGGTCGAACCGGAGTACCTGCCTTGAAGTAACCCATTTATAATTCTAGTTCCTTAACACGATGGGCTTGAGGAAGCTAGAATGACAACTTTTTCAGCAAATGATTCAACTCTTGAATCCTTATTTCTACCTTGTAATATGGGTTACCAAAAATGGAAGAGGTATTTTTGCTCTCAACACTTGAGAGAATTTTCTAACATTTAACCTTTTAAAATTCTCTCTACCATTTCCACTAATCCTTTGGCCCAATTTTCACTTAATCAATTGAGCAACATATTACACTTTCATTTGTTTATTACTTTCTTTTATTTTCTCACCCAATAGCATCCATTATGTTTGCCATTAGTGTTTTGTTTATTATTATCTTTCATTTTCTCACCTAATGGCATCCATTATATAGGTCAATGTTTGCCATTAGCGTTTTGTTTATTATTTTTTGCAATAAACCAAATGAAAACAAAACAAAATGAAAATCATTCAAATGAGCTTGGCCTTAATCTAGGCCAAATGAAAAAATACTTTCTCATTATTAAGAAACATCTTAAGGCCTACTATTAACAAATGCTACCCATTATACTTATCATATTATTTAATTAATATTAAACAAATAATTTAATCATATCAAATCATGGTAGAAACACATGCCAATTTAAATTTAAAAAAATCAATTGTTTGATTTCAATTTAAATAATAATATCATATATTATTATTATTATTTGATTCAATAAATATTTTAATGAATAAAATAATAATATTATTTGTCAAACAAATAAGGTAATTTTGATAATTTTTAAATTAAACAATAATTGGCCCACATGTGCCAAGTGTCAACATTCCATTGGTCAACAACTAATTGTTAACTAATTGATGTACTTAACTCTTAAGTTTTGACACGTGCACGAATAGAGGGAGACCGAAGTAAATGTCCTGTCTGTTAGAATTTTCTGGATCAAACTATTTAATCTGGTACATTGTCCCAGTGCACAACAAATACACTTCATATTGCAGAACTCTCTAGGTCCACTCCTGATTTGTCAAACAGAATTATTTTGTGAGTCCGAGATCGATGCCCCACGCACACGTCATGGATATTACAAATCAGTGCAGTAGACCATATAAGTTGAGGTCATAGCGTATACGTATAATCCTTCTGTCAATCATATTCTGGAAGAGCATGGATATAGATCACTACTGTCAAATCCCTATGTGCTCATCTGTGAACTTATCTCCAGACACGTATCTTAATAAACAATATATGCAAATACTTTTACAATATTGTTTAACCCTATAGGAAACTCTTTTCTTAGGTTTGTTTCTTATGGCTATAAGACTTTATAAGATATAGTCTCTGAGCATCTAGATATATATAACTCATCAATGTGAGTTGACAAATTCTATATTTATACACACCAGACTCCATAAGCATTGGACCATACCTAGCGACACCCAGCGATCACACCATGAAAGGTCTGTGACATGCGTAAAACCAAAGTATGAGGGGTCATTTACAAGCCCATCGTGATACTCAGGTCAAAGGACCACGTATACTACTCAACTCGAGAGGACCTTCCATTGACGACTTCATGGGATGTCTATTGGAGTCCTCGTTGAGCCTATTCAGTATTCAGTCCTTACTGAACACCTGCATACTATACAAACTTCCAGTAAACCCATGGTCAGCTAAGGACAACCATCTAGACCATCTAGGTATAGTATACACTAGTCTATGAAAAAATGATTCCACCGATAGACCTGCATCGGTGAATTAAGACCAGGAATATATAATTTGATAATAGACTTGCATAATAATATTTCTTAGCACCTATTGCAACTCTTGCAACTATGTTATTACTAATGTATTCTCAGGTCTTTGTACCGTCACAGACAAGATTCTAACACTTAGACTTCACTGATTAATATAACATGTTAACTCTTTAGCATTTATAACTTTCAGTGATGTTAACTCTTAACATTGATCTAAACTTCTTTAGACTAAATCTGAACCCTTTCAGATCATATAATATTTGTAGCATCATAAGCATTAAACCATTTAATAATAATAATTAGCGATTTAACAAATAATGAACTAGATAAATAAATATTATAAAATAAAATATTCATACAACAATGGGATGGCACGTGGGCACAAATCCTAATAAAGCCGTATCCTTCCTTATTCAGGATACGTTTCAAGACTATAAGAGGATTTTTTTTCTTGAAATTTTAGGATTTCAAAGATCTCAAAATTAAAGAAAATCTGATAAGGTTTAATTATGTTTAATATTTTTATCTTCTTAAACTTAATATTAGATCATTTAATCTTATTTATTTGGTTACTTATGCATATTATTATTGATTTATAGGTTTATAAACTCTTGGCCTGAAGATAATGGAAATCGGAGGAAAAAGGAATAAAGAGAGCAAAAATAGAAACCAGTGCCGCAACGCCCAAACCTAATGCCACAGCGCCAAAGTCAGCATCTCCAACACTGTAGCACCTAACATTCAAGATTGTGGCACTCAAGTTTTCCCAAGATAGAAGAACTTTCCAAGTCTCAGCATCACAGTACCAAATTCAGAGTTTCTTAACTTTCCTTAGATTCAAAGTTGCCCTAATTTGATGCTACAAAACCTATAAATAAATGACTTTTAAAGCCAAATAAGGATATGCAAGCTAGAGCATAAAGACGAACAAGTTTTAAAAGAGACTGAAGCTGAATTTCAAATTTGAAGAAAAGTTTGCACAGCAAGTTAGAGAGAGAAAGTGAAGATTCAAGGCACTACTCCTTGTTTATTCTCTTTTCTTTCATAAATTCTTTTTTTTTTTCTTTATTATATCCTTGAATTTATGTTCTAGTATTCTTCTAATTATCATGAGCTAATTTTCTATATCTAGAGTTAGAACTTTAAACTCCATATAAAATTGAATTTATTTTCTCTTATTTTATGAACTCAATATATTGAATTATTCAATCGATCTGTACTTAATGCTTTGTATCTATCTGGTCAATATTTAGATTTTCTTAGAAACCATAATGAACTTGACCAGGGGATTTATATCTTTAGCCTATGGTAGATTGATATATGATCATAACATAGTAGTTATGAGTTTTATATGAGATAGACATATACTCATATGGCATATGTAGTAGTAATAGATCAATTCTTAACAAATTTCATTCTTATTTAATTACTATAGACATATAAGTAATTGTTAGAATAAGATATAGTCACTCGACCATCGATAAAGGCTTGTGATAATATTAAGGATCTAGCCAGCAATTCATAATTGAGGGATCAAGATAAAAAAAAAATAATTGGTTCAAGTAAAGTATTAAGAGATAGTTATAACTCTAGGTTCATTCATTATTGGTGGTCAATTCTTGTTTAATTTAGTTCTGTCTTGGTTTATTTTCTATCTAAGATTAGATTAATTTAATTTAATTAAGTTTTATTTTGTTTTGATAAAATTAAGAATAACTAATTTTAGTACTTAATAAAGATAAATTAAAAAGTCCATATGGGCAATATACTTTACTCATCTTATGTTATTTATTGTGATAGTGTGCACTTAAGCTTAATTAGTACAACAAAACAAGTTTTTGGTGTTATTAAAGGACTTTGATATTTATTCTTTTTTTGTTAATACTAATACCAAACTATCTCACTTTTAATTTAGACTTTTCTTTTTACTTTTGTAGAATTTTTCAACAATTTATGCACATTGCAAAAAGTATTGACTTGATTGCTTTTAATCATGAAATAGAAAGAATGCTTAAAAACTACATCAAGAGCAGAACTAGGCAACAAATGTGGATGATCAAATCCAAAATGCAAAAGTTCAGATCCCGATTTTAGCTAAGGTACAAAGATCTTTGAAGGATTATACAGTACCTATGGTATATGGTATTCATTCAAGCATGCACGAATCCACCATCACTACCAATAATTTTGAGATCAAGGCAAGAATGATTCAAATGTTAGAGGATTCTATGTAGTTTAGCGAATTACTAAACGATTACCCAAATGAACACATCATAAATTTTCTTGAAAATTTGTGAAATTTTCAAGTATAACGATGTCTCTGACAATGTAATTAGATTAAAGTTATTCCCATTTTCACTGATAGTCAAAGCTAAAAGTTGATTAATGTCATTGCTATCTAAATCTATAACAACATGGGATGATTTGACCCTCATATTTCTGGCAAAGTGTTTTCCACCAATAAAGACAACCAATATAGGAACGGCATAACATCTTTTGTTCAGTTTGACGGAGATTCTAATGAAATAACTTCTTTCGTTCAGTTTGATGGAAAATTTTTATATAAAGTGTAATAGGCCATGTTTAAACAAAATAAGCCCACTTATGAGAAGCCCAAGACTAAGTCCCTTTACACTTTAAGTTGCTAAATAAGAAAATGTGTTTTAAAATAGAGAGAGAGAGAGAAGTAAGCTCCATGGCATTTTCCATTAAGTTCTCTAATATTTTTGCTTATTTAAGAATGATTTGGAGTTATTATGTTATAGGTAATATTTTATGTATGATTTAGAATCCTAAAGTGTTGGTATTTTTTCAATTAGAGAGAAATTTAGGTATTTAAGGTTTTAGAGAGAGAAAGAGAGTGTGTTAAAGGTTTTGGAAGCAAAATCATCACTCTAACCCTTTAATTAGGGGTTAATTTCTAATTTCACTATTATTGTTAGCTTAATTTATTATTTTTCTTTAATTTAGGACTCATGGGAGATAGACAAAACAACTTGAACCCCGAGCTACAAAGTCTGTATTGATTCTATGAGTTGGTATATGTATAACTCGTTATGTTACCACTTTATTTAATAAACTTTTATTTAGAAATATCAATTTGAATATTAACTTCCGTTCTAATGAAAAATCGTGTACTTTATCTTATTTGAGAGGATTTTCGTATGTGACGTATCTTTAAATTTTATTAGTGTAATCACCTTTTGTGAGTGAGATTTATATATACACACATATATGATTTATTTCTTATATTTAAATTTTATTTATTATGCATCTTTTTATAGAGCTCGTGGAAGCTTGACTAATATATTTTTAAGCATAATGAATATAGTTTTTAAAATTAAATAATTTATTTTACTTAATGAATTAAGTTTCTTGGACTTTACGATATTTAAATAAAGTATTTATTTTATATTATATAAAAATCATTCCTATTATCATTTGATGTCTCAAAGACTTGTAAGTGATATTATAGATATAAAAAAAATATGTTTAAATGACTCACGAGATTAAAGTATAAAATATTAGATATTGTTATATTAATAAGTAGAAGTGGTTTTCAAACCATTAAGCAATACCCTCCCCCTTTAGATAAAAGATGAAATTCAGGTCTTTAAGACTCGTCTGTATGCATACAGAGGCTTTGGGCCATATGTATGGGTGTTTTGCTCTTTGAGAGCTTTTTGTTTTTCTCATACATAAGATGAGATAGAGATGAATACATCCAAAACTCTGCCTAATAGTATTCTAGGTACGACGAGTATAGCAACATTCCATAATCAAATCTATATAGTGCTCAATGTGATTCTCTTTGTGTAATGAAAAAGATGAGAAGAGATTTAGTTTAATGATTTGATTTTAGAACTATAACCCAAAAGAGGTCTTTATTATATACTAGGTTAAACATAATCTCATCAATCATAATTCAACTAATATTAAGTTTATACACATGACAAGTTCATATCGAATTAGATGTCTCTAGAGCTCAATAAGAGATAGCCTAACTAGATCACTTAAATTGACCATTATTTAAGATAACCAATAATGTATCAGTATAGTTAATATGTAAGCCCACATTAGAAAATAATAAATATAACAATCTCCCACTTGTGCCACATATGTCATCTGAAAACAATTAGACATTATAAACCTTAATGCACGCTATAGATGCTATCTTATATTGAAACATCTCCTTAAATACAATTTGGTCTATTAACTATATCAATATGAGATCAAATCAACCTTCATTGTACATATTCGCAACAAGAACCATCAATGGTCATCATACTAACATAATCAAGTACATAGATCTAATATAGATATATAACATAGAATTACATGAAATGTGATCTCAAAAATGTCTATTTTAAATTAATCTACTTTATAACTTCAATGAGTTAAATATTTTCTAAACTTTATGCTAAATTGCAATAAAAAGCACTGAACACTTTCTAAACTTTATGCAAAAATGCAGTAGAAAGTATAACTTTATTTTAGAGTTTTAACAAATAATCTATCAAACTTTATTATATAGAAAATAAAACATAAATGTTTCTAACCAAATGGACATCAAGTAATAAACTCCCACTATTCATACACATCATTAAATAATACAACACCAACAAAAGCAACATGCTCATAAAATACCATGACAGTAACCTTTTAGTGAGCAGATCCATAATCATATAGTTTGTACTAATATATTCTATCGATATTTGTTGACTCGGAACTCTTTCTTTAACAACTAAAAACTTAATGTCAATGTGCTTAGTCGTTGAAGAGCTTATGTTCTCATGGAAATACATCAATGAGACATTATTATTATAATAAATTTTCATTGACAATATACAGCACCAAGATAAAGTTTTACAACCATATCCCATGATTTGATGTCTCTAAATAAGTTATAAACTCAGCCTCCATAGTGGAAGAAGATATGAGAGTCCACTTACCACTCTTCTAAGAAATAGCTCCTCTGCCCAAAGTATATATATAGCCCGATATAGATCGCTTACTATCTAGGCATCTAACCAAATCAAAGTCAAAATACTCCATTATTTCTAAATATATCCAACCTCTTATATAGGATGATATAGTCTTTTAATCTCTATAAATATTGCATAACTCGTTTGGTTGCTTTTCAATGATCAATCCCAAGGTTACTTAAATCTTTGCCTAGTATTCCAACAATGTACACAATATCTGAATGTGTACACACTTAAGCATACATAAGACTCCTTACTGCTAACACATAAGGGAATTTTTACCTCTTTTCCTATTCAATCTCATTCTTGGAGCATTGATCAAGACTAAACTTATCACCCTTAGCAATATGCATATCTCTTAGAGCATAATCCTTCATGTCATACCTACTAAATACCTTATCGATATAGTTCTTTTATAGTAACCCAAGAATACCTCGAGTGTAATCCCAATGTATCTGGATCTCTAATATAAAATATACGTCCCTAAAGTTTCCAGTTTCTAAGAACCTCAAGAATTTACTTTCGTGCCCTTAGATCTTCAAGATATTTTTGAGAATGACCTTCTATCAATATTTAATTGGTTCTAGGAATGTCTCTCAAGAACAAAGCCATCCTTTTGCTAGTGAGAGCTAAAAGAATCGAATACTATGTGTAAGAGTGTTTATCAAGTAAGAGAATGTTATTTTTGTATATGAGTGTTCTCGGAGATTTACTCAAAAGATCTCAAGGGTGATTGAATTTTTTAGCTATGTTGTGTTATTGTCTTTTCTAAATGAATAAAAGCATCATTATCTGCACTTTATATAGTGCATAGAACTCAGTCTTTTTCAGGATTGAAGTGAAATAATCCATTTCTGTGAAATAATCATGATTTTTATTTAAGCATAAAGTTGTTCAATTACAAGATAAAACGTGATCATAAACAGTCATAATCTTAATCCATGTATGATAAAGTTTATCAATCATGTGATGGGGGCTTAATCGATTAAAACCAATATGATAAAAGAAATCAGTAAAGGAAGAAGTGTTCAAACCTGACTCAAGTTCCTTGTCCATTTCTTGTTAAGAAATATAGGGGAAGCTTGAGTTTGAATGGGACTCTTTCTTCTGAAGTTGAGTTTAAACTCCTCTTCTTTGAAGGGCATTTCAGTAATCGCAATTTTAGTAGGCCCTTATCTTGGTTTGATAATTTTTTAGTCTTCTTAGTTCCTCTGTTAGCCTTGTTGTCAGTTCGTAAGCTCTCAGTTTTGGGCCTTTAGTTTGGATCTTTTAAGTGGCTTTTTAATTAGACTTTAAGCCGTATTAGGTTGTATTAATTATAACCCTAACAGTCTCTAAGATTTTTCATCTCAAAATTCTTTAATATAAATCTTTTAATTTTATGTAATAAGCCTATATCGCCTTCTAATAGTATGTCATAGACATATAAAACCAGGAAGATAAATTTACTCCTACTAAACTTATGATATATACATTTATCAACTGCATTTTCCTCAAAGCCAAATAAGGCAATCACTTTATGAAACTTGTGATACCATTGATGGAATGCTTGTTTGAGATCATAGATGGACTTATTTAATTTACAAACCATATTCTTTGAATTTTCATACACAAAGTTTTTTAGTTGTATTATATATATCATTTCCTTAATATCGCCATTGAGAAACACATAATTTATATCTATTTGATGTAACTTCAAATAAAATTAAGCTACAAGTGCCATGATGATTCTAAAAGAGTGTTTTGTTAATACTAGAAAAAGAAGTCTCTTTGTAATTAATATTTTCCTTCTGAGTAAAACCCTTAGCAATAACACGCATTTTATATCTTTTAATATTCCTTTTTGAATCTCTCTTCATCTTAAATATCCTTAGGCAACTCGAAAAGATTTCAAACATCATTGTCTTTCATTTTATCTCATCCTCCGTGACCTTAATCCACTTATGAGAATTAGAAATTTTTTTAACTTGACTGAAATTGATTGGATCATTTTTCAGTCCTATATCAAATTCAAGTTCTTAAAGTTAAACAACATAATCATCTAAAATTACACTTCTCTTTTCTCTAGTGGATCTTCTCAATGAAACTTGTTTTGGAGGTTGTTAAGGTTGCTTCTCGTGAATATGAGCAAATTCTTTATTTTAGATTGGGAGAACCTATAAATTGTCTTGTATTTCTCAATCTACATATTGAATAATGTCATAAAAAAAATAGTCTAATATTTTCAATGGTAACTGTAGAAAGAGAAATCTTTAAAGACAATATTTTTAACCTTATCTCCCCTCTACCCTTAATTTTGGATTGGCCTAGATTATTGTGATTTTTTCAAGTAATTTCTTAAAAATAGCATTTGGATTAGAAATATTTTTAAAATTGACTAAAAAAATCATAGGCGAGAGTTTTAAGGAGATTGAGATAGAATCGACTTCAGATCAAGGGAATTATAGAATAGGTTGATAGATTGGATATCAAGGACTAGATTGGCAATAGCGGTAAGCAGTCACTCGCTGAAAACAACTGTGGTGAAAGAGGAGAACTCGATTCGGGTATTGGTTGTTTACGGTGATTGGTGGTGTGTGGAAGGCGGCAAGGAGGTTGCCAATGTTTTCTAAGTCAACTGGTGGTTCTATGTTAGTGATTGGGCGAACGAACGATGGCGTATGTGCCTCACATGCCAATGACAAGGGGAAAAATGGCTGGAGGCGAGTCCTGTTTAGATAATGAAAAAAAAAATCAAATTGGATTTAATATCATATGAGAGAATTTTAAAAAAATTTGTATTTCACTATGAGAAAAATATGTAAATGATGTGGCCTTTTATATAGGTTTAATACCACTATTAAACAAGAAAATATACCAATCTACTTTACACAATAAATATGTCCTACACAAAAATTACTACCTATATAAGACGTATAACCCAAATATAACAATATTACTATGTAAGAAAATGGTATTTAAGAATACTAATACCATTAATAGTATAAATAAATAAATAAAACCTTTTGTAATACCTTTAGGGGAAAAAAATGCCTTTCTATAAATAAAACATTCAAACGTGCCTTTTGGGTCTCGTTGTGAACATTTTCCCGTTTTTATCTTCCGATGGAATAATGTGGATTATGGGCCGAACTCCGACCATGGGCAATAAATGTGGATATTGGCTGGGCCCGAGTCCAAGTCTCGACTAGGCTCATTGAATGCTTCAACCTCTCACTATTCTTCAGTTCCTCTCATAAGTCCCTAAAAATGAGACTGTTTCTGTAAATCCAAATCAAAAAATATGATGCTTTCTACTGCTTTCTCTTCTCCCCACCTAACACCTAAACCCCCACTTCTCCCCCCTTGTCTCAAAATCAATTCACCCTCTCGATTCTCCCTTCAAACCCGTAACCAAATCGGTCCATCTCACTCTTGTTTTGCCCATAGTCACACACTTCAAACAACACACACGTCAAATTTTCTTGGCTTTTCTGGATACAAAAGAATTGGGTTTTCGATTAATAGACAGCTGAGGTTTTGTGTGAATGCAGAAAAGGGTGAAAGCGGAGAGAATAAGAACAGTAATGCGGATGAAGCTGAAAAGCTGGCTAGAGGTGACAGTACAATGCCTGAACGGTTCAGGCACTTGACCAAAGAAGCGCCTGACCCTCCTGTGAGGTGGCCTTGGTTTGTTGGTAAGCTACCGAACTGGGCTCAGAGATTACTGAATTTGAAGTTCTTTTTTTCCGTATTCTTGATTTGGCCATCATACTTTTTTTTTATCTTTTGGTAGGCTAAATGTGGGGCTAAAGAAATATGCTTTGAAAGGAAGGAGAATTTTTATTGTTGATTAATCATGTAGGATGGATGTACCTTAGCTGAGCTTTTCTGCTTCTCACTTCAAGCGGTGGTTCTAGCCGACTAGGACAAATGAGAAACATATTATCTATTCATTATGTTTAAAAAGATAAATATGATGACATGACCATAAAATTTACAACCTCATTAGTATATCTGTTGAATATACTGACAAGAAATTAAATAATGTGCAAGCACTGGCTTATGTTTATTTGCTGCTTCATAGTGAGAATCATTAGTGCAAATTGTGATTTAAGTGCTGAACTGACTTGATAGGACAATTTTAGGAACATTTCTTTACATAGAATTACATTTTTTTTTCACTGCACTGTTCATAGGATAATGTGAGTCTGACATCCTTTTTGTTATAAGAGAAAAGATAGCCCTATATCGTGAAACATAGAAGTGGAATAATGACGTATAACGTATTATTACTATAAAGAAACTTAAAGATATTTCTGTTGCTACTTCCATGGAGGGATGATATTTAAATTTGTAACTCATAAACTGAACTTTGTAGCAGGGAAGAGGAGGGGTTGTTAATCAGAACTCTTTATAAGAAAGGTTTCTGCATGTAATCTATCATTATAAACCTTATCCCTCTCAGTCTTAATGGTCTGGAAAGGCCCTCCCTTGTAAGGACTTACTAGCAATGTACTGACATGTTAAATTTTTCACTAATGTTTCCTTTTTGAACTTTTGGTGGGTATGAACCATTTAGATGTGTTGATCAGCCATCATGGGCAATTTCTATGTTTAGTGAGTCTTCACTTTATGAAGTTCAAGCCACTTAGCTAACATTGTCATTCCTTGTGAATATGAATTTCTGTGGTGGAGGAAATGCAGAAACAGAGAGAAGGGAGGAGGGAGGAACACATGGCTTTCTGTAGGTAGAGGAGAAACTGAGATGGGTATGATGATCCATCAGAAATTTAGACTGGACATAGGTTATTAAATTTTGTCACGAACTAAAATGATGATTTTGTGCCAAGAAACTTCTAACATCTTTAAGTTTGAATGATCTAGCAGCAGAAAGTTCTTGCATCTTCATCAACTAAATCATGAGATTTTATATTTGATGAACTTAAGTTTACCTTTTATGCATTGACATTATTTGTTACTAAGAGTTCTGAGCTGACTAAATGATATGTGTTGAGGCTCTTGGTACTTTGTAACTGTAAGCTCATCAGTTTTATGTCATGGCATGCCAATGAGAGACTCGTTTATGGCTCAAGAATAGCTTGCACATACTGTTTTAAGTTATTGGTGATCAAATCTTGTAGGACTATGTGCTTTGATTGTGCTTATGTGTTTATTTGTTGTTTGCTATCTAACTTTTTTGTCATTTATAGTGTCTATGATGTTAAATAACTTAATTAGATAGGGGCTTTCCTTTATTTTGCCACAAACGACAAGGAGGCAAGAGAGAAAATCTTGAAGAAAAAATTGCACCAATGCTAACCAAAATTATTTCATTTTGTAATCAATGTGCAGCACTTGCTTTCCTTATCTATACATGGAGGGCAGTCTTGTTCGAACTGTCTAATTGGAGAAAGGCAGCTCTGTCTATTGTCAGATTTGTGGGATACCTCCTAAAATTTGTTCTAGCCCTTATCTTTCATTTCATTGGGGATCCACTTACTTCCACGATCAGATGTTTAGAGACTACAATCTACACTGTTCGAGCTTTCTACTCAGGGATAGTGGCATATACTCCCATTACTGAACTGACTCTGGTTATCATGCTTGCATCAGCTGTCCTTGCCATAGCAGAAGCCACTGTTCCAAGTGCTGTTAGCTGCCAACCCTATCTTCTTACACTATCTGGCCTAATTGGATATGCAGCTGTCGGAGGCTACATCTCTGAGCCATTCTTCTGGACCCTTCTACTGGGAATGTATGCTTTCTCAAGACTAGTCAAAAAGAGGGACGATGTCACATCTGCTTTACCCGTTGCAGCTGCACTAGCTGCCGTTGGAGAGCCCTGGGTTAGAGTAGTGGCAATGGCTTCATATACAGCTCTAGCTATTTTTCATCATTCAAAGAAGCTTGCAGAAGGAAAAGCGGGGGTTGAAGTCTTAGTGACAGACAGAGAGGTTCCATCGCCATTGTTTGCGGCTGCATTAGCAATTGGAATTCGTCTTGCTGCTAAGTGGGCTGGGTACCGGCATTTGACATGGATGATAGTTTGAAGGCAAAGAATTTCTCTCATGACCAGTGTTCGATAATCGAAGGGGTCTGTTTTGAGAGAAGACTCGTGACAGTAAATACCTGCGGCAATAAAATCTTCTGGTTGCAAATAAGTGTTCATTATTCGGACGAGGACTTTTCACTTGAATTTTGTCTACAGTTTAGAGGCAGAAGTTTAAATGTTTGCCGGTATATTATCTAGTTTCTTTGTAAAATAATACAGGTTTTCACAATTCATGTTCCGAATCTCTGTTTTACTTTTACATGCTATGTTATCATTTTCTTTTCCGAGACGTTTGTCTAATTCAGAGTTGTGTCAAAGTATCCTTGGCTACGAGGATTATTAATTAGAGTTTACAGTAGCCTTTAAGCCGAGGTTTCTTAGAAGTTAGAACAGGTTTTCATTTGTGTGTAAATGCAACTTCTATTTTAGTATTTATCGATAGATTTTTTGAGAAGTGTGCAATTTTAAATGTATTATATATTACGTAATTTAAAAAATTATACAAAATGAGAGACGAGGGATATACATACAAAGTCTTTGGGATTATATTATTTGTATTTGAGATTATATTTTTATATTATTGAAAGAAATTATAAGTTAAGATATTTTTATATAATTGAGAATATTTTTCTTATATGTTACTAATTTTATCGATCATTGTTTAGGATTTAAATATTTTATCGATAAATATATAAAATAAAATAATATTTTAAAGAATATTTTAAGATGTCATCATATATTTTATAGAGTATTTCTCTTTCAAATAAGGGTATTTGCTCTTTATAAGTCGTGCGGGTTTGACCTGAATCTCCACTCATATTAGTAAGTCTTTTAGAAGTTTCGGCCTGTTAATCACTCCACCATCCCACATAGCCTTTAAAAGACTTTGTCCCACACTAAGTGTTTGAAGAAATACTTGAGAACATTTAGGACATGATATTCTCATTAGGATTGGTGCTTATGTGGCATTCATTCATGTAAAAATATTTTATTATTTTTAATAAAATTACACAGTTTTATTAAATCGCTAATACTTATCTTATTTTGTATTATGCAATGTAACGTTACAGACATTGTATAATATGAATGAGTTTAGATTTAATTTAATAAGTTTAGATCAGGGCCCAAAGTTGGGCCACGCTGAGAGATATAAAAGTTAAATGTTAACGAGTTATAATACTCAACGTATGTCAAAGAATTGGAGCCTTGTCTGTAATAGGACATCAACCCGGGAATATAATAGTAACTACATAGTTGTAATGAGTTGCAATCAGGTGTTGTAAAATGTTAGTTATGCAAGTATGTTCTCAAATATTGTCCATGATCTATTTTATGCTGATGCGGATCGTCGGTAGATACTTTTATATAAGATCAGCATATGTTGTACTTATAGGGTATAGATAGTTGTTCCTAACCAACCGTGAGTTTGGAGCTCGTATTGACATGTGAGTATTCAGTAAAGACTGGATATATGACTAACTCATAAAGACCTCTGAAAGACATCCTATATAATTAACGGATGATCCTCTTGAGTCGAGTAGTATACACAGTCCTTAGACCTAAGTGCCACGGTGGGCTTATAAGTGATCCATAATAGTTTAGTTTCATGCATGTCACAGACATTTCATGGTGTGACCATTGGGTGCTGTTGGGTATAGTTCGATGCTTATGAAGTCCGATGTATCCAGATATGGGATCCGTTAACTCGTATAAGGAGTAAAATATACAGATACTTTGAGACAATTGATAGGGGTTAATTAAATTTAATATTTTCATCTTCTAAACTTAATATTTGATTGTAGAAATTAAGATTATTTGACTTTTGATGTATTTTATTATTATTTTTGTAGGTTCGAAGTCAATGGAGTAAATATGGTCGAAATTCTAATAAAAATAAGCTAAAAATTTAAATTACTACAGTACCATGTTACAGTGAATTACTACAGTAACTAACTACAATGATTTGTTACACTGATCTACTACAATACCCAGTGCCTAAAATTCAGCGCTGCGGCGCGATAACAGTAGCGGTGAACAATATTTGTGCTAGAGTAACTCATGAACAGTAATCCTAACCTAACTTGTATTTGATATTTAACCCTAATTTGATAGCATAAACCTATAAATAGAAAACCAAAAACCTTAATTAAAGGGGGGAGAGATAAAGAAGAAAAGAAGCAAAAACTTAGAGAAATAATTTACAACACAAAATTAAATATCAAAGACAAAGATTAAAGAATCAAGATCAAGATTTAAGCTTAAGTCAAAGAAAAAGGGAGAAGCACATCAATGAGTCACTTTGTTAGTTTTTCTACTTTTTCTTTATCATTATGTTCTTATTCTTATTGATCTTTATGAATTGGTTTGATCTTTTGGTTATGTGATAAGCTAAATTATTCATCTAGGGTTAAATTGTGTGAACTTAGTATAGATTTAGATTTTGTTAATTCTTAGTTTATAATCTTAATACAATAGATTGATTCATTCTATTTTAGTTTAATGCTTTCATTATACATGATCAATATTTTGAATGATTAAGGAACCATGATAAACTCGACAAATGGATTCATGTGTCTTGCCTAGGATAGTTTGATGCATGATCATAAACAACTATGAGTTCCATCTAAGATAGACATATACCTAGGTGGCATGTATGGTATAATTTAGACTTGATCTTAATGAATTACATTCTAATTTGATTATCATATACATATAGGTGATTGTTAGAATGTGTAATATAGTCACTTGACCATCGAAAGAGGCTTGTGATGAGATTAGTGTCTAAGCTAATTAATTGGTATTAAGGGGTTAACTAAATGGTTAATGAGTCTAATGAAATACTAGAGGACAAGTCAAAACCCTAGATTATCTTTATTTGTGAATTCTACCATTTACTTTTATTTAATTTAATTGATAGAGTTAGATTAGTCAATTAAATTACAAATTGTGATTTTCTGAATAAAAGTTAAGTAGGTACAATTTTAGTATTTGATTTATAGAATTAGATTGCATAGTCCCTATGGGACCGATACTTGGACTTTAAATCCTATATTACTTGATACGATAGTGTGCACTTGTGCTTAACTACTATAGCATCAATCAACAGTATCTCAAAAAATCTTGTGGCCACAAGTATTAGTCCCGAAAAATAGTTTCCAACAGGGTTGAACAATATAACAAATGAGCTTGCATATATTATTCAATGAGATAAAAGTCTAGAGATAGGCTATGGATGAGCATTTTGGATTTGACGGTGATAATTTATATGTCCACTACATCCAGAATATTATAACGGAAGGACTATACGTAAACGTGATGACCTCGACTTAGATGGTCGATACGCTGATTTGTATTTTTTGTAACATGTGCGTGGGGCAGTGTTCATGGACTTATAGAACAGTTCCATTTGACAAATCAGGCATGGACCTAAGGAGTCCTACTATATGAAGTATACTCGTTGCGCATTAGAACAACACACTAGATTAAATAGTTTAGTCTACTAATATCCAGCTTGACCATACAGTGTGCGCGTATCTGTATTTAAGTATTAAATATAATAATTAATTAACAATTGTTATTGACTAACGATACTAAGATATGTGACACATTGTAGATCTTTAGTTGAGTATACCCAAGAGTATGGCATAGTAGAGCCTATGCAAGGTATGGTTGGTAACTATTTAAAAGGTTGGTTGTTATTTTTACATGTGATTATTTTATTATATAATATAATATTATTATTAATAAAATAATATTAATTTTGTGCTTGGTGACTAAGTAAAGCAAAAATAATATTATTTTATATAATATTTTATTAATATAATTTTTATATATAATCTTTAGTGGAAATGAATAAAAGAAGAGGAAATTTGGAAATTGTTGGAAATCAGAATTTTAGAGAGAGAAAGTATTTCCTCTTTGAATTCTCAAAAGTAACTTATTCTCTAATCTTAAATAAACTATAGAGAGACTGTTCAAGAGTTAATCAATAATATATATAGTCTAGACTTAAGAGTTAAGCTAGTTAGTTGGATATTGTTGTCGTTCTAGATAATAAAGCACATCTCAGTTTACCACTAGATCTGTCGACGAGCTTACTTCAGGCGGGATCAGTTTAATTGTTAAGCTTAAAGCTATTGTTGGAAAATTTCTTATTCAGTTCATATATGTATTAATATGATTAATATATATTTAAATAAGTGATCATTGTAATTTTATGTTTCCATTGTATATAAATATGTATTTGATGCGTATTTATATGAATGGACACATATCACATGCATGCACTATAGAAAATAGGCCTATATCATTGTATTTCTATGTAAAACCCCGATTTTTTAACAATTCTCCCTTACCAAATTCACATGACGCCCTCGTCGCATCTTTGTTAGAACTTGTGCACCTCGTTCTTCAAACTGTCTCAGTGCACTTTAGTGTTCTGAGCTTGCTTCAATATCGAGCAACCATTTTTACTTGATAAAGTACTCACAACTCGAAAGATAGTTCTTATTCCGTATTGTCTATTTGTCCCAATTGAGTTCCATCTATTTGTCATTTAATATGAAAATCCCTAAAGGTTCTAATTTTCGTGGCTCATGCTCTATATATTCCGTAACTCTCCTAACTTCGGTTAAGGCATTTATACTACAATTGGAAGCTCAAACCCAGCTCTAACTTATCCTCACGATCAATCTCACCCCTTTGTGGTAACTTCTGCGTTATAATAGTTAGCCCGACCCCTTCTTGCTTCCCGAGCACTTCTACAACCTTTGTTGGTAGCTCATCTTTGCCCCATTTCACCTTATCATCCACCCCCCACATTGTGGCTGGATGCGTCTCTCTTTTGTGCTCAACAACTCCCTATAGTTGTATAATAGGGAAAGGTTTGGTGTTAGCTTTCAGCTTGGATTCGCACACCCTTAGGCTTATCCACCGTTAGTTTCATATAAGGTATTCCCCTCCATGATGTACACATAGTCATGTCGAAGAAGCTGCACCACGTCATATTGCCTTAAGAGCTCTATACCTAGCACTACATCAAAATCGTTAAGAGGTGCTATTGAAAAATTTACCTCGCTACGCCAAGTGTCTAAGTGGATTTTGACCCCTCAAACTACCCCATCCAATGATTTAGCTCTAATGTTCACGAACTTGAACTATCCTTCCTATTTTTTCACGTAAAGTCCCAGATGCTATACTTTCGCACGCTTAGTGAAGTCCCAGATCACCTTTTCCATTGACGTACGAGCATTTTGCTTAACTTTCAGTATGTTGAGCAGCTACAATACCCTATTTGGCCCCACTTACTCACCTCGCATTCTACAACCAATACATTGAAAGCCTTCTTTTTTAGACAGTCCTTAACCCAATGATTCATGTTGCAAAGGAAACAATTAGACTTCAGTCTATGGCCATCATACTTTTACTTTTTCCACTTTAATGACTTGTCTTTTTCTTCCTTATCCTCTAGAGATTGAAACTCCTTAGCATCCCTATCTTTACTATGATTGACTTTAAAATTTCTTAAACTTCCCCACTTTACTGCGAGCCTCTCACCAATGTAAGAGCATTGGATATATTTGTCACTCTGTTCTACTTTAATTCATTGGACACCCATGTTTGCAACCCATTTAGAAAACTGAATAGCAAGTCCTCTTTGCTTATGTTGTAGATTTGCGGCATCAACAAAAAAGTACTCCTTCATGTACTCGCTAATGGACTTGGTTTGCTTCAATTCCTTCAACCGCTTTTGAGCATCATGCACCATGTTCTCTAGATAAAATTGGCATTTCAGCTTCTATTGTAATTTTGTCCATGTGTTGATGGTGCAGGTACCCTTGCGTATCTCATCACTTTTCCTACACCTTGATATTTACCTTGTCTTCGTCCTGCATGCCTATAACGATGAAGTATCTTTTCATTTACCAGAAGTAATTGTTGAGTTCCTTGACGTTTCATTGACTGTTGAACTCCTTTAACTTAGGAGTCTCAACTTTTGGCTTAACTTAAGCAGTAACAGCCCCATTTGCTATCAGTCTCTTGCACAATACCATGTCCTATTTGACAGATTTAAACCCTCTATGTAACTCTTATACTTAATCTTAAACCTTGTTCGTTGTGGTATATACCTTCTCTTGAAAAGCTATTGACTCAATCTCGCTGTTAACCAATATAGCTTTTAATTGATGTGTTGATGAAGGAGCACAACTCGTTCCTTTGAGTGTCGAAGTCCACCTTGAGTTTCTCCACGTGTTGCTCTAACTCCCTAAGATGATCCATTGCCTTTCCCACAATGCCACTGAGCATTTTCACTATGTTCTCCAAATTATGGCTAAAATTAATGGACTTCTTATGAGGTACACGGCCATGCCTTTTAGTTTTAGGGTTCTTACCTTTTTTTTCCGTCACCTCCAATGATGTCGTCGTGTCTTTCACCATCTTTTTTTGAGTCCGTTCTAATACCAAAATCAGTGTCGACTTTGCTGGCTTTGATACTAAATTTTACAAACCCTTTTGAGAATCATACGACCTTAAATGTATTGTGCACTAAGCAATCTGAAAAAATTACACAAAGAAAGATATGAGAGACACGTATAAAAAATGTTTGAGAAAATACTATCTATATTATTAAAAGAGATTACAAGCTAAGATATTTTTATACAATAGATGATGTTCCCCTTATATACTACTAACCCTATACAATCAATAGTTAAGATTTAAACGATTTAATGATTTATATACAAAGTGGGATATTCAAAGAATATTTCAAGTTGTCATCATATATTCTACAAAATATTCTATTTTAAATAAACGTATACGCTCTTTATAAGTTGCGAGTTTAGCCCGAATCTCTACTAATATCAATGGGTCTTTTATAGCTCTAACTTACGAACTACTTCATTAAACTATGTAACATTTAAAATTTTTTATCGTACATTAAGTGTTCAAAAAAATATTTAAAAAATACTTAATACGTAACACTATACAATGAACTAATGTCAAAGTTTGGTCGGATCAAATGATTTTAATCTCGTAATCATCTTTATTTTTCACATTACTAGTCACTAACTTCTACCGCTCCTAGAGCACGAGGACTTAATCTAATTGGCTGAGTTCCTCCAAAACTCACATCTCTACCTGGATTCAAATCCCTCCTCCCTCCAAATAATACGAAAAAATAAAATATGTTATAAACTCCTTCAAAATAAAAAAACTTCTACCGCTCCTTTTTTTTAGCCCTTTTATTAAAACGAATAAACTTTCTTTTTCTTTTTTCCAAGTTGACATTAGAAGATTGTTGAGTGAACCGCGACAGCAGCCCATCTTTTTTTCATCGTTTCACTTGGGCTAGGGCTAGCGGTTTCTAAAATATAAGCCTAAGCAAACGGGCCGGAAAATATGACCCGACATTACCCAGCTCAGCCATTTTTATCAGAAGTAGGGTTTTTAGGGTTTCAAGACATCTATATAAACCCAACGTCCGTCCTTCACTTTCCATCGTCTCTCCCCAAATGAGTATGAAGCCTCTGACTGAGAGGCGGAACTAGGTTTATCTTTTTTAGCTACTCTATGGTATATTTTTCCCCTTCTTTTATATCTGCACGATGCTACCCCGGGCTTCTCTGAAGCTCAAATCTGACGAAGAAGCCCCAATGCATGTGCTAAAGAGCCGCCGTTAAGTGTTGCAGTTTAGCCTCTTTCTCTTCCACGGCTTATCTGTGTCAAATCAACGGCTACATATCCTTTTTTATTATTGTTTCTTATTGTATACTATTTGCCTCTCCACACCTTTAGCTGGTTTTCGATAGGAATGAATGCACCGAAAATTAGGCTAGTCATGGAGGCGCATATTCAATTCGGCGGTTGTTCACGTGGGGGTATATCTTTTTCCAATAGTTTTGCCTCTAAAATCATCCGCTATATTTTTAGTTCTTTTAATTGATTAGTGATTGCATAGATGTGTTGATTGTTAGGGTTTAACTGTTGGCTATGATTACATATTTATCCGCGCTTCTGAGTGTGATCTATGAAGCATAGGATTATAAAAATGGTTGAATTTCTTGATATGAGCCAACTTATAGACTTCGAACGAAACCCAGATGAAAATTTTCTAATTTTTTACTGTTGAAAGTCTATTGGCCATGAGGATTTAAATACAGCTATATGCCAGTTCTGCTTCAGAAAATTCTTGATTGATAAGCTGTTTCATACTCTGAGCCTCCAAATTCTTTTAACTTTTTGTATTTTGTAGAATGAAATGCGTGTTTGGTTGTTTTATATTATATTAGTCCAATGCTTCTAACAACAACAAGTTGATGATGATTTTATCCATGTAGTTGAGGTGTAGCTGATCCCAAGCCCCTGTTTCAGGGAGAACCTACTTGGGGTTACTGCACTAGTCATGAAAATACCGGATCTTTCTGAGGCTCTATTAATTATATTGTTTGAATTTAGGACTTCTTTTCATTAATATGATGTTTTATTTAGGATCTAAATGTTTTTAGGTGCTGATGAGGATGCAATCCACTTTGTTGAGGTGTAGTGGAGCTAAGCCCCTGTTTTACAGGGAGAACCTACTTGGCAGAAGCTACAACGCTTTGATATTACTGGATTTAACTGAGGCAAATATAATTGTTAAACTCTCTGTTTTGAATTGTAAAATTGTTGGAAGTTTTTTATATTTCTTCTATCAATTTGAGTTTTACTATACTCTTTATTCTTTTCAGTGGGTAAAGAGTCTGAAAAACTCGGATACTGATGTGTTGTCATCAGCTTCATCTCATGTTTTTCACGAGATTGGAGTTAAATAACAGCACTACAGTTGTTTATGATTTATATGCAGTGAGTTTCAATTATAGATGAAGGAGTATTTTGAAAAACTTGATTGTTTTGATGTTGTATGATTAATCTTCAAGCCACTTCATTATTTGTAAGAACCATTGTCGGGCAATATGTCTTAATGTTGGATAAATATCAGTAATTTTATCCATTAGCTCTTTGATTAGAGGAATGCAGGTCTTTGTTGGATGAATATCAGTAATTATATCATTCAGAGAGAGATGACTTCTTTGTATATGATGCTTGTATGAGTAGAGTTAGCTTTGTCGCCAACTAGCAATGCAAGTTGTAATAAATGATATAGCAATAAAATGATAAATATAATTGGAAGTCATGCCATTCTATAACAGTTGCTCTATTCTATATATCGACTTTTTAAAGTTTTGTCTGCCTCTTCCATGCCAAGTGCGAGGTCCAAATGCCTACATATTCTCGTTTTTACCGAACACATACAAGCCGGAAAATATAATTGAGGGGCACATACAAGTTGTAATAAATGATATAGCAATATTTTGTGTTTTAGTCTGTGCCCCTCAATTTGGTTAAAATCACTTTCTATCGAGTCAAAAAAAAACACAAAATGTTGCTTTTTCTATTTAACCTTAAGTTTGTTTAGCCAAAATTAAATTATGCTGACAAATCCGCCAACATGTAAATTTGTGTATTTTGTTACTTAAATATAATGAGATTGACAAGTTGTAATCTGAAGAAGTAAAAGTAATCCATGCCTCGAGACGTTTCTGACCTCTGTTAAGCTTTTGTTGATCTTCCATTTGTTCAACCTGTGCGCCCTTTAATTCCTGAGCGGGAGGAAGTTCCTCCTACTGCTAAAGTTCCAACAGCCGTTCTCTTTCTGTCATTCCATCTCTTCCTCCTTATAGAAATAACCAACATTATTATCTATACACTTAACTCTAATTTAAATCTATTTAAGAAGCTCCAGATGGTCTTGTCCCCTTACTTCATCAGGAACATATTAGATGTTGTCTTCCTCTATTTACATACAATTCCTCATTTACTGAGTTATGAACTATGCCGACTACTCAGTATAGGATGATATCGAATCTTCCTTCAAACTTCATAACTAGATTTAAACTAGTCTTCAGTTTGAAAGGAAAAATAATAGATTTCAATGACTCATTCTCAGCATGCGTGATCATTTTAGAATTGAAGTGGAACAGATGCTCCTTTAGATCGCCCGTTCTATAATACATCTGAAAATTTGGAATTTGGAGCATTAAAAACAGAATTCAATTCACTTTTTGTGCTAAAGCCATTGCATTATCTTCCACCATTCCTGATTTCCTCATTGTACCTCCGTATCGTTCTTCTATTTCCTTCATAATTTGGTGCTCTCACATTAGCCTCGTTATATAATACTTCAATCTTCTTTTGGCTTGATTTTCTAGGCAAGTCATATTGATGAAGCTGATCATGTTGAACATCTCTCGCACGCTGATCATCTCTTTCGTTAGCATGCAGTTACTTAAATCCTTCTATTACCGTCAATCTCTCCTTGCATCTTATTCTCGATAGCATTTTGTTTCTCTCTTACCTCTTCCTCTTTATCCATTTCACCTGGTTGCGCCTTGGCTCTACCATTTTTCCTTTCTCCTCCTTAAATTTCTATTGAAAATTGTTGTCTTACGTAAATTAAAGTTAATTGAATTAACTTTCAAATTCAAAAGTCTACTTTTTCTCCAGGTTCTAGCTTTCACTTTTAGAAAACTCCTCCTCATGCACATACAAAAGGTTCTCCAATACTCAAGTTCGAGTGCTGGAGATTAAGTTTTAAAAAAGGTTTAGAGAAATTGTAATTCGTTTTGTATTTTAAGAGAAAATGTATTTTGAGTGCGTTTGTGAATTTTTTTAATGAACTATAAAATGAAGAGAAACTTCTCATTTATTGGTAGAATTTACGATTGCTTCTCCCAAATTCTCCTTCGGCCCGTCGATTTGATTTTGTTTGCTCTCAGCCCGTTGATCCTTGTGGCACTATTTTAATTTGATTAAGGCCCGTCCGTCGAGGAGTAAGTTTGTACTCGTCTTCATATGTAAGTTCTTCTTTAATTAAAAATAATGGACAAGAGGCATAAAGTAAATGGGCCAATTAAATTTGTGTTATTCTCATTTATTTATTTAATTTATTCACCATAATATGTGAATTATTTGTTATGAGCACGTTACCATATAAAAAGCATGTATTTATGATATTATTTGTTTTTATTAATTAAATCTAGTGAAAATTAATGATTTTCTTCTTAATAAAAACAACTAATAGGTAAGTAAGTGTATAAATGATGTAAAAGTTATGTTTAATTAGAACATTTGTGTTATTGAACGGCAGGCAGAATGAGTAGTAGGCATTTTGGGTAAGCCCCTAACTAATACCTAAAGCATAGTTGTGCCTCACCCACATGGCTACATTATTAAATTTTGTTATTATGGTGGTCCACATGGCACCTCTTACCCATAATATTATCCAATTGATGGGGTTAACATGTACACAGATAAATAAATACTAGAAAAACATAAAGACTATGCAAATAAATATTATGGGTATATGATTCTTATATTTCAAAGTAGTTAAGATGCAGCTATAAAATATTCTTAGGATCAATTCTGTACTTCCTCTTGTATATTTTAGGCTTTAATTAACCAATCATAGAATAGACTTCTTAGAATAAAATGATATATTGGCTACCCAATTCTGCTTTTATTTATTTATTTTTTGTTCTTTTTAAGAAATGATCACACGTAGTATGTGCATGCATATTATAAGTATGGGTGAACAAATGAATATAAGCTATCCAATGTCATATTGGCCTCTTTTTTTTATTATTATTTTTTTTGTTAAGAACTGCTCGCACATAGCACATTTGTTCACAACCGTTGTTACTCTCTCTTTCATGCGCACACAATATGTGCTGGCTTCACATCTCTTCTCGTCTTAGAACTCCAATATTTTTATTTTTTTAATATAGATATTATATTATTATTAAACATCAAGATATTAAATCTGAGAATTTTTAATGCTAAGAATTATTAAGATAAAATATTGATAAAGTAATTTAAAATATATTAACACAAAATATAGACCCTCTATAAAACAAAATAGAACTTCTAAAAATAAAAATACCCTCAAAGAAAGAAATACAAACTCTTGAAAAATGAAATTATTTATTCTTAAATTTAAAGGTTTTATTCTAAAATTTTAAATACCACTTAATTACATTCTTCCAAATAATCTAGCCAACATCAACACGTGGTTGGCGATGGAAGACAACAATGACTGGGTACTAGCAGTGGAGAATAGAGACGCTGGTCGAGGGAGAATGCAATAGTGGGCTACAAAGTCCGATTGAAAAGACGGCCAGCAAGGAGAGATCCACTGATGTGAGGCAATGACCGAACAGCCAACCGAGTAGCAAATCTATAGTTGTTTGCTCGGCCAGACTTCAATTCCAATAAGGAAACCAACTAGAGTAAAGTGGATCGAAAATTAAAAAAAAACCAAAAGAAGCAAAAAGGAAAAAAAAATGGGAAACCACCATAGGTGGTTTTCTCCACCAAAGAAGGGGCATGGCCCTCTCTCTGATAGAGATTGAAATTAAAGGAGAGGCAAGTGGCTAAATGTATTTGAGAGAAAAATTTTAAAGACATACTTATTAATGAACATTCCAATGTGTTAGATGCTCTTTCGTCCGTTTGTTTTTTTGACAATTTTTGTACATGACCACTATTTGAGGGAAGAAATATTTTTTTGACTTAAGTCGAACTTTTTAATCTTTATTAACTAAATATAGTAAATGATGACCATTTTGTCATCAATTATAATTTATTATTATTTTTTTGATATAAATTAATTAAAAATTTATTTTAAAAAATAAATAATTTAAAAATAAATTTAAATTTTTAAACAATTAATTTTTTAATTAACTATTAAAAAAGTAAAGCATATGCTTTGTTTGGAGCGCGCAAGCAAAGTCAAGGCTTTGCTTTCTTTTTTTGTTATTTTAATTTTTAATTTTATTTTTAAAATATTTTTAATTTATTTTTAAAATAATTATTTTTAATTAAATTATAACAAAGAAAATAAATAAATAAATAAATAATTTAAGCAATTAATTTATTTTATTTAATTAAAATCTTATTTTTTTAATTAATTTAATAAAAAAATATTTTTTTAATTTATTTTTTACTATTATTTTTTAAAATAAAATTTAATTTTAAATTTCTTTTAAATTAAATATAAAAAAATAATTTAATTTTTTGGTGTGTGCAATGGGTGCGCTTTATTAAAAAACAAAAAAAAAAGCAATGCTTGGCTTTCTTTTTTTAATTTATTTTTAAAATTTTGTTTTTAATTGAAATTTATATTTAAAGGAATTATTTTTAATTAATATATATTAAAAAATAAAATTTTAATTAATTAAATTATTATTATTTAGTTAATTTAACATAAAATATATATTATTTTTAATTTATTTTTTTACTAATTATTTTATTTTTAAATTTATTAAAAAAATAAAAGCAAAGCCTTGACTTTACTTAAGCTGTTGGGGCTTAGCGCATCTATTGTGTACCTTATGCATGTACCCCCATCAATTTTTTTTAATATATATATATATATTTATAAATACATATTTATTTTTTTATTTTAAGTTTAATTTATTTATTATTTATTTTATTTTGTATTTTATTTATTAATAAAATAATTAAAAAATTATTTGCTTGGGCGCACCTCAAGTGTGCGCCCTAGGCAAATAAATTTTTTATTAAATTAATTAATTTTAATAAGTTAAAATACATATTTTTGTAAATTATATAAATAAAGATAAAATGGGTTAAGTATTATATTTTTTATTTATATTAAGTTTTATTTATTTTTTAATTAGTTTTTAATTTATATATTTTTTATATATTTATATATTTTTTTATTTTTAATTATTATATATATACACTAAACTAATAATTATATTTTTTATTAAATTAATTAAAAAATAAAATTTTCATTCAATAAAATAAATTAATTGTTTAAAAATAAAAGCCAAGGTTTGCTTCTTTGTTTTTTTTAATTAATTTATAAAATTAATTTTATTAAAAAATAAAACTATTAATAAAAAAATAATTAAAAATAAATTTTTTCATTTTTATTAAATTAATTAATAATAATATTTGAATTAATTAAATTAAATATTTAAATTAATTTTTTATTTTTTATATATTAATTAAAAATAATTCATTTAAATATAAAAATTTAAAAATAAAAATTTAAAAATAAATTAAAATTAAAATAAAAAAATAAAAAATAAAGCTTGGCTTTACTTAGGGTACATGCCTAGGGCGTAGGCGTCCCAAGCAAGGTCAAGCTTGGGGCGCATGCCTGTGACGTGTGGGTGAGGCGTAAGGGTAATAAAATGGGTAACGACACGATTATTCGATACGAATTTAACACGTTTTAAGCGAATATAGGTAGAAAAAATTGATACAAATAATAAACAAGTCAAATTCGTATTACCCATTTATTAATCGTGTCGAATACGTATTTAAGGCCTATAATTTACTAATTTGTTTAAATCACATTTAATAAACAAATTATATTTGTGTTTATTTGTATATTTATTCGTTTAAGTTACGTTATAAAATTATAATTATAAAATTCACTTTTGCCCTAAAGGCTAAAAACCTAAAAGGCTAAAACTTCCATTTTTCAATTTTGGCATAAATTTTATATCCATGCCACACTCCAAACTTAGGGTTTTCATTTACCCTTTGCCAATCTTTGTGTATCATTTTTTTCTTTGGCATATCATATTCTTCTTCCTTATGACACGATTATTCTTATTGGGCTTGTTACACTTCAAGCTTCTTCTTAATAAAAGGTATTTCTCTTTTTGTTAATATTTATTATTTTTCTAATCAATTAAAAATCTGATTTTTTTTTTTATATTGATTGAATCTTTTCCAACCCAGTACTGAAGAACATTACTCAGAAAATTTTCTGAAATCTCAGTAAAAATTTGAGCCAAAATTTTTTAAATCAATTAAAAATTTAAAATTTCACTTGAGTCCAATTTCATACCAATCCACTATTGAAGAACATTACCTGCAAATTATTTTGATACTGATTATAATATATATTGAATTGATTGTATGTGTTAAAAAGTGAAGAAAATAATTCTGATCTAGTTAATTTGGTGTTTAACGTTGTTCCATATTTTGGCTCAGAAGATTGTAGTCATAATGAATTTTTGTTCTTCGTGATGTGATATTGAGTTCTTTGAGCTTAATAAACTTGAATTCTGGCCTGTTTCTGTTTTAAAAAATTTGATTAAAAAATATAATGTCACTTTCGAGTTGCAAAGAGAAAAAGGAATATATAAATATAAGTTCTCAATCACATGCATTGAACAAAAAAGAAAAAAGTGGAGAAATATAATATAATGTCACTGTTAGAAAATCTGATTAAGAAATATAATGTCATTTTCCTCTTTAGTCTTATCTCCCTCTCTTTTAATTAATATATGGTGCGAAATCACTAGTACAAAATGAGGATTCGGTAGTAGATAAGAACTATCATAAAATAAATTTTGTGTAAAGTTTTTTTTAAAAAAAATAATATTTATTCTCACTTGAGAGATAAATAGTTATGAAACTTGAACTCTAGATCTCATGTGATCCTAAACAATAGGCTTGACTATTTTATGTGAACTCATTAAAGTCAAACAAATTGATTCAATTTGAAAGCAAATAATATTATCTAATGTTACATTCTGCTGGTAGCTAGGCAGAATTAGAATAGAAAAGTTTTGTCTTTTCTTTTTTAATATTAACATAATATTGATAAGACATAATTACTTGCAGTGTAATTATATCATCATATTGAAATTATATCATCTTAATTTGTGTTCAATATTTCATGTTGGATTGATATTTTTTTTAGCACATAACATATGGATTCAACAGAGACTTCATATGATAGACTCAAGAGTACTATTATTGATAGCGATATAGATGATGATAAATGTGGTAGAGTTGAAGTAAAAGAGATAGAGAAAAATTCATTGCAGAATGTAATTGGTGAAAACAAAAAAAGGGACTCACTTCAAAGGTTTGGACATTATTCTATAAGTTGCCATTAGATCAATTTCCTGATGGAGAACCAAGATGCAAGTGTCGAAAGTATGAAATTTTCTACAAATGTCTCAGTAAGTCTGGCATAGGTAATATGCGAAAACGTATGAATAGTTGTCCAAAGTTGTTAATGCCAATTGATCCTCAACAAATGCTTTTAGATCATAATTAAAGATCTTTATGCGTATATGTTCCAAATTTTGATTTTGATATTTTTTGCGAGTTAGTCTTTGCTACCTTTGTTATGCATGATTTACCATTTCAATTTGTTGAACATAAGGGTATTAGAAGAATATTTCAATAGTTATGTGATGAAATCTAAGTACTATCTAAAAATACTACAAAAGCAGATGTGTTGAAGATGTATAAAAAGGGAAAAGAAAACATAAGAAGTATTTTAGATGCAACTCCTTGTAGGATTTCTTTAACTTCTGATTTGTGGACTTCCATAACTACTGATGGTTATCTTATCCTAACTGCTCATTTCATTGATAAAGATTGGATTTAAAAAAAAAAAAACTTTTAAACTTCTCACACATGTTACCTCCATATAATGGAATTTCATTAGCTGATAAAATATTTTAATTGTTATGTGATTAGGGTATCGAGAAAAATATCTTTTCTTTGACTTTAGATAATGCTTCTAGTAATGATGTTTGTGTTGATTTGTTGAAAAATCAACTAAAACTTAGGAGAGCACTTTTGTCTAATAGAGATTTTATGAATATTCGTTGTTGTACTCATGTTATTAATTTGATAGTTCAAGAGGGTTTAAAGAAAATTGAAAATGAAGTTCACAAGGTTCGTGACAATGTGAAATATCTCAAAGGATCCCAAATGAGGAAACAAAATTTTTTTAGAATGTGTTAAGTAAGTGTCTCTCAATTCTAAAAAGGATTCAGGCAAGATATTTCCACAAGTTGGAATTCAACTTACATTATGCTTGAAAGTGTTATTTACTTCAAGGATGCTTTTTGTCACTTACAATTAAGTGACTCCAATTACAAGTATTTCCCTAGTAAAGATGAGTGGAAGAAAATAGAAAAAATCAGTAAATTTTTTAGAGTTTTCTATAATATTACTTATACATTTTCTGGAACAAAGTACCCTACTTCAAATTTATATTCTTCTAAGGTGTTTTGTAGGTAACTTAGCTTTAAAACAATTATTAGAAAGTGATGATGATTATATGAGAAATATGGCATAAAGAATGTTAACTAAATTTGAGAAGTAATGGCACGAATTTTGCATAATTTTAGCAATAGCTGTTGTGTTGGATCCTCGGTACAAGGTGCAATTTGTCGAGTTTTACTATAAAAAAAAATTTATAGGCAAGATTCAATAAAGATAAAGAGTGTTAAAGACAAGATAGTTTCTTTGTTTAATGAGTACGTAGTGACAACATCTACATCATCTTTGGCTTCTACATCAGAGTTGATCCAAGGTTATGGTGCTTGTTCACATGTATCACTATTATAACATGATTTGCCATATAACAAAAGCGCTTTTGACATATTACAGGTAAAAGTTACAATATTTTATTTATTTCTTTTCATTGCTAATTTATATACTATTTTTCTATTAATTTACTATTTTTTCATTTTTTCAACTATTTTGGCTATTGTTTTTACACTTTATTTTTGCTATTTTAGTTGCTGTTTTTGCAATTTATTTTTACTATTTTGGCTACTATTTTTTAGCTGTTTTTTTGCTTTTGTTATGATGTTGTTTTTGTTGTCATTTTAGGAGTTTGATGATAAAAAAAATGAATTATAATGATTGTAATAAAAAAGACGGAATTAGAGCTTTATTTAGATGAACCACGAGTAGATAGAGGTGTTGACTTGGACATTCTGAACTTTTGGAAAGGAAATGAATTTCATTATCCTAATTTTACTTCTATGGCTCATGATATCTTAAGCATTCATATGTCTACTGTTGCATATGAATCAGCTTTCAATATCGGTGGTTAAGTCCTTGATCAATTTTGAAGTTCACTTAAGCTTAAGACTGTTGAATCATTGCTTTGTTCAAGAAATTGGTTATTTGGCCAACGTGGTAATTCATTTATTACTTTTGTTTGTCAACTTTATGTCATATTAATATTATTGTGATATTCATATTATTTTTATTTTTGTTTACAGTTGCATCAATTAATAATGACAAATTGAATTATCTTACTCAAGATATTTTAAACTTAAGTGTCAATAATAGTATTCCATCTGCAGAAAGTACTACTACCCCTAATTGTGAGCAATGTTCATGAATCATGTGTTGGGATTTGTGCTTATGTGCCATCCCTATTATGTATAAATATTTGCTTTATGTTTATACATTTATGATTTCAATATATCACTAATTATTTTATTTACAAATATGGTAAGATACTTGTAACGTTTTAGACATTATATGATCTGAAAGAGTTCAGATCTGATCTAAATGAGTTTAGATCAGAACTAAGAGTCAGTAAAATCTAAAGAGTTAAAGTCTTGTCTGAAATGGGACAAAGACCTAAAAATATATTAATAATGACATAGTTGCAATGGGTTGCAAATGGTGCAAGAAAATGTTGTTATGCAAATATGTTCTTAAATTTAATATTCCTGATCTATCTTCACTAATGCGGGTCTGTTAGTGAAGACCTTAATATATATAGATCAGTGTATGTCTATATCTGGATAGTCCAGATGGTTAGTCTTAACAGATCATGAGTTTAGTGAAAACTCGTATAGAGATACAAGTATTCAGTAAGGACTGAATATTGAACAGACTCATAAAGATCTCCAATAGACATCCCATAAAGCCGTCAATGGAGGATCTTTCGAGTTGAGTAGTATTCGTGGTCCTTAAACCTGAGTGCCACGGTGGACTTGTGAGTGATCTACCATACTTTGGTTCCACACATGTTAGATACCTTTCATGGTCTGACCGCTGGGTGTCGCTGGGTATGGTCCGATGCTCATGGAGTCCGGTGTGTACAGATATGGGATCCATCAACTCAATTGGCTGAGTAAAATATCCTGCAACTCCAAGATTGTATTTCAGAAAGTCTTATGGCCATAAGCAGACATCAAAGAATTAATTTTATTCTTGGGAAAATAATATCGTAAAAATGTTTACGGATATTATTTATTGAAATACAAATCTAGAGATAAGTTTATGGTTGAGCACATGGAGACTTGACGGTGTTGACCTATATCTCTGCTCTTCTAGGATATTTATGATGGAAGGATTATACGAATATGTTATAACCTCAACTTGTATGGTCTAATGCGCCGTTTTGTAATATCTGTAACATGTGTGTAGGACATTGTTCACAGACGTGTGAAATAGTTTCATATGACAAATCGGGCATGGACCTAGAGAGTCTCACAATATGAAGTGTACTCGTTGTGCACTGGGGCAGCGAATTAGATTGAACAATTGATCCAACAATTTTCAGCAAAATGAAAAATGTTTCAAGGTTCCTTTTATTATTCACTTCTCAATAATTGAAGGTAAAACACATTATTGGTTTACAAGAGTTGTTAACCAATAAGAAATTAACAAGTGACATAATCTTACTGCATAAATAATTTACCATGTATTTACCTATTTACCTTACTTGGTAAATACATATATAGTAAATGTAAATATTCAAAATAGTTTTGAATTATTAATATTTTATATATTAATTAAATTATTATTATTAATTGGAATAAGTGGCAAACACCATTTACTAATGGAGAATGCACTTGTTATTAATAATAAGGAATGTTGACCACTTAGTAATTCTTAAATGATGCACTAAGGAAGTGGTAAAACCACTTAACATTGATTAAATGCCATTTACTCTCTAGAAATTGATTCAAATGGTTGAATCAAATTGGTGAGTGAAAAATATGATAGATTAATGTTTGTAATGGCAAACATGGTTAAGTGGTGGAGGAGCACTAAGAGAAATCATTCTTTGCACTTAAGAAAGAATTGAAAGAGTTCAATTTGTGTAAGAAAGAATGAATTTCGTTCAAGGAGAAAGAAGAGAGAATTGAGAGCATTTTTTAAGTGTGTTTCTCAAAGTGTTGAGAGAAAATACAAAGGCTTACCAAGGTTCAACATAAAGAGTTGTAAAGAACAAAAGAAAACTCTTAACTCTTCTCATCTCTTGGTAGTAATCACTTATATAGATAATTTATTTTAAGTGTTAAAACAATCGTTTGCTGAAAATTCAAGGCTGCCATTCTAGTTTCACAATCCCACCGGATTTAGTTGTGAACTAGAATTGTGCAAGAGAACACTTAAAGGTGAGCTCAACAAATTGAAGCTTGGAGTTCTTGAAGAATTGTAAAGCTACCTTCATAACCGAGTAGGTTATTTATTTGCTATTCATTTTATATCATGCATGAAATATATATATACTTGAATGATCATACATGTGATTACATGCTTGAATTTGTTACATATTATATAATATGTATGAATACTTCCGTTGCGTATTTAATTTTTAAAATTATATGCATCTATACATATCACACACCATATCACAACATCATGATACTCTTAATACTGTAATAGTTTATCAATAATCTTTTTAAAAATTTCAAAGATCTATATATTCATATTGAATTTAAAATTCGTTTTACAGGTTCATCGCTTGGAGTCGAAACTTGAAAATATGTCCTTTAAATTTAATTAGACTTGACAGTTGGCTTTGTTTATTTAATTGTAGACTGTTAGTCACTTATTTTGGATCTGGTTATTTTGTTATATTATTTTGGTTTTATTTTTAGTAGATTTGATGTATGATGAATTATTTCTTCAATTATGTTGCATAAATTTTATTTTTTTAATTGTGTTAGAATAATTTTATTATTAGATGCATTAAATTTTTATTTTTAATGTAAATTTTATTAATTGTGACCTAAACGTATTTTAAATGAATTAAATTGTGTATAAACGTATAAACAAATCTAATCATAAACGAATATAATTATAAATAAATCGAATAATAAATGAATCAAATCGTAAGTGAATTCAATTTAATTCGTTTATTAAATGTGTTTAATCGTGTCTTGTCATTCGTATATTAAACAAATCGAATATGTGTTTGAGTGTGTGAATTGTTTAGTAACGAATCGTATGCGAATTTGATAAAAATTTATTAATACCCCATATTAACATGACACGAATACAGTTTGTTTATACAAATTACCACATCTGGTGAGGCGCATACCATGCTCCCATTTTTGTGCTTGGTGCGCGCCGTGGGGCGCATGCCTGCATCTCATTGCACACACCAAAAAATTAATTAATTTTTTTATTTTTCAAATTTAATTTAATAAATTTAAAAATTAAATTTTATTTAAAAATAAAATAATTAATAAAAATATATTAAAAATAACATTTTTTCTTTTTATTAAATTAATTAAAAAATAATATTTTAATTAATTAATTTTCTTTTTAATACATAAATTAGAAAATAATTCATTTAAATATAAACTAAAAATAAAATTTTAAAAATAAATTAAAATAAAATTAAAAATTAAAAAACAAAAAAATGAAGTATTGGCTTTGCTTTAAACACATGCTTGGGGCACATTTGTTATGCGCTGCAGTGTGTGGTGTGCACCTAGTGTGTGCACCAAGTGCTGTGGCGCACACCTATTTAGTGCACGCCACAGCGCTATATATATAGATATTTAAAATTTAAAATTATTTTTTTATATTATTTTAATTATTATATATATTATAATAATTAAAAAAAGTTGACATTTTTTTAATTAAATTATTTTTATAAAAATAAAAATTTTATGCACTCAAATACTTGATAATAGAATGGAACATTTGATACATTAAAAAAATAATGACAAAAATTTAAAAATAATTACAACTAAAAAATATAATAATTTTTTAAAATTATATATATTTATTTTTTAAAACTATTATTGTTATTATAAACAATTGTTTTAATAATTAATTGTTTAAAAATTTAAATTTTTAATTAATTTATACAAAAAAATAAAAGAAAAAAATTATCAAAATTACAATTGAAGGCAAAATAGTTAACATAATATATATTTGATTAATAAAAATTAAAAAATTTAACTTCGATCAAACAAAAATTCTATCCTAAAATAATAATTAAATACGAAAATTTCCTTTTTTTTTACCCTTCAAACTTAGGCTCCCAAACCTATTTCTAGTCCTTGTTAACAAATTTATCATTAGATAAATTTGTTCCAATTGCATTCACTTGCAACTACCAGTTTTTATTGCCACGTGTCTTACTAATTAACCACCACATACAGCATATTACAGCAGATGTATATTACTTCCATAAATGTTACGCATTTTGTGTTTTATATAATAATACGTTAAATAATTATTAAATAATATAAAATTTTTATTATACTTATAATTAAATAATATATAATAATAAAAACTTAAAATGCTTAGTTTTAATCATTCTAATTATACCCAAGAAAATTACGTAAGAATCAATATTACTTCACACTAGTGCTGAATAATCGGTTACCGCGTGTTACGCTGACGTGGTGAATTGTAAACAAATCGAGCAATTAAATAGTGACTCGTAAGCTAACTGCCGTTTAGGTTTACCGTTCAGTTCTGTTATGATAGGCTTAGGCTCGTTCCTTCATCTTCATTCTTCAGTGTCAGTCTGTGTACTGTGCAAGTGACTCGACTCTCCTATCACTTCACACAAAATATCTGCTTCAATTCATACCGTTCGCTAAAATGACCATTTTGTCCTCCTTCGTCAGGAGAGCTTCCGGTGCTTTTAGTGGCTACTCTACTTACTCCAAGCTTCTGGTTGTCGCCACTCTCAGGTTTTCATTCCTTTCTTTTCCATACTTAAAACTTGAGGTTCTGTTTGGTTGCTGAGAAAATGTAATAGCAAGGCCAAAATTGGAGATATAACTATATTGCACTTGAAAAAGGAAGATCTTAGCCAACTTGAGATCAAGTTTCTATCTTCCGTTGCAATTTTCACATTCTTCTACACTTATTCGTTAATGGAGCTACTCAAGTGCTTGGTTTGGTATAGCTGCTATTTTTCTTTATATATATATATATAATATTATGTATAAGGTATTTGGCTATTAGTCTTAAAAGTTTTCACTTTTTTTTTTTTTGTTCCTGTCAGCATATGAATATGATCACAAATGCTAAATAAAATTTTCGTCGCAATTTCTGATAATTTTGAATGATTAAATGAGAAATGATAGATGCAGCTTCTGATTACTCTAAACATAGAAGACGATCATACGATCTCTTTAAAGGAATAAGCTCAACAAGTTACAAGTCTCACAATCAGTCTGTAGATGTGGAACTTTTGATCTTGAGCAAGTATACATAATCTCTAGCGGTAACTTTTTGAGCTATTGCAGTACCGGGGGTTTTGTGGCATACTCTGAATCGCAGTCGGAGCTTGGTACACCTCGAGCTGTACTCGACCAAAAGGAGGGCAAGAAGAAAGTAGTGGTACTTGGAACTGGTTGGGCTGGTATTAGTTTCCTTAAAGATCTGGATGTTTCATCATATGATGTTCAGGTTGTTTCACCTCGGAATTATTTTGCATTCACCCCTTTGTTACCTAGTGTCACCTGTGGAACTGTTGAAGCACGAAGCATCGCAGAGCCTGTGCGAAACATTGTAAAGAAGGTACTTAAAGCAAAACAAGAGCTATTAAATTTTCTTTGACATACATTTAGATGCACAACAAGAAAAATGTAAGTCTGTATATATATTCTCATGTCACTTGAAAGGGATATTTTGCCCTTTCTTATGGTTGAATTGACGGGGTGTTTATTGTGAATGTTTCCCTTTCCTTTTTCTCCCTTCTTCCCAGTAGGAAATATCTGATGGGTCTCTGAGTTTACTAGTAATGTGCTGGGACGTTTGGATGCTTTCTCTGTTCTTTTTATGTGATACAGGAGTGTTTTGTCAACGCCTCTTCAACTTCCATTACAACTTTTCAAATTTGTTTTCACCGTTGAAATCTCTTAGTATTGTTTGACAAATTCTCTTACATGTTATCGTATTTACCATAAATTTATCACTTAGTGTCCATCAATGACTTTTTGGTCTCCAGTCACTGCAAATTTCAGACTGTGATTACTATAGGGAATGTATTTTGTTTTGCATCATTTATCAAAACATGCTTTTTATTGCCAGAGGAATGGACAAATTCAATTTTGGGAGGCAGAATGCCTCAAGATTGATGCTGCAAACAACAAGGTGTTTTGCAAGTCTAATATTGACAACAACTTGATGGGAAGTAGAGATTTCGATTTGGAATATGACTACTTAGTTATAGCAGTAGGTGCTCAAGTGAATACTTTTGGCACCCCTGGTGTAATGGAGAACTGCCATTTTCTAAAGGTAAAAGCTATTAGCTTTCCATACAGTATGAAAGTATGCAGCATTTATTCATAACACTGATAATTCAGATGGTTCCGTTTAGCACATTCATTCATAAGATGGTGAAAATTCAAATGCAGGAATTAGAAGATGCTCAGAAGATCCGCAGGACTGTGATTGATTGTTTTGAAAAGGCTGTCCTTCCCGGGCTAAGTGAAGAAGAGTGCAAGACAAATCTTCATTTTGTAATTGTTGGAGGTGGCCCTACTGGCGTGGAGTTTGCTGCAGAGTTGCATGACTTTATCCAAGAAGATTTAATCAATTTGTATCCCATGGTTAAAGATCGGGTGAAAATAACATTGGTCCAATCTGGAGATCATATTTTGAACACGTAAGAACAGACCACTAACATTTTATATAATAACAGTTCCTGATTGTATATCCATGGATAATTGCCTCTTTTCTGTCATACATATAATGAATGATATACTAAGTCCCTCAAGATCTCCAGAGATGAGGTCTTTCAGAAACTATAAAGGATTGCTTTGTGCAGCTGAAAACACCATTATGCTGGAGGGCCCAGAAAAGGCTGAACTTCAGGCTTTTGACTTATTGGTGTGTGATAATAAGGGATAAAATAACATTATAGGAAGAGAATACATAGGATGGCATAAACTTGTTAGTCACTGTGAAATCTCAAGCATCAATTTATATGGTTATTGTCTGCATATACATTTTCTAATGATTGGAATTAGGTTTAGACTAGAAGAATTCAGTATGCTTCTTCCACAAGGGTATTTATTTCTTCGCAGTATGCTCTTATTCATTTATATTAGTGCTTTAATCTGGAGATTGTAACTTTCTTTAAGTTTCAACACAGGATATTTCTTACATATTTTTCTTTTCATTATAATATGTGTTCTGCATGGTTATTGTTAACATATGATCGTGAAACTCTTGATAATCGTTTCGATGCAATAGAAGACCTAGAGTGCAGATATGGCCTTACAAGTTAAAGTTTCAAGTAACTTCATAGTTGCTCCCTCCCTTATATTTTCCATGTAAACTTTGGTTTATAATTTGGGTCATTTTGACTGCGGAAAAATTTCTTGAGTCATCTTTCCAGATTTATGTATATCATAGTTGCATTGTTTCTAATGCACTGCAATCCAATATTTATAAAAGATTATCATTTCAAAACTTAGCATATTTAGTACTTTGTCTCTACAGATTCGATGAAAGAATTAGTTCATTTGCCGAAAAGAAATTTCAAAGAGATGGTATTGAAGTTCTAACAGGATGTCGAGTTCTTAGTGTTTCTGATAAAGAATTGACTATGAAGATCAAATCCACTGGAGATGTTTGTTCAGTTCCCCATGGACTGGTTTTGTGGTCCACTGGCGTTGGGACTCGCCCTGTTATAAAGGACTTCATGGACCAAATTGGCCAGGTTTGTTGCATAAATGGTTTATGCTTACACTCACTTCAAATATAAAAATTTATATTTTGATCACTATTATCCCACCCTGAATTCTTATACTCTAGGTTTTTACATTATTAGCAGCCTAACATAGTGACAGATTTTATTCTCTTAACTATGAGTCTTAAAAATTCTGGAATGGGTGATTAATGATTACCATTCACTCAACCACTTCTGCTTGGGATTTTGTTTTGCAGAGTAATAGGCGTGTTCTGGCAACTAATGAATGGCTTAGAGTTAAGGGATGTGAAAATGTGTATGGCCTTGGTGATTGTGCTACAATAGATCAACGTAAAATCATGGTATGGTAAGCTTTATCTGGTTGATTGTGTCTAATATTTTTATAATGCTACATTTTCTTTTTTATATAATGCTATATTGTTGTGCCTTTAGGAGGATATTGCAACCATCTTTGAGGCTGCAGATGAGGACAATTCGGGTACTTTAACTGTTCAAGAATTCCAAGATGTAATAGATGACATCCTCATAAGGTACCCCCAGGTGGATCTCTATCTTAAGAGCAAGCACATGAGCGATGTGACAGATCTGTTGAAAGATCCTCAGGGAAATGATCGTACAGAAGTGGACATTGAAGGGTTTAAATCAGCTCTGTCCCTTGTGGATAAGCAGATGAAGACTCTGCCAGCAACTGCACAGGTTCTTGCCTTTCATATATTGGCTATAGTTCACTTAGCTAGACTTCACATTTCTTTTGATTCAATTTTATCATGCTCTCATATTTCTGTACTCAGGTTGCTGCTCAACAAGGTGCATATCTTTCTAGGTGCTTCAACCGAAGACAGCAATGCAAAGAGCATCCAGAAGGTCCTAAACGTTTTCGTGGTACTGGGCATCATCAATTCCGTCCATTCCGGTTTGTGATGTTCTCTTATCTATCTAATCCAATTGTTTGCTTAACAAGTTATTATTATTAGTATGGTTTTCAACTTTGACTTGTCTGCTTTCACTAATTAATGCTAACTCCAATTTGAAAAATTGCACCATAGAGCGGCTAAAATTATTGTGAAGGTTTAGTATTAAATATCATGGAAAATTTTTTCTTGTGGTTATAGTACAGTTATGTTAAAAAGTCTGTCATCCTAAATGGCCATGACATGAAATGACAGATCTCAAGTTTGAAATTTGAAATGACATTTCATGAAAATCTTTTGGTCTATTGTCTAGTGCAATGGAAAACTTTTGGGCTTAAACTTTTGACAGTTGCCAATGTGATTATGCTGAAGGTTAGGACCAAACTGAAATCACTTTTCACATGACATTGCTTTGGTGGGACAACTACTGGATACTTGCATTTTCTTTAGCTCATAGCAATCAAACTAGTTTTTCTCTGTCAATGGTTCTTGATTTTGTACATTGTCTCAAAGAATTTGCATTTTTACGATGGGTTTTGACCTTGAGTGCAAAAAATTAGAAATCTTTCACTTTCCTTGTGACATACAGGGGGACTCACACATTCACCATATCATTGTAATAGTCTGTGGTGGTATAACATGAAAGCTTAAAAGATTTTGGAACCAAAGGATGTCTTGTTTTGCTAAAAACGGAATTGAGGAAATAGATGTACGGCTTGTTATAGGATAGGCATTCTTCATTTTTTCATCTTATGTTGTCGTAAATAAGAACTTCACAATAGATAACACATTCTATAATTGCAAAATTCAGTGAGTAATGCATTTAAAAAAGCTTTAGGGAATGATCTTATGTAGTGGTATGATAACCACCAAACCTTTTTTGATGCTCAGAAGCCCCTAGACCCTTTCTAAGTTCACCCAGTTGTAAACTAGGCTGCTTGACCTTACTAGCTTGGTTCTCCTATGATAACCACTGAACTTGTAACAAAATTTTATCATATTTTGATGTAGCTAGATTATTCGATTCATCCAATGTGTAATTTGTCTTCAAAAGTCTTCTTTCTGACTTATGATTTATATCATGGTACCAAGATCCTATAACCCTTGGGCAGTCACTTCATAAATAACCAGCAGCTGTTTTAACAATCTTTTGAATTGCCTGTTTCATAGTTTACCCAAGACCATCAAAATTTTTATAACCTTTATCCTAAAATACCTTGCAAGCAGGTGTTAGAAACTATTTTTGTCTCCTAAGTTTGTTCTAAGTGAATTTGTTAGGAAATCAGTTAGACTCTCTAATTTGATACCACTTAAGTATCAATTTTAATCATAACACTGGCATTACTTGTTGGGGTTTTACGTGTCCTGATACCTCTATGGTTGGTATTTAGTACCCTAAAACCATTTAAGTGCTTTGCAAAAAACTTTGCCTACAGATAACCAAGAATATAAAAGATCACAGACAATAGAGATAAAGAAATAATTACCACAAGACATAAGATATACGTGGTTCGGCAATAAACACCTACTTCCACATCGAATCAAGGGATTCAGCTTCTTTTATTCAATTCACAGCTTATTAGATCTTTAAAATCTTACACAAGAGATTAATTAATAAATATAACGAATAACTAGAGCTCTCTATCAAAGGATCTATTATCACTCTCATGTGCACTCAGTATTCAAGTGATTCCATGATAACATTCTTTACGCACTTAGCACTAAAGTGATCTCATGGTAGCTCTCTTTGCAAACTCAGCACTCTAGAGTCTACCTAGCTTTCTATTCTTTTTTATGTTTACATCTTTAATGCTTAACTATTCTAAAGGGTTTATGTAGGCTTCAAAAGGTCGATAGAAACCCTATTCTAGTTAAAATAAAAGTTTATGCATGTAGTAGTTCAAATCCCACTCAAAGAAATCAATCCGGGCTAAAAATGGAAGTTTCCCGAAACTGGGTGCCGCGGCACTACATTTCGAGCTCCATTGTGTTGAGGGTTCTGACTTTGTTGCGGCACTGAGACGCTAGCACCGTGGTACCACACTTGGGAATGTCTCTACTTGTACTTTTGCACTCCTCCTCGCTTCAAACTCTCCATTTCGCTCCCTTTCTCGTACATCTACACATACTCGATCTCATGTTTAATTCTTCATTGGTCTCCAACTCAAAATTAAACTCAACATTGATTTTGAATCATCAAAAGTCCAACATAATTAACAAAAATTCTTTGTTCTAAATGAATTAATAAGAATTCTTTCTTCATTGTTTATTGTTATTTTCTGGCATGCCAAACACCTTGGCAAGTTATAATGGTATAGATACTAAAACTGTGATATTTGGTCAGTAGGAACTAGTCAAGGTCATTTTAAATGCAATTTATTTTGTTTAGCCATCCCAATCTATGCGATATTTTTTGATTACTAGGTACAAGCATTTGGGGCAGTTCGCTCCATTGGGAGGAGAGCAGGCAGCTGCAGAATTGCCTGGAGACTGGGTATCCATGGGTCACAGCTCTCAGTGGCTCTGGTATTCTGTATATGCAAGGCGAGTATTTTCTGCTTCTAGTATTTCTCTGCTTGCATGTTGAGCGGTTGTTTATGAATCCATGAATTTAATTTAATGCTCTTATATTCAGCAAGCAAGTTAGCTGGCGTACAAGGGTGCTGGTGGTATCTGATTGGACAAGAAGATTCATTTTTGGAAGAGATTCAAGCCGAATTTGAGGCAGCTTAAAATCTTCACAACTCATTGTCTACTCCTATTATATATATATATATAGCGTATGTATCATTTTTCATGTATCTTTTCTGTTTTATGTCAGAAGAGTATGCTTTTTCTTTCTCGGATCACATTGTCACTATTTTTCACTTCTAAGCAATGGCTTTTCCTGCTCTTTCTGCTGATGGCAATGATGAGGCAAGTACCATTAGGTCTCAAACTTGATGATGCAGTGTCAAAGATACAGCTTATTGATTTCTAGTTGTGTTTTATATGCCCAGGGGAACGGATGAAAGGTGCTTTCATTCCGTTTGATAATGCTAATAGTATAGACCATGTAACACAACTGATTCAACAATTGAATTTCAAATTGGACTTTTCAGTGGTTGTGAGACGTCCATGCTCTGTTACTTATGTTAATCGAAGTCAAATTGCTTGAAGTGTAATTAGCTAGAGGAAATGAACGGTTGTGATCCCCAATATCATTGTTACTAAAAGGAGTAGGGAAGGCATTATCATTGCGTACTACCACGATTTCGGAATGTTAATAAATTAGGTCCCTCCCCGGTAATGCTGGCAAAATATCTGCGGGGTACCCGACCCATTTGAGTAGGGTATTCGGGTAAATATCTTAAAAAAATTTAAAATTGAGCCAAATAAAAATTTATCTAAATTATTCATGTTAAATTTGAGTAGAAATATAGAACCCAACCCAAATATTTGAATACTGTTTAGGTTAATAAAATTTTAATTTCTTTGCAACGAGCTCCTCTTTGAAATCTCCCATCCCCTCCAATCTCGATTTCCTCAACCTGTCTCCTTCACCTATGGTTCACATTTAAGAAAGCTCTTTGTTGTCAAAGCTTCCATAAGTCACTCTCATTCCTTCCTTTTTGTTTTGATTTCATCATCATGCTCTATTATTTGATTGTTATCAATATTTTTTTTATAATAAAGGATGGCGATGAAATCAAGACAAAGAAAAAAATGAGAGTAACTTAGGAAGCTTTGACAGCGAAAGGTTGTCTCAAATGTGAACCACAGGTGAAAAAGACGAGTTGAAGACATCAGGACTGGAGGGAATGGAAGGAGAAACTCATTGCATGGAAATTGAAAATTTATCAGGCTAAATAGTATTCTAGTATTTAGGTTGGATTGGGGTATTATAATTCTACCCGAATCTAACCCGAATAATTCGGGTAAATTATTACCCGATCCAATTTAATTTTTTTTTAAATGTTTATCTGATTACCCGACTCAAATGAGTTGGGTACCCACGCGTTTAAATGCACGCGCGGGGAAGATGATTGTCTTTGCGCAGGGACACGTGGCCTACTTTTCTTATTGGACAATTCAAATAAAACTGATTTCTTCTCTCTTCATTATGCGATGGGTTTCTCCTTAGCCCTTGGCCCTCCCGGGAAATTGTTATGTTCCATTTTATGCAATTTTCTCTCTAAAACTTTTCCTTTAAAAGCTGACGCTTTAGCTTTGTCGTTGTTTTTAGTGGAGCAAGAAAATCAAAGGCTTACAATGTGAGAGTTCACGTTTTATGAGAGTGCCATTTCAGCTTTTCGTTACCGTTCCTTACTGTCTAAGATTCTTGTTATCGGCACTGTCAGGTTATTGATGATTTTATATTTATTTATTTAACGGGATGAGATCTATTACCAGCTAATTGGAATGTATATGTAGTCCATGTGTAGATAATAGATTACTTGCAATTAAAAAGCATTTCGCATTTTTATTTTTTTATTAATGTTGATTCTAATTTTTTTCTTTTTCGTTATGAAATTATTTTCATACAAATAGAACAGTGGAAGCTCGTAGCATTGTAGAACCAATTCGCTGCATTGTGAGGAATGTAAATATAAATAAATGAACAAGAATATAAGATGTAAAGATTATTAATAGGAGGTATTCAGATGATTATATATATATATATATATATATATATATATATATATATATAATTTGTTTAACATGGCAGAAAGGTATGGATATTCAATTCAAGGAAGCTGAATGCTATAAGATCGATGCAGAAAAGAAAATGGTTTACTGTCGAACTACTGCAGACAAAAATTTGAGGGAAAGAAGAATTTTCCCTGGATTATGACATCCTGGTTATAGCCATGGGAGGACGAGCCAATACATTCAACACACCCGGTGTCGTTGAACATGCCCACTTTCTGAAGGCATTCACCCAGCTGCATTGTTGGTTGCTTTGTGATAATACACTTAATACGTCTCAAAAAGGTTTTTAAGTACTTTATTTTAGCAATACTATGGACAGACTTTACTCTGTTGAATTAATTGATTATTCTAATAGGCGATGCATGTTTGAGAATTGCTATATTTGTTGCATAATTGAACAGCAAAATAAAACAACAAAACTGATATTCTGCACTTAAAGATACCCTGCAATTTTGGAGAATCAGTTTTTGAATTTGAATTTTTTGAATTTAATTTTGTAATCCAAAAATCAGTTGAAGATATTATGCTGATTTATTGGTTATGTTTGTTTCTTTTTCTATATAAATTCAGATTTGCAGAAATAAAAAAATAATCTCTAAAAATATTTATGTGTGTGTTCTTTATTTTTTGAGTTATAAGGCCAACATAGTGGTACGAGAGCCTTCTTTTCTTGAGGGACCTATGAAGTATGCGAGTGATTTAAGTGTGCTAGCAAATTAAATACTAATGCATATTACAAAACAAAGCAAGGTTAAGAAACAACTTGTTTGCACCTCTAATTTTCACAGGAGAAAATTGTTAGGGTCGGTGTTTATATATCATCTTTTAATATATATATTTGTGTATTTATATAAATATACATTCTTATTAAAACGTTAATATCTATTTATATAGTATTATACATGTAACGTTACAGACATTATACGGTCTGAAGGAGTTTAGATCAGAGTTCATAATTAGCCATGCTGAGACATATAATTATTAAATGTTAACATAATTAAGTGTTAGCTGGTTATAATACTCACCAGATCCAAGAGTTGGAACCTTGACTGTAATGAGATATAGACCTGGGAATATACTAGTAACTATATAGTTACAAGAGTTGCAATCGGATGCCAGAAAATGTTAGTTGCGCAAGTATATTCTCGAATAATTGTCCCTGATCTATTTCTGCCGATGTGGGTCTGTCGGTGGATACATTTTTATATAGATCAGTATATGTCGTACCTATAAGGTATAGATGGTCGTTCCTAATCGACCGTGAGCTTGGAGCTCGTATTGACATATGGGTATCCCGTTAGCATTGGATATGGGACAGACTCACGAGGGCCTCCGATAGACACCCAATGTAAGCCGTCAACGAAGGGTTCTCTTGAGGTGAGTAGTATACGTGGTCTTTTGACCTGAGTACCACGGTAGGCTTGTAAGTGATTCACCATACTTTGGTTCCACGCATGTCACAGACCTTTTATGGTGTGACCGCTGGGTGTCGCTAGGTATGGTCCGATACTTATGGAGTCTGGTGTGTACAGATATGAGATCCGTTAGCTCCTATATAGAGTTAGATATCCAGATGCTTCAAGATTGTATCTCAGAAAGTCTTGTGGCCACAAGCAATCATCCCGGAAAAGAGTTTTGCCAGGATGGAACAATATGACAAAGGAGTTTGCGCATATTGTTCAGTGAGATACGAGTCTGGAGATAAAACATGGATGATCACTAGGGATTTGACGGTGATAATCTATATCCCCACACATCTAGGATATCATGACGGAAGGACTATACGTATGCGTTGTAACCTCAACTTGTATAGTTAAATGTGCTGATTTGTATATCCGTGACGTGTGCATTGGGCATTGTTCACAGACTCATTGAATAGTTTCATTTAACGAATCGGGCGTAGGACTTAGGGAGTCCCGCGATATAAAGTGTACTTATTGTGCACTAGAGCAGCGTGCCAGATTAAATTGTTTAATCCAGCAATATTCAGCACTACCACAAGAATACGTGCATATTTGTATTTAAGTGTTAAATACAACAATTAGTCAATAATTATTATTTATTAATTGTATAATGACACGTAGCGTATTGTAGTCCGTCGGTTGAGTTATCAAAGTGTGAAATTTAGTGAGACCTACTAGGGGGTAGACTTAGTAACTATTTACGAGGAGCAAAATAGTCATTTCATACGATGATTATTTAATAGTTAAATAATCATTAATCTCTCTTATTATATATTATTATTATTATATTTTGGTGCCAAATAGTTGGCACCCATTATATTATTATATTATTATTATTTATATTATATAATATATAATTATTTTATTTTATTTTATATATATATATATATATATATATATATATATATATATATATATATATAAAGAGAAAGAGAAGGTGAAGTGTGTCTGTGTGTGGCCATTTGACCGAGAGAAAAGAGAAAGAGAAATGGAGAAGAAGAAGAAAGAAGAAAAGAAAGAAAGAAGAAAAGAAAGAAAGAAAGAAGAAAGAAAAAAAAAAGGGAAAAATGAAATTGTTTCATTTTTCTTTATGCTTCCAATTGAAGCAATAGTAGATTGCTTTAAATTCTCTATTTTTTTTAACCTTTTAGAGAAAAGGATATAAACACACACCCGGCCATTTTGGAGATTAAGAGTTAATCTCGTATTGTATATAGGGCTGCTATTCTAGCTCACAAAGCCCACCGTGTTGGTGACTAGAACTGCTCACGAGTTGGTCTCCATGCGGACTCTGAAAAAATACATGTATAACGTTACACGTTAAGGTGAGCTCTCAAATATTCTAATATATTAATGCGATTAAAAAATATTTTATTTATTGTGTTTATTATATAATTTACGCTTCTGCCGCGTTAAAAATTCGTATATGATATGTGTTTAGGCAATAGACACATTTGCACATGTATACACCTACATATATTAGATTCTCCACAATAAAAACTGTCAAGTGTCGGCTGTGAAAATAGAGTATTACTTGCAAGCTTGTAACTTACGGGACCTGGTGACAGTAGATCTTGAGGATCCAATTCTTACTCTAATTAGAAACAATAGAGAAGAAAGAGAGAGGAGATATAAGGCAAAGATATGCATTCATTCTGCAGTTTTGGATACCATATTCATAAAGATAATGGCTTGTGAAACCACAAAAGATGCAGAGGACCTTCTAAAGCAAGAATATCAAGGAAACACTAGGATAATGCAATTATATGTTCTGAACTTGGGAAAGGAGTTTGAAATGTAGAATATAAAGGAATCTGAAGCAATCAAAGACTACACTAATAGATTATTAGCTGTAGCCAACAAAATCAGGATGTTAAGGGAATAACTTCTTGACACAAGAGTGGTAAAATTTTTTTTGGTAACCTTACTAGAAAGATTTGAATAAAAAATCTCTTCACTTGAAGAATTTAGGGACTTGTCAAAGATAACCTTGGTTGAACTCACAAATGCATTGCAAGTTTAAGAGCAAATGAGAGCCTACAGAAAAAAAGAAATTGTTGAGGGGGCATTTTATGTGAAGGAACCTAATCAAACTCAAAGAGGTTACAAAGGAAAGAAATAATAGAGCAAGAAGAAGTACAAGAAAGGAGAAACCAGCAACAACAGAAGTAGTAATGTTAAACACCCTCCATGTCCTTACTGTAAGAAGACCTTTTACTTACAGAAAAATTGATGGTTTAGATCTGATATTCAATGAAGGGCATGCAAACAAATAGGGTATATGGAAAGGGTGTGTAAAAATAAGCAACATGAAAGACACTAAGCTCAAGCAATGGATGAAAACCATGAGGAGCAACTTTTTGTTGCACCATGTTTTTCAAGTAGTAGCTCATATGATGATTGGCTTGTAAACAATGATTGTACAAATCATATGACCTTTGATGAGTCTCTATTAAAAAAAGTGAACAAATCAGAGGTGTCAAGAGTCAAGATTGGCAATAGACATGTATCTTGAGGTGAAAGGTAAAGGAATTGTTGCAATAATAGGTTCAGTAGGTATTAAACTAATCTCAGATGTTTTACTTGTACGAAAAATTGACCAAATTTGTTGAGTGTGGGACAATTGCTTGAGAAAGGTTACTCAGTTGTATTTAAAGATAAAATGTGTGTAATTGCTAATCCAAATGGAGTTGTGTTGTTTTCTGTAAATATGAACAGCAAAAGCTTCAGTTTGAATTGGAATAAAGAAGTATCCAGTGCATATACATATACCTTGGACAAGGAAGAACTATGGCATAAAAGGTTGGGGCATTTTCATCACTATATATTACAATATATGCCAAAAAAAAAAAAAAAGAGCTGGTTAAAGGGATAACTTTTATTGGAGAAGGAGCTACAGTATGTGGAGTTTGTCAGCTTGAAAAACAAGCCAGATTACCATTTTCAAACAACAAAGCATGGAGAGCAACAGAGAAGTTTTGCCTAATTCATACTAATATGTGTGGACATATGAGAACTCAATCATTAAGTGGTAACATGTATTTTATGGTTCTTATAAATGACTTTAACAGAATGTGTTGGGTTTACTTTCTCAAACAAAAGTCTGAGGTTGTTGGTGTATTTGAAAACTCAAAGTAGCTGTAATATTAAAGTGATCAGGTTAGACAATGGAACTGAGTATATTATTGACAAGTTTAACAAGTTTTGTGAAGTTGTAAGAATTGAACATTAGCTCACTGAAACCTATACTCTTCAGCAAAATGGAGTTAATAAGAGGAAAAACAAGACCATAATGAAGATGGCTAGATGTTTACTGTTTAAAAAGAAAATGCCAAAGAAATTCTAGGTTAAAGTAATGAATACTGTTGTATTCTTATTGAACAGGTTACCAACCAAAGCTTTAAAAGGAAAACACCTTTTGAAGCTTAGTATGGTTTTAAACCTTTTGTTGATAATTTAAAAACTTTTGGCTGCTTATGCTTTACCCTTGTTCCAATAGCAAAAGGAGAGAAACTAGATCACTAGGCAGAATATAAGATCTTGCGTAGTTATAACAATCTCACCAAGGGCTACAAAATTTACTGGCCCTTAACAAGAAGAATCATTATGAGCAAGGAAGTCAAATTTAATGAGAATGCAAGGTAGAACTAGAACAAAGAAGAACCAGAACATGTTGGAGTAGAATACAAGGATTCAAAGTTACAACTTAATGAGATTATTGATGATGAGCTTGTAAAAGGTACTAAGTCACCAGCTAATATTTATCAATGGTATAATATGGCAATATTTGAGCTTGTAGAGTACAATGATGCTGCTAAAAATCCAAAATGGATTGCAGCAATAGAAGATGAGATTAAGATGATTGAAAAAAAAACCAAACATGGGTGCTAGTAGATAAACCATTGCATAAAAGAGCCATTGGTGTAAAATGGGTTTATAGAATCAAGCTCAATGTTGATGGTTCTGTAAACAAACACAAAGCAAGATTAGTGGTTAAGGGGGTATGCTCAATTATATAGTGTGGACTTCTTAGAGACATTCGCACCAATAGTAAGACTTGACAATACCAGATTGTTGTTAGCTCTTGTAGCATAAAAATAATGGCAAATCTACCAATTTGATGTAAAATATACCCTTCTAAATGGCTATTTGGAGGAAGAAATTTTTGTTGAACAATTGAGAGGGTTGTTGCTGATCCAGAAAAGGTGTACTTGTTGAAGAAAGCTTTGTATAAATTGAAGCAGGCTCCAAGAGCTTGGTACAACAGAATTGATGAATATTTACAAAGCATAAGCTTCAACAAAAGCCAAAGTGAATAAACTTTAATATTAAAATTGCTAATGATGAATTGATAGTTGTTTCACTTTATATTGATGATTTGCTAGTAACTGGCTGCAATGCAAATATGGTGACGCGATTTAAAATGCAAATGTTTAATGTTTTTGAGATGATAGACCTAGGAGAAATGGCATTCTTTCTAAGAATGAAGATTCTATAATCACAATAAGGAATCTTTGTTGGACAACAAAAATATGCCAAAGAAGTATAAGAGAAATTCAATATGGGAGAATGCAAGTCTATCAGCACTCTTTTGGTACAAAATAAAAAGTTCAGCGAAGATGATGGAGTTGAGAAGGTTAATGAAGGATTATATAGAAGCATTATAAGTTACTTAATGTATTTGACAGCAACCAGACCTAATATAATATTTTCTATAAGCTTATTATCTAGATACATGCATTATGCAAGTGAGCTACACTATAAGGCAGCTAAGAGAATGCTTATGTATGTGAAGGGAACTCTAGAGCTTGGGATTAAATTTGAGAAAATATGAGTTGAATTTGCATGGTTATGCTGATAGTGATTGGACAGGATCGAATGATGATATTAAAAGTGTCAAACTATATGGAGCCCACTAACCCTTTAGTCCAACCAGCACCGGGATCACCATCCCCCATTAATCACCACTAGTCAGGCATTGGCGCACCCACACAACCAGCTCAGGTTACCTGCGACCCTAAGGATTCGAACCCCCGCCCCTATCTTTATGGAATAATAGCTTATGAACAATGAAAATTAACTTTTCACTGCTACAGTAAAAAGTCAATGTTCATTGCTACCGTATTTTTGGAACAGTGTTTTGAACAGTATTTCAAGAATAATTTTGCATGTATAGACTTATGAGATATAGTGATAAAAGTTATCAGTCTACATTATAAATCGGGGTTTATGAGATGCAGTGATAAAGAGTTATCGGTCTGTATTATGAACCTGAATTAATTTTTTTGTGCTGGTAACTACAATGGGACCCTACTAGTGAAGGTTAGTTGTGCTTGTATAGAAAAATTAATTAATTAAGAATCACCATTCCTAGGAGTATGGAAACTATAGATACAAAAATCTCTCTTAATCAGATTAAAAAATATTATATTATGAGATAATATTTTATTCTGATCCATCTTGTCAATATGGTGTTAGACGAGTTACGTTGACCTTGTCCCAATATTACTACAACATAAGAGACTTGGTCGGTTGGGCTTGGACTATGTTAGTTAAATATGAGATGAGGCAAATATATGCGAAAGTATTGCCCAATATTGCTATAGCGTGAGGGTAGTATCGGTAGCATATATTTGATCATTGATAAGTAAATCTGGAATACACTTATCCAATATTGCTACAGCGTGAGGATAAGGTGTATTTAAATCAAGTGGTAAGAGTTGCATGAGATACAATTGACAAATGTTGTCTACTTGTTGGGTTTACAAAGGCCAATATTGCTACAGTATGAGGCCCGAGTAAATTTCAATGAGATCTACTTTTCGCTGTATAGTTTAAAAAGTTTAAACTATTATTTTTCTATTTGAGAGATTACCGAAATTATCTAAAGTAGTGGAAAGGTGTTTTAAATCAAAAAATGTATAATTAGTATACCCATGATTTAAAATGTTCTATTAGTGATTTAATGAATATTTCGCTTACATCTCTCGTAAGTTTAGCCTGTCAAGAATAATGGCCACTACAAACTAGTTGGTGTACATAGTTGTTGCAGTCTAACTCTAGCGTGCTAGGAATTACTCTGACCGGTGGATGAATCTCAGAAGTGTTCTGGATTCAATAAATATTGGATTTATTGTTGATGAGAGTTTCTCGTAAAGTGATTCTGATAACACCTCTCTAAAGGATTGAATAGAGTAGGTGTGACCCTCTCTGTAAAGGGTGCTTTATCTTGTACTCTAAGTATATCTGGTGAGACCAGATATGTAAAGAGAAGAAGATGAGACAGATACCTAATGTCAATCTTCAGAGGCGATATTTATCCAAAGATTAATAAGAGAGCATGTAATTGAAAAGTGTTTCCAATACAGTAAGGTTAGGTATTGGAAATCCCTATACCCTAGAAGCCTTATGAAGATTAAGAATACTCCCACAGGTCTGTGTATGACACATATAGACATTTCTAAGGCATATGATGTCAATTCAAGCTGGGTATGTGATACCGCATGTCCTTATCATATTTGAAAGATGTTGTAGGGATTGAGAGAGACTACAATGCAACAGCTTATAGAAGTTAAGTTAAGAGTAAGAAATAGTGATTTCTTGCAGGTCCAAGTTTTTGGGCAACTTGACGTACTTTTTGTATGCAATACAATAGTTGCATTGCATAATAAGTATGATATTTTATTAACTGAATGTCAGTTAATAAATAGACATTATATACAAAATTAGAAATGTCTGTAGATCAGAATCCTTAATTGATACGGAGCTGTGGTATGTAAGTTTTAATCATATAGGCATGAGACGCTTATCCGTCTGGTTAAGGATGATTGGATTCATAATCTGACCATACAGACTTAACCAGTTTATGGATAACGTATTCACAGAGATGATCAAATATATACCAAAATGTACATTACATCCCTTCGATTAGATCGAGGTAGTGAGTACATTAATAGCAAGTTTTTCATTTGTCTAAGGAGAATTAGATTCTTACTCAATATAGTCCTTCGGGTAATCCATAACATAATGATGTTTTAGAAAAGAGGAATCGAACTTTATTAGATATTATTCGATTGATAATGAGTATTACCGATCTATATCTGTGAGTATATGCTCTAAATACAACTACTTATTAAGTAGAGTTCCGTCAGAAGCTATTACTTCTATTCCGTATAAGATACAGAAAGGAAAGAAGTTGTATCTTAAGTTAGTTAAGACTTGTGGTTGTCTTACTTACGTAAGAGTTACGCATACGTAAGAGTTACGCAACACGGTATCTTATTTTGTAAGAGTTACTCAATATGATAAACAATACCTAAGAGGTGTAAGTATAGGTTCATTGTGTATCTTATGATTCCTATAGAATACTAGTTCTAAGATTAAGAGAAATAAAGTATGTTTGTTTCTCGGTATACCACTATTCTAGAGAAAGAGTTTTTCGTGGATTGTGGAAATCATAGAAAGATTGAGCTTGGTGAAGTCAATCTAGAAACCAATGAACTAAGGATGGAAACTTAAGCTCAATTAAGCAGTGACCTTTTAACACACCTCCTAATAGGTTGAAAGGATGTCTAGGTTACCTTTTAAGTATGATTGACGCCTAAAGGTGAACTTGGAGTTTTATTGGTAAAAGAAAATTATCTTTGACCCATAGGGAGTCAATGTTAGACATCGATTCGGAACGCAGCAAGAAGCCATAAAAATAAAATTGACTATATGCATCAGAATCAAGTCTGGGACTTGGTTAAGCTACTTGTGGAAATTGTTCTCATTAGTTGTAAATGGTTTACAAAGGGGTAGTTGGAGCCAGATGGAAGGTAAAGACCTTCTAGGCTCTGTATTGGTCCTAGAAAGGTAATCCTTAAAGATCTAGGATCAAATAAGAGTAATCATTTGGACTAATATTGATGCTAAAGTCGATTAGTATTTTATTGGCTCTTGCAGCATATTATGACTTTGAAGTTTGGCAGATGGATGTAAGGAAGGAATTTTGGAATGAATACCTCGAGTAAGAGATATTCATGGAACAATTTGAAGATTTTACGTCCAGCTAAACTTCTAGTCTAGTGTGCATGAAAGGTCAGTGAGAGCATGATAGTCTTCTTAATGCTCTTTGTTGATGACATACTGGTCATTGAGAATGATGTCAGTAAGTTATAATCTGTCAGAAGTAACTCATAAGAATTTCTCCATAAAGAATTTAGAAGAGACTTCCTTTATACTAAGTATAAAGCTTTATAAAGATAGAGTTAGGAAGCTGATAGGACTATCCCAAATCATTTCACATCAATAGCGTCTAAGAAAGGTACAGTTTATTAACTATAAGATAGTTAACGTATCTTTTAGACATGGTCTTTATCTTTCAAAGAGAGTATCTTTTCAGATCGAAGATGAGAGAGTTAGAGTGTCTAACACACCAGATACATCAGCTCTTCAGAGATTGATGTATGCTATGATGTATTTGAGACCTAAGATCAGTCTAGCTGTAAGAGTTACGAGTGGATTTTAGTTTGACTCAGGTGACTTCCATTTGATGGTAGTCAAACATATCTTAAAGTACTTTGAGGGTACAAATGATAAGTTTATCAAATATGGAGAAAGTAACTTACAAATGAGAAGATGAACGGAGTCAGACTTCAAGTCTGACCTAGATGATAGATAATCTACATCTCGAAATGTGCTCATGCTCATTCTCATTAGTACTAGATGAGTTGAAGATGCACCATACTGGGATTTACTACTAATTTATCAAATGGCGGAGCGAAAGTGGCAGTGAGGATTCGTAGGTTTGTCGCTGGTCTTAGAAGAGTTTCAAGACAGATGGATCCTATCTCATAAGTTTGCAACAAAATAAGGCTATAGTACAAGCTAAGGTGCCAAGAAGACACTAGTACTCTAATTATGTTGAGAGGAGTCTCACATGATTAGAGAAATCTTGGCTGAAGGAGATGTGATTATTTATAGAAATATTCTATAAGTAATTTAGCGGACCCACTTTCTAAAGCCATGACTCTTAAAGTGTTTATGAAACACGTAAAGTCAATGTGTATGAGATACCATCAGAAATGACACTAGAGCAAGTGGGAGATTGTTAGGGTCAGTGCTTACGTGTCATCCCTGAATGTACATATACTTGTGTAATAATACAAGTGTATATTCTCATTAAATCGTTAATACCCATTAATATGATATTATGCATGTAACGTTACAGACATTGTAGATCTGAAGGAGTTCGGATCAGTTCTAAAGGAGTTTAGATAAGGGCTTATAGTCAGCCACGCTGAGAGATATAAATGCTAAATGTTAGCACAGTTAAGTGTTAGCTAGTTATAATACTTAACAAATCCAAGATTTGGAGCCTTGTCTGTAATGGGGCATAGACATGAGAATATACTAGTAGCTACATAGTTGCAAGAGTTGCAATCGGGTGCTAGAAAATGCATGTTATGCAAGTATAATCTCGAATAATTGTCCCTGATCTATTTCTGCTGATGCAGGTCTGTCAATGGATACCTTTATATATAGATAAGCATATGTCGTACCCATAGGGTATAAATGGTCGTTCATAGCCGACCGTGAGCTTAGAGTTAGTATTGACATATGGGTATCCAGTTAGGACTGGATATGAGACAAACTCATGAGGGCTTCCGATAGACATTCAATGTAAGCCGTCAACGGAGAGTCCTCTCGAGTTGAGTAGTATACATGGTCCTTTGACCTGAGTACCACGATGGGCTTGTAAGTGATCCACTATACTTTGGTTCCACGTATGTCACAGACCTTTCATGGTGTGACCGCTAGGTGTCGCTGGGTATGGTCTGATGCTTATAGAGTCCGGTGCATACAGATATGGGATCCGTCAGCTCCCATATGGAGTTTGATATCTAGATGCTTCGAGACTGTATCTCAGAAAGTCTTGTGGCTACAAGCAATCATCTCGGGAAAAAATTTTGTCAAGGTAGAACAATATGGCAAAATAGTTTACGCATATTGTTCATTGAGATATAAATCTAGAGATAGGACATGGATGAGCACAAGGGAATTTGACGGTGATAATCTATATCCCCGCACATCTAGAATATCATGACGGAAGGACTATACGTATGCATTGTAACCTCACCTTGCATGGTTCAACGTGCTAATTTGTATATCCGTGACGTGTGCGTGGGGTATTGCTCACGGACTTATGGAATAGTTCCATTTGACGAATCGAGCATAGGACCTAGGGAGTCCCGCGATATAGAGTGTACTAGTTGTGTACTGGGGCAGTGTGCCAGATTAAATTATTTAATCCAGTAATATTCAGTACTACCATAGGAATGTGTATGTGTCTGTATTTAAGTGTTAAAAATAATAATTAATTAATAATTGTTATTTACTAATTGTATAAAGACACGTGACGCATTGTGAACTCTCAGTTGAGTTTACCCAAGTGTGAAATTTAGTGGAACTCATTAGGGGGTGAACTTGGTAACTATTGATGATGAGCAAAATAGTCATTTTTTATTTTGATTATTTAATAGTTAAATAATCAAAATATCTTTCTTTTTATATTATATAATATATTATTATATTTTGTTATTATTTATATTATATTATTATTATTATTATTATTATAAAGTAAAAAAGAGAGAGGAGAGGATTTTGGCCGAGTGAAGAAAAAGAAGAAATGGAGAAGGGAAGAGAAGAAGAAGAAGAGAAAAAGGAAAAATGAAATTGTTTTATTTTCTCTATCCTTTCAATTGAAGTAATGGTAGATTGCTTCAAACTCTCTATTTCATATCCTTTTAGAGAAAATGATATAAACACACGCTTGATCATTTTAAGAATTAAGAGTTAATCCCGGGTTGAATATAGGGCTGTTGTTCCAGCTTATCAAGCTCACCGTGTTGATGACTAGAACTGCACACGAGTTGGTCTCCATGCGGACTCTAAAAAAATAAGTGTATATCGTTACACGTTGTAGTGAGCTCTCTAATCTTTTTAATATATTAATGTGATTAATATATTTATTTATTGTGTTTATTGCATATTTCACGTTTCTGTTAGACTTAAATTCGTATATGATACGTATTTAGGCAATAAACACAATTGTACATACATACACCCACACGTGTCTTAGATCCGCTGACAAGAAGCACTTCAGGTTACTTATTCAACTTAGGTTCAGGGTGTTTTTGTTAGAATTCAAAGAAACAAGATACAATAGCCCCATCTACTGTAGAGGCAGAATATGTTGCAGTTGCAACTGCAGTAAATTAGGCTTTATGGCTAAGGAAGCTTATGACAGATTTAAAGATGGCTCAAGACAAGGCAACAAATTTTTTTTATTGATAATCAAACTGCCATTACAATATCTAATAATCCAATATTTCATGGCAATACCAAATATTTCAAGATCATGTATTTTTTTTATTAGAGATGTCTAGAAAAATAATGAACTAAACCTGGTGCATTACAAGACAGAGGATCAGCTAGCTGACATTTTGACAAAGGGATATTCAAAATCAAGATTTGAAGTGTTAAGGAATAAGATTGGGGTTTGCAGCAAATTTAGCAAGGAGTGATGACAATTGTTATATTTATTGCATAATTGAAGAGCAATATAAAACTAGAAAATCGATATTTTACAGTCAAAGATATCCTGCAATCTTGGAGAATCAGTTTTGAATTTAATTTTTTTGAATTTAACTTTATTTTGTTATCCAAAAATCAATTGAAGATATTACGCTGATTTATTGGTTATGTTTGTTTCTTTTTTTTGTATAAATTCATATTCTACAGTAAATTATTTTTCTGTCACTACATTTTGGTAAAATATGGCTTTTATTTATAAATACTAAGTACGCTTCATTTAGGACACAATTATCCATATGTACCTCTTCATTTATGGCCATTGAATCAATTTAAATTTAATCAATGATTTAAAAAAAACCATTACTTTTTAAAATGAAGAGATATTGTGAATAGTTGTATTCATTTATATATAGGAATAGCAAAATTTGAATTCGAGCCGAATTTTGCTTAATCTAGATTTGGATTTAATTTTTTTTATAAACTCAGAACTCAGATTTAGCCTAAGTTTTTTCTGGTTGGGTTGGATTTGGGTTTACATCCGAGCCGAGTTAGGCCGGATTTGGTTTGAATCCAATTTTTTTCCAATTATTTTTTTCAAGTTTTTTTTTTATTTTTTGGGTCAAATTTAACCTTTGTGGATATTTATTTTATAAAAAATTATTAGATTGTAAAATTTGTATTCATAATTTAATATGTTTTATTCTTGTTTCAAATTTTTAGGTTAAATTTAAATTTTTAAGGTATTTATTTTGTAAAGCAATTATTAGATTCATATATATCAAATATTAAGATTAATTTAGATTTTTTTAACAAATTAAAAAAAAATTCGAATTTGGGCCAAGTTTTTGAGTTCTACAAAAAACTAGATTTTAATTGTTTTTTAAAATAAATTCGAATCTAAATAAAAGCTCGAATTTTTTTGAGCCAGACCAAGCTTCGAGTTTTTCCAACTCCACATACAAGCCAATTGCCATCTTTATTCATATATAATACGAAATGAGACAACTCTTTAAAGAGTCATTAAATAGGTATTATTTAAATTCAATAATTACAATTAAATGTTGTGTATTTTAAAATATTAAAATAAAATTTACAATAATTTTTGCTTCTATATGAGACAGTGGTTTTTTCACTTAGGTTTTTTTAGGAAACATGATTTCAAAGAACTTGACATTCTTGAATTAAGTGATAGCGTTTGCATCAAATACTTTATTTGTATCTTTAAGTATAAAAAATCTATAAGTAACACTATTATAGGCATACCTATAAGCATTAAGTCAACTGTTAGGTTATATCCTTTTTTTTATTTGGTAGTAAAATCTTTGTAAGACAACTCCATATTTTGAGGTATGATATAATAGGCTTGTAAACCCTCCATAACCTATATAATGGTCCTATTAGTTTTCTTGTAGGATAATCTATTTTGTAAGTGGCAAGCTATAAGAATAGCTTCCTCTACAATTTCATTAGTTTATTAGAACTTACAAGCATTGAATTCATCATTTCTTTTAAAGTTTTATTTTTCCTTTCAACAACCTCATTTGATTTTGGTGAATATGAAGGTGTAATTTTATATATAATGTCGTTATCCTCATAATAGGTATTTAACTTATTAAAACATACTCTCTATCTTTATTAGTTCTTAATCTTTTAATTTTCTTTCTGCATTGATTTTACAATTTCTTATTTATAAATTATTAACTTTTCATTTGTTTCATCTTTATTTCTTAATAGATATACTTTTATATATCTTAAAATCATCTATAAGGTAATAGAACATTTTATCTCCTCTAGTCATGATGTCTTTTAAATCACTAAAATCGCTGTGAATTAAATTGAATAACTTAGATTTTTTTCATATTAGTTTACATATATTTTTTTCTTTTAGTAGATTTTGATTTTTTTTCTCTCTTCCTTTCTAAACCTTCATTCATTAATAGAATGACTAGATTTACCAGAAACAAAGCAATTATCTTTCTTCTTAATTAAAGCCTTTGTACTCTTAAAAAATTACTTGTTGATGAACTTTGATTGCTTTCATTTTTAAAGAGGATTCTTCTCCATCAGATTGTCCTTAGAAGTAATTTCTTTGATCTTTTTGAGTTTCTCTTTTTAGCAATATTTTTCCTTAATGCTAATGGGAATGATTGCATCTTCTAGTTTCATATGCTTCCTTTTATGTTTATTACTCTTTTGTAGCTTTTCAAAAATCTAAAACTTCTCAATTAAGCAACCACAATTTGAAGTTATGGAAGATTGATGATTTCATATTCAAATCGTTAATCAGTAGATGAAAGTTATGGATTTGAGAAGTAACTTCCTTTTTTTTTCAGACAATTTGATCTTTAGAAAATTGGCGATAATATATTTTTTGGCACCAATATCTTTTATGATATGTTTTTTTCCCTTCAACTAGGCCCAAATCTGATATATATTTTGTAAACAAAGTAAACACCATATAACTCGAAATGCACTAATACATAAATATTGAATTCTACAAAATCTTTGGTAAATTATTTGTATATTTTGAAAGAAAAATTGTTGTAAATTTTATTTTAATATTTCAAAATACACAATAGTTAATTGTGGTTATTAAATTTGAATGGTACCTATTCAATGAAATTTAAAAAATGGTTACTTACTTTTTCATATTATACATGAATGGGTACAACCATTTATGATACCTCTTTATTTAAAAAGGTAATAGTTTATTTTTGAACTATTTATTAAATTTAAATTTTGATATGACAATTATAAAAGAAGATGTGATATAAAAAATTGTGTCCCAAATAAAAGAGTTCTTAGTATATATAAATAGATGCCATATTTTACCAAAATCTAGTGAGAGTAAAATAATTATTCTAGAGTTTTGTATTTGACAATGCACCTTTATAGAACTTAAGCCATTGAATGTGAAGGATAGATTGTCATAGATCTTGTTTGTACTAGGACAATGTCTTAAAGGAGCAAAAATTATCCTTAAGTACATTATATCTTTGCATGTTTTGGCTTATCAATTATATATTTGGAAAATTTTCGTATATAGCCAAAATTTGAAGGCACTTAACTAATTTAGCCATCGCAATTTTTTTAGCCAAAAAATTTGAAAATGTATAAAAGTACACTTTTATTATTTTAATAGTACTCTACAGTGAACAGTATTTACTACAGTAACCTTTTTAATTTTAATTTAATTTTATAACTAATTTATTTATAATTTAATTTTATTATGTATGACATAATTAATTTATATCATTTATTTAAAATTATATTTATATTTATTCAAATTTAAATTTGTATTTGTACATTAAAATTATATTTATTTGTTAATTATTTAATTTAATCATATTATTATAATTTTTAAATAAATAATATTATTAAATTAACTAAATAAATAATATAGTTAACTTAAATAATTAATAAATAATATTTATTTATTTTATTATATGTTATGAAATAAATATTATAAATAATTAAAATAAAAATATTAATTATAAATAATAAAAAAATATATATATATAAAATATAATAAATAATAAAATTAAAAAATTGGGTGCAAAACGCCCAAATTAGGCGTGATGTGGACATGGTAGTTTTTTATTGCTCCTTAATGTGGGCACAATAATTTCTTATCGCCCCAATGCAAGGGCGATTGTTTTTTGTCGTGCTCTCAATGTGGCGCAATAGTTTTTTATCATGACTTCAATGTGTATTTGTTTAAATAACATAATTAATTTATATTATTAATTTAAAATTAAAATATGTTTGTTTAAATATGTATTTGTTTTATTTAATTATCAATAAAAAATAAATTATAATTTTAATAAAAATACAAATTAAGTTTATATTGTTTTATAAAATTTATTTTTTAGTTTAATTTAACTACATTAAATAATTATATTATTTATTAAAATTTTCTAATAAAATAATTAAAATAAATAAATAAATAATATAAAATTAATATAATTTTATAAACAAACAAATTAAATTTAAATAAAAAATTTACTGTAATAGATACTATTAATTATTAAGTGTACTATTTACTATAGCAAGTACTGTTAAATAGTGAAAACGTATTTTTGTCCATTTTCAAATTTCTTTACTAAAAAAGTTAAAAAATTGCATTGATAACTAAATTAGTTAAGCGCCCTAAGATTATAGCTATTTACAAAAGTTTCCCTTACATTTGTGTGGCCTAATGCTAAATCAATCATCCATCACAATTCCAAATTTTCCAGCAGGGTGGTACAATAATGCCATGCAACTAGTTGTAGAAAAATGTTCCTTAACTAGAAACTTTGTTTGCTGAAGCAATTAGCAGTCAATCTTGAATAAGCAATCATGGAATTGCACCAAATGGCATAATAATTAGCAGTATTTTGCAGTTTGTAAAGTAAATACATGAAGTGGGCCCATGATACTCGTACGCCAAAAAACACAATCATCAGATGATTTTGCAAGCATGCTTAAGTAATTACTCGCCAGTTATCAATATCAAAACAGCAGAGCACACAAGAGTTGATTGCACTAGTGCAGAAAGCTTCAATTCAGCTCCAACGGAAAAATTTTAGGCAAGGAAATAACTTTTCAATCAGATGCATAGTGCTGCATCTCCTCCTGGATTGAATGATGGCAACTAAAACTATACCACTGCTTCCAAGAATATGAAAAGTGCCAACAATTGACAAATCAGACTCCTAACTTGCATCCGGCAATTTACAGAGGCCATATTGGGTATGCCACTTGGCCATCCACATACCCCCGCCAAAACATTGTACCTATCACAAAAGGGAAATATTAGAGTTAATTAGACAAATACTAATTACTCAAAATGCATCAGTTTGCTAACTACTAAACAACATAAACACTGTATGATGTTAAGACTTGTTATGTATGATCAGATACTAATTGCGTAGTGTAATTCACCCCTAAGAGGATGCTCAAAAGATTATGTAACAGCAACTCAAACATATATAGATAATGATGTCAATGTAATGGGACTAAGAGCAACAAGATGTTATTGGGAAAAGAAAAGCACAACTGGCAGAAAACACGTACCTATACAGGCGACAATACATGAAGAGCCCCTCCATGACATACCCTAACTTGAGCAAAGAAATGAAGTTGAGTCTCATGGAGTCCCTGGGGAGTCAATACCTTCACATTTTGAGTGCTTAACTACCTGCGTTTCGTTTGAAATCCTTTGCACCAGCAAGATCTGAAAGAGATGAATCATCTCCTCCAAAAGAGTCATTGCCAAATCAACTTTCCCCATCTTCTTCAAGTTATTGATCAGCGATTGGTATACATAAATTGATGGACGGATCTGCCGCTGCTTCATATCACTGAAGAGTCTCAATGATTCCTCAATGTTACCTGATTGCCCAAAGCTATCAATCAATGCAGAATAAGTAAGCAAATCTGGTTTAATGCCCCTCTGACCCATTTCTCTGAAATATACTAAGCACAGATCTAGTCTTCCAACCTTCCTCAAGATGTTTAATAGCGTATTATAAGAAATGAAATCTGGGGAAATGCCAGCTTCCTTCATAGAAGCAAACTCATGAAGCATTTCATTAACACGGCCCAAGATATCTAAAACTGTATTATACGTGATCAGATCTGGCTTACATTTCAAACCCTTAACGTGATCAAATTTTAAAAGCGCCTTTTCTATCTGCCTACTTTGAGCAAAGGCAAAGATGATTCTGTTTACAACTATTATACTTTCTGGAAAGGCTATGTCCAGTACTTCTTCAACAAATCTCAGTAGCTGGGTACAATCATTTGTTTTTGTAAAATCCCTAGCAAAATTAATATAACAAGCTGAACTCAACGATCTAGACAACACCAACAGATCTTTCAAAACCTGACATGAAAGCTTAATGTCGTATCTCTCATCCGCTGCCACCAACAAGCAATTATATGCATTTGGAAGAAAAATATTTTTATCACAGTAGCAGAACGATTTCCAGCTGTACAAAACTTTTCAATATATACAGTACACATTTCCTTAACCGAGGCTAGAATTTTATTAAAGACTTCATCTGTTATTTCCTCCTCATCGGAAGAGGCCCGCATCACAAGTGACTGATAATGGCCACTAATTTTACTTACAGTTACAAAGGACGTCGATATGCAAGGGATACCAACTGGGATAAATGTGATACAATTCTGTATTAGAAGTACAGTCACTAATTATTAGATATCCTATGAAAATTGCATGTAATTTTCAAGAGCTAAAATTCAAATTTTGCCAATGCAATAAAGATTCAATGACCTAAAATTCAAATTATTGTCTGTTTGAAGGAAGCTTTGACTTACATTTTTATAACGGCATTGTCCGATATCTCCAAATCTACGGACGAAAATGAGTTAGAATTAATTGTGCGCGAAATCGCCGCCGATATATTGATCCTCCGTTTGAATAGGGAAATGTAGTTAAAGCATCGTGAAGCAGTTACCATGCTTATACTGGAATAGCTTTAGTTGAAATTAGGATTAAGAGTATACAAAATTTTACAAGGAAAGTAATTCCACTGATTATACGAAGTAAATGGTGTCTGGCTGTTGTTAGGGTTAGGGTTTAATGTTAGGGTTTAGCACTGTGATGGAACTGCCAAGAGTTTTAATTAGTTATCATTTTTTAGAAAAAAATTCAGGTTGCCTTTATTATTATTATTTTTTTGGATACAAGAGAGGGATTCAAACTTAGTATTTTTGCTTTAGTAGAAGTTGAATTTGAGATTTTTACTTTAATAAAAAAATATATTATAAAAATTTTAAAATAATATTAAATAAGTAAATATTAGATGATGGAATAGTATAAATTTTAAAATTATTTATTATATTTAATATATTATTTTTAAAATATAATTAAAAATAAAATTTTATAATATTTAATATTACTCAATTTTTTATTATTGAACCATTTAAATCAGTACGCTTTCAATAGTTGCATTTTGTTTTTTTAATTAATTATAAAAAAAATAGTTTTTTATGTTATCTCAAAATTTATTTTTTTTTAAAAATTCAATAGTTATTTTTAAAAAACTTATTGTTGAAAACTTTTTGTACCCATATAGGAATATAAAATAATGTATATGTTTTACTTTTAAAAAATATTTTAGGAAAAAAAAATTAACTTTTGTTTTGACAGAATTGTTTTTTTTACATTATAATCAAACAAATTTTTTTCAATGAATTTAAAAAAAAAAAGAAAGAAATTCAATGTAATGCTCTGTTTATGAAATTCTACAAATAAAAGTTCTATTATTAACACACAAAATCTTAATTTATTCATATTAAACAAAATCTTTTGACCTAGCAACCAATGTGCAAAGAGCATTTAAAGAGTAGGAATCAAATTAGAACAAATTTTAACCTGCAATGATAATCAAGTTATCCTTCTTTAAACAATATGATTTCCAACAAATAAGCTCTCTTTTTACTCTCTGCTTTTTTTTTATAAAAAAAATTAGTCTATATATGTGGGCTTAAAATCCATAAATTTTGCCTTGCAATGCAGAATACTGAGCAAAATTTAAACCTTTTTCAACTGGAATGAGAGGTAGAATTTTGAAACTACCAATTAGCATCAGCAAGATTCAATGTTGGCTTCATAAGAGTATAGTTCATGCATATGTTCCTAAATTTCCTTCCAACTATTTTCAGCACATGGATACAAATTGTCTTGCTTGTGCAAATAAACTCTCCAACAGTTTTTTTTATAATTTTTTTCTCCATTTCTTGTAAATCAAAAGCTACTTTTTCTGTACCACTGAAAAGCAAAAAGTTACTTGTTAACTCAAACAGGCATGTGATTTGTGAGGTTTAGCAATCAATCATGATTTAACACCAAAAACATCTCCAATCAAATGTAAGATCTTTGGGAAAACACCATGAAAAAAATAATTGACTGCCAGATGATTAGCAACATGACAATGACTTAGGAACTGTGTATAAATGAAAGCGCTATCATGATTCAAAATTATCTTTTTTCTGTTCATCAAGTTGAACTTCAAGAATAAATGGATTGCCAGTTGGTTCCAATTTGCCTAATACAATTGTGGCTCCGCATCAAGTTAAGGCCTTAATTCCGAAACATAATAACACCCAAAAGAACTTAAAGAAAAAACTTATGCTACTTGTGCGTCACATAAATATTTATAGAGTAAATTATTTCACAAAAACTTGCATATGGCCATTAGAAAGCAAGAGAAGAGCTTATCATTATCAACATTATTGCATAACAAAAACAATAAGGTCTGAAACTACTAGAAAATTATATCCCATATCAGAGAACACAAATGAAAACCATTCCAAAACTTTAACAACAGTTATGGCTTATAACACTAGAAAGTTTAAAACTTACAAAGAAATTTGACAAATCCCCCCATATCATTCTTCCTCAAAATCATCTCCATCAAAGCTCAAAGCTTGACAAAAAGAACCCTCCTCTGCCTCATCTTCCTTATCATCAGCACAGAAGAATGATTTCCTCCCAACCAATTCAGCCACCCTTTTCGCCGCCCCTGAATCTCTAGGACTTTGATCAACACATTGAACGGTCCTGATCTTCGGCAACACATCACCGAACTTCGAAACTGATGCAGGAGATCCGTTGTAAACCACAACCTCACTTGGAATTTCCCATCTCTTCTTCACTCTAGTCTCAGTAATCTTCTGATTCCTCCCCAAATTCACCTCATTTTCGCGTGAAGCACGTCGCTTATCACCTCTGTTACTCTCTTCTTTATCATTATCAGGCAAAGACCTTTTACGAGCATCATTTGTAATCTGATTATAACGGCTAGCAATCATTTTCCCAGGCTTCAATGGCTTTTTACTCGCTGATTTTTCTCCATCTTTAAAAAGCTTTTTTGGCTGAATAAGTAAAAGCACAGCATCTTCTTTCTTCACAATCTTTTTAGACCCTACTGTTGTTACTGCTTGTTTTGGAGCTGGAATCTTGGATGCCGCCGTTTTGCGTGATTTCGGGCTAAGACTCAAACTCTTTCCCCTCTCTTTTGTCACTTTCAATTCATCAATTTCTTGCAGCTTCCAGAAGCAAGATTTCCTCCGACTCTGTATAGATTGAACTGGAGTTATAATCTCTGGCTTGCCCAACGATGGCCTTGATTTTGCTGCAGAGATAATCTCAGCTGGCCCTAAACTAACTCCTCTTCTGTTCAGCTTTGATTTAGCAGCACTCGAAAGCAAGTTTTCGTCACTCTTTTTAATGTTCTCTACGTTCTTGAAACTCTGTTTCGGCGGCTCCATGAACTTTGCTGCCACAATTCTTCCACGTTTTTCAGTAGCCTTTGTTTTGATATCAATCTTTTTGAGTCTAAGCGCTTCGAGTCTTGATGATAAGCGACTGATTTCCTTCTCAATCTCCTCAATCTCCATATCAATCTTTTTCTCGTCGCGCTTTTCCTCTTCTTCCCCAGCTCCATTCTTTGCTCCTATCGCACACTTCAATGGCTTCATTTGCGAGTTCTTGATAGAGCTATTCACTTGAAGAGGCTTAATAGCCAGAGAAGATTTGAGAGAAGAATAACAAACAGGGGATTTCAACAAACGTGGACTCAGATTCTCTTTGCTGCAATCCGATTCAAAAGACTGATTCACGTACACAGATTGCGAATTAGACCAAGAACAAGAACCTTTAATTGCCGTATAGTCTTCAGATTCTCCATTGTCGAAGGCCGCGTTGTTCCAAATCTGAAGCTCCTGTCCGTTAAATGTATCTGGGTATTGAAGAACACTCATTTCTGCTTTCTGAGTAAAAGCGATTCTTGAAAATCAATGACCTCTTTTTGAGAAAGAACAAGATTTGAACGTATTTTTGTTAAGGGAAATATAGCAACTTTGAGAGATGAATCTTTATGAGAGAATATTTGAATCTAAACAAGATTTTTGACCGTTGCGGAAAAGTTGACGTTAGGGTGTTGGTGAAATCTCGGCCGTTAGTTGCTAAACGGCTCCTATAGACGCTCCGATTTAATTTAAAGGTTAAATAGCCGAAGAAAAATTTGTCAGCACTTGAGTCGGTTGTTCTTTCTTGATTAACCGAAGGTGTCGAATCAGAGGGAGCGTTTTCTTTCTTTTTTTAAGAATTTTTTTTTTTTTTTTTAACGAAATGGCTCTTTCTTTTAATTCATTTTTTTTAACCGCAGATGATTTTATTTTTGAAATTTTTTAAAAATAGTTCCTTTCTTTAATTTATTTTATTTAACCACAAATAAATGAGCTAATATTTATTAACTAAAAAAATTTTTAATTGAATAATTATACCCTTGAAGCTTAATTTCCTCTTCCATCTAAAAAAAACTCTCTCTAAACCATGTATTTTCTCTCTACAAAATTATTTCAACAAAAGTTTGGTTAAATCAAAGATTTGAAAGTTAACATTGTTATAAATCAATCTATGCACAACATACTCATCACTTAAAAATTTGAAAATAGTTGATTTTTGATAAATTTTTTTATTTTAATTTTATATAAAATTTAATTTGTATTGAAAATGAGTAAGAAATAAAATTTGAGTTGGAAATAGGTAAAATAGATTAAATATATTTAAAAAAATGATTTGAAAAAGTAAAAATATAATAAAAATAAAACTAAAAAGGACAACTTATATAAAATTTTGAATGCAAACGATAATCGGAGCGATTGTTGTTGTAAAAAAATGTGTGTTGTATGGGAATAAGTAGCAAGGATACAACAAGTAATGAATTGAAAGTCAAGACATGCTTAAACTGCCCTTGAACTATTTCTACAACCACAATTTATAATAATCAATGTGCAGTTGGGTTAGAAGATAGGATAGTTTCAAAATTCAATGATTTATTAAAAAATATAAAAGTGCATACCAAATATATTCTCCTTGGACAATAAATTGATACTTATGAAAATGGTTGATAAGAGAGAGTTTAGATCAACGAATGAAAAAAGAAGTTTATTAATTTGATTCAAGTATGCTTGCAATATTTATAGAGTTTAAGTGTTTCTTTAGAGAAACACAACATTTTTTTGAAAGACCACACCTATTAGAATGGGTAGGTGACTCTTTAGAGAGTTGCAACTCTAAGTTTGGGTGCTGTAGTGCCCAATAGCTATATAGCCTTAATGCCCGACTGGGCGCCGCAGCGCCCAATCTATATACTTGGGCACCACGCGCCCAACGGTTATATAGCCTTGGCGCCCAACTGGGCACCGCAGTACCCAGTCTATATACTTGGGCACCACGGCGCCCAAGCCTCCTACAACTTAGGCACTTCCCCCTGTCTTCCTTTCTCTTCTCGACTATTCTCTCTACTCTAATGCTTGATTTTACATTTATTTATTTGAAATATACTCTCAAATACTAACAATCTCTCTCTACATATTTTAAATAAACTAATATGAATCAAATCAACTATATATCAAAGTAGAATTTAACTTATATAAATTGGTGCCCTTACAAGCTATGAACCAATCCACTAAATAAGTAACTGTATTTTACAAGAACTTTGTGAAACTAAATTTCTATCAATGTTTATTTCTTTAGATACAAAATAGAGGGTTAAATAATCAAGTTAAACTCTCTAAATCTTGTCTATTTTTGCAATTTGACACTATTAATGGTCATGTGCATTTCTGATTTCATGAGTGCTTTAGAGAAGTCTACCTAGCTCTCATAGGAACTGACCCAATTCTATTCTTATATAGGTGACACTCTATCAAGTGTGTCCTGCAAATTTAACACACCACCCTATAAAGGGCTATGGAGTTCATTAAGAGACTAAATCATCATTTTTCACTGCATATGCACTACCTCGCCATAAGGAGGGACTCACAAAATAATTAGTAGTACAATAAGACAACAAATAACTTGTTCTTACCCTTATAAACTCACTTCAATGGAATCTCTAATCACATAGGTAGAGTTACCATCACTATTATCTTATGCTCTAAACAGAAGTCTCATCCCTTTCAACATATGTTCCACTAATCTCCTATTTAGTGACTTTGTTAGAGGATTAGTCAAGTTCATCTCTAATCTTACATAATCTAGGCTCACCGCTCCATATTCTAGAAGTTGCTTTATGATACCATGTTGTAGATAAATATGTCTACTTTTTTCATTATCAATCTTACTATTTGCTTTAATAATCGATGCCAGGCAATCACAATTTATAGAAATTATAATAGGAGGGTGAGTATTAATAAAAAGATCGCTCATGAGTGTCCTTAACCACTCAGTCTCAGAACTAGCCTTTTCTAAGGCTATCAATTCCAATTCCAAGGTTGATCGTGCTATACAAGTCTATTTAGTAGATTTTCAACATATGGCTCATCTACCCAAAGTGAAGACATATCCACTAGTAGACTTGACTTCATTGAATTCATATATCTAATTAGCATTAAAATAACCTTCAATCACAAGTTGTGATTTATCATATGAAAGTGCATATGTTTTTAGTGCTTATCAAATATTTTTTAACTCTATCTAAAGTACTCCAATGCTCTTTTTCTGAATTTTTTATAACTACTTAATCTCCTTACAACATATGCTATATTAAACATAGTACTATTTATTAAATACATGAGATTATTAATGATTTGGGTATAACAATTCTAGTTGTCACTATATTCTACATTATTTCAAAATTTAATATTAGCATCATAAGGTGTTGCCACCGGTTTGGATGTTGTGTACCAAGAAACTTTTTTACATAGTACTCTTATGATAAAGTGAGACCATTGTATGTTCTCTTTTTCTTTACCCCAAATATCACATCAGTTTCTTCCAAATCTTTTATATAAAATATATTTGATAAAAATTTCTTAGTCTCAATTATTACTTCCATACTAGGACTGAATATAAGTATGTCATCCACATGTAGACATATGATGATATATCTATTAGTATCAAAGGTTTTATAGTACACACATTTATCGGAATTAGTTATTATAAAATTATTTAATACTAGAGTATTATCAAACTTCTTATGCCACAATTTTGGTTCTTGTTTCAATTCTTACAAAGACTTGACCAACTTACATACTTTATGCTTTATATCAATACCAACACAACCTTTTGGTTGTTCCATATAACTTTCCTTTTCTAAATCACCATTTAGAAATACGGTATTTACATTCATTTGGTGTATAAACAAATCATATATTGCAACTAATGCAATTAAAATTCTAATGGATGTAATTTTAGTTACAGGAGTATAAGTATCAAAATAATATAAGTCTTTCTTTTGAGTGAACCCTTTGGCAACCAATCTTACTTTATACTTCTCAATAGTACCGTCAGCCCTTTATCTTCTTTTTAAAGATTTATTAAAAACCAATGAGCTTGGAATCCGGAGGCAAATCAACTAATTCCCATACATGATTACTTATGATTGAGTTGATTTCATCATTAATTGCCTCTCTCCATAAAAGAGCATCATGAGAATTCATAGCCTCACTATAAGACTTAGGGTCTTCTTCTATATTAAAAAACATAAAAATCATTACCACAACTATTGGCTTTTTTTCATTCTCTTACTTTTCCCAAGTTTATTGTTAAAGCTTTTAGGAGGATCTACATTAACCTTTTCATCTGTCATACTTTTATCTACAATGGCTTTCTTAGGAAAGATAGAATTAAAGAACTCTACTTTTTTAGATTCTATTATATTGTTTGAATCAAACAACCCTATGGTATTCTCTAATACCAAGAATCTATATGCAGCAATATTCTAGGTATAACCTATGAAGCGGAGGTGGGGATATATACTTATCTATGGGCGGTCTTTTAGTGAACTAAGCTGTAAGAAGAAACTCTCATGTCCAATTTTGTAGTCGAGATGGAATTCAGAAAGAACCATCAACTATAACCTCAAAAGAACAAGATTCCGTAAACAATATAAAGGAAGAATGAAAGGAATATTTTGAGCGAACCCTTTGGCAACCAATCTTACTTTATACTTCTCAATAGTACCGTTAGCCCTCATATTCTTTTTGAAGATTTATTAAAAACCAATGAGCTTGGAACTCAGAGGTAAATCATCTAATTCCCATACATCATTACTCATGATTGAGTTGATTTCATTAATTGCCTCCCTCTATAAAGGAGCATCATGCGAATTCATAGCCTCACTATAAGACTTAGGGTCCTCTTCTATATTGAAAAACACAAAAATCATTACCAAAACTAGTGGCTTTTCTCATTTTTTTACTTTTCCTAAGTTTATTGTTAGAGCTTTCGGGAGGATCTACATTAACCTTTACATCTATTATACTTTTATCTACAGTGAATTTCTTAGGAAAGATAGACTTAAAGAACTCTACTTTTTTAGATTTTATTATATTGTTTGAATCAAATAATCCCATGGTATTCTCTAATACTAAGAATCTATATACAGCACTATTCTAGGCATAACCTGTGAAGCGGAGGTAAGGATATATACCTATCTATGGTCGGTCTTTTAGCGAACCTAGTCGTAAGAAGAAACTCTCATGTCCAGTTTTGTAGTGGAGATGGAATTCGGAAAGAACCATCAACTATAACCCTAAAAGAACAAGATTCCGTAAACAACGTAGAGGAAGAATGGAAGGAATATGTTATCGAGGTAATCATATTTGTTTCATAGATATGTTATTCAAGCACTTTTCCTAAAACGATTGGAATCAAGGTATACTCGCCGAAGAAAAAGAAGATTAAGCCAATAGTATCCCGAAAAAAGAATAAAATATATACAATCAATTGTCTTAAGTCCTATTCTTTTCCTTTTAGGATCAGGAATAATATCATTTGTAAGACACCCTACACTTTGAGTTATGAAAAATTATGAGTATAATCTTTCTATAACTCATAGAGTGTTATATCTATCTTATTATAGAAAATTCTATTTTGTATATAGCAAGCAGTCAAAATTGTTTTCCCTCACAAATTCATTGGTGCCCTAGAATTAATCAACATACGATTCATCATTTTTTTTAAAGTTTTATTTTTTTTCGGCCTCCCCATTAGATTCAAGTAAGTATGGTGGTATAATTTCATGTATAATTCTATTATCCTTACAATATGAACTAAATAAGTTAGACACATAATCTCATTCTCTATCAGTTTTTAATCTCTTAATTTTTCTACCAAATTATTTTTTTAACTTTTTGTTTATATATTAAGAACTTATCATATAACTAATCCATATTTCTTAACAAATATACCTTAGTATATTTTAAGAAATTATCTATAAAAGTTATGTAAAATATCTCCCCTCCCCTCATCTCTAGTCATGATATCTTTAAGATCACGTAGATCACTATAAATTAAAATAAGCAATTCGGTTTCTTTAAGAGTTATAGGTTTACAACTTTTTTTAGTGGACTTTTCCTCCATACATATATCACATGTATGTATTTCATCTAAATTCATGTTAGATAATAAACTAACTCTTTTCATCTTTCTCAAATAAAGGTAATTCAAGTGACTTAATCTATTATTGACACGTCCAGAGTATAGGAGTTTATTCCCAAGTGCAGGATTGTCGAAGTAATAAATAACCCGATGAGAACGGGGTCGATCCACAGGGAAATAGAATTAAAATTACAAATTATAAACACTTTTAAGACAATTAATGCAGTATACAATGTTTGCAAATATTAATTCAATTAACCAATTCAAATAAAAGTTAAGGTTATGGGGATCCACTTTTAGCATAAGAAGTAAGAATATATTTAACTCTTTTTATAACTCATTTGGAATCCTTACACAAATGAGGTTCCAACCGAAAAATAGAATAATTAAAGGTCATCATCATTTATATATTAATTAGTATTTATTTCTTTCAATTATTATACACCAAATCTTATAAATGAGTTCAAGTATTTATTATGCCAATCTTTATATTTGTCTACAATAAATCAAGACTCTCACTTTATAAGAAAGGTTATATACACCAAATCTTGTAAATGGTTTTAAGAATTTATTTTGCCAAGTATAAAGTTTGTTAATAATAAATCAAGAATCACCACTTTAGAAGAAAGGATATTAATTCTACAAATAAAATAAATAAATCATATATAAATTTGCATAACTTAAGAATGAAGTATTAAATTCATGAATCAGTGTTAAACATATCTTATTACCTTGCCAAGAGCTTCACCATTTCACCTTATCATAAAGAAAATTATTTGAACATAATAAAACTAAAGAAAAAGAAAAGAAATAACATGACTTAATTGAGTTGTCTCATACGTATTGTATACGTATTGCTATAGTTATAGGTCAAATACCGATGACTATTCAAATTGGGCATGTACTACAGATCAGTTCTGTTCTAGGCCATTTTTACCCTCTAAACACTCGAATTTCAAATGCTTTGTGAAACACAATATGTTAGCCCATTGAGTCAGCTCTTCAAAGGATCAAAAATTACTCCAATTTGATCTTTAGATAGAAAGTGTTGGGATTTGTGCTTACGTACCATCCCATAATGTATAAATATATAGTGATAGTGTTTATACAATTATTATTTCTAATAAAATCGTTAATATTATTTATTATTAAATGGTAAGATGCTTATAACGTTTCAGACATTGTATGATCTGAAGGAGTTCAAATCTGGTCTAAAAGAGTTTAGACCAGGGCTAAGAGTTAGCAACGCTAATAGTTATAAACACTAAGAGTTAGTAGTACTAAGAGTTAGTAAGTTTATAAGAATTAGCGAAATCTAAGGAGTTAGAGCCTTGTCTGGAATGAGACAATGACCTGAGAATATATTAGTAATGACATAGCTGCAATGAGTTACAGATGGTGCTAGGAAATGTCATTATGCAAGTATGTTCTCAAACGTAATGTTCCTGATCTAATTTCATCGATGTGGGTCTATCGGTGGAACCTATTAATATAGATTAGTGTATGTCTATATCTGGATGGTCTAGATGGTTAGTCTTAGCAAACCATGAGCTTAGTAGGAAGCTCGTATAGAGATGCAGGTATTCAGTAAGGACTGGATATTAAACAGACTCACGAAGACATCCAATAGACATCTCATAAAGTCGTCAATGGAAGGTTTTCTGAGTTGAGTAGTATTTGTAGTCCTTTGACCTGAGCGCCACGGTGGGCTTGTGAGTGATCCACTATGCTTTGGTTCCACACATGTCAGAAACCTTTCATGGTTTGACCGCTGGGTGTCGCTGGGTATGGTCCGATGCTCATGGAGTCCGGTGTGCGTAGATATAGGATCCGTTAACTCATATGAGTGGGTTGTATATCCTAATGCTCTGAGATTGTATTTCAGAAAGACTTGTGGCCGCAAGCATATACCTCGAAAAAGATATTCTGAAGGAATAAACAACATCACAAAAGTATTTGTGGATATTGTTTAATGAAATATAAATCTGGAGATAAGTTAATGGTTGAGCAAGTAAGAGATTTGACGGTGATGATCTATATCTCTGCTCTTCAAGGATATAAATGATGGAAGGATTATACGAATATGTAATAACCTCAACTTGCATGGTCTAACACGCTAATTTGTAATATCCGTAACGTGTGTGTGGGACATTGTTCACGGACGTATGGAGGAGCTCTATATGACAAATTAAGTGTGGACCTAGAGAGTCTTACAATATGAAGTGTACTCGTTACGCATTGGGGTAGCGGATTGGATTGAATAGTTCAATCCAATAAATTTCAGTAAAAGAGAACGATTGTTTAGGGATCCCTCAGATTGTACATTTGTCAAGACTTAATTATTAAGTACATCAATTAATTAATTAACAAGGGTTGTTAATTAATAGAATATTGATAAATGATAAAATTTGTTCCATGATTTGATTTTACCTTTTTACCATTTAACTATGGTAGTAAAAATTAGTAAGGTAAAAAGTAATTATTCAAAATTGTTTTGAATAATTAAATCATATATTATTAGATAATATTATAATATATATAGATCATGGCATTGTATTTTAATACAATGAGGGGCCTAGATATTGGCCATTTAATTATCCATTATAATTAAAATAATTATAATTGTTAGGTAAAGATTAATTTAGATAGCCATTATTCTAGTGCTTGATTTAATTAATTCTAAGTGGGAGACCAACAATAAAATTGATAGAGCACTTTATTTTGTTTATTTTTGTTTAATCAAAGTGTTGAATAAACAAAATAAATTTTTGGCAAAACAAATGAATTGAATTCATTCTTGCAAGAAGAAGAATTTGGCCAAGCAAGATGGAGAAAGAGAGAGAGACATTTTTTGTCTCAATTTTTCTTTCAAAGAGTTGAAAGAATACAAGGTGAAATTATTTTGTAATTTTTCAAAATCTACATGCTTAGAAAAATTGTAAATTACAATAGAGAAAAATGATTCTTGTTATGTTAGTAAGGAGTTATTAACAAGAACAAGAGAAAACTTCATCTTCCTCTCCTTTTCCATGGATGGCTAAATAATGTTCATGTTTATGAAACAAAAATTGTATTCAAAAGAGTTTGAATACAAGTGCTGAAAATTCTAAACACTAAGCTACCATTCTAGCTCCTTAATCCCACCAAAATTTATGGACTAGAATTGTTCAACATATACTTCAAGATGAGCTCTTCACATGGATTATTGAAGAACTTGAAGAATTTGTAAAGCTACCTTCATTAGGTGAGTATTTTACATTATGTTTTTAGTACAATATTGTTCATCATATATATTTTGTATAATTGTTATACTTATTCATATATGTGATACAATTATTCATCAAGTTTATAAATTGTATAATTGTTATACTTATACATATATGTGATATATGTTGAAATTGCTAAAAATGGTGTATTTTTGTAACATGCTTCCGCTGCACATATAGTAATTTTTGAAATTACGTATACACTCGAATTATCACACACTCGATAATACAACACCTAACAGAAAGTTATACCCATTTTACCGAACCTACCACAAAACAGTTAAAAGATAATTATGTACAAACATACTTAAGATAAGAAAATTAAATACATTAATAATACAAAACAATGATGTAAAACTCTTATTAAATGTATAATTTTAAGTATTCATCAATTATGCCTCAAATTAAAAGGCTTAACAATATAAATTGAAGAAACATCTTTATTCATAGGAACATTCGGTACATTTAATTTAAATAATTCATTAGAAGAATACTCATTTCTAATGAATGTTTCACATTTGGTCATTATAACTTTGTCCCATTTAAAGGAGACTTTTACATTTATTTTTCATAGTATAAACACAAACAAGATTGTATCTAATAAATTGAAACATAAAGAACATCATTCAATATAATAGACTTTCCAAAAGTAAGTTTAAAGAAAACTCTCCCTTTCTCCACTACCGGTGCAGAATGGGAATCACCAAGATATACTTGCTCATCTTTATCACTCATAGAAATATTGTTAGGGTTGGTGTTTATTTGCCATCCCTGAATGTATATATACTTATAAGTGTATATTCTCATTAAATCGTTAATACCTATTAATATGGTATTACGTAATGTAATGTTATAGACATTGTAGATCAGAAGAATTTAGGTCAAATCTAAAAGAGTTTAGATAAGGGCCTACAGTTAGCCACGCTGAGAGATATAAATACTAAATGTTAGCACAGCTAAGTGTTAACTGGTTATAATACTCAGCAGATTCAAGAGTTGGAGTTTTGTCTGTAATGGAACATAGACCTAAGAATATACCAGTAACTGCATAGTTGCAAGAGTTACAATCGGGTGCTAGAAAATGCCAGTTGCGCAAGTATGTTCTCAAATAATTGTCCCTGATCTATTTCTGTCGATGCGAGTCTGTCGGTGGATATCTTTATATATAGATAAGCATATGTTGTACCTATAGGGTATAGATGGTCGTTCTTAACCGATCGTGAGTTTAGAGCTTGTATTGACATCTGGGTATCCAGTTAGGATTGAATATGGGACTGACTCACAAAGGCCTCCGATAGACATCCTATATAAGCCATCAACGGAGGGTTCTCTCGAGTTGAGTAGTATACATGGTCCTTTGACCTAAGTGCCATGGTGGACTTGTAAGTGATCCACTATACTTTGTTCCATGCGTGTCACAGACCTTTCATGGTGTGACCGTTGGGTGTCGCTGGGTATGGTCCGATGCTTATGGAGTTCGGTGTGTACAGATATAGGATCCATCAGCTCGTATAAGGAGTTTGATATCCAGATGCTTCGAGATTGTATCTCAAAAAGTCTTGTGGCCACAAGCATTAATCCTGAAAAAGAGTTCCGTTAGGGTAGAATAATATGGCAAAGGAGTTTGCGCATATTGTTTAATGAGATATAAGTCTGGAGATAGGAAATGGATGAATACTAAAGGATTCGACTGTGATAATCTATATCCCCGTACATCCAGGATATCATGACGGAATAACTATACGTATGCGTTGTAACATCAGCTTGCCTGGTTTAATGCACTGATTTGTATATCCGTGACGTGTGTGTAGGGCATTGCTCACGGACTCATGGAATAGTTTTATTTGACGAATCGGGCGTAGGACCTAGGGAGTCCTGCAATATGAAGTGTATTCGTTGTGCGTTGGGGCAGCGTGCTGGATTAAAGTGTTTAATCTAACAATATTCAGCACTGTCACAGGAATGCATGCGTATTTATATTTAAGTGTTAAATACAACAATTACTTAATAATTGTTATTTACTAATTGTAATATGACACGTGGTACATTGTAGACCCTTGGTTGAGTTTACCCAAGTGTGAAATTTGATGGGACCTATTAGGGGTAAACTTTGTAACTATTTATAATGGGCAAAATGATCATTTCATACTTTGATTATTTCATAGTTAAATAATCAAAATATCTCTCTTATTATATTATATAATATATTTTTATATTATTTTATTTTATTATATTATATATAATAATATATATTTGAGGTGCCAAATAGTTGGCACCTATTATGATTATTTTATTATTATTATATATATTATATTAATATTGTAATATATATAAAGAGAGAGAGAAAGAAATTTGTGTGAGTTTTTGTGTGTGCTTGGCATTTTGCCGAGAGGAAGAAATGGAGAGAAAAGAAGAAACAAAAGAAAAGGAAAAGAAGAAGAAATGGCCAAGAAGAAGAAAAAAAAGAGAAGGAAAAAATAAAGCTGTTTTATTTTTTTTATGCCTCTAATTGAAGTAATTGTGAATTGCTTCAAATTCTCTATTTTTTATCTTTTTAAAAAAATATATATAAACACACACTCGGCCATTTTGGAATTTAAGAGTTAATCCCATGTTGGATATAGGGCTACTGTTCTAACTCACCAAACCCACCGTGTTGGTGACTAGAACTACTTACGAGTTAGTCTCCATGCGGACTCCGAAAAAATACGTGTATAATGTTACACATTGAGGTGAGCTCTCAACCCCTACTTACATATTAATGTGATTAATATATTTATTTATTGTGTTTATTGCATAATTTACACTTCCGCCGCATTTAAATTCGTATATGTTACATATTTAGGCAATAGGCACAATAGCACATGTATACACCCACATGTATTAGATCCTACACAACAATGGTATTAGAGCCATTAGAGCATATTTTGGTGTAATTTGAGTGAATGGATGCAAAAACCCAATGCAAATGGCATGTTTCAAGTGTTGAAACGAGTATGCTTATGGGAAGCACTAGGCACTGCAACGCCAGGAGGCTGGCGCCGTGGTGCTGGGGGTTTAACCTCCTAGCACTGCAGCGATGACATTTGGCGCCACGGTGGTGTACTTATCACTTGAGCAGTAGCACATGAACAATATTTTTCACTATTTATAGCTACAATAATTTTGAACAGTGTTTCAAAATTAGTTTCGCATGTGTGGATTTATAAGATGTAGTGATAAAAGTTATCAGTATACATTATAAATCGAGGTTTATAAGATACAGTGATAAAGAGTTATCGGTCTGCATTATAAACCAGGATTAATTTTTCTATGTTGGTAACCACAATGGGAGCCCTACTAATAGGGATTTGTTGTGCTTACATAGAAAAATTAATTTATTGAGAATCACCCTTCCTAGGAGAATAGAGACCAAGGTTAGAAAAATCTCTCTTAATCAGATTGAAAGATATTACATTATGAGATAATATTTTATTCTGATCCGTCTTGTCAATACGATGTTAGACGAGTCATGTCGGCCTTTTTCTAATATTGCTATAGCGTAAAAGACTTGGTTGGTTAGGCTTAAACTATACCGGTTGAACATGAGATGAACCAAATATATGCAAAAATATTGCCCAATTTTTCTACAGCCTGGGTAGTATCGGTAGCATATATTTGATCATTAACAAGTTAATTTGGAATACACTTACCCAATATTGCTACAACGTGAAGATAAGGTGTATTCAGGATCAAGTGGTAAGAGTTGCATGAGATGCAATTGACAAATGTTGCCTACCTGTTGGGTTTACAAAAGCCAATATTACTACAGTGTGAGACCAGAGTAAATTTCAATAGGATCTACTTCCTACTGTATAGCTTAAAAGAGTTTAAACTATTGTCTTCCCGTTCGAGAGATTATCGGGATTATATAAAGCAGTGAGAGAGCATTTTAAATCAAAAATGTATAATTAGTATACCCATGATTTAAAATGTTCTATTAGCGATTTAATAACTATTCTGTTTATATCTCCCTTTATTTTAGCCTGTCAAGTCTAATGGCCACTACGAACCAGTTGGTGTGCATAATTGATGCAGTTTAACTCTAGGGTGTTAGGTATTACTCTCATCGGTGGATGAATCTCAGAAGTGTTCTGGATTCAAAAAATTTTGAATTTGTTGTTGATCAGAGTTTACCATAAGGTAATTCTGATAACACCTCTCTAGAGGATTGAATAAAGAGAGTGTGACCCTCTTTACTTAAGGTGCTTCACCTTTTACTTTAAGTATATTTGATGAGATCAGATGTGTCAGGAGAAGAAGATGAGACAGATACCCAATATCAATCTTCAGAGATAATATTTATCCAAAAATCAACAAGAGAGCGTGTAGATAGAAAATGTTTCCACTACAGTAAAGTTAAGTATTGGAAATTTCTCTATCCTAGAAGCCTTATAATTGTCAGAAAGACTCCCACGGGTCTGTGTATGACATATATAGACATTTATAGGGTATATGGTGCCAGTTCAAGCTAGGTATGAGATACCACACATCCCTTTCATATTTGCAATATGTTATAGAGATTGAGAGAGACTTCAATGCAACAGCTTGTAAACGTAAAGTTGAGAGTAACAAATGGTGATTTCTTGCAGGTCTAAGTTGTTGGGTAACTTGACTTACTTCTTGTATGCAATACAATAGTTGCATTGCATAATAAGTATGGTGTTTTATTAGCTGAATGTCAGGTAATAAATGGACATTGTATACAATTAGAAATGTCTGTAAATCGAAATTCTTAAATGATACGGAGTTGTGGTATGCAAGTTAGGTCATATAAGCATGATATTCTTATCCGTCTAGTTAAGGATGGTTAGATTCCTAGTCTGACCATAAAGACTCAATTAGTTTATAAATAATGTATTCACGGAGATGATCAAATATACCAGAATGTACGTCACATCCCTTCGATTAGATCGAGGAAGTGAATACATCAATAGCAAGTTTTTCTATTAATTTAAAAAAGAATGAGATTCTGACTCATTATAGTCCTCTGGGTAATTTATAACATAATAATGTTTAGGAAAGAAAGAATCAAACTTTATTAGATATGGTCCGATTGATAATGAGTGTTATCGATCTATATTTGTGAGTATCTGCTGTAAATACAACTGCTTATTAAGTAAAGTTCCATCAGAAGCTGTTCCTTCTATTCCGTATGAGATACAAAAAGGAAGGAAGCTGTATCTTAAGCATGTTAAGACTTGGGATTGTCCCGCTAACGTAAGAGTTACGTAGTAGGGTATCTTGTTTTGTAATAGTTACTCAACAAGATAAATTAGCACCTAAGAGGTACATGTATAGATTCATTGTGTATCCTGTGATTTCAATAGGATATTAGTTTTATAATTTAGAGAAGCAAAGTGTGCACGTTTCTCAGTAGACCACTATTCTAAAGGAAGAGTTTCTTATGGATCGTAGGAATCACAGAAAGATTGAATTTGGTAAGGTCAATTTTGAAATCAATGAACCAAGGATGGGAACTCAGGCTCAATTAAGCAGTGACCTTTTAGCACACTTCTCAATGGATTGGAAAGGATGTCTAGGTCACCTATTAGGTATGGTTGATGCCTGAAGGTGAACTTAAAGTTTTCTTGGTAGAAGAAAATCATTCTTGACCTATAAGGAGTCGATGCTAGACATTGATTCAAAAAACGGCAAGATGCCAAGTAAACAAAATTAACTCTATGCATCATAATCAAGTCTGGACCTTGGTAAAGCTACCCATGAAAACTGTTTTCATTAGTTGTAAAGGGTTTACAAAGAGGTAGTGGGACCTAAATGGAAGGTAGAGATTTTTTAGGCTATATATTGGTCCTAAAAAGGTAATCCTTAATGATCTAGGATAAAATAAGAGGAAATCTTTGGACCAATATTTATTCTAAAGTTTATTAGTATATTATTGGCTTTTACAGCATATTATGACTTTGAAGTTTGGCAGATGGATGTAAGGATGGTGTTTTGGAATGCATATTTCGAGTAAGAGATATTCATGGAACAACCTAAAGGTTTTACATCCAGCCAGACTTCTGGTCAAGTGTGCAAGAAAGGTCAGTGGGAGCATGATAGACTTTTTGATGCTATTTGTTGATAACATACTGGTCATTGGAATGATGACAATATGTTATAATAGGTCAGAAGAGACTCGTAAGAATTTCTCCATAAAAGATTTAGGAGAGGCTTCCTTTATACTAGGTATAAAGCTTTATAAAGATAAAGTTAGGAAGTTAATAGGACTCTCCCAAATGACTTCACATCAATAGAGTCTAAAAGGGTACAGTTTGTTAACTATGAGATAGTTAATGTATCTTTTGGACCTGGTGTTCATCTTTCAAGAAGAGTGTCTTTTTAGATGAAAGATGAGAAAGTTAGAGTGTCTAACGCATCTGATACATCATCTCTTCAGAGCTTGATGTATGCTGTGATGTATTTGAGACATGCGATCAGTTTGACTATAAGAGTTATGAGTAGGTTCCAGTCTGACTCAAGTGACTTTCATTTGATGATAGTTAAACATATCTTGAGGTACCTAGAGGTACAAAGGATAAGTTTCTCAAATATGGAGAAAGTAACTTACAAATGAGAAGATGCACGGAGTTAGACTTTTAGTTTAACCTAGATGATAGAGAATCTACATCGTAGAATGTGCTCATTCTCATTAGTACTAAGTGAGTTGGAATTGCACCAAACTATGATTCACTGTTTATTAATAAGTACACAGTGGAAGCAGCAATGAAGATTCGTAGATTTGTCACTGGCCCATGAAAGAGTTTCAACAAAGATGGATCATATCCCATAAGTTTGCGATAAAACAAAGCCATAGTGATGAACACTTGAAATTACACATTTAATAAGAGTTTTACATCATCGTTTTGTATTACTAGTGTATTTAATTTTCTTAACTTAAGTATGTTTACAATATTGTACCTAATTATCTTTTAACTGTTTTATGGTAGGTTCGGTAAAATGGGCATAAATTTATACCTAAAGATTAAATTGGAGTGATTCTTGATCCTGTGAAGAATTGAATCAATGGGCTAACATATTGTATTTCATAAAGCATTTGAAATTCTAGTGTTTAAATGGTGAAAATGGCCTAGAACAGAACTGATCTGCAGTACAGGCCCAGTTTGAACAATCATCAGTATTTGGCCTATAACTATAGCAATACGTATCTAATACATATGAGACAACTCCATTTAGAAAGATAAGAGACTTATCTATAACTTTGATGTTTTGAGTGACAGCTAATTCGGATCACATCAATTCCAAATTGGATAATCAAATGGGTGCCTTAGTGATAATTAATGCAAATTATTTTGTCACCATTCTTGACTTTTATCATCCAAGTGGTTCCCTCCAAATTTGTCTCGATTTATCCATATTTTTCTATAAATAGGTGGCTTATTTATGCCTAAAGTATGTAATTAGAAAGTTAGAATTTAGTTCAAAATACTTGTCATTTGTATCCATTTCTTTATAATATTATTTCTCTTGTTTACTATTAAGGCATGTTATTTCTTCTTCCATTTCTTTTCTTTTTCTTTAGTTTTATTATGTCCAAATAATTTTCTTTATGCTAAGGTGAAAAGGTGAAGCTCTTGGCAAGGTAATAAGATATGTTTAACATTTATTCATGATTTTAATACTTCATTCTTAAGTTATGCAAATTTATATATAATGTATTTATTTTGTTTGTAGAAATAATACACTTTCTTCTAAAGTGGTAATTCTTGATTTATTATTGACAAATTCTATACTTGGCACAATAAATTCTTGAAACTATTTATAAGATTTGGTGTATATAACCTTTCTTGTAAAGTGAGAGTCTTGATTTATTATAGACAAATATAAAGATTGACATAATAAATACTTGAACCCATTTATAAGATTTGGTGTATAATAATTGAAAGAAATAAATACTAATTAGTATATAAATGATGATGAACTTTAATTGTTATATTTTTCGGTTGGAACCTCCTTTGTGTGAGGATTCCAATTGAGTTATTAAAAGAGTTAAATATATTCTTACTTCTTATGCCAAGAGTAGATCCCCCCAACCTTAGCTTTTTATTTAAATTGGTTAATTGAATTAATATTTGCAAACATCTTATGCTGCATTAATTATCTTAAAAGTGTTTATAATTTGTAATTTTAATTCTATTTCCCTATGGATCGACCCCATTCTCATCGAGTTATTTATTACTTCGACAATCTTGCATTTGAGAATAAACTTCTATATTCTGGACGTGTCAAGTTTTTGGTGCCGTTGTCGGTGAAGTGAAATTAACATTATTTCTTTTGTTGTTTATTTGTTTATTTTATTTTCATGGAAGGCCGAGCCTCCCAATGTGCTTTATTTTATTTATTATTCACCTTTTATTTATTTATTTATTTTTCATGGAAGGTTAAGCCTCCTAACTTGTTTTAGTTTATTTATTATTTTTGCTTTTTATGTTCATGGAAGGCTGAGCCTCCGACTCTTTATTTATTATTCGCTTTTTATTTTCGTTTTTTATTTTCATAGAAGGTCGAGCCTCCTAACTTACTTTACTTTATTTATTATTCTATTTTTATTTTCATGGAAGGCTGAGCCTCCTATTGTGTAATTATTAACTTTTTATTATATAATCTAACTTCTAATTATTTATCTTTATTTTACTTTTAGTTTTGCCTATTTTATTTAGTTTAATATTTTATTTTATTTTATTTTTCTCTTATTTGTATTATTTATTGTTATTGTATTTTATTTTATATCTTTTTATGAGCGGTTGGTTTCGAGATCCTAATTCTCATCGTTTGGTGAAAGGTAATTTTTTGCAGTTTCTAAACATGTTACACAATCAAGAAAACTCAAATGAAGAGGTACAACAACCAACCAATCCTAACTTACAGTTGCAGGCATTATTGGGCGAAATGAGGCAGATGATGAGAACTGAATTAGAGCAAATTCACAAAAGAATGGACCGGCTGGAAAATTTAGGGCAGCATCAAAACTCGCCCATTGGGCAACCACTTAGGCGAGTGCAACTAGGAGTACAAAGGGGAGATGTTGGAGATGAAGAGGAGTTGGATGAGCTAGATGAACCACCAATGAACCAAGGTAGATTTAGGCGTGGATTTGGAGATATAGGTGCTAGGAGGGGAATACCTAGGCAAGATGATGACTTGGGAAGCATTAAGGTGAAGATTCCACCTTTTCAAGGTAAAAATGATCCTGAGGCATATCTAGAATGGGAGATAAAGATAGAGATGATCTTCGATTATCACAACTATTCCGAGGCCAAAAAGGTAAAATTGGCTGCAATTGAATTCACTAACTATGCTATTGTTTGGTGGGATCAATTGTTGAAGGAAAGGAGGAGAAATCACGAACGACCTGTTGAGATGTGGAACGAGATGAAGGCCATCATGAGGAGACGCTTCATTCCTAGCTACTACCATCGGGAGTTGTATAACAAGTTGCAACGTCTAACTCAAGGATCCAAAAGCGTCGATGAATACTATAAAGAAATGGAGGTTGCTATGATCCAAGCAAATGTAGAGGAGGACAGAGAAGCCACTATGGCTAGGTTCTTGCATGGCTTAAACCGAGAGATAGCGGACATGGTAGAGATGCAACATTATGTCGAGTTGACAAATATGGTGCACCAAGCTATCAAAGTTGAGCAACAATTAAAGCGAAGGAACATAGTTCGAAGGGGATCAAGCATGGCTGCCACAAACTCATGGCGACCAGCCCCTAAAAGAGATGAATTTTCATTAACTAAGCCTAAGTTTGAGCCATCTAAGGATGCCAAACAAGCTGCGACGTTGAAACAAGAGAAAACTGAATCCACAACTTCAAGAAATCGTGACATTAAGTGCTTCAAATGCCAAGGTAGGGGACATATAGCTAGCCAATGTCCAAACAAAAGGGTAATGGTGATCAACACTTAAGGGGAGATCGAGTCTGAAGATGAGCAAGATGATGAAGTGGATGATATGCTACCTCCTGAAAATGACTATGAAGGATAATATGCAGTAGAAGGAGAATCATTGGTAGCAAGACGAGCTCTTAGCGCACAAGTTAAGGAAGAAGAAAACAATCAGCGAGAAAACTTGTTCCATACTAGATGTTTCGTGAACAACAAAGTTTGCAGCGTTATAGTTGATGGTGGGAGTTGCACCAATGTTGCCAGCACCGAATTAGTAGAAAAATTGGCATTACCTACCTTGAAACATCCACGACCATACCGACTTTAGTGGCTGAATAATTGCGGAGAAGTCAAGGTAACCAAACAGGTGATGGTGGCATTTTCCATTGGAAAATATAATGATGAGGTACTTTGTGATGTGGTATCTATGCATGCATGTCACATCTTATTAGGACGACCATGGCAATTCGATAGAAGAGTCACACATGACGGTTACACCAACAGGTACTCTTTTATCATCAAGAAGCAGCCTATAACTCTTGTACCATTAACACCAAAACAAATTCTTGAAGACCAACTGAAGATGCAAAAAATGAGTGAAAAGAGAAAAGAAAATGAGAGAGAGGCCATAGCTACAAGAAAAGAAAATGAAAGGAGAGAAAAAGAGAAAGGAAAAGTCATGAAACATGGTGAAAATGAAAATGAGAGAGTTGCAGCCTGAGAGGAAAGATATAACTATATTGCAAAAAAGTGTGAGATCAAGAGAGCTTTAATTTTACAACAGCCCCTTATAGTACTTATGTACAAGGAGGCCCTTTTGTGTACTAACGATCTTGCTGGATCTTTGCCAAGCAATATTATTTCTCTTTTGCAGAAATTCAATGATGTCTTTCTTGAGGAAGTACCTTCAGGCTTACCTCCAATTCGAGGAATTGAACATCAAATTAATTTCATACCTGGTGCAATAATTCCAAACCGGCCCGCTTATAGAAGTAATCCTGAGGAGACGAAAGAACTTCAACAGCAAGTTAACGAGCTAATGGAAAAAGGATATGTTATAGAGAGCATGAGTCATTGTGCAGTTCCAGTCTTACTAGTACCTAAGAAAGATGGGACATGGAGGATGTGTGTTGATTGTCGAGCCATCAACAACATTACGGTAAAGTATCGCCATCCTATTCTTCGATTAGATGATATGTTAGATGAACTACATGGATCTTGTGTGTTTTCTAAGATTGATCTCAAGAGTGGATACCATCAAATTAGGATGAAAGAAGGTGATGAATGGAAAACTGCATTTAAAACAAAATATGGTTTGTATGAATGGTTAGTTATGCCTTTTGGATTAACTAATGCACCTAGTACTTTCATGAGACTTATGAACCATGTTTTGCATGCTTTTATTGGCAAATTTGTAGTTGTGTACTTTGATGATATCCTGATATATAGTAAAAGCCTAGACGCTCATGTTGACCACTTAAAGCTTGTTTTAGAGGTTTTAAGGAAAGAAAGGTTGTTTGCTAACCTTAAGAAATGCACTTTTTGCACGGACAAACTTGTGTTTCTTGGTTTTGTTGTAAGTTCTAAAGGAATTGAGGTTGACGATGAAAAGGTGAAGGCAATTCATGATTGGCCAACGCCTACTTCAGTGACACAGGTTAGAAGCTTCTATGGCTTAGCTAGTTTTTACCGATGTTTTGTTCGGGATTTCAGTAGCATAGCTGCACCCTTAACTGAAGTCATCAAGAAGAATGTTCCGTTTAAGTAGGGAGATGAGCAAGAAAAAGCATTCAAGCTAATCAAAGAGAAATTAACTAATGCACCTTTACTTGTTTTGCCTAACTTCACTAAAACGTTTGAAATTGAGTGTGATGCTTCAGGTATAGGTATCGGAGGAGTGCTGATGCAAGAGGGAAGACCGATTGCATACTTTAGTGAGAAATTAAATGGTGCTGTCCTAAAATATTCCACTTATGACAAAGAATTGTATGCATTAGTTCGAACTTTGGAGACCTGGCAGCACTATCTATGGCCGAAAGAGTTTGTTATTCATACAGATCATGAATCTTTGAAGCATTTAAAAAGGCAGCATAAGCTGAATAGACGTCATGCAAGTTGGGTGGAGTTCATTGAAACATTCCCCTATGTGATCAAATATAAACAAGGTAAGGAAAATATAGTTGTTGATGCACTATCACGCAGGTACGCTTTGCTTTCAACCCTTGATGCTAAATTGCTTGGATTTGATTACATTAAAGAATTATATGCAAACGATTCTGATTTTGGTGACTTGTTTAAAATTTGCACTAAAAGCGCAAGTAGAAAGTTTTATCTACATGATAATTTTTTGTTTCGAGAAAATAAATTGTGTGTTCCACATTCATCCTTGCGTGAATTGCTTGTTTGGGAAGCACATGGTGGTGGTTTGATGGGTCACTTTGGGGTAGCAAAGACTTTAGGTGTATTGTATGAGCATTTCTTTTGGCCACACATGAAACGTGATGTAGAAAGGATTTGTACGAGATGCATCACTTGCAGGCAAGCTAAGTCTAGGCATCAATCACATGGGTTGTACACACCCCTCCCTATTCCTAATGCACCTTGGGTTGATATCTCTATGGATTTTGTTTTGGGCTTACCTAGGACTAAGAAGGAGAGAGACTCAGTTTTTGTGGTTGTTGATAGGTTCTCTAAAATGGCACATTTTATTGCATGCCATAAAACTGATGATGCATCACATATAGCCGATTTATTTTTCAAGGAGATTGTTAGGTTGCATGGCATGCCTAGGACTATTGTTTCTGATCGAGACTCGCGATTCTTGAGCTATTTCTGGAAGACTTTGTAGGGAAAGTTGGGAACAAAATTGTTGTTCTCTACTACATGTCACCCGCAAACTGATGGTCAAACTGAAGTAGTGAATAGAACTTTATCTACTTTGTTGGGTGCTATCATACAAAAAAATTTGAAAACATAGGAAGATTGTTTGCCGTATGTTGAATTTGCTTATAATCGTTGTGTTCATTCCGCAACTAAGTTTTCACCATTTGACATTGTCTATAGGTTTAATCCGTTAACTCCTTTAGATTTAACTCCTTTACCTTTCAGCGAACGTGTTAACTTAGATGGAAAAAAGAAAGCTGATTTTATTAAGCAGATTCATGAGAAAGCAAAGCAAAACATAGAATGGCGGACAGAGCAATATGCCAAACAGGCCAATAAGGGACGTAAGAAGGTTGTCTTTGAACCAGGAGATTGAGTTTGGTTGCATATGAGGAATGACCGTTTTCCTGAGCAAAGACGTTTTAAACTCCTTCCTAGGGGTGATGGACCGTTTCGCGTATTGGAACGCATAAATGACAATGCTTACAAAATTGAATTACCTGGTGAGTATGGTGTTAGTGCTAGCTTTAATGTTTCTGACTTATCTCCTTTCGATATAGATGATGATGCAAACGACGATTTGAGGACAAATCTTCTTCATGAGGGGGAGAATGATGCAAATGACATTGCACAGCCTATACGCATACAAGACAAAGAATTCGCACGTGGGCTTGGAAGGGCTCAAGTCCATCAATCACATGATACATTAAGTTTGCCAAATGGGCCAATCACAAGACTTAGAGCCAAGCAATTTAAAGAAGCATTAAATGGGCTGATTCAATAAGTTTGTGGGAGGGCAAACACATGGAGGCCTAGCATAAGCCCAAATACATTTCAAATGAATCCAAATCAGATTCAAGGAAACCTAATCACTTTGATTAAGGCAGAATTTCTGGAAAGTTGAATATTCAAGGAAACATAATTCCTTTGATTTAGGCATGTTTTCTGGAAATTTGAATATTCAAGGAAACATAATTCTTTTGATTTAGGCATGTTTTCTGGAAAATTTGAATATTCAAGGAAACCATGTTTTCTGGAAATTTGAATATTCAAGAAATCCTAATCCCTTTGATTTAGGCATATTTTTTGGAAATTTGATTAAGTTTGAATTTTGTTGTTATATTAGTTGTAAGTTTGAAAGTTGTAACTTGATATCTCTTATGGTATCTATAAATACCATGGAGATTGAGAGTGGGAGGACAGATTTCAGACAATAATATTTGAGAGTTTTTGTGTTCTTCTTTCATTCTTGAAAGGATTTGAACTTATCAAGCTTGTTCTTGTGGCGTTCAAACAACCAGACTTATCACCTAGATTCTTGAAGTGTCCTTGGGGTTTCTTGGTGTGGCGTCCTATATCCATCCATAGTCTTGGTTCTTGGTTTGCTAACTCAAGGGTTAAGACTCGTCAAACCTGCGTCTTGAAGATCTCGGGTTCAATTCCATATTGTGGTGCTGGGTTTTGTCACATTGTTGGCAAGGTTCATAACATTTGGTATCAGAGCTTAGGCTCTAATCAGGTTTGAATTATCCTTTTATTTATTTCATTGTTCCATTTATCTTTACATAAATTCGTATTTTATTTTATTTCTGGTTTCTGATTTTAAAAAAAAAAAGAAAAAAAAAATCACGAGTGAAAACACTAGTGAAAGGTTGAGTGAATCATTCTTTGAGTGAAACACGTAAGAGAGTGTGCGAGGTACTTTTTTTTTCAAAAGAGTTGTATTTGAGCCCGGTAAAGATTTGAGGACAAATCTTCTTCAAGAGGGGGAGAATGATGCAAACGACACTTCAAGTCCATCAATCACATGATACATCAAGTTTGCCAAATTAGCCAATCACAAGACTTAAAGCCAATCAATTTAAAGAAACATTAAATGGGCTGATTCAACAATATTGTGGGAGGGAAAACACATGGAGGCCTTGCATAAGCCCAAATATATTTCAAATAAATCCAAATCAGATTCAAGGAAACCTAATCACTTTGATTAAGGCAGAATTTCTGAAAATTTGAATATTCAAGGAAACCTAATCCCTTTGATTTAGGCATGTTTTCTAGAAATTTGATTAAGTTTGAATTTTGTAATTTCAATTGTTGTATTAGTTGTAAGTTTGAAATTTGTATTTGAAAGTTGTAACTTAACATCTCTTATGGTCTCTATAAATACCATGGAGATTGAGAGTGGGAGGAGAGATTTCAGAAAATACAATTTGAGAGTTTTCTCTTAAGTTCTTCAAAGAACTATTATTGGAGCTTATCAAGATTTTATCTTGTGGCGTTCTTTTAGACTTATCACTCACAACTTCTCATCTATCTTGAGTGTGGCGTCTACTATCTTCTTATACCTTTGGTTCTCATCTTTGATAGATAATGGGTCAAGGTTCTTTTTATTTATTTGTATAAAAATCTGAATTAGAACGATCTTTGGCAAAGGAACCTCATTGAGCGTCGGGTCTCACTTTTCTTTGTGAGGTTCACATTATTTGGTATAAGAGCTTAGGCTCTAATCAGGTTTGAATTATCCTTTTATTTATTTCATTGTTCCATTTATCTTTACATAAATTCGTATTTTATTTTATTTCTGGTTTCTGATTTTTTAAAAAAAAAGAAAAAAAATCACTAGTGAAAACACTAGTGAAAGGTTGAGTGAATCATTCTTTGAGTAAAACACGTAAGGGAGTGTGCAAGGTACTTTTTTTTTTATCTATTTATCGCACTTTATTTTCTTTAGTTTATCTATTGCACTTTTTTTTTAATGGCTGGTTTTACCGCCTAACTTCGTTCACTTTCTGTTATTTATTTTGTTAATTTATTATATTTTCTTTTTATTTTGTGGCTGGTTCTACCGCCTAACTTAATTTCTTTATTTCTTATTGTACTTTATTTATTTATTGCACTTTTTTTTATTGTACTTTATTTTTATTTTCTTTTACGTATTTATTGCACTTTATTTTCTTTAGTTAATATGTTGTATTTTCTTTTTATTTTAATGGCCGGTTCTACCGCCTAACCTTTTATTTATTTACTTATTGTATTTTTTATTATTATTTATTTATTGTACTTTTTTCTCGTACTTTACAGTTTATTATCTTTTGTTCATTTATTGTATTTATATTTCATAGTTGGTCTTACCACCTAACCCATTTTTATTTCTTGTTGTGTTTTATTCCACTTCTTAATTTTTCATAAGCATTTCCTTCCTTTAAAAAAAATATACCAAAAAAAAAAAATTAGGATGTATGCATCGACCTAGAGACAAACGAGGAAGATTTGTGAGAGAACTAGAATTAGAACTAGAACCACCCCTACAATTTGTAAGTGAAGAGAATTCACCTTCTAGTTCATCTTATAATTCTAACACAATGAGCCAACACGAAGAAAACCCCGTTAGAACTCTAAAAGATTACTTGCATCCTACTCGCACAGCCACACCATCATGCATTATGTTTTCACCTAACACACTACATTCGGATTTTAAACCTGGAATGATACAACTTTTTCTCACTTTTTATGGTTTAGATAGTGAAAATCCTTATGTACATGTTAGGGAATTTGAAGAGGTAATTGCCACCTTCTAAGCCAACCTGAAGCCATAGACACTATTAGACTTAAATTTTTCCCTTTTTCTTTGAAAGACAAAGCAAAGAGTTGTCTATACTCTTTGAGGCCGAGGTCTATAGGAACTTGGGCAATAATGACCCAAGCATTTTTCAATAAATACTTCCCACAACACAAAACTAATGGTCTGAAAAGACAAATTTCTTCCTTTTCCCAAAAAGACAGTGAAACCTTATATCAAGCATGGAAAAGGTTTAAAGAGTTGCTAAATCTGTGCCCTCACCATGGGTATGAAAATTAGCGCTTAGTTAGTTATTTCTATGAGGGACTCACAATTAGAGAGCGCCAATTTGTTGAGATGATGTGTAATTAGGAGTTCCTTCACAAAGATCCTGAGGAAGCCATAGAATTCTTTAATGACTTAGCCGAAAAAGCCCATACATGGACTGGACCTAGCATTACTGAAAGCACAAATAGGTCACGACCCAATGGAGTTTTTCATCTTAGGGAAGAGGATAACCTCAAAGCCCAATTAGAGGTCTTAACTAGGGAGTTAGAGACCTTGAAAACCAAAGATAGAAGGGTCATCCACACGGTTGCTAGAGTTGAGTCACACGATGTCTATTTTGTCTGTGGAGGAGTGGAACACTTAGCTCAGGATTGCCCCACGTATAGTGAGATGAGATGGATATATGAGGAACAATGTAATGCCCTAGGGATGTACAAGAAGCCTTATTCACCCTACTCTGAAACATATAATCCTAGTTGGAGAAACCACCCAAATTTCAGTTGGAAATCTGACCAACAAGCCAACAACCAGTGGAAACAAGAACAACAAGCACCCAAGTCTTATGTTGCACCTCAATATAATGCACGACCAACTAGGAGTTCTTTAGAGGATACATTACAAGCATTTATGGAGGCACAAAGTAAGACTAATCAAAAATTTGAAACAATTCTTGCATAGGTGGTGGACGAAAACAAAGAAATCAAGAGTCAAATCACAAAGTTGACCAGTGCCTTAACTGTACAAAAGCGAGGTAAGTTTCCATCTCAACCTCAATCCAATCTAAAGGGACAATTCATGGCACAAGCTTCTACTTCTGATGTTCAAAATCTCAAAGAAATCAATGCCATTACTACTCGAAGTGGTAAGATTGTAAGTGAGCCTACTTCTGAAATTAACACATCTACGAGTAGTAAAGACGCCCCCCTTGAAAAAGAGGCCACAGTGGAAAAAGAGCCCGAAAGTAAGTTTTCAATCCCAGTGCCTTTTCTTTAAGCTCTTCGACTGGTTAGGAAAAATTCAAAAATTCAAGGTGAGATTTTAGAACATTTGAAACAAGTTAAAATTAATCTTCCCTTGTTACATTTGATTAAGCAGGTTCCAACTTATGCCAAAGTCATCAAGAATTTATGCACTATCAAAAGAAAACACCATGTGAAGAAAAATGCATTTTTGGCAGAACAGGTAAGTGCAGTGATTGAACAAAAGACACCACCCAAGTATAAAGACCCAGGATGTCCCACAATCTCCTGCCAAATTGGGACACATAAGTTTGGTCAAGCTTTATTAGACTTAGGAGCAAGTGTAAATTTAATGCCTTATTCTATTTACTTGCAGTTGGGACTTTGTGAGATTAAACCAACATCTGTAGTCCTACAATTAGCTGACCGATCAATCAAGACACCACGGGGAATAGTAAAAGATGTTTTGTTACAAATTGATAAATTTTACTACCCTGTTGATTTTCTTGTTTTAGATACTCATTCTGTTGTTAACATGGAGTCAAAAATCCCTCTTATTTTGGGGAGACCTTTTCTAGCCACTGTTAACGCTTTTATTAATTGCAGAAATGGTCTAATGAAATTATCTTTTGGGAATATGACTCTTGAGGTGAACATTTTCAACATTGGCAAACAACTACGAGAAGAAGACGAGTGCTATCATTCATATATGATAGACACACTTGTAGCAGAGGAAGCTTATAAAAATCATGGCTATGATTCTTCGAAAAACCTTCTCAATTTTGATTTTGAAGAATTGTATTATCCTAATGTAACAACTGATGTGTTTAGTATTTTTGACTCATAGGATAAAGAGACTCGATTTTGGCAGCCACGCTTTGAAGAGTTGCCACGAGAGAGGGAGAGACCAAAACCATCAAACCTCGAGACACCACAAGTTGAGCTTTCTCCATTGCCCAAAGGTTTGAAACACGCATTCTTGGGACCAGGTGATACCTTTCCTATCATCATTTCTTCTGAACTTAGTGCTGAATAAGAGGAAAAATTGATAAAATTGTTAAAAGAACATAAGTCTGCACTAGGTTGGACCATAGCTGATATTAAAGGTATTTTTCTATTGATATGCTCCCATAGAATTCATTTAGAGGAAGGTGCCCAACCTCGTAGAGACCCACAAAAAAGACTTAACCCAACAATGAAAGAAGTAGTGAAGAAAGAGGTCTTGAAACTATTAGATGCGGGTATAATCTACCCAATTTCTGATAGTCAATGGGTAAGTCCAACTCAAGTAGTTCCTAAGAAATCTGGGGTTACTGTTGTTGAAAATGAGAATGGGATACCTGTTCCAACTAATAAGTGGTTGGAGAATGTGTATTAATTATAGAAAGTTAAACACAACCACTAGGAAAGACTATTTTCCATTGCCTTTTATCGACCAAATTTTAGAACGTGTAGCTGGACATCCTTTTTATTACTTTCTTGATGGGTATTCAGGGTATTACCAGATTGAGATAGCTATAGAAGATCAAGAAAAAACTACTTTTATATGCCCTTTTGGTACTTATGCTTTTCGTAGAATGCCATTTGGATTATGTAATGCACCAGCTACTTTCCAGCGTTGCATGTTGAGTATTTTCTCTGATATGGTTGAAAAATGCATGGAAGTCTTTATGGATGATTTGCTGTTTTTGGTAATTCTTTTGATTTATGCCTACTTAACTTGAAATCTGTTTTGAGTAGGTGTGAAGAAAAAAGACTTGTGCTAAATTGGGAGAAATGTCATTTCATGGTATCTTCAGGAATTGTTTTGGGGCACATTGTATATGAAAGAGGGATAGAGGTTGACAAGGCAAAAATTGAATTAATCTCTAAATTACCTACACCTAAAACAGTAAAAGATGTCCGATCCTTTCTTGGACACGCTGGCTTTTACAGAAGGTTTATACAAAATTTTTCTGTCATATCTAGACCATTGTGTAACCTTTTGCTAAAAGATGCAGAATTTACATAGACACAAGAGTGTGAGGAGGCATTCCGAACACTCATTGTCAAACTCACCACCACTCCTATCATGCAATCACTGGATTGGAACCTCCCATTTGAAATTATATGTGATGCAAGTAATTATGCTGTAGGAGCAGTTCTTGGGCAACGGAGGGAGGGAAAACCCTTTGTTGTTTATTATGCTAGTAGGACTTTGAATGATGCTCAAATGAATTATACTACTACTGAAAAAGAACTATTAGCTGTTATTTTTGCCTTAGATAAATTTCGTTCTTATTTGATTGGTTCACCTATTGTTATTTTTACTGACCACACAGCCCTTAAGTACCTTCTTTCTAAGAAGGATGCTAAAGCCCGTTTAATTAGGTGGATTATTCTTTTGCAGGAATTTGATATAACCATCAAAGATAAGAAAGGCGTTGAAAATGTTGTTGCTGATCATCTATCCCGCCTTGAGTTCACTGACTCCACTGATTTGCCACCCATTCGAGACGATTTTTCGGATGAACATCTTTTTGCTATAAGCCAAATACCTTGGTATGCACATATCGTAAATTATTTGGTTTGTGGTGAACTTCCATCTGACTGGAGTGCACAAGATAAGCGTAAGTTCTTGGTTGAGGTACGTAATTTTTATTAGGATGATCCATATCTTTTCAAATACTATTCTGACCAAATCATGAGACGTTGCATTCCTGAAAGTGAAGTTTCTAGTGTCTTAAATTTTTGCCATAGTGCTACTTGCGGTGGCCATTTTTCTATGAAGAAGACAGCTGTGAAAATTTTACAGTGTGGTCTTTATTGGCCCACTTTGTTCAAAGATATTAATAATTTTTGTCGTTCCTGTGAAAGATGTCAAAAGTTAGATGCTTTATCTCAAAGAAATATGATGCCTCTTAACCCTATTCATGTTATCGAGATATTTGACTGTTGGAGTATCGATTTTATGGGTCCTTTTCCTTCATCTTTTGGCTATCTTTACATTCTTTTAGCTGTTGACTATGTATCAAAATGGGTGGAGGCTGTAGCTTGTCGTACTAATGATAATACAAATGTGGTAAAATTCTTAACAGAAAATGTGTTATCTAGGTACAGTACGCCACGTGTCATCATCAGTGACCAAGGAACACATTTTTGTAATCGTTCTTTTGAAGCTTTGATGCGCAGGTATGGTGTTCTTTATAAAGTTTCCACTGCATACCATCCACAGACAAATGGACAAGCCGGGCTAGCAAATAGAGAGGTTAAACAGATTTTGGAAAAGACGGTTAATCCGAATCGCAAAGATTGGTCTCTATGCCTTTCTGATGCATTATGGGCAAATCGCACTGCATACAAAACCATCTTAGGAATTTCTCCATACCGGCTTGTTTATGGGAAAGCTTGCCATTTATCTGTTGAGCTAGAACATAAAGCTTATTGGGCTATCAAAGCCCTTAACTTTGATTTGAATGCTGCAGGTCTCTAGAGAAAGTTACAATTGTCATAAATAGAAGAGCTACGAAATGACGCATATGACAACTCCAGAATTTACAAAGCTAAAATGAAAGTAGCTCTTGATAAACAGATCTCAAGGAAACACTTTGAGCCAAATCAACGGGTCTATCTTTATGATTCTCGATTGCATTTACACCCTGGAAAGTTGAGATCTCGATGGACTGGTCCATTTATGGTAAGACATGTTTTTTCTAATGGTGCTGTTGAAATAGAAGACCCCACTGATGGACGGACTTTCAAAGTGAATGGACAACGGCTAAAAAGCTACGTGAAAAAGGTAGACGACTCTATGTACCTAGGCGAGATCCCTCTTGTGGATCCTGTCTATCGTGATTGATCAGGTTCAATCTATATGTACCATATTTTATATTTTGTCTATATTTTATCTTTTCACTTTTTATTTTTTCTTTTATTTTCTTGCACATTTTATTTTACTTTATTTTCTTCTTTTTATTTTTTCTTCAGTGTGATTTTATTTCCCGGTCAAATGGCGGATACGGTACTCCGTGACTATTAAAGTCGGTTTCTCAGTTCCCTAAAAACTGTCCCTCAAACTGTGTATTCATCTCTTTTCTTTCTTTCAAAATAGATCGCATTCTTGCCAACCTTAAAAAATGTTTTCCATCATTGCCTCAAAATGCTCTACTTAAGATTTACAAAGCACGGTGTGAAAGACTAAGGTTATTGATGTTGGGTAATATCCCTGTGGACCTTCGTTGGTTAATTGAAGCCAAGGTTCGGTTGTCTGGTGAGTTTAAAAATGATTTTGTTTCTCATATGCCTGGTCTTGGAAGAACCTCTTATGCCAAAAGGCGACGAGCAAAAAGGTTACAAGTTTGTCATAAATGTGCTCGATGGAATTGTAATCGGAGTTGTCGTTCTTTAGGATTTGTATTTAGAAATCGAGAAGATAAAATTCAGTTCATTAAGGATGGACTGAGTAAGGAGTCTTTGGATGATATCCTATTGACTCTTGAGACATATCCCTGTGGGCTCGTGCAACGTGAACTTCTCGATTTATGGAACAAATTCAAAAATGAACATCAACGGTATAGTCTCGGGAATCTGACTCTAAAAGACCCTGTTTACCAATTTATAAGAAAATTGGATGGGAAGCCTATCCCCGACCCATAGAGGGCGTTTAAGCCGTTACTGGACGTAAAACCAGAGAAAGATGTGAGTCACAATCACAACTACTTATAAATACATGTGTTTTAATTTCAAACTTTATTTTATGAATAGTAGGGCTACTCATGTAGATATCTTAAATTCAAATCTTTTTGTTCAATAATGCATGTGGGTCATTATGTTTAAATTTTTGTGTTTTATTTTTAACTCTCTTTTGACAAACTGTCGGGTTACCATAATCATTGTTATCATTTAGTACTCTATAAATACAGCACCTCATTTTCTTCATTTTCATATATTGAGATAAATGTGAGTGTAGATATGGAGGAAATCCAAGTTCGACAATTTTAAAATATCTGTGTATTTTGTGGATCTAGTTCTGGGGAGAGTAAAGTGTTCGTAGAAGCAGCAAACAATCTAGGAAAAGCATTAGCTATAAGAAAAATTCATTTGATTTATGGAGGAGGTAGCCTTGGGCTAATGGGGTGTGTGTCAACAGCTACACATTTAGGAGGAAGTCAAGTTTTAGGTATTATTCCTACAGCTTTGGCCGTGGGAAACCTGACCGGGAAAACAATAGGGGAAGAATTACGAGTCTCATCCATGCATGAACGTATAGCCAGAATGCTTTGCAATGCAGACGCTTTTATTGCTTTACCAGGTGGTTTTGGTACCTTAGAAGAAATTTTTCAAATTGTCTCTTGGGCCCAACTGAATATCCACCGAAAATCCATAGGTTTGTTGAATGTTAATAACTATTTTGATTACTTACTTTGTTTTCTTGATCAAGCTGTGGAACAGAATTTTATTTCACATTCAGCGCGACAGATCTTGGTTTCTGCTACTGAGGCGGATGAATTGATTAACAAATTACAGGCAGTTACCTACGAACCTGACCCAGTAATAACTCGGATCGATTGATTAGTGGGCCTTAACAAGCGAAAATTGGATCTAACACTTCGTTTATAAATTTTTCTTTTTATTTATTTATTTATTAGTATCATCATTTTAGTTTATATTTACTTAAGTGTCTCTCAGGTTTGTTTCTTTCAAATAATTGGCGTTTCAGGTAATGTTTCCTATACTTTATCTCTTTCTATTTAAACATTGAGGACAATGTTTCATTTGGTTTGGGGGGAGGATAGTAGACATACGTTGCATTTTGCAAAAAAAAAAAAAAAAACAATTGTGGTCCGACATTTGATTAAAATGGCAGAGTAAAGAGTTCATTCTTGAACTCTTGAGACGCATTCTAGGTCAAATTAGAATGACAGAGTAAAGAGTTTTAGTACTAACTTTTGAAATGCATTTTAATTGACTTTTTTTTATTTTATTTTATATTTCATGCATTGTCGTTTACTGCTTGTAGTCTTGGTAATTCTTGTATAAAGGAATTTACTTTTCTACCTAAGTATGATTTCAAAATTGTTTAGGTTAAGTCACTGTTTCTATCTAGGTTACTAAAGAATGACTTCCAAAATATTTTTGAACACAATACTAAGCCTTGTGGTAAGATAGATGATTCAATTTATATAGCCAAGAGAATTTCCACGTTTAAGTATATATTTTTCTAAATCTCACATATATTTTGTGAGTAAGTGAAAGGTTGAGAAAACAACTTATGAACCTTCATTGATCCTTTGAATTGGTTAATTTTTGTTTAGAATGATATTATTTGAATTAAGGGATAAGTTGGTTGCATTTGTGTATAATATAATTTGGTGAGAAACCTTTGTAATGCTTCCTTGTATTCTTCAAAAATACAAAAAAAAAAAGAGCAAAAATACCCAAAAAAAAAAGAAGCAATTCAGTTTAATAAAGTCTTTATTCAATTTTAGAAGACAAATATTTTATAAAACAGTTTTCTCACCAAGTTATAATTGTATTATTCTCACAAGCCAATTAAAGTTCTAAAGCTGGCGTATGATATGAATAATTAATTTTTAAACAAATAATTTTTCTATCTTTAGATCAATGTTAGTTTATATGTCTGTCCTTAAAATTGACCTTTTCTTGAGTGCTTAACTGTTTTCCAACTCCATAAGAGAAGTCCCAACCTTTTAAACAGTCATACACCTGTGAGGATATGGAGTTGAGGCTTTTACTTGGAGAAATTCTCAAGGCTATATCTATTGTGGTTTGTGGTTAGATGGTTATGGCTTAGTTCACACACACACAAATTATGGAAGTTGTAATTGAAAAAACCATGATAGCAACAGTGATCTCGAACTGACGTTTTGATTGAAATGCTTAGGTAGTTTTGCATATTCTATTTACGCTTGAATTGCTAGAGACTAGCAAAAAGCTGGTTGGGGGCTGTGATGAACACATGAAAATGCATGTTGTTAAGAGATTCAATCACCATTTAATGTCACTAATTTTAGTATTTTCTGTATTTTTAGTTTGAAATAAAATGTTCTCCTTAAATTGTGATTAATGAATGTTATTTGGACAAGTTTAGGTAAAATAGACATAACTCTCAATGTAGAAATTAAAATGAAGAAATTCTTGAACCTGGTGCAACATGACTCAATCTTACATAAATTTAAAGAATAGTGGAAAAGCCAAATCCAACATGTTATGGGCCAAAAATTGAGATACAACAGAATCGGACTACAACTCCTGCCCAGCTTGACCCAACTTATGTATTTGGACCATATCTCACAAAATACGTACTCAATTGGTATAATTCTTAAAGTTATAAATTGCTGACTTAACTATCAACAACTCGTATGTTGATGGTAAAGTCCAAATCAGCCGTTATCATGGACCAATTGCATTGCAAGTGGGTAAAATAGTTGTTGGCCGAATTCTGATGTATCTTTGGAATTTTGCTCATATCTCATTGGATACTCATCCAATTTGCATGAAATTGGTGCCTATGGAAATAAGAGTCAAAATTATACAACTTTCATGTCGGCTGTAGAAGCTAAATCGATCATTTACATTATCAAAAATATGCTGCAAGTGGATAAACGAGTTATTGGCTTAAAATTATTGAAGATTGATGTCATCCATGACATATGTCCATTCATTGCCTATATAAGGAGACATTAGGACGTTTTTAATAATAGATAATTCTCTCTTATTTTCTTCTTATTAACATGTATTGTAATTTAGGCTAGAGTTCTTGGCAAGGCTAAGAGATGAACTTTTATGTGTAATAAATCTACTTCCATGCTTTGATTCGGTGTCAAGAGCTACAAATGTTGTAAGTTTGATTTTGATTAAACTCTCATCTATTCTATTTTCTATAATCTAGAGATTATAAATCTCATGTCTCATATAAGTTCAGTCATGCTTTTCTTATGTGATTCTTGGTGAACTATAATTGTTACTGGTGACATTGTTTTATATGTTAATCTTTTACTGCAATATTGTCAAATTGATATATTGTCGATCTTGGATAACATATAAGGGCAATAAATGTTTAATATTCAAGTTGATCTTTTACTGCAATATTGTCAAAGTGATATATTGTCGATCTTAGATAACTTGTATAAATGAACATGATGTATGTTAATGCTTGCAAAGAGTTTAATTACGTCAAATACATGTGTTATCAAATGTGCTATATTTTCCTATCTTCCGATTGATTGTTTGGGATGTAAAACTTTCAATTGAGTTATAAGCATTGAATCAAAGTGTAGAGTAGATTTATAAAGCATAATTGTGATTCTCAAAGCCTTGTTTGAATTATCATAAGACATTTCCTTCAAATCATAGACAATCCTATCTTATCCACTTAAATAAATTAATTTTGTCCTTTGCTACTGCTTTAATATTTTTCTTCATCAACCTATTTTGCCAAGAGCTTCCTCGTGGGATCGACACCTCAATCTATACTGCAATAGCCGCATTATATTTTGAGCGTAAACAATGAGCGAAAATGAAATTGAGAGACTTATAAACCCAATGAACAATCAGTCTCAACATAATGACCATAATCGACCTAGGACACTTAGAGACTATATGAACCCTACACGAACCGGTGCACCATCTTGCTTAATTTTTCCTCCAGATACAACTCATTTTAATTTTAAGCCATGCAATATTCAACTTTTACCCACTTTTCATGGCTTAGATGCAGAGAACCCTTATCTACATTTAAGAGAATTTGAAGAAGTGTGTAACACGTATAATGACCAAAATTGTAGTATGAACACAATTCGACTTAAGCTTTTCCCTTTTTCCTTAAAAGATAAAGCTAAAACATGGCTACAAAAGCTTAGGCCAGGATCTATTTTTTTATGAGATGAGATGCAACAACAATTCCTAAAAAAGTTTTTTCCTTCCCATAAAACAAATTCTTTCAAAAGATATATCACCACTTTTGCCCAAAAACCATGAGAGACCCTTTACCAATGTTGGGAAAGGTATAAAGAATTACTTAATACATGTCCCCATCATAGCTTTGAAATATGGAGACTAGTCTCAAATTTCTATGAGGGCTTAACACCCCAAGTTAGGCAAATAGTAAAAAAAAATGATGTGTAATGAAACATTTGAGGATAAAGACCCAAAAGAGGCAATGAACTATCTTGACTTACTAGTAGAAAATGCTCAAAATTGGGACACTGCTGATACCTGTGAGGCACCTAGCAAAAATTAAACCATTACATTTAGTGGGGGTATTTATCATCTTAGGGAAGACCATGACCTTCAAGCCAAATTAGCATCCCTTATTAGAAAAGTCGAAACCTTAGAAATGAAAAATAGTGGTCAAATAAAACCTGTTCAAGAAATTGTGTGTCACATTTGTGAAACTCATGATCACTCTACCAATGATTGCCCAACTTTGCCTGCATTTAAGGAATGTCTCCATGAACAAGCCAATGTTCTAAACACATTCAAGCGATCAAACGATAACCCATATTCACAAAACTATAATCCTGGATGGCGAAATCACTCAAATTTTAGTTGGAGGAATAACACTCAAGCACAGGCTTCACAACTACCTTTCCAACCACACCAAAATTTTCAAAACCATCAAAATTATGCACCATATATCCCACCTCCTAGGAAAAATCTTGAAGAAATTTTGCATACATTCATTGAAAAGCAAGAGTCTGTTAATTCTCAAAATGCTCAAACATTTGCTGATTTGAAAGATACACTTACTAAATTTGCATTTACACTGAACATTTATGAGAAAGAAAAATTTCCTTCTCAACCACAACTAAACCCCAAAGGACAACATAACTCAAATGCATATAGTTCATGAAGCCAACACATGGATCAAGTTAAAGCGGTTATCACTCTTCGGAGTGGTAAAATTGTTGAAAAAGAAATTCTTAAACCTCATGAGAACGATGAATCAATCTCTAAGGGTAAGAAAAGTGTTGAACCTACACTTAATGAAGAAAACACCAAATCCTCACCTTCACCCCTATTTCTTCATGCATTACGTAATACTAAGAAGATGAATCACAATCCTAAAAATTTTGAAATATTCAAATAGGTAAAAAGTTAATTTTCCTTTACTGGATGCTATTAAACAAGTTCCTTTTTATACAAAATTTTTGAAGGATTTATGCACAGTAAAAAGAAGACTGAATGTGGAAAAGAAAGCATTTTTAGCTGAACAAGTAAGTGCCATTCTTCAGAACAATAATGCTTTGAATATAAAGACTCTAGTTGTCCTACAATTTCATATATTATTGAAAGTCATAAAATTGAACAAGCTTTACTTGATCTTGGTGCTAGTGTGAATTTATTGCCGTATTCAGTTTATCAGCAGCTCAATCTCGGTGAGTTAAAATCAACTTTTGTAACTCTTTTACTTGCCGATAGATCAATAAAAGTACCAAGAGGGATAGTGGAATATGTTTTAGTTCAAGTTGATAAATTCATATATCCTGTGAATTTTGTTGTCTTGGATACAGAACCTGTTAAAGGATGTAATCCGATCCCTCTTATTTTGGGTCGTCCATTTTTAGCAACTTCTAACGCTTTAATTAATTGCAGGAATGGAGTAATGAAGCTTTCATTTGGAAACATGACACTTAAACTCAATATTTTCAATATGTGTAAGCAATCATATGAAGGGGATGATGAAAGTGAAGAAGGTGACATGATTGAAACGATTGTGGAGGATCATATTCAAAAAGGGAGTTCTACTGATCCCTTAGAAATGTGTTTAATAAATTCATTTGAGTTAAATATACAATTAGATCCTGAAATCTCTGACATATGTTCTTTACTTGACTGTGCACAAGTGATTAAAAATAAAGGATGGAAACTAAAGTTTGAAGAATTTGGAGAAAATGAATATAAACAGATGGAAATTTCAAAGTTAAAGTTAAAACCTCTGCCTGAAGGACTAAAATATGCATTTCTTAGAGAGAAACAAACTTACCCAATGGTAATCTCTTCTACACTCACAGGCGAATAAGAAGGTAAGTTGATTGAATTATTAAAAATGCATAAAAATGCAATTGGGTGGACTTTAAAAGACATAAATAGTATTAATCCTTTGATTTGCACACATAGAATACACCTAGAGGATAATGCCAAAACTTTTCAACAACCTCAATGGAGATTAAATCCACCTATGAAAGAGGTAGTGAAAGCTAAAATTCTCAAATTACTTGAAGTGGGAATCATCTATCCTATCTCAGATAGTAAGTGGGTAAGTCCTACTCAGGTAGTACCAAAAAAATCTGGAATCACAGTCATTGAAAATGAAAAATGTGAGTTAATACCAACTCAAGTCTCATCTAGTTGGAGGATGTGCATAGATTATAGGAAGTTGAACTTGGCCACTAGAAAAGATCATTTTTCTTTACCATTCTTTGATCAAATTATAGAAGAGTAGTAGGACATCCATACTATTACTTTTTAGATGGTTATTCTGGCTATTATCAAATTTCCATAGCACTAGAGGACCAAGAAAAGACGATATTCACATGTCATTTTGGGACCTTCGCTTTTAACATAATGCCTTTTAGACTTTATAATGCCCCACCAACATTTCAGAGATGTATGTTAAGCATTTTTAGTCACATGATTGAGCATTATTTAGAAGTTTTCATGGATGATTTAATTGTGTTTGGAAATTCTTTTGATAATTGTCTTGAAAACTTAGAAAAAGGTCTTAAAAAGATGTGAAGAAAATAGCCTTGTATTGAATTGGAAAAAATGTCATTACATGGTTACTTCTAGAATTGTTTTGGGACATGTAGTGTCTTCTAAAGGAATTGAAGTGGATAAGGCAAAAGTTGAACTTATTACACATTTGCCTCAACAAAAAATAGTCAGAAAAGTTCGATCTTTTTTAGGACATGCTGGATTCTATAGGAGGTTCATAAAAAAATTTAGTGCTATATCTAAACCTCTTTGTAACCTCTTAGCAAAAGATGTATCATTTGAGTGGACTCAAGAGTATCAAAATTCGATTGAAAAATTAATTGGCCTCTTAACATCTGCTCCTATTATACAATCTCCTAACTGGTCTTTACCTTTTAAGCTCATGTGTGATGCTAGTGACTATACTGTTGGTGCTGTATTGGGACAAAGAAAGGAAGGTAAATCCTATATAATTTATTACGCAAGTAGAACTTTAAACAGTGCACAAATGAATTACACAACAACTGAAAAAGAACTACTTGCCATAATATTTGCATTAGACAAATTTCGTTCTTACTTAATTGGTTCTTCAACTGTTGTATTTACTGACCATGCTGTTGTAAGGTACTTAATGTCAAAATAGGATGCAAAACCAAGGCTGATTCGATGGATTCTATTGCTTTAAGAATTTATTATCACTATCAAGGATAAGAAGGGAGCTGAGAATGTTGTTGCAGATCACTTATCAAGACTCGCGCCAGATTCATCAACAGAAATAACATCTATTAATGATTCTTTTCCCGATGAATTTTTATTTTCTACTGTTACAATACCTTGGTACGCTAATATTGTTAATTTTCTTATAACATGAGAAATGCCACCTCAATGGAATGCTCAAGACAAAATAAAATTTTTAACTGATGTGAGAAAGTTTTATTGGGATAATCCTTATCTCTTCAAATATTGTCGTGATCAAATATTTCGAAGATACATACCCGACAATGAGGTAAGTAAACTTATTAAATTTTTTCACTCTGAAGCATATGGAGGACATTTCTCATCAAAGAAAACAGCTGCAAAAATCTTGCAGTGTGGATTTTATTGGCCTATTTTATTTAAAGATACACATGCATTTTGTATAACGTGTGAAAATTGTCAAAAGTTGAGATCAATTTCAAAATGAAATATGATGCCTTTGAACCCCATTCTTGTTATTGAAATCTTTGATTATTGAGGGATAGATTTCATGGGACCATTTTCGTTATCATTTGAATTTACGTATATCTTAGTTGCAGTAGATTATATCTCAAAATAGATTGAGGCTATTCCATGTCGAAATAATGACCATAAAACAGTCATGAAATGTTTGAAAAAAAATATCTTAAGTCAATTTAGGATCCCTCGAGCCATTATAAGTGATGGGGTTAAGCATTTTTGTAATAGACCATTTGAAACATTAATAAAAAAAGATAGTATTACTCATAAAGTTGCCACCCCTTATCATCCTCAGACAAGTGGACAAGTTGAATTAGCAAATAGGGAGATAAAATAAATTTTAGAAAAAACTATAAACCCAAATCATAAAGATTGGTCTTTAAAACTAAATGATGCACTGTGGGCTTATAGAACTGCTTTTAAAACTTCATTGGGTATGTCTCCTTATAGGATAGTTTATGAAAAACCTTGTCACTTACCTGTGGAACTTGAACATAAAGCCTATTGGGCCATTAAAACTTTCAATGCAAATCTTGATTCTGCTGGACACATACATAAATTATAAATAAATGAACTTGAAGAATTGAGAAATGATGCATATGAGAATTCGAAAATTTATAAAGTTAAAATCAAAGCTTTTCATGATAAAAAAAAATTTAGAGAAAAACATTTAACACTGGTCAGAAGGTTTTGCTTTATAATTCTCGACTTCATATATTCCCTGAAAAATTAAGATCAAGATGGAGTGGTCATTTTATTGTGAAACATGTATACCCTTATGGAACGATTGACATTGAAAATCTTAAAAATAGGAATGTGTTTAAGGTAAATGGGCAAAGACTCAAGCCGTTTCTAAAAAAATAAGCTTTTCATGAAGAATTTACGTCCCTGTCGGACCCTTGTTACGAGACCAATTAATCTTTGTTTTATATATTTACATATATATATATATATTTATTCTTCTTCTAACTTTATTTTTTTTATTTTTACTTGTAGGTTAATTTAGTAGTTTTATTAAAAGTTTTATTTTACACCTCGGTTAAGTGGCGAATAACGGTACTCCGTGATATTTCAAGTCGGTTTTGTCAGTTTTCCATAATTACTGATATCTTCTCTTCTTTCCCATTTTCTAAAAAAAATGGATGACATTCTAAAAAATTTGAAAACATATTTTTCCTCATTGCCTCAAAATTCCTTGAAGAAAATATACCAAGCAAGATGTGAAAGATTAAGGTTATTAATGATTATGAATATACCTGTTGATTTATGTTGATTAATTGAAGCCAATGTTCGATTGACAGGTGAATTTTCAGACTCATTAATTTTCTACATGCCTGGCTTAGGTAAAAGCTCTTTTGCAAAAAAATGAAGAGCAAAACGATTAAACGTTTGTTATAAGTATGCACGCATAACTTGCACACACGTTGCCGCACTTAAAGAATGGTGTCTGTAAATCGCAAAGATAAAATTAGGTTCATTAAGGATGGTCTGAGTAAGGAGTCTTTAGATAATATCTTATCGACTTTTAAGACGCATCCTAGTAGATATGTGCATATTGCAATTTGTGAATTATGGGATATATTCCTAAAAGAATATGAGCAGTACAGTCTCAGGAATCTGACTTTAAAAGACCCTTTTTGCTAATTTATAAGAAAACTGGATGGAAAGCCTATCCCCGACCTATAGAGGGCGTTTAATCCATTACTGGACGTAAAACTAGAGGAAAATGTGAGCCACAATCACAACTACTTGTATATATTTACTATAGCTGTTATTTTTAAATGTTTCATTTCAAACTCAAACATCTTTTCAATAACTAACCACCTATAGTCCTTTTTGAAAATTTTATATTTTAAGCCGACAACCCATGTGACTTTTCCAGCTAACAAATTAAAAATTGATAAAAAGGTGTTGAAAATTTTGTATTTCAAACCAACAACCCATATGACTTAACTTTGCAATACCTTTTGGCTTTATAAATACATTGCATTATTTCTGCATCTTTTTACAAACTCAAAATCATTCAAGAAAGAGGGTGAGTGTAATCATGGAAGGATCATCAACTCATAAATTCACAAAAATTTGTGTCTTTTATGGATCCAGCCTTGAAAAAAATAGTGAGTTTGTAGAAGCAGCAGAAACTCTTGGTAAAGTATTAGCTGAGCGAAATATTCATTTAATATATGGGGGAGGTAATCTTGGATTAATGGGACGTGTGGCAACCGCTGCACAAAATAAAAGCAGTCAAGTTTTGGGTATCATACCAAAAGCTTTAGTTGTTGGAGACATTATAGGAAAACAATTGAGGATGAGTTACAGGTATCATTAATGCATAAACGAATGTCTTTTATGGTTCGTAATGTTGATGCCTTCATAGCTCTACCAAGAGGTTTCGGAACATTGGAGGAAATTTTTCAAATTGTCTCATGGGCACAATTGCAAATCCATTAAAAAAAAACCCCATTGGTTTGTTAAATGTTGATGGTTTTTATAATGGGCCATTATCTTTTCTTGACTATGCGGTGGAAAAATAATTTATCTCATCTGCAGCACGACAAATCCTTATTTCTACTTCAACTGTTGATCAGTTACTCGATAAACTATAAACTTTTACATCTCTATCTGATCTAATAATAAGTCAGATAGATTGGTATACTGATAATAGTGAAAAAAAATGCAAGATAGATTTGACGCTTCGTCCGTAGCCTATCTATTTCTATGTATTTTTAAGCGTTTTGTGTGACTTATTTTATTTTGTTGCAGGTTTAATTTTCAATAAAAGATGTTTCAGGTGATATCTTATATACTTTACTCTTTATATATTTTGATATTGAGGACAATGTCTTAATCTAATTGGGGGGAGGATAGTTGATATATAATGTTAGTGTTAATTATTTTATTTTATTGTTGTTATCACTTTGTTCTGTAAAAAAAACATGAATGGTGTGAATAAAATGTTTATTTATGCATTCTTAAGACGCATTCTAGTTCTAGAATGACAGAGTAAAGAGTACATTACTGAATTTTTAAAACACATTCTAATTGGTTTATTTTTAATGTATTTTATATTTGTTGCTTAAGTTTTTAGTAACTCTTACGTAAATAAATTTGCTTTGCTATCGATGTATGATTTTAAAATTGTTTAGTTTAAATCACTTTTTCTATCTAGGTTACTAAAGATTAACTTCTGAAATTATTTTTTGAGAACAATACTAAGTCTTGTGGTAAGATTGATGATTCAATATATATAGCCAAGAGAATTTTCATGTTTAAGTATACATATTATTTTCTAAACTCACATATCTTTTGTGAGTGAGTGGAGAGGTTTGAGATAACAACTTACGAACTTTCATTGATCTTTTAAAATGGTTAATTTTTGTTTAGAATGACATTATTGGGGATGAGAAATGATTTGGTTGCTTAGATGAAGGATTAAAAAAAAATTGGAAAAGTATTATGGTGATAAATTATTTTTATTTTGTAATAATTCATTGTGTCTTTTAAATAATAAAAAAAGAGTAAAAAGAAAAAGAAAAAGAAACGAAGTCAATTTAGTTCAATAAAGTCTTCATTCAATTTTAGAAGACTAAAGTCATTAGGAAGCAATCTTATCACCAGACTCTGTATTTATAAGATTCGCATAAAATAATCAAAGTCTTGAAGCTAGCATGTGGCAATAATGGTTTAACTCTAAATAATTAATTTCTCTATCTTTGGATCAATGTTAGTTTGTCCGTCTGTCCCTAAATGTAATTTTTTCTTGAGCAATTATCTATTTCCAACTCCATAAGTGAAATCCTAAGCCATTAAATAAGTTATTCACCTTTGAGGATATGGAGTTGAGGCTTTTACTTGGAAAAAAATTTTCTAGGCTATATATGTTGTGGTTTATGGTAAGAAGGCTTTGGCTTAATTCACACACACACACAAATTTTTAGAAGTTATAATTGAAATAACTTTTATAGCGATTGTGATTTTAAACTGAAGTTTTGTTTGAAATACTTAGGTAGTGTTCAAATTTTATTTATGCTCGAATTGCTAGGGACTAGAATTAAGCTAGTTAAGGGGTGTGATAAACACTTGAAATTACACATTTAATAAGAGTTTTATATCATTGTTTTGTATTACTAGTGTATTTAATTTTCTTAACTTAAGTATGTTTACAATATTGTACCTAATTATCTTTTAACTATTTTGTGGTAGGTTCGGTAAAATGAGCATAACTTTCTACCTAAAGATCCAATTGGAGTGATTCTTGATCTCGTGAAGAACTGACTCAATGAGATAACATATTTTATTTCACATCAAGAATGGCACTAGAGCAAGTGGGAGATTGTTAGGGTAGGTGTTTATGTGTCATTCTGGAATGTACATATACTTGTGTATTTATACAAGTGTACATTTTCATTAAATAGCTAATACCCATTAATATGGTATTACACAATGTAACGTTATAGACATTGTAGATCTGAAGAAGTTTAGGTCAGATCTAAAAAATTTTAGATAAAGGCCTACAGTTAGCCATGCTGAGAAATATAAATGCTAAATATTAGCACAACTAAGTCTTAACTAGTTATAATACTCAGTAGATCCAAGAGTTGGAGCCTGGTCTATAATAGGACACAGACCTGGGAATATATAAGTAATTGCATAGTTACAAGAGTTGCAATCGAGTGCCAGAAAATGCCAGTTGCACAAGTATGTTCTCGAATAATTAACCCTGATCTATTTCTGCCGATGCGGGTCTGTCAGTAGATACTTTTATATATAGATCAGCATATCTCGTACTTATAGGGTATAGATGGTCATTCTTAACCAACCGTGAGCTTGAAGCTCATATTGATATATGGGTATCCAGTTAAGACTGGATATGGGATTGAATCACGAGGACCTTCAATAGATATTCTATATAAGCCATCAATAGATGGGCCTCTCGAGTTAAGTAGTATACATGGGCTTTTGACCTGAGTGCTAAGGTGGACTTGTAAGTGATCCACCATACTTTGGTTCCATGCATGTCACAGACCTTTCATGGTATGACCACTAGGTGTCGTTGAGTATGGTTCGATGCTTATGGAGTCCAGTGTGTACAGATATAAGATCTGTCAACTCGTATAGGGAGTTCGATATCCAACTGCTTCGAGGTTGTATCTCGAAATGTCTTGTGGCCACAAGCATTAATCCTGGAAAAGAGTTGCGTTAGGGAAGAACAATATGGCAAAAGAGTTTGCACATATTGTTCAATGAGATACAAGTCTGAAGATAGGACATGGATGAACACTAAAGGATTTGCCGATGATAATCTATATTCCCGCACATCCAGGATATCATGACGGAAGGGCTATACGTATGTGTTGTAATCTCAGCTTGCATGGTTCAACACGCTGATTTGTATATCCGTGACGTATGCGTGGGGCATTGCTCACAGACTCATAGAATAGTTTCATTTGACGAATCGGGCATAGGACCTAGAAAGTCCCGCGATATGGAGTGTACTCATTGTGCACTGGGGCAGCGTGTTGGATTAAAGTGTTTAATCCAACAATATTTAGCACTATGACGAGAATACGTGGGTGTCTGTATTTAAGTGTTAAATACAACAATTACTTAATAATATTTATTTACTAATTGTAATATGACACGTGGCGTATTGTGGATCATTTGTTGAATTTACCCAAGTGTGAGATTTGGTAGGACCCACTATGAGTAGACTTGGTAACTATTTGTGAGGGACAAAATGATCATTTTATACTTTGATTATTTAATCGTTAAATAATCAAAATATCTCTCTTATTATATTATATAATATATTTTTATATTATTTTTTTGTTATATTATATATTATTATATTATATATAATAATATTATATTTTTGGTGCCAAATAGTTGGCACCCATTATAATTATTTTATTATTATTATATATATTATATTTTATAATATATTATATTATTATTATATTATATTATTATCATATTAATATTTTAATATATATATATATATAAAGAGATTGAGAGAGAAATTTGTGTGAGTTTTTGTGTGTGCTTGGCATTTTGCCGAGAGAAAGAAATAGAGAGAAAATGAGAAGAGAAGAAAGAAAAGAAAAAGAAGAAGAAATGGCCGAGTAGAAGAAAAAACAAAAAAAGAAGGAAAAAATAAAACTGTTTCATTTTTCTCTATGCCTCTAATTGAAGCAATTATGAATTGCTTCAAATTCTTCATTTCTTATCTTTTTGGAGAAAAGGATATAAACACACACCCGACCATTTTGGAGATTAAGAGTTAATCCCGTATTAAATATAGGGCTGCTGTTTTAGCTCACCAAGCCCACTGTGTTGGTGACTAGAACTTCCCACGAGTTGATCTCCATGCAAACTCTGAAAAAATACTTGTATAACGTTGCACATTGAGGTGAGTTCTCAACCCCTACTTATATATTAATGCGATTAATATATTAATTTATTATGTTTATTGCATAATTTACGCTTTCGCCGTATTTAAATTCGTATATGATACGTATTTAGGCAATAGGCACAATAGCACATGCATACACCCACATGTATTAGATCCCACACAACAAATATACTCCTGAAAAGCACTATTGTCTCAACATATATGTCTTATGGCTTAAGTCAATCACCCACTCTTTATTGTCACTTGCCACTATGTTCACCTGTGAAACAACCACTACAGCAATAATATCTTTTCCCCCAACCAAATTGGCTTTAGGAGTTTTGTTGTTTCCTTTCTTGTTTCTATGCTTACACTGATATGCAAAATGACCACTCTTTCTATAAACATAACACTTACCCTTATTCTTGAATGAGGTCTTATTTTTCTTAAAGTGAATGTTGCTTTGAAATTTTGATGTTTCCTATCATAATTATCACCATCAACTAAATTAGCCTTATAAATTAATTCTTTAGCCTTTTCTAAGTTCTCCAGTTGGCCATTCTTTTCTTCTATTCTAATGTACACAATTGAATCTTCTAACGTCAAATTCTTCCTTTTATATTTGTTGCTTTTTCTAATAATCCTTCCATGATTCAGGCAATTTCTTAATTAAGCAACCAACAATAAAAGGTTGTAGGAAAAATATATTTTTATTCTTTAAATCATTTAAGAGAAGGTAAAATCATGAATTTTGTGTTGTCACTTCTTTTTCCTCAAATATTTTAAAGTCTAAGAAATTAGCAATGATATACTTTTGGGCACCAACATCCTCTATTACATATTTTTTCTTAAGTTGTGCCCACAATTCATGTCATCTTTGTATGTGAAATATACATCATATAACTTATTAGATAATGTGTATAAAATTGTGTTACGACATATTTTATTTACCTTACTCTACTTAGGAAACTCCTCTTTATAGTTTTCTATAGTAGCCTTTGGAGAAGGAATGGTAAGATATATGGCTAAACCCATGACATCCAATAAATTAAACACCCGGTCTTATCATCTTTTGAAGTGATTTCCATCGAAAGATGGGATTTTCGTTACCTCTGATAATGACTTGGCTATAGTCAATAGCGATGAATCGCTTATATTATCCATATATATATAAACTAGTTTAAGATTGTTGTGAAAAATGTGTGTTGTATAGGGATAAGTAACAAGGATACAACAAGCAATAAATTGGAAGTCAAGGTATGCTTAACACTGTCCTTAAATTATTTCTATCCCTATAATTGATAATAATTAAGGTACACTTGGGTTACAAGGTATGATAATTTCAAGATTCAATGACTCATTAGAGAATATAAAGGTGCACACCAAATATATTTTTCTTGGACAACAAGTGTGTACTTATTAAAATGGTTGATAAAATAAAGTTTAGATTAAAGAATGAGAAGAAAAGTTCATTAATTTGATTCAAGTGTGCATGCAATATTTATAGAGTTCAAGTGTCTCTTCGGGGAGACACAACATCTCTTTGAAAGGTCATACCTATTAAAAGGGGTAGGTGACTCCTTGGAGAGTTACAACTCCAAGCCTGGGCACCTTGGCGCCTGATTGGGCTCCACGGAGCTCAGTCTAGAAAGTTAAGCGCCGCAGTGCCCAAGCCTCCTACGGCTTGGGCGCTTCCCCTTATCTTTATTTTCAGCTCTTTTTCTCTACTATATTACTTGATTTTATATTTGTTTATTTGAAATACACTCTCAAATACCAACAATCGTTAGCCGTCATCTATACCGAAATATTTCACACATAAAATGCCTACACGAAATATTTTCTGCCCATGCACCACAAAAGCATGATGATATGGATTAATTAAGTCTAATATTTTTATCTTCTAAACTTAATATTCATTCATAGAAATTAAGACTATTGGCTTTTAATGTATTTTATTATTATTATTGTAGGTTTGGAATCAATGAAGTAAATATGGTCTAAACTCTAATGAAATAAGCCAAAAATATCAAATTGCTACAGTACCTACTACCGTATGAGCTACAGTGATATGCTACAATATCCAGTACTGTAGTACCCAGAAATGAGCACCGCGCACCTAAAACAGTTTCTACACGCCGCAGTGCCCAGAATTCAGCATTGCGGTGCAAAAACAGTAATAGTGAACAATAGCGCATGGACAATATTTTTGTTACAGTAACTAATAAATGGTAATCCTAACCTGACTTATATTTGATTTTTAACCCTAATTTGATGACATAAACATATAAATAGATGGCCAAAAACCCTAATTAAGCGGAGAGGAAAAAAAAGAAAAGAGGCAAAAACTTAGATAAAGAATTCACAACAAAATCAAATATCAAAGGCAAAGATTGAAGAACCAAGATTGAGCGAGAAGCACATCAAAGAGTCACTTTCTTCTCTTCCTTTATCATTATGTTCTTATTCTTATTGATCTTTATGAATTGGTTAAATACTTTTGATTTTGTGATGGGCTAAATTATTCATCTAGGGTTAAACTGTGTAAACCTAGTATGGATTTGGATTGTGTTAATTTTTAGTTTATGAACTTGATACATTCAATTGATTCATTCTATCTTGTGTCTAATGCTTTTATTATACCTGATAAATATTTTGAATGATTAAGGAACCATGATGAACTCAACGGAGGGATTTATGTGTTTAGCCTAGAATAGTTTGATGCATGATCATAGGGTAACAACTATACTAGGATAGACATATACCTAGGTAACATATATGGTATAATTTAGACTTGATCTTAATGAATTACATTCTGATTTGATTACCATAGACATATAGGTAATTGTTAGAATGTGTAATATAGTCACTCGACCAACGACAGAAGCTTTTGATGAGATTAATGTCTAAGCCAACAATTGATATTAATTGATTAACTAAGAGGTTAATAAATCTAATTAAATACTAGGGGACAAGTCAAAACCCTAGATTATCTTTATTTGTGAATTATACCCTTTATTGTTGTTTAGTTTAATTAATGGAGTTAGATTAGTTAATTAAATTTCAGATTGTGATTTTCTAAATAAAATTCAAGTAGGTACGATTTTAGTAATTGATTTATAGAATTAGATAGCATATTTCTTGTGGGATTGATACTTGGACTTAAAATCCTATATTACTTGATACAATAGCACGCGTTTGCACTTAGCTAGTATAGCATCAATCACATGGGCGCCGTACGATGTACACATGGCATTTGGAAGCACTGTGCGCACCATATGGCGCACCCACTGTCTGCTACATGACAATCTTTTTAAATTTTTTTAAATTGAATTTAAAATAAGAAAAAATGTTAAAAATATCAATAATTTTTTTTTCATAAATTAATCTTTAAAAAATAAAAGTTTGTTATTAGTTTCCAAATTTAAAAATATAAAATTAATCATAGTAATTGATTAAATTAAATCAATACACAATATAATAATTGATTTAATTAAATTAAATCACTGTTTTAAAAATATAAATTAATTATAATTTTAAAAAATAAGATAATAATGTGTGTTTGTTTGATATGTATGTTTGCTTGAAGTTGTTTAATTTAATATATATGTTTGTTATTTATTAATTATTATTTTAATTCTATTATTTATATAGTTTTACAGGAAGAATAATATCTCCAGACAATATAGAATTTTCAAGAATGAATTCTTTCATACATCTATTATGTATTGTTTGAAGATATGGGCCTTGAATGTTATAAAAAAGAAACTGATGCTTAATTAGAAGCAGTTATTTTGGCAGACTTATATGGAATATGTTTTGATATGCCAAATATTTCATTCTTCAGTATTTTGGTCCTTTAATTTTGTTGCATGAGGTAGAGACCTATAATTTATACGAGGAGATGTGGTTTCACATTGATAATAAGTGCATTCGATTCTTTCGAAAGGAGTTTATTTTTATTACTAAGTTAAAGATGGAAAATTACTTGTCCCTTTGAGAGTTAGAGAGAAAATTAGGTAGTCGCTTATGGGAGATGTTCTTTTTGGTAGAAAGAAGTTGAGCTACACGTTTGTTGATATTTGATATGATTCTCTTGATTTAGAGTAATTCGACGATGAAGACATAACGAAGTTGAGTTTATTTTATTTTATTCATCATGTTTTGATCCCACACATCAAACCTAAAGGGATTCAATTTTTTTTCTAATTATAATGGATAATATTGATGAGTTCAATAAGTATCCAAGGGACAACATTGCATAGAGTGTACTTTGTGACTCACTCAGTAAGGTGGCCTTCCATAAGTTAGTCAAAATAAGAGAAGCCCCCGTGAAGAGTGGGATAAAGAAGTATAACATGTATAGGTTTACACACGTATTCTAGGTGGGGTAATAATTTGTTTGTTTATGTTGATCTTAATCATTTATTTTTATTTATAATCAATTAACATTTTAAAATTATCTCAAGTATGGATTTACGAGGCCATTACTCTCTGTAGTAAGATTTTTGGTATTCGTTGTGGTGACAGCTTCCTCATATTTTGAATTGGAGGAGCAAAAGGACTTCAATATACATAACCATAAAAGAGAGAATTTTAGAAAAGGGTTTAGTATGTTTTTAATCAATTGATATCTAATTATATAATTCTTATTTCGTAGTATGTGCAACCTAATTTTAATATATTACTATAGATTTTTTTGGTACATTGTAAGTTAATACTGAAATATACTAAGGAGAAAAAGGACGCCATTTGATTAATCATGCATATGGGGATTCCTGCCAATAACTATGATAAGAACTTGCCACAATTTTATAGTTCGACAAAAAGTGAGAGCTTGAGGGGTTTTATCAATTTTACTAACCCTACAGGTGATGATGTGGATGTCAAAGATTGTGGTCATAAAAAAGCAGACCTATTAGTGTCTGGAGCAACAATATATTATGTTTTTTTATTAGCTTAATTAATGCATGCACAAAAGTTATTGACTAACTGCAAAATCATGATATTGCATAACAGATTGAACAATTATAAGAACAAATACGATAGAGAATTAATCGTACTGAAGCTATATTGATGAAATAGAATGGATTGAGACTAAGAGCAGCTATTTAGGAGGGTTAATCAGGTCTAAACTAATCTTATGCATCAGATGCAATAGATGATGTAGTATTTTCAGCAGTTGTGCTCCTTTTGTTAGGTCGGTGTTTACGTGTTATCTCTGAATGTACATATACTTGTGTATTTATATAAGTGTACATTCCTAATAAATTGGCTAATACTCATTAATATGGTACTATGTATGTAATATTACAGACATTGTACGATCTAAAAGAGTTTAAATCAGATCTAAAGAAGTTTAGATAAGGGCTCATAGTTAGCCACATTAAGAGATATAAATGCTAAATGCTAGCACAGTTAAGTGTTAGCTGGTTATAATACTTAGCAGATCCAAGAGTTAAAGTCTTATTTGTAATAAGACATAGACCTAGGAATATACTAGTAACTGCATAGTTGCAAGAGTTGCAATTGGGTGCCAGAAAATGCTAGTTGCGAAAGTATGTTCTCGAATAATTGTCCCTAATCTATTTTCGCCGATGCGGGTCTGTCGGTGGATATCTTTATACATAGATTAGCATATATCGTACCTATAGGGTATAGGTGGTCGTTTAATCGACTGTGAGCTTGGAGCTCGTATTGACATATGGGTATCCAATTAGGACTGGATATAGGACAGACTTACGAGGGCCTTCGATAGACATCCTATATAAGCCGTCAACGAATGGTCCTCTCGAGTTAAGTAGTATACGTGGTCCTTTGACTTGAGTGCCATGTTGGGCTTGTAAGTGATCCACCTTGCTTTAATTCCACGCATATCTCAGACCTTTCATAGTGTGACCGCTGGGTGTCGCTGGGTATGATCTGATGCTTATGGAGTCTGGTGTGTACAGATATGAAATTCGTCAGCTCGTATAAGGAGTTCGATATCCAAATGCTTCGAGACTGTATCTCGAAAAGTTTTATGGCCATAAACATCAATCTTGGGGAAGAGTTCTGCCAGGGTAGAACAATATGTGCAAACTATGGCAAATGAGTTTGCACATATTGTTCTGTGAGATACAAGTCTGGAGATAAAACATGGATGAGCATTACGAAATTTGACGGTGATAATCTATATCCCTGTACATTCAGGATATCATGACGGAAGAACTATACGTCTGTGTTGTAACCTTAGCTTGTATGGTTCAACACGTTGATTTGTATATCCCCGACGTGTGCGTGGGGCATTGCTCACGGACTCATGAAATAGTTCCATTTGACGAATCGGGCGTGGACTTAGGGAGTCCCGCGATATGAAGTGTACTCGTTGTGTATTGGGGCAGCGTGCCGGATTAAAGTATTTAATCTAGTAATATTCAACAATACCACAGAAATGTGTGCATATCTGTATTTAAGTGTTAAATACAATAATTAGTCAATAATTATTATTTACTAATTATATAATGACACGTGGTGCATTGTAGACCATCGGTTGAGTTTACTTAAGTGCGGATTTGATGAGACCCACTAGGGGATAGACTTGGTAACTATTTATAAATGACAAAACGGTCATTTCATACTTTGATTATTTAATTGTTAAATAATCAAAATGTCTATCTTTTATATTATATTTTATATTATTAAATTATATATAATAATATTATATTTTAGGTGCCAAATAGTTGGCACCCATTATGATTATTTTATTATTATTATATATTATATTATATTAATATTTTATTTTATATATATATATAGATAGAAAGAGAGAGAGAGAGATGAGAAAGTGAAGGTGTGTTGGCCATTTTAACAGAGAGAAAAAGCAGAGAAATAGAGAAGAAGAAAGAAAAAGGAAAAGAAAAAAAGAAAAGAAAAAAAAAAGTGTTTCATTTTTTCCTATGGTTCCAATTGAAGTAATGGTGGATTGCTTCAAACTCTCTATTTTTTATCCTTTTGAAGAAAATGATAAAAACACATCAGCCATTTTTGAGTTTAAGAATTAAACCCAGTGCTGCGTATAGGGCTGTTGTTCTAGCTCACTAAGCTCGCCGTATTGGTGACTAGAACTGCCAACGAGTTGGTCTCCATGTGAACTCCAGGAAAAAATAATACGTGTATAACGTTACACGTTGAGGTGAGTTCTCAACCTTACTAATATATTAATGTGATTAATATATTTGATTATTGTGTTTATTGTATATTTTATATTTTCCCTACGTATAAATTTGTATTTGATACGTATTTAGGTTATAAGCATAATAGTACATGCATACATTCAGGTATATTAAATTCTAACAACACCTTTCAACCTGACAAAAGTCAAGATATAGTACGAAAATTAATATTACTTACATGAACTGAATTTAGGTTATATGACACTTATCCACTTGTATTTTTTAGTTTCAGTTTAAAGAGAACACAATAGATGACTTTCAGACCTCAACTGTAGGGTATGGCATACATCCAACATACAGTCTCGCAAGTGTTTAAATCTTACCTGACCCGTGTCAAGGTTTGAGTATGTATAGGAATGCGTGAATTAAACACACCTTATACATTAATCCTATAACGCGAAAGATCAAGAAAAGGAAGATTTAGTTTTAGGTACAACCTTAAGAGGTAGACGTGAATTTGTTGTAGTTGATATAATTGGCCATCTAATCTGAGTTTGAGGCATGGGTTCACAATTTTAAGGGTAAAGTCAGCTTACCTGTCATTGATGCTACCTTGGCATTTTTTTGGGAGATATTAGAGAAATTATTAGATAACTTTTGTAAGTCAAATGGCATATATATTGGATTTCATTTGCGTTGAAATCAATTCATTTTTAGGGAAAATGATATTTTTGTCTCAAGAGTTTGACCTAATTCTCAATTTTATCCCACGAGTTTAAAAAATATTAATTTTATCACAATCCGTTAGTAGGATTATGTTAGTTTTTATTGTGGAATAGCAAAATTAAAATTCAACATAAAAATTTAAAGTGGACTAACACAGTGAAACACGTGTTAATCACGAATCGACCATAAATAAAAGCCAAAAGCAAAAAAGATACATAGCATATAAGTTTAAATTTAAATATTTATTTTAATTGATTTATTTTATAATTAAACTAACTAATAAAAATAAAAAAGCCTCTGCCACTGTCGTTGTCGAGCGGCAGCCACAGGACTCTAACTACAAAAATGATCAAAATTTATGTCTTTAAATTCTATTTTTTCTTATGTACACAATTGTGGGGTTATTTTTTATCCAAAAAAAGACCAAAAGATGGTCAAAAAAAATAAAGAAAGAGGGTAACGGCCACCACCACCACCATCACTTGACAAACCAGCTATTTAACGATGACAAAAATGGGGGGAGAGGGCGACACATTATTTTTGGCAACCTTCTGGCCTTTTTTTTTTGGTTAAAAATAACTATATCATTGTATAAATTAAAAAAAAAGCATAAAGACATAAATTTTGATGAAATTTATTGATGGAGTCCGATAGCCGCTCGTCGCCACTCGATGGTGACGGTAACAAGAGCTTTTATATTATTTTTAAGTAATTTAAATTTTTAAAAATAAATGATTTTATTTATTAATAATTATTTTATTTAAAGATTTAAAATTAGGAAAAGAGAGAGAAAGATGATAGAGAGAAAGAAATTTTATTTTATTTAATACAATAATTAAATTAAATAATATTAAATAAATTGATGAGAATGCTATAGGTGTTTAAAATAAATTTGATAAGAATTACCCCATGATGATCCAATTATATTAGCCCATGAAGTACAAAAATGTTATTATACAGAAAAATTAATTTTTTTGTCAAAACTAATCGAATCTTACTAATGAACAGATTATGAAAAACTTGACCTTTTTCAAAATTCGTAAGATAAAATTGAAAATTAAATCTAACTCTTAAAACAAATATATCATTTTTCTTAATTTTTAACTTTATTTATTAGATTTTACAGTACATCAATGAGTACTTAAAGTTGGTTTGCAAAGGCAATGCAAGTATAATGACTCATTGCCACATTTATCCACTTGTGTGGATTCGTAATTCTTTATAAGTTTTTTTCTTTAACATTTTTAAATTAATGTTCTCGTACACATATATTGATTACTTTTTTTTTTATTGAAGTTTTAAAAGACTTTTAGGCTTCTTCATGTCCAGCATCCTACAAACTTATCTACCATTGTGTGGAACAAGAGCATGATGCCGTCCAGCTTAGGACTCAAAGATGATTTACTCAGTAAAAAAATATGGGTTGAAGATAATAAGGTAAAATATTTGTATGTTAAGAGATTTAAATTTTTTTATTGCATATATTATTATTTATGAGACAATAACCAATTTCATGTAGGTTTTTGTTTCAATCAACTACAAGCAAGAGTATTGGATTGTAGTTAAGGAAAATATCATGCATCAAAAGATCATCATTTATGATTTCAGCCTCAACGGACATGCTAATGGCGTGATGGAGATTTATGTTGCGCCATTATATATGCTGATGCCCTACTACTTACACTCTTGTAGATTTTATGAGATCAGGACTGGTATTGTACTTAACTTAACTCCCTTTAATGTAACAATAATGCTAAATATCCTAAACTTGCATCCTAAATTTTGGATCCCAAGTGAGATGTCAAACAATCATTGACTGATTATTTTTTATAATTTTTAAAATTACTCATTACACCTTTTTTTTATCTAGTGGTTACTTGATACATCATTTGAGATCCAAAATTTAGAATATGATATAAAAAATATAGCATTACTCTTAATGTAATTAGGTTACATGAAGGTGTGTCCTAATAGGTGATCAATAGTAGAGATTGTAGAATTTTTGTGTGTGTTTATAAAGTTCTTCATATTATGTCAACCCTTATATTTTAGCCTTGAGACTAGATCATTTTTAGGTATAAGATGGCCATCGATTTATGGATAAGTGTTTCTAAAAAATAAATAAATAACTTTTTATTCATGATTTAGATATCAATTTTGTTATTATGACATATTATAACTAATGATGGTTATTATTTGTAATGACATACTATTAATTATAAAAATTATTTATTTATTTTATTCATTTATTTTTTCTTTTTTAAATACTTTAATTTGTTTTAATTTATCAAATAAAATAAAATTTTTAATTAAAAAATAAATATTTTACCATTATGATTAAATAAAAAAATAGTTAAATAATTATATCTGAAATTTTTTGTAATGACATATTATTAAATTATAAAAATTAATTTTTTTAATTTCATTGTTAAATAAATAACGTATGATTTTATTATTTAAAATTATAATAATTATTACTTTTAATTGTTTTTTTAATCTTTTTCATTTAGTAATGAATCAAAATATTAAAATATTAATTATAGATTATATTTTTTGAAACAATTTATCTAATTAAAAATATTAATTTCGTAATGAAATAATTAATTATTTAACTAATTTAATATTTAAAAATAATTAATTAAAAAATTAGCCATTTCGTGAGAGGCTTCTCGTGCAAAATGTTTCGCACAAATTTGTTTTTGATTCAGATTTTTCAGATTTCTTATATGTTTTTTTTTTAATTTTCACTTCCATTAATCTTTTTTTTTTCCACAATTTTATCACAATATATTTGTTTTTCATTTATTTTAATTACAATTAAATTCTTTTCACATCTTTCAAAATAATCATTTTTATGACTATTTTTTTAATATTTTTTAAAGAGATAAAAAACTTTGTGGTAAAAAGAGAAAATATAAATTACAGTTATTATTAATTATTCATTTCTTAGTTAATAAAAATCAATTCATTTAGTTTTGTGACTAAAAAAATAACATAAGAATAGAGGCCATTTCTGAAAAACTCCTTTTTCAATTCGAGTTGAGCTTCAGTTTTGGCCCACCACTTAATAAAACAAATAAAACGTTGCGTTTTACTTATGAACTAAACGACGACGTATCCTCGATTTGTTGCAAGAAATTTCGAGGAATTTGTTTAAAGAGATTACCGTTGCAAAATAGAGTAACCCGACTCCTTACAAAATTTAAACTGTGAGCTAAACCGCCAATGGAAATGCAAATTTAACCACCAAAATTGGATAACTTGTCCAGAAAGAAAGTAAAATCTTCTCTTGAATTGATCATTTATCGTCAAATTCTTTTGTTCGCCTCACAAGAAATGAAGAACAATTGATTCAGCAATCTCTTGAGAATGAATCGATAATAAATTTGCTGAGCGGCAATTGCGAGTTTCGGGTAATCTCAAATAGTCTTTCTGTTTCGTGTGTTATATTGATTTCTGTTCTATTTATTTTATCGATTTCACAAAAACATTTTGCAATTTATTATTTCTGATTAAGTAGATGCTTTTCTCAAATTAGGGCTTTTGGAATTTCGATTTACAGTAACAAGAACTTCTTGTTGGCTATCTACGCTTCCCTTTTCGTGAAGAGACGAATGTTGCCGCCTCGGGGGTTTCGTGAAATTATCCCATTTAAATTCGTTTTAAAAGAGCTGTAAATGGTGTTTTAGTCATTACACATTTTGAACGGAATATTTTTCAAAGTATCCGAAGATTCACGTTATTTTTCATTAAACACTTGGCTTGTTCATCAACTGACCATAATACTCGTAAAAAATAGCTGTTCAATTATATAACTGTGGCCAGTTTCCGGGTTGATCGCCGGTGGCTTTTTGTCTTTGCAGGTCGCAGCTCCATGCTAAGAGTGATCGCTCCTCGAATTGAGAACATTAGTTATTTCAAATTCGGAGATTAAAAACTATAGATCAAATGCGGCAAGTATTCACAGTTGATGTTCTTGAAAGATACGCGGCGAAGGGGCGAGGTGTAATCACGTGCATGTGGGCTGGAAATGATGTGATTATACTGGGAACTAGTAAAGGATGGCTTATCAGACACGATTTTGGTGCTGGAGATTCTTATGGTATCTTCTTTAACCTATTTTATCTTTCACTTCTATGCTCAATGGTACTGCATATGTTTTTCTCATCTTACTGTATATAAATAGTTTACTGGTTATTAATGTTGACATATATAATTCAGTTATGAAATCAATTCTCAACTTTTTTTTCTGTGAATATCTTGGGTAGTTCTCCACCTGGTGATGAAAATTTTGTGGAGAACAAGGACCTTTTGAGGTATTCAAAATTGTCTAAAGGTGCTGAAGCAGTTAAACCCAGTTCTATGGCAGTGACTGAATTTCATTTCCTGCTGCTTATGGGGAATAAATTTAAGGTGTGTTATGGTGAATGCTGATGATATTTTTACCTTCAATAAAATCGGTTATTTCTCAAATCTTCAATATGATCATGCATATAATAGTAATATGGATTTTGTTTATAGACTCTTGCTTAGCTTTGGCAACAAAGAACTTTACTTTTGCAATACCTCTACTAAATGCTTGCTCACTCATGTTCTAGAGTGGATGAAAACCAAATTCATGGATTTTTGTTTTCTACTTAATGATTTCCTATATAATGCAGCTTCCCTTTTTTATATCCCAGCTTTTTAAACTTGTATGTTGGTTCTGTTGAAATTTTCTGTAGGTTGTAAATAGAATCAGTGAGTAAATTGTAGAGGAATGTCAGTTTGATCAAACATCAGACTCCATTTCAAGTGGTACCATTGGACTCTGCAGTGATGCAACTGCTGGAGTGTACTATGCATATGACCAGCATTCTATATTTCAGGTTTGTGAAACAAGGACTTATTATCACTATTTTATTATTTTTTAACACTAATCATTGACTTGTTTTGTGTCGCTGTGTCTGCAAACATCTTGTAGGTGTCTGTCAATGATGAAGGCTGAGATATGTGGAAGGTATATCTGGATATGAAGGAGTATGCGCTTTAGCAAATTGTCATGATCCGCTCCAAAGACACCAAGTATACTTAGTTCAGGTCATGTCTTATTGACTTCACTGACATAAAGATAAATGGCTATTGGAACATTGACTTCCTTTTTCTATAATAAAATTTATTAACCTTTACCTTCTAGTCTCATATGTTTGTTTATGGAATCTTGTTTTATTGTGGTTAGTGTATAACTAGAAGTTATTTATGATGCAGGCTGAAGCTGGATTCACCTCCACCTCCAAGGATTTTCTTAGCGCAGCATCTTTCTATGCAAAGGTGATTTCTCTGTCTCTTAGATTATGTATATCTGTGAAGTTTACTATGTCATTTTTAATATTGTTATGTATTTCTGTTATCATTGTTGGTTTTCTTGAGTAGATATTGACAAATATCTGCTGTTGAAATTACATGAATATAAATAATGCCATCCTATACATTACGCAATGATACCTTTAAAGTGGAGAAAAAATATATTGATGCATGAGAATGTATTAGCACGGACACATTCATCTATATTTTGTAGACCTGTTTAGGACAAATATCAGGTGAAATTAATGTTGCTTCGTTTTTCAATCTAGAGAACTTACTTGTAACTGATGGGGAGATGTTTTGCTGATTAACTATATTTTATCATTTGAGGAGATTACTCTGAAGTTCATTAGCTTAAGCGAACAGGTAAATAAAGTACCATGTATGTTTAGCTTTATGAAGATGTAGTTAAAATCAATCAAATTGATGTCATGGCATTTTTCATTTTACCACTTATTATCTTTACTGGTTTCACATGGACTCCTTCATTGCTTTGTTAAGTTTTAATTAAGCACTTGTCATCCTTATGCGGTCTAAACTTGTGAATTTCATGGGCTCTTGTATAAATGACTAGCTTATCAATAACCTTGACCTAGTTAATGCATTATTGTGATTGCTCATTAAATATCATTATTGAGAATGACATGCAGAATTCATTTTTATTTTCTAGTTGTTGGTAGAGATTTTATATAAATCTCTTAATTTTGAATATTGGTTTAGGCCCAACAAAGAGTTGTTCTAATTGAAGTTCTTTTGAATCCTGTTATACATTCAAAGACTTTGTGCTTGTACTCTCAATTTAAAATACAAAAAAGAAATGGCATGGTGTTATATATTTGTGATTTTTGACTAGAATCATCTCAAATTTGAATTTGGACACTACATTGTAACTTTTACCATATTTTGCTTCCTTGCAGGATGCTTTGAGAACCTTCTTATTGCGGAAGCTTGATAATCTTGGAAAGGATGACAAATGCCAAATAACAATGATTTCCACATGGGCAACTGAATTGTACTTGGATGACTATCACGGCTAGCCTTTTGCCTTTTAAACTGTGTTAGATGGCTGCATGAAATTGAATAAATTTGCACAAATTGAATGATAAGTTGCGTTGGATGATATAACGTTTCTTAAGATTCCAGGCCCGTCATTGAACAATTTTAGGGTGCTTTACATTCCACTTTCACTTACCATAAATGGCAAAATGAAGAAAATTTCCCAGACTAATATCAAAAGAAAATGCCAAAAATGAACATGAGATTATCTGTGAGAATATGGGTTTTTTTATCTTGAAAATTGTTTTCCAACAGTTAGCCAAACAAGTTTTCTAATCTCGAAAGCAGAAAACTAATTTTGAGAATAATAAACTGTTCTGGAACTGGAGAACCAAGCATGTCCTAAGATTTTCAATTTGTTACACTTTTATTATTGTTTGAGAGTGATTCCTGTCCTTTGTAAAAGAAGTTATAAAGCAATAATAGATATTATACCATTATAAAATAAATTTTAATGCTGGAATACGTTTCGAGTTTTCAGATTAATCAGCTACTCTTGGAAGATGACACTGCCTTGGAAAATTGTAGTTCTGAATACCAATCAATTATTAAACAGTTTCGTGCTTTCCCGAGTGACTGCAAGGATGTATTGGATGAAGCAACTACAATGAAACTTTTAGAAAGGTGAGTAAATTGCATTTTGACTGTGTTCACTGTCAGTTATTTTGCTGTAGACCAATCTGTTGACGTTATACAGGAAACCTGTCAAATGAACTACCAAACATTTGCCAACTCTTAGTAACTGCCTTTTTCTTCCCTGTTGTATTCTTATGTAACATATAGACCCTTTTAGTTGCTCAATCTAACACATGGGTTTGGGAAGTTGTTGTGCTTCTAATGCATCCAGCAATTCGCGAATATGTCAGTTGTACTTGTCCTGTTTTTCAACCATTTTTGTTATGGATGATCTGTGATGCTTATATGCAAGGATGAATACCTATTTATAATGCATGTCCATCAGCCTTAATTATCTTTGATCAATCAAAACTAGCTTTAACAGTTCTTTTTTTTTCTTCTTACAATATTCTGCAGCTATGGTAGGGTTGAAGAACTGGTATTTTTTGCTAGTCTGAAGGAGCAGCAAGAAATTGTGGTTCACCATTATATCCAGGTGCTTCTAGTTTCCATTTTAATTTTCTTGATGCAACACTGTTATCATCACCTATGTCGCTTCTTGTGGATTCTCTACTTAATTTAAGTTCATTTTCCTTACGTGCATTTTTCCTTGTATAACAATTTTCAATCTTTGGACATATTCTCCTTTCTTTACTTCCTAACATTTTGCTTCATAAAGCTTTTTCTGGTGTTCTATTTCTTTTGTATAAACATGTAGTAGTGCAGATTTTCCTTTTTGTTGTGTGTGGGGTCTTAACCTTTCCCTACTATGTAATTCTAATGGAGAACAATATGTTTTTTGTCATCCATCTTTCCCTTTGGTTGATAGTAGAATTTGTAAAGAGAGGAGCTAATTTTGTACGGGAAGTCGGTTGTCTTGTTAAGATTGGAGATGAAGATTATTCATGGCATTTATCCACAGTTTAGCATTAAGATTTCTATTTTGTGGTCCATATCTGACTTGTAGAGTTCTCTTCACTTACTTGATTATTTAAATTGTTTTGTTCAGCAAGGAGAAGCAAAGAAAGCATTGGAAATACTTTGAAAACCTTCTGTCCCTATAGACCTTCAGGTACAGATCAAACTCTGGGATTTGGAGCATAATACCTTTTACCCATTACATTCATCAAATGGGTTGCCAGGTTCTTCCTGTTGATTTCTTCATTGTAATTGAATCATCATTGATTTAGCTTCATCTTTACTGTATGAGGTGGCTAACCTTTCATGTTGGTCAGAGTCTACAGCTCTCCCTGTTAATCTATTATGCTTGAGAAAGGCAATTCCTGATGTCTTGCTTATTTTGCAGTACAAGTTTGCACCAGACCTTATCATGTTTGATGCATATGAAACTGTGGAGTCATGGATGACAACTAACAACCTGAACCCAAGGAAACTGATTCTTGCAATGATACGATATTCAAGTGAACCTCATGCAAAGTAATCTGCAGCCTGGTACTTGACTATTTTATTGGTTATATGTCTATTTTACATAAATAAGAACCTAGTTCATCAATTTTTATGTCATAGCATTCTTTTTGCCCGGTTAAAAGTGTTGCATCTCCTCCTTGAAGGTGTCAGCGTTCAAAGCTTCTGCAGTTGAGTTAAAAACTGTGTATGATACAGTACTACCTGGGCAACTCCTGCATTTCCTTACCCGTTTGGTTTTTCACCGAATTAATCATTTTAGAGATTGCAGCTGTACACATTTTGTATTTACTATCTTGAGAACTTCAGTGTTGGTCATATTATAAGTGGTAAAGTTATTAGGAAAAGATTGTAAACTGAGTTTCTGTTTTGGCACAGACATTGCAAAGATGTGGACTAATATATTTTTTCCGGTCCAGGCAATTAGGTTTTGGCACTGTTGATTGAGTTGTTTGTTATTGTTTCTGATTTTGTCTTTGGGAGGCATTTAAACTGTCTAGGAACATTATAACTTTCATATGCAGATGGATTTTATTTTCAATTTGATGATTTTTTTTTTCTTTTTGCAACTCGTTCAATTTCAATTGCAGGAATGAACCCATGAAGTCATCAAATATTTAGAATTCTGTGTCTATCGCTTGCATAATGACGATCCTGGAATTCACAACTTGCTACTTTCTTCGTATGCCTAGCAGGTTGAGATGTTTACTATATAGTACTTTGAAATTACATTTTTGAAATACTATCAAATGTATAGTTGCATTTTGTGCTTTGCATGCTTTGCTGTATAACAAATCATAGTCAGGCGTCAACATCTGCATCTTAAATGAAGTCCAGCACTGAATTTCTTTGTAAAAGTTTTAACTGCAGCCCAGCACTAGACTTTAGTTAAAATTTGGATGGCGGTACTTCAAAAAGATGTGAATGTCCTCACTAGAGAAGGACTCATTGTATATTATTACTAATTGTGTTGTTTATTAATGTGTATAAAAATTGGGTGATTTTCATTATTACTTCTATTTTCGGTTTGTATCCATAGGTCCAAGTTCTGCCTGTTGAATACCATACATGTGACATATATTCTGGACATTCTTACCTAAAAGTATGACATTATCCTTTTTTGTGAGCCCAAAATAAACTATGACATTGACATTGTGGCCTATTAGAACATTTTTGTTCAATGGCACATTTAACTCCGAAAGATGCACGTTTAATTTTTTATGGATCTATAATGAACTCTGAAAGATACTTTAGTAATATCCCAAGTATATTCTGTGTGTGATATGATTTTCTGCATATTGTAGAGAGTGGCTATTTAGAAGCATTTAATTGATCAAACTGGGATGGTGAACAGCTGTCTTATTATTTTTGCTTGTTTGTTAAAGCGATTAAATTCCTTAATTTATAGTGAACTTGATTTTGATTTTGATTTTTTTTCTCCTATTATGTTTAGGAAGATGATGGTGCTCTTTTGCATTTTCTACAATGCAAATTTGGGAAAGGACCATAAAATGGTATTGCCAGCTTCACATTACAATATGTCCCTGAAAGGACAACAAAGAGCGCCTCCCCTCCACACTAAACCAAAAAACCGGACCCCTTGAGCTGAACCAACAAAGCATTCCATTAAATTGAAGCCCACTTCCCTCTTAGAAACTTTCTTAATTGCCCGTTCTTACGAACTACCTTTCCTCTATCTCTAAAGTAAAGGTAGTTGATTCGAGTGTAGGTTGCCTTCGCTGTTCTTCTTCGCCCAATCAGTCATGTCGGGACCAGGGAAGCTTAATGGCATTGCTCTGGGGTAAGGTTATCAAGATTCAGGGAGGGAGCAGCTTCAATAGCTTTGGCTGTGAAAACTCTTGGTCTTGGAGCATCAGTGTCATCAGTTCACCCAAGATCAGCAACACAAATAACTACTAGGTTTGTACCAGAAAAGCTTATTCGATGTATATGTATATATATAACTGTAAACTATCTGCTTCAATAAGATAAGATAGCGATAAGAATGAAACTTCAACCTTCTTTTCGATCTTGTACCCTATGTAGGCTTGATTTTAGGGACCTCAATCCAAATCAGGTATCGATCCATCTAGCTCTACTCCTCTCCCACCTCAGAACTTATTCTATCCGCTAGCCCAGTAGTAGGAGATAAAATAGACTATCCATCCATGCTTGGATCGGATCGAGAGGTCGTTCCGCCCCTTTTCCTCGAAGATGGGTAATATGTTCTCAAAAAATCTTGTTCCAATCTGACCTAGCTGGCGAGCGATCCCATTTCACAGTAGAGAACAAGACAGCAAGCGAGTGTACCTTTAGTTGCTTCTTCTCCACCAAGCACAGAAGTTTAAGGGTAAGTGTAGGTCGGTGGCTACCTAAGGAAATTCCGATTAGATCCTTGAGTCATTTTTCGGCAGACAAACGAGCAGCGGAGATGGAATGGAAAGGGACCTACTGGATACAGAGTAATCTTGCACCCGTTTATTTTTAAGAGATACCTAAACTCTTTCGCTAGAGAGATAGACCAACCCCTCAAAAATCTAATACATAGGACAATATTTATGTATATCTTTCAATGAAAATTTTTATAACAAACTAAAAACTTATGTATATCTTTCAATGAAAAATTTTATAACAAACTAAAAACTATGAATCGCCAGGGTTATATCTTTTTTAGTAAGCTATTTGCTATATTAAGGAAGAAGTCATAAGCTGCCTTTTACTGTAGTTAGTATAGTCAGCAGGAATCGAGTTAAAGCTTCAAAGTTAAAAGAAGAGCAATTTGTTAAGAGCTATTTCTTTGGCTAAGAGTGAATTTCTTTTCCTTTCTCTTCGCTTTAAGAGTTTGCTTCCACGAAATTAGATAGGCAGGTGGGGACTCTATATGCTCTGATTGACAAGGTCTAAATAGATGGCATTTAGCCATTGAATGTTATCGTTGTGGAAAAAATGTCGCCAATAGATGGCATTTAGCCATTGAATGTTATCGTTGTGGAAAAAATGTGTGGCGACTTCTTGGAGATTGACTCCTGCTTTCAGTACTGGGTACTTCCGAGTTGCTCTTTGCCTAAAGCCCTCCTTCCGACATAGAAATATCAATAAAAATAATTCCTTTCGGATGCCTAGTTGAATCTCAGGTTTTGGCTGATTCTATCTCAGGTGATTCTCCGGTTGAGGTGTTAAATTCCTAAACTTCTTAGCTTCAGCTTTCAATCGAGCGTATACTAACATTTTAGTCTTAGGAAAGCTGTAAGCCAACTCCATTCCAAGACTTAGTTTATATATAAGCATCTTATCCCCTATCCCTTCTCAGAGCAGCTAAGCTCCTCCCCCTTCCATCTAGCCAACTAATGCCCATTTTGTGGTGACCTGATGATTTTATGAGATCTCTTTGCCTTCTATTGCTCCCGAGGAAGCACAGCAGGCTATTTCATGGGAGATAAAACCACATAACATTGGAAATCAGATGAGCTTTTCTTTACCTGTATGATAAGTTCCCTGTGTGCATATGTCAAGTTGCATGTTTGTGTTGTGTTGTGTTGCCAGTGAACTGGTTCAGGGCCAATTATGGTAACTCTTATCATCTTTCTCTTCTTAGAGTGTCGAATTTTCAGTTTTGGCTGTCATGAACAAACGTATGCTCTGAGCTAATTTTTTTCTTTCTCGTCTCCTTATGCTCCCTCTATAAAGATGTTTTTACATGGAGGGTGGCCTTTGTTTGGGTTTTTTCTTTTGTCTTTTTGTCCATTCATTTTTACAGTAGCAACCTTTAATTAGGTTTCCACAAATTTAATTAAACTTTAAAATATATGTTAATTTATTTATTTGGTCTTATTATTCTTTTTGGATGGAAATGTGATTAGTGTTGTCCCACCTTGAAAGTAAAACTATCAATCTATGTTGCGCTAATTTGGACTTTCAAAATTAGTTTATAATTAGTAAGTGATTTTGATTATAAAATACGATGGTGCCCAGCTCCTTTTCATGTTCTTCATATAGATTTGCTCCTTACTCTGATTTTCCTCATTGAGAAGTGTTTCCTTGTTTTTTCTTGAATTACTACTGACCTATTAATAAGATTATATGACTCAAACTTCAAAGAGTGACTCTCAGAGTTTAACAATAATTAAACCCTCAAATCACACAAGTTCTGCATCTGCCTATAGCTTTACTGTACTGATCATATGTGCAAGATCAACCACGTTGAAAGCTTGAACGAAATGAAAATCAGTCAATAAAAATAAAGCAGCTTCGATGTGAAGTCCAAAGTGAAGTTATATTGATCATCACAGGTTAGAAGAGTTATAACTAACTACTGTACAATTGTTGAAGAAGAAGAGAGAATACATCTAATCTCTCAGAACTTACAGCATGTGACTCGTCCGATCAAATTCGGAGGCCAACCCTCTTCTCTTCAATTTACCGGCGAGTAACCCAAACTTGGCTTTTTAAATTGAATCATAACTCAGCTCTGACCCCAGCAGTTCAAGAACATAACTCGGCGCAGAGTCTCTTCGGACTGCGAATCACGACTCCCGGAAACTCCAGAAATATCGGATCCGACCATCCCGGAAAGCGGCCGGAAATCGGAGGCATCCTTGGCGTAAAAGATCCTTTTCTTGCCGTGGTGAAGAGACGTAAGGCCGGACCTCATTTTGTAGCCCTGGTCGCTGTGGCCTTGCACCACTGCCACGGTGGCCGCCATCCACACGCGGTTCATGTAGCCCATTTTTCGCGAAATTTCGGGTTGGGAGCGAGCAAGCTTTGTGTGTAATTTTCTTTTTTCTTTTGTAGTTGCCGTAGTTATCTATTTTGTGGTGAGACGAGTAGAAGAGTGCGTGCAATTTATAGAAGGGATTTAGGAGGAGAGACGGAAAAGCAGTTTTCTGAAAAGTGAAACCAAAACCGGTGGTGGTTTTGGTTTTTGATGGTGGGCGAAATTGTCGAGGCTTTTTTTGTCGTCTTATGTTATTTGTATGCATCTATTGATTCTCGAGAGATCTTTATCTCGACTTTCTTCGTCAAATATATCGCGCAATTTTGAACACTTTATTTATCTTCTTATACGACGAAACAATTTATTTTTTGCCACAAATTATTAGGGCTAGGAATCACTATCTTCGATTAAAAATCAACCACTTTAATTATTGAGTTACAAACTTTTTATTAACATTAAGTTTATTTATTTTTTTATATGTGTAATATAGTATTTTAAATAATAAATTTAAATAAATTAAATACAAAAATAAAAAAATTATTAAATTAAAATTTTAACAATTTTAAAAAAATTGGGTGGTCATTAGTCATCGATGACTGTCGTGCAATAATCAAATAGAACACTTTATTTATCTTCTTATACGACGAAATAATTTATTTTTTGCCACAAATTATTAGGGCTAGGAATCACTATCTTCGATTAAAAATCAACCTCTTTAATTATTGAGTTACAAACTTTTTATTAACATTAAGTTTATTTTTTTTTTTTATATGTGTAATATAGTATTTTAAATAATAAATTTAAATAAATTAAATACAAAAATAAAAAAATTATTAAATTAAAATTTTAACAATTTAAAAAAAATTGGGTGGTCATTAGTCATCGATGACTGTCGTGCAATAATCAAATGGAAGATAGATTGAAAATCTACATTATCAAGTTTTAAATTTATGTGATAATATAGTTATTTTTATCAATAAATTATCAAAAAAAGTTAAAATCGAAAACAAAGTAACAACCACTATATGTTTACAATCAAATAATGGTGAGTGAAAATGCACCATCATCATCATCATGGCTATCAGCCAATGATCTAGTAAATGAAAGTGGTGGTGCACCTCCACTTGCCGTCATTTAATGGCAGATATATGATGGCCGCAACTTTTATTTTTGATTTTGGCCTTCTTCTAGTGATCTATTGATGCAAACAAACATACCATCATATATATATCAAAATATGGAATTCAATGTATAAATATTAAAATATGGAGTCCGATGATATAAATTTTGAGTCATCCACCGCAGGTCACCAATGATCGGTGGCTACCTAATTCTTTTAAAAATTTTATAATTTAATTTATTAAATTTATTTTAAATTTAATTTATTTAATTCATTGTTTAGGTTGTTGTATTGTATATATAAAAATAAATAAATAAACTATGTCACTAAAGTGCTTGTAGCACAATGGTTAAGATGCTTGATTTCTAATCAAAGGTCTTAGGTTTGAATCTTACTAAACACATATTTGTATTCTTCCATTTTAAAAATATAGGGGCATAGTAATATTTTTTTTGCCAATTTGATAGTTAAAAGATGATTTTATCTTTTTGACCATTAAATTAGATGAAAATTGTATTCTAACAAAGATTTTTATGATCTTTTTGAAATTTCAGAGGTTTACAAGTCTTTTTTAAAAAATATTATAATATTTTTGCTCATTTGATACCATAAAGACTCTTGTTAGAATACAAATTTTGTCTAATTTAATGGTCAAAAGATAATTTTATTTTTTTAACTATTAATTCAAACGAAAACCTTCTGAGATTTTTATAACCCATTTGAAATTTCAAAAATCTATAAGTTCCTTTTGAAAAAATTCAAGGAGTCCAATATTTTTTATCCTAAATAATAATATGTTTTTTTAAAAGGAATATAATCTATTTTAAATATTTAATTATTCTTTTTACTTCTTCCTTTTTGTTCTTTATTATAATCATAAACTTTTTTGGTATAATACAAATTTAGATTTTAAGAAATTAATTTAGTTTTCAAGAATAACATTACAGGAATTAATTTGGGATATTTAATAAATATCAACCTACTACCACTTTTTTTTAGGGTCAACAAAGTGCCCTCATTCCATTAGTAGATTTCCTTAAACTTAACAAATTTAAAGGTAAAATAATTATTTCATATTTTATAATACTAAGGCACCCTTTTTATTTTTATTTTTTTGATAAATTTATCCCTTTTTATTTTATAAGTGGTCTAATTTCATTTTTTTTTATATTTTTAATTTTAATTTTATTTTTAAATAATATAAAAAATAAAATTAATTTTTTAAATTTAATATTTAATTCTTATTTTTCAATATAACTAGCACTTATATTTTCCTTTTGAGTTAGGAGGATGCCCATGATTTCTTGTCTTTAGATGTGAAACTCTTATATCATAAATGACTTTTTGATCTAAAATTCTATTTATATATTATTTCTTGTGTCTCCTCCACTTTCTTTGAGTTTACCATTCCAAGTACTCACATATTTTGAATGAAAAAAAAAAAAAAAACTTTTTCAAATTAACTATGTTAAGGTTGTTTTGGTGTTAGCTTATAGTGTGTAGATGTTGTGGTGAGTGAATGATTATATGATTGAGATAGCGGTTGTGGTGAAAAAATTAAGAAGAATAATAGTGAATGATTAGTTATTTCATTTAATTAAAATATAAATTTTTTTATAATTTTATTATATAAATATTTAAACTATTTTTAAAAGTTGAGAATATTTTTATTTTTTTAATTAAATAAAAAAGAATAATAATATAATTAAAATTAAAGTTATTATTAAAATATAATTTATGTCAGCTTTAAGATGGCAGTGTTAATATCCCAAATTTTTTATTATAAAAACAGAGACTGAAAGACGTGACTTACTATTTATTTTTTTAAAAAGAAACTTTATTTTCTTTTTGAAAGGAACAAAGACGTGACTTAAAGTTTTGAGATTGAAATGGTGGAAATGGAAAAATCAAATAAATCGTGAACGAGATAAGACAAGTAAAATTGGCACGAGATATCGGTGGAGTTTGTCGTATTGTCATAGCTGGGGGGGCAGGTGGCGACCTTATCGGAATTGATATTTCATGACTCATCTCTTTGTAGCCAATTACACCCTCCATATCATTTCCATGCGCCCCACTACAGAACACGTGTTGAGAAGACTATTTCGCAACACCGGCTCTCCCGAGTGGGTAGCGGAAGGAGCAAGGCATGGCCATCACGTGACACTCTCTCACATTGGTACTGACTTGTTCGCCTTCATTTCTTAACATGCATTATTAACAAATTGTTAGTCTTTATTTTTTTAAACGGGAGTCTGAATCTACGTACAAAACTTTAGTTATTCTGATGAAAATGTATAAATAAGGACTAAAAATCCAACTTCAATCAAGGTCGATCGGTGTTGAGCTGCCTTCATCAAAATTTTGTGTCATAGGTTACATTTATATATAATATATGAATGAAACTTCCGAAGACAACGGTCTTCCAAACTTCCACAAAAAGATAAATAAATTTTTTTTAAAAAAGTAATATATATTCTCTATTCAAAACTATACTGAAGGCCAAAATAAATTGCCTTACTTTTAAAAGGTTAGTCCAAAATCACCAACAACGCTCGAGTGAATACGAGCACCACTTTAATGCTCCCGAGCTCCCTCTCGAGGGAGTACTAACCCAAGACCCTGCCCTTGCCTCAGCCTCAGAAACTTCTGTCCAAACAAGTCATCATCACCAATCAATTGTCACATGTAGTTCATACTCTCCCGAATCAATTTTCCTTGCTCGAAACCTCCAATATCTCGAGCAGCTCATACCCTTTCAAATCAATCTTTCTTGCTCAAAACCTCCAAACATCCCGAGCAACTTATATCCTTCCGAATAAGTTTTTCCTACTTAGAACCTCCAAACATCCTAAGAAGCCCATACCCTTCTAAGTTAGTTTTCGCATTTAGGAAGTGATCCCGAGAATTCAGGAAGATAGTCAAGACACGTTCTTATAAGGCAAGTAATCACGACTTCTAGTACATACTACTCTTAAGGTAAGTGCCCCTAATTTTGGAATACAATCGCCCAAATCATGCTAGCAATCAATGGAATAATGGTCTGAACGTCCACGCACGAATCTTGGAGTTTACATAAGGGGATTGATGCTATGTAAAGGAAAACCTAAAACAAGAAAATGGTAATGTCATCTTTTTAATTAAAATAATTTAAATAGAGACATTTCTTAAAAATTGACTTAAGCATCGAATGGTCATTGCTGAAACCACCATCGGTGAGACCATAATGTGCCATTATTTAATTCTTGCAAAAAAGACCTGAGCAAATAAAGTTCAAAACCAAATATAACTGCTCAGTCTAGAAAAGGCCTACTACTGTTCCCACAATAAATTAATTCAAGACTCATTGACTTGAGAAATTAGTTTTTTTCGATCAACAGATTTTGGCACCGTTTGTGAGAATAGAATAAAAAGCCTTGTCAATACCCACCAGAAGTATGAGAATGGAAAACTATAACAAAATAGTGCAAACCACCTCTTGAGTAGTAGTTAATCGAGAATTTAGATAGAAATAATGTTAGGTGTTGATAATTCTAGAGTGCTTGTATGTGGGATGTGTTCATTATACAAAATTATACATATCTCATACTTATATATGCACAGCGGAAGCATAATAATTTATAATGAATACATATAATACATATTAATCAAATTAAAAATGAGATTAAGAATTTAATCCATGAAGCCTTTGGATTAAATTGCTTGAAGTCTACTTGAAATGTAAACTTTGATCAATCCTAACAATCAACAAGGGTGGATTTGATTGTCTAAAATAGTAGTATGTTAATCCAGTAATTAGTTTAACTCTTAAACTTAATTCAAAGTTAAACTCTTTAACTTAATTAAATTCGTTATTTATTGATTCAACTCTTGAACAAAAACAAATTTAATTCATGTTTTAATTGCTAAATTAATTGGAGAAGATGATGAATAGAATATGTTTTCAACTCTTAAAAATATTTTATTTTTATTATCTAATTCTCTCTTAATTTTCTAGCCAACCAAAAATAACTTATCATATGAAAATTAATTCATTTTACTTAAATAAACCAAATACATTTAATTTAATATGTATTTGATTTTAATTTCACTTAAATTTGAATTTGCATTTGACTTAACTTAAATATAGTTTATATTTAACCTTAGTTAGGTTAATTTAACTTAACCCTTAAGTTAAATAAATATTTAAATAATCTAATCCTAGTTAACTAATTTAACCATGGTTAAGTTAACCATTAAGTAAAGTTAACTTAACCATATAGTTAACCTTTAACCATAATTAAGTTAAATCATTTATTTAACAATTAAAAAAATAAATATTTATTTTAATTATTTAACAATTAAATAATCATTAAGTAAAATTATTTTTATGTCCTTATTAGGTTACCAAGTTAACCTAAAGTGGATCTCACCATTTAACTATATACTTTAGTTAACTTAACCTTCGTAAATTGCTGAATTTTACTGTATTGAACCATTCAATACGGTATACTGTCCAAGTGCACAAAGAGTACATTTCATATTGGGGCTCCCTAGATCCATAACCAATTTGTCAAATGAAACTATTTCATGAGTCCGTAATCGATGCCCCACGTACATATTACGAATATTACAAATCAACGTGTTAGACCATACAAGTTAAGGTTACATCATATACGTATAATCCTTCCATCATTTATACCATAGATATGTGGGGATATAGATCAACACCGTCAAATCCTCATTTGCTCATCCATAAACTTATCTCTAAATTCGTATCTCGATAAATAATATACGCAAATATTTTTGCTATATTGTTTAACCCTATAGAATAATCTTTTCCTATGTTTATGTTTATGGCTTCAAGACTTCATGAAATATAATCTCGGAGTATCGGATATATAATTACCTATGTAAGCTAACGGATCTCATATCTACGCACACCGAACTCCATGAGTATCAAACCATATCCAGCAACACATAACGGTCAGACCATGAAAGGTCTCTAACATATATAGAACCAAAGTATAGTGAATCACTTACAAGCCCACCGTGGCACTTAGGTCAAAGGACTACAAATACTACTCAACTCGAGAGGACATTCCTTTGATGGCTTCATAGGAAATCTATTGGGGTCCTCATGAATCTGTTCAGTATTCAGTCCTGACTGAATATCTACATGCCTATACAAGCTCTAAGTTCATGGTCAACTAAGACCAACCATCTGAACTAGTCATATATAGACATACACTAATCTATTTAATAGTGATTTACTAATAGACCCGTATTGGTAAACATAGATCAGAAACATTATGTTTGAGATATACTTACATAATGACATTTTCTAGCACCTATTGCAACTTTTTACAACTATGTTATTACTAGTATACTCTCATATCTTTGTCCCATTATAGACAAGGTTCTAACTCTTTAGACCTTGCTGACTCTTATAACCTACTAACTCTTAATAGTGCTAACTCTTAGCATTTATAACCCTTAGCATTACTAACTCTTAACCCTGGTCTAAACTCCTTTAGACTAGATCTGAACCCTTTTCAGATTATACAATATTTGTAATATTACAAGCATTATACAATATAAACATAATATTAACAATTTTATTCGAAATATTTATTGTATAAGTATTAAACAATTAATATTCATATAATATTAGAATGACACGTAAGCACCAGCTCTAACAAATAGAACCCAAGGAGCTAACTTATTAGATCCGATAGACCAACCCAGAACTTCCTTACCATGGGACCTACAGGAGGAATTGCCATGATAAGGGAAGAAAATGAGAAGTTAAGGCAATTAATGATTAAGATGTTGAAGAAATGCAGAGGGAACAAGGAAGGAGAACTTAGTAATGGACCGAGGGGTAAAAACTAGAACCCTTAAGGCTTGAATATATTGAAACCCTTTAACTAGTAGGCTAAAGAATAGAGATCAAAAGGTCCCAACCATCCAGTTAAGGTAGAGTGATGAAATTATATGCCAAATGAGTTTGATGAATGTCAAATCAGAGATTTAGAACAAGTGAGAAAGTGAGGGGATAAGAGCCAAGAAAAACCCTGTGCCCAACCACCAATCAAGGATATAGTCCAGGGATTAAAGGAACAGTTACAAAGCTTGCTCGAGAAAAAATGAGAAAAAAGACTAGCCTACCCCAAAGAAGACGGAGAGAGAGAGAGAGAGAGAGAGAGAAGGTCTCTATTGACAGACGAACTAAGGGATATGGAACTCCCGAGCAGATTTAGATTACCAAGCCTCTCAATTTACTGAGGAGTGATAGATCATAATCACTACATTGATTAAGTACCTAACCTACTATCCATAGCAGGTCTAAAGTAAGAGCAGATGTGCAGATTATTCTACATGAACCTTGAAAGACCAGCCCTCATATGGTATCAAAGACTAACGCAACAAAGTATCTCATCCTACTACGAGCTCACATAGAAGTTTACGCACTTTTAAGAGTCATGCAAGGTGGTAAAAGATTTCGGATAAGTGAAGGAGGTCAAGAAAAAGAGGAATAAGGGTCTAAAGGAGTACATGAATTTATTCCATGGGGAGGCAATCTCGTTTAGGGCGTTTGACTAGCCAATAGCCCTGGAAACCTTCAAGGCCGGGTTAAAGCTGAATCATTTATGGTACTAGTTATTTGAGAGTCATGTCCCAAACTATGTTGCTACTTACAATAAGTCATCTAAGTATATCGCAAAAAAGAGGAAGAAGACGCAAAAAAAGCTACACTTACAGACATAGCTCAGGGTCAAATCTACCTACGAAAGAACAAGAGATATCAAGGGAGAAGGAAAATGATGCCACCTTAACTCTTCAAACACCCAAAGGTTCACAGGTCAGACAACCCTCATAATGGGGTAAGTTACCTAAACCAACATAACAGGTCTCCCTCTTAAGCAAACACTATAATAGGCAAGGCAGACCTCGCCCTTATATATGCTTATGGCTACAAGACTTTCTTGAATACAATCTTGGAGCATCAAGATATTCAACTCACTCATATGAGCTGATGGATCCTATATCTACACACACCAGACTCTATGAGTATCGAACCATACCAGTGACTTCAACGGTCAGATCATGAAAGGTCTCTGATATGTGTGGAATCTAAGTATGGTGGATCACTTACAAGCCCACCGTGGTGCTCAGGTCAAAGGACTACGAACATTACTCAACTTGAGAAAATCCTTCATTGACGGTTTTATAAAATATCTATTGGAGGTCTTCTTTGAGTCAGTTTAATATCTAGTCCTTACCGAATATCTATATATCTATACAAGCTTTCACTAAGCTCATGGTATGCTAAGATTAACAATTTGAACCATTCAAATTTAGACATACACTGATCTACATAAGTTGGTTTCACCTGACAGACCCTGTATCGGTGAAAATAGATCACGAACATTTAGTTCAAGAACATACTTGCACAATGGAATTTCCTAGCAATGCTTGCAACTCTTTACAACTATGTCATTGTTAGTATATTCACAGGTCTTTGTTATATTTCAGATAAGGCTCTAACTCTTTAGATATCACTAACTCTTATAACCTATTAACTCTTAGTAGTGCTAACTCTTAGCAATTATAACTTTTAGCGTTGCTAACTCTTAACCCTGGTCTAAACTCATTTAAATCTGATCTGAACTCTTTCAGATCAATACAATATTTGAAACGTTACAAGCATGATACTATATATATTTAATATTAACGATACTATTTAAAATAAATATTAAATAATTAATATACATACAATATTAGAATGACATAAAAGCACCATCTCCAACATAAACAAACCTAGGGATCAATATACACCCCAATCAGGGTCCAACCCAAAAAATTTGAAGGGCTGTATGAGTGGGTTCGACACTCATAGAGTCGTCTCCCCTCCAAGGGCTTTTTTCTGCCATCTACAAGTTCGAAAGCGGTTCTCCAGACTGTGTAAACTTTGAAGGGCTATATGAATGGGTTTAACACTCATAGGTTTACCACCCCCCCCTCCCCCAAGGGCTTTATTTTTCCATTTACAAGTTCAAAAGTGATTCCCCAAACTGTTTAAACTTTGAAGTGTTGTATGAGTAGATTTGACACTCATAGGGTCACCCATCAAGGGCTTTGTTCTACCATTTGCAGGTTCGAAAGTGGTTCTACCATCAGCCATAGGTATAGGTAGATTAGTAGGAGGCGCAAGTACGATATTAACAGAAGGCGCAATAAAGGGGTCTGTAGAAAATACGAGAATAGGATTATAAATATGGTTGGCTGGGCGCTCTTAATTATCCATTTATAAGGCACCATAGGTCTACCCTTCAGTAATAAGGGGATAACTAGAGACAATATCCCTAGCTATTAGAGGTTACGATCAAGGTAGTTTTCCTCAAAGATATCCACACAATGGCAAAAATCGTCAAATGTTGTATCACAAAAACCTTCACCTCGACCCTTAAACCAAGCTTCCTCTACTCGAGCTGTAAGATCCTCAATCGTTTTAGCCATATCCCACCTAGCCATCTTTGAGGACTCCAGCTCCGCATGGTTAGCATTAACCTATTGCTTTAAGAGGTTGTTCTGTCAAGCCAACTTTGATGCCTGACTCTTAACAACAGCTACCGCAACACTCATCTCTTACTAAAGTAAAGTCCTCTACCTCTCCAGCTCAAAGATTACCCTCGGCCTCTACTCGGGCCACCTCAGCTACCTCTATTCGGGCAATAATTTCCTTAGCCTTAGCCTTTGCCTTGTCAAACTCCCCTCGTATTCATCAAACTTAGTGATTGGCCTCGTGCAAGCTATCTTCAAGTTGACGGGCATTGAGCAGTGGTTGAACAACATCTGAATAGTACCGAGAGAAAGTTTAAGTCACTTATAAAGAAGAAGAAAAGAGTTAGTTCCAAAGAATGTTTGGGTGAAAAATAAAATAACTAATAAATTTAGTTGCCATTGCGACATGAAAGCCTGAGATCATATCGAGGTCGGTCACCTCCTAAACCCATTTGCGGCTTACATACGACTACATCTAGCACATTATAAGGACAACATACTCTAGGTCCTCTCTTGTCAGAAGCAAGAGCTATTAGAGTTATAGTCATTTAGGGCCTTATAACTGTTACCCGAACTACTTCAAGAAAAGTCACTCTCAAACTCGAGGCACCCGAAGTTAAAAGTCAAGCTCGAGGAAAACTTGAAGGAGTTGAAGATTAGGTAATTCTCCCCACAGGTACCATTACTTCGTCTCTTTGAGTGTGAGCTCCTGGACCTCAGTCAGGGAGTCTGAACTTACCTTCGGGAGCTCTCACTCCTTCTCCCTCTCAAGATGCCCTGCTCATAGACCTTCTCTAGGCTGCTTTATTAGCCTTCTCCTGGGCTACTTGATCGCCCCTTCCCAAGGGTATCTACTCGTCCCCTTCTAGAACTATCACGATTCTGACTGTTGCGGCCTCTATCCCTATGATTGCATCCATCATTGTAGAGATAATCAAGGACCCCTTCGGGATTCATATCCTAAGACGTCCTCTATAGGCCTTCTGCTTTAGCCCTTTTTCTTTGATTCCTTTCTTGATTTGGAATTCTTGTATAAGTAATAAAAGAGAACCCATGAGGTAACAAGAGAATATAAATAAGTCAATAATACTTACTTCGTCGTCTCGGTACGTGTGAGGAAGCTTAAGTATCAGACCAACCGTGTGTAAACTGATAGGCGAAAAAAGATCTCCAACAGGGGTGGAATGCCTGAAGGCAATCTCTATTCGAGCAAGGGTGTCACCAGTCGCCTCTTGGTCAGTTGCCTAAGTTATTGAAGAGAACCAAAGAAAAACCATATAAGGCAAGTTCGATATGCAAATAAGGGAAAAGAAAGAAGGAAATAGTAAATGCGTAGCAAATAACAAACAATAAGAGAACCTGGACTCAAAGTAAACTGTGTAAGGACAACCCAATTCTTTCTTGCTCATGGTTAAGAAACTTCTCGACCCTAATCACCACCCACGATGAACCACTTTTCCTTCTAATTCTTGATAGAAAAGAGATAATTAGGGATTGGATTATAAGTCCCGTGAAATGAAAAATAATAAAAGCCTTTGTGCTTAACAGCACTACGGAGGAAATTGTATAAATGATGCAGTTCCTAAAAATATAGTGTAGACAGCCCTGCTCTCACCCATAAAACACAAAGACCGATTAGAATCCTCCATGAATTTGGCCCAACCTAGGAAGGGGCCACCTCTAAGTAGGATAACATATTTGCAAAATATGGTTACATAGGAAGCCTAAGCCCTAACCTAAGAAACTCGGTGTGATTGGTCACCTCCCGGTACATAGAAGAACTTGGGAAGTCATTAAAAGACGAGAACCTTATTGTCACCGTCTCGGGAATTTTATACCTGTTCTTAAGGTTATCTAGGTCTTCCTCAATCATCTCAGATCGACAGTACCTTAAGTATAACTTAAACCAATAAGCCTCGGGGTTATTTCCCTCGGGGTCATCAAACCACTCGCTCTCGGACACATCTTGGGATCCTCATTTGTCCTTCCCCCTCCCCTCTCACTAACAGTCTCATTCAAGGGGAGATCCACTAGGTCAAAAAATTGCTTCGGTAGATTGGGGAATTCAGTCATTTACCAAAGTGAGGGAATTCAGTCATTTACCAAAGTGAGGGCCTCACTTTCCCCTCTTTCAACCCCACGAGTCCTCTTGACTAGTGGGACCTTCTATACTTCTATTTCTTCCTTTATAGGAGGAAAATGGATATTTGAACTATTTCTACTTCTTAAAGCCATAAATTTAAGTTTTTCTAGCAATTGAAGATTACACGACGGGCAAACAAAAGCAAGGCAATCACACCGAAAATGTATAAAGATGTCAAAAAAAGTAGAGACCAAAGGCCAAGGAAATGGCAGAAACACAAGCAATGTAGGAACATATAAAAAAAGAAAAAGAAAAATGAGAAGCATTAATAATAGGCACTAACTTAGTGCAGTATAGAATCAAATGCCTTGAAGCAAACTTCTCATAATCCTCACGAAGGCATAAAATAGAAGTCTTGTTTCATACTTAATGAAGGAAAAAGATGAGAAATAATAAATAATTTTTAAATTGGCTCTAAATGGGGGTTTATATAGCCTCAATAATGGTTTAATCCCTACCTTTCATTCAAAATGAACTAGCCAAATCACTTTATGCCTAAACAGGCATCTCTTTAGATGATGTCTCTTCAGATTGACACGACTACTTAGGTTTTCAAGTGCAATTAATACCCATCATTTTTAACCACTTTATCTAGAGTCCTCTAATAAAGAAACTACAACCTAGATTGCTTCACAACCATAAAATGCCTTTTGGACTAAATAGACATCACGTTTTAATTCTACACGATCTGACAGTTTGGGGATTCGAAAAGATATAAGACGGCGTATGTGTAAAAGTAATAAAAAAGAATTGCTTAGGCTCCCCATCAAGGAAAAGACCCTCACCTGTACAACTTCGGTATAACCCTGACTAGGTATAACCTCCGAGCAGCTAAATAATTGTCTTGGCTTGTCAAGAATAAAAACTAGTAGACCATTGTTCCTCTTTTGAAACTCCACGAACTATAGGTCTGGGCTCAACGAGCCATAATAAGTTGGGTTACTCTTAAATGACTAGCCCAAAATCATCAACAATACTTGGGTCGGTATGAGCACTATTTCGATGCTCCCGAGCTCCCCATAAGGAAGTACCAACCCATGACCCCGCCTCGGCCTTGAAAACTTTAGTCTAAATAACTCATCATCATCAATAAGTTACGTCACGAGTAGCTCATACCCTTCCGAATCAGTTTTCCCTGCTCAGAACCTCCAAACATCCCGAGCAGCTCATACCCTCCTGAATTAATTTTTCTTGCTTAGAAACTCCAAACATCCCGAGCAACTCATACCTTTCCAAGTGAATTTTTTCTTTAGAAAACGATCTTAAGAATTTAGGAAGAGAGTCAAAACACGTACCCATAAAGCAAGTAATCACGACTTCTAGCACACATTACTCTTAAGGTAAGTGCCCCTAATTTTGAGATACAATCATCACAATCATGTCAGCAATCAATGAAATAATGGCCTAAACATCTGCCCACGAATCTCAAAGTTTACATAAGAGGATCGGTGCTATATAAAGGAAACTTACAACAAGAAAAGGATAATTAAGTAGAGAACTTTCTAAAAGAAACTAACTTAGGCATCAAGGGTCATCGCCGAAACCACCATCGGTGAGATAATAATATGCAATTATTTAATTCTTGCAGGAAAGACCTGAGCAGATAAAGCTCAATGCCAAAAATCACAATCTAATCTAGACAATGCTCAACACTATTCACGCAATAAATAAATTCAAGACTCATCGACCTGAGAAATTAATTTTTTTGATCAATAATATAATATATATATATATATATATTTCCTTTTGTTAAATTTTTTGTTGAAACGCTTAGTTGACTAAGTTTGATCTAGTTAAATGATTATTATAACATTTGAATCAGTATTAATTAGGGACATTAATTAGTGTTGATCGACGCTGACCGACAATGTATTGATTTACTATGAACACTATTATATTTCAAAAAAAAATTATCTACATAATGCTAAGGTTATTTTTTCTAATGAAGTGTTAGAGAAGTCTTGAAATTAGCAAAAAAAAGCAGCAGCCCTATAATGTAATTGTCAAATGATCTTCTCACTAATTTTTGAGTTCCTTTGACATTCTATTAGTAAAAACTAATTTTACCATCGCATAGATTAAGAAATTTGAAATTTAATAACTTTTATAATGAGTTGATATATTACCAATTAATTGTTAGCCAATGTTAATCAATAATCAACCAATGATGGTTAATAAAATTATGTCACGTGTCTATAAAAAATAAAAATATTGTATAAAGTTACAAAAAAAAAAACTCTCTCTTAGAATTTTTACAAAAAATAAAAAATAATGCAAATGTCACTTATTTTAAAAAGAGAGTATGTTTGTTATTTTCGTCAAAGTTTGAGAGTTCGTCTATCCTTTCCTTTGTATAAAATAGAAAAAGAATACAAAAATGTGTTGGCATAATTTTTTTTGTTTAATAAAATAAATACAACAAATGAAAAATTGACTTATTCATAATTACATGTTTAGAGATAGAGAATTATCTCAATTCCTTATTTTATAAACTTTAAATTAAATGACTATAATCTTTTTTATTATTCTCAATATTCAAACTCATGCGTTTGAGCTTGTAGATTTCTCTTAATTCTTAAACTCACACGTTCCCAAAATTGAGAGAAGATGAATAATTTAATTCTTTTTTTTATAAAAAATTATGTAAAAAAAATTATTCTTATTATACTTTTATTATTCCTTACCTTTTTATACATATGCATCTCTCTCTCAAAAATTTATAATTTGATTAGGATTTAAATTAATAAAAAAATTATAAAACTCATAATTTCTTAACTCATTTAAAATATTTAATTTTAATTATTTTATAATTCATCAGATCTTTTAAATTAATTTAAACTATTTTACTAAAAGTTAAAAATTATACCAATACAAAAATGACAACGGGATTTGGTTTACCTTAGAACCCTTAAAAAAACACATGGAATTGGGATGGGAGCGCTTTCGACCCCTGGGAAATTGAGAACCATGAGCGGAATGAAGAAATAATATCTCACATAACAGCAGCAGGGCGGCTCAAGCCTAAAAGCTAGTTGGATAATGGTGGAGGCCAACGGCCAGAGCTAAAGAGTCAAGAGAATGCCTTGAAAATTACTATATAATCCCCACTCTGAGAAAGTGGAATGAGATCACCGTTTCAATGTGCAAGTAAGTGGAAATGAAATATGAAGTGTATTATTTATTGTTGTACAAATACAAATATTTATACAGTTGTGATTTGCTTCTGCGTTACTACAGTTGTGATTTGTATGAGCGTGTTCATATATCAGAATATTAAAATTTTTTCAATTTATACTACTTGAGTTGAGGAGGCTATGACTTACTATTCAAAAGGGAAAAAAGAAGCAAAAATCATACCTATAGTTAACTCTTTTGCCTGTCTTCCGTTTAGCTACGAGTCTGCATTTCGTAGATAAAACAATTATCTAACTCATCTTTTCTCAAAATAAAATTTGTATCAACCCAAAAATTCAAAGGAATCTTTTAGTTAATAAAGATTAATAAAGCTGAAAGATGGGTTATAATTGACCCATCATCATCAAGTGAATTAAATTATGGAGGAGGGTCTCAATTCAACTCTTGTTGCATCAAGGATGATGAACCTCAGATTTAACTTACAATACCTCTCTAGAGAATGAAATAATAATAACAATAATAAACAAAAGGGAAGAAAGTAAAAACACTCATTGACTGGGCCAACCCCCCAGTATAAGAATAATAAGTTGCAAAACGGGAGAAGATATTGTTGAATCAAAGATCTTTAATAATGATTAAAAATACTCCCCCACCCCACTACATGTATTGAAATTTTGAAAGTGATAGGGGTATCTTTTTATTGGTTATGGTTTATCAATCCATCCAACACCCCATTTGCCATTTTCTTTTTTTTTTTTAATGAATTTAAGATTTTCCTCCACTTTATTCTTTACATCATCACCTATAAATCTATATGAGTTTTTAAAAGATCCCTCCAATTCTACACGCTTTACTTGCAAAGTTGAGGACATGTTTGGATTTGTCAACAAAAATTGGGACTTTTTTTTTGGGAACACTTCATGTAACAATTAATGGGATCATACATCATGTAACATTTACGCACATCTGCCAAATTATAATAGGAGAACTAAAAATATATATATTATTAGGATCATATATCATGTAACATTTACGCACATCTGCCAAATTATAATAGGAGAACTAATTATCTTTTTCTCTATAATAGAAGAATTAATTAGACCCATATTTCTATAATGAGAGAATTAACTATTTTTACAAAAAAAAGGTAAATATTGATAACGTCTTGAGCTGCTGCCAAAATTTGAATCTTTCACTTGAAATCAATGGTGCACAGGTTTTGCTATTCAAGTAAGACAACTAATTGCAAAATTAAGACTTTTAAAGAGGACAAATATTGTAAAATCTGTTAAATACGGGGATAAAGGGGTGTTTTTACAATTAATAACAAACATTTTTATCTAATAACACATTACTAATAATTATTTGTCATCCCGTATTCCTATTGCACTAACGCTGTGTTTTGAAATTAAGAATAGTGATTAATTGTCAAATTAGTCATATTTATTATGGGTGGAGATGATTTGATTCGGTTTAATTTTAACCGAAACTAAACTGAACCACGGTTATTCGATTTTTCGACAATGAAAAATCGAATATAACCGAAATTAGATCTGAAACCGAATCGGACCGAACTGATTTTCTGGTTCAGTCCGGTAGATTTTTTATTTTTTTTTCAATCCCTAAACTCTATCTCCAAATTCTAATCCAAATCTTAATCACCAAATTTTTCGAAATTCTAATCTCTAAATTTACATCAACTCAAGAAACCACAACCAATTAGAATTAATCATAATAGTATGTAAATAGATTAATGAAGAAATTTTTTTTTTGGATGACTCGCTATCCGTCTATCACAATGAGACGGTGCTGGCAAGGAGGCGAAATGGTGAGGCGCAACAGCGGTGCAGCGACGGCGAGGCAGCAACGGCTTGATGGCTTGCTGGTTGCTGCAGAGAGAGATTGAGCTGTGCTGGCTGACAGCTGCAAGCCTGCAATTGGACTTACATGGTGAAAGAAAGACGAGAGCAGCAAAATTTTATTTTGGAAAGAGTTGAGAAGAGATGAGACCGAATTGACTTTAGGGTTTCAAAAGATTTTTTTTCAATTTATATATACTAATGATCGTGCGGGCGAGTGTATTCTAAATTTTTTTTTCATCAAATGAGATTTTACCACGTAGCAATTTTAGATTTTCGTATTTAGTAAATCGATTTTCCGGTTCCCCTTTTTTCAACACCGAGCAGAACTAAGTCGGTTTTTTTTTTTATTAATTTTAAATTGATCGATTTTTTTATCAATTAAAATCAAATCGAACCAATCGATTCAATTCGATCCGACCGATTTTTTCTGTTTCCAATTTATTTTGCCCAACCTTAATATTTATATTGTATTTGCAATAAAAATCCATTCAGACAAAACCCACTGATGTTTAAAATAAATAAATAAATAAATACTAATCCAAGCGCAAAAAAACAAATTCATATCGTGGTCCAAACATGGCATACTACATTGTGATTAATTAAATAATCAGTACAGGTGATGAGATACATATAAAATAAGGGTTTGTGGACCAAGAAAGAATCAGAACCATATCCAGAATTCAGATCTCAAGAAGCAATCTTATTTCTTAATTGACAAATTAAACAAAACATTATTTTTATGTGGCCAAATCTCCTGATAAGCAGCTTACAGATCTTCTTTCCAGTTATTTTTAAGGCATCAATAAACAATAATCAAACCAGTAACAGGTACTAATCATTGCTGGTGAGGTGTGACCGTGTGACAACCAACTCTAGCCTTTCATTTATTATTATTATTATTATTTTCTAAAAAAAGTGGCATACCAAGAGAGATATGGATAGAGAGATTTGGACATATCCATATCTCTTGGATGAAAGAGATAGGAAGAGGGTCTACCTAGAATTTATTTATTTATATCACAAAATGGGGAGATTACAAATTATGAGTTATGTTTTGTCATAAGTCCATTTATATGACCTTTTATAATAGAAGTAAGAATGCTGTATATTCCCCTTCCCCCCACCCCCTCAAAGAAAAGAACATTACTCTTTTAAGGTTATGCCAGCTCATTTTGTAGCATGACCCAGAATAACTTCATTGTTTCAACAAATCATGACCAACAATTTTGGCATTTCTGGAGAAAAACAAGGAAATGTGGACCTATAGACCAATAACTAATGAAAGTTCAATAACCTTGAATGCTACCAACTTGTGCATCTGTCAAGACTCACAAGTGCTTCAAACAAACTAAATTTTGCACGAGTAAGGCCGGAAAATTTTTATTTCAACAATCGGCTCATGGAAAACCAAAGCTAGTGATACTCTCAAACACTAAAATCACGAACGTAGTTAACAAAGTTGAGAGCAAAACTAGATACGAAAAGCATCATCAAGAATAAAGCAACTTTTGATCTGCTAAAATCAACAAATGCCATTCTAATCAAAATCCAACTATATCTACAAGTAGTAGGATACAAACACTGAAATAAAGTACCTTACACCAAATACAGTTCATCTAAATACAACTCATTTCACATCTAATAACAACAAACATGCTTCCATTTTTACCTTTTTCAAGTGGCTCTTGATTGTTTGAACATCCTCCTGACCACAGCAGGCAAAAGAATACAACTTTGCATGATGGGAATTTCAGCTCTAGGAAAAAATAAAGTGCTTAAAACAAGAGAGAACAACTCTTTACACAGAATCAACACCTTCGACCTGTTGCCGGGCCAGGTATCTTTCCCTTCGTTCTTTCTGGCAAGGAAATTGGAGCATAAGCAAATGTTAGACAACGCAGAAGAATTATTAAGTGTAAGAGAAACTACATCAAGTCCAATGTCTCACCCATTCATCTATAACAAGCCCTTCCCCAACAATTCGGGGTCCAGTGTCTTCTGGAGGCTTCTTGCGTGCCTCAAGTGCAGCATCTGCCTCAGCCAACTGTCGTTTAAGTTTATCCATTGCCTTAGCAGAAACAAACCCAGCAAATTATTGAGTGAGATGATATGGATGTAGCAAGTAACAAATACTTGAAGAAAGCAAGCACGTGAAATATAAGATATATTTGATTACTCACAGGGCTTGGGTGTTCTGGGTCAAGAAAAACAACCCGTAAAATTTGCTCAACAGCCACCTGATCCTTTTGTTCATCAAACTGCGTGAACATTGTTATATAAAACATCTTGTCAGCATTATACCCATCAAAAAGTAATTTGTGACAAGAAAATAAAGTCACAAACAGAAATTGTCATAAAGCTTTCCATGCCCAGACATTTAAGACCTTCAATTTTAAATCATGTACAAAATTAACCTCTTTTACTTGAATACGTAGTTCTATTGGAATTATTGACTGAATGTAGCACTGCCATGGAGACCCATTTTATAAGTGTAAAGGTCCAACATCTAATCATATACGTCTTTTGACATTGAATCCATGCAATAGTATGGGAATTGAACAGATGGTGTAACAGAGTCAGTTACTTGTGCACCAAGATTTTAGAGCCACTAAAACCAAATGGATGAAATCTTCAAGAAAATTATTAAAGCACAATATGAGCATTAAGAAAAATCAAGTAGGACACAATTTAAAGAAAAACATAGCAGGGTAGAGACACTACCTGGCTAAGATTAACAAGCTCTTTGTAATCACAGAGGATTAATAAATTACAATATCAGAATATGTTGATATATACATTTATATAAAAACTGAGACACAAAACTGAATTGTCAGACTATGAGTGCACACATTTAAATAGTGGGCTTCCAAACATGAATACAGTTTGAAAGTGCATTGATGATTCAGAGGCAAAATCAAGGATTTGGAAACTATGTGATGTGATTTGGTTCCAAAATCATAAAAGACAACAGCAGAATTTGATTGGCAATAATTTCAAGAATCAACCAAAGCAACGTAACATTGGTTGTGAAAGAATAAAATATATATTTCACTACAAAAATACTTCATTGGCACATGTACAACATCAAATAATCATCAAACTATTAACGTTTCTATTTCACCTCCGAACGTACTGCCATATTCCCTTTTTAACTTTTATTTTTTTGACAAGAAACAAATTATTTATTATCTTACAGTCCCCAAGCCCTCAAACTAGAGCATCCTACTTCATTCAAATTCAAATGACACTTGATTTTCTTTTTCTTTTTTTTTTCCCGTTTCCTAACATAATTTTATGAATATATTCTTTTTTTTTTCTTTCAAAAGTTTGGATGGGATTGGAAATCTCACCCACTAAACACCAGCCCTTACCCTCTTTTTTTACTCAAATTTGGATGGCTGCGAGTGCAAAATGCATTCCCAACCAACCGAGCTATGCCTTGGGAGAATTAATATATTCTATTGATTGTTCTATATTATAGCATAAACATCATAATATATATACATAAATATAGATTTAGTTATTCTAAATTGAATTTACTGGTCGATATTATTTTAAATTATCTAAATTCTACATTCTTCAATTCCTATTCTAAATAAGAGGCATGCTAGTGTTCCTCGCAACTAACACAGTCGCTTCTTATCTGTTAAACACACGTCCTTTTTATTTGTCTTGCTAATTATAATTATATTTTGTGTTTATCACAAAAGAAAAAAATACGTGATTGGTTTAAAATAAGCAATTAATGCTAGTTCTGTTCTACTAAATAATTAGGCTTTCAACTTCTATTTATAGTTTGAATTCTCACCTACTTCTAAATCAATGGAATGGTTAGTTATAGCTATTGTATAGATTAGTTAGGGATATTTGCTGCATTACTCTGCAACTAGTTTATTGATTTGAAAGATCATGAATGTAAGAAGGAAATAATATTATTAAGAATATAAGAACTTCCACATATGGTTGCCAAATTAAGCAGAGATGAAAACAAATATTCAATAGTAAAAGTTGAGAGAATGAGCCTGCAGAACATACCATTTCTGGAACATAGTCCATTTCTCGTTTTACTTTTAAGCTCATGATCTTAAACTTGACCTTGCTCTTCTGATCTAATGGTCTCTCATTGTTCTCAGGAGGCTCCACAAACTTAAATACTGTCAAGTTACCAATTCAGAAGAGAACCCACTAAAATGCAAATCATTACAGGTTATCATCTATCATAAATGTGAATTAAAAGAACAAAGAATTTGAATAGATGACAGACAAATAAGAGCATATATCAGAAGGAAGAACTACCAGTTGCAATAAGACTTTCACCAGGAACAAGTATCCCCCCTGGAGGACGCATGTAACAACTCTTTGGAGCAGTTGTTTGGAACTGTAACAACATATCGATAGGCAATGAGATGGTTGTATGGATATTTTAGGGTTAATGCAGAGGACACATAAGAGATAGATACTAATATATGGAAAAGAAGAAATCTGATGCAACATGGATTGTCCACCTGAAAGTCCTTGATATAATTTAACAGGAAAATAGTTATTATAAGTTTATGCTGAAAAATGGACAAAATTAGAATCTATGCTCTGCTCTAACTGGCATCACAAAATGCATCAATTCAAACTTCAGCAGAAGTATTTTTTTTTTGCTTAACAATGAAAAATATGGTTGCCTGATCATGGATAAGACAACTCAAACATCAACGTCAAAAGAAACGAAGAACGAAATTTATTGACAAGCACAATTTTCATACCTTGAAAGCTACATGTGACTTGCTAGTATTTTTGATTGCAATGGCACTCCTAACCTGCTTACCCGGTTCATCTTCAAAATAACAGAGTTTAAACAAATCAGTGAGCTGCCAAAAGACAATCAAGCTCGCAAAGAAACCTCTGTGGAAAAAGAAACTTGACCAAAATTGTGGTTTATAGTCATTTACCATATTTTATATGCGAACCCTGGAGAGAGACAACAGATAAAAAAAATACCACAATTTTAAATGACTGACAAGTCTCAAGTCTTGAGAGCCCAAGCAACTTATTAATACTTAAGTAAATAAGACATGAAGATCAATTAAAACTTTCCAATGTATAGAGTAATTAAATAAGCCTGACCTGCAGGATCTGACAAGTGATGAAAAGACAAATTTTACTGGTAATAACTCAATGTCAACAAATCAAAAGATCGAAGAATCTCATTTCCAGTGACTGAGATAAGCTTGAATTAGTATACCCAAGAAAATTATAAAAAAAATCATATAGCGGAAACAATTTTAACAAAACAAAGATTCTTTAATCTAGAGACGTTTAACAAAACAAAGTTCTTTAATCTAGAGACGTGTGAAGACAACCCAGATCAACAAAATTACGTAGTACTAAACCACAAGTTAATTAACCAGTTAAAAACAATGAAAATCACTGTAAGTCAAGAAACAAGTAGATCATGCAATGAAATGAACAGAAGGGAAAGGACTTATAGTTTATAAGACGAGTGAATTAAGGGAAGTCAACTTAGGAAGGAGCAAAGAGAACTACTTTGAGCCCAAAATCACAGAATCAAGACCAAAAGACCAGGAGATCTTAATTCTAGAGATTGAATGACAGAAGCTGATACCAAAAATTTGCAGTTGAAAACATTGAACAGGGCCCAAACCAATCAAATCAGCAAAGAACAATTAAAACCACCAGCAATCCCGAAAATCATCAAATTGATAGAACATTAGAAAAAAAAAAAACCTAAACAAGATAAAACAAAAATAAAAGCCTCTAGACCCAGATCATTAATTGCTAAAAAAAAGTAAAAAGAACTTTTAGAAAAAAAAAATATCATTCTAGTCAATGAAGCAAGAATACCCACATCCAAAATCAGCGAAGTAAACAGCAAAACACATTCTATATCAATTAAATCATCAAATAAGAACTCAAGACAAATATCCTGAAGATACCATTAACAAGGAAAAAAAAAGAAAATAACCAGAAAAGAAAGAGGTTTGCCTACAAGGAAAGAAGAGCTTAGCAGCAGGATCAAGCTTGAGTCTCCTCCTGGTAGGAAGCAAAGACTTAGCCATGGAAGAAACATTTGGAGAATTAACACTTGATCTCCCCATCATCACTTGTTGACTCTGGCTATGCTGATAAGCATTACTACTATTATTCATAATATTATGATTATTATGCATCGAAGAAGATGATGATGATGATGATGATGATGATGAAGAAAAAGAAGAAGAAAAAGAAGAACCGTTCTGGCTTGAATGCCAAAATGGCATTTTACACAGACTCCAAACCTTGCCTTCAGCACCCGATTTCTGCTCATCAACATTCATTATCTTTCTTTATTGTAAATGGAAATGGGTCGGTTTCTTTTCTTTTCTTTTCTTTTTTCTTTTTTCTTTTTTATCTTATAAGTATATTTTTCTTTTCTTTTCTTTTCTTTTCTTTTCTTTTATGTCTGTGCTGTGTTGGTGAAAGCTCTTTATCGTAACAGATATGGTGTTGCGTTACAGTGTTATATGTTATGTGATGTGTTGTGTATGGGGTTTTGTTTTGTTGTACTTGTACTATGCATGAATATGATGAGTGAACTGAGGACTTTTGCAGCAGTATTGGTTTTGATTGTATTTGTATTTGCTTTTTCTTTTGATTCTTGAAAACTGGCCGGTGGTTTTCTTTTACTGGTGTTGTGTTGGATATTAAAGTTTGGGAATTTTTTGTGTTTGAGGTCCGACTTTTTACGTATTGCCGGACCTTTTTTTTTTTTTTTTAAACAGTTGGTTCTTCTTCTTCCTTTTTCCTGTAAGGCTGTACCCGTGCTGGTCTCAATTGACATCATATTCATAGTCCATTTGATTTGGAAAAAATTCTAACCTAAATTATTGAGAGTGATAGCATGTCTTTGTAATTTTATTACTAAGCATTAATTCTCTAGCTCTTTTTGACTCTGGATTGACAATCTGAAATTTATAAGAACTCCTATGTTTATAAAATTTCTAAATTCAACCAAAAAAGCTTCCCTAAATTCCACTAATTGAAATTCTAGGATGTGTTATCTGGGTTTAGCTCAATTTTGGTTAATTACAAGGGATGTTTACTTAATTTTGAAAAGGAATTATTTATAAGATCTTTTGAAATATTAATTATAAAATTTCTTCCAAATTTTATGAAATTTTATTACAAAACCTCTCATAAAGTTTGAAATGATACTTATTACTTAAAAATAATTTATATCTCAACTTAATAATTATTTTGACATATTATTATTGAGATACAATTTAAAATATATAATATTATTTTTATTAAAGTTATTATTAAATATTCTCCTAATTCTTAAAATTTAAAGTTTAATAATAAACTAATATTTTACGAGAATTAAGTTCTGAATTTGAACTTTATATTTTTATTTTAATTAATTTTTTTGATTTATTTTATTTTCAATTATTTCTCTTACTTATTCTAAAATTTTTGTTTAGAGCAATTAAATTTTCTTAAAAAGAAATATGTAAAAGCTTGAACTAATATTATGTTAAGAGAAACTTTGAACAAGTGAGAACCATAAGATGGAAGCACAATATGGTATGATGTAAGAACATGTTCCTTGTGGGCGACAATTAAAATTAATTAAAATAAACAACTAACGCAAGGTGAAAGAAGAGAATAATGGCCACTGATTCTCCCATGTGGCCCTCTTGCAAGAAAGCATCTCTTCTTTGTCAATCCACACACAAATAATTTAAACCTAAAATCATTACCCATTACCCATTACACATTGGCCAATAAGTAAACAATTTGCTTGTGTATGAGCCAACAGCCTTCGCTTAAAGTCACTTTCTCATTCTCATTCTCATTTTTTTGACGCAAGTCAAGTCTTATCTCTCATGGAACCCACACGCATTGTGTTGCTTCAAAATTAGAATGTTCCCCCCACTTTAGGCTTTTGTTTTGCAATAATTATAGATATCTATCTAATCCGATATATTATGGATTCCCCTTCTCATCTTAAAACAATCTAACAATATACCCTATTTTTAACTAATATATTATTTTATGTTATGTTATGTTATGCTAGATAGGTAGAATATATATTTTATATCTTAATTAATGTATTATCTGATGTATTTATTATTTATTAATGTTATATAACTATTATATTGATAATTTTAATTTTAAAAAATAAATAACTATTTGATAAATTATTATCATTAATTAGTGACACATTATTTAGGATATAAAGTATGTATATCAACTTTGTAAATTTAACACCGCTCATTTTGAATAGCATACTACAAGATGTTTAAAGAGAATAAAATTTATCATATAAGATCTTTTATGAGTTGTATTTGATTCTATTTACATTAGAGTTTTAATTTTATGAGTAATGTTAAATATTTTAAATTATATCTCAAAAAGTAATGTATCAAATAACTATTAGATGTAATAAATAATTTTAAAATTTATATTATTTTACTGTGCAATAATTACCTAACACATAACTAACTTTTTGGGATATAAATTAGAGTGCCTAATATTATTTTAATTTTATTTAATTAAAATTGGCATTTTATTATTTAGTCAAGTCTCGCTATTTATTGTTTATTTAATTATAAATAAAGGTATTAAGATAATTATACCCATCTTCTTCAACAAGTATGTTTTAATATATTTATTAACTCCCAACTAACTATTTATTTTTGAAAACTTTTCTCAAATAGGTAAAAGTTGGGGTCATATTACTATTTTAGCTACAGTTTCACATTTGTAACTTATTTAGTCAAACACAATATTTTTGAACATATATACCCTCAAACCCATTTCTCTCTCAACTCTCTCAAGTGAAGGAAGCTCACCCCCTAAACTAACAAATCAACGATGGAGCGGTTAGGCTTGATGATGACAACAAAATGAAGTAATGTCCTATTTTATATTTTATAAGTAAAAGAAAATTTATTTATTTTTGGTGAAATTTGTTAGTCTAGATATCTAGGTTTGTGTTATAAATATGCTTAAATGTGTGCAACTATTGTATGATTATAGCTAGAAATAGGTTTGTTATGGTAGGTGTGTAGGGTTGTGGTGGCGAAAATGCGATGGTGGCGCATGAAGGGAGGTCTGTGAATATCGTATTCTTATCACACGAGATGAAGGCGGCGCGATATAACTTAACGCACCACCTTTGCTCGTGTGATAGGACTTATCGTGTCCCATTCTAGTAACTTAAAAGTTCCTAATTATTTTAATTATTATTTATATAAATCTATTTAATTATTATTTAATTAATAATTTACCCTTTTTTTTAGGAACAACGCAATTTTTTATTATAAAAAAATGAACATTACAATTGCATATTATTTCTCTACCACCATTCGTGTTATTCTAAGTTATGGCTTCTTGATAATATAAGAGACTAGTTGATGAATCGTTAAAAAGAAATATTTCTTAGAGTTGTAATAAATTAATTTTTTGAATATTTTGGTTCACCATGTGTTACTCCACAAGCTAGAAATTATAGATAGGGATGATGAGTTTTGGTATTGGTGAACAATAAGCACATCCATTTTAACTGGCAACAGTTTGCGATATCTAGCCTAAAAATGGGAGAATATCCAACAATGAGGCATTTGTTGAAAAATTTGAGTTATCACTTACGTAACAAATACTTGCCTAGAAAAAATGTCTCATTAAAGGAGTTTGATAAGATATTTAAGAGATGATTTCAATAGATGGATAATGAAGATACAGTTACATTGTCTAAATGTATTTTATCCATAATGTGTTATTGAAGTGGAGAGAGAAAAGTGATCTAGATCCATTTTTACTTCAAATAATAGATAATTTAGAGAAGTTCAATAAGTATCCGTGGATAATGTATCATAGGAGGCCATTTATAAATGTCTTCGTGATCAGGCGTTGAATAGAAAGGCAGAGAAATTTAAGAAATTGAAGGCATAAAATTCGATACATAAAGAGGAAAAATATAATTTGCAAAGTTTTCCTTATATTTTTTAGGTGCATAACTAATTTTTTAATTTATATCATTTTTCATCTTAAATGTTTATTTATTATTATTGATTTTATGCTTTGACAATTTTTATTACAGGTATAGATTTATGAGGCAATCTCCTTGTCTGGTTCAGTATATACACAAGAAACTTCATTCAAGGTCCCTCGTATGCTGAAGTGGAGGTCTAGTAAGATGATAACGCCAAAAAAAAAATGCAAAATATTCTTTTCAATGAAAAAATTATAAGTTTTTATGAATATAATAAAATAACAATAATAATTGTTTAAAATTTTCAATTGGGTACTTATTTGTAGAAGTTGGATGTGATTCGACAATTATCTCCTCAATAGCATGAGATGAGAGTAAATTTTATCTAAGCATTGATGCATTTCAGGGGGACCCTTAGTAATTATGGTAGATACCTTGATCAAGAGTATGAGTAGGGATGCAGATGTTGTCTATAAAGATGAATCTCAGGCATATGGAGATGAGGTACATTCTTTGATTTAAAATATCTAGTTGTAGTTTCACACATTAAGTATTTTTCTTCTTAAACGTATATTTCTTAAATTTATTAAGCTCAAATTGAACAACACATGATACCACTCACATATCCAAATGACTCTACAATGATCTCAAGTAATTGTAATGAGAAGGTTTGTTCAGTTGGAGAACAGGTACATTTATTTAGTATAATATAGTTCTATAAACATATATGTCAACCAAACTTATAGTTAGAGATCACCTTAATTTACTTCTTCTTTAAATTTAGCAAGTCTAATTTCAACAATTCATAGCTACACCAACATATCTTAATAATTACTATCAACATTGAGTTGATGCATCTGACCCAATTTTTTCCGCCAAGAGTGATGTGGCTCAAGTCGCCCTACAATATTGTATGGTTAAAGAATGAAGTGCCTCAACAAATGGTTAATAGTGATGAATATGGGGTGTACACTTATAAGTTTATATAATTTTTGATGTTAGACATAATTTGGACTTTGGTCCTGAGACTAGATCATTTTTCAAGGAGAAAATGACTATTACTTTGTGGTGTAATGAGATACAATAGTGCACTAACAGTTGATTTGTGATGTATTAATGATATTGTCATGTCAGTTTTCTTAAGTTGATTTGTGATGTTGATATTCCTGTCAATGGTGTAATGCTTTCATTACAGGTTTGGGAAATATCCAAAATATAGATGAAATGTTGCCAAAATTTTAATAAATTATAACTATAACAAGTATACATCAATTTTCATTATATATTTTCAAGCACCTATTATAAATCACAAAAAATATAATAAATAAACCAAATGATACATCATCTTTGATCAACAATTGCAATAGGATTTCTACATGTTTGTCGGTTATGTCCGTGTTATTTGCACCTACTATATGCATTCTTCAAAGACTTCTCTTCCTTAGGATAGTATACATTTTCTTTTATGCCTTCCTAATTATCTACGTGCAATTGGCAGCTAAATCTAAAACTTTTGTACCTCGTCTAGGACAATCCAACTTAACGGATGATCAACATCATTTACTGATTCGCCATATACAATCAATAAAGTCTTAACAATGTAATTCCATGAACAAAGATTGAGATATTGTAACCTGGTTTGTCTACACACTGTTATTCATGGACACATGGCAGTTGGTAAAAGTTGAATTTTTTACAATTGTATGTTTTCGTGGCTACGGTGACTATTCTATTTCTACTGCCGTCCTTCACAATAAACTTGCAATTGTTGACTGGATTAACTGTTATTCTTAAATGTTGGTCCTTATGATTTTATACTTTATCGTTGGCCTATATAGTCAAGTAAGTGGTCATTTTTTGTGCAACCTCTCTCCTATTATAAAATTAATCTTGCGTTAACTCTTATATCCATTCAGCTAGTGCAGTTATAGGAAGGGAACATGCAGACTTTGCCACTATATTGATACTCTTTGCAATATAGGTGGTCATAATATCATACCTTCTAAATGCACCTACTAATTTAGCCCACTTAATACAACTAACCTCTAAATATTGATTGCCTCAGGTTTCATACCTCGCATGTTATTCAATTAGCTTTGAAAATCAGACAACCGATATATGTTTTTAACGAGAAAATATGCGCTTAAAAATCCATTTATCTTCTTCTTTTTGGTTGAAAACTTGAATTTTGTGATTAAATACACATTCAAGTAGAAGATACATACCTTATGGTATACATTTAAAAATACTTTTCTGATGGCCTTTTCAATGCTTGCATGTTGATCTGATACAAATATTAGTATATTGACATCACCAATAACACTCCATAATTTTTTTATAAACCACTCCTAAATGCATCATTCTCAGAATTGACAATCCCTCATGCCATTGGATATATAAGATTATTTTCATCCTTATAAACATACAACCAAGATAAGGGCCTTTTAAGAATATACCATCTATAGCAATCACCGGTCTAATGAATGTGTGAAAACTTCGAATACAAGGATCTAATGCCATGAAAAAGTATAAGAAGTATCCATTATAATTAGTCTTCAGATGAATGACAATACATAGATTCTTATTTTCGACCATATAGTAATAAAACAAAAGTTGTCTGAATAAGTCCTTAGCAGAACCGATCATCAACCTCTTTACAGGCTCTTTAGCTCGATAACCCGTCATAGTACATCGGCCATGATTTTCTTTGGTCTATAAAGTCAGTTGACATCTACAAATTTATTCTCGATCAATTGAGCAATTATTTGACTATTTGCTTGATAATAACCATCAGGTAATCAGTCCAATTGACATGTGTGCTCCTTGTCAATTTTTTTCACGATAAAATATTTTAGAGCATCAATGAACATAACACGAACTTGCCACATATACATTTCATCATCACATTTTACCTTAAAACTAATCTTCATAGACCTGAACATTTTGAAGCTCTAATTACTATTCATTGCATGTATACTGAAAATGTCGTATATTGCTTTTTGTTAGGAAACAACTTCCTAACCACTACTTTTCTAATTTCTGAGCACGATGCCCCATCTAATGGATTGAAGTCAAAAGATGGTATAAAATGGATAAACTGAAATGGGTTCTGTGGTTGAACAATATTGTTATGTTCAACTACTAGTGTCGGATATAAATCATGAAGTTCTTCTCTCTGATAATCTAACAAGCGGCCTTCGTCTTCCTCTTTCATATCATTTAAAACATCTCGATAATCATTTAAAAAGTGGTATTCATCATCATCGGTATTAGCCCTATCTTTATCAGCATTACCTTTATCATAAATATACTTAGACCAATCTATCTAGCTGCCATAATGAGCATTAAGAGGGTCATCGTTATATCTTAGTGGAGAAAATTATAGTCATATAACATGTTGGTTGAGATGTCCATAGATGGTAATGGTGAGACCGTGCTACTAATATGATTACTATCACTTGTAGACATGAAGTGGTTATAAGGGGTTGTTAGCTCTCTACAGGAAATTTGTGGAATTTTATCAAAATTAAGTGTTCTAAGATCAATATTAATACATAATGGTATAGAACATTTTTTATTTACTCTAAATAAAGACTATACTTCTTGATCACTTTGGATTGTCAACGGTATAACACTAATTCCCATTGTAGGCACCGAAATTTTCATAATGACATTATATTGATCACAATTAACTCCAATTCTACAACACACTAAGTTTTGAAGTTGTTCATAAGTCACATCATTAGTGTCACGCCTCAAGTGCTCTCAAGCATTTCCTCGAGCACTTGGTGGGCGACTAGGCTTGCTGGAGACTACTTGGACCATGGAGCGTTACTTGGACTGAAGATACTAGAAGTCTGTTGATTGGGATGGAGATACAGGCTTGGCCCGTGACTTATTAGAGATGTAAATCCCTATTTGGCAGGGAAAAATATTCCATATCATATTTTTTCATCTTGTATATACACTGTTAGATCATTGTATAGCATCTTAAATCATAACCGTTGATTGTGTAAAGCTAATAGTATAAAAATGAGATACCCTCAGTTGTACAAAACATCTCATGGCTTGTGTTCTCTTCAGTAATATAGAGAAGCTTTTTCTCAAACACCTTATATGCATGTTTTCTCATCTCATGGTGGTATTTTCTAAGCTGCTTAGTGCACAACGCATCTAAGACCGCACGATTCTCGAAAGGTCCGTGATATTTGGTATCAAAGTGGGTTCAAAGAAGATGAGAAAATTCGTTGCAACATCGTCAAAATTGATTGAAGAGAGAGTTAGAGACCCCAAAGCTAAGAGGTACTGCAGTGTACCTCACAAAAAGTCCATTGTAGGAAAACACTTAATGGCACTATAGGAAAGGCGACGGATCACCTTAGAGAGTTGGAGCAATAAGTGAAGAAGCTCAAGGTAGGCCTTGACACTCAAGGAGATGAGCTGCACTCCTCATCGGTACATCCATTGAGACTTACACTAATAAGCAGCGAGACTGGATCAAGGTTTTTCAAGAGAAGGTCTACACCATGATGGATAAGATTTAATCCTAAGTGGAGGAGTTGCATCAAGGGTTTGAGACTATTAGGGAGGATATGGTGCTGTGCAAGCGAGCGATGGCAAACGGATTTATTGCCGCTTAAGTTACGATGGCTGAACTAAGAGTTGATGCTCTTAACTCTAAGGAGGTCAGGAAAAAACAGAACTCTATAGAGCTTGACAACTACTTCTGGTAGATGGCGAGATACTTTGATGACTTGGGTGTATGAGACGAGGATAAGGTAAATACTACAACCCTATATCTCTGTGACCACGCAATTCTGTGGTAGGGTAGGAAAAGCGAGAAGATTTACAAGGGTACTTACACCATCAACACCTGTGTAGAGTTACAGCAAGAGATGAAATGTTAATTCTATCCGGAGAATGTGGCATACGACACTAGAAAATGACTAAAAGAGTTGAGACAGACCAAGTTCATTAGCAAGTACATGGAGGAGTACTCTCTATTGATGTTGTAGATCCCCAACATGAGTGAAGAGGACTTGCTGTTCAATTTTTATAATGGATTACAAACGTGGGCATCTAATGAGCTGAAGTGGCGTGGAGTACAGAATATATCTGATGCCCTCACATTAGAGGAAATGCTCACGGATTATTACAAAAGCAATACAGAAAAGTCCAAAAATTTGAAACTTAATCATGCCAAAGGTGGGGGGGAGCTAAGGAGTCTCACTCTCCATAAGATAAGGAGGGAAAGGTAAACCACCCACGACAAGAGAACAAAAGCACAACGGTGGGAGCAATTTGAGATCTAATCGCTTTCTTTGCGATGGGAATCATTGGGTGAAGGACTGTCTAAAGAAAAAAGCTATCAACATAATGTTGAAGACTCAACAAGCGGGTGAATAGGGATAATTAAAATGTATGGAGCTGCTCAATGCCAAGCAGGCAGCGCGTACGCCAATAAAAAAAGCACTAATGTATGTTAAAGCCTACATTAACGGGAAGAAGACTCAAGCGCTAATGGATACTGGAGCTATGCACAACTTCCTCAAGCTTACAAAAGCAGAGCACTTAGGCCTTAAGATAGAAAAAGAGATTGGTTACCTTAAGGCCATGAATGTTGCAGTCAAACCACTAGATGAGGTTATTCATGGAGTCAAAATGCACATTGGAAAGTGAAACAGTAAGGTAAACTTTTCAGTAGCACATCTTGATGATTTTGACACTGTTCTTGATATAGATTTCTTGTGGCAGTTTAATGTGTTACCACTTTTCCGACACAACTACATATGTATCCTGAAAAGAGGACCATGCATGATGTCAATAGTAAATAAGCCCAGAGGTAGGCAATCTAAACCCCACGCCCACACCATTCTCATTTCCTCTATGCAACTGAAGAAGGGAGCCAAGAGAAAGGAAGAGACATACCTCGCCACTATATGGAGGACAGATGATAAGGAGAACATGGGCATAGACGAGCTGCTAGCAGAGATCACGAAAGTGTTTAAGCAGTAAAAAGACGTGATGCCAATAGCACTACCTCAGAAATTACCACCAAGATAGGCGATCGACCATGAGATTGAGTTGGAGCCAAGAACTAAGCCCCCAGCCAAAGTGCCTTACCGAATGTCTCCATCGGAGTTAACAGAGTTACGGAAGTAGCTCAGGGAGTTGTTAGATGCAGGGTTTATCTAACCATCCAAGACACCCTATGATGAGCTCGTGCTTTTTCAGTGCAAGCATGATAGATCATTGTGGCTATGCATAGACTACCGGGTGCTGGACAAAGTCATTATCAAATATAGATATCCTATTCCTTTAATTACTAACTTGTTTGATCAATTGAGGCAGGAAAAGTACTTTTTAAGGCTAGACTTGAGATCGAGTTACCATTAAGTACGGATAGCCGAGGGTGATGAATCGAAAACTACATGTGTAACGCATTATGGGGCGTTTAAGTTTCTTGTCATGCCTTTTGGCCTTACTAATGCACCTGTCACCTTCTGCACCTTGATGAACAACATACTCCAGCCCTTCCTCTTTAAATTCATCATTATGTAATTAAACGACATCATTATCTACAGTAACACTCTCGAAGAGCATGTAATACATTTATAGTATGTCTTGAAGGTATTCTGCGAGAATGAATTGTACATGAAGAGGGAGAAGTGCTTATTTTCCAAGCCGAATGTGGACTTTTTGGGTCACAAGATCAAATATGGCAAGTTGATGATGGATAAGGCGAAAATTCACGTTATAGTGGATTGGGAGGCACCCACGAGAGTTACCAAGCTACGGTCTTTCTTTAGGCTATTAAACTATTATTGGAGATTTGTCAAAAATTACTTCACCATTGTTGCACCCCTTATTGACCTGTTGAAGAAGATTAAAGTATGGGAGTGGACAAAGGAGTGCCAAGAGGTTTTTGATTGATTGAAGAAAGTGATCATCGAGGAATTGGTTTTAGCATTTTCGAACCACTTGTTACCGTATGAGATATATGCTAATGCATTTGATTTTGCCATTGGTGGTGTTTTGGTGTAATAGAACCATCCGACCACGTATGAGATCTGAAAGCTCAACGAGACGAAGAGGCGTTATACGGTGCAAAAAAAGGAAATAACATGGGTCATTCACTATCTGCACACTTAGCAACATTATTTGTTTGAGGCAAAGTTCGAAGTAATGATGGACAACATTGCAACGAGTTATTTCCAAAGTCAAAAGAAACTAAGCCCAAAACAAGCCAGATGGTAGGATTTCGGGCAGAGTTCGATTACGAGCTCGAGTAAAAACCAGCAGAGGCGAATATGATGGCAGATGTCTTAAGTTGAAAGGCCGCATTAGTAGCTATAAGCAAGCTGGAGGGAGAATTTCTTGGCCTATTTCAAGAGGGAATAAAGTATGATCCTATAGCCACACAACTTTCCACATAAGCACATAAGGGGAAGATACAACGATTTTGGAAAAAAGATAAGCTTCTCTACATAAAGGGTCATCGAGTATATATGCCAAAGTAGGAGAATTTATGGCGTAATCTCATTAAATAGTGTCATAACAAGAAATAGGTAAGACATCTAAGACAGTAGCATACACATGCCCTATTGGAGACGAAATATTATTGGCCACACATGTGGGAATAGATAGAATAGTTTGTCAAAACTTGTCTCATGTGCCAACAAGACAAGATCGGGCAAGGGAATCCCGCAAGGCTACTTGAGCCACTAAACATACTAAAGAGACCTTGAGAGAACATTTCTATAGATTTCATCATAGCCTTACTGAAATTCGAGGGATGTGAAACTATCATTGTGGTGGTAGACTGATTTTTCAAGTATGCTGCTTTTATACCAGCACCCAATAAGTGTAGTACGGAAGAAACAGTGAGACTTTTCTTTAAGTACGTCGCCAAGTATTGGAGCTTTCCGAGGGTGATAGTAAGCGATCGTGACATGAGGTTTAGGGGGAGATTTTGGACAGGGTTGATCAATCTTATGGGATCGGAGTTTCACTTTTTCATCAACTTTCATTCACAAACGGATGGACAGACTAAAAGGATGAATGCATTATTAGAGCTGTACTTGCGACACTTTGTGAGAGCAAATAAGCAAGATTAGGTTAAGTTACTTGATGTGGCACAGTTCTCATACAACTTACAGCAGAGTGAGCCGATGAACCAAAGCCCATTCGAGCTAGTTACTAGCCAGCAACCTCTCATGCTACATATGCTCGTTTTCAGTAATACGGGAAAAAGTTTCGCAGCTTACAAAGCTACAAAGTCCTGGTAAAAGCAATTGGACAAATCGTGGGTGTATCTGGACAAAGTGATAAAGCAAATGAAGAAATGGGCTGACGATAAGTGGAGGCATGTCAAGTACAACGTAGGAGACTTAGTAATGGTAAGAATCTTTCCAATGTAACACAAGTCTACATGCTCACTTCATAAGGGTCTTGTTTAAAAATATGGTGGGCAATTTCTTATCGTCAAGAGGGTTGGCAATGTCTCATACAATATGGAGTTGCCTTCGAGACTTCGGCTACATCTAGTATTTCACGCAAGTTGCCTAAAACCATACTATAGTGATGTGAAGGACACAAAGTGTAGGCCACAAACCAAGGCACCATTGGGGGTTTCCACATCTTACGACAAGGAGGAGAAACTTATCCTTGATGTAAGGATAATACGAAAAAAGAACTACCCTCCGAATCATGAGAATTTCATCAAGTGGAAAAGATTGCTTGATAGTGAAGTAAGGTGGGAACCTTAGAATGCACTGTAGCAGTTCGATAGCAAGGTGTGCGAGTTCTAGTGAAGACGAGACGAGGGCATCGCGTAAATTTGATCGGAAAGAATGTCACGCCCCAAGTGTTGTCAAGCATTTTCTCGAGCACTTGGTACGCGACTAGGCCTGTTGGAAGCTACTTGGACCATGGAGCTCTATGTGGACTAGAGTTTCTAAAAGGCCCGTTGATTGGGATGGAGATACAGGCTTGGCCCATGGCTTATTAGGGATGTAAACCCTTATTTGCCAAGGAAAAATATTTCATATCATATTTTTTCATCTTGTATGTACACCATTAGATCATTGTATAGCATTTTAAATTATAGTTGTTGATTGTGTAGAGCTAGTAGTATAAAAGAAGAACACCCTGAGTTATACAAAACATCTCATAACTTGTATTCTCTTCAATAATATAGGGAAAGTTTTTCTCAAACACTTTGTATACGTGCTTTCTCATCTCTTTGTAGTATTTTCTAGGCTGCTTAGCGCACAAAGCGTCTAAGTCACGCGATTTTGAAAGGTCCTTAATATCAAGAATCATTATGGCAATGCTTTGATACTCAATATATCTCTCTTTGTCATTATTGAAACTCTCACATCTTCTTTTAAAATATACCAAAAGTGACTTAGTCATCATATTATATATATTAATAAAAGATATTAATAAATTAATAAAATATCAAAATATTATTCTTTAGCGTGATAGTCACAAATCAATCAACATGATACTTTTTTAAATCTTTCAAAAATTAAGGATCACACGATAATACAATGCATCTTATTTACACACAATTTAATTTATATAAAAATAAACATCTTTTGATTTAAATATATATAATTTATTTTCAATTTAATAACTACAAACATTCCCAAAATTAATTAACAAACAACATAAATCATAAATAAATTTCAATCTTACTTTTTTGTTTATTCAAATAAGTATTTTTGATGAATGTTAATTGATTTTTTTTCAAAATTTTAAAGATTTGTGATTTTTTGTTGAGTACAAATAAGAATGTAAATGAAAGAAAAAAGATTTGTATGTGTTTTTTGACGAGTGAACTCATATACAAGATGAGAGTATTTTTGTTCAAAAATATTGTATTTAGTTAAATAAATTACAAACTTAAAATTTAGCTAAAATAGTTAGGTGACCCCAGTATTTGATTTTTGTGATTTTTTTTTATTTTTTATGTTCAAAATGAAAATACAATAAACTCTTTCTCTAACACAAAAAAATATACTATGATTCAAAGCTCTTTAAAATCAAAGTAATAGACATAAAATTTAAGTTTGATAAATTCCTCGCAACTTATATTACCTTTTTTTTTTTGTCTTTTATTTTCACATATATATTATTAAATTATAATATAAAAGTTTGAGTATGTTCACGAAGTTTTATAGTATTTTTTTTAATACTTTATGGTGAAAATAACACGTAATTTATGAGGCATTGATTCTATGTTAGATTTGTATGTTGAATGAGGTAATATTTTTACCGGACAATGTGTAAATAGTGATCGACATGACTGAGTATTATATGTCTATTTCTAAATACTACTTGACAAAATGAGAAAGTATGAAGCGTTCATAGTGCTAAACAAAATTGCTGAGCACTTTATCCCCATCTTTGAAATTTTCTCACTAAAACTAGAAAATATGAATCGACAAAATTAGAGAGCAGAAAGTGCTCGACAATGTCGTCGAACATTTTTTTGCTTATTTCTTAATTTTGCTCGACAACACTTACTGTAAGTGTGTGGTAATTACGCTCAATTGTGTTGTCCAGCTTTTTGCACTTTGTCTGACTTAATGTTGGGCAAAATTGTTAAGCGCACTGAAGTGTTATGTGTCACGCTTCATCTACTCTTTAAACATTTTTTTAACACTTAATATGTGATTATATTTTTAAAGGTTACTTCACCCATGAAATAAAAAAAAATTTATTTTTATTTAAATAAAATGACATCTAAAAATATTCTTTAATATATTTATTTATTTTATATATACACTGTTAAATTATTTTAATATTAAACGTTGATTAAAAATACTAATATAAAAAAAATCACCCTTATTTATGTAAATTATTTCATAATTTGTAAATTTTTTTCATTATAATATAATTAGTATTTTTTTAAATATTATTTATTTATTTTTAATAATTTTTTAATTCTCAAAAAGGTTTGTAACATAGGACAAAGCTTATTGTAAACACGTGGCAAATTTACTTTAAAATTTTATTGAGCGTCATAAATTTGTTGAGCATGTTTCTCGAGTGCTTGATAATATTTTGTTTTACTCTTTTTTTTTTTTTTTACTTATGTTACTTATTCAAAAATTATTTGCCATAAAATTTTCATTTTTCATTGATTTAGTTCATTAACTTGCAATAGAGTTTCAACAAAAATTTAATTCTAATAAACTATTTCATCTATGATACTTTCAACAAACAATTTAAAAGAAAAATTGCCCAATAAATCACCCAACAAATTCGCCTAAATATGTGTAAAGTGAGTGTTTTATTGTATTTTTAGGTTGGAGTTTGTTTTAAAAATTCAGATTTGGGTTGCAAAATCAAGTAAGAATAAGTACAAAAAAGTTCTAGTTGCAAAATCAAGATATAACATAAACCTAAATTAGTTGTCTTGAATTAAGTTATTTAATTATTAACTATAACAGATCCACTTTAGTGAAAGATTAAATTAAGTGCCACTTCGACTAACGAAAAAATCTACAAAAAGAAACCCATTTATTTATTTGTCTTCTTTTTCAAATTCTAATGTTAACCAGAGCTCATTTCAGAGGAGATGGCTTAGGGGTGATTGATACAAGAAGGATCCTAGGTGTGTTCATAAGGGGAACACACACAATTATTATTCTTTTATAGACAAAGGGATGGGTGGTATCATTTCAGTCTATAAAATGATTTGATTCTATTTTTGTTTCTGTATATATCATGTATCTCTAGTTGGGACCCCAGCAACTCAAGTACATAATTTTCCTGAGTGGCTCTTCTGATTGATCAAGATTCTCTTGCTTGCCTCTCTTCTTTGATATCTTTTTTGAAGAAGAGGATGATGATGAGAATGGTGATGAGAATGATGAAGGTGATGAAGATGAAGTCTCCACTTGAGTAGACACTGGTCCCATATTCCGAATGGCTTCTTGTTGGTGGTGCAAAGATTCTACGCTAGAGTTACATGGGCAAAGTTTCTTAGTTCTCAATTCCTCCAAAGCTGCAACAGTTCCTGCAAAAGCCCAGGCTTTGCTCTTCCAACTAATTTTGTTTTGTTTTTGATTGATTATAGCATTCGAGTGTGTGTGAGAGTTTAAGCTTGCTAATCAAACTTGTTTTATAAGAGTGATGAGAGTAGATGCAGTTACAGTTCTAGCTTATGGTTTCTGCCAAACCAAGGGTTTGGTTCCGTCTAACCAGCTGCCTTTTTAGGTTGCTTTTCAGCCCAGAATATAAGGAAAACAGTTTCGATCCTTTTGTTTTTATTTAGTTATTAACAGCTGCGACACAAGAATTAAGATCTTTGGGCCAGGTTCAAAGACCATTGGTAGAAATTTGTCCAAGCTTGGGTGGCAGACCAGCATGAAGCCCATTGTCGCCTAAAGCACAATGACATTTAAGTGGGCTCTACGACTTGGACTTTCCCATAATTCATCTTGCTAAGCAGTGATAGGATGATACTTCATAATGCGTAAAAACTAACGACATATAATCTCACCTTATTCATAGTCACTTCTTCGCTGATTGAAGAATCTTAAATCTTATATTCAGACAAATTCCTCGATGAAGCTAAGATATGGATTTGATTGTAGGTTCCAAAAACTTCCTATGAGAGCATGACTTGGAAATCGTAACACGCTATGAAGCTTTCTATCACCGAAGATACCATATTGTAGGGGAATGATTCATCATAATCAACCTTCAACCTTAACTATGATTGAGAGGAAGAAGCAAAAACATCATGAAACAGAAATTCTAAAATTTTTTTTGAAATTAGTATATGTTGGATACGACTTCTCTTACAATTTACAACCTACAAACTAGCATCATTTGCCGCACCAACATAACTATATATTTACCCTTGCCATCTCACTCTATAACTACTCACAACCATCCCAATCTTGGAAAATTGGTAATCTTGATGAGCTGAGATGGGGTTTAATTGGGACCCCAACATCTCAAGTACATGACTTTCCTCATAGACTCGTCAAATTGCTTTGCATTGTTGTGTTCTCTCATCACTTTGCTTGAAATTACTGCCGAAGAGAGCTTCGTAGAAAACTGAGAAACCGACCTGATGTTGCTCTTGACATGCTGGTGCAATGATCTTATTGTCTAGTTCCATCTACAGAACCCTTGGTCTTTTAAGGCTTCAACTGCTGCAAGACTTGCTGCTACAATCCAAGCTCTACTTGTTGAACTCATCTTAATATCTATGTACTAATTTTAGATACTTTTCTCATTGCTTTTCATATACTTTGTTTAAATCGAAGTTATAATTTGATGGAAAAAATGGTGATGCGGGCACAATTAACATATGGAATGTAGATCTTATTTAAATTTCAGTTAGTCCAGTTACAATGGCTCGAGTTAAAAAGTTCAAAGAAACTCTTAATAGATTGATTCAAAATATTTGAGCTTAGGTGAATTCATGTAGGCCCAAGAAAATGTCCCACATGTTCCACAAAGTTGGATTTCTATGATTCAAACTTTAAAATAATTTAGAAGAATTTCTCATATCACAAAATGGGTGAATTGATTGCAATTTTCTAAAATGGTAATTACTCAATTTTGACTCATCAAGTGTTGGGGGACATAATGAATATTTTATTAATATCCATTATATTTTTAGAAGTAATTCAAGTTACTAACAGCAGCCCATGTTATGAGAAACTGCTGGAAAGCCTGCAATTGTATTTATTGTTACAATTGCAAATTTGACAGCTAGTTTAAAAATTAAGCTTCAGTTGTTGGTATTAGTTGGTAGTTAGTAGTTTTTAAATTGTTATTAAATATTGTAATAAATGCTAGCATCTCAAGTGTTCACTATAAATACCTGAGGGATGAGAAAAAAACATTCAACAATTTAATTAAGAAAAATTTCTTTGGTTCTTTTAGAATTTTTTGAACTTATTGGAACAATTTCTGTGGCGTTCTCTTTCGACTTATCAATCAATCATTTCATAATTGATTGTAGCGTCTTCATTATATCAAGGTTCTTACTTCAATATAAGCAACGAGTCGCGGTTTCATACATATCTAGTTTTAGACGATCTTGTAGTCCTTGATCCATAACTTTCTCAATTTTTTGACGTGGATCGTATATGTTGGTATCAGAGCTTGGCACTAGTTGTAGGTTTATGTATATTTTTTATTTGAAAAAAAATAAAAAAATGATATTGCGATTCAACTCTTGTAATTCTTTTTTTTAATTTTACATCTTTATGTTCCTTTTCAATTCCACAAATCAAATTTCTTGCTTAAAAAAAATCTTAAATCCGTGACATAATCTTGTTTTCTAAGCCTTTAAATCTAAATTTTTCTTGTTGAGTTTTTGGTGAATTATTGTTGAAAATTGTGATATTTGTTTGATTAGTTTAATAAAAACGTTAGAGGATTACTACGAGTGAAAGAAGGTAATAGTGGTGAGTACATAAAAAGGTGAAACACGGAGAAAGTTAAGTGAATTATTATTTTTTGGCGAGAGAAAGTTAAGTGAATCATTATTTAAGTGAAACACATGAAGGAGTGTGCGAGATTCTTTTTTATTTCTCTAACTTTGTTTTGCAGCAAGCTTGCAGCAAGCATGTCAAACTTTATAATTTCAAAATTCAAGTATTCATAAACTTTACTTTTGAAAACAAAAATTGACATAATGGACATTTTATTAATATCTATAACATTTTTAGAAGCAATTAAGAAGCAGTTCAAGTTGTCAGCAACAACCCATGTAATGAGAAGCTGCTAGGAAGCCTATAATTGCATTTATTATTGTAGTTATAAATTTGACAACTAATTAAAATAAAGCCTCAATTATTGGTAGTAGTTGGTAGTTAGTAGTTATTAAGTTGTCACTAAATATTGTAATAAATACTGACATCCCAAGTATTCACTATAAATACTTAAGGGTGAAAGGAAAGTATTCAGCAATTTGATTAAGAAAATTCTCTTTGATTCTTTTAGAACTCTTTGAACTTATCAGAACAATTTTTGTGGCATTCTCTTCAACTTATCAATCAATCATTCCATAATTGATTGTGTCGTCTTCATTATACCAAGGTTCTTACTTCAATATAGACAACGAGCCATGATTTCATACAAATCTGTTTCTAGACGGTCTTAGATTTATTCTTGATCTACAATTTTTTGGCAGGTATCATTGGTATCAGAGCTTGGCACTAGTTACAGGTTTGTCTATATTTTTTATTTAAAAAAATAAAAAATAAAAAAGTGATATTGGGATTTAACTCCTATAATTCTTATTTTAATTTAACATCTTTGTATTCCTTTTTGATTCTACAAATCCGAATTTCTTACTTTAAAAAAAAACTCTTAAATCCATTACATAGTTTTATTTTTTAAGCCTTTAAATCTAAATTTCTGTTGATGAGTTCTTGGTGAATTTTTACTGGAAATTATAATATTTGTTTGAATAATTTGATAAGAACTTATAGAAGATTACTACAAGTGAAAAAAATACAAGATTGGTAAGCATATAAGAGGTAAAAGCCAATTTGATTTTGTGTGAAACATGATAAAAAATTGTGTGAATCATTCTTTGAGTGAAACATGTGAGAGAGTGTGCGAGTTTTTTTTTTTTTCTTAAACATTGTTTTGCAACAAATATATCAGATAACAAGAAAAAAAAATACTTTCGAAAATGCTTTAAAAGAGGTTGATCCAAAGTTTTTTATAAAAGCTTTAATAGATAAGATGAAGAGAGTGTTAAAAGCGGAGATGAAATAGGTTCATGAATGAATAGATCGGGTAGAGAATGCACGTTTGGAGCAGCCACAAATCATTCTTAATGTATGTAGGAGAAAGGGAGAGAGAGAATTCAACCTTAAAAAGTGAAGGTTAAAGATGAAGAGTATTATGTAAATGATTTTGATGAAGAAGATGACCAGGATTAAACTATTGACAATAGAAGATATGGTGGGCAGTTTAACGAAGCTAAAAATTGGGAAGATAATAACTTGGATAGTATTAAAATGAAAATTCCGTTGTTTCAAGGCAAAAACAATCTAAAAGCTTACATTGAGTTGGAGAAGAAGATAGAATTAGCGTTTGATTGTCACAATTATTTTAAGGTTAAAAAAATAAAACTTACAGTTATTGAATTTTTTGATTATATAATTGTTTGGTGGGATCAACTAGTGTTAAACAAGAAGAGAAATAGAGAGCGTCTAATAAAGACTTGGGAGGAAATAAAAATCATGATGAGTAGACGGTTTGTTCTAAGCCATTACTACTATAAGTTATACCAAAAATTACAAAGTCTTACACAAGGTAATCAAAGTATGGATGATTGTTATAAAGAGATAAAAATCGCTATTATCCGAGTGAATGTAGAGAAAGATTAAGAGGCTACTATGGCTAAGTTTCTAGTTTGTTCGAATCGAAAAATTGATAATTTGATATAATTGCAACATTAGGCAGAGTTTGAAGATATGATGCACATGACTATCAAATTAAGAACCAGCTCAAGAGGAGAGACAGTAATACATGGCAAAATCTTAGCTTAAGTTCATCATGGAGGCTGAATTTTATGAAGAAAGAGGAGAAACAAGCCATTGTCAATCATACAATCGAGTAAAAACAAGAAGCAACTAGCCATGAAAATCAAGGTAAATCTAATTCTTCCACCATTTAAAATTGTGATATTAAGTGTTTTAAATGCCAAGGCAAAAATCACATAATGAGCCAATGTCTAAACAAAACATTATGATATTGCGAGATAATGGTGAGATTGAATTCGATGACAAAGATGACACCGAATCTATACCACCATTGAAGGACGTGGATGATGAGAAATACATTGCCCAAGGAGAATTATTAGTTGCGATGAGAGTTTTAAGTATGCAACTCAAAGAAGATGACGAAGTGCAATGAGAAAACATCTTTCATACTAGATGCCATGTGCAAAATAAGGTATATAATGTGATTATTGATGGAGGTAGTTATACTAATATTGCTAGCACCACAATGGTAGGAAAATTATAGCTGCCAATAATTAAACAACCCCGGCCTTATAAATTGCGATGGCTCAATGACAATGATGAGGTGATGGTTACTAAATAGGTTTTAGTTTCCTTCTACATTAGAAAATATGAAGATGAAGTTTTGTGTGATGTAGTTCCGATGCAAGCTAGACACTTTTTATTACACCGACTATAACAATTTGATCGACGTGTTAAGCATGCTAGTTTCACCAACAAACACATATTTGTGTTTAATTAAAGGACAATCACTCTAGTCTCTTTGTCACGAAAGTAGATATATGAATATCAAGTGAGATTACAAAAATAGAGTGGTAAAAAAAAAAGATTGAGAAAAAGAAAACAAGTGAAAAATTAAAAAGAGAAAAAAAAGAGGCCGAGAAAAATAGAAGATAAAACAAGAGGACAGATTCAGCCATTAAGAGAAAAGCCAACTTCTATACAAAAGTAAGTGAAATAAAAAAAGCGATGTTCTTAATACAGCTAATGATTGTACTTTTGTACAAAGATGCATATTTAAACACTAACCAACTTGACTTGTCTCTGCATAGTTTAGTTGTTTCTCTTTCACAAGAGTTTGATGATGTCTTTTCCGAAGAGATTCCACCTAGTTTACCTCTTATTTAAGGAATTGAACATCAAATCAATTTCTCGCCCAGTGTTTCTATTTCAAACTGACCAGTTTATAGAAGCAATCCCAATAAGGAAAAGGAACTACAAAGGCAGGTTAATAAATTGATGAAAAAAGGATACGTAAGAAAAATTATGAGTCCGTGCACTGTGCTAATGATGTTGGTTCTTAAAAAAGGTAGAACATGGAGAATGTGTGTTGATTGCTGAATAATTAACAATATAACGAATGAAATATGATGCTTTAGGTATGAGTATAGGCGCAGTTGTTATGCAATGAGGGAGACCAATAGCATATTTCAGTGAAAAATTAAGTGGGACGACCTTAAACTACCTTAATTATGATAAAGAATTCTATACGTTGGTTCGAGCATTGAAAACATGGCAACAATACTTTTGACCTAAGGAGTTAGTGATTTACACCGATCATGAGTCCTTGAAGTATTTGAAAGGCCAACATAAATTGAACAGGAGACATGCACGATGGGTGAAATTTCTTAAGACATTTCTATATGTCATCCAATATAAGCAACGCAAGGAAAACATCGTTGTCGATGCAATTTTTTGAAGGTATGTATTAATTTTTACTTTTAATGTACAATTACTTGATTTTGAGCATATTAAAGAATTATATCTTTTAGACCACGATTTTTGTGAGGAGTTTTGAACTTGTAACAAAAATACAGTGGGTAAGTTCTTTAGGCACGATGGTTTCTTGTTTCGAAAAAATAAATTGTGTGTGTCAAATTACTCTTTGCATGATTTGTTAGTAAGAGAATCCCATGGTAGAGGATTAATGAGACACTTTAAAGTTATTAAGACCTTAGCCGTTTTATAAGAACACTTCTATTGGCCACACATGAAAAATAGATGTCGAGAGAATTTGTGATAGATGTATCATATGTAGGCAAGCAAAATCTCGAGTACAACCCTATAGTTTATACACGCCACTAGCTATTCCTAGTAAGCCTTGAATTGATATTTCGATAGACTTCGTATTAGGTTTGCCTAAGTCTAAACGTGGTAAAGATTCAATTTTTATAATTGTGAATAGATTTTCTAAGATAGCATATTTTATTTCATGTCACAAAACTGATGATGCTTGACATGTTGCTAATTTGTTCCTTACAAAAATTGTAAAATTATATGGTATGCCTAAAACAATAGTTTCCAATAGAGATGTTAAGTTCTTAAGTTACTTTTGAAAAACTTGTCCCCCCACAAACTAATGATCAAACCGAAGTGAATAGGACTTTGTCTATTTTGTTGAGGGCTATTATTAAAACGAATATTAAAACTCGAGAATAATGTTTACCATATGTTGAGTTTGTTTATAATCGTATTATTCATTCTGCAACTAAGTTTTTATAATTTGAAATTATTTATGGTTTAATCCTTTAACTCAATTGAATTTAAAGTTATTACTTTTGTCTGAACGTGCTAACTTAGATAGAAAGAAAAAGACTGAATTTGTTAAGTAGATATATAAGAAAGCAAGACTTACCATTAAGAGGAGGACAAAGCAATACGCAAAATAAGCTAATAAATGACATCAACAGTTGATTTTTGAACTTAGAAATTGGGTTTGGTTGCACATGCAAAAAGAAAGATTTTTAGCACAAAGGCGATCTAAGTTGCTTTCGAGAGGAGATGGACCTTTTCAAGTCCTTGAGCGTATAAATGACAATGCATATAAGTTAGATTTGTCAGGTGAGTACAATGTTAGTGCCATTTTCAATGTTACAGATTTAAGTACTTTTGATGTAGGTGATGATTTGAGGATAAATCATTTTCAAAAGGAGGGGAATGATGAGGGCACGACTAACAAATGGAATGCAGATCTTATTCAAGTTCGAGTTGGTCCGGTTATAAGGGCTCAAGCAAAAAGATTCAAAGAAACTCTCAATAGACTGATTCAAAATATTTGGGCTGAGGTGAATTCGTAGAGACCCAACGAAGACGTCTCACGTGTTCCATAAGTTTGGATTTCTAAGTTTGGATTTCTATGATTCAAACTTTAGAATAATCTAGAAAAATTCTTTAAATCACAAAGTAGGTGAATTGAGTGCAGTTTTTTTAAAATTGATGATTACTCAATTTTAACTCATCAAGTGTTATGAGATATAATGGATATTTCATTAATATCCATTACATTTTTAAAAATAATTAAGAAGCAGTTCAAGTTATTAGCACCAGCCAATAAGATGAGAAGCTGTTGAGAAGTCTGTAATTGTATTTATTGTTGTAGTTACAAATTTGACAGTTAGTTTAAAATAGTTAGTAATTAGTAATTTTTAAGTTGTCATTAAAACATCTCAAGTGTTTACTATAAATTCTTAAGGGATAAGAGGAAAGCATTCAATAATTTGATTAAGAAAATTCTCTTTAATTCTTTTAGAGTTCTTTGAATTTATCAAAATAATTTTCGTATCGTTATTTTTTGATTTATTAATCAATCTTTTCATAATTAATTGTAGCATTTTTATTATATCAAAAATTTTACTTTAATATAAACAACGAATCGTAATTTTATACAAATTTATTTTTAAACGGTCTTAAAATCTTTATTTGATCCACAACTTTTTTTAGTTTCATGGGATTATATCAAATGGCAATTCTTATTTATACGAACAGGGGATGAAGGCCAAAAGTAGTGGAAATAAAACCAGTGGCCTTAGCTTTTAATTTGCTTGTGGGTTTAGGACAAGAAGAAAAGGCCAATGGTTTTCTTAGCTGGTAGTTTGGATTGGGATCGATTGTGACTCCAAGTCTCTAATGTCCTTGTAGGACCACTTGCTGGGATTAAATGGTATTTTGAGTACATGACGACAAAGACATTCTTGCAATGCGCACCTGGTGCCGGGAGAAACCAGCATTTAGTGTTTTTTACTTCTTTTTTTTTCATAAGAGAAGCACTTCCTTCGATGTACCCAAACACATTACAAAAGACATATTCAAGGACTGTCCAATATATCAATATTTTACAGAATTAATATTTCTTACAATAAACAATGAAAAAAATTAATAAAAGAGCATTACAAACTTGCAGACGTGGACAGTTTTGTATATGAAAATTACCTATATAGGGATACCTTTATAATTAAATATTGTACCTGTACGCAACCAAAATTTAAATTTCATTCAAAATATCTATATCGTTTTTTTTAACGTTGGAACTGTATTGAACTTAATTTACTTTTTAATTAAGAAACTAAAATTAAGAAATAAGAAATAATTAAACAATAATAAAAAATTTTATATGATTCGATAAAATTTAGATATACAGACCAACACAAGAATGATCTAATATTATTATTCAAACAAAATAAAAGAATTATAATTTTAAATAATTGAGATCACAATACTCATAAAAATTAAAGAAAAATAATAAAATTAAAAATTAAATTAAACTTTTCAAATTTGAGTATTTATATTCTAAGAATAGGATAAGCATAAGTTGGCTGAGCTTTTCAAGTTTCATATTTTCACTTAAATTTGAATCTCTCTTTTAACAATGTGCGATATAATATATATAGATATATATATATATTTAATTTCTATAAAAAAAATTCATTTTCGCCCAAACGCTAATAAATATAACAAACTTAATGTCATGCAGTAGCATTTGATTTTTCTTAGATCTTTTTAATAAAATAATGCCCTTTCTCAACATTTCATTGTTGAACCTTTAAAGGATTTTATTATTCTAGCCCTTCTTCTTTACATTATTTATTCTAAAAGTTACAAAGTTCTTTCCATTAGTATATAAGTACCTAAAAACTTCTTTCTTTTTATACTTTGATTCCCAAAATAGATAGTGTGACTTTGTCATTAATTTTTTAAACATCATTTTACATTAAATATTATTTTTTATTGTCTACTTTGACTCTTTTTAAGAAAAAAAAAAAGCTAAAGTTATTCGTATAATTTATTTGCTAAAAATTTAGGTATATATTGTGTGGGACTTTTCTTTTTGTTACACAATGTTGTGAGATTAAATTAAATATGGATTTATGCAATACTTACCTTAAAATTTTTTATTGAATTTTGTTCAGTTGTAATTCACTCAATTTGTATTAACTCTTTGTGCGCACGATTTCTTTGTTTATTTCATGATAAGAAGAACAAATGTATATTTAATCAAATTCTCATATATCCTACGATAAAGATTAGAATAGTGTAAAGAATATTCTGAAATTGTCAATTTTAGATATTAGATAGTGGATAATCTTTTAATGTACAATATTCAATAGAAATAGACAACAATATGATCTTTTATACTAAAAAAAAGAAGTAATGCATAAGTCATTATAATTTATTAAAAAATAAAAAAATTTGATAGTTTAATTTCTGCATTTTTGTTAAATTGTTCATATGGTTTTTAATATTTTAAAAATAATTAATTACATCTTTTAAAGACGTTTACAACTACTTTTTACTATTATTTTTTTATCTTTGAAACATAATTATTTTCGTCTTAAATGATTGATATTTTTTAAAATGTTAAGTAATTCAATAAAAATATAGAGATTAAAATGATAATATTTCATAAAAAAAAAAACTTGTATTTTCTTCACTAAAGTGAAGTTCTGAATTTAAATCTGTCTCCTAAATTAAAAAAAAACACAAAAATAAAGTCTTATGCTGATGCGTTAATACAATAATTTTCAAGATTAAATTATGATATTCTTCTCTATATATTCTATTTATTTTTTGAAAACGAGCCAAGTTAATAACTTATTTTTTAATATATGAACCATGTTAATTTCTGTGCGTTTAAGTTTATGGCTCGACTAGTAAAAAAATCAATTTAGTGTTGTTTGTGAAGCAACGGCAATTTGTTGGACTTCTTACTACTCAGGTCAGGCGAGCCAATCTTTGATAGTATTCATGCCAAATAAATAAAGAAAATCAAATACTTCGGCAAGAAGTGAAAATATCATAAAAGCAGAATTCTCAAATTTTTTGAATAATTAGTATAAAATAGAGCAATTAGTCTAATAATTAACAATTTACAATCATAATCAGTAATTACTTGGCAGTGGGCACCAAACTGATATCTAATTACCTACCATCTGAATATATAATAACATTAATCCTTGGATGACAAACTGGAATGAATTGATGATCTTGGGTTACGTCCTCATCCAGGTCTTCGACTCTCAGTGAATGACTGCAGCGGAGTTGGGTTTTAGTTGGGACCCCAACAGCTCAAGTACATGACTGTCCTTAGAGATTCTTCCGATTGCTTTGCTTTCTGTTCTCTCATCAATTTGCTTGCAATTGATACCGAAGCTGAAGAAGAAAGCTTCTTGGACGATTGAGAAACCGACCTGAGATTGTTCTTGGCGTGCTGGTGTAATGATCTTATGGTGTAGTTCCATCTGCAGAATCCTTGATCTTTCAAGGCTTCAACTGCTACAACACTTGCTGCTACAATCCAAGCTCTGCTTGTTGAACTCATCTTGATTTTATGTATATTTTTCAGCTATTCTTCTCTTTTGCTTTTTGTGTACTCTCTTTCGAACTTCCGTTTGTTTTGACGGAGAAAATGGCCTGGTGGGGTTCTTATTTATATTAGGGGGGGATGAAGTAAAGGCAGAAAGATATGAAAATAAAACCAGTGGCTAGTGGCTACAGCTTTTAGTTTTGCTTTTGCTGGTGGTTTTATCTTTTGTGAGAAGTAAAGCCTATGGATTTCTTGGTTGATGGTTGGGATTGGGGTAATATGACTTTAATGTCCTTTCTGTACCACTCGGTGAGATTAATTACATAAGGGTAAATTGGGGATTCAGGTCGTCACGACAAAAGAAATTCCTGACGATGCACTTAGTTCTCAAAACATGGGGAAAAGTTACCCCGGGATTCTATTATTATTGTAGTTCTGGTTCATGCACCACACATACTTTGGGTGGATAATTTGGATTCAACTTTATCAAATTAGGTAAGCCTGGAAATCACTCGTAAAAGCTATGCTGGTCTAGTTGTCAACCACTTTCATTATTCCAACAAAGTGGGAGTTATTTCATTTTATTATTTAAAATATAAATCAGTTAGGTTATTTCTGACGTAATCATACATCTGCAAACACTTATTTGTATTATTTATTTTACAATTTTATATTTGTAATTACAAAATTTTTAAAAATATAATTTTAAAACATCAAGATATACAACTCACTTATATGAGTTGATAAATTCTATATTCAGATATACTAAAGTCTGTGGACATCGAACTATATACCCAACGACACTTAACCGTTAGACTATGAAAAGTATTTGACATTTGTGAAACTTAAACATGGTGGATCAATTACAAACCCACTGTAATACTCAAGTCAAAATACTACGAATACTATTTAACTAAAAAAATCCTTTATTAATGACTTTATGGGATGTCTATTAAATGTCCTTATTAAGTCCGTTTAGTACTCAGTTCTCACTGAATACCCGTATGCTTATATTAGTTTCTACTAAACTCATGGTTTGCTAATATTAACTATTTGAACTATTCAGATATAGACATACATTGATCTATATATGATAAGGTCTTCGCTGATAAACTCGCATCAATAAAAATAAATCAGGAACATAAAGTTTAGAAATATACTTGCACAATGACATTTTCTAGTATTATTTATAACTCTTTACAACTATATCATTACTAATATATTCTTAGGTGTTTGTTTCATTTCAAATAATGCTATAACTCTTTGAATTTTATTGACTCTTATAACTTACTAACTCTCAGTGTTGCTAACTCTTAGTATTAATTTAAACTTTTTTAGATCAGATCTGAACTTCTTCATATCATACAATGTTTGAAATATTACAAGCATCTTATTATTTATTATTTAATATTAATGATTGTATTCGAATTATTTATTGTATAAATATTAAACAATTAATATTCATATAATATTAAAATGACACGTAAGTATCATCTCTAACACTTATATAATATTCTCTCTCTTGTATTAAAAGCAGATTTCAATACTACAGTGAACACTGAATGTATTAATAGATCTCAAGCCCATTGGATAATATAAGGTAAACCCTTTCTTTTAATTTTTACCATGATAAAGTATAAAATTCTCTTTATTGTTGTGTACTCAACACATAAGAGTAGTCGGTATCAATATTAATTTTCAAGTCATTAGCAACAAAAATACCGGAACTAGAACCTATCTTTCTTTTACCTTTTACAAAATAGTCCAACCAGCCTAACATAAACAAGCTGCCCATGTGTTTCTTCTGTAGCTACTGTTGATCCAAATTTATTTTTATAAAAAATAAATAATTGTGTGATGAAATTATAAATTTTGTTAAAATTATAACAAAGTTTTGAATTTAAATTTTTTGAGATCCTAAAAATTAAAATTTAATAGCAAGCTAATTGATTTGGAAATCTATTATGGTTGTACAAAAAAATAACATAAAAATTTATGTCCAATATTTTTGAAATTTAATCTCTATTATAGTGCAAATATCATAATATCTAGGATTATCTCTATATTAAAAAAAATACTACTATTAGATATATGAGTCAAAGTAATAGAAGTTGAAGGCTGATATACACATGAACATGCTAATTAGCATTATTAAATACTTTCAAAAAATACATATAGTAAAATATAATTTTCAATCATCATTAGTTAGTATAATGTCTTTCATTTATCATTGTAATAATATGTAATATAATCAGTAAAACCTACACAATATTTCACCTTCAAATACATTGAATTTCAACGAGTTTTCATATCAAGTTTGAACCTTATACTATCCAATCCAAAATTACTTAATATAGTTTTAAATTCTTATTGTCTAACAAATGATGAAGCAATACATTTATTACTTCTCTAACATTTTTAATTTAATAATTAATTATATTTAAACTATCTTTAACAATTAAATTAAAAATATAACAAAAATACATCAAATGTAAAAAAACTTAAACTACGCACATGTGTTAATTAAATTAAAAACAAATCTATAGGAGCAGTATTTGTACTTGCATTATCTAAAGTAATACTAATAAATTTATCAACAATATGAAATTTTCTAAAACTATTCATTAAAGAACTAAAAATAACATTAGTTGTGTATGGATGTTTCTAATTCACAAAGAAAATAATTCTTTTTTTTTTCAAAAGTTAGGCATTATTAATATAATACAGTATAACATAAATATACCTCAAATTATAGAAACTCATCCCACAATTAAAAGTAACAGTGAACACTTTTTGCAATTGCTCGACTTTATCCATTAGTTTTTGTTTACTATCTACAAATACGGTTAAAATATCATTTTTAATAGTATTTTTAATAACACAAAAGAAGTTGGGTTGAATATATTGTTTCATAAATTTCTTATATTTTTCGTCTTAGCGAATAAGATCGATTGTTTACTTGCTGCAATGTATCTAACTAATTTAATATGCATGCACTGCTGATTATACTGAAACCTAAAAATACTTTCTCTAAAAATTTTTGGGCAAGTTGAATTTGAGTTGGCTCTTTTGGACCATGTTTATAAAAACATACCTTAACACGTCATTCAAATGCTTTGTTACTATGAGCTGCTTTAGTATTTAAAGATTTACCATAAAATTTACAGATGGTTTTTTTTTTTTAATTCTTCTATAAACTAGATTTGAATGATTCTTTAATATGAAAAAGTTTTAAACATTTTATGTTTGCCCTCTTTCTAATTTTTTTAATATTTTAAAAATTTTTAGTCTTGAAAGCAGATTGATTATTAAAAAATTGTGATGATGAAATTAAAATATTTTCAGATTTATTTAGAGTATTGAGATTAAAATTTATTATTGTATAGATAATAAAAATATAATTAAATAAATAAAAATTAAAAAATAAATAAATAATTTAAGAGAATATAAGTTTTGAAGAGAATTAAAATACTTTAATAAAAAATGAAAGAGATTTAAATAAAATTAGGAGAAAATTAAGAGAATGAAAAGAATAAAAGGTGAGTCAGTTAAATTGTATGAGAAGATTGAGAGAGCCACTTTGACTGTTGATTAATAATAAAGTAAAATAAAATAAAATTAAAAAGGCTGTTGCGCCTGTACAGACTGCTACCTGCAGTAGTAGCAAAGGTTGCTGCACATAACAACTTTTTTTTAATTTTAAAAAAAATAGAAAATAATTCATAAGCACGGCCCAATGAACCAATCGTGCCGACACAACTTTATGCTATGCTAATAAGCCATGTTAGGCTGTAATACAATTTTTATACCTAAACCCATTTTTCGTAAACTATGCCAGACACGACCCACTTATTATATCTACCAATTACATTCACAGTCAAGTTAAACTATGTCGTATCTTAATAACCATCGCTTATTGCATGATTGACACAAACTTACTCAGCTGCAATTGTACACGCACACGTGTGTGTATATATATACTATTTGTGTCCTTATAAAATAAATTACAAGTTTGCATTGGTTAAGAGTGATAAAATAGATTATAACACGATTATTTGACACATTTTAAATTAATATGGATAAGAAAAATTGACACGATTAATAAATGGGTCGAATTCTTGTTACTTATTTATTAATTGTGTCGAATATATGTTTGAAGTATATGATTCATTTATTCGTTTAAGTCACTTTTAATAAACGAATCATATTTATATCTATTCGTATATCTATTCGTTGAAGTCGCGTTTAATTAAATTATAAAAAAATAAAATTATAAAATAAAAAATAAAAATAATTAATTAAAAATTAATAATTTTATGATTTAAACGTGTTTTAAATGACTCAAATCGTGTATAATTGTATAAATGAATCGAATCGTAAACAAATTAAATCGTGTTATAAACGAATCAAATCATAAACGAATTGAATTTGATTCATTTATTTAAACGTGTCTAATCATGTCGTGTCGTATAATTCGTTTATTAAATGAATTGAATTTGTGTTTGAATGTTTGATTGGTTTAGTAAACGAATATAACAAAAATTTATTAATACCCTATAATAATATGACGCGAACACGATTCGTTTACACGAATTGTCACTCCTAACAATAAAGAAGGATACACCGATTTAATAAATATAGGTAATTATTTTTTAATTTATGAGGTAGAGATTTGATTTTTATTTCTGCATGCAGAGAGTGACATCTTTTCAATCATATAATAATATAGTAGTGTTATTTTATCTTGTATAATACACAATATATATATGTATATATTAATTCATTTTCTTCTATTATATATAAGCTCTCCATTCAAGTATTTTTATCTATACGAATCTCATTTTCAATTTCAAGTGTAAAAATAAATAAAAAACGTTGACATTTTCTAATAGGCATAAAAAAAATTGATAGGATAAAATTAAAATTATAAGAAGATCAAGTAAAATGCATGGATGTACTTGTATGAATGTCATGGACTTCAATTTTTCATGATCAAATGAATATGTTAAAATTGTTTGTATTTCAAATAAATTTGACTAAAAAAACTACTAAACTCATTTTTTATTGGGATTAATATTCTCTTCTAATCTAATTTTTTTTATATTAATATGAATTGGTAGTTGGTAAAAAATAAATTTTGACTCCACTTAATCAATACAAAATTCCTGTTAAAAATATTTTGAAAGATTAAATAAAATTAAACTAGAAGATTATCTTAATTCTTTTGATTGTCCCAGTTACAATGAATTGGTGAATACTTGCAAACGAGAGTTGAATTGGATGCATTTGTATTCAATTTCTTTTTCACGTAGACCTTCAAAGATCATCATTTCAGCACTTTCACTTGGCTCATATACATTAGCAAAGCGATTATAAGGTCAAATTTGTGAAGGTCTGCTGCTGCTGCATATTGTACAATATTGGTGCTTCGCAGTTTTTTTCTTTAATTTTCCACTTCTCAAGGGGCTAATAATGAACCAAGTTACTTCAATAAAGTGATGACTTGACTCACGGAAAACTAGTTGAGAATTTTGAAGCAACAAATAATAATTAACAAGTTCTTTAGATTTCCTCGGATGTCTGGTGAGTCAATCTTTTGCACCAATTTCTTCGTTTTACTTAAAAAAGAGAACATAGAGAGAGAGAGAGAGAGAGAGAGAGAGGGGGGGGGGGGGGGGGGGGGGCGGGGGCGGGGAATGAAGTCTTGAGCTCGCTCATGTTGTTTTTTTGCTTTAGTCCACCTTAAGAATATGGGCACAAATCGATAAAATTGCTTGAGTTGGGGAGCAAGGAAGCAAAATTATCAGAAAAAAAAAAAATCCCAAAATTAAGTTGTTGAATTAATATATGATGAAGCGATTGCTCTTACAGTGCATAATTTACATATCAGAATCACTTTGATTCGTGAACAATCTAATATCTATGAACTACTATCTCTAAACAACAAACTTGAATTTGCAACTTCGTTGTACTCACTCCATTGAACTTCAACTCTCGGTGCATCACTGATTTTTAGGCCTTCCAGACGAGTTAATTAATTAGTTGGGCCCCCAACAACTCAAGTACATGATCGTCCTTAGAGACTCCTCTGATTGCTTTGCCTTTTGATGATCTCTCATCACTTTGCTCGAAACCACAGCTGAAGATGATGAAGAAAGCTTCTTGGAGGACTGAGAAAACGACCTGATATTGTTCTTGGCATGGTGGTGAAATGATCTTATGGTGTAGTTCCATCTACAGAACCCTTGGTCTTTCAAGGCTTCAACTGCTGCAAGACTTGCTGCTACAATCCAAGCTCTGCTTGTTGAACTCATCTTGATGATTTTTATATTTTGCTCACAAACTCTTCTAATTTGCTCTTTGTATACACTCTTCAGAATCGATGCTTTGATGGAGAAAATGGCACCGGGGATTCTGATTTATATAAAGAGGGGATGAAGTAAAGGCCCAAAGTAGTGAAAATGAAACCAATGGGCGTTATGCAAAGCCAATAATGGATTTGCTTGGCGGGTTAAGGGTGGATTGAAATAATACGACTTTAGTGTCATTGTAGGACCATATATAAATGAGGACAAAATGGTGATTTTTGTACGTCACGTTAAAGAAATTCTGGCAATGCGCACCCGGTTTTCCTTATTAAAATAATAAAATCCATTTAAGCCCGGAACATTGGAGCAAAGACTGCCTGTTTCTTTCAAATCGTGGGAAAAGTTACCTCGGGTCGGGACCATGTTATTACTATAGTTCTGGTTCAAACACCAAACATTTGAGAATTTTTTTAAATAATCCTCTAATATTATAAATATTTTTGTTAAAGAGGAAATATTTGAACTATTATACCCTTTAACTCAAAATAACACACTCTTTCCCTCTCTACCTATAGCTTTCTCTCTCAATTCAAAATTTTCTTAACAAAATTTTGATTAAAACAAAAATTTGGAAACTAACATTATGTAGATAAGACCATGCACAACATATTAATTACTTGAATTTTTAAAAGTGGCCGTTTGATAATTTTTTTTTTGAATTTGTTAAAAAATTAATTTTTATTAGAAATGAGTTAAAAATTATATTTTAAATTAGAAATATAAGAAATAAATAAATTAAACATGAAAATTCAATCATAAATAACTTTGTTGGGATCGGTGACCAATCACTTGCATTCTGCTTAACTTGAGGGCTTTTCATGGCTTTGAGATACTCATCTCAAGTGGGCAATTCGAGTGTCCGTAGGATGTCACGTGGCGTGCACAATGAAAATTTATTAAAATTTAAAAATTATCATTTTAAGATATTTTAAATTATAAAAAAATTAATTATTAATTTAATTAATTAATTAATAAAATAATTAATATGCTATGTTAGTTAATTTAATATAATATATATTTTTATTATTTATTAATAATAATTTTATTTTTGTATATTTTTTTATAAGAAAAATAACGTTTTCAAAGAACATAAAATTTCTCATGTTTATATATTTTTAAAGTTTTAATATTATATCATCGTTTAGATTTTGACTCTGAGCTCAAGCCATTTTTTAAGATCAAGAGGCAATCGATTGGTGAATTGGTGTCAAAAAATAAATATCATAATAAATTAAATTAATTAAAAATATTTTCATTTATTTTATATATTTTTATTCAATTTAATAATGAAAATAAAATTGGTCAATTAATTAATTTAAAATAACACATCATATTAGACATATTAAAAGTGATAAATGTATTAAACCAAAAAAATAGTAATAAAGTACAAAATTGGTAAATGTATCAAACTAAACAATAATAACAAAGTAGAAAATATATTAAGCTTACAAATACAAAATAAAAAATACAATATAAAAGACCTATCAAGCAATACAAAAAATTTGTTAAATTTTTTTATTTTAATACTCAAGTAAAATAGAAAAAACAAAGTACCAACATTGAAAAAATCATTTAAAAAAAAAAATAAAAAAAATAAAAATATATATTTTATAAAAAAAATATTTTTTTATTTTAGTAATAAGGTTAAAAAAAGAGTACTAAAATAATCTAAAATAAACTAAAAAGATAATAAATAAGGGTATAATAATTATTTTATAAAAAATTTAAAATATTTTATAACATTTTTTTATAGTAAAAGCATTAGAGATTATTTTTCAAACCCCAAGGACACTTTTGATTTTAAATCAAAATTTAAGGACACCCATAAAAATACCTCTTGAATGACAAAAAATATACAACATAACATAAAAATATATTACCTGAAAAAGATATTTTATAAATTTAAATTTACTTATTTTAAAATATTAAACTATGTTTTTAGAGATAAATTTATTCAAATTAAATTTGAATTTATTACATTTAAAATCTAAATATTTTGTTTAATATTATATTATATCTATAAAGGTAAATATATTAATTTATAATTTATTTGACTAATAAAAAATAAATAATTAAAAAATAATTGTAAAATTAAAGGATTATTTTTAAAAATATCCTCAGACACTTTGTATAGATAAACTGGACCCGACATCATCAAAATTACAATGTTTATACAGTTCTTTGTGGGTCACTCTTTATAACACTTTTTTTTAATTATAGTTTTCGACTATTTCGCCGTAGATGTTAAATTTAAATTAGTAAAATCATAAAAAAAAATGGTTGAGAATTACAATACAAAAAAAAATTGAAGTAGTTAAAGGCTGTAACAAAATGATTGACATATTATAATTACAGTTGTTGCATTGTAACATTTTCTTTCTTATAAATATTTTAAAATTAAAAAAAAAACCTACCCAGAGTGATCAATTAATTTTACAAAAATTATATAAAATGAAATCACAAATAATAATAATAATTTTTTTTTACATGATATAAGTATTATATCTCAAATCTTAAATAATTACATTTTAAATTCAACTAATTACAATTTTATCAATTAATACAATTAACTAAATAACTCTTCTATATAATTGGAGGGAAACAACCACGTCAAGAAGAAAGAAATTAATTAACATTGTTCGAATATCCATCAAACTCAAATCCTTGACCAAATCCAAAAAGGTGCACAAATTGGAGATTTACCATAGGAACAAGCACTCAAGTGCTAAAAACTCAAAATATTTTTATTTATATAATTCTCTCATTTTTTATTAATTTATTTCAAGTGTATAAATTATGTAAACAATATATTTTTTTATAAAAAAATAAACATTTGAATTTGGTGATTTAAAATTATAATTGAGTTTGATTTTGAATTAAAAACTAATGAAGAGTCAACACAATATCGAGTATATGTTAGACATACAAGAAAGAGACGAAACAGAGAGTCAGAAGCAACTAAATATTTTTAGATGATCATACTTTAGAGGTTGCCAAACCACGTCTTTTTTGGTATTTTAAAGTTTATCATTGAAGAGAGACTTCTATTATTATGTAAGTTGTTGTGACTATTGACTTATCCCAAAATGCTTTAGATACTCCCACGTTAGTCAACATGCATCTTTCTCTCTCGAGTAATATTCTTCATCCTTTCTACAAGACTATACTATTTTGTTGTTAATTTTATAATGTTTCTTACAATTTATTATTTGGCGCAAAAGCTATCAAACTCTTTATTACAAAACTTAAGACCATTATCTATTCTTACTCTTTTAATCTTCTTGTCGATTCGATTCTTCATATTTTGAAGGTCTCAAACACTTGCTCTCTACTCTTCAATAATACACTTACAACTTCTTAAAATAGTTATTTATAAAAATAAAAAAATATTTAGTTTTACCATATGTGATTGTTTGTGCTAGTCTCTAAAGATTTGAGTGTATGTAATCAAGAGTTCCTTTAATATTGTGTTTTCTAGTATTAAACTTGACCTTATTTACTTTGTCAAGCACATAATACTTACAAAATTCTATTAGTTAAAAACTTATTATTGCCAAATACCTATTAATCATAAAGCTCTTTTAGGTTTCTTTTACCTAAGTGCACTAACTTTAAATGTTATAGCTTGATTTGCATATTCTCATCATTCACAGAGATTGATGCAAAACCACTTACTGCCTCTCGAAGTAATACATATACTCCATTACGCTTTTACGTTTCATTACCACTATAAAACTCTTTAATATTCTCAAAATCTCATTTTCAGCTTTAACTGAACATTTATTTTAGTCTAACATACTGAAGAAAATTAAGTTCCTTTCGAAGTCAGGAACATACTTAACTTCTAGCAATTCTCTAACATTCCTATAATGTAATTTCAACATAATACTACAAATTCCAACTACTTAACAAGCCATGTCATACACCTTTAATACATTCCTTTATTAATGACCTAAAAATTGGTAAATAAGACTTTATTTAGACACATATGAAAGGGTCAACTAGAATTTAGTATCCACTCATAAGAACTTCTCCCATAAAAAACGACTAGAGTTTCTGCACTATCATAGCTTTCCTCATAAGCTATTACAATGTCTCATTCTTTCTTCTAGTCCGTTATTTTTTTTACTTTTTTCTCTAGAAAATTCTTAATAAAGTGTCATTCTTTTTTGCAACAATAGCCCTTTCTAAATTTGCCCATTGATTTCAATTTTAAACCTATTTTGGACTTTGTTTTTCTCTATTTTCAAGCTTTTCTTTTGCAGTCAATCCTTCGTGTCTGAAACAAAAGGATGTAGCTTCCGATCCACAATTATTACTAACCTTTACTTTCTTCCCCAATTCGTTAGAGTTTAATGGCGATTTAACATTTATCATTATCAAACTCTCTTTGTTATGGAGAAGAGTGTCAACTAAGTGCTTATAACTCTGGGGTAGGGAACTCACTAGGATGATTGCTTTATTGTCATTCTCAATCTTTACATTAATTTTTTTTAAAATTAATGATGATTTTATTGAAGACATCTATATAGTATTTAATTGATGTCCTCTTATTGACAACTGATAAAGCTTCTTCCTTATATGTAAATAATTTGTTTGTAACTTCGTCATATAAAAGTTATTAAGCTTTCTCTAAAGACCTATAGTTGTCTCTCTCTAGCAACCTTCTTCAAAACCTTATCTCTTAATGAAAAAATGATTATAATATGAGCCTTCTTTTAAATAGAATATCTATTTATTTCAGTCCTAGACATCTCAGGCTTTTTCTTCTATCAGGACAGAGTTACAGTCTCCTCAAAGGTAGATTCCAACTTTTAACTCACTAGCAAAGCAATAACTTTAACCTTCCACATATTAAAGTCATTCCCAACATTTAATTTCTCTACCTCATACTTTTGTATGACTATGATTATAAAACCTTATTCTGATACCAGTTTGTTGATGGAAATGCTTCATAAGTATGATAATTTACAACACTAAAGAAAGCATAAGAAGAAAAGAGAAAGTAAGAAAGAAAAAAACACATAAAGATTTAAGTGGTTTAATAATTGCCTACATTTATGGTGGATCAAGATCCACGTTTCTTTTATTGTGCTAGTTAATAACTCAGAAGGAACTCTCTATGGGAATTACAATTGATCTCTCAATTTTCTAAAGTTGATGATCTCTCTCAAACCAATATAGAGATCTATTTATAATATTTAACTTCATAAGTAAACCTTAGTTTAAGTTGTACAAATAAAAGAAGTTTAACTCATCTAAAATAGGAAGTCCGAAATAAGGTATAATCGCACTAGCACTGTGACATTCATTTTTGTGGTGCTACACATTCTGTCTGCCCATCAGTTTGAAGATGGTTAGTCGTAAAGAAGTTAAATTTAGTTCCAATTAACTCAAACAAAGACATCCAATTTTTCTATCAAACTAATCATATATGCCAAGCTCCTCTTAGCCCTATAGTCTTTCTCCCTCCCAAATTATTTCGAAAAATAAATTGTGCTACTCTATTTGATGGACAAGATCTTTGATTAGTATTCCTTTTCCTTAGACTGGGATGCACACATCGAGAATCCAATGTGCAATTCATTTTTTATAAGATTGTCCCCAATTAGTCATATAGGTTACCTAACCAGATAAGAAAAGGTAGTGATATGATTCCACCTAGTGCCATGACCCTAGATGTTTTATCTTGGGAGCTACTGCGTTGAAAGGCTATCGTTGTGACGTAGTAGACTTGGAATTTGCATCCAACTATAAGTCTCCATCTTCAACCTTATTTTTATCCTTTTGCCTTAATCTCGACTCAGTGTCTTACTTTCTCTATAGGCGATTCAAAAATATATTCAACATGAATCATTATTCTTCACATATACTATTTGTGTGCCCATAAAATAAATTACAAGCTTGCATTGGTGAAGGGTACGTTGGTTTAATAAATGTACATATTTTTTTAAATTTATTTATGAGGTGGTGATTTGATTTTTTTTTCTGCACGTAGAGAATGACATATTTTCAACTATATATTGATATAGTGGTGGTATTTTATCTTGTATAATACCTAAAAAATATATTAATTCATTTTCTTCAATTGAATATACACTCTCCATTCAAGTATTTTTATCTATACGAATTTCCTTATCGATTTCAAGTGTAAAAATCATACAAACTTGACCTCGTTTAATAGGCATACCAAAAACAAAGTATTGATCGGATAATAAAAATATAAGAAGATTAAGTTAAATGCATTGATGTAATTATATGAATATTATGGACTTCTTCCATTTTTCATGATCTGTTTAAATTTGGTGATTTAAAATATAGTTGAATTTAATTTTGAGTTGAAAACTCATAAGAAGTTAATATGAGATAAAGTATGCGTTGGACAGATGAGAAATAGATTAAAATAAAAAGCTGAAAGTACAGAAAACCACGAAAGGACTATGAGAAAATCTCTAGGTATGAGCGTTGTGGTGCTAGAGTTAGAACATCCAATGTCACGGCATTAGCCTAAAAGATCCGCAGTGCCAAAATAAGATCACAACAGTGCGTGGTGCTGGCTCGTGGTACATAGTTTCAGTAGTTTCTTATTTTAAGCCATCTTAATTATTTAAATCGATTTTGAGTTTTCTAAACATGTGAACTCTTATTTCAACAAGGAATACAATTTTTAAAGATGTCTTAGAGCTTAAGTAAGTAATTGTAATTCATTAAAATACTAATGTATCAATAAGTGAGAGAATAGATAGTTAAGGCAGCTTTAAAGCATTGAGTGCACGAAAGAGTGCCAAAATAAGATCACAATAGTGCGTGGTGTTGGCTCGTGGTACATAGTTTTAATAGTTTCTTATTTTAAGCCGTCTTAATTATTTAAATCGATTTTGAGTTTTTTAAACATGTGAACTCTTATTTCAACAAAGAATAAAATTTTTAAAGATGTCTTAGGGCTTAAGTAAGTCATTGTAATTCATTAAAATACTAATGTATCAACAAGTGAGAGAATAGATAGTTAAGGCAGCTTTAAAGTATTGAGTGCACGAAAGAGTGTCATAAGAATGCTTAAGTGATGGGCGCACAATAAAGTACTAATAAATTCTTTGTGAGAGTTCATCTATTGATGTTTTCATTGAGATTCTCTTGTTTTGGATCTTTGTGATCTTGAGTTTTTGTTAAATTAAATAAAATAAATTAGGACATGTTTCTCTACTGTGATATTTTGTGCCTTATGTTTGATTATTTATCTTTATTATGTGTGATTTTTTTTTTTATTTTACTTGTAAACATAATCTTTCATATATACTTAGAGTTTTAAAGTGTTAAATACTAGTTATAGGAGTATTATGGGGCGTAAAAACTTCAACATGTAGTATTAATGTTATAGCTGAAGTTTATACCTAAGTGGTAATAAAATCTATAGCCTAGTCTGATTCTCCATTATGATCAAATATATATATATATATATTAAAATTGTGCATATTTTAAATAAATTTGACTAAAAATATTCCTAAACTCATTTTTTATTAGGATTATATGCTCTTTAATCTATTTTTTTTATTAATATAAAATTTATAATTGATGAAAAAAATAAAATAATTAGAAAATAAAATTTGACTATACATAATCAATACAAAATTCGTGTTTAAAAAAAATTTAAAAGATTAAATAAAATTAAATTAGAAAATTATCTTAATTCTTTCGATTGTTTAAGTTACAATGAGTTAATGATGGTAAAAAAACCGAACTCAAATATAAAGTCGAAAAAACTTGAATTCAAATTTGAAACTTAATCCAAAAAATTTCTTTTTTATTCGGATTTGAATTTTTGTAAGAACTTGAAAATTTAGACCCAAATTCGCATTTTATTTATTTATTTATTAGATTCTAAATTAATTTTTAAAATTTTTAATCTTATATATATATCTAACAATTATTTTATAAAACAAATATTTGAAAATTTTAAATTTTAGTTAAACATGAAAAAAATAAAACTTGAATCCGAATTATTCGAACCAAATCTAAAAAAAATCTGAATTTTAAATTTATTAAAAAAATCTAAATCCAAATTTAACAAAACCAAAACTCAAATTTCAATTTTGTCTTCCCTAACTCTTTCACTTAGCTCTACCGTGCTCGTGCATATTAACAAAGCGATTATAAGGTCAAATTTGTGAAGGTCTGCTGCTGCAGCATATTATACACGAGTTGTGATTCACAGTTTTTCTCTTCAATTTTTCACTTCTCACGGTTAATAATGAACCAAGTTACTTCAGTAAAGTGATGACTTGAGTCATGGAAAGCTAGCAGAGAATTGTGAAGCAACAAATAATAATTAACGACTTCTTTAGATTTCCTCGGAAGTCTGGTGAGTCAATCTGTTTCACCAGTTTTTCCAACAAAAAAAAATGAGAGAGGGGGGGAGGGGGGCAGGGAATTAAGTCTTGAGCTCGCTGGTGTTGTTTTTTTTTTTTTTGCTTGAGTCCACCTTAAGAAATATGGGTACAAATCGATAAAAATGCATGAGTTGAAGCAAGGAAGCAAAAATATCAGAAAACAAAATCTCCCAAAATTAAGTTGTTGAATTAATATATGATAAAGCGATTGCTTTTACAGTACATAATTTACATATCAAAATCACTTGGATTCGTGAAGTATTAATATCTAAAATCTAATATCTATGAACTACTTTCTCTAAACAACGAGCTTGAATTTTTGACTTCGTTGTGTTCGCTCAAATGATCTTCAAATCTCGGTGAATCACTGATTATTAAGCCTTCTAGATGAGTTGATCAGAGTTGGGGTTAATTAATTAGTTGGGCCCCCAACAACTCAAGTACATGACCGTCCTTAGAGACTCTTCTGATTGCTTTGCCTTTTGTTGCTCTCTCGTCACTTTGCTCGAAATCACAGCTGAAGATGAAGAAGGGAGCTTCTTGGAAGACTGAGAAACAGACCTGATATTGTTCTTGGCATGGTGGTGAAATGATCTTATGGTGTAGTTCCATCTACAGAACCCTTGGTCTTTCAAGGCTTCAACTGCTGCAAGACTTGCTGCTACAATCCAGGCTCTGCTTGATGAACTCATCTTGATGATTTTTATATTTTGCTCTGAAACTCTTCTTATTTGCTCTTTGTATACACTCTTCAGAATCGATGTTTTGATGTAGAAAATGGCTCCGGGGATTCTGATTTATATATAAAGGAGGTAAAGGCCAGAAGTAAAGAAAATGAAACCAATGGGCGTTAGCTGCGTCTTTCAATTTGCTGTTGGTTTTATTTGATGCGAAGGCAAAGCCAATGGATTGCTTGGCTGGTAAAGTTGGGGATTGAAATAATATGACTTTAGTGTCCTTGTAGGACCATATATAAATGAGGACAAAATGGTGATTCCAGCACGTCACGACAAAGAAATTCTGGCAATGCGCACCCGGTTTTCCTTATTAAAAATCCATTTAAGCCTGGAATATTGGAGTAAAGATCGCCTGTTTCTTTCAAAACGGGAAAAGTTACTTTGGGCTCATATTATTACTATAGTTCTGGTTCATGCACCAAACATTTTGTGTTGATAAACTTGGGGATAGCAAAATATCTCGTGGGGAAGGGGATGCGCGGAATTGCCTTAAATGAGATAGAGATGAAGTGATTTGTGTGTAGATAAAGTGAGAAATGAAAAAAATTATTTTTTAAATTATTAAGGGAGTAGGAGTGGGATTAAGTTTTCGTCTTATTTTTGCTCTAATTTTTATGAATAGTTTAAATGTAATTTTATAGTATGTATTATATATTTAATAATATATATTTAACTAAGAAATAATTTAATAATATTTTTATTAATGAAAACAAAAAATATATAATAAAATACCTATAAAAATCAATTTTTCTTTGTTATAAACCATAAAATAATTTTTATTTTTGAGTTAAACAATCATTAATTTTGTTGAAAAATTGGTGATTCAACAATTTTGGTTGGATAATAATTGAGATGAATATCAAAGTGGAGAGTCACAAAAAGTCTAGAATATGTGAGACACATATGAAAAAATTTAGGACGTGTGGAACACGAAGGGGGAAGTGAAAAGGGACTTGAAGACGCGAAGAAAATGAAGAAATTGCGAGAGAGCTTCCAGCGCCTAGGGCGGAGCGCCGCGATGCTCAACACAGAAGACCAGTGCTGCGGCAATGGGCGCGAGAAGGGCCAGCGCTGCAACGCCCAGGGATGAGGGTCGCAACGCCCAGGGATGAGCGCCGCGGCATCCAAACACGTCAGGATATCTGTTTTGGTTCGGGATTTTGAAGTTTTGGGAAGTTTTAGACTTCCAAAACAAGTGGACTCTTACTCCAACAAGAAATAGGGTTAGTAGGCACAAAATACATCATATATAAACACTTGTAAACCTTTATTTAAGATTAAGCATCTAAGGTTTCAAGATGTAACCATAAGAGAGAATAGAAGAGTTAGGTAGGCACTAAGTGTGTGGTGCACTAGGGTGTAACTTTTGAGGGTGTTTTCTTCTTTAAGTTCTTTGAGTGAATAAAAGAGAAATATCATAGATCCTTTTGGCTTAGATACTCGGGCTATTCTTGTGTTCCTTGTAAAAATCTCTTATGAGGAAATACTAAGAAGTCTTAGGGAGTCATGATGATCAATGATAGATGCTTAGAGGTCTCTATGGGAGATACTAAGGAATCTTGTGAGATCATTGATGATGTAAGAAGATACTTAGTGATTTATTTCAATAATAACAAGCTGGATCATGGATCTTCCGTGGACGTAGGCAATTTGGGCCGAACCACGTATATCTTGTGTCTTGTTGATTGGTTTGTTTTCTTTATCTTTATTGGTGTGTTAATATTATATGTTCTTATTTATGATGTGAGTTATGGTTTTCTGCTGCGCATAGAGTAAAAGGGGTATCAAAGTTGTGGCTTAGTTAATGCCATTGGGGTGTACAATTAAAGCGCATGACTTGATATCTGCAACAAACTGATATCAGAGTTTAGGTTGAAGTACAAATTTTAATGAAAATATGAGACAATTAATAAAAAATTAATGATGCTAGATACTAAATTATTTAAATTCTTAATTTTTTGTTTTATTTGTTATTTATTTAAAAAATTATATACTAATTACTATTTATATTATTGAAAGATATTATTATATTATTCTAGCTTATAAGTTTGATACTTTATTTTTTCAATCATAATAGATATAAAATTTTTATATTGTTAAAATTTATGAATATAAATTAATAAATAAATAAAAAAAGGGTGGTGATGAGAAAGGCAATTCTTGCGTGGAGATTCTCTATCCCCATCCCGTTAAATTTTTAAAAAAATAAGAAAAAAAAATTTAAAATAAAAAATGAGGTGGAGTACAAGAAAGCCTCCTCCACCCCACCCTATTGCCATCTATAAATAAGCTGGACCATGCGTCATGAAAATTACAACGTCAATACAATTCTTTTTTTGAGTCACTTTTTATAACACAATTTTTTTTTAAATTATAAATTTTGACTATTTTGTTACGGACGTTAAATTTTACATTTAAAAAAATTATAACAAAATGGTAAAAAATTATAATTAAAAAAATTAAAAGTAGTTAAAGGGTATAACAAAAATATTGATATATTATAATTACAGTTGTTGCATTGTAACATTTTCTTTCTTATAAATATTTTTAAATTAAAAAACACTGCCAATAATTAATCAATTCTCCAAAAATTATATAAAATAAAATTTTACAAAGTAATTATTTTTTTATATTTCAAATTTAAGAAGGAAGAAATTACTTAACACTATTCATTTATTATGATTTGGACCCTGACCAACATCGAAGAGGAGTATAAGTTAACGGTTTGCCACTGGAGCAAGCATCCAAGTGTTACAAATATATATATATATATATATATATATATATATTTGTAACACTTGGGAGATTAAGAATTTTTCTTTGATTTTCTTTGATTTCTCACCGTTCAAGTATTTTTATTTATATGATTCTAAAAAGTTAGATATACAAATATAATAAGAGAAGATAGTAAAACTTAATTTGAGGAGATAATAAAAAATAATTGGGAGATTAAGAATTTCAAGTTGCGTGCATTAATATAATTGCATTATATTCTTTAAAAAAAATTAATTGCATTACATTCTTAACATATTTTTATATTTTTATATTTTTATTCAAAGCGTTTGTATTCCAAATAAATATGCTTAATCTTTATAGTTATGCCCCATTATTACGTGTTAGCAAGATTTTTTTTTTACAACCTAATGTTACAGATAGCATGTTTATTATTGATATAAAATATTACCTATTATATAATACTGCTTCCCTACTCATACTCATAAATATTCAAGATCAATTTAATTTTTATTTGATAATATCATTCTTCTCTACTTAACACGTGACGCTTTTATTACGATTTGACTTAAATTCAGAAATCAACTTAACCCGTATTACTCATCTCCTGAGATTAACAGAATTATTACTCATGTGATAATTTCTATTAGGGCTCAAGACATGAGATTTTTAAGGCTCACTTGACTTGTAGTGTCTATCCCCCTAAGACATAGAGGGTTTTCCACCACTCAATTACGTGACGCTCTCGTTATGGTCTGGCTTAAAGTCAGGGGCCAACTTGACCTATATTGCCCATCTTTTGAGGTTATGGGACCTACTACCTACGTGACAATCTCTATTGGGGCTCAAGACATGAAATTTTTAAGGCTCACTTGTGTCACGGACCTTTTGAAAATCGTGCGGTCTTAGACGAATTGCGTGCTAAGCAGTCGAGAAAACCACACAAAGAAGAGAAGAAACACGCACATCAATTATTTGAAAGAATGCTCTTTATATTGCCAAAAAGAACACAAGCTATGAGATGCTTTGTATAAGTGAGGGCCTTCTCTTTATATACTAACAACCCTATACAATCGGTGGCTGAGATCTAAATGATCTAACAGTGTACATACAAGATGGAATAATATGCTTTAAAATATTTCTAAATGCCATCACATATTCTATGAAATATTCTTTTTCTAATTAGAGTTAACAACCCTAATAAGTCACGGGCCAAGCCCAGTTCTCCATCCCAAACAGCAGACCTTCTAGAAACTCCGATCCACTTAGCACTCCATGGTCTAAGAGGCCTCTAGTAGGCCTAATCGCGCACGAAATGCTTGAGGAAATACTTGAGAACACTTAAGGCGTGACACTTGGCTTGTAGTGTTTATCCCCCTGGGACATAAAGGGTTTTCCACTACTCAATTACATGACACTCTTATTACGGTCTGGTCTAAAGTTAGAGACCAACCTGACTTATAATGCCCATTCTTCGAGGCTATAGAATCTACTACTCACGTGACAATTTCTATTAAAACTCGAGACACAAAATTTTTAGATTTCACTTATCCTTTAATACCCATCTCACTATGGACACAGGAGATTCACTTTTCATATATTAAATTTCATTGGGACGATTTTTGAGATCATGCGAATGAGAATTTGAATATGTTGTGATACCTATTTGTCACAAGTTAAGATATGTATTATTGATATAAAAGATTAATTTATTAAATAATATTATATACTCATACATATATACTTAAAATCTGTCCAATTTTTATTTAACGTTGGAATTTCATCAAGGGAGGCAATTGTTTATTCATTCACTCGTTAGCCCTTACCATGCTCATACTAATGCTTAGTTATTATAAGGACAAATTTGTGAAAATCAGCGGCAACCAAATTCTAATGGAGCTTTATTTTATATTTGAATTTGAACTTCCCATGGGGCTAACAATGAACCAAATTCTGTAAAGTTATCGTGAAAAAGCTATTCAAGAATTGTGAAGGAACAGAAATTTCACTAATATTCAACAACAATTAAGAAATTCTTTAGACTTCTCCAGCGGTCAGTAGTCAGGAAAGTAAACTAAAAGAGAAAATACTTGGGGTTGATCATGTTGTAATTATTTCCTCAAGTAGTCCAGCTTAAGAAAATATGGGAAAAAATTAATGAAATATTAAAACAAACATGAGTAGGATCACAGAAGCAAAAACTTCAAAAAAAAACACAAATTCTCAAAATGATGTTTTTGGAATAAGTGTTATGATAAAGTGATTTCTCTTACAATGTACAATCTTCATATCAGGATGATATCTACGAGCTGATCGATCTGTTAACTAATATCCCTATAAACGAGAAACTCGAACTCATGATGCGTTATCCTCGCACAAATCTTGAGTTCCCAGTGAATTCTCTGGTTCTTAGACCTTTGGATTGGGGTCCATTGGTTGGGACCCCAACAGCTCAAATACATGACCGTCCTTAAAGGCTCCTCTGATTGTTTTGCCTTGTGTTGATCTCTCATCTCTTTGCTCGAAACGACTGCTGATGAAGAAGAAGAAAGCTTCTTAGATGTCTGAGAAACAGACCTGATATTGTTCTTGGCATGGTGGTGTAGTGATCTTATGGTGTAGTTCCATCTGCAGAATCATGACTATTTCCGTCTTACAGTCTAATATCTATGAACTACTAATATCAGAATCACTAGGATTCGTGAACTACTTTCTCTATACAACAAACTTGAAGTTTTAAGTTCGTTGTACTCTCTCCAATGATCTTCAAATCTCGGTGAATCACTGATTGTTAAGCCTTCTAGATGAGTGGATCAGAGTTGGGGTTAATTAATTAGTTGGGCCCCCAACAACTCAAGTACATGACCGTCCTTAGAGACTCTTCTGATTGCTTTGCCTTGTGTTGATCTCCCATCATTTTGCTCGAAACCACAGCTGAAGATGAAGAAGAGAGCTTCTTGGGGGACTGAGAAACGGACCTGATATTGTTCTTGGCATGGTGGTGTAATGATCTTATGGAGTGGTTCCATCTACAGAACCCTTGGTCTTTCAAGGCTTCAACTGCTGCAAGACTTGCTGCTACAATCCAAGCTCTGCTGGTTGAACTCATCTTGATGATTTTTATATTTTATACACAAACTCTTCTTATTATTTGCTCTTTGCATATACTCTTTAGAATAGATGTTTTGATGGAGCAAATGGCACTGGGGATTCTGATTTATATATAAAGAGGGGATGAAGTAAAGGCCAGAAGTAGTAAAAATGAAACCAATGGGCGCTAGCTGCGTCTTTCAATTTGCTGTTGGTTTTATGAGATGAGAACGCAAGGCCAATGGATTGCTTGGCTGGTAAAGGGTGGGATTGAAATAATACGACTTTAGTGTCCTTGTTGGACCATATAGTGAGATTAATTAAGTGAAGACAAAATGGTGATTCTACTACGTCACGACAAAGAAATTCTGGCAATGCGCACCCGGTTTTCCTTATTAAAAATCCATTTAAGCCCGGAATATTGGAGTAAAGATCGCCCGTTTCTTTCAAACCGTAGGAAAAGTTACCTGGGGTCGGGATCATATTATTAGTCTAGTTTTGGTTCACGCACCGAGCATTTTGTGTAGATAAGTCATAAGCTAGATCCAGTGTCATCAAGATTACAACGTCAAAACAGTTTTATTTTTGTGGGTCACACTTTACAACACAATTTTTTTTTTTTAAAAAAAAATTATAGTTTTCGACTATTTCGTCGTTAAATTTTACAGTTTAAAAAAGGTAGTAATATTAATAGATTCTTTTAATTTAGTTTAAGTGTTTAAATTATTTTATTATTTTAAAAATCTTCATTCATTAGTGTTTACTGTTTTTTTAATAAATGTTTTTTTAACAGTTCAAAATTATAATTTTATTCTTATATTGTTACACATGCATTTAAAAAAATATTTAATTAGTTAAAAAAATTAATTTTATCTTTATTTATTTACAAACAAATCACAAATATCCTCACTTCTTCTTCTTGCAACCTTTCTTCTTATTCTTCCAAAAAAAAAAAAAAATTGGAAATCAGAAAACTTCTTCATTTTTTCTTATTCTCAATCCATTTTTTTTATTTCTTATTGCGATTATAATAATGTGCAACGGTGTAATTATAATAATGCTCAGGATGTTCACTTTATTTTAAAGAAATAATTTATTTTGTCTTATGTAACCATTGAGTCGAATAAATTTAGATTTGATTTGTTTATTAGATCGAATTTATTTTTAATTTCTTTTTACGATTCTGGTGAATTTAGATCTGGTTCAAATTATTGGCTTCTCTTGGTTGTGCTTTGATTGCTTCTTTTATATATATCAAATCAGCTCTAAATCTTATTCTCGATCCCATTGTCTTAGGCGATTCTAAACAAGTTAGATTTTCTGTGATTGGTACCTTCAAAGATGCGATGAAGGGGCTGGGGACGAATGTATTTTTTTAAAACCCTTAAAACGAGCTTGTTTGAAGACAAGAAAATGGACCCAGACTTGAAAATTACTACACCGAGGCATGCTTCGCAAGCACGAGGACTTGAATACTCAGAAACAATAAAACCATTAATGTCAGAAACAATATAAGTTATTAAGAAGAAGATGATGCAGTCTTTGAATTTGGCAGCAGCAACAATAAGCCATTAATATCGAGCAAATGTAGTACATCAGCAACAATCTGCTTTCATGAACTCTATGATAATCTGTTCACACACAAGTTTCTACAAAAGTAACTAAGCTCAACCCAATTTTTATGGAGCTTTCAATTTCAATATTTGGAAAGGGAAGAAATTTTTGGAGAGAGAAGAATGAAGATTGAATGAGGAGGCGAAGATATTTTTAGTTTTTTTGTAAATAAATGAGGATAAAATTGATTTTTTTAATTAATTAAATATACGTGTAACGATACAAAAGTAAAACTGTAATTTTAAATTTTTGAAAAAGATTTTGTGAAAAAAAATATAAATATTAGCAGAAAGTGTTTTTTTAAAATAAGAGAGTATTTTATATACTTAAGCTAAATTAAAGGGATATATCATTATTTTTCTCTTTAAAAAATTAAAACAAAACCGTTGAAAATTACAAAAAAAAAAAAAAAGTAGTTAAAGGCTATAATGAAAAGATTGATATATTATAATTACAATAGTTGCATTGTAACATTTTCTTTCTTATAAATATTTTTAAATTAAAACAAACACTACCCAAAAAGTGATTAATTAATTCTCCAAAAATGATATAAAATAAAAAATGTAAAAAATAATAATATTTTTTTTTACAAAATATAAGTATTATATCTTAATTCTCAAGTGATTATATTTTAAATTTAAGAAAGTCTCAAATGCATATATTTTAAATTTAAGAAAGAAGGAATTAATTAACGCTACCCATTTGTCAGAAGAATACAAATTAAGAATTTGCCATTGGAGTAAGCGTTTAAGTGCTAAAAAAAAAATATATAGAAACAACAAATAAAAAACTTATTTTCTTTGATTTGTCACCATCCAAGTATTTTCATTTATATGATTCTCTCTTTTTTTTTATTAATTTATTTCAAGTGTATAAAATATTTTTTAAAAATAAAATAGATATACAAATATAACAAGTTAAGATAGTAGATTTTGATTTGAGGAGATAAAAACAATAATAAAAATAATTGGGAGATTAAGACTTTCAACTTGCGTGCATTAATATAATTGCATTATATTCTTAAAAAAAAAAAATATAATTGCATTATATTCATAACATATTTTTATATTTTTATTCAAAGTGATTGTATTCCAAATAAAAAATATAGAAACAACAAATACAAAAACTTATTTTCTTTGACATGTCACCGTCCAAGTATTTTTATTTATATGATTCTCTCATTTGTTTATTAATTTATTTCAAGTGTATAAATTACGTAGACGATGTTTAAAAAAAAAAAATATACAAATATAATAAGGTAAGATAGTAGATTTTAATTTGAGGAGATAATAAAAATAATAGAAATAATTGAGAGATTAAGAATTTCATGTTGCGCACATTAATATAATTACATTATATTCTTTAAAAAAAAATATAATTGCATTATATTCGTAACGTATTTTTATATTTTTATTCAATGCATTTGTATTCCAAATAAATATGCTTAACCTTTATAGTTATGCCCTTTTATTATAAGTCAAGCAAAAATTTTATGATTTTATTTTTGTAACAAATTAATGTCATGGTGACTTTTATCATTAATTTAAAAGACTTGTTTAATAAGTAATGTTGTTTATATATATATATATATATATATATTTAAAATTCACTTAATTTTTATTTAATATGAGACATGATCTTTTTCCTCACTCAATCATGTGATGCTCTTATTATAGGTTGATTCAAACTCATAAGTCAATCTAGTCAATATTACTTAGGGGTGGGTATTTTTGAACCTGACCCGTCCTGACCTGATCAGTCTCAAAATTTTAGATCAGGATGAGAATGGGTTTGAGACCCATTTAAGATAGAAAATTCTGTCATGAACGAGTTAGGTAAGGTTCGAAAAATTCTCGAACTCGAACAAGAATTTTTCGACCCAAACTCCTTTTAAAAAACAAATAATAATTTTTTTAATTTCAATTAAAATGAATTTAAGATGATAATATTAAACATAACTAAATTTAAATTTAAATTTAAAATAATAGTATTTAACATAATTAAAATTATAAAAAGATTTGAAATTATAATTTTTAATGTAATTGATTTTGAAATCTATAATATTTAACGTAATTAAAATCAAACAATATTTAAAGTATTTCAACTTAAAATTAGACTTATAATTACAACATTTGACATAAATAAATTTAGAAAGAATCAATTTCAAAATTAATCAAATTATAACATTTAACATAATTAAATTTTAAATAATAAGCAATTCAATTCATAATATTTAATATAATTAAAATCGAAACAATTTTTTAAATTATAATATTTAACGTATTTTAACTCGAAATTAGATTTATAATTATAACATTTTACATAATTAGATTTTGGACAAATCAATTTCAAAATTATTTAAATTGTAATATTTATTTATTTAACGTAATTAAAATTAAAATAATATTTTAAATTATATTATTTAACGTATTTCAATTCAAAATTGATTTTATAATTACAATATTTACATAATTGAATTTTGAATCAATTTTAAAATTAATCAAATTATAAAATTTTATGTAATTTAATTTTATATAATAACATTTAATATAATTTAAATTTATAATATTTAATATAATTTCGGGTCGAATCATTATTTTAAATTATAATATTTAACATATTTTAATTCAAAATTAAATTTATAATTATAACATTTTACGTAATTAAATTTAAAATAAATCGATTTTAAAATTAATCAAATTGTAAATTTTACATAATTTAAATTTAAATTAAATTTAAAATAAAAATATTAACGTAATTAAATTTAAAATAATAATATTTAATATAACTAAAATTTAAATTGAATTTGAGTTTTTTTTTTATTTTTTAAAATTAAATTTAAAATATTTTAATCCAATCCGACTAGTATTGAGATCGGATCGAGAATTGTCCTAACTCAAAAAATGTCTCAAATGGGACACTTTTTAGTGTCCTAATCAAATTTGAGTAGAATAAGAATTTTCGAACTCAAAAATACTCACTCCTAGTACTGCTTATTTCTCGGGCTAAAAAATTTACGACTAACATGTTAATTTTTATTAAAATTCAAAACACAAAATTTTTAAAACTTTTAGTGCCGATTCCATGAAGGTTTTAAAACACAAAATTCACAAAAAATTTTAATTCTTAACTTATAATGCCCATCTTTTGAAATATAGAGAACTCACTTTTTACATAATAATTTTTAATAAGACTATTTTAAGACTTTTACATACGAGGCAATGTTTATTTATCTACTTACTGGCCCTACATTAGCTAAGCCATTATAAGGTCAAATTTGTGAAAATCAGCAGAACATATTAATGGAGCTTTCTTTTTTTATATTTGAATTTCCACTTCTCATGGGGCTAACAATGAGCCAAGTAAATTCTGTAAAGTTATCGTGTAAAAGCTATTTAAGAATTGTGAAGCAACAGAAATTTCACTAATATTCATCAACAATTAAGAAATTCTTTATAAGACTTCCCCAGTGATCAGCAATCGGGAAATTAAATTAAAAGAGAAAATACTTGGAATTGATCATTTTGTAATTATTTCCTCAAAGTTGTCCAGCTTAAGAAAATATGGAAAAAAAAAATTAATGAAATATTAAATAAGCATGAGCAAGATCAAAGAAGCAATAACTTCAGAAAATACAAATTCTCAAAATGATGTTTTCGGACAAGTGTTATGATAGAGTGACTTCTCTTACAATGTACAATCTGAATATCAGAATGATATCTACAAGCTGATCGATCTAATAACTAATATTCCTATAATCGACAAACTCGAACCCATGACTAGTTTTCCTCGTACAAATCTTGAGCTTCCAGTGAATCGCTGGTTCTTAGGCCTTCGGATTAGGGTCCATCAGTTGGGACCCCAACAGCTCAAGTACATGACCGTCCTTAAAGACTCCTCTGATTGTTTTGCCTTCAGTTTGCCCGAAACCACTGCTGATGATGAGGAAGAAAGCTTCTTAGACGACTGAGAAACAGATCTGATATTGTTCTTGGCATGTTGGTGTAGTGATCTTATGGTGTAGTTCCATCTGCAGAACCCTTGATCTTTCAAGGCTTCAACTGCTGCAAGACTCGCTGCTACAATCCAGGCTTTGCTTGTTGAACTCATCTTGATAATCTGTATAATACTCTTCTCTTTGCTCTTTGTGTAAACTCTTAGGAAATTGGAATCGATGTTTTGATGGAACGAACAGCGTAGAGGTTTCTTATTTATAGAGGGATGGTTTAGTTTGAGCACACAGATGGAAGTGAAGGCCAAAAGTTTTGGACACGAAACCAGTGGCTCTGGCCAACTGATTCTTGGGTTGGCAGGTCGGGAATTCAATAAAATGACATTAATATCCTTTTAAAACTATTGGTAAGATTAATTCTACGGGGACGAAATGGGTTTTTGAGCACATCGCGACAAAGCAATCCTGGCAGTTGAGCACGCGGTTTTCCTTGAACAAATTCCACGTAAACCCAGAGTTTAGGAGTAAAACCACCTGCTCTTTCAAAACGTGGGGAAACGTAGGCCCCCCAGCTTAGTTACATATTTAATTATACTATGCGCCGGCCAAATATAAAATTTCCATTGTATATTCATAATTTTTCTCTCTTTAGTAGCAAGGCATGTGCCATATATGTTCACTCTGCACTGTCCGTGAAATTAACTTGAGAATAGTTGTTTGTTAACATGTTGCTACAAAAATCTTATCGGATAATTGGAACTGGGATCATTTAAGCATTATGTCATGAGTTGCGTAAGAGATTTGTCTTTAATATTAATATTGGACTTTCACTTATAAATTTAAATTTTTGAATTAAGTGATAAATTAATATAATATTAGAGTCAAAGTCTTAAATTCGAGCTTTTATATCTTTATTTTTAGTTAATTTTTAATTTATTAATTTTTTTAGAGATGGAAGATTCACTTGATTCAGACCTATTCGAATCTACATTTCACGTGAGAGAAACTGTTAGAGACTTATTTTTAATACTAATATTAAACCTTCACCTATAAATTTAAACTTTTAAATTAAATGATAAATTAATAAGTTGGACGTACAAATTGCTGTAGGCTCCAACAATATTACAGGATTGTATCACAATTCGGTTCATGAAACAAACATTTTGCCAACTAATGTCACAGGTAAAATTGAGTTCAAACTGAAAAGTTATTAACGCATTACATTGAAGAAATTACACTTTAGGGCTGACAAACAAGCTCATATACAATTGGAATGATTAATTGGCTTGACCCCTATGCAAGAAGAAGATATGATCTTGTAACATCTTCAGCCATTTTTCAGAAAGTAGATATGCAGATGAATAAATATAGACCACTATGGCTTCAGATTGCCATCCTATGCGAGTAATCGCGTAAAACTGATAGCGGATTCTGTCAGCACGCGTCAATCCTTCTTTCCACTCTCCTTTCTTTTGAGTCCTTTTATGCCAAAGCTATTCCCTCAAGCACTTACGATAAGAACTTCATTATCTTGCAGTTTGGTTCAATATGGACCCCAAGAACTCAAGTAGATGACTTTCCTCATCGACTCTTCTGATTGCTTCGCTTTCTCTGCTCTCACCTTATTTGATCCCAAAGCAGAAGATGGAGATGAAAGCTTCTTGGCTTGAGAGACTGGTCTGAGATTGTTCTTGGCATGTTGGTGTATTAATCTTATCGGGTAGTTCCATCTGCAGAATCCTTGATCCTTCAAGGCCTCTACTGCTGCAATACTTGCTGCTACCATCCAAGCTCTGCTTGTTGAACTCATCTTCTATTAATTTCTCCTGAAACTTCTGGGCTGGAGATAACAAATTGATGATGCTCTTTTCCGAAAATAATTAAAAGTGATTGATGAATAAAATATGTCTATTCTTATGGAATAAATTGTTAAGAGGGGAGTCATATATATAGAGGAAGCTGATAGAGTGCAAGTATTGTGCTGTGAGGCTGAAAATCTAGACCAAACCAGAGGCTTTAGACTCTGCAGCCGGTTTTGGGCACGGAAAGAGTAAGTAGTTTTCTAGGCTGGTGGGACCTTTCTGCCCATTACGGGGGTCCCGCTGTCGCATTAAGATATTGGGAACAATTTCGGGTTGTAATAAAGACAACATCACTTGGCCTCCTGAGTGCTGATGGAAGGCGGTTTCATTTCTAAAATGGAATCCAGTTGAGCCCCCGGAATGTAGGATCTTAAGCTAAACCGATTATTTTCTCGAAGGATTGCAGCTAAAAGAGTAGTGCCTCACTTTTTGGTACAGATAGATATGCCAAAGAATTAAGATAAGGAGAACATTCATTGTAAGATTGAACTTTAATAAAATATTTAATAATGGCTAGAGAAAAGACTTTGCTGGATGCTTTTGTGTCAGCTTGTATTTGAAGCATTGGCTACAAACAGTTTCAACTGTATCACTTTCTATGATTCTAATTAAATTTCTTTCCCTTCCAAAGAGGAGAGAACTGCATTTTCAATTACAAAGAACAATTGTTAACATGACTCCGACGAAAAATCACTGTTTCTGACCCATCTAAAAACGTTTTAAAAATCGATTATAACAAAAAATCTCAAAGTTGTATGTTGCCTGACTTAACAACTACCATTATGATAAATATTCAGTTTACATCAATTTTTATTTATAATACGGAAACACATTTTTCTCTGCTGATCACCACAAATCGGCTACTGTATAATCCTTTATGCGCTCCATAGAAACCACTCGTTTAAATCTCGTCCACTTAAAACTACTACTTTGATCATCTCCTTTAAATACTTCAAATTTTAGGAATAAAACAATAATCAATCAACTGCACAAATTGGCTTGTTCAGGTATACGTAGAGCTGATATGCAAACTGATCACTTTTAGCTTGAAAAAAAGTAATCCAGAATTCTTAAAAGATTAGAACTTAGTGATATGCTTTCACCAATGTCCAGATTGATAAGCCGGGAGCCAAGGTCCAGTTCCTTAAAGCCCTCAACACATCCAATATCATTTTTCAACGAGCTCATCATATATATATATATAAATAAATATATATATCAAGAAATTAACCAATGAACGAACAGATATATACAAAGAGGAAACCATTCATTTCTTTATCAAGCAAGGAGAACATTCAAGTCATATTTACAGTTTTGATCTGCTTGATTGGCGAATGTCTTATCCTACACTTCTCATCATCTTCAACAGCTATGGCATTCAGAATTACAACCTGAATTGTCAACTCTAATTTGCTCTCGCATTTGATGCTGTTATTACATCAAAACTTGAAAAGCATCATGGCAATGTACTGATGATGGTTTTTAAGAAGATTCCGTTGACTCTAGCTTCAACTCCTCGTTCACGTTCAATTAATTAGGACCCCAGCAACTCAAGTACATGACCATTCTCAGAGATTTTTCACCTGCTTTCTTTTTCTCATCTCTCAGTTTGCTCAAAGCCATCGCAGAAGACGAGGAAGAAAGCTTCTTGACTTGAACCAACGATCTGAGATTGGTCTCTGCATGCTGCTTCAGAGACCTCATCGGGTAATTCCACCTAGCGAAGCCTTGATCTTTCAAAGCCTCTACAGCTCCAATACTTGCTGCCACAATCCAAGCTTTGCCTTCGGCAATCATTTTGAATGCAAGTCTTCTAGTTTCTTTTCTTTTGCTTCTTTCTGCTTCGCGATTTTGATCAGATGATTATGCTTTGGAGTCACAAGTTGTGAGGTATATATAGTGAAGATCAGTGCTCATTTTGGCCGTAGTGATGGTTGTTGGTTTTGTAAAACCAAGAGGCACGCTTTGTCCTCTTGTGGGTGTTGATAAACGCTAAAAGCAGTGGTTTTACAATTAAAAAATATTTAATATCACCCGTTTCTGAAAGAAAGAAACAAATTTGGAATATCCTTAGCCTCATGCTATTTGGACTATTCTTTGCGACTGCCGCTAGTATAATTTTTAATACGGTTTTCACTCAAAACCGGTGGGCGAATTTGGCTTCTCCTCAATGGGATTTTTTTATTCCAGGTTGCATGCATGGTTGCCATGTTGCATATTTCTTTTATGTAACACCTGTGACTTTTTCCAATACAATTGTTGAATCAATAAAACTGCGACGTGGAATGTATTAGAGATCTATTATAAGAAATTAAGAATTATTGGAGAGGAGCTGAACCTTGCTGGTGGCTGCACCCAATAGAAGACCTGATTCTGGCTTCAAAAATTATGACTTATTCAGCTGGCTAGTGTGTGTTGAATTAATTTAATGGTAATAAAAAATTATTGATTGTCTAGTCAGTTTATATTGAGAAAATAGTGTCTATGATAAGAAACATTCATTGGAGATTAATAAACAAAATGTTAAACCTGATAAAAGGTTAACGGCACCAGGAAATTAACTCCCTAGCAAAGGACTCCTCAAACGTGGCTTCGGCAATGACCATTACGATGACAATCTCAACAATGATTGAGATACTAGCTTGATCCTCCGACATATCCGGGTTGCAGGATCAGATTTGAGGATGGGGTTCGGCAAGCAAACATTTCGTCTAGCCTCGGATTATATTTTACATGCATTGTTGTTTGTGCTCAATCTGACTGCTTGATTCACTTGAAGAACAGGGTAAGTATAAATTTCACAAGGTTGTCTTTTACATATATAATGTTATATACTCCGTATCTCGAACAGTGGAACGCATATTAACAGTGACAATAGTCGTAGAAGATAATTTAACTATTAAATTAATAAACTGGTCGCATTACCTGGGAAAGACTTTGCAGTGTTATTCGTAGTTGTACGGGCTTCCAATTATTCAGCATCATAGGAGAACACTATTCGCAATCGAAATAAACTTCTCGTTGACCTCGAACTGAAAAGATTTCGAGGATTGTCCATGGGGTTTGGTAATTTTGACCAATCAAGGCAATGCACTTTGCAGTTTGCTGGAAAGACTGGAACACTAGTTACAATTAATTACCTTCTTCTGTTTACATTCATCAAATCATGATTTCTTGTATTAATACAGATGAAGGAACATTAATTTCATAGGCAATTATAATTCACGATTCATGAATACCATCCTCATACTTCAATTATATTTTATGTACAGCAAGCTGTTCCGTGAGCCTTAGGAAAGTGCAGCACCTGATGGCACTCAAAATTTACATAGAGCACTGTGATTAAATCAATTAGGACCCCAGCAACTAAGGTACATCACAGTCCTGAGGGACTCCTCAGCTTGTTTAAGCTTGTTATCCTGACTACCATAAGCAACTTTGTTCCAGTTTCTGGGGCAAGATTCTCCAGAAAATCTTTTCACTTGCTTGGAAGAAGAGGAAGTTGTAGAAGAGAAGTCATTGACAGGTTTACTGACTGACTCACTTTTAGGAGCTTGATCCCTGAGGCCTTGCATTGCCTGTGATCCTCCTTGGAATTCCCTGCTCATTTTCCTAATCACCAGCTCTTCCAAGAACCAGTTTAATTAAGTGATTTTTCTGCGGTTTCCTCTGTGTTTTTGAGAGAGAAAGATGAGAAAGAAGATCTTGGTTAGGAGTTTGTGACACTGTGGTTAGCTTAGAATTGTAGAGCTCCTACATATAGGGAATGAGCAGCAGGGAAAAGAATAGTGGTTTTGTCACTGTGAATCCTGCTTTCAGAAACCACTGCTCGAAAGTAGCTTCTTCTACAAGAATTTATCCATTGAAAGATCTTATTTATCCACTTGGCAAAATCTATCCCATAGAAGTTTAATAATCTACTGCCTTTAATTAAAGAGTTACTCAAGGACAATGAAATTGCATGCAGATTGAGAACATTACTCTAATTGGTGACAGTTAATATTTTATTTGACCCGTGAACGCGTATTACAGTCTCCCCCGTCCTATTTGTAGGCAATTACAGCTATGAGCAATAGATTTAATGGGTGTAGTTGTCGTTTTTGTTTTTCTGTTTTGGAGAGTCATCACCACATGCAATGTCTACTCTAGTACATATATCAGTGGCTAGATTCGGTCAAAAATTGCAGTAATTCAATGTTGAATGACAGAGAAAATCATAAGCTTTATCCTTCTCAATCTTTTCCTGAGGCGTTATATGACAGACCCTACTACAAATATATTTATATACATATATATATATATATATTTTCCTGTTCCTTGCCATTATTTTTTACAACAAAGGAACAACACTAGTTATAAGTTAAGATTAATGCAGATTCAGAAAGATACTCAACACGTTGATTCCAGAGCAGAAGGCACATCCCCATGTGAATGGATGAATACCAAGGACACGTTTGAGTCATTCGGATAAGATCGACACATACCCATTATACCAACTTACATTTTCTTTTTATTCTTTTACTTATTGAGTGCACTTAATATTAAACATATAATTTTTATTCTTTCACTTAGTTGAGTGCACTTAATATTAAACATATAATATTATTTATATTTATTAAAAATTAGTAATTCAACAATTTTGTATGAATAAGAATTGAGATGAATATTAAGAGTAGAGTTATTATAAAGTCAAGTACGCATTAAATGTACAAATAAGAAACAAAACGGAAAGTAAAAGAATGGGGTATTGTTCATGTGATGATACTATTCACGATGAGCACTATTGTGCACAGCGATGGGTACTGTTCACAAAGAAACGGTTCATCGGATACTGTTCATGAGGTTACTATTTATGCGGCAACTTTAGAATATTTCTTGTTTTGACTCAATTGACTTCTTTAAGTAGGATTAGGACTCTTATAAGTAATGACTCTTATTCCAATTAGATTTAGAGTTTCTAAGGGTGTTTTATTTATTATATAAACCCTTCTAAGCACAAGAGAAAGACAAGCATCTAAAGTTTCAAGATGTAACCATAAGAGAGAATAGATGAGTTAAGTAGGTACTAAGTGCACCACGCACTAGGGTGTAACCTTTTGGGGATTGTTTTCTTTTGATTCTTAATTGAACAAAAGAAACACCATAAATCATTTTAACTTAGATGTTCGGGTTATTCTTGTATTCCTTATAAAAATTCCTTATGAGGAGATACTAAAAGGTCTTGAGGAGTAATGGTGATCAAGGGTAGATACTTAGAAGTCTCTATGAGAGATATTAAGGAATTTTGTAGGATCATTGGTGATGTAAGAAGATACTTAGTAATCTATATCAATAATAAGAAGCTAGATCATAGATCCTCTGTGGACGTAGGTAATTTTGAGCCGAACCACGTATATCTTGTGTCTTGTTGATTGGTTTATTTTCTTTATCTTTATTGGTGTGTTGATCTTGTTCTTACTTATGGTGTGAGTTATGATTTTCGCTGCGTATAGAGTAAAAACGGTATCAAGGCTGTGGCTTGGTTAATGCCATAGGGGTGTCAAATTAAAGAGCATGGCTTGATATCCGCAACAATACCCTTATAAACATGTGAAATAGCATTTTATTTAATTAATACTAATTTATTTATACATATAATTGACTATATATTTATGAGCCCGTATTTATAAAATATGTAATTTATGTATTAGGCATATGATGCTAATACAAAGGGTATAGATCATAAGTTTTTTATAAATTAAATCTAGTTCACAGCAATTAATGAAAAAAAAAATTCATTATGTAAGTGTTTACGCTAAAAATGTAATACGGCTATCGCAATATAGATTGAGGTGTCGATCCCACGAGAAAACTTTTGGCAAAATAAGTTGATGAAATAAAATATTAAAGCAGTAGTAAAGAAGAGAATTAATTAATTGGTTTAAGTGGATGAGATCGAATTATCTATAAATTGAGAAAAATGTCTTATGATGATTTAAATAAAGCTTCGAGAATCACAATCATGCTTTATAAATTTACTATATACTTTGATTCAATGTTTATAACTCAATTGATAGTTTTACATCTAAATAATCAATCGGAAGATATGTAAAATATAGTACATTTGATAACACATGCATTTGATATGACTAAACTCTTTTGCAAATATTAACACAAATCATGTTCATTTATATAAGTTATCTAAGATCCACAACATATCATTTTGACAATATTGCAGTAAAAGATTAACTTGAATATAAAACATTTATTACCTTTACATGTTATCCAAGATCGACAATATATAGATTGACAATATTGCAGTAAAAGATTAATATATAAAACAATGTAACTAATAATAATTATAATTCAACAAGAATCACATAAAGAAAACATGACTAAAAATATATGAAACATGAGAATTATAACTTTTGGATTATAGAAAATAAAACAGATAAGAGTTTAAGCATAATCAAATTTATAAACATTTATAGCTCTTGACAACGAATCAAAGCATAGAAGTAGATTTATTACACATAAACGTTCATCTCTTAACCTTGCCAAGAACTTTAGCCTAGATTACAATGCATGTTAATAAGAAGAAATAAGAGAGAATTATCTAATGTTGAAAATGTCATAAGAGTGTCCATATATAGGCAATGAATGAAAATATGTCATGTGTGACATCAATATTTAATAATTTAGGTCAACAACTCATTCACCCACTCCAGTACCTTTTTGATAATGTAAATGACTGATGTAGCTTTTGTAGCCAACATAAAAGTTATAGAATTTTGTCTCTTCTTTCCACAAGCACTAGATTCATGGAAATTGGATGAGTATCCAATGAGATATGGGCAAAATTCCAAAGATACATCAGATTTAGGCCAACAACCCTTTTACCTACTTGCAGGATAATTTGATCTATGATAACGGCTGATTTGGACTTTATTATCAACATAAGAGTTGTTGATAATTAAGTCAGTATTTCACAACTTCAAGAATTATGCTAATTGGGTACTTATTTTTTAGATACGGTATAAATACGTGAGTTGGGTCAAGCTGAACGGAAGTTGTAGCCCGATTCTATTGTATCTCAATTTTTGGCCCATAACATGTTAGATTTGACTTTTCAACTGTTCTTCAAGTTTGTGTAATATTGAGTCATGTTACTCTAAGTTCAAGAATTTCTTCATTTCAATTTCTAAATTGAGAGCTATGTCCATTTTACCTAAACCTGTGCAAATAACATTCATTAATCACAATTTAAGGAGAACACTTTATTTCAAGTTAAAAATAAAAAAAATGCTAAAATTAATGATAATAAATGGTGATTGAATCTCTTAATAAATATGCATTTTCATGTGTTTATCAGTAAGGTTGTTGTTTTTCTACTTCTTATAGTGGATGATTTGCCTTGATCATCGAAGTAGAGACTTTAAGTAGAAAAACTAGTATATATGTTACATTGAACGAGACTATTATGAATTTCGTTTTGATTAACTAAATGCCGTAGATCTTAATTTGCAAAAGCTTTAATAAGCTTTATTAATCTTAATCCTGAGCAGGTAATGAACATATATTTATGCATTGTATCTTTTGAGTTATCACGGAGTGAGATCCATATACGATCAAAACCTCGATAGCTTGGAGATATAATTTCAAAGGTCATAGGAATATATATTTACAAGATAGAATTTAATAAATAATGTCACATATATTTACAAGGTAGAATTTAATAAATAATGTCACATATATTTACAAGATAGAATTTAATAAATAATGTCCACATAATTATTTGCAATACTTGATCATTAGAATCTAAAGTTGTGGTTTATTCAATAAATTATCTATTGAATAATAATATTTATTTGTAAATTTATTTACAAATATAGACATATAAAAAGTGATTATTAGAGAATTCAATGACTTAAGGCAAATAAATAATGAAAGAGGCAAGACATTTTTTTCATGGCCTAACTTTAATTATGGACATTAATTAGAGGGTCAATTAAATAATTATTATTAACCTAAAGACCAAATCTAATTTGATTAAAATGATTTTTAATTAAATGAGTTTTTACTTAATAACATAGGTTTCTAGAGTACATCCCTTGACTTTTAGTGGAATAGTCTAGGGTTAACTTAGAAGAATTGGTGTATCATGTGATGAATAGGATTTGATCGTTTAAGTTAGAGTTAAGAAACCCATGGGTCTGCAGTCCCTCTACTAGCTCAAATCCTAATTAAACTCTAATTTTTTAATCCTAATCTAATTCTAAATACCCAAGGGAGATTTCTATATATACGGAAGGTATTAAGTAGTAAATGATTACAACAACCATAACTAGAAAACTTTTTTATACGTATTCTTACGTGGAAAAAGAATTTGATTATTACCCTTCTCTCAGATTTGAGTATTAGTAATTTTGAAGATTAAGAAAAGATCTACATGCCTATATGCATTGAGTTTGAAGGTTTAGGATAATAGAGAAGATTGCAGTTAGTCAAGTCAAATTTGCTATAGCGGGAAATTAAGGTAATCTTCTATCCTTATACGTGTAATTATGAACAAGACGATCTGACTTCTGCTGTGTTTATTTTATTAAACATATTTTTTTTTTTACTACCAATGTTGGGCAATGCAGCTCCTTGGTATGAACTTTATGAAAATTTATCTTGTTGTCTCTGCTTACTTCCAAAATTAAAAAAAAAAAAACACTGTTATTCTTGAGAAAAAGATTCACTTATATAACATGTGTATGGAAGTAGATTATGGTATAAAAACAAATAAGGTAACCCTAATAACCTTCACCTTTTCTTCATCCACATGAATTCTCTCACTACTTATAACAAATCCAAGGTGTTAGAGTTGGTGCTTACGTGTCATCTTTGAATGTATATATACTTGTATATTTATACAAGTGTATATTCTCATTAAATCGCTAATGCCTATTTATATAGTATTATGCATGTAACGTTACAGATATTATAGATCTGAAGGAGTTCGAATCAGATCTAAAATTGTTTAGATAAGCGCTCATAGTTAGCCACACCGAGAGATATAAATACTAAATGTTGGCATAGTTAAGTGTTAGCTGGCTATAATACTCAACAGATCCAAGAGTTGGAGCCTTGTCTGTAATGGGACATAGACTTGGGAATATACTAGTATCTGCATAGTTGCAAGAGTTGCAATCGGGTGCTAGAAAATGCAAGTTGCGCAAGTGTATTCTCGAATAATTATCCCTGATCTAGTTCTACCGATGCGAGTCTATCGGTGGATACCTTTATATAGATCAACATATGTCGTACCTAAAGGGTATAGATGGTCGTTCCTAGCCGACTGTGAGCTTGGAGCTCGTATTGACATATGGGTATCCAGTTAGGACTGGATATAGGGCAGACTCACGAGGGCCTCCGATAGACACCCTATGTAAGCCGTCAACAGAGGGTCCTCTCGAGTTGAGTAGTATATATGGTCATTTAACCTGAGTGCCACGATGGGCTTATAAGTGATCCACTATACTTTAGTTCCACGCATGTCACCGACCTTTCATGGTGTGACCGCTAGGTGTCGGTGGGTATGGTTCGATGCTTATGGAGTTTTGTGTGTACATATATAGAATCCGTCAGCTTGCATAGGGAGTTTGATATCCATATGCTTCGAGATTGTATCTTAAAAAATCTTATGGCTGCAAGTATCTATTCCGGGAAAGAGTTCCACCAGGGTAGAACAATATGACAAAAGAGTTTGCACATATTTTTCAGTGAGATATAAGTTTGGAGATAAGATATGGATGAGAAAAAGGGGATTTGACGATTATAATCTATATCCCTGCACATCCAGGATATCATAACAGAAGGGCTATACGTATGCGTTGTAACCTCAACTTGCATGGTTCAACGCGCTGATTTATATATCCGTGATGTGTACGTGGGGCATAACTCACGGACTCATAGAATAGTTCTATTTGACGAATCGAGCATTAGACCTAGGGAGTCCCACGATATGAAGTGTACTCGTTGTGCACTGGGGTAGCGTATCGGATTAAATTGTTTAATCTAGCAATATTCAGTAACATCATAGGAATGCGTACGTGTCTATATTTAAGTGTTAAATACAATAATTAGTTAATAATTGTTATTTACTAATTATATTATGACACGTGGCGCATTGTGGACCCTCTGTTGAGTTTACCCAAGTATAAAATTTGGTGGAACCTACTAGGGAGTAAACTTGGTAACTATTCATGAGGAACAAAATAGTCATTTTTCACTTTGATTATTTAATAGTTAAATAATCAAAATATCTTTCTTTTTATATTAAATATATATTATTATATTATATATATATATATATATATATATAAAGAAAAAGAAAGAGAGAAGGAGATGAGTATGTGCAATTTGGGCAAATGTTGCCTGAGAACGAAAAAGAAGAGAAGAAAGAAGAAAGAAGAAGAAGGAAAAAAAAAGAGGGAAAATGAAAATTTCTCTATGCTTCTAATTGGAGCAATTATGAATTACTTCAAACTCTCAATTTCTTATCTTTTTGGAGAAAATGATATAAACATACACCCGACCATTTTAGGGATTAAAAGTTAATCCCGGGCTAAATATAGGGCTGCTGTTCTAGCTCACCAAGCCCACCGAGTTGGTGACTAAAACTGCACACGAGTTGGTCTCCATGCGAATTTTAAAAAAATACGTGTCTAACGTTACACGTTATAGTGAGTTCTTTAACCTTTCTAATATATTAATGTGATTAATATATTTATTTATTGTGTTTATTGCATGTTTCACGCTTTCGTTGAATTTAAATTTGTATATGATACATATTTAGGCAATAGACACAATTGCACATGCATACACTCACACGTGCCTTAGATCCTTCGCTTGGAATGATTAATAAGAAAATTTTCATCCAAAAACGTTCCTTTTTTAATAATATTTTTATTCTTTAATAAGAGTTGAGATCATTCAAGTTATTATATGAGTAATTATGGTAATAACTCGAATAATTTTAATTATATTTCGTTAATTAAACTTATATTGAATATGTTCCTAATCAATTTTCAGGAGCATTTATGTTGTTAGAATTTAATTCTTTATTAAATGTGTATTTTGACTATTAAAAATAACATCTAACTACAATAATTTGAAATAAATGCTGAGCTCTAGCTCGTTCTCACCTCCCATGGTATTCACAAACAACTAATTTGTAGAATCCATGGGTTAATGAGTTCAGGTTACTTGATATGAATCGTCTGTACTTAAAAAAATGGGCCTACTACCAATATACTTTATCTTTTGAAGTGGATTATGAATATTTTGGGTGCATTGGTTGAGCCTAATGGGAAATGAGCCCAATAAATGCCCCTTATCCCCTTTTACCTTGTGTAAGTGAATGAGCGTTTCTCTTAAATATGAAGTTTATAAGGCACACTTCTTTACTTAACTAATCATGGACCCAAAAAGTCAAGAACTCCACAGTCTAAAAAGAGAGAGTCTTTGACAGTTTCTAAAAGTTCGAAGGCAACTTTAGTTTATAAAAAAAATAAATGCCAGTTACTTTTGAAGTTTTGTTTCCTAATGTCCAATCGAAACCCACTTACTTAAAGGGAGGCTTCAAAGATTGCATAAGAGCCTTCTCCACCTAAAGATATTCTTGAAGTGATTCTAGGAGTTGTTCAGATAAAAGTTCCAGAAGTTGCTTAGAAGCCTCTACCTATTGACAATATTTCTTCACCGAATGCTAAAGAATAAGTTCTTATAAAAGGGGAGGCTCAAGTCCCTACAACTAGGCTTCATCTATTTAATTTTGATGTTGGAATGAAGGATTTCGTTTTCACTAAAAAGTGCAAAACATTTGGCTATTCTGATTTCTTAATTTATTTTTTCCAAGGTTCACAATTTTCATTCCAGTTTTTGTAGAAGATCCAGTTGAGGTGATCAGAAACACTAGTTCATGTTCTAACCCTAGGGACATTACTCCCATCCTCCTTGTCGATAATAAGAACAAGAAGTGAGGGTGTTGCTGGAATTGGTTCCTTGCATCGATAGTCACCACCGTAATCTCCTATTCATTATGCCTAGAAGGACAGAGATGAATTTGCTCCATGTTTTGTGAAGTAGAGTTCTAGAGAGGTGATAAAGCACTCTACTATCCTTCAGATAGTAATAGAAAGTTCGTCTGTAATCTTTTCAAGATTGTTTACAAGAGCTGATTGAGTAATGCTGAGAAGGCTTCCCAATATGAATGCAAAAGTTTAGAAGTAAAAAAATTCTTATTCTCTAATTATGATTAATACATATTTCTGTATTTGTTGTTCATTGAAATGATTATCTGTTCCTAATATGCTTTTTATTTTGTAAAACTTACCGAATAACTTGTATATTACGGATGCATTTTAGTAAGAGTTAAATGCATCATAACAATAGGTGAACGTACTGAACAAGTAGCTAAGAATCTAACTGAGGAGGATCATTTTAAGAAAGGCTAGATCTTCTTGCTAGAAATAGAGATCCAAAGATGCAATGAGGAAAATAGGAAGCTTATAGTTGATTATATTAATGTTTCCTTTGTTGTTGAGCCCAATAAGACTGTAGAATCATTAACCACATATAACAATGTGCTGAGGAAGGCCAATGACAATAAAGTTACTTTCTTAGAAGAGGAAGTTAATGCATTGAGGAACAGAGTTGATAGTTTGGAGAATGCCAACAGCAACTAGAAAGATTAAGTGTCTACTGCCATTATCTTGTTTTAAAAGGAATGATATCAGTTTCGTGAAGCCAAAAATTATGTTACTAATGGAGCGAATTTATTGAACACCTCACAAGTGAGATCAACTGAATTGGAATTATTATTAAGGTAGATAGATAATACCTTTGACCATTAAATTACGAAATTTAAAGTTGTAAATAGTCGATGACAAAGAAAATTAGATTCTGCCCTTGCCTTTTATGATTGCCAGGTCTGAGTATCCTTAATTTTATTTTTTAGGCATAACTTCAAGTCTGGGCAGGATTTGATTAAATATCAAAAAGGAAGAAGGACATGCTTGTCCTAGGAGTTTGGGCTAATACCCAATTTTATTCCAATTATTTTAAAATGAATAATTTTATCCTAGTCTATAGTCACTTTCCATTAGTTTTAACACAAAATCACTTTTTCCCCCGATTGGTAAGGTAGTTGTATATGATGATTTAAGTGAGAGGACTTGTGGCATATAAATAAATAAAACATATAAAAAAAAAAACATGTATCATACCATGATAGATTTAAAAATTTATTTTATAAATTATAAATAAATAAATAAATCTCTGGTGACCCGTCGTCGGCTGTTGTTTTTCGGTGATGGCAAAGGTCATAAAAAATGATCAAATTTTACATTATTAGACTTTATTTTTCACGATCTCAACAATGGTGGAGTTATGTTTGGTAGAAAAGGATAGGAAGATGGCCAAAAATGGCCAAAAAATTAGAGAAGGGGCGGCAGCAGTCTCTCCACCTTTTTGGCCATCTTTCTGACCTCTTTTGTAAAAAATGACTCCACCATTGTGTAGATTATGAAACATAGAGTCCAGTGATGTAAAATTTTATTATTTTTATCATCGGAGTCTGACGACCTACCGCTGTTGATCACCATGACGCTGATAGATTTAATTTTTATTTTTATTAAATTATTAAAAATAAATATTAAAATTGAAACCCTATAAGAATGTGACATGTGTCTTGTTTAATTTTTATTTTTATTATTAGCCAATTAGAGATTGGCATGTGCCTTGTATACTTTAAATTTGTGTTGAATTTTATTTTTACCTTTTCATAGTCAAATTTAATAGAATTAATAATGAACTAGGACTAAATTGTCCATTTTAAAATAATTAGGATAAAACTGTGTATTAGTCCATACTCTTAAGAACAAAGATGTCTTTATCCCTATCAAAAATTGCTAAATGACTTTGATGTGATGCTTAGTTGGTACCATGGATTGTCTGCTAAACACTTCAAAGATGACATCCGCATTATCAATTATAACTCAACTCGGGGAGATGCCTTCGAAGTAGATCGTGAGGTTTTGGACATCCTTGAGGACTCCTCCTCAGATGAAGAATAGCTGCTCTTGTTTTTCATCCCAAAATTTTTTTTTTGGTTATTTTGTAATGGAATTCTTTTAGAAGAATAATTTATAAATTTATTCCTTTCTCAATTATATTTTTCTAATGATGAAATATGTCAATAAATGCTATTAATTGTCAATTTAATAATTCCTGAAGAAATTTGTTGATGGAATTGAATGAGCATTATTATTATTCAAATAACATTAAGGCAATTAAATAACTATTAATAAATGATCATCAATGTAGTAGCTAATAACCTTGTAAGTATGCTAATTGTTTTCTAAGTGTTAGCTTAAATGCTATGTAACAACTAAACAAACTTAAAAATAGTTCCTTGATCTTGGAATAATCTTGCTTTAATAGACTCGATGTCTTTAGCTCTATATGAAATGACCAAGAATGTCCAACAAACTATTATATTAGGAAAAACATTTGTTGGGAGTAATTTACTACATTCTTTTTTAGTATCAGTTCTTAATGACCCACGAATTTTTATGGAGCTAATTGTCTTTGATAAATGCATCTGACTTTCAAGAGAGTGTGACCTAAGGATTAACATCCTTCCAAAAAGATTTTTTACTTCATTAGAAGAAATTTGTCTTAGCATCTTTACATCATTGATTTCGAGGAAATGTGATTTGAAAGTTAATGATCTTTCAAGGAAGACCCTTTATTTATTTTGAAGAAGTTCATTTTAATGTCTTTAGTTCTTTGCTTTTTAGGAAGCATGATATAAGAATTAATAATCCTATAAGAAAGACTTTTTACTCATTTGGGAGATTTCATCTTATCATCCTTACGCCCTTACTTTTGAGGAAGTATGAACCGAAAACTAATGATCTTCCAAGAAAGACTTTTAACTTCTTTGGAAGAAGTTCATTTGAGGATCCTGACATCTTTACTTCCAAAGAAGTGTGACCTGAGGGTTAACGATTTTTAAGAAAGACTTCAATTTTTTGGAAGAAGTTTATATGAAGGTCTTAACGTCTTTACTTTTGAGGAAGTGTGACCCGAGAGTGGTCACTGACCTTCCAATAAAGACTTTATAAAAGGTTAGTGATGGATATAATAGTAACTTAAATAATATATCAATTTGATTGAAATAAATTTATAAATCATCTTACATATACAACTTTTTTGGCTTTGAAATGTTCTATAGTGTAGGAATTTGCTTCCTACCCATGGTTTGCAACAGATATGCTCATCAGTTTAGTTTTTGATTATCTTGTAAGGTTCTTCCCATGTCTTTGTTATTTTTTCAACAATCTGTTCCATATAGATCTTCTCTAAATACTAAGTCTCTTTAATTTCTCATTTGCATACTTTCATATTATAATGCTTCTACATTCTGTTCCCTTAGATTGCAACATGAATGAAAATGACATCTCGTGCTTCATTAGCTAAGTTTTTTGCTATGAAAAGTGAATCATCGTTAAGCTTTAAGCTAACTAGTTTGGTTCTTAATGTTGGAATAAAAACTTCCATGGGAAGCACCAACTCCATTCCATAAACAAAAGAAAAATAAGAACTCTCTATGGATTTATTCTAAGTTGTACTATATGTTTAAAGCACTCTAGGAAGTTCTTCAAGCTATTTCCTTTTATTCTTTTCTAGTTTTTTCCTTAACATTGTGAAGATGGTCTTGTTTGTAACTTCTACTTGTCCATTTCCCTCCGGATAAGTCCAAGAAGAGAACTTCTATTGAATTTTGAACTTAAAAGATAGTCATTATTTTACTGACAAACTGAGTTTCATTGTTAAAAACTAATGCATATGGCATACCGTATTTAGTAAATATGTTGTTCTAAAGGATTTTTTTTTAACTTTTGTTCCTGTTACGTTATTGCAAGCTTCAACCTTTACCTATTTAAAGAAGTAAGATGTTGTAAGTAATACAAATTGCTTCCCCATAATCCATCCCTCACTGAATAAAAGGCCAGGGGGTTCCCAGTTAAAAAATGAATTAAAGTAATGTGCTTATGAAAATTTTCACATTTGTTTATGTATTCCAAGGCATTCTGTTGTATAGTGGGCCAAAGTAGCCTTGTCTCATTACTTTATCAGCAAGATTCCTTCTATTGGAATGGTTCTTGCAAACCCCTTCATGTACTTCGTCTATTATTTAATTTTCTTTATCTTGTAACACATACCATACATATACTCCTATAAAGGCTTTTTTTGTAAAGATAACCTTTGATAAGTATGAATCTTCTGAACTTACTTTAAAGTTTTCAAGCCTCAATGTGATTTGCAAATAGCTTTCCATTTTGTAATAATTAGATATATGGGGTCATCCATTTGTTCGAAGTGGTAATTTTCATTATGTTTATCACTGTTAGTTCCTATGGTTTGGCAGCATCCTCATTCATTATTGTTTTGTCTCTAGTTTACAATGGATTCATTTTGCATGATGCATGCTCTCTAACAGATGCTTCCTTGGCCAGTTTATTTACTCCTGCATTATGCTCATTTGGTATTTGCATGACTACTACTTCCTTTAATTGTTAAGTGATCTGCCTTACTTTGGCTAGGTAGCCTTTCATCCTCTCATCTTTTATTATGTAGTCACTACTCTATTAAGAAGTGACTAATGCTAAATCTGTATATACTTGGATCCGCTTTATCTTTAGTTATTATGCAAAGGTTAATCTTTCAATCAATGCCTCATACTCAGCTTTATTGTTTGACATTAAAGATTACAATCTCACCACATGCTTTAAGATTAATCCCTCTAGCATCTATATTTTGATTCCTAATCCAGCTCCTCTGTAATTGCTGGATTTATCTATGTGAATCTTTCATGCTTCCTCTAGTTCCCCAGGTTCTGAAAGTAAAGTATCATCTTTTACTGCTAGTTCACAATCTATAAAAAAAGTCTACCATTTCTTTCATTTTTATTATTGTTCTTGGTCATACTTAAGGCCTAAATATATCAATCTCATTGCCATCATGGTGACTATTTCCATGACATTTATTCTTGATAGGATACACATGAGTGGGTTGAAAGTGTACATTATCATTGGATGAGATTTAAAATAATGCTTTAGTTTATCATTAGCCTGTGAAAAAGTAAGGACCAATATCTCTGTTGTCAAGTACTAGTTTTTGCACCAATCAATTCTTTGCTGATATAAAAATAGGTTTTTGTTGCCCACCATTCTCTTTGAATAAAACCACTATAACAAGTAACTTTTAAAAGCATAAGATACAAATATAAAACCTCATTAAGATGTGGACTAGATAAGATATGAGGTTTTATCAAGTATTCCTTTAGTCTCGGCAGAATTTCTACCTATTTTGGTCATTTTCTTTTTTTGTCATTTTGATGGCCTAGAAGAAAGGCCTGTATTTGTCTGACATCCTAGAGATGAATATACTCAAGGCAGTTATTTTTCCTATTAGGATCTAGATTTTCTTGGGTGTTATAGAAATTGTAATGTTTTTTCAAGGATTAGAACTTGTGTTAGATGAGCTTTAGTTCCTCTTATGCTAACTACATGTCCCAAGAATGTTCCAGATGAGATTTTAAAAGTACACTTGACACTTATGGGATTTAATCTCATTGAACACCTTTTACAAATCTACAAGATGATTATGTGCTTCTTTGCTCTTGACTATAATGTCATCTATGTAAACTTTCATAGTATTCTCTATCAACTTCCCAAACATCTTGTAAACTAGCCTCTGAAAGGTGATTTCTATATTTTTTTTAACCAAAATGGCATTATGATAAGGGCAAATTTGTCATATATTTTTTCATATTTTTATTATTGATATTTTATTATTTTATGAGAATAGATGGCTATTTATGTGCATTATTGTTATTTATAGGGACTTGAACGAAAATTAAAGAAAGAATGCAATAGGAGCGAAAACAGGGACTAAAATGCACAGTTTTCAAAGTATGTGTCCATCGCCTCAGCGCCACAAGGATTTTCGCCCCAGCGCTGAAATAGTGATCGAAATAAGAAAAACGACCTGCTTAAGTCGTGTTTAGCGCCCCAGCGCCTAAGAGTCACCGCGCCAGCGACGCTCCATAGCCCCAGCGCTATAAACATACCGCGCCAGAGGTGAAGCCGTTTTCATGTAGCGCCCCAGCGCCAAGATTCCACCGCTCCAGCGGTAATAGCTTTTTCACGCGTCGCCCCAGCGACAACTGCATAGCGCTCCAGCGGTAGTGCGAGTCCTAATCCGATGAGAATTGAGATTTTCAAGCTCAAATCAATCCCTATAAAAAGTCACTCGTTCCCAGCCTTCAAGGAGGAATCCAAGACGACCTAAGAGCACCAAGAATACAGAGCACGAGTCTTGGAGAGCAATAGGAGCTTAATTGAAGCAACTTTAAAGAGAGATACAAGACGTTCTTCGGCATCAATAGTTCCTAGGCAGCGCAATTAAGAGCAATTCGACGTCTATATCGGTTTGCTAATAATTGTATCATGATTTATAATTATTTTTACTGCTGTTCTCTTGTAGCCATGAGCTAACTTATTTTCTAGGGTTAATATTTGAACTCAATATGTGTGTTTAATTGCCATATCTTTCAAATATTTAATAAACTTAGTCCTTTATTATTTAAATTACTTGTGTTTAATGCTTCAATATATCTGGCCAATATATGGTGAATGAATTGGTAATATTTTGATAAACTTGGAAGAGGAATCAATATATTTAGACCTAGGTAATTTGATGCATGATTGTAGAGTAACATTTAATGTTGCATATGCAAGTTTCAATTTAGGATAGGAATATACCTAATTGGCATGTATGATCAATAAGACCCAATCTTAATGAATCTTAATTTATTACAAGTACCATAGGAATATAGGTATTTGGTAAACTAAGATATACTTGCATGACCTTGGAAGAGGCTTGTGAATACATTAGTGTCTTGATCAATAATAAAGACTAAGGGAGTTAAATATTATAAGGTTAATCATTAGAAAGCATATTGAGGGATAGTATTGATCCTAGGTTTTCTCTACGTTGCTATCATTTATTCTCTTTGCATTGTGTTTTTACTTTTATATTTCTTACATTCATTCTTAGATTTTTGTTTTTCTGAATAATTATTAGGAAGATATAATTTTAGTAATTGGTTAAAAAGAAAAAATTATCCCTGTGGGTTCGACATCCGACTTATTTAGTCTCTTTATTACTTGCATACGATAGTGTATACTTGCACTTAATTTATGATATAGAAATATCGCATCACATTATGGTTACAAAGCTTGTCTTTTCTTCATCATTAGGATCCATCTTAATTTGATTACAGACATTGTAGGCATTTAAGAAAGATAAGCTCTCATACCCTATCATAGAATTTACCATCTAGTCAATTTTAAGAAGTGGAAAAGAATCTTTTGAGGTAGCCTTATTGAGGTTTGTATAATTAATATAGACTTACCACATCCCATTCTTCTTCGCTACTATCATGACATTGGAGAGCTAATTTATGTAATGTACTTCTCGAATAAATTCTATCTCCAGTAGTCGATCTACCTCATTATTGATGATTTTGTTTTGTTTTAGTGCAAAACTCCTTTACCTTTATCATGATGGAACATAATCCAATTAAATGTTGCACTTGTGACTAATCACCTTTAAATTAATTTCAAACATATCTTTATGAGTCTAGGCAAAGACATCTTGATTTCATTTAAGTAACTCTATCATTTCTTCATTCTCTTTTGCAGACAAGTTGGCACCCAGTATTACTTTTCTTTTGCTAGCACGTAGGTATAGCATTATTTCCGTAGTTCCCTTGATATTGGGCAGTTTATAACCTTACTCCTAAGAAAGTCCCTTTGACTACCAATCTAGTAATTGCTATTTATAAGTTTCTTTTGCTTCTGCTAAAGGCAATTTTTGTTGTTTTGCTAGTTCATTTGCATTAAATGGTTGTCTTTGTTTCAACCTCTTGATCCTCCTTTCTCTCTACTACCTTATTCTCTTATTTGGTTATTGGAGGCTTAAGGGAATTTACATAACACTGTATGGCTTACGTTTACTCTCTCTTAATGTCCACTGTTCAATTCCATTGTTGAAATTCATCTAATGAATTGATGCAAGATGGAGGGTATTGCTTCCAAATAATGGATCCAATAACATCCTACGGCAACATCGTAAGTTGTTTGTATATCAAATAGTAGGTAATCCACATCAAGGCATTTCCTAATAAGTATAACATAAAGCGTAATAATCTCTATAACTTAAACCCTCCCTCCTCCAAATGCTATTAATTTAGTATTACATCCTCTAAAGTCTCTCGTTTTCAATCTCATCCTCTTTAAAGCTTCTTAAAAAATGATGTCTGCACTACTTGCCCTGTCTACTAATACTCTTCTGACTATAATTCCTATTATATTTAAGCTAATTACTAATAGATCTAGGTATGGGAGAATTAACCCAGTTATATCCTTTCAGGAGAAGGTGAACTCTCTTAGTTCTTGTTTAATTGACATTACTATAACTAGTGATGTTTCTGCTATCCCATATCTTTGGACCTTAGTTGCCCTCTGGAACAACAACTTTTATCTTTCATCATTTTTCTTTTTATTTGATGGTCTTCTATAGAGTATTGCCATATAGAATTGATTCACTGCTTGTTTGGTTAATAGGGCTTCCATGGAATTCTGCACTAACCCCTTATTAGTATATAGTCTCTTTAGGACCATCTGTCTTTCCTTTTCTCTTGTCCATTCTATTACTTGCTCATTTGTGGCTTTATTAGAGGATCCATTCTCTACCTTTATTTACATTAGTTACTTTTCATTTTCTTCTAAGTAACTAAAGTCAATTAACGATTCATAGAACATATTAAATACGAGAGGTGTTACCTCTTCTTTATTTGTAACTTTTGCTGCACTTAATTTTGGAGCTTGCTCTTACTCTGTCTGCTTCTTTAAAGTTACTTTCAGTTTAAACTCTACCAAATGGTCATTCCTCATAAAAGCATTTATCTAGTTTCCTAAGGAACAATAAGTGTTGATATCATGCCTATATTTATTATTGAAGACATAATATTTAGTCTAGTCATTCTACGGTTTTAGTTTTCTAAAAAGCCTTAAATCTTTGCACTTTACCTAGACCTTTTTTGGTGGTTATTAATTGGATTTAGTGGTTTAAAAACTTTTTGTCACTTGTTATTCTTTTCTTCCACACGAGCTGTAGGCATTTTCTATACCTTTATCATTGAAAGAAACTTCTTTTTTTCTTTGTAATGATTATGGAAACTTCTTTAACTGCAGTTGCCTCATCTTTTTCCTCCTTAGTATATTGTTTTGAATTTTAGTTGATTATCTCGAGTGAAAAGAAATTCTTCTGAACGAGATATCAGTAATATGCTGTTAAAGTTTTAACTGCCTTTCGGTATATCTGAGTAGCTATCTCGATATAATAATTTCCCAACTCACTAATTTCTAATTAAACCTATAGAGGAAGCTCCTTTTTAACTTGTTTTATCCCTGCATTATAAAAGAAAAAGGTCTGAAGCTACCTTCTTGTTCTTCTGGTTCTACATGTACTAGGTAATGAATTGAACAATTAGTTCATCGAAAATGGATATAGAATTTTTCTTCAACCCTCAGAACTGAGCTTGGGCTGGTCTTTTCAAACTAGAAAGAAAAGTGAAGCATTCAATGCATCGTCCTATGCATTTGTTATCATTCAAGTATTAAAATGAAAAATGCTCATTTGGTTCTTCGGTCTCATCATATATCTGAAAATATAGAATTCTACTTACCTTACAACATACATAAATAGGTTTGATTCGTTCTTTTGGCTAAAGTCATAGCATTATTCGAAACCTTAAATTTTTCAATCTTTGCATAACGTTCTCCCATCTTTTTCAAGATGGAAGCTCTTATGTCTTCCTCGTCCACATTTCTTAATTCTCTCAGAGTTCTTTCTTTCCTTGCTCTATGATGCGAGACAGCATCTACTTTAGTAGCTCTAACATGTTGGATCCCTTTCTTTTGTTGATCATCTTTGGGATTGTCGTTTAATTGATCATATCCCTCAATAACAGTTAACCTGTCACTCAACTCTTGGTTCCTTTCTTTATTTCTTCTAGCTACCTCACTATATAATTCAAAATTTTCGTCATCTCGAAAGGAACTTGATTCCCTAATGTTGACAAATTTGAGGTATTGATTCTTCTTATTCAATGTTACTCAACTTTGCCCTCTGGTTAGACATTTTCTTTTATATTGATTTGGGGAACTTTGAAAGATATTATTTAATTAATTGTGTTTCACATAGATGCGCCACTAAAGTTCTCTAGTAAGAACTCTATAAAAAATTACTCTACTGACCTTTAGTACTTCCTATAATTGCAAAAAAGACATTTCGTTCTCCTATAAAAAGAGCACTCCGACATACAAGTCAGTAATTTTGTAAGATAAAAGAGTGCATATGTTTATAGAAATAGATTATGGTGCAAGAATACAAGGTTGCGAATGTTTTTAGTTTAGAATGGTGATATTTTCTATCCTATGAGTTTAAATGAATGTTCATAGAATGATTAATTAAAAAATTTATAACCAAAAGTCATTCAATTTTTTTATTAGGTTTTTGTTCCTTTATAAGAGCTAAGATCATTCGAGTTATTACATGAGTAATTACAATAATAACTTAAATGATCTCAATTATGCTTTGGTAATTGAGCTTGTATTAAATGTGCTCTTACTCAATTTTCAAGTGAATTTATGTTATCATAATTTAATCTTTATTAAATATATGTTTCGACCATTAAAAATAACTTGCAATATGCAAATTTGAGTTCTAGCTTGTCCCTATCTCCCATAGAATTCACGATCCATTTTTAGAATCCATGGGTTAGCGAATTTAAGTTACTTAATATGGATTGCATTTACTTGAGAAAATGAGCCAGATATTTGTTTCTATTTATATATATTATATATGAAATAATATAGATATATATCTATATTATTTTTTCATGTTCCTTTGAAGGGTGACACACAAACAGTCAGTTCGATCTATATCTATTTCTTTATCTCCCCATGAATTGTATGTTTGTAACAATAGGGACAGAATTTTCTCAATTCCAATCGACTAGGTGTATTGTGTCGATTCTTTTGAGTAATATATCTCAAAATACCCCTTGATTCCTTATTAACACCGTTTCGAACACAACTAGTACATTCATGAGCCTCACCTTTTGAAGTGGATTTTGAACACTTAATACGAGTTGATTAGACCTAATGGAATATGAGCCCAATATGCAATAAATAAATTTAAACTATATTTGATATATAAGTATTAAAGTTTTGAAGTTACAATTAAAAGAACTAATCTAAAATAAAAAGGTACTTGGTAAAACTGAACTATATAATGATTTTTTTTAAGTGTCTTTAGTTGTTGTACTTTTAAAGCACAATAAAAGCAATTGTACACTAAATGCTATGCCTCGTATCGAATAAAAATTGAGTAGATCTTAAGTATATATAGAAGGGTAGTGATGCGATATTTCTATATCTTATAATTAAGTGCAAGTATACACTATCATATGCAAGTGATAAAGGGACTAAATAAGTCGAATGTCGAACCCACATGCATAATTTTTTCTTTTTAACCAATTACTAAAATTATGTCTTCCTAATAATTATTCAGAAAAATAAAAATCTAAAAATGAATGTAGAGAATATAAAAATAAAAACACAATGCAAAGAGATTTAGGTGATAGCAATATAGAGAAAACCTAGGATTAATACTATCCCTCAATATGCTTTCTAATTATTAATCTCTAATATTTAACTCCCTTAGTCTTTGTTATTGATCAAGACACTAATGTATCCACAAGCCTCTTCCAAGGTCATGCAAGTATACCTTAATTTATCAAATACCTATATTCTTATGGTACTTGTAACAAATTAAGATTAATTAAGATTAGGTCTTATTGATCATACATGCCAATTAGGTATATTCCTATCCTAAATTGAACTTGCATATGCAACATTGAATGCTACTCTACAATCATACATCAAATTACCTAGGTATAAATATTATGATTCCTCTTTCAAGTTTATTAAAAATATTATCAACTCATTCATTATATATTGGCCAGATATATTGAAGCATTAAGATCAAGTAATTTGAATATAAAAAAAACTAAGTTTATTAAATATTCTAATGATATGACAATTACGCACACATATTGAGTTCAAGTATTAACCTTAGAAAATATGTTTAGTTCATGGCTACAAGAGAACAGTAAAAAAAATAATAATAAATTATGATACAATCAATGGCAAACCGATATAGATGTTGAATTGCTCTTAATTACGCTGCCTAAGATACTCTTGATGCCAAAGAACGCCTTGAATATCTCTTTAAGGTTACTTTAATTAGACTCCTATTACTCTCCAAGACTCGTGCTTTGTACTCTTAGTGTTCTTGAATTGCTCTAGGTTGATTCTTAAAGGCTGGAAACGAGTGACTTTTTTATAGGGATTGATATGAGCTTGAAAATCTCAATTCTCGTCGGACTAGGACTCGCGCTACCGCTGGGGCGCTATACGGTTGTCACTGGGGCGACGCGTGAAAAAGGGATCACCGCTAGAGTGGTGTGATGATGGCGCTGAGGCACTGGAATATCGCTGACGCGAAGAAGTTCTGGCGCTGGGGCACCAGATGCGACTTAAACAGGTCATTTTTCTTATTTCGATCACTGTTCAAGTCCATATAAAGAACAATAAAGCACATAAATAGCCATCTATTCTCATAAAACTATAAAATATCAAAATAAAAACATGATAAAATATATGAAAATTTTACCCTTATCAGGTAGGCAATATTTTATAACAGACTAGTCTTTTTTGTCAATGGTAAGTGCTCCGCTTGTGACATATAATATTAGAGAAGACCCAAATTCTTATTCATATATAGGTCCCCAAAATTATCCTAATAGAGATTTTCACGTGATTAGTGAGTTCCTTAAGAGTAGTGGAGATGGCATTATAGGCTAAGTAAGCCTTGAAATTATATGTTTTAAGCTCCAATAGAGATTATCACATGGGATATAGGTTCCTCAAGAGTAGTGGGATGGGCATTACGGGCCAAATGGGCTATAAATATTATGTCTTAAGGCCCAATAAAGATTTTCATATAGGATGTAGGTTCTCTAAATCATAGGATGTGAATCCCTCAAGATTAGTGGAGATGGCTAAAACGGGCTAGGTTGGCTCTTGAGTTTGGGTCAGACTATGACAAGAGCAGTATAAGATTGGGTGAGGAAGAATGTCATGTCCTAAATTAGATAAAAATTAGGTGGATCTTAGAAATATATAGGCGTATAAGTAACCATATTTAAAAAACTAGTCTTTTGAGTCAATGACAAGCGTCCGAGTCATGATGTAAAGAACCTTAATCTTCTTTTGTTAAGTATATATATGCTTAGCTTTATATTGAAACCTGGCTGATCTAATATTTATCTATCTACTGTCCACGTATACGAATAACCCATCTTTCTCAATAAAAGGCATAACTAATAATTTTCTTTACTTAGACCTAGTATATTAATTATACACTAGAAGCATATGTTTAATTGTTTCATTGGATGCTATAATGCTTGAAATATGATTATATCCATCATCTATGTTGGTAAATATAAAAACTTATGTTATTTTTCTATAAACTCTTACACTAGATCTTATGCTTGTTATGTTACTTTCCCGAGCCAGCTTTTAAGTTTGGCATAACGTATTAATACTGTATATTATAAATAAGCATTAGATAGATAAAGCCTGCTAAACATAAACATGTTGCACATATAATTATTTTACCATATTCAATTAATGCATGTTATCATAGATGCTTGATGTTTCCCCCGCAACTTGATGAACACATGAAAATGCATGTTGTTAAGAGATTCAATCACCATTTAATGTTACTAATTTTAGTGTTTTCTGTATTTTTAGCTTGAAATAAAGTGTTCTCCTTAAATTGTGATTAATGAATGTTATTTGGACATTTTTAGGTAAACTGGACATAACTCTCAATGTAGAAATCGAAATGAAGAAATTCTTGAACCTGGTGCAACATGACTCAATCTTACACAAATTTGAAGAATAGTGGAAAAGCCAAATCCAACATGTTATGGGCCAAAAATTGAGATACAACAGAATTGGACTACAACTCTTACCCAGCTTGACCCAATTCACGTATTTGGACCGTATCTCACAAAATACGTACTCAATTGGTATAATTCTTGAAGCTGTGAATTGCTGACTTTACTATCAACAACTCGTATGTTTATGGTAAAGTCCAAATAAGCCGTTATCATGGACCAAATCGCATTGCAAGTGGGTAAAATGGTTGTTGGCCGAATTCTGATGTATCTTTGGAATTTTGCTCATATCTCATTGGATACTCATCCAATTTGCATGAAATCAGTGCCTATGGAAAGAAGAGTCAAAATTCTACAACTCTCATGTTGGCTATAGAAGTTGAATTGATCATTTACATTATCAAAAATGTGCTGTAAGTGGATACACGAGTTATTGGCTTAAAATTATTGAAGATTGATGTCATCCATGACATATGTCCATTCATTGCCTATATAAGGAGACCCTTAGGACGTTTTTAATAGATAATTTCTCTCTTCTTTTATTCTCATTAACATGTATTGTAATTTAGGCTAGAGTTCCTAGCAAGGCTAAGAGATGAACTTTTATGTGTAGTAAATCTACTTCCATGCTTTAATTCGGTGTCAAGAGCTATAAATGTTGTAAGTTTAGTTTTGATTAAACTCTTATCTATTTTATTTTCTATAATCCAGAGGTTATAATTCTCATGTCTCATATATGTTCAGTCATGCTTTTCTTATGTGATTCATGTTGATTTATAATTGTTACTGGTTACATTGTTTTATATGTTAATCTTTTACTGCAGTATTGTCAATTTGATATATTGTCGATCTTGGATAACATGTAAGGGCAATAAATGTTTGATATTCAAGTTAATATTTTACTGTAATATTGTCAAAATGATATATTGTCGATCTTAGATAACTTGTATAAATAACATGATGTGTGTTAATGCTTGCAAAGAGTTTAACTAAATCAAATACATGTGTTATCAAATGTGCTATATATTACATACCTTCCGATTGATTGTTTGGGATGTGAAACTTTCAGTTGAGTTATAAATATCGAATCAAAGTATAGAGTAGATTTATAAAGCATAATTGTGATTCTCAAAGCCTTGCTTAAATCATCATAAGACATTTTCCTCAATTCATAGACAATTCTATCTCATCCGTTTAAATCAATTAACCCTTTGCTACTGCTTTAATATTTTACTTCACTAACCTATTTTGCCAAGAGCTTCCTCGTGGGATCGACACCTCAATCTATACTGCGATAGCCGCATTATATTTTGAGCGTAAACACAACTCTATAAAGCAATAATCTCAAGATATTGAACATATATAATAAACATATGAGATATGTAAGAAAATAGTGAATACTACAATGATATAATTGACAAATATGAAATTAAGTGGTGCAGATGCATTATTTTAAAAGACTAATGCTATCCTTTTAAGAATAAATCCTAATATTACCAAGTTTGATTAACAGTATAGTCTCATGATATAATAATTAATTGTTTAAGAATGAATTTCAAGACAGTTTGGCATAAAGGTAATCCACACATGGTTTATACTTGAACTTAAAGCAAGTTCTACAAGTTCGTGTGCTCTTCAGGATGCTACCTAGTTTGTATTTCGAGGAGTGAATAAGACTTTGCATGAATCAAAAGAGCTTAGACATTCTGAAATTTCCTGAATTACCATACAAACATACATATATGCATTAATATATGCAGCGGGATTATGAACACATTTAATGCTTTAAATCAAATTAAAACTAAATTGAGAAATCTTTATCTTTGAAGCCTTTTGAACTAAAACATCAAGAATCCGCCCAAAATAAAACCCTTTGACAGTTCTAGTATCAACAAGGTGGGTTTGATCAACTAAACAGCAGCTTAATCCAACTTATTCTCACTTTGATCAACTTTTGATCAATAATAAAAGCTTGATTTGCTTTAATGGCTTTAGCCTATTGAAGAAGAGATAAAGATGGAGTTATATTTTATTTTCCTTTACCTTAACTCTTAAAACATAAACAAAACAAGCTTCTTACCCTTCTCAAGTGTAATGGTCGGCCACCAAAAAGCAAAAGTCCCTTTGAATATGTTTCAATTCACATATATATATATATATATGTACTATTCATATAACCTAACCATGGTAAGTTATATATTTTCTAATAAAATATCTTTAATAAAAAATATAATTAACTTAATCATAGTTAATTTTTAACCATAGTTGAGTTAACTAAACTTGGCAACCAAGTTAAATCAAATATCTTATATATTTTTATTTTAATATAATATAATAATTAAATAATCATTAACTCAACCTTGGTTATCTTTTAACTACGGTTGAGTTATTTATATTATTTAATAAATTATAATATTAAATATCTTGATTATTTAACTCTTAAATAATCATATATATAAAATTACTAAAATACCCTCATTTAATTCAATATGAGTCTTACTAAACCTACACTCGAGTTAACTTAACTGAGGACTCACTATGCTCCATGTGTCACCATTTAATTTATCAATAATAATTATTATCTAATTAATCGTACTTAACACTTAAATGTTGATATGCACGCACCTCGAGGGTTTCTGAAACAAATATTTAATTTTGTTAGATTTTACTGAATTGAATTATTCAATCTGGTATGCTAGCCCAATGCACAACAAGTACACTTCATATTGGAAGACTCCCTAGGTCCACGCCCGATTCGTCAGATGAAACTATTCCATGATCAATGCCCCACGCACACGTCATGGATATTACAAATCAGCGCGTAGGACCATATAAGTTAAGGTTATAACGTATATGTATAATCCTTCCATCACTCATCCAATCTTGTCCCAGATTCGTATCTCGATGAACAATATAAACAAATACTTTTTTTATATTATTTACCATGTGGGAAACTCCTTTCTTGGGTTTGCTGGTCATGGCTGTAAGACTTTCTGAAACACAATATCGAAGTATTGGATATACAACCCATCTATGTGGGTTGATGGATCACATATCTATACACACCGGACTCCATAAGTATCAGATCATACCTAGTGACATATAGCGGTCAGACTATGAAAGGTCTATAACATCCATAGAACCAAAGTGTGGTGGATCACCCACAAGTGCACTGTGTCGCTTAAGTCAAAGGACCACATATACTACTTAACTCGATAGAATCTACCATTGATGGTTTTATAGGAAATCTATTAGGGTTCTTGTAAGTCTGTTCAATATTTAGTCGACAGAATAACCGTATGCCTATACGAGCTCTAAGCTCATGGTTAGCTAAGAATAACTATTTGTACCTTACAGATATAGACATACACTGATCTATATGATAGAGATTCACCGATAAATCTGTATTAGTGAAAATAGATTAGGAATATAACATTTAAGAATACACTTTCATAATGACATTATCTAGCTTCTATTGTAACTCTTTACAACTATGTCATTATTAGTGTACCCTCGGGTCTTTGTCTTATTATAGACAAGGTTTTAACTCCTTAGATCTCGCTAACTCTTATAACATGCTAACTCCTTAGATCTCGCTAACTCTTATAACATGCTAACTCTTAATAGTGCTAACTCTTAGCATTTATAACCCTCAGCTTTGCTAATCCTTAGCACTGGTCTAAACTCCTTTGGACCGGATCTGAACCCTTTCAGATCATACAGTGTTTGTAATATGACAAGTATCATTACCATTTAATAAAAAGTATTAGCGATTTAACAAAATATATTGTATAAATATTATCAAATAAATATTCATACAAACAGGGATGACATGTAAGCACATACCTTAACATGTAAGCACTATTTATACCTTACAGATATAGACATACACTGATATATATGATAGAGATTCACCGATAGACCTGCATTAGTGAAAATAGATTAGGAATACAGTATTTGAGAATACACTTTTATAATGACATTATCTAGCTTCTATTGTAACTCTTTACAATTATGTCATTACTAGTGTACCCCCAAGTCTTTATCCTATTATAAACAAGGTTCTAACTTCTTAGATCTCGCTAACTCTTATAACATGCTAACTCTTAATAGTGCTAACTCTTAGCATTTATAACCCTCAACTTTGCTAACCCTTAGCACCGATCTAAACTCCTTTGGACCGGATCTGAACCCTTTCAGATCATACAGTGTTTGTAATATGACAATTATCATTACCATTTAATAAAAAATATTAGCGATTTAACAAAATATATTGTATAAATATTATCAAATAAATATTCATACAAACAGGGATGACATGTAAGCACATACCTTAACATGTAAGCACTATTTGTACCTTACAGATATAGACATACACTGATCTATATGATAGAGATTCACCAATAGACCTGCATTAGTGAAAATAGATTAGGAATACAGCATTTGAGAATACACTTTCATAATGACATTATCTAGCTTCTATTGTAACTCTTTACAACTATGTCTTTACTAGTGTACCCTCAGGTCTTTGTCCTATTATAGACATACACTGATCTATTGATAGAGATTCACCGATAGACCTGCATTAGTGAAAATAGATTAGGAATACAGCATTTGAGAATACGCTTTCATAATGACATTATCTAGCTTCTATTGTAACTCTTTACAACTAGTCATTATTAGTATACCCTCAGGTCTTTGTCATATTATAGACAAGGTTCTAACTCCTTAGATTTCGCTGATTCTTATAACATGCTAACTCCTAATAGTGCTAACTGTTAGCATTTATAACCCTCAGCTTTGCTAACCCTTAGCACTGGTCTAAACTCCTTTAGACCGGATCTGAATCCTTTCAAATCATACAGTGCTTGTAATATGACAAGTGTCATTACCATTTAATAAAAAGTATTAGCGATTTAACAAAATATATTGTATAAATATTATCAAATAAATATTCATACAAACAGGGATGATATGTAAGCACATACCTTAACAAGTTTGGCATAGAGCTAATCCATACATGGTTTGTACTAAAACCTGAAGCAAGTTTTACAAACTCATGTGCTCCTCGGGATGTTACCTAGTTTACATTCCGAGGAGTGAATAAGACTTTGCATGAATTAAAAGAGCTAAGACACTCTAAAATTTTTTGAATTATCATTCCCAACTTTGAGCATGACTCTGTTTTGGATATGATTTCGTTGATAACATCAACCATATTCGACTTGAGTTTTGCCGCATTATACCTTAATTTCTTGAGGTACACTTGACAGGACCCGACCCGAGACCCTCTACAGTAGATCCCAGTGGCCCTGCCGGGCACCTCGATAGAAGATTCTCAGGATATAACTGGGTAAGATGAGAAATTTTTGCGAGGCGAACCCCTTTTTAGTTCTTGCTATTACTAAGAAAATCTTGTAATATACATGAAAACAACTTTTTAATTTTAAAACAAAAGGGGGCAGAGTTTTCCTTATTTTTCGAAAAATCCATATAAAGCCTATAAAAAAATTTCACTTCTATTTCAAACACTTCTCAATACTATTAATTCGGACCTCCAGTCCTTTTCAAATCAAATTCAACACAACTCAATTGTTTTATTTGAATCACAAAATGAGCATACTCGTGAATAGCAAAAACGATCATCATAATCTCGAAATCTTTTTATGTTGGTTCAAAACATACATACAAATATACATGTCTACCACTACTATACATAAAGTAAAGAGTGCTATTTAACACATTTACATGTACAAAAAATGATCTTCAGATTCGGCCCACTACTAGGCAATAGGAGAATCAGCAGCTTGCGTACCAAGACCTGCACCTGGGAATCGGTGTTTAGAAAATATAAAATACAAAACGAGTGAGCTAAAGGAGCTCATTGAGTGTAATTAAGATTTCAAGTAAAATAACATTATGCATAAATAGTAAATTCTAAAGTACATGCAGAAATCATACTTCTAAAACTGATGTAAAGCTGTAAAATGGTTTCTAATATCATATGCTAATGAAATCTTGCCGAGCAGGTTTTATCTACATCTTTGGAAAACAATATCCAAAATCTGTATAACATAATAATTGCTGTGTGCATATGAATGCATAAATGTTATCGGTAAATCAAAAACTAGTAAAGTCTTCGCTCGGCCATTTTCTTTCTAAACTATACAATGGTAACCCTAAAGCTCTATACTCACGCAGCAACTCAACTAGCACCGTATACGTGAGTAGGTAACGAGACACCTCAACTAGCAGCACCCGTAGTGACATCTCAAGACATCTCACTGGCTATGCAGCGGAATTCTACATTGCATACATATAGCGAGACAATACCCCGTACACATAGGGCGACTCACATGACTCGACATCCTGACTTCCTGAAGTTAGTAACACACCCCCAAGACCTACCCATGTGCACGGGATATACCGGCCGAGTCTAATACAATCATCACCACTACAATCTGAGGGTAGCAATGGCCTTTAAAACGGATGCAAAAATTTTAAAACTGTTTCTCAAGTCGAACATGTAAAAGCATGTCTATGAATATATATCAAGATCATAAATCATGTTTATGCATCGAAAGCTCATAAAACATACATATTCATTATGCGAAAACATAATCAACGAAAAACAAAAAAAATGGCAGATTTTCACTCATCACCGCTCCGCGCTCAATTTCACTCAAAATTTCTGCTCCCGTTACCGCTCTCGATTTTCTTCACCTACGCGCCATAAATGACATTTAGAACCAAATCGAATGCTAGAATCTCATTTAACTACTAAACGCCCTAATCGACATACAAAGCCCGGATGCATACTACTTCCCTATGTTTTATTTACGGAGTCATTTAATCTAATTTAACTCACCATCCGGCGCCTTGAAAATTATTGAACGCCTTATAACTTGGTTGGACATAATTGCCATTCACCTTTCTAAAATGGACAATTATGTCCCATTTTCTTCATTTTTGATTTTCCATCAACTATATACATTCAATTTACATAATGAACCATTTACACACAATAACTCAATCAAAACACCACTCAATCCCTAACTTCCCTAAAGTGGCAGAATTTCACCCTAGGTTCTAACACATTTCTTTTCTCAATTTCTTATTCCAATTACAACAAAATCAAGCTAATTTCATTCTAAAGCCCTAATTACAACCAATTGAAGTCTCTACATTCAAATCACCAAAACCCTAATTCTTACCTTGCCAATTTCTTCAAATTAATGACTCCTTCAAACTCTACACTAGAATTCAACTCAATCTAAGTCAAGAATACACATAAGAACATCAATTAAAGTATTCTTGAAAGCTCACTTATCAAACTCATAAAACAATTCTTTTCTTACCTCTTTTTTCTTGAATTTTTACTAATAGAGGCTTTAATTGAGCTTAGAAATTCACATGTAACCTTATTTTAGCTTGATTACACATGAAAAATCATAAAAAAAAATTAAAATTTCACTGTAGCAGCACCTTCAACCCTTGCACGAATTTGCTCTCTTTTTTGCTCTAAGTGTTTACTTTTCATCTCTTGAAAACTCTACACACTTTCAATATATATATAGTGCTTCCTCAATTAATCAATTTGCCCTTCAACTTACTTAAAACTTCTAATTTGCCATTAGTTCAAATGGAAGGATTTAATTGGTTCTTTTGTAACTATCTAGTTAGAATAGTCAAAGGAACTAACTAGAATTTTCAACTTGACAATCCATAAAATTCATTCTAATTGGTCCATTCTTTAATATATGGATTGTATTTCTCAACAAAGGCTTGTTCTATACATAACCCTTAAATGAAAATTTATGTAGTAAATTAGAATTTCCTTTTCCAAGCCAATAGAGAAAAATTTCAAAAATATTCTAGGGTTGTACGGCGCTCCGATCGAGTGTGAAATTACCAAATTAGGTTTAATATCTCTCACATGCACAATAAAAAAAATATTTCTAATAGGGTTAAAATCGAATAACCCTACGGTATCTTTATTGCTCTATACCGAAATCTATTTGTCAATACTACTAATAAAAATTAGATATTAAAGCACTAAACCCTTATACATTGCCAATGCTTTATCTATCTGAGTTGTTATAAATAAGGGAATAGTCACTCTAAAGATAATTACCTCACCATTATGGTCTCGACAAACATACCCAATTCTAATGCTATTATTTTTGTTGTACAAAGCTACATTTATGTTGAGTTTGAGGCTGCCAATAGATGGACCATGCCATCTTGGTGCTATCTCAAGACCTTTTGATGTCTTCTACACTCGTGGTCTGCAATACTCATTTAGATACTCCATAAACTAACCCATTATTGCTTTAGCTTTAATATTTGATTGCTTATGAACATGTTGATTGCGAGCAAACCAAACACGCCATAAAATGATGATCAGCTGCTCAAACTCTTCATCTTTCAGATAATGCATACTTAAGATAAATAGTTCAGCCACTGACATACGATATGTGCATAACAATATTTTCATAAAACCATATTTTTTTTGCACATTAGTTGGTGTTTTGCAGAACTACAAAGTGTGAATGGCATTTTTAGCTTTATTACCATAGATCGAACATATGACTGTTGTTAGACTGTGGTGTCTTTTCAAATTTCCTGAGGTAGGTAGCTATTCATGGGTCGCTTTCCATATAAATATCTTTATTTTCGAGGGAAAGTTAAGCTGTCACAACCGTTTCCACCATCCTGAAACTTCAGCATGTTCAAAACTACTAGCTTAGCCTTGTAGAAAGGAGGCTAACCAATATCTTGATTTGATTGAATAACATTTATGCTTATCAAAATGTTACATCAAAAAGTCTTGGTGCTGGTTATTCTACACCATAAAAGGAAAACTCAATTATATTATTGTTTTCAGCTGAAATATTTAAGCTATAACTTATATATTAATTTTTACATCTCATTGTCACATCAAGGGTAAAATAGTATAAGAACAACAAAAATAATTACTATATAGGCAAGTGATTTATAGGTCTAGGCCAAAAAAAAAATCAAAAGGAATTGAATTGGTTTAGTTAGATTCCAAAGGTCTATTCTTGGTAGGTTAAATTTATTTAGAATTGATCAATTTAATTCTAATTCAATTTTATTTAGTTTAATTTTAAAAAATAAGCTTAAAATTGTTAAGGAAGATATACAAGATTCTAGAAATAATTGATCTTTGACTTTTGTATATGTTAATATTTTAATTCTTTCCTTGTAATATGAGATAGAATAAGAAGCTTATCATGTATAAAAGGAAACTTTAGGATTTGGAATGATCTCTCTCTTGTATATAAATCTCATCACAACTTAATGGAAGAACACACATTTTTCAACAACTTATTATGGTATCAAAGTACTGAGACATATCTTTCACAATAACCAAAACCTAGCCGCCATACCTTTCACCACCAGGTTCTATGACAAGAAACGATAAGAAAGCACCAAAAAACTTAGGGTAGTCCAAACTTCAAGCCAACAAGTATGAAGATCCAAGCGACCTCTTTTACCTCCATCATTCTTATCAACTAGGCTTGGCCCTTGTAACATAATCATTGATGCAAGAAAACTATCTCGTCTGGAGTTATACCATACTTATGATAGATAGATCTTGTTTATTAAGAATTTACCTTCAGTGGACAAGGATTTCTATATTTTTGTTCAAGATGAAAAGCAATGGATCGTCTCTTCCTATATAATAGGGAAAACACCTAATGCTATTGGTTTTGTTGTGAAGAATGTGTTATAAACTTAGAATAAGAATCATCCATCCAAATATGCACACCTGAAATGCGATCATTAAAGTATCATGTGGCACTTTACTAAAAATTGTCAAGCATATCTCAAGTATGATTACTGTGGATACAAACAGCACACCATTGATGTTTGTCAAAAACTAAAAAGAATCATTTCTTATGGAGAAAAGAAGGAAAAATCAAGTTCTTTTTACAAAGCTAACCATGCTGATTCTAAATCAGATAAGGCTAAAACATCATCCTTACCCAATAGATTTTCAACACAACATTATCATGATTTACTTGCCTTTATTGACAGAACCAAGTCAAGTGGCATGGCTAGTCAAGTGAGTTCAAACTCGAAGGTTAAGAACCTTTCAAGTACTATAAATTTTACAACTTTTTTCAGAAACTTCTTGGATTTTTGACACAAGAGCAACCAATCACATGGCTTGCTCATTCAAACTTATGACTACCACTAAGCTCGTATTCAATCGTCATGTACATTTACCAAATCATTCTCTTGCTCGTGTAATACATATAAGCACCATAGGGTTTTTCTTTTGAAAAACTCATACTTCATAATGTGCTATGTGTTCCATCTTTCAAATTAAATTTGATATCATTAGCCACGCTTACTAAGACTTCCTTATGCTATGCTACCTTCATTAATAATCTTTGTATTGCTTATGACCAACATACAAGGGGGACAATTGGGAAGGGAATTAAGCAAAAAGGACTCTACTACTTAGATATTCTAAAGAATGCTAGGTATTACTCAGTTTTAGCTACTATTTCTACCAATTCTCATCTTTGGCATCAATGCTTAGACCAATTTTCCAATAAAATTCTGAGAGCCATAACTTTACTTAATAAACCCATACAATCTAGTTCCGTTGATGATTGTTCCTTTTGTCTTTTTTACGAAACAAACTTGTAAGCCTTTTCTTTTAAGTTCTATTAATACGAAAGTACCTTTTGAGTTGATTCATGTTGGTATTTTTTAAGACATAATTTGCATCTTGCATAAAAATTATTCCCAATGATAATGGACTAGAATTTGATATTACCAAGTTTTTTTAGATAAAGAATATTTTACCATACTAGTTGTGTTTCTACCCCCACAATAAAATGGGGTTGTCAAATGAAAACACCGTCATCCCATTAATGTAGCCTAAGCCTTTCTTTTTCATACTAATCTTTTAAAAAACTTTTAGGGAGATGTTGTTCTCACAGCCACTTACCTCATCAAATGCACACCCACCCTGGTGCGTAAAACACCATATAAAAGTATTTTTGTAAACAACCTACTTATAAGCATTTATGAGTTTTTTGGTTGCTTATGTTTTGCATCCACCCATCATTTATCCCCTATAAATTTGATGCCTGTTATATTCATTTTATATTCCTTAGATATCCATATGGCATCAAAGGGTATCAGGCCTATGACTTAGAGATAGGAAAAACTTTTATCTCTCGTAACGTACTTTTTCATGAGCACATTTTTCGTTTTCTCACTTCTACTGACATCCATTCACCCATATTTTCTCAACCATCCATTAATTGCAATGATACATGGACTAGTTTTGAGCGTTCGATACAACAGGATCAAGAGCCTCCAGATTGTCCTTCGTATTATGTTCTACCCGAATCTCTAACACCGCAACCAATCAATATCGAAACCGAGCTTGATGAATCCTTGCTTCCTATAAATTCACCAACTCCTCCCTCACTACATATCCACCCCACACCTTCAATTGAAACATGACTTTCACGAACCACCCATGCACCCAACTATCTTCAACAATATCATGTTGAAGCATCTTTACCGTCTTGGTCTCTTCCTTATTATCTCTCGGTGTTGACTAAAAACAAAGGTATTTCTTATCCCTTATCTCATGTTATTACTTATGATAGAGTCTCACCCATACATAGAACATTTGTCACCTCTATTTTAGCTATATAAAAACCCACATCTTATGCACAAGCTGCCCAAGATCCTAAATGACGATATGTCATGGAGCAAGAACTTCGTACTCTCAAAGCCAACGGTACTTGGTCTCTCCAACCTTTTCCACCAAATAAGAAGTTTGTTAATTGTAAATGGGTTTACAAAATCAGTTCAATCTTGATAGTATAGTTGATCGCTACAAAGCCCATTTGGTACAAAAGGCTACAGTTAAGTTGAAGGTTTTGATTATCGTGACACCTTTGCTCTCGTTGCCAAGCTTATAACCAGCCTCTTTCTTGCCATGGCAGCATCTTAGAATTGGCATACGTCAATTCAATGTCAACAATGCATTCCTCTATGGTGACTTTGATAAAGATGTCTATATGTCTTTATTTCTCGGTTTCGAATGAAAGAGGGAAACATGAGTATGTAAGCTACACAAATCCGTGTATAGTCTTAAGCAAGTCTCTCATCAATAGTTCATCAAGTTATTTAGAACTCTTAAACATGTTGGCTTCCATCAGTCTAAATCTAATCACTCTTTATTCATCTAAACCCGTGATAACTCTTTTATTGCCCTTCTAGTTTATGTGGATGATATCATTTTGGCCGAAAACGATTTGTAAGATATTGAGGACATAAATGTTTGTCTCATGCGGCAATTCAAGTTAAAGGACCGTAGAGAGTTAAAATACTTTTTGGGGATAGAAATAGCTCGATTCAAGAAGGAAATTGCCCTCTTATAATGAAAATATGCACTTGAATTTGTAGATGACATGGGGTATTTAAGAGCAAAACCCGCTAATTCACAAATGGAATATAACTTATCACTTAGCAGAGATAAAGGCGAATATGTCAAGGATCCTTCCTCTTATCATAGACTTGTTGAGAGGCCGATATATCTAACCATCACATGACCATACTTAGTATACGCAATCCACATCCTCAGCCAATATATAGACAAGCCTCGCACTCCACATCTAGAAGTAGCTCATCAAGTATTACAATATATCAAGTGGATATTGGGACGAGGGATCTTTCTTTCTGCAGATAGCCTAATGTATTAAATATTTTTTGTGATACAGATTGGACTAGAGGTCCAGACACATAACGGTCAACCACGAGATATTGCATTTTCCTTGGGCACTCACTAATCTCTTGAAAAATAAACCACAATTTCACGATCAAGTGCAGAAGTGAAATATCGCTCCATGGCATTGGCCTGCTATGAGATCACTTGACTATAGTATGTTTTGAATGATCTCGAAGTTAACTATTTGTATCTAGTTAAAATATACTATAACAATCAAGCAATACTTCACATTGCATCAATCCAGTTTTTCATGAACGTACCAAACACATAAAGATAGATTTTCATATTGTGAGAGAAAAATTTCAAAATTTTAAAATCAAAATATGCCATATATCTACATCAAAACAATCAGCAAATATCTTCACCAAGCCATTGGGTCTTCACATTTTTAACTTTACTCAGTAAGTTATGAATGATTAACATTTATTCCAACTTAAAAGGGAGTATTAAAGAAGATATACAAGATTTTAGGAATAACTAATCTTTGACTTTTGTATATGTTAATATTTTGATTCTTTCCTTCGTAATATGAGATATAATAGGAAGTTTATCATGTATAGAAGGGAACTATAGGATTTGGAATGATCTCTCTTGTATATAAATTTCATTACAACTTAATCGAAGAACAAACATTTTTTAACAACCAACTTATTAAAAATAAACCTAAAACAATTGGAAAATGAAGCACCCTAAAAAAAAAAATTACCTTTCCTCTCCTCAACCATTTTGGATTAAGAAGGATTGGTTTCGGTTCTACCTTTAAAAATAGATTGATTTTACTTTTTGAGAATTGATCAATTTGTCTTGAACTGACCTAAAATTGATCCTGCCAAGCTCTAGTGGTTAATATGGAAAACGACATTGGACAAAGTGGGAATTTTCCTTCATGATAGTATTTATTCAAACTTTTGTTAATTTTAATTTAAATAATACGAAATATAATCATTTTTAAACTATGATAAATATAATTTAAATGTAATAAATATGTTTAAAGTATGGCAAACAAAAAATAATTATATTAAATCATCAATAAATCAACATGTTTTGAATATTTTAATAATTAATAGCGTCGTATCTATACTGCTCATTTAATAGTTATATTAAATTCACTAATTTTATGTCGTATTTGTATTGAGCTATCAGATCATGTCAACAATTGCCACCTTTAATTTCAGTGCAACAAATATAAATACGGAATCAATTAATTTAGCTCCACACATCAAATAAGCACAAAGAAATGTGTAGAGGAATAAAGATTAAAATGTCAGCTTTCCCTCAAAAATATTTTGAGTAAAAGTGGAAAAATATCAACTTTAATTTATGCTGCATAAAAAAAGCAAACTAAAATGTTAAATTCTTGACCATTATGAAATGCTCAAATATAGACGAATCATATTTGTAACCATGCTGCTGACAATTCTACAAGAAATCAAATGTAAACAAACTAAAGGTTTTTTTAAGCACGCAATGCTTCAAGTGACATCACAATGACTGTTATGAGAAAACCTGATTAGCCATCAGATTCATCCAACATATAATATTAAAAATACCTCTGAAAATAGATACACAATTCTGAATTTTAAACACTTTATGTCATTGGTATCCATTAAGTATGTGTATATAATAATTTTTTTTTTACTAATGCAATTCGTTTATATATATTTTTTAGTGCATATTAATAAATATATATTTATAAAGTATGTAATTTATATATAAGACATATAATGTTAATATAGAAGATATAAATCAAAAGTTCTTTATAAATTAAATAATGTTCATAATCATTAATAAAAAGATCATTTCATTATATAAAGTTATAATTTTTTTATTTTTTATAGTAGATAATTTATCTTGATTATTAAAATGAAGACTTTAAGTAAAATAATTAGTAGATACAATACATTGAACTGAATTAATATAAATTTTGATCTAGTTAACTAAATATCATTTATCTTAATTAGTAAAGTTTTAATTAGTTTGAATGATCTTAATCATAAATAGATAATGACTTCCATTTATGTGTTATATCTTTTGAATTATCACGAAGTGAGATCCATATAAACAGTCAAAATCTTGATAACTCAAAAATACAAATTTTTAAGTCGTAGGAACATATATTTGTAAAATAAAATCTATACTTAAATGATATTCACTAAAGTTATTTTCAGTACTTGATCATTTAAATTTGTGACTGTAATTTTGTTTATTGTATAACATTATTTATTTGTAAAATTATCTACAAATACAAATATATTGAAAAAAGATTATTAGAGTATTCATCGACCTAGGGGTAAATAAATAATTAAAAAGATAAGATATTTTTCTATAACCTAATTTTAATTATGAATATCATATAAATGATTAATTGAATGATTATTGTTGGTCAATGATCAATAATATTTTTAATTAAAATAGTTTAATTAAAATTAAATTTATCTATTACATAAGTCAATTAGAGAACAACTTTAGACTTTTAATAGACTAATTTAAAAAATTTAGTGAGTCATGAAAAACATCTTAGAGTTAACTCTTATAACTCTAAGATGACGCTTGAATAAAGAAAAGTACGAGAATGGTAGTTACACTCTTCAAACATTTACAACACACATTTTCTGTTAAAGTTGAAAGAGGGTGAGGTTACTACTTAGTACAAGTTTTTTAATTAATTCATCTTTGAGAATAAAGATGGTAATTTAGTCCGAATTAAAACTAAAAAATTCAGCCCAATTTGAATTCGACTTGGATCGGATTTGAAAATTTTGAAATTTTTTTTAGATTTAATTGTTTTTGAAAAAATTGGAACTTAGATCCAAATTTTATCTTTTTTTTAAAAAAATGTTCAAAATTAATTCATAAAATTCATAATCTTTAATATATTTGAATATAATAATTACTTTATAAAATAAATACTCAAAAATTTAAATTTAACCTAAACAAAATTATAAAAAATAAAAGAAAAAAATTAAGTTTAAATTCGAATCTAAATTACCTAGATTCAATAAACTCAAGTAAAACTCAAAGTTTAAATTTATAAAAAAAAATTAGTTTTTGATCTAGATTAAACAAAATTCATATCTAAATTTAAATTTTATCATTCGTACTTAAGAAATTCAAGTGCCCGTGCACTTAGGGCATGATGATTTACATAATAGATAGTAAGAGCCAACTTTCAAATCCAACACTTTCTAAACAAATGGATTTGAGGTAACTCTAAAATTTATATCTACAAGAGATCCTTTTATTCTAACATAAAAAAAAAAGAAAATACTGTCTAACAATCTGTTTTTACAATATTACAGATAATGAGTTGGCATTATTTGGTGACACGCAATAATATGAATAAGAAATTTACCGGCAACAAGTAAGGTATTAACACTGTCACCCCCTGAGGTTTGAACAAATAACATTGTTATGGTGGTTATTACATAAACTACACTCCGCTCCCTTCAACCAACTCTCTGTTATTTTGCCGTTGACAATGTTTTTATTTATTTTTTAAATTGAATTGTTTTCTTCTTCTTTTTATAATTATTTTATTTTATTTTCCTTTTTATTTTCTTTATGTTTTCCTTTTATATTATAAATAAATAATGATTAAATAAATAAGTTATCAATTATTTTAAGAAAATATTATTAAATAAAAAACAATTTATTTATTTAATGATTAAATAAATAAAAAATTATTATTATTTATAAACTTATTACGTTAATTAATTAATAATAAAATAATAAGATATATTTCGCGCGGTGTGTGTCATGCACGTGACATGCATACGCCACGTACATGTGCAAACCGTTTGACATGCAATATCGTGCACTACATGTCATTGAGCCCATCCCGCGTGCGTCGCATGCACAAAATATTTTTTTATTTTTATTACTAATTAATTAATACAATAAAATTATAATTATGTTTTTATTTATTTACTTAATTATCAAATAAATAAATTATTTTTTATTAAAATAATTTATAAATCATTTAATTACATTTTGCTTCTTCTCCGAGAAAAGAAGTTCATGACCGTTCGGTCTTTTACCTCCACGAGACATTGCCCCATCAAGCTTTCGCCAATTGCAAAAAATTCTCTATTATTGCCTCTCGTAGGAGTCTGGGCCATGTCTTAGTTTCAGTGTAGCTGATCATTCTTTTGGACCAACTATTGATCATTTATTAAATAAATAAAAAATTACTTATTTATTTATAATACAATAAAATAAAAATAAAAAAATAAAAAAAATAAAAAACAAAAAATAAAAACAATGTAAACGGAGAGTTAGTAGAAGGGTACAATGTAATTAACGTGATAGTCGCCAAGATAATATAATTTGTACTTGTGAAAATCTCAGAGGATGACAGTATTAATACCCAATTATTAAGTAATGCACGGGGTTTGCACATACACGCCATGTATACATGTTGTGCATGTAACACATATTGCATGAAATATATATTTTTATTTTATTATTAAATAATTAATATAATAAATTTATAAATATTAATAAGTTTTTATTTATTTATTTAATTATTAAATAAATAAATAATTTTTTATTAAAAAATTGATAAATTATTAAATGAATAAAAAATATTTATTTATTTATTTATAATACAAAAAGAAAATAAAAGAAAAGAAAAATAAAATAACTATAAAAAAAAAGACAATTCAATTTAAAATGAAAAAACAAAAACAATGTAAACGGCAAGATAACGGAGAATTCGTTGAAGGAGGCACAACAATCATCGCCTCTAACTAAAACAGAATAAATGTATCTGAAACTAATTAAGAGACTGCATTTCCCCTGTGATGAAATTAAAGCAAGGAGGATTTTGATGCGAGCACTCCAAAAAAAAATATCATACAGAGCCTACATTTTCACAATCCACCACTAAATTATAATCTATTAATAATGTTCGTGAAAGTACAATGTCTTTGATATATATTTAATAATGTTATGTATTCAAAATTTAAATTTTAAATAAAATTGAATGATTAATTTTTATAATTTTTAAAATAATTAATTTACTATTTTTTTTTGGTTTAATAATTACATAACAATTTATTTAAAATTTAAAATATAATTTTTAAAAATATCCCATTACTAGTATTGTTGTTTTTGTCACGGTGTTTACAAGTACCCCACCTATATTTTTATTACAGTCTCGCATGAAAGTGGCCGCCTTGAGACAAGCCAGTAAGAAAGGTTTGCGTATCAGCATATGCTATCACTAGAACGACATCGTTCGGAAGAAGACATGGGACTTTGGCCATTAGTAGGTTTTTCCTTTCAAGTAAGGGAGTAACCTTAACCACAAAACAATCCAGATCTAACAAATCAGAAATCAACATCATAGAGAAAGCCGCGTGTCCAAAATCCACATTTCATACACTTGGATAGGCCTCTGTGCTACTTTCTTGGCCTCAACTTACTTTCCCTCACTTTCCCGGGGAAAAAAGAAAGAAAATAACAAGAGAAGAAAAAATCAACGGGAAAAAAAAGAACCAAATGCAAACCTCTGTAATTCCGTATCTACACTAACACAAACACAAAAGATAGAACAATTCTTAAAATGGCAACTGTTACTTCAGTGGCGTTTACAGCAATCGGTCAATCAGCTTGCGAGAGGAAAGTTAATGTCCCGTCGACTCGTTATTTAGCTTCTAATTTCGAAGGTTTTCGTTTCCGTACGAGTTTATTGTGTCACTGTGTCGGCGTTAGAGCTTCCAGTTCAACTTCTCGTATGGTTATCCAGTGCATGTCTACTGCTACTGGTGAGCTTTTACCTTCTCTCTCTCTCTCTCTCTCTTTTCCTTTTTATTTTGAATTGATTTCAATATGTTTGTTAGACTTAACGAGGGTTGGCAAATTAGTTCAATTCGATGATTTGATTTTTCTGCTTGTTATATATTAATGAGGGTTGATTTTCTTGAAAATAATACTCTTGTTTTAGCAATGCTGTAGTATACTGCTGCTAAAATTTTACTTTGAATGAGTTTCTATGACCTGATTATTTCTGTTGAAATTAATTAAGTGACGCATGAGTTTGAAGTGTTTTTTTTTTTAATAAAAAATATATGTATTTTGATGTTTGATATTATTGGTGAGAAGACTTTTGTCGAGGATAAAGATTAGGAATCTTGAGGTGGATTGTGTAATTTAGTGGTGTAAATGAGTAGAGCTTTTGTCAAATTGAACGAGTTTGGCTTGGCTTGATTTGAGGCTTGTTTACATAACAAGGTCAAGGAACGAAGCTGAGTTCCTCTCTTGATAAAGGATTTGATTATAAGCTCAAATTCCAGCACTGATTGAATTTGTTTTTGTTAGACATAGTTATAATTCAGGATTGATACCCACAGAATATAACCCCAGATTTATCATGTCAAATTGTCATAAAATATGTTGAGAAAAGTTTATTTGAAGAATCTATAGTGATTGGAACACGAGGGTTATAGGCTTTCAATGAGAAACGAGAGTAATGGCATTCCATAGTCAAATCTGTGTAGTGCTCAGTGGGGTTCTCTATTTGATGAAAAGAGTTCTATAATAATAATTTGACTACAACTCTATAAGAATTCTTTATATACTAGATTAACTATTATCCCACTACCTATAGTTTAACTAGTATTGAATCTCTATACATTATAAGCCAATACCCGATAGATGTTTATAGAGCCAATAAGAGATAGTCCAAATAGATCACTTAAATTGACCCTTTATTTATAATAGCATTATAATGTATAATTACTATTAATATGTGAGCGCACATAAAAAATAATAAAACTCAACGCTTTCTTATTTAAACCTCACCTTAATGAAACAAATATTCGCCTTAACTCAGCTCATTGGCACCCCTAGTTGTGGTTGGAATGGAAGTGAAATCTGGAATTTGTTCTGAACATTATAATAAGCATATATGGATTTTTTTTTCAATTCCTTTTTGTGTAGTATGTGTCTCTCAGTGAAATTTTGATATTATGTTGCTGTCAATTAAAGCATTGTAATTAAGGAAAACTGAATTGAACAATAATGGATTACTTTACTTTATAAACCTGTTTTGTCGAGAAATGGTTTTTATTTTAAATGCATTTTGCTCCATCTCTATAGAATTTATATATCATTGATTGCAAAGTTTTCTACTTTTGATCTTTCCATTTTGGTTTCGAAGCATTTGTTGGGTTGTGATTTATTTATTTACATGATCTTCAGATGTGCCCACTGTGTCCGACACAAAGTCGACTTTTTTAAAGGCATACAAGAGACCAATCCCCAGCATCTATAACACCGTTCTACAGGAACTGATTGTCCAGCAACATTTGATGAAGTACAAAAGAACCTACCAGTATGACCCCGTGTTTGCCCTTGGTTTTGTCACTGTGTATGATCGACTAATGGAAGGTTACCAAAGTGATGAGGACCGAGATGCCATATTCCTAGCATACATAAAGGCACTGAAGGAGGACCCAGAGCAGTATAGGTTTGTCGACCTAGTCTTCTGTCTTTCTGAGGAACTTTTCTGTATAATCTGAAGACTCCATAATGCTATCAAAGTTTTGTTTAAATTAAGGGGGAAAAGGAAAAATGATTGAATTCTCAATAGTAGACAAATCATGCAAAGTATCTAGTACAACTGAAAAAGTTTCAGTGCAAGGGAAAAATGCTAAGCAAAGTGGATCCTGCATCTAAATCTCATTAGATTCTTGGAAAAACTAGAAATATGTTTAATAAAATTGTAATGTTACTTTCACCAATCATATTCAATTTAATTCTTCGGAAGATCCAATATGGAAATTTTTTAATATACATAGCTAAATTAGAAATATTTCTTTTTCTGTAAGGACATTAGTATCACATGGAATTGAATATTTGCAGATATATAAAAGAAACTTTCTCATTTTAAATTAAATGATTTTGTATATTATGAACTGTAGAGTTGATGCACAAAAGTTAGAGGAATGGGCTCGGGCTCAGAATGCTAGTTCATTAGTTGAGTTCCCATCTAGAGAAGGAGAAGTTGAGGGGATACTCAAGGACATTGCAGAAAGAGCAGGAGGCAAGGGGAGTTTCAGCTACAGCCGTTTCTTTGCCGTTGGGCTGTTTCGCCTTCTTGAGCTGGCAAATGCAACTGAACCCACAGTGTTAGAAAAGGTTAGATCTACTTTTTCTGTGATGGCAATGCAACATCTGTCATACTAGGTGAAGATTACTCGTTTTCGTAAGTATTCAATTAAATAATTGCATGACTGTGCCGGACATTAGTGCTAGAAACCAGCACTAAGAGAAAGTATTCACTTTTGCTTTATATTATATAATTAGGCGTGACTGCTTGGTTGCAGGTTATACCAAGTTGCATCATTAATTGGATGGCTAGAGACTCTATTTTTATTACTGTTAGTGTATTTTTGTTTTTTTTTGGGGTCATTTTGTACCCTTCAAATAATCAGTTATCTACTCATGTCCCGGGCCTTGCTCCACTCCAGGCCCAAAGCTTCAACTCAAAATCACTTGGACAGAGGGATTTGGCGTACCAACTGCAGGCTCAATCCTTAATTTTCCAAATCTAGATTTCCTCTATTTTCCTAGTGTCTTCTTATAAGGCCTTAAATCATTTTCTTTTCAACTTAGAAGTTTAGCATCATTTTAATATTAAACATTTCTTCCAATATGCATAAATATATATATATATATATATATATATATATATATATATATATATATATATAAAGGCATTAGGTGTTCCATGCCTCTACTTGCCATTGTTTAGAGCCAATGATCCTTCTATAGATTATGGAGAAATTAGTTGTCCAGGAAATGTCATGTTAGTATGGAGATTTTCAATTTTCCAAGCTATAAACCCAGGAACTAAACATTGGAAAATTCCCCTTGAATGGTTGGTTCAGACAGATACCAGCTCCTGATAATTTACTGAAAAGTGAAAATAGAAGACTTTGGTTGGGTGCAAAGATTGTGTTTCAATTTTATTCTGATTGAGCAGTTGTATCAAAGTTTCTGATCTTTAGCGCATAGAATTCTAGCCTATTTTTGGCTTATTGGAAACTTGTTGGATACCAAGAAATGATAACACAATTTAGTGAATTCAATTATAGTTGCCACTACCTTCCTGAATGAGGATCAGTTATCTATTTCCTGTTTAGGTTTTTCTCTGTTAGACAAGATGGGGAAAAAGTGGGCTTGTGTGAAGCAAAGTAGCATGGTGTCTCAAGTTGAATATTAACAATTTTTGACATGATATAGTTGCCACTCCCTTCCTGAATGAGGATCAGTTATCTATTTCCTGTTTAGGTTTTTCTCTGTTAGACAAGATGGGGAAAAAGTGGGCTTGTGTGAAGCAAAGTAGCATGGTGTCTCAAGTTGAATATTAACAATTTTTGACATGATATTGTTTACTTCTCGTCAACTTGATAACTTGTGCAAAGGAAAAAGGTGCATTTCTTTTAAACATCTGAGCTCATGGTTTGAACCTTATTTGTGGTTGCTATGCAATAGCTTTGTGCAGCCTTACATGTTAATAAAAGAAGTGTGGACCGAGACCTGGATGTATATCGGAATTTGCTATCCAAGCTGCTCCAAGCTAAAGAGTTGCTGAAGGAGTATGTGGATAGGTAAAGGCGATTATCCGCTTCTTTTCAGTTCCACTTTTCTAATATCTGGCATATGATATCTTATTGTATATGACTAGTGACAGACGTAATGTTAATTAACATCAGCAAATGGAGCTATCACACTGTAATCTTAAAACTTAAAATCAACAAAAAAGGAAATGTAAGATTATAAATCTTTATAAGAGAAGATTTATGAACATTCATTGACTAAAGTTGATCCTAGTCATTTTTATATACTTGTCTGTTTGGGTGCAGCACTGGCTACAGACCTTTTGTATCATGATCTTGAGGGCTGAACATGCTGACTCCGAGAGTAGATTAATTTGAACCAAATCTCATATCAAAATAATTCACGGACCTTAATCCTAATATACTCTGAAAGTTTCTATGCCGCCTGCATACAATACATTGATTTATTGCTCATGAATTTTATATCGTTCATCTGCTCCATAATTCTTACATGCTGAACTTTTGCTTAAAAATGTTTTTGGGGCTTTCAGGGAGAAGAAGAAGAGAGAAGAAAGGGCAGAATCACAAACGGCTAATGAAGCCATTACACAATGTTTGGGTGAATACCAATATGCCCGTCAGTAATTCAACTTGTGAAGCACTCCCACAAAGCTAATCATCTCTTGTGAAGCCTTAGTTTGCTTTTGTTTGCTCTGAGGTAAAGTTGAAGTCTCCATGGTTTTGGCACTGTGTTTTAAGCTTGTGGGCTTGCATATATGATGATTCACGTACAACCAATCTTTACCATGTTTGCTTAAACGCAAATTTCTCTTGCTTCTGCCAAATGTATTTTTCTGTTCATCAATGAATCTATATGTTGATTGAGATGCATCTAGCCTTCACCATACATGTACACGTGGCTGCATATTAGATGTAGAATGTTATATGTTGACATCCATGATTTGGCTAGGGGCATCCCTATCTTTCAGCAAAAAGAAGAGAAAATATTTATATTTTCTAGAGAAGCAAAACTTCTAAATTTAAAATTTTTCTTCAAGTGTGTATTGTGACGAGAATTGAGAGGAATTATTTGGGTCTATAGTCAGTTTTTAAAACGCTTTTAGAAAATATCTAAATAATTTTAAACAAGGGACAAAAAATACCGGTTTAGAAGCATTTGTTAAATGTCTTACTTGAAAAATATAAAAGCAACCGAAAACGCTGCTTTGCATGATTTTAATTTTTCATAGACTATACATTTGGAGGAGTTCCGGTGTGAATTTAGATCATATAGGTTTTTTTTTGAGAAAAAAAATAATAAAGCAAAAAATGAAATTATCGAAATTGGAACTGAAGCTTTAATATTATATTAAAAAAATTAGTCTTTATATTTTCATACGAATAATAACCAAAAGAGGAGACTTTTATATAGACATTAAATTCTTAGTCTATATGAAAAGAATTAGCATAAAAATAGAATTGTGATAAGAAAGTTGACAAAATGATAAATATCCTAAATTATGAGATATCCGAAATTGATAAAGACCAAATATGATATTAACTCTAATAATATACATGAGGTAATGACTAAAGATACTAACTCTAACAATGCATGTGCGCCACGCGCTGCAAGATGCAAGTGTCTCCATCGTTCTCTGCCGTTTTCTTTATCGATTTTTATTGGATTTTGTTTATCTTTTACTGTTATTAGCTGTTTTAAATCAAATTTACTATCCGGAACTTATACTACTCTAAATTTATTATTTTTTTATAATTTTGTTTTAAAATAAAAAAAAACCGAAATAAATTAAAAATTAACCACTTTTGACCTATTATTTACATTTTCACATTTCAACTTGTGCTTTCAACTTTAAATCTTCAAATTTCATAGCACAAACATCTAATCTATTACTTTTGAAATTAAGAATTGATTAAGTGTTGAGTGGGTTGAGAGGAAACAGTGGGAGAGAGTATTGAGTGGGTTTGAGGGTAATATGATTCAAAAATTAAATTTGTAGTTATAAAGTTTAACTTTTAACTTTTTTTGTTATAAAAGTATATCCATTTAAAAATGGGTTATTTGTATACATTTTCTAATTTTTAATTTTTTATAGCTAAAAGAAAAACCTTTAAGACACTTTTGCTTAACTATATTTTTTTTATATTAAAACAATTCACAAAAAAAAAAATATCTCAAAGCCCTTAAATAAGCACAAATACTTTTTTTTCAAATATCCAAAGTGAACAACAAATTTTTGACAAACCGATGTCAAATATTTGCTAAATCTCTTGAATTAAAAATATTTTATGTAATAATTTAAATTTTTTTTTTTGTGATATATATATATTTAAAATGAGTACATTTGTTAAAAATAAGTGTAAATAATATAAAATGATATCAAAATAATAAAAAATAAATAAAAAATAATTTTAATGCAAAAATTAGGTGACAGTCAACCTAAAGTTAACAGGGGGTTACGTGCATAGTATCCATATAAGGCACCAAACACGTGCTTAGCCTTGTGTAGCATTATGCACATGGGCTATGTGCACACTCATGCTAAACTTATATTGGGCTCATTTGTGTAGCGCTCGTGTTGGACCCACATGCATAGTGCATATGCTAGGCCCACACATGTAGTGTTTATGCTATGCTAAGTGCATGTTTAAAGTCCCAATTGGGTGCTATGCACATGTTTAGAGCTTCACATGGGTGCCACATGTGTGGGCTATACCTATGCGTAGTGCCCATGCTGGGTTCTAATCGTGTGCTTAGCCTACGCGCATAACCTTTTGTTGACTCTATGACACCACTGTCTATTTTTTGTATTAGATTCATTTACACTTATTTCGTTGACTCTGTACCACTGTTTATTTTGTGCCACTATCATTTGCACTAGTTACACTCATTTTTAATTAATGTACTCATTTTAAACACATATATAACAAAATATTTCATTTTCTATGATTATTGTATAATATATATTTAATTCAAAAAATTTAGTAAATACTTAACATTGATTGCCAAAAATTTGACATCCACATTTTATTGGATCGTAATGAGAAATGTGTGTGCTTGTTTGGAGGTTTTGAATTTTTTTTGATGAATTATTCTAATTTAGAGAAAATATAGTTGAGGGGCAAAAATATCCTAATTTGTTTTTTTACTTTAAAAGATTAAAAATCTGATGTGTAACTAAAAATTAATAAAGTATTAAAATATGGACTATTTTTAAAAATTTTCTTATCAACAATATTTTTTTCGTCTTTTCCATCTCTTTAAAGGTTTTATTTTATTTTTTTATGATTTGCAGAATTTTTCAAGAAATACATGTATTCTAATTGATGTGGTATTTATTGTATCAATTATTAATTAATATTGTATAACTACCATAATAAAGAATAAAAAAAATTAATAATTACTTAATAAATAATAATTATTAATTAATATACAAATTTTGTTTCTCAACTATGTAAATGTATCACTACTCATCCATATATATCACATGGTTCTTATCAATACAAAAGTAAGAGATCTAATTGAGAAAGTGTGCTTCGGGATTTTTAATTATGTAAGAATTTGAGGATTTCTAATTATGTAAATACCAGAATTTAAGATGACAGGGAAAAAGAGATTCCTATGGCAAGACATCATCGGTTTTATGTAAGTATCCAATAAAAAATAATTACTTGATCCCCTAATTGACAAAAGCTCGTGTACAAAAAGAAAAAAAAAAAAAAGGCACATCAAAGATCTTAGACTACACAGAAATTTCATTGGATGGAATTAACAAGAGATCGAAGTGGAGAAGTTTTTATGCTTCTCATTAAGTTTACGTGGAGAAAATGATGAAGATTAATTTGTATCCTTCAATTATTTCTATACAAATATGCTACTGAAAATCTGAAAATGAATGTATCATTAACAGGATATCGGAGAATGTAGGAAGTATTAGAATCAATTGTTTGGTTTTCCTTCCAGTTCCTCTAATAAATTAGCTTATGGCCCCATCTAAGTTATGCCTAAACTAACTTTTACAACGGTGGTCAGGTAGCATTTAATTAGGCGTCCAGAATCAATTAAGATCAAATCTACCATCCAAAGGATAAGTAATCACACGCAAGGACCTTAACTAAGTTTAGAAATATCAATCTCATCTGGGATTTTAAATGTCTCTGCCGCACCAAATTTCCTATGCTCTTTCCCCTCTTGCATAGAGTCTTCTTCATCACTATACTGTTCCTCGCTGCCATGTTGGCAAGGTGATGATGATGGATCATGCATACTTTTAGACTGACAGTCATGGGTGGCTAGCATGTTCACTTGGCCAAGGTGAGAGATTTCAATCACAACAGTATCATCATCCACTGGCAGTGGTTGCTTCCACGGTTCTCCATCAATCCTCATGAATGTATGATCAGCAGCTCCTTTGCAAAACTCGAAAAGAATTCGATGTGCCTAGTACCAAAGAAACACAAAAATAAGAAAACAACTTCACTAAATCATTGAAACTAACTAATCAGTTACTAAATCACCCAACATTTCTGTTTTGTTTAAGCAGGACATGCAGAGATCAGGAATAAGTAATTAGTTTTTCTCCAGTCATGCATTTATAATGCATAATTAGTGACTTGAGTCTCTGAAATTTTAAGCAAAAGTATGATGAGTTGGTAACTTAAAACATGACTTTTACCTGTGCAAGACGTGCTCAGTGCCCATGTGGAGCAAGCATAACAAGCCCGTGCCAAGCATCTCTAAATCCAACCACCTCTACAAGACCATCATCAACATATGGTGGAGTCAAGTCTCTCTGCAATGTCAATTTAAGAAAGTTATTTCATCACTGAGTGAATGACAAGTTGCATCTAGGCATGAAATTAGTGTTTACAAAGCTGACATCAAAACTCATTTGCTTTGAAACATATAACATGGTGCATAAATGGAACCTACATCACCAACTTTCTTGCTGTTTGGTGTTCCCCAAGGATTCAGTCCACCAGAAAAGCTGGGCAAGTTAAGACATACAATTGACCTGATGCTGTTTACAGATAAAAGAGAAGTTAGATAAATATAAAAGAACTTTTTTATCAGATTTATCAGACTTCCATTGAAAAACATAGAGTAGCAACTGAAACCAGCACAATTGATAGGAGCTAATAGACAATATAAGTAATTCACAGAAGCAGTAGAAATTGAATGTACAACTGAGGAAAATTCGAAGACACTCTAAAATAACAGCAGAACTGGAATCAAGGGGGATTCTGTAAATTGACAATAAACAGAATCTGAAGAATAACATGGCACATTAAATGAACAATACATGCCAGTGTGAGAGTTATTCATTATAAGAAGTATTTAGGTTGTCGCACAAAATTAAAATGCCAACTCCAAATAACAGTTAAGCGGTGTCATTTTCATTTTAAATTTCATATGTAACTGTCACGTCAAGAAACTGCATCATGCAAGGATGAATTTTATCCTTCAGGACAACCAAGAAATAATTTAAGACTCCCAATGAAGTACTGATAGATCACCTAGGAGGTACTTCGAGATCCTGCCATTGACCATGTTTTTTCATGATCTTCACCTTTGCAAGCTGTGCTATGTTCCTGTAACCAAAGATCATTTACATTATATTTCAATCAGGAAATTCAACCCGTTTCATGCGACACAGGCAACTTTATGAATTACAGACAGCAATGTCTTCCTTGACATAGCATTGAACAAGCTTCCGACAGCAGATTGGTTGTTTTATATGAATCAGAACAATGCATGATATAGTAGCAAATAAACAAAAAAAAAAAAAAAATGCATATATGAATCAGGTTCTTCTAGATAACACAAGTTTTTCATTAATTTTTTCTTTGTTCTTTCATTTTTTTACATTTCCACTCATTAGTGAGAAGTTCATTACAGGAAAGCTGCCAAACATAAACATAAAAATGGAATTGATTCTAAAGCCTAGAAGGGTTTTTCAGCAGTGACTCAAGGTAGACAGACCTTGACCGCAGTAAGTAAAATTACAATTAACTGGAAAAGAAAAATAGTAATACTCATAAAATATATATATATATATATATAAAAACATGATGTCATACAATAATAACATAAAGTGTCACAGATAATAACAATAACAGTCATACAAGAGAGAAAAATTATTATTGCAAGAGCTTTGTAGTCATTAATTCATAGCAGTTTCATGTGGGCTATTTTATTTCTAGACTTTGTCTGCTCCTTGATAAAAAAATGTGGACAACTTCCTCTAAGAGCGAAGAATGGCTTTAAATGGGTGCGAGTTAGTTGCGTTATTTGAGTAATAGGCCCAATAAGTGCCTCTTATGTGCCTCCTATAAATAAAAGAATGCGTCTTTATAATGGAAAGTATACCAAAGTTTAAAAATTCTTACTTCATTTTAAAGTTACTGTTTTATACAAGACTGTTACTGATCTTAATGATGTTTTCACTTTTCTAGATAGATGTATGGCTGGGCAAGAGGGTTATATTTTTAAATATAAAAACCCAATGACTGTTCTTTCCCTTTCATACTTGCAATTATGATTTTTGAAAAACAAACCTTAAAATTCTATCTTTGTTTTTGTTTCTGCAAATCTTATTTAAAAAATTATTTCACTTCATAAAATATTATAGAAAAAATGGTGAGAATCCTTAATTAACTAAAGTCTGCATTTCATATTCCCAAGGATGTGCAAATCTAGGCTCTTCCCACTCGTGATCCCTATCATGAGATAAGAGCTTTGAGGTTCGAGGAATTGCCTTTATTCCGAAAACATCTTCTATGCTTCTATTTTCTAATTCCCCTAATTATTCAAGAATTTCTACACGTGACTAGCTTTTCTCCTCTTCAAATTTACCTAAATGTTTTTCATTTACTATAAGACATTGTTGTCTTAAATAATAAGATATTGTCATCCTATAGCCTTAGATTATATGCTGTCTTCCTAACATACAACCTATTTTATTCCAAAGTCAACTATTTCTTAGTTCTCTAAAGAGAGAAGAGACTGTTTATATATTTTGAATATAAGAAGACAAGATTTAAGAAAAGTGTGGTGGTGATAAGTATGGAGTGGAAGAGGCTTAATTACCCTTATGAGATAAAAACTTCATTTGGAACTATAATTAGAGAACCAACCTTACTTTCCATTCCATCCCAAGGATGGAAAGATTTCAAAGGAAATACTTATAGAATGAGGCGATCTTCCGCAAGGATTTGCATAATCCTAAGTTGCTGCTAAGGTATGCTTGGCTTCCGAGGGAACTCTATTCTTTGATGATAGATACTTCTAAAATTGTATCTTATGTCATAATCTTTTGTCTTTAGATTTTTTTTCTTCCTACTAGGAGATGATCAAAATGGTGAAAACATCTTTGCTCCTTACATATACAATCTTCCCCAACATCAGTGAGTTTTGAATAAATATGACTTCCTTTCATTGCTTTTTCCTTTTACATAACAGTTCCTGATTTATTATTCTTGTGTAATTGTGACCATGAAAGCAATTCAAATCTCTACGGAAGGTAAGACATTAGATTTTACTAATGTTGGTGCTCTTTCAAGCCTTGATAACTTCTCTGGTGTAAGTGAAGAGTTTGATGTAACTCTAAAGCTTTGAAGCTGGTTCCACAGGATTTGGAGGTTCTAAAGATTATTGCTGCTACCACTAAGAAAATTTTTTATGGTCCTTCATTGGTTCCTTCTAAGGTCTGGGATGCTTCCCCTATTGGAGGAGGCTTTGCAGTTCTTATAGCAGAAGCAGCTATCCATTTTGCTGGTTCCTCCCATGAGGAATAAGGTAATTATTCTTTTATTAATTCTTCTTGGTCTTGTTTGCCATATATAGGTTCTGACCAAGTGCCTTGTCATTTTGCAGACTTCCAAGCTTTTATGGGAAGTCTTTTAGAGGTTGTTTCGGGTTTTCTATATCAAGGAGCAAGAAAACCAAAGACCAAAAAAACAAAGAAGAAAGGGTCCAAGAGTGTTTCTAGAAGTGGAAAAACTTCTCCGACTCTGAAACAATGAAAGGTTGAACCTTCTTCTAAGGTTGCAGCATCGAAAACTGTGCCAGAGGCAGTTATTCTCGAGGTTGCACCAGAGCTTGCGTATGAGGAAGCTTCAACTAAATCGAGGGTAGTTCCCCATTCTGAGGTTCCCAATAATTTTCTTCTAATCTTGCTCTAGAATTTTTCATTCCTTCTGGTAAGTGTTTCCTTGTGATTTTATTTTATTTTATTTTACCTCTCGTATTAACTCTTAATGGTTCTATTTTTGCAGAGGATCTAATTGAAATTGGTAATGATTCAAAGGGTCCTACTTCCCTTAGAACAAAACTAAAAATAGGAAGTGAGAGTAGACCAGTTGGTCCCAGAACTCGAGCGGAGAGGAGGGGGAGGGAGCTTTAAGTGAAGGTATTATCCCTTGTGTTCACCTTTGCATAGTTCAAGGAGGGAAGAGGATAAGTTTGTTCCTCGATTTTGCAATAGCGAATTTAAGGATGTAGTGAAGCACTCTATAATCTTGAGGATGGATGGGGAGAGTACAGCTACTGTTTGGGAAGGTTATTCACGTGTATGGGCATAATTTGCTTCCCAAAATGAGTGCAAAGGATTGGGAGTTGAAAAGTTCTTCCATCTGGATAATGATAAAGTTTTTTTTTTTAAACTTTTGTTGTCGGTGTTTTTTTGTTTTTTGTGTGTAAGTACTACTTGATTTGTTTTATTTTCCTAAGCTTTACAGGATAGTCTTGTTAAGAATAATGAAACACAAATGGAACACTTTTATTAATATAACGAACTTAAAACTTATAATACAAATTTTAAAAACTCTTACTCTTTTTCACTTACAACACAACACTCACACACTCTTTGTTGAGCTTATTATTTGCTTAACTCTCAAACACACTAAACTCTCAATAATTGATCAAATACTTGATCAACTCTTTATTCTTAACTTGCTTGCTTGCAAAACTAAATGAGGGAGGGGGATATTTATACTTAATTTCAACAAACTAAAACCACACAAATAAAATAATGTAAAAATTTATTAATCACACAAGTTTATAATATCTCCTTAATTATTAACTTTAAAATATCTTACCTAATCTAGAAATTTTAAGAATTGGACTTATAAATATTTGAGCTTAATCTTGAGTTTGATGTTATAATTAACTTCATTTGGTGTTGTAATTTTAACAAGTCTTTGCAAAGCTGAGGCTTATTAAGATCAACTCTATCCTTTTGAATGCCATGTGGAGGCACTAAAGGGGCAACTGGATAAGCAATTTAAGAATAAAGTGTTTTTGTGAGGACTGAAATTCCTTTTAGTGGTAGACCTAAGGAGAATAGAGGAGGAGATTCACAAGTTGAAAGCAAAAGTTGTAGATATACAAGAGGTACTTGAGTTACGTCAAGCTGTCGAGTAGTTGAATAAGGAATATTAGAGGCCAAACGAGTTAATAAGTGTCACGACCCGATTTCTCGAAACCGTGCGGCCTTAGACACTTGCTAGTGCTAAGCAGCCTACAAGACCCCAATAACCAAAGAAAGAGATGAAGAAGAAGCACACTAAGTGTTTGAGAGAATGCTCTCGTATTTTATTACTAAAGAGAGATTACAAAGCTATACACTTACAAGCTAAGAGTATTTCTACAATTTGGAGGCTGAATTCTCAAATGAGAACTCCACCTATTTATAGCTAAAGCTATATACAATGGACGGCTAGGATTAACTCTAATCCAATGGTCCAAATCTAAAGAGGAGAATATGCTAAGGAATATTCCGAAAGATGCTAACTACCAAAAGTATATCCAAAGGAATATGCCTTTTCTAGATTATTCTCCCACCTATCACATTAATGTGGCCTTAACCCAACTCCAATGGGCCTTCTAGAAGCCCTAGCCCATTTAACACAAAATGGACTAAGCACTCCTTTGGTGGTCCTGTCGCGCGCCAAATGTTCGAGTAATTGCTTGAGAATATTTGGGGCGTGACATTCTCCCCCACCAAATTCACGCGACGCCCTCGTCGCGTCTTCGCTGGAACTTGCGCACCCCGTTCTGTAAACTCTGGCTGTGCGCTCTCGTGTCCCAAGCGTGCTCTCCCATCCGGCAACCCTTTCCACTCGACAAAGTACTCAAGACTCGTCCTAAGTTACTCCCCTTTGTCATGGCATGTGAAAATCCCCAAAGGTTCCCGGTTGTGTGACTCAAATTCTGCATCTCCCGTACCTCCACGGTACTGCTTCCAACAACTTGCGGAATGCACCTGATGTCGCCACTGCCGCTGTCTCGAAGGTAACTCCACCTTATGCGAGACGTTGCCAACTCTCTTGGCAATCAACCTTGGCCCCTCGTCCCCACGATCAAGGCCCTTGTGAAGTGGGCGTGCTGACTTGCGTTGTGGTGGAAGTATCGTCTCCATCACCAAGTCCCCCGCACTATACTTGACACGCCGCTGCTTGTCTTCGACCCACTCCTTGTGCTGAAACTGCACATCATGTGACACCTTGGACTTTTGGATGACACCCGCATCCAACAACTCCTCGAGCTGCCCCTGCAACTCTCCCATCTCCAATAGAGGCGTCGACCCCATAGTTGGAAGCGTAATCTCAAGCTCCAACTTGCCCTCAATTACATCTCTTGAAGGCGGTTCTTCCGGTATGGCAGTAGGCTTGACCCCATTGTGCTCCTCGAGCACTTCTGCAACAACCTTCGGTATTTCATCCTTGCCCCCATTTTCCGCATCATCCACCTCCATTGTTGAGGCTGAATGTAACCTTCCTTTGCACCCAGCATCTACCCTTAGTTGCATTGCGGAAAGGACCTTGGCGTTTGGCTTGGATTGCCCACCCTTAAGCATGTCTACCGTCGGAATCATTCGAGGCCCTCCTTCCAAAATACACATATAGTTGTGTTGAGGAAGTAACACCACATTGTACTGCCGTAAGAACTCCATACCTAGCACCACATCAAAATCATCGAGAGGTGCTACCGAGAAATTTACCTCACCGTGCCATTTGCCAAGGTGGATTTCAGTTCCACGAACCACCCCATCCAGCGGCTTGGCTCTTGCATTCACGGACTTGAGGTATCCCTCTCCTTTCTCTACATAAAGGCCCAAGCGTTCCACTTCAGCACGCTTAATGAAGTTGTGCGTAGCCCCCGTATCAACTAACACTTGAGTCTTGATGCAATTGACATAGGCTTCGATGTACATGAGCGCCGTCCTCGTTGGCGCGTCTGCACGCCACTTGGCTTTGAGGGAATTGAACAGCTGCATAGAACCCATACGGCTCTATTCGCCCTCGTATTTTGCCTCGTACATTGCATTGAAAGCCTTTTTCTTCGGACAGTCCTTCACCCAATGATCCCCATCGCAGAGAAAACAGTTAGACTTCGGACCATTACCTCTATGGCCGTTGCGTTTCTGCTCCTTCCACTTGGGCGGTTTGCCTTTCTCCTCCTTGCTCTCCGGAGGCTGAAACTCCTTGGCTTCCCCACCCTTACTGTGATTGGGTTTAGAATTTCTGGACTTTCCCGAATCCCCCTTGTGGTAATCCATGAGCGTCTCTGCCATTGTAAGGGCGTCGGATATATTCTGTACTCCACGCCGCTTCAAGTCATTGGCTGCCCAGGATTGTAACCCATCCAGGAAATTGAACAACAAGTCCTCCTCGGTTATGTTGCGGATTTGCAGCATCAACAAAGAGTACTCCTCTACGTACTCCCCAATGGACTTCGTTTGTTTCAACTCCTTCAACCGCTTGCGAGCGTCATGCGCCATATTCTCCGGATAGAATTGGCGTTTTAACTCCCGTTGCAATTCATCCCATGTGTCTATGGTGCAGGTACCCTTGCGAATCTCCTCATTTTTCCTACGCCACCACAGAATTGCATGATCGGAAAGGTATAAAGTTGCGGTACTTACCTTGTGTTCGTCCCGCACGCCCATAGTGCCGAAATACCTCTCCATTTGCCAAAAGAAGTTGTCAAGCTCCTTGGCATCCCGTCAGCCGCTAAACTCCTTCGGTTTAGTGGCTTCGACCCTCGGTGCAGCCACCGCAGTTTGAGTAGCTACGCCATTAGCGACCGCTCGCTTGCACAACACCACATCCTCCTTGACATCTTCAAACCCCTTTCGTAGCTCTTCTACTTGGGCTTGAACTTTGTCCATGGTGTTGTAGACCTTCTCCTGAAAAGCCTTGATCCAGTCTCGTTGCTTGACAGCATGCTCGTCAATGGAGCTTTCGATGAGGGAGCGCAGCTCATTACCTTGAGTATCGAGGCCTACCTCGATATTCTGGACTTGCTCCTCCAACTCCCCAAGGCGGTCCGTTGCCTTGCTCACAGCACCACCGAGCTTCATAACCATGTCCCCTAGATCATGGTTCGGATCAATGAACTTTTCTGGCGAAATACTCCCATATCTCCTAGCTTTGGGGTCTCTACCCTTCCCTTCAGTAATCTTGGATGAACTAGCAACTTCCTTCACCAGCTTCTTTGAACCCGCTCTGATACCACTTGTCACGACCCGATTTCTCGAAACCGTGCGGCCTTAGACACTTGCTAGTGCTAAGCAGCCTACAAGACCCCAATAACCAAAGAAAGAGATGAAGAAGAAGCACACCAAGTGTTTGAGAGAATGCTCTCGTATTTTATTACTAAAGAGAGATTACAAAGCTATACACTTACAAGCTAAGAGTATTTCTACAATTTGGAGGCTGAATTCTCAAATGAGAACTCCACTTATTTATAGCTAAAGCTATATACAATGGACGGCTAGGATTAACTCTAATCCAATGGTTCAAATCTAAATAGGAGAATATGCTAAGGAATATTCCAAAAGATGCCAACTACCAAAAGTATATCCAAAGGAATATGCCTTTTCTAGATTATTCTCCCACCTATCACATTAATGTGGCCTCAACCCAACTTCAATGGGCCTTCTAGAAGCCCTAGCCCATTTAACACAAAATGGACTAAGCACTCCCTTGGTGGTCCTGTCGCGCGCCAAATGTTCGAGTAATTGCTTAAGAATATTTGAGGCGTGACATAAGGCAAGGAAAGAATATCCTAGATAGCACAATTAGCCAACTTTAAGAGCAAGTCTTTGCGACAAATATAGAGTTATGAAGGAAGTATAATAAGCTTTATGAAGCTAGTAACCATGCTTCCTTGAGAGTTAACTTATTGAAGGTTACGAGGCTCGGACCACTGAATTGATAGTGGTGACTAAAGAGCTGAGGACTGCTCTGCAAAGTTTTCATCAAGCTATTATTGTCGCTAATACTGAGTTTGAGGCTTTTAGGAGCCAAGGTAAGAGGAAACTTGATGCTGCCATTGATGAATAGGTCGCAAAATCCTAGTAGCTCTGCTTAAAGTTTTATACACGACTTTTAGTCTGGGCATGATCGTGCTATCTACCGGGAGCTGCCGAAGGACTTTAATGCAGAATATAGATAGCGCCATGGTTAGTCTGCAAGGCATTTTGATTGTGAGCATTGGCAGATGAACTATGATTCTAATGGCAAAGAAGCTTTAGAGGTGGATCATAACGTTATGGATCTCTCAAAGGAATCATCTAATAAGGATGCTTGATCTCTTTTTGTAATTTAGATAGTTTAAGAATTTTGTACATATGTAGCTTGTAATGAGAGGAACTCTTTTACAAGTATTATTTAATCTGTTAATGAAAAAGAAGGTGCTACACCAAGTGTTGCTTCATATATGTTTACGAGTTTCTTGTGAGTTTATAAGAAACTTTTCTGAGGGTTACTTCCTCTGAATTAGTTCATGTGACAGACTTAAAGTAAAAATGTGATCAATATTGATAAAGTGTTACTTTCTGAGACATTAGTTGAATGCGATATTTGAATAAATCAAGTGATATAAGCGAGACTTCCTATATTTCCTAGACTTATGCTTCCAAGAAAAGTTGCTTTTATCCTTAGAAGTATTTTTAGGTGTTTGTGCTTCCGATGAAGAGTGGCTCCTGGGCTCACGATTCTTCTGATTGATGTTATTATAAAAACTATCTATAGGTATTTGTCTTACTTAGGGAAGTTGTTGATTTATGCTTCCTCTCCATGGGATTTTTTTTTTAATTTTTTTATTGCAGTTCTAATTAAGGAGGGTGTTTCTTATAATGTACTTATAGTTAAGGAATATTTTTGTGTTATTAGGCTTCCTATTAGAAAGGCTTTCCTTTTGGTTGGAGAATGCCATTGAATTCTTGCGGTTCTAGTTAAGGAAGGCTTTTGTAAATTGTGTTTCTTATTATGAGGGAAGGCTTTTTTTTCTGGTTAGGGAGGGTCTTTGAATTCTTGTGCTTCCGATTAAGAAAGGCTTTTATGACGTTGCGCTTTCTGCAAAGGAGGGCTTTTTTTTTTTTCAATTCTTATGCTTCTGATTAAGGAAGGCTTTTGTGACGTTGCGCTTCTTGTGAGGCAAGGCTTATCTGATATGTTTGCTCTTTGATAAAGGTACGAGGCCCTTTCAGAGAAGTCCTTTGATATGTTTACTTCTTGGCAAAGATGTTATACCATTCTAGAGAAATCTTTTGATATGTGTGCTTCTTGACAAAGTTGTTGAACCCTTTTAGAAAAGTCTTTTGGTATGTTTTCTTCTTATTAAAAACATGTTACCCTTCTAGAGAAGTATTTTAATATGTCAGCTTCTTGGCAAAGGCATAGTGCCCTTTCAAAGAAGTCTTTTAATATATGTGCTTCTTGACAAAGATGTTGAACCCTTCTAAAGAAGTTTTTTGATATTGTGCTTTTAACTTGGGAAGGATTATTTGATATGATACTTTCAACTTATAAAGGCTTTTGAATTCTGTATTTTTTGACTTGGGAAGGCTTATTTCATATGTATATCATTTTTTAGATATGAAAGTCTATAGAGGCATGCCCATTCCACATAAAAGTGTTATGATATGAATATTAAAGTGATATAGATCAAGAAAGCATATTAGTTATTGAAATATGAATAATCATTTTAAAATTGAAGAGAGTTTTCTTACAAATAAAAAATTTAAATTTAACGATGATCTATAGGGTGAGGATAAGCTCCCCCTCTATGGTCTTAAGTAGAAAAGCTCTACGATTTAACTTCTTGATGACTTTGTCTGGCCCATCTCATGTCTCAGCTATTTTTTCATCGTTCTACTCTTTATTGATGTCAAGTGCTTCCCTTGGGACTAAGTTGCCTCTATTTATTTCTTTTGTTTGAATTTCACTATCGTACTATTTTTCCATTTTCTTTTTATAGATAGTAGCGTGGATTTTTATAGATAGTACTATTTCTTTTCAACTTAATTCGTACAGTTAGAATGAAAGCTTCTGTAGGGAGCTTTGCTTTTGTTTTATATACCAAAGTATAAGGTGAGGTTCTTATTGATCTTATCCCCATCATTGTATATGCCCAAAGGACTTTTAGAAGTTTCTCTAGCAATCTCCTCTTTTTCTATTCTAATCGTTTCTACAACATGGTAAATATAGTTTAGTTTGTGACTTCTACTTGATTGTTGCCTTAAGGATAACTGCGAGAAGAAAACTTTTTGTTGTGTCTTGAACTTGATGCTAAAGTAAGTGATGATTGAGCTCACAAATTACTTCCAATTATTAGAGACTATTATTTATGGCATATTATATCCTGTGATAATATTCTACAATATGAACTTTTTGACTTATGTTCCTGTGATATTACTGTAGGCCTCTGCTTTTACCTATTTCATGAAGTAATCAGTTGCTAACATTACCAATCGCTTTCTTACAACTATTAGAGGCAAAAGTTCTACAATGTTCATTCCCCACTGTATGAATGGCAAAGGGCTAGACATTGTGTATAGATTTTCGATTGGAAAATTGATGAACATAGCATATTTTTGGCATTTCTCATATTTCTGTAGGTATTCTTCCACTTTTCTTTTGATAGAAGGATAAAAATAACCTTGTCTCATGCTTTTGTGTGCAAGAGCCCTTATATTAGAGTGATTCCTACATATTCCCTTGTGGATTTCTTCCAATATCTTCCTTTTGTCGTTGACTATAACGCAATGCATGTATATGCCAAAAAATAATCTTCTATATAATTGTTCGTTCATCAGCGTGAATATTCCAACTTTGCTTTGGAGCTTCATAGCTTCTTTTTTTCTGCCAAAAGCTTTCTTTTTTATAGGAGATTGATTTACGAAGTCATCTAGCAAGTGGAAGTTTTTATATCCATCAAATTTTGAGCTTCTCTCTTGGGTTCGTCTTTCTCAGATACTGTCCTAGATCTTGTTGAGAGATGAATTACTCGATTGTATGGATGTTCACTCGTAGATGCTTCCTTGCCTAGTTTATCAATTTTCATATTTTCTTCTTAGGGTATTTAGGCAATGCTAATTTCTTAGAGGTGTTTTATAGCTTTTTTTCTTTCATATGGTAACTTTTCATTCATCCCTCTTTGGCTATGTAATCTCAATTTCATTAAAAGGTCATAAATGCTGCGTCAGTATAGATTTCAAGCTTTCTAGTCATTAGTTGTCGTGTTATTATGAGTCCATTGATTAGTGCTTCATAGTCGGCTTCATTATTAGAGGTAGAGAACAACAACTTTACAACATATTCCAATATGAGTCTATCTGGAATTTTAATTTTGATTTTAAGACCTGATCCTTTATGATTGGTTGCTTCATCTATGTTCATTTTTAAGCCTCTTTTGGTTCTATAGTTTTTAGAAGTAATGTGTTATCCTGTATTGCTTGTTCGCATTCTAATAAAAAAATGCCATTGCCTATCTTTTGATTGCTGACCTCGGCTGGTACTCGATGTCTTGGTGAATTAGTCTGGTAGCCATCTATGACATCTTGTCTAGATATGATGCATTTCAAAGAGTATGAAGTATAGTAACAACTTATTCATAACCGATAAGAATAAATATTTATATATATAATATTCATATTTTATTTGTATGTGAATGATACTTGATTTATGTAGTGTTAGTAGTATTGTTTGTATAGATTAAGGACCTACTATTAGTATTGGATTTATTTGCAAGACTTTAAATTTATTTTAGGGACCAAATTATAATACTTTATAAGTTTTGGGGGATAATTTATAAATACTAAAAATTAACCTCTTAGTATTAAAATACACATTTTAAACCTTAATTAACTCATTTTTTTTATCTAACCACCCCTTTTATAGAAAGAAAAAGAGAGAAATAGAGGGGAGAGAAAGAGAAGAACAAGAAGAAGAAAAAGAATAAGAAATTAAAATTTTAAACTTTAATAGGTATATCATAACTATTTCTCAATTTGTTGGTGTTAATTAAGTTAATTTCTTTAAGTTTTAATTTCTGAAAATATGCAAAATTAGATATTTGATGTGGATTTTGTAAAATATATTGAGAATTAATGATGATTATATAGATAACTTGATTCATGATGAATTTGCAGAATTTTGTACTTTGATTTTGGTTGTAATTTTTGAGAATATGAAACTAACATGTTTAAAATCATTTGAGACTTTTAATAGATTGAAAATTTCATAAATTAAAATTTTAGTGAATTTACAAAAATCCTGAAATTTTGAAAATTTTCTGTGTTAACAGTATACTATAGGATGAACAATTTTTGATCTATTAAATGATCTTCAAAAATTACGAATTTTTAAAATATGATAAATTTATATGTCTAATATGACATATTAAAAATTATGAATTTAGATTAATGTGATAAAAGTGTTATGATTTTCTAAAACGTATCAGCTCACTATACTATTTGATCAACGGATTTTTAAAGTTATAGAATAAAATAGTTCTAAAATACTTTGGTATGGATTTTGAAGTAAAACATTTATCATAGATTGAGATATATGTCAAAAGTAATTCTGTGATAGTTTTATAATTTTTGAGTTAGTATATGATTTTATAAAATTGAGAGACTGAATACTGTATAGTAAATATTTTGATCTTGTCAGGATAATAGTTTGAATTTAATGGTATTTATAAAATAGATTATGTAAGAATTATGATATAATATTTATACATAAGAAGTATATATGAGTCAAGAATGATATGCTCTGATTTTGGAGTAATTGGACATCATTTGATGTATAAGAAAAATTTGTTAAATGTAAGTGGTCAGAATAACAGATTTTGAAAAGCCAAATCATTAGACCAATTTGATATGATAAGTGTAATATGTGTAATTTTGTAAGCTATTTAAAGGGTTTTGTGTGAATGGTGAGGCTTATGAAAGGATTAATCTCCATTGATAGGTTAAGAAGAATTAAGCCTTATACTCGAAAGTGTTAAGAGGTAAGTATACTAGACTTTCACTGAAATCACAATAAATATAGTAATTGTTTATGCATGAATTTGTGAATGTCCCTTGTAATATGTTTATGTTATGTCAAAGTATATTTTAATATGAAATATGAAAGAAATGTATTTATGAATGTGAGCATAGACATACATTATATATATATATGTTTTTAAAAAATATGCTTTCAAAATCAAATGTGTTTAACAAAGAATGCTTTTAAAGTGGAAAATGTCTATGAGATAAATTTTGTGTTTTAAGGATGTTTGAACTCACTATTTACTTAGTAGGCACCTTATGTGATTTGTGGAGCCTTACATTTATATGTGGCCTTTTTTTTTTGGATTGGTATATATTATGCATTCCGTATGTAAGGAGGATCCTATTGACACCTAAAGGAAAAGTGAGTTATCACATTCATGTGGTGGCGTATTGGTGCATGTGAGAGGACTTACCGATGATTAGATTAGGGTTTGGCTCTTACCTTCGGGCATTAGCGTTATATATGTGTAATTTAAATCTCACTTATGCTATTCCTCTCATACGGTATATTATCAACGGGTGACATTTGCCTCATTATGTGATATGTGATATGGAAGTCCTACTAAGTAGTAGTTGGATGATGGTATTCCTACTATATATTTTGAAAGAATGTGTAAGCGCTTACTTAACATGTGATTTGATAAGATTTTTCGATTATGATCCATCATGACATGTCATGCTAATGCATTATGTATATGTATATATATATATATATATATATATATATATGTATTTTGGTATATGAAAAACTAGTATGCTTACATATTTTTATACTCATTATAACTTATTATGATTTTAGGCAAATAAGATATATGTGTGTTTAGCGGATTTGACAAGGCTTCTGTTGTCCCTTGGGTTTCCTAAGGTTTCCTAAGTTGTTAGGTTCCTAAGTGTTTTATTTGTGGACACGTAGTTTAAGATATTTAATTTGTCCCTATTGAATAAATACTTATATATTATTTTATTATGTGTGATTGCATTTGGTTGATGTTTCACTAAATATGGTCATGGGCTACTTTTGTGTTGAACTTACTAGCAATTTGCTAAGGATTTCTATGTTGAATTCAAGTTTGAAATTTTATGCAATATTAAGTATGAGTGCATATTATTGAATGAGTATAAGTTATGTCGTGTGCTAGATCTTTTGAGTCTTGAGCGTGACATGAAGTATGCACTACTATGGTTGGGTCTCGAAATGGTGTTTTAGATTATCTTTAGCTTTTACAAGAACGAGGACGGGTTTTTTTTTATTACTGAGTACATGGTTTCTACATCCAAGAGTGCCTTGTTTGTTTAGTTGATAGGTTTTATTATCCGTTTACTTATATAAATAGTACTACATTTACTGCTACTGTTGAAACTGTAAGATAAAGAATTAAAGTTTCATTAAGAAGTTGTGAAGATAATATTATAGGTTTTCTCAAGTTTTCTTTTAGGTTTTGTAGTGCTTCTATATGTTTTGGTTCCTATATGATCCTGTTTTTGGCCTTGATTACTTGGAAAACGGGTTTACATTTATCTAATATTCAAGATATAAATTTGCTCAAAGCGGTTACCCTTTCAGAGAAGATCTGAACTTCCTTTGCCATTCTGGGTATGGTTATGCTTCTAAGGGCTTGGACTTATGTAGGGTTAGCTTCAATTCTCTTTATGCTTACAATGTGCCTTAGGAAGGTTCCACATGAAATTTTGAAAATGCAGTCAGTCGAATTTAAGTGCACCTTGTACTTTTGAAGGACGTTGAATACTTCCCATAGTTTCAATAATGTGGTCTTCTATTTTTTTTTGCTTTTGACTACCGTATCATCAATGTATGCTTCCATATTTTTTTAAAAGCTTTTCGAAGACTTTGTTGATTAGTCTCTGGAAGATGGCTCATGCATTCTTAAGATTGAAAAACATCACTTTGTAGTAATAAATCCTATACTCGATAATAAAACTAGTGTTTCTTCATCTTCTAGAGCCATTTTGATCTGATTATATCTATTGTATGTATCTAAAAATGATAGTCTTTCGTACCTTGTTGTAATGTCTACCATTTGATTGATTTTGGGAAGCGAAAAAGAATCCTTCAATGTGGCCTTACTCAAATTTGTGTAGTCTACATATACCTTTTATTTTTCATTCTTCTTTTTCAAAACCATTAAATTAGAAAGTCATTATGGGTAGTGTACTTCACTTTTAGCAATCTCTTTACTTCATCTCTTGTAATCTGGTTTCACTAAAGAGCAAACAATCATTACTTCTATTAAACTTAGTTGTAATATTTTTTTTATACTTATCTTGTGGTATTACTTTTATATTTATGCCTATCATATCTTTGTAGGATTATACAAAGACGTTATTTTATTCTTAAGTAGATTTAGCTAGGGGCATCCCTATATCTTTCAGCAGAAAGAAGAGACAATATTTATATTATCTAGAGAAGCAAAACTTGTAAATTTAAAATTTTACTTCAAGTGTGTATTGTGACGAGAATTGAAAGGAATTATATGGGTCTATAGTCTCAGTTTTTAAAACGCTTTTAGAAAATAACTAAATAATTTTAAATAAGGGACAAAAAAATACAGGTTTAGAAGCATTTGTTAAATGTTACCCCAAAAAAAAAATATTATTGCCTTTATAAAAAAGTCTTACTTGAAAATGTAAAAGCAACCAAAAACGCTGCTTTGCATGATTTTAATTTTTCATAGACTATACATTTGAGGAGTTCCGATGTGAATTTAGATTGTATAGGTTTTTTTAAAAAAAATTTATAAAGCAAAAAAGGAAATTACCGAAATTGGAACTGAAGTTTGATATTATATTAAAGAAATTAGACTATTTATATTTTCATATGAATAATAACCAAAAGAGGAGACTTTTATATAGACATTAAATTCTTAGTCTATATAAAAGGAATTAGCATAAAAAATACGACTGTGATATAAAAGATGACAAAATGATAAATATTCTAAATTATGAGATATCCTAAATTGATAAAATATAAATATGATACAAACTCTAATAATATGTCTCTAAGAAAAGAGAATTTGTTTATATTTTAGTTTGCATCTAACAATGCATGCCCACTGCAAGTTGCAAGTGTCTCCATCGTTCTTTGCCATCTTTTTCTTTGATTTTTGTTGGATTTGTTTATTTTTTATTATTATTCTCTATTTTAACCAAATCTACACATTTGCAATCTATACTACTTCAAATTTACTCATTTTTTATAACTTTTTTTTAAAAATACCAAATAATAATAATAATATGAGTTAAAAATTAATCATTTTTTACCTATTCACTAAATTTTCACTTTTCAACTTATATTTTTGGCTTTAAATCTTCGAATATCATAACACAAATATCTAATTTACTACTTTTGAAGTTAGAATTTGAGTAAGTGTTGAGTGGGTTGAGAGGAAACAGTGGGAGAGAGTATTTAATGGGTTTGAGGGTAATATGGTTCAAAAATTAAATTTGTGGCTAATAAAGTTTACTTTTTAACTTTTTTGGTTATAAAAATATATCAATTTAAAAATGGATTATTTGTATACATTTTCTAATTTTTAATTTTTTATAACTAAAAAAAAACTTCAAGACACTTTTGCTCAACTATATTTTCTCTATATTAAAATAATTCACAAAAAAAAAAAAAAAATTCAAAGCCCTTAAATAAGCACAAATACTTCTTTTCAAATATCCAATCAATTGGACATCAAATTTTTGGCAAATCAATGTTAAGTATTTGCTAAATCTCTCGAATTAAAAATATATTATGCAATAATCTTTAAAAAAATGAAATATTTTTGTGATATATGTATTTAAAATGAGTACATTAGTTAAAAATGAGTGTAAATAGTATAAAATAATGTCAAAATAATACAAAATGAGTAAAAAATAAATTTAATACGAAAATTGGGCAGCGGTCGACCTAGAGTTAACAGGGGGCTACGTGCATAGCACCCATATGAGGCACCAAGCATGTGCTTAGCCTCGCATAAGCACTATGCACATAGGGTTATGTGCGCACCTATGCTAAGCCTACGTGCATAGTGTTGACGGATTTTAATACGTGTAGGTGTATACATGTGCAATTTATTGTCTAAATACGTATCATATACGAATTTAAATCCAACGGAAGTATGAAACATGCAATAAACACAATAAATAAATCTATTAATCACATTAATATATTAAAAAGGTCCACAACGTGTATTTCCTTGGAGTTCGCATAGAGACCAATTCGTGTGCAATTCTAATCACCAACTCGATAGACTTTGTGAGCTAGAACAACAGCTCGATATTTAGTCTGGGATTAACTCTTAATCCCTAAATGGGCGATGTGTGTTTTTCATCATTTCTCCAAAAGGATATGAAATTGAGAATTTGAAACAATTCACAATTGCTCTAATTAGAATCATAGAGAAAATGAAACATTTTATTTTCTCTCTTTTTTTTTTCTTTCTCCTTTCTTCTTCTCTTCTTCTTCTCAATTTCTTTCTTCTCCTTCTCTCGACGGAATGGCCACAAAAATCACACACCATCTCTCTTTCCTTTTCTTTATATATAAATATATATAATATAATATAATATAAAATATAAATAATAATATAACAATAATAATATATTATAAAATATAAATAATAATATAACAATAATAATATAATAATATATTATATAATATAAAGGGAGAGATATTTGAAAATTTAATAATTAAATAATTAAAATAAAAATGACTATTTTACCCCTCATAAATAGTTATCAAGTTCACCCCCTAGTGGTCCTACCAAATCTCACACTTGGGTAAACTCAATCGAGGGTCTACAATGCGCCACGTGTTATTATACAATTAGTAAATAATTATTATTGATTAATTGTTGTATTTAACACTTAAATACAGACACGCACGCATTCACGTGAAGGTGCTGAATATTACTGGATTAAACAATTTAATCTAGCACGCTGCTCCAGTGCACAACGAGTACACTCCATATCACGGGACTCACTAGGTCTTATGCCCGATTCGTCAAATGAAACTATTTCATAAGTTCATGAGCAATGCATACATATAGTCCTTCTGTCATGATATTCTGGATGTGCGGGGATATAGATTATTACTGTCAAATCCTCTTTTGCTCATCCATATCTATCTCCAGACTTATATCTCACTGAACAATATGCGCAAACTCTTTTGCCATATTATTTTACCCTAACGGAACTCTTTCCCGGGATTAATACTTGCAGCCACAAGACTTTTTGAGATACAGTTTCGAAGCATCTAGATATCGAACTCCCTATACGAGCTGACGGATCCCATATCTGTACACACCGGACTCCATAAGCATCGGACCATACCCAGCAACACCCAGCGTCACACCATGAAAGGTCTGTGACATGCATGGAACCAAAGTATGGTAGATCACTTACAAGTCCACCGTGGCACTCAGGTCAAAAGACCGCGTATACTACTCAACTCGATAGGACCCTCCGTTGACGGCTTATATAGGATGTATCGGAGGCCCTCGTGAATCTGTCCTATATCTAGTCCTAACTGGATACCCATATATCAATACGAGTTCTAAGCTCACAGTCGGCTAGGAACGACCATCTATACCCTATAGTTGCGATATATGTTGATCTATATTAAAAGTATCTACCAACAGATCCGCATCGGTAGAAATAGATTATAGACAAGTATTCAAGAACATACTTGCGTAACTAGCATTTTTTGGCACCCGAATGCAACACTTGCAACTATGCAGTTACTAGTATACTCTCATGTCTATGTCCCATTACGGACAATGCTCCAACTCTTGGATATACTAAGTATTATAACCAGCTAACACTTAACTTTGCTAACATTTAGCATTTATATCTCTCAGCGTGGCTAACTATGAGTCCTTATCTAAACTCCTTTAGATCTGATCCGAACTCCTTCAGATCTACAATGTCTACAACGTTACATGCATAATACCATATTAATTGGTATTAACGATTTAATAGAAATGTATACTTGTATAAATACATAAATATATGTACATTCAGGGATAACATATAAACACCGAACCTAACACATAGTGTTAATATTGAGCTCACGTGTGTAGCGCTCGTGTTGGGCCTATGCGCATAGTGCTTATGTTGGTCCCACACATATAGTGCTTATGCTAGGCTAAGTGCATGCTTGAAGCTTTGATTAGGTGCTATGCGCATGTTTAGAGCTTTGCATGGGTGCCATATGTGTGGGCTATACCCATGCATAGCGCCCAAGTTGGGTTCTTAGCATGTGCTTAGCCTACGTGCATTAGATTCAGTTACACTCATTCTACTGATTGTGTCACCACTTATTTTGTACCACTATTATTTATACTATTTATACTCATTTTTTATTAATGTACTCATTTTAAACATATATATAACAAAATATTTTATTTTTTATGATTATTATATAATATATCTTTAATTCAAAAAACTTAATAAATACTTGACATTGATTTGCCAAAAATTTGACATCCACAATTTATTGGATCATTTATAAGAAATGTGTGTTTGCTCAGAGGTTTTGAGTTTTGTTTTTAATAAATTATTTAAATTTAGAAAAAATATGGTTAAAGGACAAAAGTATCGTAAAGCTTATTTTTTTTACTTTAAAAAATTAAAAATCTGATGTGTAACTAAAAAAGAATAAAGTATTAAATATGAGCTATTTGTAAAAAATTTCCTATCAACAATATTTTTGTGTCTTTTCCATCTCTTTAAAGGTTTTATTTTTTTTTTTATGATCTGCAGCAATTTTTCAAGAAATACATATATTTTAATTAATGTGATATTTATTATGTCAATTATTAATTAATATTATGTAATTATTATAATAAAAAATAAAAAAATTAATAATTACTTAATAAATAATAATTATTAATTGATGACACATTAATTAGTATACAAATTTTATATCTTAACTATGTAAATGCATCAGTACTCATCCATATATATCACATGGTTCTTATCAACACAAAAGCAAGAGATCTAATTGAGAAAGTACACATCGGGATTTTTAATTATGTAAGAATTTGAGGATTTCTAATTATGTAAATACCAGAATTTAAGATGACAGGGAAAAAGAGATTCCTATGGCAAGACATCATCGGTTTTATGTAGGTATCCAATAAAAGCAATTACTTGATCTCCTAATTGACAAAAGCTCGTGTACAAAAACAAAAAAAAAAAAGGCACATCAAAGATCTTAGACTACGCAGAAATTTCATTGGATGGAATTAACAAGAGATCGAAGTGGAAAAGTTTTTATGCTTCTCATTAAGTTCACATGGAGAAAATGATGAAGATTAATTTGAATCCTTCAATTATTTCTATACAAATATGCTACTGAAAATCTGAAAATGAATGTATCATTAACAGGATATCGGAGAATGTAGGAAGCATTAGAATCAATTGTTTGGTTTTCCTTCCAGTTCCTCTAATAAATTAGCTTATGGCCCCATCAAGTTATGCCTAAACTAATTTTACAACGGTGGTCAGGTAGCATTTAATTAGGCGTCCAGAATCAATTAAGATCAAATCAACCATCCAAAGGATAAGTAATCACACGCAAGGACCTTAACTAAGTTTAGAAATATCAATCTCATCTGGGATTTTGAATGACTCTGCCGCACCAAATTTCCTATGCTCTTCCCCCTCTTGCATAGAGTCTTCTTCATCACTATACTGTTCCTCGCTGCCATGTTGGCAAGGTGATGATGATGGATCATGTATACTTTTAGCCTGACAGTCATGGGCGGCTATGTGTTCACTTGGCCAAGGTGAGAGATTTCAATCACAACAGTATCATCATCCACTGGCAGTGGTTGCTTCCACCGTTCTCTATCAATCCTCATGAATGTATGATCAGCAGCTCCTTTGCAAAACTCGAAAAGAATTCGATGTGCCTAGTAACAAAGAAACACAAAAATAAGAAAACAACTTCACTAAATCACCCAACATTTCTGTTTTGTTTAAGCAGGACATGCAGAGATCAGGAATAAGTAATTAGTTTTTCTCCAGTCATGCATTTATAATGCATAATTAGTGACTCGAGTCTCTGAAATTTTAAGCAAAAGTATGATGAGTTGGTAACTTAAAACATGACTTTTACCTGTGCAAGACGTGCTCCGTGCCCATGTAGAGCAAGCATAACAAGCCCGTGCCAAGCATCTCTAAATCCAACCACCTCTACAAGACCATCATCAACATATGGTGGAGTCAAGTCCCTCTGCAATGTCAATTTAAGAAAGTTATTTCATAACTGAGTGAATGACAAGTTGCATCTAGGCATGAAATTAGTGTTTACAAAGCTGACATCAAAACTCATTTGCTTTGAAACATACAAAATGGTGCATAAATGGAACCTACATCATGAACTTGCTTGCTGTTTGGCGTTCCCCAAGGATTCAGTCCACCAGAAAAGCTGGGAAAGTTAAGACATACAATTGACCTGATGCTGTTTACAGATGAAAGAGAAGTCAGATAAATATAAAAGAACTTTTTTTATCAGACTTCCATTGAAAAACATAGAGTAGCAGCAGAAACCAGCATAATTGATAGGAGCTAACAGACAATATAAGTAATTCACAGAAGCAGTAGAAATTGAATGTACAACTGAGGAAAATTTGAAGACACTCTCTAAAATAACAGCAGAACTGAACTGGAATCAACGGGGATTCTGTAAATTGACAATAAACAGAATCTGAAGAATAACATGGCACATTAAATGAACAATACATACAATAAACAGAATCTGAAGAATAACATGGCACATTAAATGAACAATACATGCCAGTGCGAGAGTTATTCATTATAAGAAGTATTTAGGTTGTCGCACAAAATTAAAATGCCAACTCCAAATAGTGACAGTTAAGCGGTGTCATTTTCTTTTTAAATTTCATATGTAACTATCACGTCAAGAAACTGCATCATGCAAGGATGAATTTTATCCTTCAGGACAACCAATTTAAGACTCCCAATGAAGTACTGATAGATCACCTAAGAGGTACTTCGAGATCCTGCCACTGTCCATGTTTTTTCATGATCTTCACCTTTGCAAGCTGTGCTATGTTCCTGTAACAAAAGATCATTTACATTATAATTCAATCAGGAAATTCAACCTGTTTCATATGACCCAGGCAACTTTATGAACTACGGACAGCAATGCCTTCCTTGACATAGCATTGAACAAGCTTCCAACAGCTGATTGGTTGTTTTATATGAATCAGAACAATGCATGATATAGTAGCAAATAAACAAAAAAATATGCATATATGAATCTGGTTCTTCTAGATAACACAAGTTTTTCATTAATTTTTCTTTGTTTTTTCATTTTTTACATTTCCACTCATTAGTGAGAAGTTCATTACAGGAAAGCTGCCAGACATAAACATAAAAATGGAATTGATTCTAAAGCCTACAAGGGTTTTTCAGCTGTGACTCAAGGTAGACAGAACTTGACTGCAGTAAGTAAAATTACAATTAACTGGAAAAGAAAAATAGTAATACTCATAAAAAATATATATAAAAAAATACATGATGTCATACAATGATAACATAAAGAGTCACAGATAAAAACAATAACAGTCATACAAGAGAGAAAAATTATTATTGCAAGAGCTTTGTAGTCATTAATTCATAGCAGTGCCAGAAAGAATAAAAAAAAAAACTATGGAAACTAATTTTACTAGGCATGTCAACAGTTACATTCCCTATATGATATCCCCAGAAAATTAAAAAATTACAAAGATACATTTATACAAGGGAAAAGGATAGCTGGACTTCTAAGGATTGAGAAAAGAGACACAGAGACCCTTGTAGTTTCAAAAAAGACAAATAGACCCATTGACCATCGGTTTCTATTAATTCGAATGGAAGCACCCTATTAATGTTTAAATAACTTATTTACCCTTGTAAATGATACATAGCAAATTTTTATCCACATATTCTATACTGTAATTATTAAATTAAAAACAAGTTAGCGACTAAATCTATTCTTCCCAATCATTTTACCTGAGACCCTCTCAGACAGTCAATTTTGCCGTAGGAGCAATGAAAGAGGGAGAAATGATCGGTGAAAGGCAGTGGTGAGTCAGTGACTAGCATTGATGACACGTTACGGTGCAGCACTACCCCATATGCCGTTTGAAATTGCTACAGTGACTGCAACTTTTCTCTGCCTATTTCTCCATCCTCCACAACTCCTATGGCAAAACCGATCTATCATCGCATAGACCATGAAAATTGGAGTGTGGGAGTGTCTCTGGTGAATCAATTAGGTATCAATGCTGTCGTCGGCAACCGGTCAATAATGGAGTTGACTAGTCAACAGTGATGGTGACCGGTTATGATAATATATCTTATTTTATTTTATTTTTAATTTAGTTATAACTAAAAATTTTACTTAAAAATTATTCAATTTAGACTTCAACTGACCATTTTAGCTTTTTGATCATTTAAATAAACAGAATTTGTTATCTAATGAATGCCTATTTGTCATTTTTGAAACTATAGAGATTTTTGTATCTCTTTTCCCAAACTTTAGAGTCCAGCTCTCCTTTTCCCTTTATACAATAATAATGCATAATGTTTGCAAACTCAATATGTATTAGAAAACCATTCAGCTAAATCTCTCAAATTCTAAAGGCCCAAAACACAGTTAAGAAAGGAATTCTTATTGATGAAGTCAATAAAGTACCAAACAATCATCTGTACAATGAATTGCAACGTTAAGTAAATATGCCCTTATAAAATATTTCTAACCTCAATAAACTAGTATTGCAATCACAAATAATATAAAATTCTCTTAAAAAAGAAAATGTTACCAATGCATCTTTTAGCAGTCCAGAGCACTCACCAAGAAGAAGGATGGAAAAGAGAAGCACAAAACCATCCTTGAGTACAACCAAGTTTTGCATAAGTACTCTGAATTTGGAGGATATCACAAAATCAGGATAAAAAGAGCAAGAAGTAGCATTTCTTTCTAAAAGATTATCCCAGAATATAAACAAGCAAGAACCTAGTAATAAATGGAAATGATCACATGCTGTACCAGAAAAATCCAAGCAAATGTACATTTGCAAGTTTTAGGTCAAGATATGTTATGTACTCTGAATAATTACATTCACACTAATTCATTTAAAATAAAAGCCATGCAGAGAAGTGTTAGAGAGGTTACAAAATCTATTTCTCTGAAGAAGATATAAATTTTTGATACTTGAGCATACAATCATGTGTTATAACCAGCCAAAGCCGAACAGATGCAGCATTACTGTGTAACAATACCTGATTAACTAACTGATTTTTAAATTTTTCAGGGTGCAGCTTTCGTTCAGAATGAAATGCATATGATATTTGAGCATCCATTCCTGTATTCAAAACAAAAAATACAAGTGTTTCACATCTCTGTGACTTCATTGAAATGAAACCAAATCGACATAGGCCAAAGCCAGCAAAATTGTTCAAGATCTAAGAACAATATATTCTTACAAACCCTAAACCAACAAAGCTGTAAATATGAAATGAGCAATTATGCATCCAAATTCCTCATGTTCAGTTGTAAGATACTAGTCAATAAAACTTTGCAACTTAAGCCAAGGAAATTAATAAGTGTTTCAGTGGCAATTTGCTCAAAACAGAATTTTGGATTTTCTTTATTGCTTTATTTGTATAGATTTTGTACAACAATCAATAATTTCTGAACTCCTTTAATTTTGTAGTCTATCATTCAGGATATCCTCCAACATGTCATGCATATCTATGGTAAATTTGCGCAAGTGCTAAGACAAAAAGAGTTTTAGAAAATATTAGCGGTTGCAATGTGTTTGACAGGTACTTGTAGTTAGAAGAGTAAAATATTAAAACTTAACCAGAATCAATTAGATTTGCAAATTAGTAGTTTGAATACTAGTGGTAGAAGTACTTACCCATACTGAAGTAATTCCAGAATCCCCCACGAAATGTGTGATAACCTTCCTGAGGAACAGTCAAACATTTACTTGGAAAAATGCAAATGCAGTGCATGCTTAAAGGAGAACAGCATTCATGAATAACAGATTTCAATATAATATTTCCAATATCAGATGTAAATAAGTAATTTAAATTTGGTATTTATTGCATTTTCAGTTGAGAATGTTCAAGCACAACTAATGCATAGAAGGCAATAATGAGGTTCTCTGTAGAATTTGTCCAATTTAACATTGAAAGTTCAAAATTTACAAGTAAAATTAGAGATGATGCCTTTGGTTCGTTGTAGTTGAACTTCTCTAAACCAAGAAAAAATTGTATACAAATCCAAATACTAAAACTTCCAGTTATTTCCCATATTTAATGGTCATCTACAAAGAAACTATATTAACAGCACAGGCCCTCAAGAAAACGCCCAACTCCTTGAGCATAGTAAAAAATTTGAGGAATGTCAATGAAATGTTAGTGATGCTGCAGCATAAAAGTTTTTCTTTCTAAAAACTGTTCTCATGTTTCCATGAGCATTCAGTAATAAATAAATCTACCTATAAAATTACTGTAGTAAACATGATTTTCATATGCATGTGGGATAGGAATGAAACTTGAGTTGTATTAACATCTTGTTCACTTTTTTTAAACCCATATAAGAATACAGAATCACTTCATCTTCATAGTTGCTACTTAGAAGGTCAAGCAAAACATATGAAGATGCAATGAAATAACACTGAATCTGCTTCATTTGATAATTGCATTTGTTCTATTTCCATCTGTAACAAAAGATATGCATAATGACTTCAAATAAACACTGGAGACAATCATCAATGGTCACCACATATTTCTGAAGAATTTGGATGAGAAGACGTTCAAAAACGTAATTCAGCATATTGTTAATATCTCGGGAAAAAAAATACAAAAACAAAAAATTTTCGCTCCTGAAATCGGTGATCAAGTACTTAAATGATATTTTATTCATTAAAACATTTGACATCTTGCATCCCACTACTGGAAGAAGAACAGACAAGTGAAACACAGAACTTTGTGATATTCAGTTCAACCATTGCTCAAAAAGGGCATTGAAGACGCCCAATTTGTCTCGACCAAGTACTAAGCCAATCTCAACTCCACCTTCTTCATCTCGACACTCAGCCACAGAGAAAGACCCGTACGCACCAATGTGAACCACCTCGCTCTTCTTGGGTCTGCCCCACCCAAAATCAGTCTCGTAGATACGTAATCTTGGTGAGCCAGCAACCGAAACCATGCGCCTTTCTTTCAATGCTTCCTTCAAATCTGACACCCACTTCTCTGCCCCTATTAGTGGTCCTTTCTCCAATTCACTAACCTTTCTTCCAATGGCTTCGGCAGCAAAAACAATCCCGTTTTCCCCCATCAGCTCACTTCGTTTAGCCGGTACAAAAAACCAAGCCAGGCAGTTGCCAAAATATGCTTCTGGTATTGGAAACTCAGGAAAGCGGTCTCTGCAGTCCGCTACAGAAATAAAATGGTATAGCAGGTCGTCGTGTAACTGGTCATTGATTTTATCACTCTCTTGCAATCTGATCAAATTTACCCACATCAAACCACACGTTACCGCATATGTTGATACATATAATGGCCCTGGCTCGTTGCTGTTTCTGCTTTCGATATTGACCCTTTGCTTCAGTTTCTCAATCTGGCCGCGGTTTATTACCAACGTGACTCGGACATTTTCTTCAGTCACACTTGCTGCGGAGCCCAAATTCTTCCAACTCCACCAATCCTTCAAGTAAATACAGGAGACTTCACCAGATTCCGTGATTACATCCTTGTTATGGAGAGGTGGTGTAAGAGAAGTCAAATCCCCACGTCCTGATTTATAAATAGACGCCCAAGATTTCATGAAATGATTGAAACTTCTTCCATCAGCTACCACATGGATAAATGTTATACCGATTGAGATGCCCGAGTTTGGAAATACAGTGACTTGCATGGCCATGACGGGGACCACATGTGTTTTATCAGCTGACACAGATGCAAATGGCAAATTTGGGACAAGAGAGTGAAATTCTTGAGCATCTCGAGCATGATTGGCGACAAGGTAGTTAAAATCGGCGTCAGATTCAGCGACGGTAAGTGAAACAGAATCATCTTCCATATAAAGAAAATAGGGCTCGTTGGGTGGCGGAGGGCAGATAAGATTAGCTGCAAGAGGGAAGAAGTGATGGAGAGTGAGAGAGAGAGATTGTTTTAGATGGGGAAGAATAGATTTTGTGAAATGAGAAGTAGGGTGAGGGAACTCGTAGAAGAAGAGGCGTTGCATGGGACAGCAGAAAAGCCATGCTCTGTCGAGGAAGGTGAGAGGAATAGTAGTTCTGGAGACTGAGCCCTGTGGTGTAGCAACATAGCTTTGGTCAAGAACCTTTAGCGTGTGTGGAGAAGACATCTTGGGAAAACAGAGAGAGAGAGAGAGCTAGAGTTAAAGAAAATAGTGTCTGTAATTTGGTGTGAACATCATCATCTCAAATATATATTTTAATGGGCTATGTCGCTTGATCGCCACTATCATATAGCGTATTTTGTTTTTGTAGCGGGGCAATTAGATTTAGGACTTTTTTTTGTTGAAGAAGCGTGTGACTCAGAAAAAGTCTATGCCCTCTCTTTTATTATTACTTTTAGAAATTACCAAAAAAAAAAAGTATTCTTAGAGGAATCAATTTGACGTAACTTTAAATTAAACGTTCACAATAATTTTATTATAATGTACACAATTATTTAATTTTTATCTAATTTTTTAATTTTTTTTTAAGTCTCTCTTGTAATATTTTATTAAATTTTAAATAATTTATAAGAGTTTATATAATATTTACAGGGTCTTTAAAAATTTTAAACATAATTAGAATAAGAGTCAATGCATGTAAAAGTTCGAAATCCCTTAAAAAAATAAAATATAAGTAAGAAACGAAAGATTTCTAAAATTGCACCGCTACAATAAAATTTGTCTGTCGCTACAATGCTGATGCAACCTTGTCACACCGATGCAATTGTATTTGTTTGTCGCTACAACGTCAAGTCCAAAAACTCTGGTGTTGTAGCACTTTGGTGATCTTGCCTAGAGTAGGTTTCTCGACTTTTCTTCACTCTTTCCTAGCTTTCAATTCTTTATTTTGCTCATTCCTCATACGTCCGTCGCATACTAGACCTCTTGGTGACTCTCTATTTATATCCATTTTAATTCATACTTATACATGATTGTTGAATCACCACTTCCAACAAACTCTTCTTTGATTCAAAATTTATCAATAAGAAGGTTTTTAGATCCATTTACACTAATGTTTTATCATCTAGAGCTGATTCCAGTTAAGTATTCATCTAAACTTAACTTATTATGGGCTCGTGACTTTGATCTCCAAAGATATGAATACTCACTGCATAGGGTATAGATGCGACACATTTCCTTTTGACTCTTATCACTTCGGTGACTTTGTTTTAAATGTCGCCTCATGGTCTGTATTACCTCAACACCTTACGTTGAGCCACCTTTAGCCATCCCTCTAAGCATATAGAACCTTTCCTTGTGCTTTTCACCCGCCATCTTTGTAGATTCTTTTATTACCCTTAGTTTTTTTTTTCCGCTTTAATTGAATACCTCTCTTCAACTAGCTTCCCTAACAATATTAAGTTCTTTCTAAGTTTAAAAACATGTTTGACACTTTGTAAGTCTCTTAGTTTTCCACCTTGCATCTTAACCTTATTTCGCCAACCCCTATGACTTTACAAGCCATGTTATTCGTCGTGAATACTTTAACCCTGATGATTTTATAGTTTGTGAACAATGATCTATCATGACACATTTGGACACTATACTCAAATTTTAGTATCCATTTGCCAGCGTACTTTCCTTCAAAGGCTACAAAGGAGTTTAGAACTTCAATGTCATCCTCATAATTTACTATTATAGCATCTTCATCTCTTCATTTTACTTTAGGACAATCATTTACAAAGTGTCATTCTTTGTTACACAAAAAATACTTTTTAGATCTCATCATAAGTTGATTGTTCTTCTTTCTTTTTGTAACTAAACTTGTTACAATATCAGATTTAGATATCTTTTCTAATTTTTTTGAGTCTTTTTAATGCCTTAACATTATTCATTGTAAGAGTCTCCCTGCCATATATGAATGTATTCACAAAATATTCACAAACTTAATTGGATGACGACCTTGTCTTTATCCTCAATCTTGATGTCTAGGGTCTTAAGATTTATAATAATTTTATTGAAGGCATCAGTATGATCTTTTTTTGAAGACCCCTTAAACATAGAGAACTAGTGCAACTTCTTCTTTACATGTAGACGATTCGCCAAAGACTTCGTCATGTATAAGGTGTTAAGCTTATTTTATAAATCCAATGTTGTCTTTTTTCCAACTACCTTTCTTAATACTTCGTCACTCAATATTAATACCATAGTGCTGTAGGCTCTCTTCTGAATGATATTCCAATCTATTTCTCTAGGTTTTATAGGTTTCTTTTCTTTACTAATAGTTGCTCGGGTTTCCTCCAAGACTCAGTCTAACCCTTCCTTCACTAGTAGAGTCATAACTTTTACCTTCTATAGATTGAAGTTATTCATCCTATTGAATTTTTCTATATCATGCTTGACACTTGCCATGATTTAAATACCACCTAAGTGTATTTTCTAACCTTGACTGTGATACCAATTGGTTATGGGTCAGATGTTTGCCATTAACCTTAACCTTAGCTCTGTACCAGTATATTGAGGGAAAAATTAGATTTATCATTAATCTCTCATTAAAATTAACCTTTCACCATAATACCCAATTTTTTTTTATGAAAGTGTTCAATCATAAGCAAATATAAGAGTAAGAAGTAAGAATAAGGTCAAATAAAAAAACACATATAACCAATTACATGGTTTGATAAAAGCCTAAGTTCACGGTGGATCAATAGATTCTAGTTTCTCTTATTAACTCTTTTAGAGATTACAAAGAAAAACAGAATAAAGAACTCTTAAAGGAATTTATTTGGTGTACCTCTGTTCACATAAGAACAATAAACACCTACAATGGCTTCATCCTAGTGCACACAAGCACTTAATGTCTATTTATCTCTTTAATCTCTCTTAGAGTCTCTCTTAAATGCTTGATTGAATTCTAAAGGATTTATCAGGGTTTATATAGTGTTTACAAAGTTTCTAAAAATCATAAACCTAGTTAAAATAAGAGTTTATATGTGTAGGAGTCTGAAACCCCCTCAAATAAGTCAAATTCGAGTGAAAAACAGAATTTTTCTGAAATCATACAGCTACAATGGTATCTGTACGGAACTCTTTCATGAGATGATTGTGCTCATCCATGTCTTATCTCCAGACTTGTATCTCAATAAACAATATGCGTAAACTCCTTTGCCATATTATTCTATTCTGATAGAACTCTTTCATGAGATGATTGCTTATGGCCACAAGACTTTCTGAGATACAATCTTGAAGCATTTAGATATCAAACTCCATATAGGAACTGACGGATCCCATATCTGTATGCACCAGACTTCATAAGTATCAGACAATACCCAGTGACACCCAGCGGTCACACTATGAAAGGTCTGTGACATGCGTGGAACCAAAGTATGGTGGATCACTTACAAGCCTACTATGACACTCTGGTAAAAGGGTCACGTATACTACTCAACTCGAGAGGACCCTCCGTTGACGGCTTACATTGAATGTCTATTGGAGGCCCTCGTGAGTCTGTCCCATATCCAGTCCTAATTAGATACCTATATGTCAATACAAGCTCCAAGTTCACGATCGGCTAGGAACGACCATCTATACCTTATAGATGCGCAAACTCTGTATCTGTACGGAACTCTTTCATGTGATGATTGTGCTCATCCATGTCTTTATCTCCAGACTTGTATCTCAATAAACAATATGCGTAAACTCCTTTGCCATATTATTCTATTCTGGTGGAACTCTTTCATGAGATAATTGTTTATGGCCACAAGACTTTCTAAGATACAATCTTGAAGCATTTAGATATCAAACTCCATATAGGAACTGACGGATCCCATATCTGTACGCACCGGACTTCATAAGTATTAGACAATACCCAGTGACACCCAGCGGTCATACTATGAAAGGTCTGTGACATGCGTGGAACCAAAGTATGGTGGATCACTTACAAGCCCACCATGACACTCTGGTAAAAGGATCACGTATACTACTCAACTCGAGAGGACCCTCCGTTGACGGCTTACATTGAATGTCTATTGGAGGCCCTCGTGAGTCTGTCCTATATCCAGTTCTAACTAGATACCTATATGTCAATACAAGCTCCAAGTTCACGATCGGCTAGGAACGACCATCTATACCTTATAGGTATGACATATACTGATCTATATATAAAAGTATCTACCGACAGACTCGCATCGACAGAAATAGATCAGGAACAATTATTCAAGAATATACTTGCGCAACATGCATTTTCTGGCACCCGATTGCAACTCTTGCAACTATGCAATTACTAATATATTCCCAGGTCTATGTCCCATTACAGATAAGGCTCCAACTCTTAGATCTGCTGAGTATTATAATCAGCTAACACTTAACTGTGCTAACATTTAGCAATTATATGTCTTAGCGTGGCTAACTATGAGCCTTTATCTAAACTCTTTAGATTTGATCCGAACTCCTTCAGACCTACAATATTTGAAACCTTACATGCATAATACCATATAAATTGGTATTAGCAATTTAATAAGAATGTACACTTATATAAATGTACAAGTATATATACATTTAAGGATGACACGTAAGCACCGACCCTAACACAATCTTGTCATACTGTTGCAGTAATACTTGTCTACTACTGCAACGTCAATTCCATAAACTTTAGAGCAATAACGCTATAAAAAGCCAGCACTGCAGTGGTTATACTTGGAGCTGGTTCTTCGACTTTTCTTCACCATTCTTTATTTTCAATTCTCCGTTTTGCTCATTCTTTATACACTCATAGCGTACTAGACTTCCTGTGATTCTCCATTTATTTCCATCTTAATTCATGCTCATATATAATGAATCACCACTTCCTACAATTTTTTATAACTTCAATTTCAATAGTTTTCAATTAGAATAATTAGAGTATTTATAAATTTACAATTTTTTTATGAATTTTAAATTATCAATAATTGATATTTAGATCTCAGTTTAAGGTCAGGCATTTAAGTTTTGAGTAATGCTATATATTCTAAGTTGTATTATAAGTAATGATGTGGTAAACGACCATTGAATGGTGAAATAATTTAAATAACAAAATTATCCATTGCACCTTAAGATTATTTAAAATACAACTTGAGATACAAATTTAGAATGTATAACATTATTTTTAAAAAATTTCATATATTTGCCTAATAATGTAATCCCTTTCCTTTTTTCTTTTGCTTGGTATTGACCAAACTTGTCTTTTAATCTAAATTGTAAACAAAGCGGATAGCAAGATCCCGATAAGTGTCAATACCAATTCTGCGGTTGAATCTCTTGGAAAAAAAATTAGAAACTGATTGTCACATTAGAATTGGAGATAACTTGTGCTTAAATATTATAATTTTAAGAAAGAATAATGTTACATTTATTAAATATTATCCTAAATTTTTACATTCTAAATAAAGTGTCAATTTGTTATTAAATAATAAAATAAAATAATGAATAATTTTAAAAATTATATAATTTCATTACTTAATAATTATTTGACACATTAATTTGAAATGAAAATTTTGAAATATCATTTAAAAAATGTAGTATTATTCTTTTAGAAAATTATCACTCCACTCTCAATTAAATTAATAATTTTATCATGCTTCCATTTATTTAAAATTTATAATGCATCCTTATACAGTTAATTTTATTCAATGAAGTTAAGAAATAAAGAATAAAATTATAAATAAATTAATTAATTAAAATTTTTTAAATCAAGTATGTAATTATATATGAAAATATTAACAAATTTCTTGAAAACTTGTCGAATTATCTTTTTTTTGTTCTTTTTTTCTTTTTTTCTCTCTCTTTCTTTTTCAGCTCTTTCTTTTTCTTGCCTTTAGAAATTGAGTTAGGCAATAGAAGATCGGGCGGCATGGTAGGTTTTGAGCATCATCATCACATGAATCAAGAGATACCCTCGTCTGGCCACGCAAGGGCGAGGCAATATCGTTCAAAGACAACATAGAGTCATATATATCTAGCTGTTTGCAGCTACTTTTTTATATATTTTGTTTACTTTTTTTAAAATAATTCTCCCCTTTTTATTTGTTTAGGGTTTAATTTATTATAGATTTGATTTTTAAAATTGTGAGTTTAATCGATGTAATGGTAGTTTATACAAATGATTTTCGATTTATGAGAATAGATTTTTGTAGTTTAGGATTAATAAAACATTAGTTCAAAAATGCTCTCACTTGGAACACGCATAGTAGAAGCCATCAACAAGACCACGAGTTGCTAAGAGGGTTATGGCAAAGAATATGTTAATTGTAGTTGAAGAAGAAGATCCCATGTTAGCTTAAAATCACACAACAAACTTGCAAGATGGATGGTATCGTTTAGAACTAGTTTGGTTGATGGATCAAAAAAAATTTGAAAAATTTTTGAGTCGACCCGTCTTGATTTGACGTCGGGTCGGGAATAGTCATAACCCGAAAATTATCCCGAACGGGACACTTTTTGATATCCCAAACAAGTTCAAAAATTTTTGAACCCAACCCAAATCTAAAATTGCCCACTCCTATGCTGAGTGCTTTTAAGATCGAGGACCATAAGTCTCAAGGATGTTCCCTTGTACAATACTAAAGCTTCCTCAATAATGGTGGGTTGGAACCCAAAGATGCTTATATTGTGGGGTTTACTCTAACGTGCTTAGGTGAGTAGTTGTCAGGATGTAAATACGCAAATTTAAGGTTTGTGGACTACTCTGAGCTCTCTGAGAAATTGAATTTAGGCAGAAACCCAAGTAAGAACAACTATTATACTTTAAAATTTTATATGATATTACTTGTATATATTTTAAATTAAATATAGATATTTTCTTTTTTATGCATTCATCTCTTTACTATTTTCTCTTGTTTCTCCTTTATTTATTTAAATCTAAATTTAAAATTTTTAAAAGAACAATATTTTAAAAGCACTTGTTTGAGTACCATCTTTATTTTTATATGTTAATGATATTTACCAAAACTTGATAGTGGCCAGGATCATATTGTAATACGAAGCATGCTTGCTACTATCCTAAGACTACGAAACCAACCGAAGACTTTACCATTGCAATACAAAATGGCAATAATTGTTTCGGGTTCGAGATATATTTTTCTATCTCGAAAGGGTTCTGAATTAATAGTTGTTCCCGTTTTGATTTAAAATTTTGGGATGAGTCAGGTCTGGTCGAGTTGGGATAGGATCGAAAATTCTGCCCACCCTTAGTTGGCGTCCACAAGTACTCTTGACAACCATCCAACTAAGCCGTTTTCTTTCTATGAGGCCGATTACCCCTACCCCCCTAAGCAACGATAAGGCAATCATTCATTGTTTACCGATGATCAAGGACTAAAAATCACCATTATCTTTAAAAATCTCAAAATTCTTAGATTCCCAACATATATCCTATTCTGATAATTTTAGAATGTGTCTTAGTTAGAAAGGTAAAAACTTACCCTAATTTAAAGAAGACTCTACAGCCAAGCACAACAGTGTCTATAAAAAAAAGGTTAAATAACAAAAAAATGATGAGTTCTTTTCTCAAGATCTTTTTCGACTAGGTATTCATCTCATTTCTTCTCAAGTAGATTATAATTTTCAAAGCACCGCCATGGTCGCTAGGGCTTCATTATAGCCTTGTCAAGATCTGTTATAATCCTTAGGCTTTAAGGAATTGTATTTGTAATTACATTAACTCTGTAAAGGCCCCGCCTTATTATAATCATTACTGTAAACACATTCTTTAATAGTATTGTATGAGTGAGCTTATCAAATTTGGTAAAATAGATGTAAACTTACGTTGAGGTAAACCACTATATTCTTGTTTTTGCTTATAATATTTTGATTAATTATTTTTAAATAAAAATTCAAATATGCACTAAACTCATATTAGCTAATAATTGATCATTTTATCCCAATTCATAAGAAGACTAGGGCAACCCAAAATTAAGCGTTAACAATAACTTATTGTAGTATTATATAAATAAGAATAAGAGTAGTGCTATATTAACATTGTTGAGATAAAAAAATTTGTATTTAATTGATATAATATTTGATGTATTTATTATTAATTGATATTATATAATTTAATAAAAAATAAAAAATCTATAATTATCTGAACATAAAATAAGCACTAATTAATAGCAGATATAAATTATATATCTTTCTTATATAAATGTAGCACAATTTAGAAGATAAAAATGTATTTTTTTTTTTGTGTTTGATGACAATAACCATTTTATTTAATGAAAATACTGACCGTGTGATGATTTTCCTTATCTTGGGCACAAGTTGTTCAAAAGGTACGAAAATTAAGGTGAGAGTATAGGAAAATAATAAATTATTCTGTAACTAGCTGAACAACTTGCAAAATGATTCTGTATGTCGTTTATTTGAAAAAGAAAAAAAAAACAAAAACAAAAGGTAAAGAAGCTAGCTGTCTAGATCGAATAGAGATTAAGGTAAGAGCTTCGGAAATAATAAATTGTTCTGTAACTAGGTAATGTCGCTGCACTTCATAAGCCGAGGGTTTGCAAATATCGAGTTATTGAATAATTAATTATTGTGTTAAGAAACTGAACTTGTACTTCTTCTGGACTCATATGAAATTATAACATGTGATTATTATTAAATTTTCTCACTTATTCTTCACTTTTTTTTGGTTTATCAATTGTTAATTGCTGGGTTCTCAAAAGAAAACTAGATAAATTATCAAATCTTTTGTTTACGGAGGACCCAAAAAAAAAATACTGATGATTTATTTGGTTAAATATGCCAATTTAAAAACTATTTTATTTTTTCTTTCAAATAATTTTTTATTATGTCTGCTACTAGATATTAATTCATTTTGTATTTTGCCCATGCATCTATTTAAAGCAAGGTATATTTTTGGCTTTTATTTGTCTTCTCTATCCTTCTATATTTTGCTTTTTCTCGAGAAGAGTAACCAATCAGTTGCTTACACGTTGTCTTCAAAATATTCATGATAATTACTACGGATAGCAGCACGGGCAAATTTAGAATAGATATTTTTAAATTCATATTATCTATTTAAAAAATAAAATATTAATTTTTTTTATAAATTTAGAGTATTGTTATTAAACCTATATTTATGAGTTTGTACTTATTATTAAACTCATAACAAGTTATCCGTAAATTTTAAATGAATTTGAATTAATATAATAAAAAATAAAATTATAATCTTAATTTAGTTAAAAAAATTATAAATTAGAGCAATTAAATAATATCAATTCTAATTTTAATTTTATTTATATTAAATGTTATAATTTTAACTTTAATTTTAATTTTATTTACATTAAATATTATAATTTCAAATTCAGTCTTAATTTTAATTACGATAAATGTTATAATTTTAATTACGTTAAATATTTTAATTTTGATTCTAATTTTAATTTTAATTACGTTAAATATTATAATTCTAAATTCAATTTCGATTTCAATTGCGTTAAATATTATAACTCCAAATTCAATTTCGATTTTAATTACGTTAATGTTATAATTATAATTCTAATTTTGATATCAATTATGTTAAATATTATAATTCTTATCCCAATTTTGATTTCAATTACATTAAAAATTTAAAATATTATAATTTCAATTTCAATTTTAATTTCACTTATATCATAATTTTAAACCGAATTTTAATTTTAATTATATTAAATTTTATAATTTCAATCCTAATTTTTAATTTTAATACGTTAAATATTATAATTTAAAATTCAATTTTGATTTTAATTATATTAACTGTTATAAATCTAATTTTAATTTTAATTTCGATTTCAATTACGGTAAGTATTATAATATTGATTATAATATTAAATTTAATTATGTTAAATGTTATAATTCTAAATTCAATTTTGATTTTAATTACATTAAATATTATAATTCTAAATCAAATTTTTATTTCAATTATATTAAATACTAAAATTTTATTTCCAATTTCAATTTCAATTTTAATTATGTTAAATGTCGTAATTCTAATTCCAATTCCAATTTCAATTACATTAAATGTCATAATTTTAAATCCAATTTCGATTTCAATTACGTTAAATGCCATAACTTCAAATGAAATTTTGATTTCAATTACATTAAATTGTTATAATTATAATTATAATTTTGATAATTAAATGTTATAATTCCAAATTCAATTTTATTTACGTTAAATGTTTTAATTTCAATTCTAATTATATTTATATTAAATATTATAATTCTTATGTTAAATGTTATAATTTTAAATTTAAATTTAATTTCAATTACATTAAATGTTATCATTCTAAATCTAATTTCATTTCCAATTTCAATTGCATTAAATGTTTAATTCCAATTCCAATTTCAATTACATTTTTAATTACGTTAAATGTTATAATTTTAAATTCAATTCTAATTACGTTAAATATTAAATATTCTAGTTCCAATTTCAATTATGTTAAGTGTTATAATTTTATTTTTAATTTCAATTACAATCATTAGTCCTTTTGAATTAATTTTATTTATTTTTATTGAACGGTATGAGTAACGTTAAACCAAATCTAGACTTTTTGAAGTGAGTTAAAAATAAATGCAAAAATAATCAACTCATATTTTTATTTTTTTTTAAATATAGTATGTGCGGATATTCACAGGTATCTGCGAATTTTTCATCAAAACCATACTCATACCAATCCGTTGAGAATTTTAATTTTGTATATCAAATCTGTTGTGAATTTTAATTTTGTATATTAAATCCGTACCAAACCCACTTCAAACCTTACTAAATTCTTTTCAATACGAGTGAATTTTAACTAATTTGTAAGTTTTGTAAATTTTTTTACCATCCTTAATAATTACATCTTTTTTTTAAACATTAATAATTACATCTAAAATGAAAAAAAGACGTCATGAATCATGATTGAGAATATTTTATGTTTATAATTCATATAATACCATTTAATATAGTGATTGACCCGTTAACGGCAAGAGTAATGATCACACAATTTTATTTTAAATTATATTTTAAAAATAATATATTAAATAAATATTAAATATAATAAATAATTTTAAATTTTATATTATTTTATTATTAATATTTATTTAAAACATCACTTTTAAAAATTAATTTATAATAAATTTTAAAATTACTTTACAGCAAATGCTTGGGCGGGACTGAAGTTTTAACGTCACTGATTTTAATTTGCTTTAGCGTTTTAGTTGTGACATAATTTGCTTCCAATATGCCTTATTATTCACTATTCTTTTCTGTAGAATGGTTCTCAGCCTCTTTTTTTTGATAACTTTTCATTTTTCATAACGGTTCTCCTACACCCTCCAATTATTTCCGATTCATATCATTGTTTTTTCTTCCTCTTAAAGAGTTACTGTACGTACATTAATATGTATGAGTATAAATCCATTAAAAGAGAATTCACTTGGTTTCACAAATGGTGAAATGCAAACTCATGATTCTTCTTGGTTTGCAACGACAAAATGGGGATTCTGAAGGTTGGTAAATAATTAATAGAAATCATAAAAGTGTAACGAGGCATATGATTGATGAGCTGAATTGATGCCGAAGGTGCTGAGCCGGCTTGCCTGAGTCAGATGTGGTTGTTAGAGTCTGAGCTGGATTGATGAGTTACCAAAGTAGTTATACAAGTTATTATGCAACTTGCACATCCATTTGATTTTCCTTTCAATAATTTCTTTTGCTTCTTGTGTGTGTGTGTAAATATATGTATATAATTGCTTGACACTTTGTTTGTGTGAGCTCAGAATAATAAATAAAAAATCTCTTTTCTCTCTGATTCTCTATCATTTTTCTTTCACTTTCTCAGCTATTAAATAATCGTTTAGAACCTTTGTATGGTATCAGTGCTAGCGAGAAATGCCAGTTTATCACAATAAAAAATACAATAGCATCTAACACAAATGTTACTTCAATTACACATAATTTTTCATCAAAAGTAGAGCTTAACAGTTCAAATTTTGTGATCTAGAGATCTCAGGTTCTCACTGCAGTAAGAGGCAACAGGCTTGAAGATATTCTCACTGGTACCGAAATATATCCTGTATAACACATAAGATCAATTAATTCAGATAGATCAATAACTACTGAGAATCCTGAGTATGATCAATGAATGAGGCAGGATCACATTTTACTCTGATTGGTTATTTTCAACAACTCATGATAGCATATTCATTTTATTGATTCCATGTAAAGCTAGCAAAGAGTTATGAAGTGCTATTGAAACGTAATTCAGATCTCAGGCCAGAGCCAAATCTATTTAACTCAAAATGCAGTTGTCATCAATGCAAAAAGTTTTTCTTTCTACGTCTAATTACTTTCTTAAGGTGAAAAGTTTGATTAAAGAGTTAGCAACTGTTGGTTGTCAAATTGATGATGGGTGTATTAGACATTTGTCTATGGTTTTGGAGTTAATTATGATTCAAAAATAGTTTTAATCATAAGTAGAATAGGATTTATAACTCTAAATGAGGAATCCTATGTTGCTGCCTTAATAAAATAGAAATTTGCAGTTCGAGAAATATAAAAAAGAATATATTTTATCGTGTTAAATAATATACAAAGTTTATTTTTATAGAAGTTTAAGACATATATATACTAAAAAATAATATTTACATTAATATATATATATAGTAGGAGAATATTAAAGAATTATTCTTTAATATCCCTTCTCAAACTTAAGATGGTGCAGTAGAAGCAAATTTGAGTTTAGATACTAGAGCATAAAAGCGGCGAAAAAGTAGAGATTTGGTAGAGATATTAGCAGGTTGCTCCTCAGATGAGATGGAATGGAGCATAACAGTGTCTTGAGAAACGTGTTACCGAACAAAATGATAATCTGTTCCAATATGTTTAATTTGCTCATGAAAAACATCATTGTGGCTAGTTTGGATAGCACTTTGATTGTCACAATAAAGGGGTGTAGCGCCTAAGTGAATAATACCCATATCTCCAAGAAGCCATCAAAGCTAAACAATCTCTTGGGTAGTATCAGTAAGGACACGATACTCAATTTTAGTACTAAAATGGACAATGGTTGTCTGCTTTTTTGCTTTTCTATGAAAGAATAAAATCTTATAAGAAAAGAAAAAATTCAGTAGTTGATCGTCGATCTGTAGGATCACCTACCCAATCTGCATTGGTATAAGCCCGCAGTATAAAAGGAGAGCGAGCTGAAAAATAGAGACCATAAAAAAGTGCACACTTAAGATAATGCAAAATATAAAGAATTGCTGCAAAGTGAGAGGTACGAGGAGCTATCATAAACTGACTGACAACATAAACAGCATATATAATATCTGGCCGAGTAATAATAAGATATATCAAACTATCAACTAACTGGCAATAAAAAGTGGCATCACTAAGGAGAGTACCATTAGAATATCGGAGTTTAATATTAGGCTCCAAGGGAGTAGAAGCGGTCTTACTATTTGTCAAGCCAGCTCTAGCAAGTAGATCCGATGCATATTTAGCTTGTGAGAGATAATATTCGGTAGAGTCAGACAACACTTTTAAGTCCAAGGAAATAATTGAGGTTGCCAAGATCTTTCATTTTAAAGTGTTGCTGAAGAAAGTTATTGAGAGTAGAAATACCAAGAAGATCATCACCCGTGATAATCATATCATCAACATAGAGAAGAAGGAGAACACAACTTTGTGCTGTCTTGCGGACAAAAAAATTGAGTCATAGGGACTAGACTGAAAATCATGCTGAAGAATAATCCTATTAAACTTTGCAAACTATACATGAGGAGTTTGTTTAAGACAGTATAGAGCACGACGAAGTTTACAGGCATTGCCTAAAGGATGTGGATAGTCAAGAGGAGGCTTTATATATACTTCTTCAATGAGATCACCATTAAGGAAAGTATTTTTGATATCCATATGAAATAATATCCAACCACGAACTGTAGTAACAACCAATAAACTTTGAACAGAAGTAAGTCTAGCAACTGGGTCAAAAGTTTATTCATAATAAATTCTATATTCTTGAGTAAAGTCTTTGACAATAAAACGGGCTTTATAACGCTCAATAGATCCATCAGATTTAGTCTTGATCTTGCATACCAATTTGCATCCAATGATAGTTTTATTAGATGGAAGAGTAACAAAATCTCAAGTATGCGACTTCTCAAGGACTTGCAATTCTTCTTCCATTACTTGCTGCCAAACAGGATCAGAGCTAGCATTAGAATATGATTAAGGCTCATCTAAAGAAAGGGTAGTAGAGAAACAATGTTAATTATAAAGTTTAATAGGAAGTTCTCTTACTCGAGATGAATGACAAAGAGAAGGTGTAGAGGAGACCTTAGGGATGTTGAGAGCAAATCCTTCAGACGAGGTAAGAGGCTCAGAAGCAGGCATCGTTTTAGTAGATTCACCTATATGAAACTTAGAAGAAATATCTGTAGGTGAAGTATCGAAAAAAAGATCAATAGAATTATCTGTAAAAAATCGTGACATAAGAGGATACACAGATTTGAAGTTAGATACAGAGAAAAATATTGTATGCTCGAGAAAGACTACATGACAAAAAACACGAAGATGGTTAGATATAGGATCCTAACACCCATAACCTTTATGTTCTATCCCGTATCCTAAGAAGCAACATAATCGAATACGTGGCTCGAGTTTGGTGTGCTTATAGTTTTGAAATAGGACAAAATAAACACAACCAAATACTTCGAGGAGATTGTAATTAGATGAAGTTCCATAAAGACGCTTTTAAGGGTGACTTGTTCTCTATAACAGGAGAAGGAACATAATTAATGGTAAAGACAGTGGTCAAAGCAACTTCTCCCAAAAAATGTTCAGGATAAGAGGAAGAGCACGAGTAGTGTCTAAAATATGTCTGTATTTAAGTTCGGCTCTTTCATTTTGTTGAGATGTACCAGGACAAGACCTTTGACATATAGTACTATATTTCTGTAGAAGATTTAGAAAGTCAAAATCTCTATACTCTATGGCATTATCAGTGCGGAAAACCTTAATAGGACATAAGAACTGAGTTTTAACAATCTGAGCAAAATCTCGATAACTTTTAGTAAATTCAGATCGTTGTTTCATAAGAAACAACCAAGTATATCGAGAATAGTCATTAACGAAGATCGCAAAATATTTAGTTCCTCCCATTGTGGCATTTGGAGAAGGACCCCATATATCAGAATGTACAAGATCAAACGGAGCATGAGAAACAGTAATACTATTATCAAAAGGTAAAGCTGGTTATTTAGCTAAAGGACATGTAAGACAATCATCTTTATTATTAGAAACAATACCTAAATGACCACTAGATACCAGAGATAGGATACGAATGACTGACGCATAACCCAGATGAGAGTTCCAAAGATGTAATGAAGGACTTAAGAGGTAGATACTGCATACAAAGGATATAGAAATGATAGATCTAAAGAAATATGTTCATATAGACGTCTAACCTTACGGTCTGTCCTAAGTGTTCGATGGGTCTTTAGATCCTGCACATAACAACCAGAAGTCGTAAACAAGACATTAAGACCAAGTTCGCATAATTAACCGACAAACAAAAGATTTAATGTAAGGTTAGGAATAAAAGAAATGTCAGATACAGAGAGATTAGGGTAAGACATTTGACTAATATGATTAACTTTCATGAGAGAGCCATTAGCAGTTTGAATAGATGGTAAATAAGAATTAAGAGTTTTAAAGAAGAAAATTGTAGGATCAGAAGTCATGTGATTGCAATATACAGAGTTAAAATACTAAGAAGAATTACTTGAAATAATAGAGGAAGCAGAAATTAAGAGTTTACCAAAATTAAAAAGGAGTAGACGGAGTAAAGATTCAAAATTACTAGAGGAACCATTCGCACTATCCTGTGCAGCAATAATAACATGTCCTGTAAAAGTAATACATTGAGATAGCCCAAGTATGTGACACGGCTTAGGTAGAGTAGAATTAATAGAATAATACCGAGAAGTATCAGATTTATCCATAAATCCCAAAATATGTAATTTCGATCTTTTCACTAATGACAACTTAGTCTCTAAACTTAAAATAATTATAAGTTAACCCCAAACTTTTAAAATTATAAATTGACCCCTAAACTCTAAGTAATTATAAATCAGCCTATAAATTTTTTATTAATTATAAAATAATCCCTTAACTATTAATAAATTACATTTTAACCCTTATAAAATTTATTAATTTCAAAATGACCCCAAAACTATTACAAATTACAAAATTACTCCAAAAGTATAAAAACTTACGATCTAACCTTAGAATATTAAAAAATTTGCAAATAGACCCTAACTAAAGGCGGTTAACTTTATCAGGCGCATATGGTGTTGTTCGATCTTCGATTGACCTATTTTCGATGGCGTTTAAATGATCGGAGACTGCTGTTTCTTTTGAACTGGGCGGTGTTGGTCACAACAGTGTAGAAGGGCCGGGATCTGAGGTGGCAGTGAGTGGCAACAATAATTTTCAAGCAGCCCATCTAGTGATTTTTTACCTTCGATTGGCACGTTGGCAGTGACATTGGAATGACTGGAGCTTTTTAAGTATATTGGGGTGGGCAGTGTCTAACATGGTAACCTTTCGGTGATTTTCAACGACTTTTCGGTGAACTCCAGTGTTTTTCGATGGGTTCGCAAAAAATTCTAGCAAATCTCCGATAAACAAAGTGACAGTGAAAAATAATATATATATGGTAAGAGAATATTAAGGAATTATTCTAAAATAATTCCTTAATATGAAGATTAATAGTGGATTACATTTGAATACTTTGATTGAAATAAATTACGCCTTTCAAAATCAAATAAGAGGCAATAAGAGTTTTAGTTATGGTGGTTTTTCATACTAGAACTACCAATCCTGGTTTTTATAATGGCTATAATGGTTACATTGGATTTCATTGTGGTTTTGGTGATAGTAGAGGTGTTTTTGGAAGTAATAATCAAGGAAGATTTAATGGAAGTCTTGAAAGAGATATATATTCAAGTGGAAGAAGCAACTTCTTTAATAATAACACCAAGATTATATGCTAGACAAGTGAAAAACAAGGGTATTCTGTTGGTAAGTAATTTTAAAAGTTTAATGAAGAGTATGCTCAAAAGAGGAGAGTGTTTTTGGTGCTAAAAAATCCACATGGTGGTCTTTCTGGTTCTAATGGCAATCAACATGGTGGTGTTGTCAGGAATTTTATACATGTGGGTGTATGCATGTGCAATTGTGTCTATTACCTAATATACATATCCTATACATATAATACGCGGCGGAAGCATAAAATTAAACAATAAACACAATAAATAAAATATATTAATCGCATTAATATATTAGAAAGGTTAAAGAACTCACCACAACGTGTAACATTATACACGTATTTTCTTAGAGTCCACATGGAGACCAACTCATTTGCAATTCTAGTCACCAACTCGGTGGGCTTGGTGAGCTAGAACAGCAGCCCAATATCCAGCACGGGATTAACTCTTAATCTCCAAAATGGTCGAGTGTGTGTTTATATCATTTTCTCCAAAAGAATAAGAAATTGAGAATTTGAAGCAATCCATCATTGCTTCAAATGGAACCATAGAGAAAAATAAAACAATTTCATTGTTCCTTATTTATTTTTTCTTCTTCTTTTCTTTTCTTTCTTCTTCTTCTCCATTTCTCTTTCTCTCAGCCACCACCCCTAAAAAAACACACTTCTCCTTCTTTCTCTCTTTATATGTATATATATAAAATAAAATAATAATATTATATATTATATAATATAAATAATAATATAATAGATGCTAACTATTTGGCACCCAAATATAGTAATAATATATAATAAAATATTATAAAATATAATAATGAGAGAGAATAATTATTTAATAATTAAATAATCATAGTGTGAAATGATCATTTTGTCCTTTATGAATAGTTGCTAAGTCTATCCCCTAGTGGGTCCCACTATATCCCACATTTAGGTGAATTCAACCAAGGGTCCACAATACGCCACGTGTCATAATATAATTAGTAAATAATAATTATTAACTAATTGTTGTACTTAACATTTAAATACAGACATGCACGTATTTTTGTGGTAGTGCTGAATATTGCTAGATTAAACACTTTAATTTAGCACGCTGGCCTAGTGCATAACGAGTATACTCCATATCACGGGACTCCCTAGGTCTTACACCCGATTCGTCAAATAGAACTATTTCATGAGTCCATGAGCAATGCCCCACGCGCACGTCACGGATATACAAATCAGCGCATTGAATCATGCAAGTTGAGGTTACAACGCATACGTATAGTTTTTCAATCATGATATCCTGAATGTGTTAGGGATGTAGATTATCACCGTCAAATTCCCTAGTGCTCATCCATGTCTTATCTCCAAACTTGTATATCATTAAACAATATGAGCAAACTCTTTTGTCATATTGTTCCACCCTGGCGAAACTCTTTTCTGGGATGATTGCTTGTGGGAGTTGACGGAGCATCTGGATATCTAACTCCATATGGGAGCTGATGGATCCCATATCTGTACATAATAGACTCCATAAGCATCGGACCATACCCAGCGACACCTAGCGGTCACACCATAAAAGGTCTGTGACATGCATGGAACCAAAGTATGGTGGATCACTTACAAGCCCACCGTGGCACTCAGGTCAAAGGACCACGTATACTACTCAACTCTAGAGGACCCTTCATTGATGGCTTACATTGGATGTCTATCAGAGGCCCTCGTGAGCCTGTCCCATATCCAGTCTTAACTGGATACCCATATGTCAATACGAGCTCTAAGCTCATGGTCAGCTAGGACGACTATCTATACCATATAGGTATGACATATGCTGATCTATATAAAAGGTATCCATAGATAGACCCGCATCGACAGAAATAGATCAGGGACAATTATTCAAGAACATACTTGCGTAACTAGCATTTCCTACCACCCGATTGCAACTCTTGCAACTATGCAGTTATTAATATATTTCCATGTCTATGTCCCATTACAAACAAGGTTACAACTCTTGGATCTGCTGAGTATTATAACCAGCTAACCCTTAGCTGTGCTAACATTTAACATTTATATCTCTCAGCGTGGCTAACCATGAGCTCTTATCTAAACTCCTTCAAATCTACAATGTCTGTAGCATTACATTGCATGGTACCATATTAATGGGTATTAGCGATTTAATAAAAATGTATACTTGTATAAATACACAAATATATGTACATTCAGGGATGACACGTAAACACCAACCCTAACAGGTGGATCTACTGGTCCTTATGCTTCAAAAGGAATGAAGGTCAAAATAGTCTTTGTGGCAACTCAAAATACTTCAAATAGAATTTTTAAGGAAGAATGGTATGCTTCAATAAAATTAGTTGATTATAACTAGTATCAGTTGATTAATAAATCATTGGTAATGACATTAGTCTGCCTACAAGTCTTATTAGTACTTCTACTCTAAAATCCTCCCATGGCTTTTGTTTGGTGCTTAAAGATGTCTTGTTTATGCCTCAAATTACAAAGAAATTTATTAATGTCTCTAAATTGATTAGTGACAATGATGTACTTATTAAATTTCACTCTTATGTTTGTTTTCTTAAGGATAAGAGGCACTCTTTAGTTGAAGGATGTTATTGTGAAAGAACTTTATAAACTGTTATTATCCTCTTCTACTCCTTCATTCAATTTTAAGCTTTTGTTTCCAATTCTTTTTTCTTTTGCAAGATCAATGTTATCTATTTTGTCTTCACAAGGCATATGTTATATAAATAAGGAATAAAAACAACATTATTCCCATGAGTTTGGCCCTAATCCCAAATTTATTCTAGTTTGTTAGCATATTTTTGTTTATTTTGACGATAGACAGGTAAAATCATAACTTGACACAAATATTTAAAGTAGCTTGACAGAATGAGATGCAAACTAACACGTAACATATTATGTTATATCTACATATCAATCACGGATTGGCTGATGAAAATTTATTAATTTTAATCATAAAAAATCTCTTCAAAATTTATATTCATATATATATATAGATATATTATTTTATATAAAAATAAATTAAATACTCTAGCGTGAACTTAATTTGATTCTTTTATACCACTTTAAAAGATTTTGTTTATTATACTAAAACTCATAAATCATTCTTAAAAAAAATGTGTAGGTACTTTAAACGTTTTCAAGTGAAAGTATCTTCTTAGATTCTTAAAATTAATTTTAGGAACACTTATTAAATATTCTAAAACTGTTTATTAAATATATTATAAAAGGTGAGACCACTTAAATGAACTCATGGAACTTCGCTTAATGATTATTAAAGTTTCCCAATTTGGAATCTTAAAAAAGATTATGGGCTTGCTTCTGCAAACTCCTTTAATTAATAGAAGCGTACCATTCTCCTACAAAAATAAATAAAATAAAATAATGCTTTGACTCTCAAATCAGTGTTTATCTAAAAAATAAGATGTTATGTGAAAGAGTATTTGTACAGATAAATAGAAATGTGATGTTTTATGTGTAGTTTTCTTAATAGAATAATGTGAATATATTATGAGCTAAATTCCATATATATTTATATTCCATAAGTCCAAATCCTTTTTAAAGTATGTATGCATAAATATTATATTTAGTGAATATCCTTCATGTTCTTTTTAGGAGATAATGAGCTGTTTAAGATGAATTTAAAATATCTTTCGACTAGAACTCAAATATTAATTAGAATAAAAGTAGAAATTATAATTTGATAAATCCCTACCTTTCTGCAAAGCCTTTTACTCATTTATAAAAATTTACGGGTCTTTGGATAATCAAGATTTGATTTATGGGCCTTTGAATCACGTGGGCTATTTTATTTCTAGACGTTGTCTACTCTTTGATAAAAAATGTGGACAGCTTCCTAAGAGTGAAGAATGGCTTTAAATGGGTGCGGGCTAGTTGCGTTATTTGAGTAATAGGCCCAATAAGTGCTTCTTATGTGCCTCATATAAGTAAAAGAATGCATCTTTTTAATGGGAAGCATACCAAAATTTAAAAATTCTTACTTCATTTTAAAAGTTACTGTTCTATACAAGACTATTACTGATCTTAATGATGTTTTCACTTTTCTAAATAGATGCATTGCCGGGCAAGAGGGTTATATTTTTAAATATAAAAACCAAATGACTGTTCTTTCCCTCTCATACTTTTAATTCTAATTTTTGAAAAAACAAAACCTTAAAATTCTATCTTTGTTTTTGTTTCTGCAAATCTTATTTAAAAAATTCTTTCACTTCATAAAATATTATAGAAAAAATGGTGAGAATCCTTAATTAACTAAAGTCTGCATTTCATATTCCCAAGGATGTGCAAATCCAGGCTCTTCCCTCTCGTGATCCCCATCATGAGACAAGAACTTTGAGGTTCGAGGAATTGCCTTTATTCCGAAAATATCTTCTATGCTTCTATTTTTTAATTCCCCTAATTATTCATGAATTTCTACACATGACTAGCCTTTCTCCTCTTCAAATTTACCTAAATGTTTTTCATTTACTATAGAACATTGCCGTCTTAAACAATAAGATACTGCCATCCTATAGCCTTAGATTATATGCTGTCTTCCTGACATACAACTACTTTGTTCCAAAGTTAACTATTTCTAGTTCTCTAAAGAGAGAGCAGACTGTTTATATATTTTGAATATAAGAAGACAAGATTTAAGAAAAGTGCGGTGGTGATAAGTGTGAAGTGGAAGAGGCTCAATTACCCTTATGAGATAAACACTTCATTTGGAACTATAATTGGAGAACCAACCTTGCTTTCCATTCCATTCCATCCCAATGAGGGAAAGAATTTAAAGGAAATACTTATGGAAGGAGGCGATCTCCCGCAAGGATTTGCATAGTCCTAAGTTACTGTTGAGGTATGCTTTGCTTCCGAGGGAACTCTATTCTTTGACGATAGATACTTCTAAAATCGTATCTTATAACACAATCTTTTGTTTTTAGATTTTTTTTTCTATTAGGAGATGATCAAAATGGTGAAAACATCTTTGCTCCTTACATTTACAATCTTCCCCAACATCAGTGAGTTTTGAATAAATATGACTTTCTTTCATTGTTTTTTCCTTTTACATAACAATTCCTAATTTATTATTCCTGTGTAATTGTGACCGTGAAAGTAGTTCAAATCTCTATGGAGGGTAAGACATTAGATTTTACTATTGTTGGTGCTCTTTCAAGTATTGATAACTTCTCTAGTGCAGGTGAAGAGTTTGATGTAACTCTAAAGCTTTGAAGCTAGTTCCATAAAATTTAGAGGTTCTAAAGATTATTACTGCTGCCACTGAGAAACTTCCTGATGGTCATTCATTGGTTCCTTCTAAGGTTTAGAATGCTTCCCTTATTGGAAGAGGCTTTGCAGTTCTTATAGCAGAAGTAGCTATCCTTTTTGCTGGTTCCTCCCATGAAGAAGAAGGTAATTATTCTTTTATTAATTCTTATTGGTCTTGTTTCCCATATATAGGTTCTGACCAAGTCCCTTGTCATTTTGCAGACTTCCAAGCTTTTATGGGAAGTCTTCTAGAGGTTGTTTTGGGTTTTCTATATCAAGGAGCAAGAAAACCAAAACCTAAAAAAACAAAGAAGAAAGGGTCCAAGAGTGTTTCTAGAGGTGGAAAAACTTCTCCGACTCCGAAACAATGAAGGGTTGAACCTTCTACTAAGGTTGCTATTGGAAAATTGGTGATTCAATAATCTTGGTTGGACAAGAATTGAGATGAATACCAAAGTGGAGAGTCATAAGAAGTTTAGAATGTGTGGGACACGTATGGAGAAGTCTAGGATGTGTGGGACACGAAAGGAGAAACAAAATGGGACAGAAGCTAAGAAAACACGTATAGGGGCATCAGGGCTGAACACCGCGGCTCCCAACACAGAAGCCCAGTGCCATGGTGATGGGCGCGATACACGCAGCATTGCGGCATTCAGGGCTGAACGCTGCGGTGCCAGAAGAGTCAGGAAGTCCGTTTTGATCCAGAGTTCAAGTTTTGAAAAGTTTTGGACTTCCAAAACAAGTGGACTCTCACTCCAACAAGGAATAAGGTTAGTAGACATAAAATAAACCTTATATAAATACTTGTAAACTCTTTATTTTAGATTAAGCATTAAGAGAGACTCTAAGAGAGGGGAAGAACTGGGTAGACACTAAATTCTTGTATGCGCTAGGGTAAAACTATCGTTTGGGTGTTCATTGCTCGTGGTAGAGCAAGGGTTCACTAAACATTAGGTCTTTTTTAGGGCTCTTTATTGGGTTTTCCTTGTAAAATCTTTAGGGAGTTAATAAGAGAGGCTAGGATCCTTGGATCCACCGTGGACGTAGATAATTAGGCGAACCACGTAAGATTGTGTTGTGCTCTTTTATATTCTGCTTTGGATTCTTAGTATTTTACTTGATTAATAGGTTATTCCACTACGCAAGGAGGTTAGAGTTCTAGGTTAAACTTGAGATTCTTCGCTTTAACCAAATTTTAAGAGGGAGAAGGACGCTTTATCCCTCTACAGTTGTAGCATCGAAAGCTGTGCCAGAGGTAATTGTTCTCGAGGTTGCACCAGAGCTTGTGCATGAGGAAGCTCCAACTAAACCGGGGGTAGTTCCCTCTTCTGAGGTTCCTAATCATTTTCTTTCAATCTTGCTCTAGAAATTTTCATTCCTTCTAGTAAGTGTTTACTTGTGATTTTATTTTTGTTCTTTTTAGCTCTCGTACTAACTCTTATGGTTTTATTTTTGTAGAGGATCTAATTGAAATTGGTAATGATTCAAAGGGTCCTGCTTCTCTTAGAACAAAACTAAAAATAGGAAGTGGAAATAGACCAATTAGTGCTAAAGCTCAAGTAGAGATGGGGGGATAGCTCTAAGTGAAGGTATTATCCCCTATGTTTACCTTTACATGGTTTAAAGGGGGAAGAGGATAAGTTTGTTCCTCGATTTTGCAATGGCGAATTTAAGGATATAGTGAAGCACTCTATAGTCTTGAGGATAGATAAGGAGAGTACAACTATTGTTTGGGAAGGTTATTCACGTGTGTAGACATAACTTGCTTCCTAAAATGAGTGCAAGGGATTTGAAGTTGAAGAGTTCTTCTATTTAGATTATGATAAAGTTTTTTTTTTAAACTTTCGTTGTTGGTGTTTTTTTTTGTATAAGTACTACTTGATTGTTTTATTTTCCCAAGCTTTACAGGATAGTCTCTGCAAAGCTGAGGCTTATTGAGATCAACTCTATCCTTTTGAATGCCATGTGGAAGCATTAAAGGGGAAACTGGATAAGAAATTTAAGAATAAAGTATTTTTGTGAGGACTGAAATTCCTTTTAGTGGTAGACCTAAAGAGAATAAAGAAGGAGATTCACAAGTTGAAAGCGAAAGTTATAGATATATAAGAGGTACTTGAGTTGCGTCAAGCTGTCGAGTAGTTAAATAAGGAATATTGGAGGCCAAAAGAGTTAATAAGGCAAGGAAAGAATATCCTAGAGAGCACAATTAGCCAACTTCAAGAGCAAGTCTTTGTGACAAATATAGAGTTACGAAAGAAGTATGATAAGCTTTGAGAAGCTAGTAACCATGCTTCCTTGAGGGTTAACTTATTGAAGGTTACGAGGCTCGGACCACTGAATTGACAGTGGTGACTAAGGAGCCGAGGACTGCTCTGCAAAGTTTTCATTAAGCTATTATTGTCGCTATTACTGAGTTTGAGGCTTTTATGAGCCAAGGGAAGAGGAAACTTGAAGTTGCCATTGATGAATAGGTCACGAAGTCCTAGTAGCTCTGCTTAAAGTTTTATACACGACTTTCGGTCTGGGCGTGATCGTGCTACCTATCGAGAACTGCCGAAGGACTTTAATGCAGAATATAGATAACACCATGGTTGGTCTGCAAGGCATTTTCATTGTGAGCATTGGCAGATCAACTATGATTCTAATGGTAAAGGAGCCTCAAAGGTGGATCATAACGTTATGGATCTCTCAAAGGAGTCGTCTAATAAGGATGCTTGATCTCTTTTTATAATTTAGCTAGTTTTAAGAATTTTGTACATTTGTAGCTTGTAATAAGAGGAACTTTTTTACATGTATTGTTTAATTTGTTAATGAAAAAGAAGGTGCTACACTAAGTGTTGCTTCATATATGTTTACGAGTTTCCTATAAGTTTATAATAAAATGTTTAGGGGTTACTTCCTCTGAATTAGTTCATGTGACAGACTTAAAGTAAAAATGTGATCAGTATTGACAAAGTGTTACTTCCAGAGATATTAGTTGAATGCGATATTTAAATAAATCAAGTGATATAAGTGAGACTTCCTATATTTCCTAGACTTATGTTTCCAAGAAAAGTTACTTTTATCCTTGGAAGTATTTTTAGATGTTTGTGCTTCCGATAAAAAATGGCTCTTAAGGTCACGATTCTTCTGATTGACGTTATTATAAAAATTATCTGCAGGTATTTGTCTTACCTAGGGAAGTTGTTAATTTATGCTTCCTCTCTATAGGGCTTTTTTTATTTATTTATTGTGGTTCTAATTAAATAGGGTAATGTACTTATGGTTAAGGAATGCTTTTGTGATATTAGGCTTTTTATGAGAAATGCTTTCCTTTTGGTTGGGGAAGGCCGTTGAATTCTTGCAGTTCTAGTTAAGGAAAGCTTTTGTAAATTGTGTTTTTATGAGGGAAGCCTTTTTTTTCCCAGTTAGGGAGGGTATTTGAATTCTTGTGCTTCTAATTAAGAAAGGCTTTTTGTGATGTTGTGCTTCCTGTAAGGGAAGACATTTTTTTTTTCCAGCTAGGAAAGGTCCTTAAATTCTTATGCTTCTGATTAAAGAAGGCTTTTGTGACATTGCGCTTCTTGTGAGGGAAGGCTTATTTGATATGTTTGCTCTTTGATAAAGGTACGAGGTCCTTTTAGAGAAGTCTTTTGATATGTTTGCTTCTTGGTAAAAGTGTTAGACCATTCTAGAGAAATCTTTTGATATGTGTGCTTCTTGACAAAGTTATTGAACCTTTTTAAAATGTCTTTTGGTATATTTTCTTCTTATTAAAAACATGTTGCCCTTCTAGAGAAGTCTTTTAATATGTTAGCTTCTTGACAAAGGCACAGTGCCCTTTTAGAGAAGTCTTTTAATATATGTGCTTCTTGACAAAGATGTTGAACCCTTCTAAAGAAGTTTTTTGTTATTGTGCTTTTAACTTAGGAAGGATTATTTGATGTTATACTTTCAACTTATAAAGGCTTTTGAATTCTGTATTTTTTACTTAAGAAGACTTATTTGATATGTGTATCCTTTTTTAGAAATGGAAGTCTATGGAGGCATGCCCCTTCCACAGAAGAGTGTTATAATACGAATATTAAAGTTATATAGATCAAGAAAGCATATTAGTCATTGAAATATGAATAGTTATTTTAAAATTGAAGAGAGTTTTCTTACAAATAAAAATTTTCAATTTAGAGATGATCCATATAGTGGGGATAAGCTCCCCTTCCATAGTCTTAAGTAGAAAAGCTCTACAATCTAACTTCTTGATGACTTTGTATGGCCCATCCCATGTCTCAGCTAGTGTTTCATCATTTTACTCTTTATTAATGTCAAATGCTTCCTTTGGGACTAAGTTGCCTCTATTTATTTCTTTTGTTTGAATTTCGCTATCGTACTATTTTTCAATTTGCTTTTATAGATAGTAGCGTGGATTATTATAATGGTTCGAGCCTTGTTGGTATGATATATTTTCAAGAAAAATGCTTTATCATTTAGTTCCAATCTTCCCAACTTAATTTGTAGAGTTAGAATGAAAGCTTCCATGGGGAGCTTTGCTTCTGTTTTATATACCAATGTATAAGGTGAGATTCTTATTAATCTTATCTCCATCATTGTATATGCCCAAAGGACTCTTAAAAGTTCCTCTAGCAATTTCTGATTTTTCTATTCTAATCGTTTCTACAACATGGTAAATATAGTTCAGTTGGTGACTTCTACTTGATTTTTGCCTTAAGGATAGCTGCGGGAAGAAAACTTTTATTGTATCTTGAACTTGATGCTAAAGCAAGTGATGATTGAGCTCACAAATTGCTTCCAATTATTAGAGACTAGTATTTGTGGCATCTTATATCCTGTGATAATATTCTACAATATGAACTTTTTGACTTCTGCTCCTGTGATGTTACTATAGGCCTCTGCTTTTACCTATTTCATGAAGTAATTAGTTGCCAACATTACCAATCGCTTTCCTACAACTGTTAGAGGCAAAAGTTCTACAATGTCCATTCTACACTGTATGAATGGCAAAGGGCTAGACACTGTGTTTAGATTTCTGATTGGAAGATGGATGAACGTAGCATGTTTTTGGCATTTCTCATATTTCTTTAGGTATTCTTGCACTTCTCATTTGATAAAAGGATAAAAATAACCTTGTCTCATGCTTTTGTGTGCAAGGGCCCCTATATTAGAGTGATTCCTACATATTCCCTTGTGGATTTCTTCCAATATCTTCCTTCATTTGTTGACTATAACACAATGCATATATATGCCAAAAACTAATCTCCTATATAATTGTTCGTTCATCAGCGTGAATATGCCACCTTTGCTTTGGAGCTTCATAGCTTCTTTTAGTTTTCCAAAAGCTTTTTATTTTATAGAAGATTTATTTACGAAGTCATCTAGCTAGTGGAAGATTTTATATCCATTAAATTTTGAGCTTCTCTCTTGGGTTCGTCTTCCTCAGTTACTGTCCTGGATCTTGTTGATAGATGGATTACTCGATTGTATGGATGTTCAGTCGTGGATGCTTCATTGCCCAGTTTATCAATTTTCATATTTTTTTTCTTAAGGTATTTAGGCAATGCTTATTTCTTAGTGGTGTTTTATAGCTTTTTTTCTTTCACATGGTAACTTTTTGTTCATCCCTCTTTGGCTGTGTAATCTCAATTTCATTAAAAGTTCATAAATGCTGTGTCAGTATAGATTTCAAGCTTTCTAATCATTAGTTGTCGTGTTATTGTAATTCCCTTGATTAGTGCTTCATAGTCAGCTTCATTATTAGAGGTAGAGAATAACAACTTTACAACTTGTTCCAATATGAGTCTATTTGGAATTTTAATTTTGATTTTAAGACCCGATCCTTTATGATTAGATGCTTCATCTATGTTCATTTTCAAGCCTCTTTTGGTTCTGTGGGTTTTAGAAGTAATGTGTTATCCTGTATTGCTTGTTAGAATTCCAATAAAAAAATATGCCATTGCTTATCCTTTGATTGCTGACCTCGATTGGTACTCGATGTTTTGGTGAATTAGTCCGGTAGCTATCTATGACATATTGTTTAGATATAATGCATTTCAAGGGGTATGAAGTGTAGTAACAACTTTACAACTTGTTCCAATATGAGTCATATTGTTGAATTCAAGTTTGAAATTTTATGCAATATTACATATGAGTGCATATTATTGAATGAGTGTAAGTTACGTCGTGTGTCACATCTTTTGGGTCTTGAGCGTGACATGAAGTATGCACTACTATGGTTGGGTCTCAAAATGGTGTTTTAGATTGTCTTTAGCTTTTACAAGGACGAGGACGAAGACGAGGACGAGTTTTTTTTTATTATTGAGTACATGGTTTCTACATCCAAGAGTGCCTTGTTTGTTTAGTTGATAGGTTTTATTATCCGTTTACTTATATAAATAGTACTACATTTACTGCTACTGTTGAAACTGTAAGATAAAGAATTAAAGTTTCATTAGGAAGTTGTGAAGATAATATTATAGGTTTTCTCAGGTTTTCTTTTAGGTTTTCTAGTGCTTCTATATGTTTTGGTTCCTATATGATCCTGTTTTTTGCCTTGATTACTTGGAAAACGGGTTTACATTTATCTAATATTCAAGATATAAATTTGCTCAAAGCGGTTACCCTTTCAGAGAAGATCTGAACTTCCTTTGCCATTCTGGGTATGGTTATGCTTCTAAGGGCTTGGACTTATGTAGGGTTAGCTTCAATTCTCTTTATACTTACAATGTGCCTTAGGAAGGTTCCACATGAAATTTTGAAAATGCAGTCAGTCGAATTTAAGTGCACCTTGTACTTTTGAAGGACGTTGAATACTTCCCATAGTTTCAACAATGTGGTCTTATGTTTTTTTTCTTTTGACTACAGTATCATCAAGGTATGCTTCCATATTTTTTTAAGAGCTTTTCAAAGACTTTGTTGACTAGTCTCTGGAAGATAGCTCATGCATTCTTAAGATTGAACAACAGCACTTTGTAGTAATAAATCCTATACTCGATAATGAAACTAGTGTTTCTTCATCTTCTAGAACCATTCTGATATGATTATATCTATTATATGTATCTAAAAATGATAGTCTTTCGTACCTTATTGTAACCTCTACCATTTAATTGATTTTGGGAAGCGAGAAAGAATCCTTCAATGTGGCCTTACTCAGATTTGTGTAGCTATATATACCTTTTATTTTTCATTCTTCTTTCTCAAAACCATTAAATTAGAAAGCCATTATAGGTAGTGTACTTCTCAGATGATGCCAACTTTTAGCAATCTCTTTACTTCATCGCTTGTAATCTGGTTTCACTAAGGAGCAAACTATCATTACTTCTATTGAACTGAGTTGTAATATTGTTTTTATACTTATCTTGTGGTATATTACTTTTATATCTATACTTATCATATCCTTGTAGGACTATGCAAAGACGTTATTTTATTCTTAAGTAGATCGATCATTGCTGCTCACTCTACTTCATTTATATTATGATAAGTAGCACTATTCTATTGAAGTTAGAAGGGTCCATGATTACTTGCTCAATTTTTTCAATGCTGGGTGGTATACTTTTTTTTTCTCAGGAAGTCCTTTTAGCCACCGATTCTGTAATTGTTATTTTTTTTGTGCTTTTACAACTAGAAAGGGGTGGAAGCTGCCCTATAATGGATGCTTTTATTTCATCTAATTTTTTGGAAGCTTCCTCTTTAAAAGCTGCTACTATAGTTCTCTATTTCTTATGTTCTTTTGAAAGTTTAAGAAAATTGGTATAGCACTATCTTACTTGAACCTACTCGCCCTTAATGTCCATTATCCCTCTACAAGTAACTGATACGTATTTGAACACCTGATGAAAAGTGGATGGAACGACCTCTATGTAGTAGATCTAAAAGCATCTCGTTATGGTGTTGTAGGCTGTGGGCGCCTTTACCACTAAGTAATCTACTTTTAGCTATTTTCTAGCCAAAATGACTAGCAGAGCTATCATTCCCTTGACTTGTATCTTTCTTCCTTTAAAGGCAATAAGTTATGTGTTGCATCCTCTGATGTCTTTTTCATATTGATTTAGTCTTTAAACCTTTCCAAAATAGAATATTCACACTACTTCCTCTGTTAGTTAGGATTATTCACACTATAGTGTTAAAAATAGTGCTTACATGCCATTTTAATATTATATGAATATTAACTGTTTAATATTTATATGATAAGTATTTCGAATAAAATCGTTAATATTAAATTATATATATGGTAAGATGCTTGTAACATTTCAGACACTATATGATTTGAACGAGTTCATATTTGGTTCAAAGGAGTTTAGACCAGTGTTAATAGTTAGCTACGCTGAGAATTATAATTGTTGAGAGTTAGTAGGTTATATGTGTTAGTGAAATCTAAAGAGTTAAAATCTTGTCTGAAATGGGATAAAGACCCGATGATATATTAATAATAACATAGTTACAAGGAGTTGTAAATGGTGCTAAGAAACGTCATTGTACAAGTATATTCTTAAATATAATGTTCCTAATCTATCTTCATTGATACGTGTTTTTTGATGAAGACCTTATCATATATAGATCAGTGTATGTTTATATTTGAATGGTTCAGATGATTAATCTTAGTAGACCATAACCTTAGTGAAAGTTCGTATAGGCATACGAGTATTCAGTGATGACTGACTGAATAGACTCAATGAGGACCTCAAATATACATCCCATAAAGATATCAATAGAGGGTCCTCTCGAGTTGAGTAGCATTTGTGATCCCTTGACTTAAGCACCATGGTGGGCTTGTGAGTGATCCATCATACATAGGTTCTACACATATCAAATACCTTTTATGGTCTGACCGTTGGTGTTGCTAGGTATGGTCTGATGGTCATGGAGTCTGGTATGTGTAGATATAGGATTCGTCATCTTATATAGGTGAGTTGTATATCCTGATGCTCCAATATTATATTTTACAAAGTCTTATAGCCATAAGTAATAAACTTGAAAAAGATTTTTTCATGGAATAAACTTGCAAAAGTGTTTGCGGATATAGTTTATTGACATACGAATCTGAAGATAAGTTTAGGGTAGAGTATATAGAGATTTGATAGTGATTATTTATGTCTCCACTCTTCCAGGATATAAATGACGAAGGAATTATAAAAATATGTATTAACCTTAACTTGTATGGTTCAACGTGTCATATTGTTATTTTTATAACGTATGTATAGGGCATCATTTGTGAACCTATGAAAGAGTTTTGTAAGACAAACGAGTGTGAACCTGTGAACCTAGGGAGTCTCACTATACGAAGTGTACTCGTTGTGTACTAAGATAGCACACCGGATTGAATGGTTCGATCCGAAAAGTTTTCGAAAAGTAAGAATTATTTTAAAGGCTCTCAGAAAATTGTTAGAGTTTAAGTGTTAAGGCCAGAATGTTTGCAAGTGGGACTTGCTACTTCATCCCTTCATTGGATGCCATATGTCATGCCATTAATTTGTAATGGCATGACACATTGTATAATAAGAATTGCCAATTAAATTAGCAAAAGAAACAAAATTTAACCAAGAGGTGGCATGCATTGTTAATGTATTTGGCCTTTTTTTCATTTTTAAATCTAAATTGTTATAAATTTAAAGGCGTAAAGATAAGCAAGTGGTGGAATTTAAAGGCATAAAACTTATTATGCTTTTGAATCAAGAATAAGGTACTTTTAAATTAGAATCAAATAGCCACTCATCTGCATGATTTTTGGCCACTTAAGTATACACCATGCCACTTATCATTTTATCAAGCATAACAAGGCAAATTTTAAGCCTTGTCATGCTTGTAAAATAAACAAACTTATTTGTTTTTAATTGGCTAAAGTGGCAGCTATTTTGGGTATATAAAGGGTCATGATTCATTTATAACAACAAAAGTGAATTGAGCAAATTCATATAGTATAAGTCGAGTGACTGGGAAGTAAAAGTTACTGCAAGTAAACAAATTCCTACCGAGAATAGGAGGCTATCATTCTAGCTCAAGAAATTCTACCCCGTCGTCGACTAGAATTGCTTAAAGCACGTTTCAAGTGTGAGCTTCCTTTTATCTCATTAGTGTAATAAGAAATATTTTTTATATTCCACTGCGTACATTATGCATGTGTGATGTGTAAAATTAAATTAAATATACACATTCATCCGATGCATAACACACTTACATATGATTCCGTTTATATTCAAACTATTCACTATAGGGTATACGTGCGACATTATTAAGCATGTCAAATATTCATGGGAAAAGGTTATCTCCTATAGTTCATGAATAATTGATATGGTTATAGAAATTTCTCATATTTTACATCTTTGTGCCTTAGTTACTCTTCTGAATAATGGTCTCTATCTTTTTTGTTTCCCTTATTTATCCGATGGTCTACTATGAAGTACTACCATATATAATTAGTTCACCACCATTCTTGTGGACAGTGCTTCCATGGAATTGTTAACGATCCCATCTATGGTTTAGGTCCTTTCCATGACTTTTGAATTTGACCCTACTTCTACTAGTTCATAGTCTCTTGATTTATTTCATGTTGTGTTTATGAAAGCTTCTTTTTTCATTGCAGCTTCATCTTCCTCTTTCTCGATCCACTGTTTTGATTTCTGGTTGATCAGTTTAAAGGAAGTAAAGTTATTTTGAACAAGGTACCAATAGTAGAGGTCAAGGCATTGTCTGGTTTATGATACGTTTGGGTGGCTATCTTATTGTCGTAGTTCTTAAGTTCACTAAACTCCTAGTTGAATCAATTGAGAAAGCTTTTGATTGAATTGTTGTTTCTCTATTTTATGAGGAATGAATTTATTGCGATCTTTTTCTTTTTATTGTTTTTGATGTATTGTGCTATGAATCGACCTTTCAACTCATCGAAGGATGCTATCAAATTTTCTTTTAGTTCTTAGAGCCATGCTACGGCCAAACCTTTAAGCTTAATGGGAACATTATGCACTTCAAAGGTTTGTTGTGTGTGTGCATGATCATTTTAGAATTAAAGTGGAATATGTGTTCTTTTGGATACGTAGATTGTTGATTATCTAGAAGTTTAGTATGTGAAATTTGTGTGGCCTTTCTGATGACCTTATAGAGTCCACGAAAGAATCTTAGTTTGCTAGCATTACTAACGGTTGTAATGAATAATAATGGGTCTATATAGCTCACAACTACACTTTTTAAAAGCCCAATTTTGGATTGTTATAGCTTTTAAAATAACCACTATTAGTTGTGCTAAAGAAATAATCAATTGTGAAGAGAAGAAATTAGATATTTGGTAAGATATGTTTTTAAGAAGTGTTATGAGATTTTGTTTATATGCGTTTGGTAAATTTTGTTGTTGTAATCCTATAAATATTAATATAATTGAAATAAACATTGAATATATATAATTGATTTAGTGGGTTATGTAGTTCACTATATGGTGAGCAACACTGCCATAAGTCATTGTCTAATAAATTTATAACTTTTTATAATTTTTGTACAATTTATAATGTACTACAGAATACTGTCACGTATCCAGAAGTTCACCATATGTGAGCTACATAGCCCATTAGATCAATTATGTATATATATATATATATATATAATCGTGTGAGAGTAGTAGTAATGGTGATAACAACAACAATAATAATTATGCATACATAATAATAATTTAGGATATATTATTTTTATTGTTGTTGCTATTACTATTATTGTTGTTGTTGTTGTTGTTATTGTTGTTAGTATATTATTATTAGAGAAGAAACGAGATGAGACACTACTAAAAAAAAGGCTTAGGGTGATAGATAACATTTATCATAAACAGAGTTTTATGATAGATACACTCTATTCCTTAAAGTCCATCAATAATCTGTGATAGATAATTTCTATCATAAATTAGTGATAAATGACCCATCATGGCTTTGAAACACAGAGGTTAGTCTCAAATTTCTATGAGAGCTTAACACCTTAAGTTAGGCAAATGTTATGATAGATACATTTTATCACAAATCTGTGACTTGCAAATTTAGTAGGTGACGTAACAGTTGATGCAATGCTAATATCATCATTGATGATGTCAACAATAATGATGTCATAATGAGGTCATTATAATGACATCATGTTGAGGTTAATATAGCATTGGGCAGAAATGATGTTATCTTCTGTCACTAATCTGTAATAGATGTGTAACACTAATCTGTGATAGATTTTTATCATTAATTTATATATTATGAATTTCAAAATCAGATTTTTTAATATATATTAAATTATATAATATATATATTATAATTTAGAAATATTCCACAAGGTAGTAAATGCATTAAATCAATCCATAATCTACAACTAACATCCAAACAATATTCAAGTTTTATGGTTCCTTAACAACATTTAATGTATACAAAATGTAATATCCAAACAACATTCGTGTAAACCCAAGTCAATTTGTCAATTCCACAACAAGTTGTATGACAAAATTAACAACACATCGATATAGTCTAACAATCACAATATTTAACATCCAAGTAAACATAAATCCATGATAGTGTATGTTTCCTTAACAACACATCAACACGTACAATAATCATAATATCTAGCAAATAGAGTATGCTTCCAAAGCAAACTTGTATATGTAGAAACTTTAATACATTGGTATTGTTTGAAGTACAAAGTTGATAAACAAACCTAGAATTAGATACAAAATATTGATAGCAAAATTATAAACCTACCATAAGCTTAAATTTTGCTAGATACGAAAGACACCCATTCAACACGTACTTCATCAATCTCTTATCCAGTGTACGTTGTCTTTCCTATGAACTTGTATTATATAAAGTTTAATAAATAATAAAATTATTAATTCATTATATATACTTTTTGACCATGCATTATTTGATAAAATAACTTACAGAATTTACATTTTTTGAAAGCACTGTGACATTGTTTATAATATCCCTCATGTACGCCATGATGTAGAGGCCGCATTCCACGGATCTTGGTTAAATAGAGGCCTGAGAAACAATTTAAGAAAATAAATTTATGAATAAGTAAAGGCATTTAATTAAAAGCTGCATATAAGTTGAATTTTTACCTTAACCTGAATCCTATTGATTGTTGATTACTTGTTGTCAACATGTTCTTAAGCAAAATGAATGCATATGCCACTGCAATAATACATTTTAAATTAATTGATTAGTAAATGCAAGTTTAAGCAAAATTATTAATATTTTACTTTGAAAACAATATAACATAACACTACAACTTACTTATTTAAGATGGTGTGCAAATAAAAATATATTTGATCTCCTATAAGATCCACATAGTAAACTGTCTTACTAGAGACGTCAATTACCACAACAAACTAATGGAAACTATATCCATTAAAAACTAAAAACAATTATAAACTAATAAATCTCAATAAAATAGAAATTGCATTATGTATAAGGTCATACTTGGGGTTATATAGGACTAACCAAAGTTGATTGTGTGTTGTGTCTTTAATGCGGCCAGTTATGAAACATGAACACTCATTCACAACTATCTTTGTTGAAGAGTTTCTTGCTAAGGAGACTAAAAATAGAGTGATGAATCCAAATTTATTTGTTAATTTCAACTCCTTTTTCTTTTCATATAATGACTTAAGTAAACATTTAAAATTAGTTACATTGTTATTGCCACATCAAAATAAAAGAAAAACAAACATAGAAATAAAAAATAACAATACTAACATTATATGCAATTGTATACAAGTTACACACAAAGGTGTTAAGTACATGATGTACTCACAGTCTTGTTTTTGTAACCAAGATGAGTACTCTCTTCTAAAACTTTCATACTTATATTTCACATCTATTGCCTTAATAGAAAGACATTTATCAACTAAAGCTTTAAAAATCATAAGCTGCAGGCATCTGAAAAAGTTATATTTAGTTTCTTATTAGGTATTCTTCCTAAACCCTTGTTGATGAGTAGCATCTTGTTTCCTCTTAGGAGTATTAGCAGCCTATTGAAGAATGCAAACCAACTATAACAAAAACCCCACATACAAACCATATTTCAATTTTATTTGACACAACCTGGTACATAATGCATCATTATATTAATTACCAATGAATTCCTCTATGCTATGTGAATGCAGACATTAGTAATAGGATATTGATGAAACGAAACAAAAATGAACACATGTAAATGTATAGTAAAATAAACATAATTAAGAACTCTCATCATTTAAATCCAACATGAGAACCCATATTATAAATTTACCAATTCATTGGGAGGGTGGCACTTTTCTTGCGTGTTCTTTTTGGGGTTTTCCTAAGCTTTTTTTTTTCATCACCCTAAAGATAATAAGTTGATAAGTCAATAGCAATGTAATGAAAGTATTCATTGAATTGGAAATTTTAGTTGGTTAATTCACTTACACTAGATAAATTTTCATTTGCCAATTCAGTGTCTATATTCAACTTCTTAGTAACTGATACCTTATTGAAACTGCCTACCTCTAAATATTTGCCAGTTCTTTGGATCTTTTCCTTCAAATCCTCTAATTTAACACATATTATAGCTGATTTCTTGTCATATTTCAACCTTTTTATCTCCAATAAATGATCATTAGTAGGTACATTAAAATATATATTGGTGGTGTTGTAATTGCCTACCCCTTGAAAATGGCAAGGATTAGGCTTTCTTTCTCAAGGGGAAGCTAAAATGTTATTAACCCTTTCAAAATTTCTTTCACCATTCTGTGCTTCACTTTCAAGATCATCCAACAATAACAATCAAGAAAATATGTAATTGGTATGTTGTAAAAATAAAACAACAGAAAGGATATTACAATTTTAGTTATAATAGGTAGCACTTCCTATGTGTAGCTTCCATCATTTCTCCTTCTTGCTCTCTTCCATGTCATGCTCTTGTCAATTTAAGTCTCTGATAAACTAGTCTCCTGCATCTAATAATTATATACAATTTAATTTCCTATAACAATTACTGAAACAAAAAAAAAGTTATATGGGAAGAAGGTCTTATTATCTCTTTAATAAGTCTAGCATATCTCTTCCGACCTAAGATGTGATCATAATTGTTACTCTTCCTTTTCATTTGAGATGCTTCTCTTACTATCTAAAAAGCAACATTATAAGCTAAACCTTTCCCATAAAGAAAATTCTCTCTAGACTCAAAAAAGTAAATTAACACACAGCTCATAAAAGATAAAAAAAAAATACAGAGTTATTGTTTACAAAATACTTAATTAAGTCTAACAAATTCCATTATCACTATCTAACTATATATAATCCAAACAGGAATTCTAAACATACAAGTGTTATTTGATGAGTAAATGAACAAGAACCATCCAAAAGGCAAGTATAAAAGCTCTTACAGATAGTAGAATCAAGTTATACAACCATTTAAAAGAAGTCTTACATATAGTGGAAACAAATCATACAACTATTTAAAAGGCATACATATATAACTATTTAAAAGGCATACATATATGAATGTATAAATTAAACTTATGAATTAAGTTAAAAATAAAAGTGAAAATAAATTACACTTACCATAAATTCATTACTCAACCTCAATTTTACAAATGCCTTCCAGTCATCTTGTTTATTTACTTGTACTCATTAGGTGGCTTTCTCAATGCTTTTTTGTCATTTTTGTGAGGTAGGATGTAGTCAAATGTCAAATGTTAAACGATATCTAAATATTCGATGGGCCACCCCATGAAGTGTAAAACTTACTTCTTACTGTGAGGATCAGCCTCAAAACAAGACTGTCAAACATTATATACATCAGTGCCATGCAAATTACATAAACAATATGACAGGAACTTGTTAAAGACTCATTATCGCTGATTTAAATTACAGAACTAAGGCAGATAACATAAACAGAACTTGTTTGGCAATGGCAGTGACACCACATAATGTAACTTCTAATGATGAAACATAATTAGACATTTTCTTGCAGATAAAATGAAGCAACACAGTGTAGGAGTATAAGACATTTTCTTGCATTAAAAGAATTTAGCTACCAAAAATAAAACAATTGCATAACTTTATGGATGCTTAGTAAAAATAAAACAAAACCATTGCTAAGTAATAATTTGTGGTAAAATAAGTTTTACCTGCAGCCACTTCCATAGGGACTCTTTTAATTAAGATAGTACCTTTCTCTGATCATTAAACATAATGGGAATACATTTTCAAACTATCACGCCAATGGTTGTGGTCAACGCAATACCCTTATCGCCTTTCAGCACCTCAAATTTATTATATATGACCACAATTTTGCTACCATCTTTGGTAGTTTTAAGACTTGTCTTTTTTGTCATGCCCCGAGTGTGTTTATCACTCATATCTATTGAACTGCCAGGCTCATTATCACTTATGCTTCCTTTAGTATTATTGTTTGTCATCCTGTCAACATAAGAGAATTAATCAACAAAGTCAGAAAGCATAAGTGTAGAATTATTTGTTATATATTACAACTAATTCATTCAATAAGAGCGGAAGGTATAGAATATATGTATTCACATACACAATAATACAAGTGCTTGTTAATTGTCCGCATTCAATATATGGGAAAATACATAAAACATGTTATACCATCATGAAAATTTAAAAATAACATAAGTTTCCTAGACACTTGTAATATTACATCTACTTGGTTGACTAATATGTATTCACAATCAATTGTTTTTATATAATTTGGAGTGGTTTTATCTTTCACATTATAGTCTTCAGCCTCCATAGGTGGTTTATATATGACCAGTGGTTGAATGTTTATAATATTCTCTTCATCTTTACTTGATTTTACTTCAATACCCCTTTTAAGCATCAAACAAATAATTGAATCTTTGACACTTTTCTGATCTGCCAAGTTTTTAACTTGTTTGGCTTATAAAGTCAATATAAATGTATCAGATCTATGACATACCCTATCAAGATCAATAATTGTGAATCCATATTTATCAACTTTGACACCATATCTATTATCGACCTAATCATGTTTAAAAATGAGAACCTTAAACATGTGGTAGTCTAAGTCCCATATCTCATCAATGATTCCATAATAGGACATCTCCTCAATTAATAGATTTTTATCCTTAGCAATAGTAACTTGCATTGTTATTGTCACCGTACTAACACCGTTATTTTACATTACGTGATTTTTATCTCAATGTGTTGTATAGAAGGTGTAACCATTTATTTGATACCCTGCATATTTGATGACATTTGAGCTTAGTCCTCATGTCAACAATTGCATAACTTTAGATATGTGCTCACCATTTTGTAATACATTCATAACCTAAAAATATAACCCTCTAATAAGAACCTCGTGAATATTATGTATTACTTTAATCACATGAGAATGTAAGAAGTTTTTTTATTAACATACTTCCTTTTCCAACCAATATGCAAATGTATGATTATATTAGTCTTGCAACTATTTTTTGTTGCTTGGTTGACTTGAGTATTGATTGTGAAGCCATCTAAAGTACTTCTTAAATGAGTAAAAATTGTTTGTTATATTATAAACATTATAAGTTAATGATAACATATATTACTTAAGGAATTTACAATATATTAAAGATTACTCAATATAAGGTTGAACTTCTTTTGTATTCTCTAAAACATAGTAATATTCTTCTCTAGTAGCATTTTATCAACATCAACGATCTTACACCAATAGAAGGTTATTGAATTACCATTTTCTCCTTATGCCAAGAAGGATCTCTAATTGCATTTAAGCCTGACATGCATTTTGTGTAGAACTTCTGTCACGCCCCAAACCCAAAAGATCCGACACACGACATCACTTACATTCATTCACTGCATGTGCACTCATAAATAATATTACACAAAATTTTCAACTTTCATTCAACACAGAAATCCTTAGCAAGTTGCTAGTAAGTTCAACACTAAAATCAACCATAACCTAACATATAAATATAAACTTCTCTTGACAATATTTAAACATTCATTTCAATTTCTTTCAGAATTATAGCAATTGAATTATGACTGGGACAATTATTAAACCGGAGATACGCAGAGTTTTCTCAGAGATTAACACTCTACTACGTCACCAGTAGCAACTTTGTTACCGGGAGCCCAGAATATATCCATTGCAAATTCTTACTTAAAATCATCCAATAACCACACTTTATAAAACTTAAACCAAATCCAATCCACACACAATGAAATAATACATAAGTATTTATTCAATAGGGACAAACCAAATATCCTATCCCACGTGTCCCCAAATGAAACACACAACAACCTAGCAACTTAGGGAACCCAAGGAACAGCAGAAGCCTTGCCAAATCCGCTAAGCACACATGTACCTTATTTACCTGAAATCACCATAAACTATAATGAGTATAAAACTTAGTAAGCATACTAATTTTTCATATATCAAATACAAATACATATATGTACACAATACATATGTATGATATGCTGTGATCAATCAAAATCATAATCTTATCAAATCACATATCATGTAAGCGCTTACACATTCTTTCAAAACACATAATAGGAATACCATCACTCAACTACTACTTAGTAGGACTTACATATCACATATCACATAATGAGCCAAATGTCACTCGTAGGTGACATACCGTATGAGAGGAATAGTACAAGTGAGGTCTTGAATAACACATATATAATGCTTATGCCCGAAGGTAAAAGCCAAACCCTCACCCTGATCATCGGTGAGTCCTCTCACATGCACCAATACGCCACCACACGAATGTGATGACTCACTCTTCCTTTAGGTACCAATAGGATCCTCCCTACATACGGAACACATAACATATACCAATCCCAAAGGAAAGGCCACACATAAAGGCTCCACAAATCACATAAAATGCCTACTAAGTTAACAGTGAGTTCAAGTACCCTCAAAATACAAAATATTTCTCATGGACATATTACACTTCAAAAGCTTTCTTTATTAAACACATCTTATTTTGAAAGCTCACTTACAAAACACATGTATGTCCATGCTCAATGTCAATGCTCACATTCAGAAACATATATTCACATTTCATATCAAAATATACTTTGACATAACATAAACATATTCTTAGCCCCATTTGCAAAATCATACAAAACAATTACTATGTTTATTGTGATTTCAGTAAAAAGTCTAGTATACTTACCTCTTAACACTTTCAGCTACAAGGCTTAAATCTCCTTAACCTATCAATGGAGATTAATCCTTTCATAAGCCTCACAATTCACACAAAATACTTTAAATAGCTTACAAAATTATACACAATGCATTTATCACATCAAATTGGTCTAAATATTTGGTTTCTCAAAACCTGTCATTCTGACCACTTACACTTAACAAAAATTTCTAATACATCAAATGATGTCCAATTACTCCGAAATCAGAATATATCATTCTTGACTCATATATACTTCTTATATATGAATATTATATCAAAATTCCTACACAATCCATTCCATACACACCATCGAATCCAAACTACAAACCTGACAGGATCAAGATACTTACTGAACAGTATTCAATCTCTCAATTTTATAAAATCATATACTAACTCAAAAATTATAAAACTACCACATAATTACTCTTGACACATATCTCAGTCCATGATAAATATTTGGCTTCCAAATAACTGCAAAAAGTATTTTAAAACTATTTTATTTCATAACTTTAAAAATCTGTTAATCAAATACTACAATGAGCTGATACACTTTAGAAATTCATAACACTTCAACCACATTGATCCAAATTCTCAATTCCGAGTATATCATATTAAACATATAAAATTATCATATTCCACAAATTCATAATTTTTAAAGATCATTCAGCAGGTCAAAAATTATTTTCCACTGTATCATACTATTTACACTGGAAATTTCCAGAATTCCAGGGTCATTTTGGTAAATTCACTAAAAATTCAATTTCCGAGATTTTCAGTCGATTCAAAGTCTCAGATGATCCTAAACATGTCTAATTTCATATACTCAAAATGCAAAACCAGAATCGAATCACAACAATTTATAAAATTCCTAGATCAAGAGGTTATCCAGCAGAAATTCCATAATTCATCATGATTTATCAAACTATCTTATAGATCATCATCAATTCTCACAACATCAAACGAAATACACATCAAATCCTTAATTATACATATTTCAGAAATCAAAACTTAAAGAAATTAACTTAATTAACACCAATAAATTGATAATTAATTGTGATATACCTCTAAAGATCCAAAATTCTCATTTTCTTCTTCATTTTCTTCTTCTTCTTCTCTTTCTCTCTCCTTTATTTCTCTCTTCTCTCTCTAAAAATGGGTAGCTCGACCAAAATGAGAGAATTAGGGTTTTTAAAAGTGTATTTTTATACTAAGTGGTTAATTTTTGGTATTTACGAATTCACCCCCAAAACTTTTAAAGTATAACAATTTGGTCCCTAAAATAATTCCAAAGTCTTGCAAATAAACCCAATACTAATAGTATATCCTTAACCTATAAAAACACTACTAATAACAATATATAAATCAAGGATCACCCACATACAAATAAAATACGTATATTTATATATATAAATATACATATTCTTACCGGTTATGGATACTGGTTACTACAACTTCATTGTTTCCTCAATAACATAATACTCGGTAATGTACATTTCTAGTCGATTACAATTATGCACATAACCTTTCAAAACTTTCATCTACCTCTCAAAAGGATACATCCACCTTAGGTAAATCGGTCCACAAAGTCCTACCTCTTCAACAAGATGAAAAGTCACGTGGACCATGATGTCGAAGAAGTTAGGTGGAAAATACTACTCAAACAAACATAATGTGATTACAAGATCAGCTTATATCTTTTCTAAGTTTTTAGGGTCTACCACTGTGCTGTATAAAGCATTGAAGAAGAATGAAAATCTAGTGATAGCAACTCTAACATGCTCTAGTAATATATCCCTTATAGCTAAAGGCATAAATTGTTGCATCAACATGTGACAATCATGTAACTTCCAACCCATAATCTTAGAATCTTTTACAGATATAAGATTTTGAAAGTTTGAACACTATTCTGTAGGCACCTTTATTTCTACCAATGTCTTGGAAAACATTTTTTTTACTCAATGTAGTACAAGTTGCAGGCAAAATAATTTGGTTGCTATAGTTCTTAAGGTGTAGCTCTTCTTTTAGCTTCAACTTCTTCAAATCTAATCTTGATTTCATGCCATCTTTCATCTTATTTAAAATATTCAGTAAGGTTCTATAGATGCTCACACATATTCTTTTCAATATACAAAACATCTAATTGATGATGAATTAACAAATATCTCTAATAAGGTAGGTTGAAAAAAAATGAATTTATTTTTTCAATATACAATTTCATCATTATTATCTCTTCTTCGTTTTTTATGTTTGCTCTCTTATTTATTTTCAAAATCATCTAGCAACTTAAAAAGTTCCTCCCCACTTAATAGTATAGGAGAGAATCCATATTCTAGTTCACTGTTGAACTGTTTCTTTTGTGAACGATAAGGATTATTGGCTGGAAGAAATCGTCGATGCCTATATAAGACATTTTCTTAATGTATTTTAGCCTATACACATAAGTACCTTCCATACAACATGGACAAGCAAAATATCCTTTTACAACAGCATCAGAGAAATTATTATATGCGAGGAAATCGCTTATGGTCCACAAAAGCACAACCCTTAAATTAAAAACTTATTTCTTATAAGCATCTCAAAGTATTTTAAAGTCATCAATTAATAGTGCAAAATACACATCAATATCATTATCAGGTTGTCTTGGACTAGGAATTAACAAAGACAATAGCATGAACTTTCTCTTTATGCACAACCAAGGTGGAAGGTTATAATTCACAAGAATAACTAGCCAACAACTATAACTACTACTAAGAGAACTATGTGAGTTGACACAATCGGTTGAAAGAGCCATTATAAGGTTTCTACTATCAGATGCAAATTCAAGCCACTTATTATCAATTAAGTGCCATACAGGGGAGTCAACTGAATATTGAAGATTACAATCATTTTCTCTATTAGTTTCATGCCAAGTTAATTCTTTGGCAGTTTCAGGAGATTAAAACATGTGTCTCAATAGTGGAATGATTAGAAAAAAATCATACAACTTTACGATGAACCTGTTTGTTTTCTTTGCAATGACCTTCTGTTGTTGCTTCCATCTTAATTTACCATAGGATGGATATTGAGATAGATTTTCATACTCATTTCTATACAAAATACAATCATTAAGACATGCATCAATCTTCTTATTCAACTCCTATAGTACTAATTATCTTTTTTACTTCATAAGTAAAAGTAGAAAGTACATTATCTTTAGGAAGAATATCTTTAAGAGTACTTAATAACTCCAAAAAACTCTTGTCAGACCACTCATGTTTTCCTTTAATATTGTACAACTTCACCAACCCAGAAAATTTAGTATATTTATAACAACCAAGGTATAAAAGTGTCTAGAAATCCTTCAATACATGAATTCTCATCATTTTCACAATGTTTATATGCTTCACGAACCATTTCTACAGTTGATTAATCAGGCATGTATTCATAACTTGGGAAGTTATCTTCTCTTTATACTAATACCATGTTTGATAACTTTTATCAATACTACTCATAAACAAGTGATTTTTAATTTTCTGGGTTAGGTTAAAAATCGCATTATGACATTTAACACATAGATATCTCATTGTTTTACTATAAAGTAATGTAATTATTATTTAATAAAACTTATTTTTGCGCTGGTGATGAGATGTAGGTAAAAGATATTACATTTAGATTGTTACTTCCAAATATTTTGGCTTCCTAGCATTTGCTTATTTATTGCTTGGGCTTACGAGTAAGAAAGACTTACTACCACCCTCATCTTAATTTAGCCCATCTGTGTTTTTCCACTGCTTTTGAGTGAGGGGCAGGGTAAGAAGGAATAATGCGTATAATAGCAAATTCCTAGAGCCCCAAAGGCGTTACGGCGCAGAAGTAACGCAAGCAATAATCCCTTACGACCTTCAACAAAAAGGTACCTTTATCTAAAACCTAAACAGGTTGGTAGTTGCAAAGGGTAAAATCCTATTGTTATTCACTGTTTACAAACATCTAAGATTATTTAACCTCTATAGTCTTTATATACTCTAATGCTCATGGCAAAAACATTAATCACAATAAAAAGTAACCTAACAATCCTAAGAAACATGCTTCCATAAATAAAAGTACATTTTTTCAACTTGATAATTTATTTTCACAACATTTTCAACCTTTTAAATGCATTTAATCTTTGTCAAATAAAACATACACAAAATAGTGCACAAGTATTTTTTAAATTTATTAATTTAATTTAATTTTTAAAAAATCAATAAAACATATACGAATCTTGAAAAACTATATATTTCTAATTAATGATCTTAAATTTAAAAAAAAAATCTAATCAATCATTTGCATAATCTTAAAACACACTACTTTATAAATAAATAAGACATTGAATTTTGCATATTAAGTCAAAAACCTCAAACTCCTAAAGTAGAGGGTTAGGTTATCACAACATGGATAAATTTTCAACTATAAGTGAGAACAATAAGTAATAATTTACAAGTTTATAAATTAACTACAACATTATCAAAGCAACATTAATCAAAATGTATATCTAAGTTTTTTGCACACTAAAATAATGATTCCAATTAACTCATATCACCAAACACTTGTTTGAAATTGCAAATCTAACCATAGAAATGAAGGTCATAAAAATTGCACACTTAAATATTTTTGTCACTCAATAATTGTTTGACACATAATTTAATTTACAATTTTTTTTTTCTTAAAAAAAAGTATAGTATTATTTCTCTCTTTGAGGCTAAGGAGCTCTTTAAACAAGGCAAAAATTAACGGAGCCCCAAATTTTGATACATAATTGGATTAACCTAATTTAGCCACATTTAAGATTATAAGTCCCATGTGAAGCTTAAACTTTTTTGTTTTTCCACAACTTCAAAAGCTAAAATGGTCCTAATTAAAAATAACTTTGTCAAGTTCAAATTAGTCCCACATGTTGTGATTCCACCGTATCTTGTATTTTATTATTTTATTTAATTTTTTTTAAAAATAGAATGAAATTTATTATAACACCATGAAGATGTCGATGATAAAGGTTCCCTCCCCCTCTCCCCCTCCCACTCTTTTAATTGGAGGCGATAAAATTCTAATAAAGGAGTGTATTTCACCTTTGATCATAACCTTAGTAGCAAGTACTAGATTCATACAATAAAATTGTTTAGCAATAATTTGATTTTAAAAATTCAGATAAACATGAATCCAAGAAGATACAATAAAATATGTTGCATAAACTCTTTTTGTATGTCCACCTTATTATGATTAGATAATCACATACTTGTCTTATTTATCCCATTAGTATAATTATTTTTAACCGTATGAAAAGATTATCAAGTCAACCTTGATAACATAATTTTTAATATTTTCAACTTTGACAACAGCTAACATATTTCATCCTAATAAATGAAACCTAAATAAAATAAAAATAGAAAGGAAGGTTATATCACATTCATGTGTTTTATTTACTTAAAAAAAAATCGTTTCTTTAATCGTTATTCTTTTTCTCTATAAACCATTGACTTAAGGGACCATAAATTCCACATCCCAGGCAAACATTTCAATATTTTTGGATGAAATCCTATTTTATAATCTATATGGAAGCATTATTAAAACACCGAAACATGAACCACATGCCAAAAAAAACACCTAAAAACATTATAACCCTTTTATGTGATGGTGATGAACAGGAGGCACATGGTTTATAACTCTCATGCCCCGTGAAATAAAACAACCAAAAGCTTCCACGGACAATAATTTTAAACAAAACATTCAAATGCTCAAAACACCAAAACAGTAACACATACCCAAAAAAAACAAAAACATCCCATGCACGAAAAGCACTTTTAAACCAAAAAAAAAACACCCAAATGCTCACACCAAAATAGGCACCACTTCAAATAAAAACCTAAAAGTACAATCCAAAGCAAAATTTCACAAACCTCAAAAGCATGCATGTCTTTTATTAAACAAATATGCAATCTAATACATACAAAAAAATAAATTCGACTAAAAATAGGGATCACACACGGAACAAACAAAAGCATCCATGGCTTCAATTTTATTAAACAGATAACAACCAAACAAAAATCCATATACATGCCTTTGATTTTATTAAAGAAATAACTATCAAATAATATTTCACATTAAATAATATTGAAAAAATTAAAGTTTGTAGAACATTACCTTAAAAAGCACGCAAATAATTGCAAGAATCAAGAATCCGTAACCTTCAGATTATTAGCCTACACGAATAGCACCAGCGATTTGCGCTTATGATTTTAGAGAGAGAAGAGATTTTGGGAAAGATGGGGAGTGAGTTTGGAAATCGATATTTGCCTAGGTAAACAAATTTTGATTTCATATTTTACCTTAATGCAACAACGCTGTGTGAACTAAGTTAATTGAACAAAACGACATCGTTTTTTGTTAAATACGTAAATATACGAAAAATGGATTTCAGGGCAATATTCTTATTGTTAGTGAGTAAATAAAATATTTATATTTATAAAAATAAACGCAATGAAAATCAGATTGTCTTGTTCACAATTATATGTATAGGAATAGAAGATTATTTTAATTCTTCGTTATGACAGATTTTGAATTGATTGGCTATAATTTTTTCTACTATCTTCAATCTTCAAACTCAACGTGTGTGGGTGCGTGGATCTTTCTTAATCTTTAAAATCACTAATACCTAAATCTAAGAGAATGGTATTAACTAAATTATTTTTTCACGTAAGAATACGTAAAAGAAAATTTCTTTGTATGGTTATGGTTGCTTTTTCTTATTACATACCTCTCATATATATAAGGATATCCCTTGGGTATTTAGAATTTAATTAGGATTAGAAAATTAGAGTTTGATTATGATTTGAGCTAATAGAGGGACTGCAAGACTCATGGGCTTTCTAGCTCCAACTTAAAAGGCCTAATCCTTATTATCTTATAATAAACAAATTCTTTTAAGTTAACCCCAAGCTATTCCATTAAAAGCTAAGGGCTGTACTTTAGTAACTCATGTTATAAAATAAAAATTCATTTAATTAAAACTCTATTTAATTAAATTGGACTTGGTCTTTAGACCAATAATAACCACTTAATTAACCCTCTAATTAATGGTCATAATTAAAGCTAAGCCTTGCAAAAATGTCTTGCCTGTTTAATTACTTATTTGCCTATAAGTCACTGAATGCTCTAATGATCACTTTTAATATATCTATATTTGTAAACAAATTTACAAATAAATATTATTATTCAATAAATAATTTATTGAATAAACTGTGGCCACAGACTCTAATGATCAAATACTGTAAACATCTTAGGTGGACATTAATTATTAGATTCCATCATGCAAATATATGTTCCTACGACTCATGAAATTATATCTCTAAGCTATCAAGGTTTTAACCATTTATGTGGATCTCACTCCGTGATAACTCAAAAGATATAACGCATGAATGTAAGTTCATTACCTGCTCAGGATTAAGATCAATCAAACTTATTAAAGCTTTTGTGAATTAAAATCTACGACATTTAGTTAACCAGATCAAAATTCACAGTAGTCCTGTTCAATGTATCATATATATTAGTTTCTTTACTCGAAGTCTTTACTTCGATGATCAAGGTAAATCATCTACTATAAGAAGCAGAAAAATTACAACCTTACATAATGAAATGCCATTTTCATTAATGGTTGTGAACATGATTTAATTTATAAAGGACTTGTGATCTATACCCTCTGTATTAGCATCATATGCCTAATACATAGATCACATACTTTATAAATATGGGCTCATCAATGTATGCTCAATTATATGTATGAATAAACTTTATTAATTTAATAAAATGTTATTACACATGCTTTAAGGGTATAAAATAACACTAAATGTCTAACAATCTCCCACTTGCCCTAAAGCATGTCGGGCATCTGTCGAAGTCCTATATCATATATATGAGTTTCAAAACACTTTGCTGGTAATGATTTGGTGAATGGATCCACTAGATTTTCTATTGATGCAATCTTGGATACCATAACTTCACCCTTTTGCACTAGCTTTCGTACCAAATGGTATTTTCTCTCAATGAGTTTTCCTTTTTTGTGGTATCTCAGTTCCTTGGATTGTGTTACCGCTCCGCTATTATCACAATAAATAACAATGGGAATCTTAGCACTAGGTACCAATTCAAGTTCCATAAGGAACTTACGGACCCATACAGCCTCTTTTACAGCTTCTGACGCAGCTATATATTCAGCTTCCATGGTAGAGTCTACAATGCATGATTGCTTTACACTCCTCTAACTAATAGCCTCACTACCTAAAGTAAACACATATCCTGAAGTAAATCTCTGGGCATCCTTATCTGATTGGAAATTTGAATTTGTATACCCAATAGGTATAAGATCCTCACTAGAATACACGAGCATATAATCTTTCATTCTCCGAAGGTACTTGAATATATGTTTTATTACAGTCTAGTATTCTGGTCTTGGATTAGATTGATATCTGTTGACCATACCGACTGCATAAAAAATATCTAGTCTAGTACATAGCATTGCATACATGAGACTTCCTACTGCTGATGCATAAGGAATTCATCTCATATGATCTATCTCTTCAGGAGTTTTGGGATACTGTTTCTTGGATAGATCAATTTCATGTCTAAAAGGAAGTGATCCCTTTTTGGATTTATGCATAGCAAACATAACCAGAATTTTGTCTATATATGCAGCTTGAGATAAAGCTAACATCCTATTTTTACGATCTCACAATAACTTAATTCTAAGAATGTAACTAGCTTCACCTAAGTCTTTCATATCAAATTGGTTAGATAACCAAATTTTAACTGATGATAATCCTCATGCATCATTTCTAATGAGTAGTATATCATCTACATACAGGACTAGAAGAACCACCAACTGCCTATCTATATTTTTGTAAACACAAGATTTATTAGGGTTTTGATCAAAACCAAATAATTTGATTGCCTGATCAAATCTGATGTTCTATGATCTAGATGCTTTTTTAAGCCTATAGAAAGATTTGTGCAGTTTACAAACCATATGCTCTTGGCCTATAGCTATAAAACCATCTGTTTGTATCACATAGATATTTTCTTCAAGATTGCCATTAAGAAAGTTAGTCTTGACATCCATTTTCCAAATCTCATAATCAAGCTTTGCTGCAATGAATAAGAGAATTCTAATAGAATTAAGCATGGCTACCGACGAAAAGGTCTCCTCATAATCAATACCTTTTTTCTGAGTGTATCCTTTAGCAACAAGCCTAACTTTGAAAGTTTCCACCTTTCCATCTACCTCTCTCTTTCTCTTATAGACCTATTTACACCCTATGGGTTTTATCCCTTCAGGTTTCTTTATAAGTTTCCAAACTTTATTGGAATACATGGAATTCATTTCTGATTTGATAGCTTTTATGCCAATGGTTTGCATCTTTATCAACCACTGCTTCATCATAACTAGTGGGATCTAATTCATGCTCATTAGAGACTATCTGAAATGACTCTCCAATTAACATGTACCTGGTTGGACGCCTAATAATCCTCCCACTATGATGAAGTACCGATGGTTGTTGTTCTGCAACTGGCTCTGGTTGGTTATTATGATCTGGATTGGGAATTAACTCATTGATTCTATTTAGCACAATGTTAGAGTTCCTAGATAACTCATCAAGAATTATCTTACTCTTAGACTTAAAGTCTTTCATATAGTCTTATTCAAGAAAGATTGCATTAGTGCTAACTAATATTTTCTTATCTTGAGAACTATAGAAAAGACTTCTTCTTATTCCTTTAAGATAGCCAACAAACAGAAAAATTTCTAACTTAGATTCCAACTTATCTGTCTTCCATTTTAGCACATGTGCTGGACAACCTCATATATGTATATGACGTAAAATTGGTTTACGTCCTATCCACATTTTTAGAGGTGTTTTAGGGACTGACTTAGATGGAATTAAGTTAAGAAGATACATGGTTGTTTCTAAGGCATAACTCCAGAACAAGATGGGTAAAGTTAAATAACTCATCATTGACCTCACAATTTCAAGAAAAGTTCTATTTCTCCTTTCTGCTACACCATTTTGCTGGGGTGACCCTGGTGCAGTCAATTGGGATAATATCTCATTGTCTAACAAATAGGTTATGAACTCACTATAGAGGTATTCACCACCTCAATCCGATCGAAGTGCCTTTATGTGTTTTCTTAATTGCCTTTCTACTTCTGCCTGAAACTCTTTGAATTTATCAAACGCCTCAGACTTGTGGCGCATTAGGTACGCATAACCAAATCTAGAATAATCATCACTGAAAGTGATAAAATATTCATAACCTCCCCTAACTTGTGTGCTCATGCGCCCATACACGTCAGAGTGCACTAATTCTATCATTTCAATAGCTCAATTACCTTTAGCATTAAAGGGTCTTCTGGTCATTTTACTTTTTATACAGGATTTGCATACTGGTAATGGTTCAATATCTAATGAACTCAAAAGTCCATCTTTGACCAGTCTTTGGATCTTATCTAGACTAATATGACTAAGATGTAGATGCCATAGATACGTTTGATTAGTAGGAGTCACTTTAATCCTCTTATGGTGATTATATTCATTATTCAATTCTGTATGTCATGTAATGAGTTGATTTTAGGATATATGTAGTATAGATTGTTAACTAGTGTACCGGAACATATAAACGACTTATTTCTTTTGATCACCACAGTTGAGTCAAAAATAACAGAATAACCAAATTTATTCAAATAACTAACTGAAATCAAATTACGTTTGAGTTTTGGTACCAACAAATAATCATCTAATACTAATGTCTTAAAATTATCAAAATAAAGTTGAACAACTTTCACTACCTTGGCTGCAACAGTTGTGTCATTTCCTAACCTTAGACTGACTGATCTCCCCTTTATTGAGTTGTTTAGTTTCTTGGAACCTTTGCAATGAACTGCAAATATGATTAGTGGCTCCAGAATCTACTATCTAGGAATCAGTAGAATCAACCACTAAGCATGTCTCAATGAAAAGAATTTTACCAGAAGATGAAGCTGTCCATTTAGTTATTGAAAACTTAACTAAATGATAGTTTCTCTTCCTATACCCTTTAATGCCACATTGGAAATAATTTTCTTTGGGCCTTACTACCTTTTTATGAATTTGCACAAACTCTAAATTAGATGCTTCCTTTAGCTTATTCTTTTTCTTCTTACTACTCTTTCCTCTAGGATTAAGACCAAAAGATAAAGATGGGCCCTTAGTTAATTGATTATTGTAAGCATATATTTCATCTTAGGGTGCATTTTTATTAGATATTTGAGTGCATTTATCAATCAGGACATGTTTGTGCTTTTCTACTGTGAGTTCAGTATCTAAGTTCCTTTCCCGATCCACATAATTATTTTCGGTTAACTTGTCTTGGTTAAGGATGGATGCTAGTAGGCTGAATAAAGACATGATTCTGAAAAATAAATTCATACATGAGCATATATTTTCTGAAAGCATGTGTTACTTTTGCATGAATACATGAAATGCATTTATGTAAAACTCTTTAACTATATTATACATCGGTAATCTAATTTTCATTCAAAATACGCCTCCGTACGGTGGTCGTATCCGTCATAAATCAGACTAGTACCATACTAATTTATTATTATTATCTAGATATCTCATATCAAATAATAATAAACTACTGATACTTTAGCCCTTAGATTTAATTGACAAAAACTCCGTATAGAAGATATCAATCAACCTAAGTTGAGTGTATAACCATTATTTTAATTCATTATATTTTTCAATTAAAAAAGCCACTGTAAGGTAGTTAGTTTTGCATGAGTCCTATATTGGATCTTATCCTTTAGGGAAGTCCTATCTAGTAACCAATTCTGATTAATACACTCCGTAGGGAGCTCACAAGATTTGAGATAAGACATTAATCTACTTTACTGTGAGACTAATAATGGAGGTCATTGGCTTTATGCCTAAAGTCCTCTTTCACTTAATATTTTAATTTTTTGAGTTTTTAATTAATTTATAAAATAACGCTCTACTCATTAATATCTAATTTTATTTTCATAAAATAATTAATAAGATCACGTCAAATAATAAATTAATATAATATTAAAATTATAACAATAATCATATCCTAATCTCATTAGAACATTAATGTCATAAAATATGATATATTTTATGCATGGACATGTGAATGTGGCACCTTTAATCTATATAAGATGTTATTCATCCAATCAATTAACTAAATAAATAAATAATCCATAATTCATAGCTTTTCCTAAAAAGAAAAACATTAAAAACTAAGCCTAAATTCTTCAAAATCTTCTTTGAAGTCAACTTGGGATTTTTCATAATATTACCTTCTCTTACTTGTCTCTTTTTATGGGTTTGAATTTTGAGCCTTTTAATTTTTCTTGGTTCACTTATTTTAAAAATAAATTAGACTTATTTTATGCTTAAAATTTCTTTGGGCCTTCAAAAAAAATTTAAATAAAAATATTTTTTAGACCCAATAATTTTAATAAAATAACCAAAATTAAATTTAAAAAATTAAACCAAGATTAAAAGAAATTTGGACCAACTTTAAATTTGTAAATACCCAAAATTAATCCAAAAATAAATTTGGGTTAAATTTAGGACCTATTTATAAATATCTCAAAGTTATCTGGTCAAACTTTAATTACCAAAAATCAGAGGAGGCCGAGTGAGAATAATCAATTCTATTAGGACCTATATGCATAATTGATAAACTTTTAAGAGTCTGTTTATATAATATACAAATAATCTTAATCAAACCAGAATTAATTAAAACAAAGAATGGGCTGTGTGATATTATTCGGATGAAACCTATTTCCATATTACTTGAACAGCGCCGCTTCCACTTTGTTTTTTTCTTCCCTTTTTTTTTAATTACAACAAAGTAATAAAAAAAATTACTTAGATTACAAATTAAAAAAAACTTTAAGCCATTTATTTAGCTTACAAAAAAAATTTAAAGAATCACAAAAAATTAACTTAACCATGAATTATTATGAGCATAACTATTCATCATATAATTAATAAAATAACAAATATAGATAAAATATGTAATTGGTGCCACAATAAATATTTGTTACTACATATAAAATAAACTATACATGTAATATGATATAAAGCGGCTCTGATACCAGTTGTTGGTTGGTAAATAAAAAATTTATGTTTATAAAAATAAACGTAGTGAAAGTCAGATCATCTTGTTCATAATTACATGTATAGGGATAGAAAATTACCTCAATTCCTCGCTATGACAAATATTGAATTGATCGGCTGCAATCTTCTCTACTATCCTCAATCTTCAAATTTAACGCGTGTGGGCACGTGGATCTTTCTTAATCTCTAAAATTACTAATACCCAAATCTAAGATAATGGTATTAACTAAATTATTTTTCCACGTAAGAATGCGTAAAAGAAATTTTCTTTGTATGGTTATGGTCGCTTTTTCTTATTACATACCTCTCATATATATAGAGATCTCCCTTGGGTATTTAGAATTTGATTAGAATTAAAAAATTAGAGTTTGATTAGGATTTGAGCTAGTAGAGGTACGACAAAACCTATGAGCTTCCTAACTCCAACTTAAAAGGCCTAGTCTTTATTATCTATCTCATAATATACAAATTCTTCTAAGTTAACCCCAAGTTATTCCACTAAAAGTTAAGGGCTATACTCTAGTAACCCATGTTATAAAATAAAAGCACATTTAATTAAAACTCTTTTTAATTAAATTGGGCTTGGTCTTTAAACTAACAATAACCACTTAATTGAGCCTTTAATTAGTGTCCATAATTAAAGTTAAGCCTTACAAAAATATCTTGTAACAATGCTCTAATGATTACTTATTTGCAACAATAACCACTTATTTGCCCCTAAGTCACTGAATGCTCTATTGATTACTTTTAATATATCTATATTTGTAAACAAATTTACAAATAAATATTATTATTCAATAAATAATTTATTGAATAAACCGTGGCCACAGACTCTAATGATCAAATACTGTAAACATCTTATGTGGACATTAATTATTAGATTCCATCATGCAAATATATGTTCCTACGACTCATGAAATTATATCTCTAAGCTATCAAGGTTTTAACCGTTTATGTGGATCTCACTCCGTGATAACTCAAAAGATATAACGCATGAATGTAAGTTCATTACCTGCTCAGGATTAAGATCAATCAAACTTATTAAAGCTTTTGTGAATTAAGATCTATGACATTTAGTTAACCAGATCAAAATTCACAGTAGTCCTGTTCAATGTATCATATATATTAGTTTCTTTACTCGAAGTCTTTACTTCGATGATCAAGGTAAATCATCTACTATAAGAAACAGAAAAACTACAACCTTACATAATGAAATGCCCTTTTCATTAATGGTTGTGAACATGATTTAATTTATAAAGGACTTGTGATCTATACCCTTTGTATTAGCATCATATGCCTAATACATAGATCACATACTTTATAAATATGGACTCATCAATGTATGCTCAATTATATGTATGGATAAACTTTATTAATGTAATAAAATGTTAATACACATGTTTTAAAGGCATAAAATAACATTAAATGTCTAACACTTATTGCCCAAATGGTGCCATTTTTATAAGTATTATAACACTTGTTAAAATGGTGCCGTATTACACAGAAAAAAAATAGTTATTAACTAACCAATGTCGTTTATATGTCATAGATATTAATCGATATATCAGATTATTTAAACAATATTAAATTATTTGAAAAAAAAATCTATCACTAATATATGCTACATAAAATCTTATTACATTTTATTATAATTTTGTGATACAAATTATCAAAATTTTGTAATAGAAAATAAAATTTTTTGTTTGTGATAAAATTTATCACAAATTCTGATAACGAAAATTTTTTACTAAAATTTATTACGAATTTCTGATGACATTATAAATTTATCACAAAAATTTTGTCATTAAAATTTTTTTTTTTGTACTGAAACATAAAATAGAGTTTAATTTGAGTTAAATTTTAATGATTTTATTCTTTTTTAAGTAGAATTAGAATGAACTAATTTGTAATGGGTTTATTTTATTTTATTTATTTGTATGAAGATAAAATTAAAGTCCTTTTTAGAGTTAAAAATGATTGTCAAAATATGAAATGACCCCTCCAATAGTTTTCTATAAACTTTAGGATGGATCTTGACCGCTATCCTGTGGACATTTATGAACACTCGTTACAGTAAGAACTCTATCAAAATTTTGACAAAGTTTTCTTTATTTTATGGACATTTCCAAACTTGTAGTTTAATGTAGAGCACTTTTATAAACATAATACCATCAACCATATTTTCAAACTTCTTATATTTCGTCCACAACTCACGACATCAACATCGAATGAAAATTAATGCACTTATAACTCATACGTCAACATATTATAAGTATCTAAGATAGGGTTAACAAGCTCATGGTATCAAATGCTTAAAAATAAATACCATAATACACATCCACAGTCTACAAGTTAAATACACTAAATTCTTATAGGCCTAAAAGAAAAAATATAGTCCATATATCCTATATGGCTCACAAAAAGACCTAAAGCACCACCACGTGACCCACTTCAACTTGTTGCTGAGTTGAGGACATCTACTATCTCATGAGATAGGAAAAAGTGGGGGGGGGGGGGGAGGCGGTGAGTTTTTACGGACTCAATGAGTGGAATAATTTTAAAATAAAATGAGAAAAGTAATCATGATAATAATGTCAATAATAATAATAATAAACCTTTAAACTATAGATATCAATATTAATATAAATGATGTAAATAATTCAAAATATCATAAGAATCATCAAATCTCATTTTATTCATCCTAGAAATAAAAGTTCTACAAAATTTAATATGATCTTATAAATTATTTTCATAAATCGAATCACATGTAATATATGTCATGGAATTTAAATATTTTAAATTTTTAAAAATTTTACACTAAACTAGTACTCAAGGGAAAACCTTGTCGTACCTAGAATATCAATTGAGTAAAGCGTTAGACGTACTCATCTCTATATTATCTCAAATTCTCGTCTTATACATGCACAGAGCAAACTAATTCCCAAAGAGCAAAGCAGCCATACACACAGCCCAAAGCCTATATGTGTGTACAGACGACCCCAAAGACTTGAATCTCATATTTCTATCTAAATGGGGAGGGTACTGCCTAATAGTTTAAAAACTACTTTTATTTATACAATTATAAACTCATTGAATCCATCTCAAATTTTAGACTTTAACAAATAAATCATTTAAATATATTTCTATCAATATAACTGATCTATAACATTATTTACAAATGTTTGAGAAGTCAAACCATAATATAAATGAATTTTTTTACAACGTAAAATAAATACTTGATTTAAATTAATATGTAAAGAAAATAATTTAACTAAAAATTAAATATTCTTCATGTTTCATAGATTTTATAAAATCATGTATAATAAATTAAATCTTTAATATGAGAAATAAATTATATAAATACATATATAATATAAATCTCACTCACAAAAAAGTGACGACGCTTCTCGAAAACGAGTTACCAAGACACGTCACGCTTGGGAATCCTCTTAAATGAGATAAAGTACACTATTATTCATTGATAAGAAAATTAATACCCAAATTGATAATTCTAGACAAAAATCTATTGCACAAAACGATAACGTAACGAGTTATACATTTACCAACTCGTTGTATCGATGCAAACTTTGTGGTATGAGTCCTAAAATGAAGAAAAATAATAATTTAAACTACTAATTTAATGAATTACGAAATTACTCCCAAATCTAAAAGTTATGATTTTTTTTAAAATCTAAATCTCTCTCTTTTCATGAAATTCTACTCTCCAACATATATATAACAATAAAAATATTAAATTAGAGTAATAATCTTACTCTCATAAGCTTGGATACTCCTCCTCACACTAACTTTATTTCTCTAAAATCTTAAATGTCTAAGTCTTTCTCTAATTAGAAGAAAAATCCAACATTTAAAGATCCAAATTCATGCTTACAACATTGCCCACAATATAATAATTGAAAATCATACTTAAAACAATAAAAACAAGTGAAGAAATTGGATGGAAAGCCAAGAAAACTTATCGTTGTTCTCTCATCAGCCACACTCTTTAAAGAAGACAAGTTTTGTTTTGTTATTTTATTTACCTTGTAGCTAATTTGAAGAGAAATGTGTATTCTAATGAGCTTTAGGAGAAGTGGGCTTATAGCTAATTTAAAGAGAAATGAGTATCATAATTTGAATAGAAAGAAGAGAAATGGGTATTCTAATAAGCTTTAGGGGAAGTGGGCTTATAGCTAATTGAAGAGAAATAAGTATTCTAATGGGCTCTTTTTTATTTCTTTTAAAAACGTGACCTATTACAAAATAAGATTTTGGAAAGCAATTCTCTTTTTGCTTTTCGAAATATACTATAGGAGGTAGTGATTTTGTCGAAAATGATTTTATCAAATATTTAAATTAATTTTTCTCCAAATCACTTTTAGTCTCTATAATAGCGATTCTAAACAGACCTTAAATCTTCTTTATTGAGGGATTTTAGTGCTATATATTTAATGCATTGTAGTTTGAAACATATTTTCAATTGATTTTTAGTTTATTTTGAACATAATAAATATGTATCAGAGTTATAAACATAATTAAATTATTTATTCATTTGACTATTATTTAATAATTAAATTCAATAAGTATTTTAATGGTGATCATATTACTTTTACGATATAAAGGAGAGGTTATTACTAGATTATAAGAAAAATGAAATTCCCCTTAACTTTCTTTCTACATTATCCTTACTAAAAGTAAGTTATTTCATCTTCGTTTTAGGGTTTTATAAGTTATTCCATCATTATTCTAAGATTTTATAAATTATTTCATTGTTGTTATAGGGTTTTATACTTGAAAACGTATCCTTATCTAAAATAAAAGCTAATGAATTTGAAGGGTAGACTGTCATAGAGCCCTATATATTCACTTAGAGATTGTCTTAAAGAGGCAGAATTTAAGAAAATTATCAATTTCATCCATACTTTCATATTAATTTACCCTATAGGTCCTTGATTTTTTCAGAATATCAAATTAAATATTTTTTGTTACCATTTAATCCTTGAAAAATAAATATTTCTATCCTTAAAATTAATTGGATATTATGATAGAATTAGAGACTTAATGAGTAAATTAAGTTAAAAACAGTGATTAAACTAGTAATTTCCTCAGAATTTATCCCTAAGATGGTGTTCTAACATGCCTTGACTTATCAATTTAAGTCTACATTTTTATATTTCAAAATTTAAGCACCCATCAAAATTTAACTTTCCAACATCTTGAAGGCTAAAATCTTGCTCTTTCTTCCGTGCCCTAACATTAATTGGTCTAAAATAATGACTTCAAATTGATCAAGTGTCTTGGTACAATACTTTTTTTCTCCACATTTTGTACGTGGAGCTTAGAGAAACAAAGGTAATGACATAATCGCGGTCCTTAATGAATTCTTACTTTATATATGGAAAGAGCTAGGATTATGAGAACAGACGTTTGACTGCACCTTGTTTTGGAAATATTCGGTCAGATCTTACATATGCTTGTATATTGACATACAACAAACCCCGTATGGAAATATGCAAGTCGACAAAATGCTTAGCTGCTTAGAATTGCTTAGAATCATTGAGTTCATGAAGATTGTTGGAGCTGTTATACATTTATCTGCTAACATGAATTTAACAACAATATTTGTAAAACTGGGATCAGCGAAGCAATCTTGGTGATGAAATACTGCATAAACTTTTCATTTTTTTATTTTTTTATTTTATTAGCTGGACTATGTTTTATGCATGCATATAATAAAATCTTAATTATTTGATCTAGTCTGACAGGATCTCACCATTTATTGAATATTTGATCCTTTGCTCGGTCAGTTGCTCAAGAAAGGTATCGAAGACGTTCAATTTTTCTCGACCAATTACAAAGCCAATTTCAACAGCACCTTCTTCATCTCTACATTCATTTAGAGAAAAAGATCCATAGGCACCCATGTGAGTCACCTCGCTCTTTTTGGGTCTGCCCCATCCAAAGTCAGTTTCATACACGCGGAATTTTGGAGAGCCAGCGACCGAAACTAAATTCCCCGGCACTTTGACAATATCTATTAACTTCGACAACCACTTCTCTGCTCCTACTAACGGCCCTTTCTCCAATTCTCGGATTGTTCTAGCAATAGCTTTGGCAGCAACAACAATCCCATTTTTTCCCATTAGCTGACTTCGTTTAGCTGATACGAAAAAAAGTGCTAAGCAGTTACCAAAATATGCTGCTGGTATTGGCAACTCAGCAAAGCGCTCTCTGCAGTCTGCTACAGAAACGAAGTGGTACAGCGTGTCCTCTTTTAATAACAAGTGACCACTAGTTTCACTCACTTGTAATTTCATCAAATTCACCCACATGAAAGCACAAGTAACGGCATATGTTGATATGCGTATTGGCTCTAGTTCATCCACTTCTCTTCTTTGAGTGGTGACCAATTGTTTCAGTTTCTCAATTTGAGCAGGGTTCAGCACCATTGTCAGTCGGACGTTGTCTTGAGAAACAGGAGTCCCGTTAGAGCTCAAATTGTTTATATAATCGCACCATTGATTGAAGAAAACAGAAGAGAGGCCATCTGGGTCCTCGATCAAATCCTTCTTGTGGTTAGGTAGTGAAAGGGAAGTCAAATCTACTGCACCTGACGACCGATGAATGGACGCCCAAGATTTCATGAAATGATTGAAGCTCCTTCCATCAGCTGCCACGTGGTTGAATGTGATACCGATTGAAATACCTGAGTTTGGAAATATCGTTACTTGCATGACCATAATAGGCACTAGATGCGTATCATCTAGTGACAAACTTGACATAGGCAATTTTGGGACTAAAGCCTGAAATGCTTCGTTGTCTCGTGCATGGTTAGCTATAAGATGGTTAAAATCGGCGTCGGATTCAGAGACGGTGACCGGAATTGAGTCCCCTTCTTTGTAAAGAATATATGGCTTGTTGGGTGGTGGATGGCATCTTAGGTTGGCTGCAAAGGGAAAGAAATGATGGAGAGTGCAAGAGAGAGAGTGTTTGAGATGGGGAAAGATAATTTGTGTGAAATGAAGAGTAGGGTAAGGGAAATCATAGAAGAAGATGCGTTGCATGGGACGAGAAAAAAGCCATCCCACGTCGAGGAAAGTGAGAGGAATCGTGGTTGTGGGTATTGAGCCAGGTGTCGGAGCAACATGGCTATGATCAACAACCTTGACTGCGTATGACTGAGCCATCTCTATCGGGAATAAGGGAGACTGCAAGGTTGAGAGATTTGTTCCGTGTTTATTATATATATACTATTGTTTTAATGCACTGAAAAGAAAAAGTGTTATGAAATCATAAAATCAAGACAATTATTGCTCGTCTCTAAATGTTTTATAATAAAAAATTAAGCAAATGGAAACGTGAAAATAATGGACCGTCAGGTCCACCACATGTTTTCACATTTATGATTTAAATATCGTGACAAATATCGATAAAATGGGGTAGAATAGTGAGGCTATGATAAATTTGGCAAGAAAATTGTCGGTTTAAGTATGGGTTAAAGTGGTATAATTATTAAAAGTGGTATTTTCAGACAGAGTGCCTGAATTGTGCATATGACTCGTAGCACTTAATTTTTTCGTTCTCACTACTATAGCGAAGGCGACTCTATATCTGATTCTTTACCTAATTTCAGTTTCCTCTTTTATATGGTGGGATCTTGTTTACCTAATTTATGTGGCGAAGATTATCCTCGAGATGTTATTAAGACGATTTTGCACCTGAACTCTTAAATATGTCTAGATATCGGTTTACGTTGGAGTTCTTTTATAATTTTTCTTTTCTTCTTTGCGAGATAATTTAGAAAATTGTACCTTTAATTTGAGAAAAATATATATAAGAGGTGATTGTTTATATAGGTTTAATAACACTATTTGTTTCTATGAATTTTTCAATAAGGCCCAATTTTTATAGGCTTAACAAGATAAAATTCTTCAAGGCAATCTTTTATGGGCCGGTCTCGAAGGTCCAAGTCTAAGACAGTAAGAATCACCAAGAGATATTAAAATCAGGCTTAAAAATAAATTTTGAACGTGGAATCTATTTAGTCGCTCGGGTCGAGTTTTTTTCGGACCACTTGAACACCAACCTTGTATACTCTGATCTAACTGACTAGGATCAGAAGCTTCAATAACCAAAATGAACAAAGAAATCGGCTCGAAAAAAGTACCATGTCAACTTGCAGCCGAATAGCTTATGCATTTTGACCAGGGATTGCAATAAGAAAAGAAACAAAATAGAACAGTAGAGATCAAGCGCATTATAAGAGATACTAGTTTGGTAAGAGATGTCGAACCTCTTTCATAGAAAATGTAAAGCCAAACTGCCACTGAGCTTAGTATAAAGTAATCAAGTTTAATAAGAAAACGAGTCTAAAGAGGAAATCAACGTTATAAGGGAATTAAAATTATAGGAGGAGAAAAACAATGATACCTTTAAGAGAGAATCCCTTAAATTGCCCCAAGAGATTAGGATAACCCACAATTAGCAAGACTTACCCAACTCAACCACAACATCGTGAAGATAAGCACAATGAATATTCTTTAAAGATCGATGCTATAAATAGGTGAGAAACCACAACAACAGGGGAGAGACTTCTTTTTTGGTACTAAATTCTTGATTTTGGATTTAAAGTTCTCTGTATTCAACCTTTTCTCGTCCTCTTTTTCCCATTGTTCCCTAAAACCCCACTGAAAATGACATTTTTACTGACTTAAGTATAAGAGAGTCTTCATCGAAACCTACACCAGTGAGATCTTAACAACAGTTTTAAGTATTTTACAGGTATTCTATCATCGCAAAAAAATATAGAGATTCAAGCTTTAGCTTTCAGGCTCAGTAAGATGACACCCAGCGTGCTGATTCTTGTATTAAACAGAGTGCAAAATTATTTTTTTTTGTCAATAATTTTTGGCACCATCTGTAGGAATTAGGACGAAAAGCTTTGTCAAGCGTTTCATCATCCAATCATAATCAAGATAACAGAACAATCATCTACCAGCCAAAATTCGATAGTAGAAGAGTGAGCTTTAAGCCTAAACAAGAATGAGGGCCATGAAAACCTGCCCACACATTAACTTGAGAGCTCATAACTAGCAGAAATTCAAGAAGAATTAAGAACGATAAGGGAAGAGATAGAAGAATTAAGACAGCTCATGGTTGAGTTGATAAAAAACAGAGGAAAATGAGGAGGAAAAGTGAGAAACGAGACAGAAGAGAATCTCAAGCTATGGAGGTTTAAATTCAAAAGCGACTGGAATGAAGGGACAAGTTAGAAACCCCGCGCGACCTGGTCGGGGTAGCTAAACAGAACCAAGTGCCTTTTGAGAAAGAGGTATCACAAGTTGGAGATTCTGACTAGATAGTGAAAAAAGAGTCACAAATCGAACAACACCACAATATCAAACCGCCTCTAAAGAACATGGTTCATAATCTAGAAGAGAGGCTAAAAAGCTTTATAGAGGAGAAAGAGAAGAAAAAGTAGCCTCCTCAAAAAACAATTGAGAGAGAAATCAGATCTCTATTAACAGATGAGCTGAGGGACATAGAATTTTCGAACGGGTTCAGACTTTCGAGCCTCCCAATCTACCAAAAAATTACTGACCACAACCATTATATAAACCAGGTTACTGACTCGCTCTTAATCGCAGGGTTGAGGCAAGATCAGATGTGTAGAGTTTTTCACATGAATTTAAAAGGACCAACGCTTCTGTGGTATAGAGGATTGATGCAGCAGAGCATCTCGTCTTACCACGAGCTAACCAAAAAGTTCTCCCAACACTTTCAAGGATACTATAACGTAGCCAAGGACCTGAAATAATTTAAACAAGTTAAATAGGGTTAGAATAATAGCCTAAAACATTTTATTCGAAGGTTCCATAAGGATGTGATATTGTTAGGAGATTTTGACCAACCCATCGCTCTAGAGGCTCTCAAGTCAGGTCTAAAGCTGAGTAAGTTCTAGTATGATCAGTTTAGAAGCAACAGGAAGCCAAGAGATCCATCTAAAGGACACGTCATATTGAGAAAAAAATGAAAGATATGAAAGAAAAGAGAGACCTTCACCCTCTCCTCAAAAATACCAAAGGTCAAATAATGACTACGAACCCTAGCAAATGGGAAACTTCACAAATCAACGTAATGCATATAACACTTGAAAAAATAATGGGCAGAACAAATCTCGCCCCTCTCATTACCTGAGCAGCCTAGAAGTCTCGGGAATCCCAAAGAGTACCCTGCGGAAGAAAAAAAGATAGCTCGGGTAAAATAATTTCTTCCTTTGGCCATACCGCTAAATGATGTTTATGAAGCAATTAAAAACAAGAGTTTGCTTAATAGGAACTTCAAGAGTAAAGAAGTAGAGCAGAAAAAGAATCTAAAAAATTAGTGTGATCTTCACAGAATCACAAGGCATGCCGTAAGGGAATGTTTATAGCTAAAGAAAAAAGTGGATACACTAATGAGAAATGACTACTAAGGTGAGTTCCGAGCAGACAATTAGCATAATTCGTCCAATGATCGGCCTGGCAAGTCAAACCCTAATCCTACTATGACTATATCTAGTAGGCTCATACTAGCAGGAGATTCCAATAGACAGAGAAAGAACTATTCAAAGTACTCGATGATAGCACATAAGGTTATGTGCAATTTACCTTTGACTAAAAATTCAAGATTGAAGCAGGAAGTGCCAATCATGTTTGCCGAGAAGGATACTCAAAGAGTCAGTTATCCTTATAATGACGCACTAATGATAGAAGTGCGTATAACTGGCGTGAATATAAACTGAGTGTTTATCAATCCAGGTAGTTCAGGTGACGTTATTGTTAAAGAAACTCTAGATGAGCTAAAAATTAATAACATGCACATAGAGAAGATCTAAACATTATTATAAGGTTTTGGAGAAAGTTGTGTAGTGCCAACGGAGCTAGTAGCCCTTCTTCTGACGATATGGTAGAAACTATATGAAAACATTGTGGTGACTAAGTTTGTAGTGGTTGACCAACTCTTCCCATACAAAATCCTCATTGGGTGACCTTTTAGGGAGGAGTACAAACACAGTCTTGTCAATCCATTATTTGAAACTAAAGTTCTTAATTGAAGAAGGTATATAGGTGGTATCTAGAGATCAAAAGATAGACAGGAGTTGTTATGTAGTATCCGTAAAAAGGCCTTTTGTATTTCCACTATTAATCCAAGAGAGAAGGAACCAGGTCACTAGAATTCGTAGAGGAACTCATGGCAATGCAGGTGAGAACTAGGGAACTGAAAAAGATAGTTAAGATTGGGTTCAAGTTAGAATAAGAAGTAAGAGAAGGGTTGATCGAATTGTTTTAAAAAAATTTGGATATCTTCGCCTGGTCATATAAACATATGCCTAGAATAGATCCTGCCTTGACCATTCATAAGTTAGCTATGAAAGTTACATTCAGTCACATCAAACAAGAAAAAATATTATTCAACTAAAAGTGGAACAAGGTTATAGCAATTGAAGTTGAAAACCATTGACGACTGGTTTTATCAAAGAGATTCTATCTTGACTGGCAAGCAAATGTAGTGATGGTAAAAAAAGGCCAATAAGAATTAAAGATTATGTGTGGATTTCATCAACCTAAACAAAGTATGCCCAAAAGATAGTTTTTCACTCCCAAAGATCGATCAGCTTATAGATGCTACCGTCGGGTATGAGCTACTCAACTTCATGAACGCTTTCTCAGATTACAATAAGATCCTGATGTTTTCTCTAGACCAATAAAAAACATCTTTCATTGCCCACCAAGGAATATACTGTTACAAAGTAATGCCGTTCAGATTAAAAAATACGGGGGCTACTTATCAGAAGTTGGTGAACAATCTCTTCAAGAATCAGATCGGCATAAACATGAAGGTATATATTGATGATATGATAGCCAAATCCATGAGAGCTAAAAACCATAAGTAAGACTTAAGCGAAGTCTTTGAAATATTGAGAAAAAATATAATGAAGCTAAATCCAGAGAAGTATGCTTTCAGGGTGAACCTAGAGAGGGATAAAGGCCAACCTAAAAAAAAGTTGAGCCATTCTGAAAATAAAGTCCCTGAGCATGGTTAAAAAAATTCAGCAACTTACTAGGAGAGTTGTGGCTTTGAACAGATTCATCTCTCAAGTTACTAACAAATGCTTTGAATTCTTCTAACCAATAAAAAAAAAAGATAAGAACCAGTGGACTATAAAATAAGAGCGGGCCTTTCAGCAGCTAAAGGCCTATCTCTTCGAACCGATTCATCTCGTTGTTCCAGTCTAAGGTGATGAGCTAATGTTTTATTTAGGAGTGTAAGATCGGGTAGTAAATTCAATACTGGTGAAAAAAGAGGAGATTCAACGACCAGTATATTACGTTAACAAAGCTTTCACTAACTTGGAAAGTCGATATCTTTCCTCAGAGAAATTGGCTCTGGCCTTGATAGTATCAAGAAGAAAGCTATGGCCTTACTTTCAAACCCACACAATCATTATTCTTACCAACCATCCATTAAGGAACATATTACACAAGCTAGATTTATCTGGTCGGTTGGTCAAGTGGGCCGTAGAGCTAAGAGAGTTAGATATACAATACAAGCCCCAAACAACCATTAAAGGGCATGCATTAGCCAATTTCATAGCAAAATGTACACATGGTTGTGCAAACGTTAAAGGGTCAAATCCATAAACGCCAGACCAGCAAGCTCTAAATAAACGTTATAGTTACTCTATATAGATAAGGCATGTAACTTATAAGGGAGTGGAACCGAAATTGTTCTTATTATTCTGGAGGGATATAAAGTCAATTACGCTATTCGCTTCAAGTTTAAGCTTCTAACAACAAAGCAAAATATAAAGCTCTTCTAGTTGGATTAAGAGTAGCTCAGGCACTGGCAATAAACGGAGTATTAGTAAGAAGCGACTTCCAACTGATAGTAAACCATGTGAATGGCAGTTTCGAAGCACGAGAAGAAACAAATGATAGCCTACTTAGCAAAAATAAGGAATTGGATCAGTCAATTTGATGAGGTAAAGGTAGAGCTACCGAGAAACGAGAACCACTGAGTAGACATCATAGCAAGGATGACTTCGAGTGAAGACGTTTTATTGCCTTGGATAGTCCCTATTGAATTCATCCTCGAGCTCAGCATACAAGAAAAAGAGAAGGTTGTACAAATTGATTATAAACATAGCTAGATGGAGCCAATCAGGGATTACATTTAAAACGAGATCCTTCTAATTGATAAAAAAGAAGCTCGTAGAATTAAATACCGAGCAGCTAGGTACTCAATAATAAAAGAGATATTATACAAACGAGGCTTCTCCCACCCATAAATGAGGTGTTTGGGACCACAGGAAGCAGAACGGGTTCTTAAAGAAATTCATAAAGGAATTTGTAGCAATCACTTGGGAATAGATGCATTGGCTCATAAAGTATTCTGAATCGGATACTATTGGCCAATTGTCCTTTAAGATGTCAGAATCTTGGTCAAACATTATAACGCCTGCCAAAGTTTCGTTGATAAGATCAAAGCCTCACCTGAAGAATTAACTATAATGAGCGGACCCTAGCCATTCACTTAATGGGGTCTTAAATTAATAGGGCCCTTACTCTGAGAAAAGGGATCTTGCAAGTATATAGTCGTGATGGTAGACTACTTTACTAAGTAGATCGAGGCTGAACCATTATCAAAGATAATCTAGAAGAGTATACGAGATTTCATTTGGAGAAATGTAATGTATCGATATAGAATCCCTCACACCATCATTACCGATCATAAAAGTAATTCGATAATAATAGTTTCAAAAATATTTACAAATAGTTAGGAGTACAACTGTTATTCACATCACTAGCTAACCTCAAAATAAATGGCCAAGTAGATCCTTCAACAAAGCAGCTAAAACGTTGCTCAAGAAGAAGTTGACTAACCGAAATGGAAAATGGGTTGAAGAGCTTCTAGAGGTACTCTGGGCATTACGAACAACCAATATGACTGCAATTGGTGAAATACCATTCCCACTGGCTTTCGGCTGTAAAGCGGTAATTATCACTGAGATCAAACCTCCAATGCACAGAGTATTGCACTTCTCTGAGATGACCAATAATGAGCTAATTATGGGATAACTGGACTTGATCGAATAGCTAAGAGAGAAGGCCCAGATCCAAGTAGCTGCATACCAGCAAAAGGTCACCAAATATTACAACAAAAGGGTCAAGGCAAGGGAGTTCAAAGAAGGTAACCTGGTACAAAGAAGAGTTGTGCTGAATATAAAGAATTTTGTTGATGGAGTCCTCCGACCAACCTGAAAAGGCCCATACAAAGTTTTTAAATGCATTAGAGGACCTTATGAGTTTAAAGGAGTAGATGGACGTGTTGTGAGAAAACCATAAAATGCTGATCTGCTGCAGAAATATTACCCTTAATTTCCTTTCTTTAATGCAATGCTTACTTGCTATGTAAGGACATGATTTTTAATAAAATTGTTATTTCCTGGCATGTAGCTTGATATGAATGGCTATTTAAAATCTGGGACTAAGTAATTTCTAACATCGGCAAATTAAAAATTAAAGAGAAATGCCTCCAAAATAAAACACCATAGGGGGGCAACACTCATAAGGTTGATCACAAACCACCGGATCGAGTAATGCTCTATGAGGTGTACCCTCTAAAATAACATGTAATAGAGAAGGTTCAAATCTAAGTAGGTACCTATCAGTAGAAGGTCACCAGATATTACAACAAAAGGGTCAAGTTAAGGGAGTTCAAAGACGGTGATTTGGTGTTAAGAAGAGTTATGTTGAACATAAAGAATCTAGCAAATGGAGTCCTCCGACCGACTTGGAAAAGCCCATACAAAGTTTTCAAATGCATCAGAGGAGTTTATGAGCTCAAAGGAGAAAATAAACGTGTTATGAATAAAATCATAGAATGTTGAGCTACTGAATATTACCCTTAATTTTCTATCTTTTATGCAATACTTACTTGCTATATAAGGGCATCATTTTTAATTTAATAAAATCATTATTTTCTTGCTTGTACCTCGACATGAATAGTTGTTTGAAATTTATGGCTCAGTAATTACTAATATCATCAAATTAAAAATTAAAGACAAATGCCTCTAAAATGACACGCCATAGGGGGTAGCACTCATGAGGTTCCTCACAGACCACCGGATCGAGTAACGCTCTGTGAGGTGTACCCTATGGATGTGCAGTGTATACTTTATAAAGGGAGGCATTTATAAGATTACTCTAGACCACCAGATTAGGTAATGCTCTATGAGGTATACCCTATGAATATAAAGCTTTGAAGACATTAAAGATTTACACGTCATAAGGGGATGACACTCATAAGGTTACCTACAGACCACCGGACTGGGTAACGCTCTATGAGGTGTACCCTATGGACGTGCAACATATAATTCATTGCGGGATGGAACTCATGAGATTACCCACAGACCACCGGATCAGTTAAGACTCTATGAGGTACATCTTATGAATATATAACTTTCAAGACATTGAAAAATAACACATTATAGAGGGCAACACTTATAAGGTTACCCATAGACCACCAGACCGGGTAATACTCTATAAGGTGTACCCTATGTACATTCAGCGTATACTTTATAAGGGTGCATCACTCAAGAGGTTACCTACAAACCACTAGAAATGGTAACGCTCTATGACGTGTACCCAACGAATATTCAGCTTTGAAGACAATGAAGAATAATACACCATAGAGGGGCAACACTCATGAGATTACCCACAGACTATCAAAATGGATAATGCTCTATGAGGTGTACCCTACAGATGTACAATATATACTTCATAGGGGCGGCACTCATGAGGTTACCCACAAACTATCGAATAGGGTAACACTTTATGAGGTGTACCCTATGAATATACAGCTTTGAAAATATTAAAAATTTACATGCTGTAGAGGGCGACACTTATGAGATTACCTACAGACCACCAGACTGGGTAACGGTCTATGAGGTGTGCCCTATAGACGTGCAATATATACTTCATTGGGGAGCAATACTCATGAGGTTACCCATAGACCACCGGACAGGGTAACGCTCCTTGAGGTGTATCATACGAATATACAGTTTTGAAGACATTGAAGATTTACACACCATAAGAGGGTGACACTCATGAGATTACTCACACACCACCGAACTGGGTAATGTTCTATAAGGTGAACTCTATAGACGAGCAACACCCAAAAAATGGCTGACTAGAAGCACTGTAAAATGACCATGTACCTATAACAGGATTCGAAAAATAATTAAGCGTTAAAAAAGGTATTTACTGATCGACTCGATAATAATCTCACCAGTATAGCTCTACAACAATGCTTATTAAAGCACTTTAATTCATATTTTGCTCATCTCATAACTTATGAATCATTCTGCTTTGTTCAAATCTAGTTAATCGACTCGGTATGAAAATATTATTATTAATCTCGACTAACACAATTTACTATAAGTATTGGGCGTGACTGCAAGCTACTTGTCTACATTATAGTTTAATATAGAATAGATCTCATTTTTATGCTATAATTTATTATGGAAAAGTTGGTCTACATCAACATTCACTAAGGCACATATAAAAGAGCACATTTACAAAGGCAACATAAGACAAGTTATAAAGAAAATATGTTTGTGGTCATTGATAAAGAAGAAGGATTACAAGGAGTTAAAAGATGATTATTACAAGAAAAATAAAAAAGAGAAGAGACATTGGCTTATGCTGCTGGAGCTATGTCAGTTGTCTCTAAATCAACTATGGTGGTCGCCCCAAGATCAATGCTGATCGGATGAGGATTGACTGAGGTATGAGGGTTAGCTAGAACAATATCTGCAGGTCCTGAAGACTGAGTAAGAGCAGCAGCAGAGGAACAACAGTGGTAGAAGCCTCAGTACCAATGGTAGAAGCTTTTGTAGTGGGGCTAGCTTCAGCAAAAACAGCATTAATGGAAGTAGGCTCATCCACTTTAGTAACTTCCTGAGCCCGAGAGGTCTCCCCTTCCTTGAGCGACCCTCTAGTAGCCAAGTTTCACATCCATTAGAGGTCAATATCAAGGTAGTTTTCTTCAAGAGGCCAATTGACTTCTGGAAGCCCTCGACTACTCCTTAGTGGAATCTCTCTTCATAGCTAGCAGATTAGGAACTTTATTAATCTTCGAGTTGAGAGAATTGATCAAAAGTAATAAACTCAACAAAGAGTGTGTGAGTATTGAGTTGTGAGTGTCTGTGTTGTAAGTGAGGAAGAGTGATAGTTTTTAAAATTTATATTGTAAGTTTTGTATTTAGTGTATAAGAGTATTGATAAAAGTATTCCATTTGTACTTTATTATATTCAACATTTTCTATCAAAGTTATGGGTGCTCAAATCTTAGAATCCAACATTTGGTATCAAAGTCAAAGTATTAGGTCATAGAATAGTAGTTAGAGTATTATTCATACTGTTACTATTTATATAGTACTATTTATATAAATGGTATCATTATTCTCGTGGTGTCAGAGTATGGTATAATAGTATAAATAGTCCACATCTAGGGAAGTTCTGTAAAAAAAAGGCTAATATTAGCTAAAGAGTCTAGATTTTAAGTGGGACTATTGTGACCCTTCCAATCTATCCTAAAAATGTTTTTGGTGTACAATTCATATTAATAAGCACGTAGGCATTGCTACTATAGTGCAGGTGAAAGTGTTGTTAAGAGTATAGCATGACAGTCAAAGATTGATCTTGAAAGAGCTTTACTTGAGTTGTGAGGAGTTTGAAACTCTACAAGCTTACAATTCAAAATCAAGTTTTTTCAGCATTATTAAAGTCTTACTGACACGATGAGCGACCTTTAAGTAGTTGAAAGAATTAAGAAACTCAATAACTAAAATTATAATGTATGGGCGACATTGATGGAGTCTACCTGTAAAGCTAAGATTTTTGGGAGATTATTGGTAGGAATGAAGTGAAACAGTCAACAGATGAAGCGACTTTAAAGAAATGGAGAGTGAAAGTTGGTAAGGCTATGTTTGCCATTAAAACCACATTTGAAGAAAAAATGTTGGAGCACATAAATAAAGTTAAGGTGTCAAATAAAATATGAGACACTTTTGCATCACTTTTCTTAAATAAAAACAAAATACAACTATAGCTTTTTAAAAATGAGCTATTTTTAATTACATAATGTAATATAACAATCAACCAACACTTCACAAAGGTAAAGTCTTTATGTTGCGAAATATTTGGGTAAGATCCTGCTACCGCTATTGCTAAATCCATGATGAAAAGAATTATCATTCATGGTTTGAGCCCCGAGCATAGAAGCTTCGTTACTACTGTACAAAGCTGGCCAACCCAACTATCTTTTATTGAATTTGTAAATTTTCTTGCTAATCAAGAAGCAATTACCAAGCAAATAGGGGATGTCTCATTTAAAAGCGATAAAGAAGCACTCTATGTCAACAAAAGTAAAGGTCAATTTAAACAACATGTTGTTGGAGCATCTAAAGAAGATGATTATAATTCAAAGAGTCATCAAAAAGGTAGCTCATAAACAGGGGGAGCATGGAGGACTCGCTGCAATGGTAGTCAGTCCAAGCAAAAGAAAAGTTTTAAAGGAAAATGCTACAACTATGGAAAAATAAGCCATATGGAAAATAATTATTAGTCCAAGAAACAGTCTACTAAGGGTAATGTTGTCACCTCTAACTTAGAAAAGAAATACAAAGAAAAGTAGGATGCTGAAGCGTCGGTCAATTTAGAGAAGGAAAACTTATCACTCTCAACAATAATTCATGAATGGAGAGATTATGAAAATAATTAGACTGTTGACTCAAGATGTTTAAATCACATAAGCATAGAGAAGCTTTATGGAGTTGTGGGAAAGGTAACGAATTACCATGGTAAGTTTGAGCAACAAATAAAGAAAATCGAGGTGGACTTTGACATTCAAGGGGATGATCTCTTATTGATTGGCATATCCATAGAATATTGTGGAAGTATGCAACAGGATAGGACTAGAGATTTTTAAGATAAGGTTTATTCCCCCATGGATAAGCTTCAAGACTAAATAGAGAAGCTTTTTTGAGAGTTTAAAGCTACCAAAGAGGATACAGTATTGTGCAAAAAAGCGATGGTGAATGAGATTGCTACTGCTCAAGTTACGATAAGTGAATTGAGAGTTAAAGCTCATAAGTCAAAAGATTTCAACAACAAGGAAAAGGATAAGAAGGTTACTGAAAATGTTGAGTCTCATCCTCAAGAAAAGCAAGGAGGAGAATCTGTGGCACCCATACCCGAACAAAGTAATAGCCAGTCACAACGTGCTAAATGAGAGAACTAAACCAGGAACATGTGAAACAACATTAAAAGGTAGAGGAAGAATGGATGAGAAGCTAAAAATCCAATGCTCTTGGCAAATTAGAGGAGTTGAACAAGTGTACATAAGTAGTGAAAGGTGTACCCCAAAGTCAAATGTTCTTCTAGGTATTCCAAACCACAATAAGGTGTATGATGGTGGTACCTCTGAGAAGAAGTGATTGAGCTATAAACATAAAAGGTCTTATCGTAGTAATTGGAGAACTTCAAATGATGAAATTGTCCCAAATGTTGAAGAACTTATTATTGATAAGAACAATATTAGTTTTGAGAAACCTATTAGAAATGAAAAGGTTGTAGGTACCAACAAGGAGAATCCTACAAATAAGCTAGAAGAGAAGGAGCCTAAGGATAATGAGATGACGTTGGAGGAGTATGAAAAGATAAAAGCTTTGCTCTCGCTGAAAATGAAGGAAAAGAGAAAGGAAATGCTGCAACAAAAGAAAGTTGGTATTAAAAATTACAACACCAACTTAAGGCCCATAACAAAATTTAATACTATAAAGCCCAAGCCCAAAACATAGAGCATTTTAGAATTGAAACTCAAACCCAAGATATGAAAGATTTTAGAACCAAAGCCCAATTTAAATTCTTGAAACTTTCAAAGTAGGTGGAATATTTTATTATATGGTTTAAATTTTTATAAAAAAAATTTGAATAGTTAATAAATTTTTAGAATATTTTATTACGTAATTTAAATATAATGACACTTAGTATAAATACTCTTCCTTCCTATTTCATTTAGGCATAAAGTTAGGAATCAAATGTCTAAGAACTTGATCAAGTGCTAAGAAGTGATCAAGTGTACAAAGATCTTAATCAAGTGTTGAGTGTTGAGAGTTAATAGAGAGTTGAACAAAAATAATAAATTTAACAAAGAGTGTGTGAATGTTTTGTTGTAAATAAAGAAGTGTGATAGTTTTTAAAAATTTTATTATAAGTTTTGTATTTAGTGGATAAGAGTATTAATAAAAATATTTAATTTGTGCTCCATTGTATTCATCATTTGGTATTAGAGCTATGGGTGCCTTGAATCTTGGAATCCAATATACACAGACATGGCAAGGCTAAACGATCGTTACCACACTTGAGATGGTGTATATTACTGTCGAAGCTCAAACATAAGATCAATTAAATTAAATTTATACTAATTAATTAAGTTCATAAATGTGATTAACAAATTTTCACGACAAATTTCCTTTTCATGTCTTTGTAACAGAAAGAAGTTACTGCATTGTTAAAAACCCTTTATTTTGTCTTTAGTACCTGTTCTCATACTGAATGTATAGTGGTTGAATTCCACAACAAGGTTTATGAACTATTCAACGGTGTATATCGTTCTGAATTCCATTGTACTATAGCATCCAAGTTTCTCCAATTCCTTTAAGCTATCTTTATAAAGTAATTGGCTACGATTTTCGTTGAGATGGAAATGTATCTTTATTAACTTAATCCCGAATTTTAAAAAGTTTGAAGTGTATTTTATTTCTAGCTCTGAGCTCAGCAACCTAGAAGAATTTGATTTCTTTCCGGTTTATGTATTGGGTAATGATTTGTCGATCTAGTTTAAGATCTTCGATATTTACAAAATCTGTGCACCAAGATGAAATAGCCCTTAGCTAAGGTTCTTGGTTCTGCTCTTTCACTTTAATTAGGAAAGAGTGGTTTTGGCATAACTACTTGGACATTTAAATTTGATTTAGTCTAGTTATTTTCCCAGCCAGCCTTAAATGAGTTCAATTTAGAGACAAGATGGTAATCACGGGATTGCCGACTATCCGTTGCTGGTAATTCAACCTATATAAAACCACTTAATTGAAATAGCAAAATTCTCTTTTGTTAAAAAAAACTGCATACAACGGAAAAGCAACCTAAAATGACTACAAAAGAAATTGTAAGCTGGTTTCCTTTTGCCATCCAATGATGAGAACTAGCTTGAGTCTTTACATGGAGCTTCGTTCGGTTAGAAGGCTTCTGACAAGAGCATAGCCCAACTTTTTACATAGGTCTGGTTTGTGCTTGCAAATGCAAATGCTTAAAACCTCAATCCGTTTAAAGATGTAAACCATCAGAAACCTTACCCCGTATTAGAAGAAAAAGTAGTTTACAATGGTGTATGAAGAGAAGTGCTTTTCCATGGGAATCACTTATGACTCGTGTGACTTATGGACAAAAGGGGCCTATGAATAACTATGAGAGAGCTAAAAGAGCCTGAGCCACATGTAAGTGCAAAAGAATGAGATTTGACAATAACTTCTCTTCCCCTTAGGATCAATGAATGATTATAATGTTTAAATCATAAAAATCATGAGCATTAATAAAGAGAAAATCAAGGCAAAATTAAGAGATAAATGATGGCCAATTATGGTCCTCCAAATCAAGGCAAATTATGAATAATTAAAAAAGTCAATGAAAAAATTTATAGGCATTAGTGACCTCTTTTAATTAAGAAAATGAATTATAAATTTATGATTTTCTTAAAAAAAAATTATTCTCACAACTATATAAAGATGACTATTCATTAAAGAGTAACAGGTTCTGAATTTTAACCTTCTTTTTTTATTTTTTGCTCAATATATCTCATATTTTTTAAATTAACTTAAGTATAAAGATATCTTTGTCAACACTCTCACCGACAAGATTATCATTAAGTTTTTATTTTATAATGTTAAACTTCATAGATTTGCACAAAGAACGAGTATAATATGATTCATTTCTTAAAAAAATAAATTTAACTTATTGATATAAAAACCGTTTAGATTTTTAGATCAACAACTTTAAAATATTCTTATTCTTCCAAGTTGATTGAGTGTTTTATTTGAGTTCTAGTTCAAAGTTGGTTTGCAAAGTGATGTAGAAATGTACAGCTAATTTCTTTCAAGATTTTTCATCCTCTGCGTCTCTTTTGGAATGTTACATCATCTTTCATTATTTTACCAAAACCTCAAGAAGCCAAAATACCTTCCTTTTTTTTCTTTTTTTTTTTGGTCTCTCTAAATCATATGCAGAACAGATTATGGTCCCATGCCACCTCAGCCCACAACTTATATAAAACTTTGGGCTATTATTTGGTATTAGAAATGGCCACATCTCTGGTACAGCCTGTACCAGCTGATTGTCTCAATGATTGAAATTTGATGATATTTATTTATATAATAGATAACTTAAAAAATATTAAAAGTCTTTAATATTTAATTAAATATAAAATATATTTTTTAAAATTAAATAATTAATAAAATTCTCCTTTATGATATTAATAAATTAAAGATAATATATTATATTATATGTTATAATTTTAATTTTAATAATATTAAATTTTATAATTTTAATTTTAATTTTAATTTTAATTACATTAAATTTTATAATTTTGATTTTAATTTTAATTACGTTAAATATTATAATTTTAATTTTAGTTTTATTTTAATTAAGTTAAATAATTTTAATTTTAATTTTAATTACGTTAAATGTTATCATTTTAATTTTAAATTTGATTTCAATTATGTTAAATAATACAGTTCTAATATTAATTTTAATTACGTTAAATATTATAATTTTAATTTTAATTTCAATTTGAATTATGTTAAATGTTATAATTTCAATTCTAATTTTAATTATATTAAAATTTTATAATTTTAAATCCAATTTTGATTTCAATTACATTAAATGTTATAATTCTAATTTCAATTTTGACTTCAATTACGTAAAGTGTAATAATTTAAATTTAAATTTTATTAAATATTATAATTGCAAATCTAATGTTAATTTCAATTACATTAAATATTATAATTTTAATTTTAATTACGTTAAATGTTATAATTCTAATTCCATTTCGATTTCATTTACTTTAAATGTTATAATTTTAAATCTAATTTCAATGTTATTTACGTTAAAAGTTATAATTTCAATTTTAATTATGTTAAATGTTAAAAATCTAAATTCAATTCTAATTCTAATTTTAATTACATAAAATATTATAATTCTAATTTCAATTCTAATTCTAATTTTAATTACATAAAATATTATAATTTCAATATCAATTTCACTTATTTTAAATGTTATAATTCAAATTCAAATTTTAATTTTAGTTATGTTAAAGTTATAATTTAATTTTCAATTTTAATTTCAACTAAATGTTAAATGTTATAATTATAATACCAATTCTAATTTTAATTACATAAAATAATATAATTTCAACTTCAGTTTTAAGTATGTTAAATGTTATAATTCTAATTTCAATTTTAATTACATTAAATATTATAATTCTAATTTTAATTTCAACTCTAATTATGTTAAACGTTATAATTTCAATTATCATTTTAAACTCAATTTTAATTACGTTAAATGTTATAATTAATAATTTCAATATTAATTTCAATTACGTTAAATATTATAATTTTAATTTCAATTTTAATAACGCTAAATGATATAATTCTAATTCTAATTCTAATTTTAATTTTAATTACATTAAATCTTATAATTCTAATTTCTATTCCATTAAATGTTATAATTTCAAATCTAATTTTAATTTGATATAGTATAATTGGTTTATATTTTTTCTTAAAAATAAATTAAATGATAAAAATTTGAAAAAATAATCTGTAATTATCGCCAAAAATGACCGCCGGCCAGATGCCATTTTTTAGTAATACTCTAAGGACAAAAAAATATCAAAATTTATATCATTGAATTCTATTTTTCTTAATCTATACAATGGTAGATAATTTGTGATCAAATAAAAATAAAAAGACCAAATATAGTAATGAGGGGTGGCAGCCATCATCGTCCGCTATCAAAAGGTAGGACAGTAACTTGTACCACTCTAGTCTATAGACAGATTGGCGACAGCGAGCGACGAAGGCCATCTTCTAGTCTTTTTAAAAAAATAATCCCACTATCATGTAGATAAAAAAATATACTTTAATGATGTAAAATATGATCTTTTATACGCTGAAGACTCGCCAAAAAATGACGGTCGGTCGTCATCTCAGGTGATAGTTACATATTCTTTTTTTTAATGATTTATTATTTAATTTAATTTTTTGTAAAAATATTTTTAAATTTTTTACCAATTATACGATGACACGTGTTATTTTGTGCCACTTTCAAATTTCAATTTAATTTTATGATTAAATTACTTTTTTATTTTTCTACCATTAAAACTAATGGTAAAAGTTAACATATTAGAGCAAATTTTTGTATTTTATCTCTAATTGAGGTTAAGTAATATTTATGCATGAAATATTACAATAAATTTATTATTATACCTTAAATCTTATTATTCATATTTTAATTCTAATTTTAATTACGTTAAATGTTATAATTTTAATTACAATTTAAATTTTAATTAGGTTAAATAATTTCAATTCCAAATAATTTCGATTTCGATTTCAATTACATCAAATGTTATAATTTTAATTCTAATTTTAATTTTAAATTCATTAAATGATACAATTTCAATTCTAATTTTAATTACATTAAATGTTATTATTCTAATTTTAATTTTAAATTTAATACTAATTATGTGAAATGGTAACAATTCTAATTTTAATTAATTTAAATGTTATAATTTCAATTATATTAATTATTATAATTCAAATATCAATTTTAATTACATTAATTATTACAATTATAAATTTAATTTTAATTTTAATTACATAAAATGTTATAATTCCAATTCTAATTTTGATTTTAATTACATTAAATATCATAATTTCAATTTTAATTATGTTAAATATTATAATTCTAATTCTAATTCTAATTTCGATTTCACTGACATTCAATGCTATAATTGTAATTTTGATTTTAATTACTTTAAAGTTATAATTTTAATTTTAATTTCTATTATATTAAATGCTATAACTCGAATTCTAGTTCTAATTTTAATTACATAAAATATTATAATTTTAATTTTAGTTTCAAATACGCTAAATGTTATATTTTCAATTCCTATTTTAATTTTAATTACATTAAGCATTATAATTTTAATTTCAACTTCAATTACGTTAAACATTATAATTCAAATTATAATATCAATTTTAACTTCAATTACGTTAAATATTATAACTCTAATTCATTCTATTTTAAATTTTAATTATGTTAAATGTTATAAATTTAAATCTAATTTTAATTTTAATTACGTCAAATATTATAATTTTAATTTTAATTTTAATTACTTTAAATGTTATAATTCCAAACTCACTTTCAATTTCTAATATATAAATACTATAATTTCAATTCTATTTCTGATTCAAATTTTAATTATGTTAAATGTTATAATTAAAACTTCAATTTAGATTTCAATAAATTCGAAATTGGAAGTTAGAAATATTTTTGGACTTGTTATATATTTTTGGCAACAAATAAGCGATTGGAAATTATAAATATATTCTTGAAAATATAAAATTTGTTTGTGAATTATTTATTTTAGAAATTAAAGTTTGAATTTGTTATATATTTTTGAAATTAAAAGTTGGAATGTTAAGATAGTTTAATAAATTTCTTGAAAATTAAAAAAAAAATCTCAAATATAAAAACACCCTAGAAAAAAGTAAAGGTCAAAAATTAAAACCAACCCAAAAACCTCAATTTAGCGTAATTAAGATATTTTGTTATATATTTTTAAATTTAATGTAATTTAAATTTTATTTATAATTTTAATAAAAAGTAGTTAATTATTCATTAACTTAGAATAATAACTACTATTTTAAGTATGAAGTAAAATAAAACTTAATAAGAAATTAAATATTAAATATAAAAATTAAAATTAAAATAACACATGACGTCCTATGGTGGCACCATGTGGTGATGCTTTTTATGTTAACTATAGATATTTAGAATACCTATAAAATGTTATCCATTTGTATTATATTATATTTTTTTGTGAAGTTAAATATAAAATCGTAATTTATAAAAAAGTAGGGACATCCTCTTATATTTATGAGTAAGAGATGCAAAAGTAGGAACACATTATACAATAAATGTGATACAATATACAACAAATTATGGATGTAAAAAGTGGAACATGTTATATGATATAAGAAGATGTTATTTTATAAGTGTCCTTAATAAGGGATTAACTATAGTACAGTTGATTGTGCCATACAACTGGTTGATGTCAGCTAAGGTGACAGGCAAAGTTAGATATTACCGATAATTTTATCTTTTATTATAAAGACCCCTCTATTAATAAAATTAATATATACAATTATAATTATAAATTTCGAATCCATTAAATCCAACAAAATGTATAAAAAAAAGAAAATAATATTATTATAATTTGTTTTGATAAAATAAAACATATTTTATATAAAAATATGGAAACATAAAGTAAATATTATTCTAATGATAATGACCAATAAAAAATAAAGAAAAAATATATACCAAAAAATTTTAATTTCAATTAAATTAAACATTATATTTTCAAATTAAATTTATATTTCAATTATGTTAAATGTTATAATTTCAATTTCAATTTTAATTACGTATAATATTACAATTTTAAATTCACTTTCAATTACGTTAAATATTATAATTCAAATTTTAATTTTAATTTTAATTACATTAAATATTATAATTTTAATTTTAATTACATTAAATATTATAATTTTAATTCCAATTTAAATTTAATTTTAATTACGTTAAATTTTATAATTATAAAACTAATTTTAATTTCAAATTTTATTTATGTTGAATGTTAATAATTTCAAATCCAATTCCAATTTGAAATCCAAATTCAATTACGTTAAATGTTATATAATTCTAATTTAAATTATAATTACGTTAAATAATTCCAATTCCAATCAATTTCAGTTACATTAAATGCTATAAATTTAATTTCAAATACGTTAAATGTTATCATTTCAATTCTAATTTTAAATTCAATTTTAATTTACTTAATATTATATTTTCAATTTTAATTTCAGTTTCCATTGCACTAAATATTATAATTCTAATTCTATTTTAAATTCAATTTCAATTACGTCAAATATTATAATTGTAATTTCATTTCTATTTTCAATTACGTTAAAGGTTATAATTTCAATGTTAATATCAATTTCAATTATGTTAAATGTTACAATTCTATTTTCAATTTTAATTTTAACTTTAATTATATTAAATGTTATAATTTTAATTCTATTTTTAATTACATTAAATGTTATAATTCTAAATCTAATTTCAATTCCAGTTACGTTAAATGTCATAATTCAAATTTTAGTTTAAATTCAATTTTAATTACGTTAAATGTTACAATTCTAATTCTAATTTTAATTATGTTAAATGTTATAATTTTAATTTCAATTATGTTAAATGTTATAGTTCCAACATCAATCTTAATTATATTAAATATTACAATTTCAAATCCAATTACAATTTTAATTGTGTTAGATATTATATTTAATTACAATGTCAATTTCAATCACCTTAATGTTATAATTTTATTCTAATTTTGATTTCAATTACAATAAATGTTATAATTGCTTATCCAATTTCAGTTACGATTACGTTACATGTTCTAATTCTAATTCCAATTCAATTTTAATTTTATCTATATTAACTTTTATAATTGCAATTTTAATTATCTTAAATATTATATAATTCAATTTAATTCTAATTCTAATTTAATTACATTAAATATTGTAATATAAAAACCTGTGCTATTAAAAATTATAACATTTAACGTAAATAAAATTGAATTTAAAAACGGAATTGGAATTATAACACTTAATGTAAGTGAAGTTGAATTTAAAATTGGAATGAAAATTATCACATTTAACGAAATTGAAATTGAAATTAAAATTAGAATTGAAATTATAACATTTAACATAACTAAAATTAAAATTAGACTTGAAAAGATAAAACTTAACGTAATTAAAATTGGAATTAGAATCATAACAATTAACATAAGTGAAATTGAATTTAAAATTAGAATTAAAATTATAAAATTTAATGTAATTGAAATTAAATTGAAATTATAACATTTAACATACTTAAAATTTAATTTAAAATTAGAATTGAAATTATAACATTTAATGTAATTGAAATTAAATTTAAAAATTGGAGTTGGAATTATAATATTTAACATAATTGACATTGAATTAAAATTAGAATTAGAATTATAAAATTTAACGTAAGTGAAATTGAATTTAAAAATGAAATTAGAATTATAACATTTAATGTAAGTGAAATTGAATTTAAAATTAAAATTGAAATTATAATATTTAATGTAATTAAATTTGAAATTAAAATTGATATTAGAATTATGACATTTAACATAATTAAATTTTAAATTATAAAATTTAACATAATTAAAATTGAATTTAAAATTAGAAATAAAATTATAACATTTAATATAAGTGAAATTGAATTTAAAATTAGAATTAGAATTATAAGATGTAACATAATTAAATTTAAATTTAAAAATTAGAATTAAAATTATAATATTTAGTATAATTGAAACTGAATTTAAAATTGGAATTAGAATTATAACATTTAACGAAATTAAAATTATAATATTTAACATAATTAAAATTGAAATTAAAATTAAAATTATAACATTTAGCTTATGTTTCCACTAACTGTTATATGTTACATTTGACTTAACATACAACAGGACAAATAGTGGGAACATATAATATACTAAATGAGAACATAATGCTATTTGTGATTAATTTACTTTTTATTTTTTTTGAAGCATATATGAATATCATATGTATATAGAACACCTATAAAACTGAAACCCCTTATATTAAATCACATATTTTTAGTTATAATCGGCAACATGCAAAGAATGTAAAAGTGGAGATAATGACACTTTTTTGGGTGAAAACAATAAATAGTGAGAATATATAATATATTAAGTGAAAATATGTAGTATATTAAATGAGAATATGTAGTATATATAGTAGAAATATTTAGTATGTTAAGTGGGAACATGTAGCATATTAAGTGAGAATATTTATTATATTAAGTGAAAAAATGTAGTATATTAAGTGGGAACATTTAGTATATTAAGTGCGAAAATATAGTATATTAAGTAGGAACATTTAATATATTATATGATGCTATTTGTGATTAATTTACTTTTTATTTTTTTTGAAGCATATATGAATATCATATGTATATAGAACACCTATAAAACTGAAACCCCTTATATTAAATCACATATTTTTAGTTATAATCGGCAACATGCAAAGAATGTAAAAGTGGAGATAATGACACTTTTTTGGGTGAAAACAATAAATAGTGAGAATATATAATATATTAAGTGAAAATATGTAGTATATTAAATGAGAATATGTAGTATATATAGTAGAAATATTTAGTATGTTAAGTGGGAACGTGTAGCATATTAAGTGAGAATATTTATTATATTAAGTGAAAAAATGTAGTATATTAAGTGGGAACATTTAGTATATTAAGTGCGAAAATATAGTATATTAAGTGAGAACATTTAATATATTATATGATGCTATTTGTGATTAATTTACTTTTTATTTTTTTTGAAGCATATATGAATATCATATGTATATAGAACACCTATAAAACTGAAACCCCTTATATTAAATCACATATTTTTAGTTATAATCGGCAACATGCAAAGAATGTAAAAGTGGAGATAATGACACTTTTTTGGGTGAAAACAATAAATAGTGAGAATATATAATATATTAAGTGAAAATATATAGTATATTAAATGAGAATATGTAGTATATATAGTAGAAATATTTAGTATGTTAAGTGGGAACATGTAGCATATTAAGTGAGAATATTTATTATATTAAGTGAAAAAATGTAGTATATTAAGTGGGAACATTTAGTATATTAAGTGCGAAAATATAGTATATTAAGTGGGAACATTTAATATATTAAGTGAGAACATTTAGTATATTAAGTGCGAACATATAATATATTAAGTGGAAACATGTAGTATATTAAATGGAAACCTACAGTATATTAAGTGGGAACATTAAGTATGTTAAGTGAGAACATGTAGTATATTAAATAGAAACATATATTACAATAAGTGGGAATATTTAATATATTAAGTGAAAACACGCAGTACATTAAGTAGAAATACGCAGTACATTAAGTGAAAACATGTAGTATATTAAGTAGGAATATTTCGTATATTAAATAAAAACATATAGTATATTAAGTGAAAATATTTAGTATGTTAAATGGGAACACGTAGTATATTAAGTGAGAACATTTAGTATATTAAGTGGAAACATTTAGTATATTAAGTGAGAATACGTAGTATATTAAGTGAAAACACATAGTATATTAAGCGAAAATATTTAGTATATTAAGTAAAAATAAATAGTATATTAAATTGGAATGTGTAGTATATTAAATGAGAACTTAATATGTTAAATGGGAACATTTAGTATGTTAAGTGTGAATATTTAGTATGTTAAGTGGAAACATTTAGTTTATTAAGTGAAAATATTTAGTATGTTAAATGGGAACACGTAGTATATTAATTGTGAATATTTAGTATATTAAGTGCGAACAAGTAGTATATTAAATGGGAATATGTAGTATATTAAGTGGGAACATTTAATATATTATGTGAGAACACGTAATACATTAAGTATGAACATTTAGTATATTAAGTGGGAACACTAGTATATTAAGTGAGAATATTTAGTATGTTAAGTGAAAACATGTAATATATTACATATTTTCACTTATAACATTAAATGTTATTAATTACTTTGGACATGTGACAACATGTCTTTAGTTTTTTTTTTAATAAAATAAAATAATTAATAATTAAAAAATATTTCACCATCGTTGAAAAAAGGTCGGCGATTTTTTGACAACAAAAATAATTATATTTTACATCATTGAACTCTATTTTTTTTAATCTACATAATGGTTATGTCATTTTTGACCAAAAAGAGACTATAAGAAGGCCAAAATTAATGGTGAGGGGCGATGCTACCTATAGACAGATCGGTCGTCGATGGAGATATAGCTAGGAAGCTGATGTGACTCTCTCAATCTTTATATATAGACTAAGTCTATGAAATGTACAACCATATTGACTGTGAGACAATTAATGTGCCTTTTAGATATGGCATTCATCTTTCTAGGAGGAAGTGTCCTCGGGAAGAAGATGAAAGAATTAGAATGTCTAACGTTTGATATGTATAAGCAAGAAGTAACTTAATGCATACCATGTTATTTACAAGACTTGAATTTAGATGGCTGTAATTGTTACGAGCTGATATCCATCTAATCTAGATCATAACCATCAGATAGTTGTGAAATTTATCTGTACTACCTAAGAGGTACAGAGGATAAGTTTTGTAATTATAGAGAAAGTTTCTTACAAGACAAGGGATGCACATATTCAAATTTATTGTCTGGTTTGTATGATTGAAAGTCTACATCTAGTTATGTGTTTCTCTTTATTGGTATTGGAGCTAATTAGTGTGTAATTAAATATCCATAATTAATTCTGTCTTAGAGGTAGAAATGTTGCGGCTTGAGAAGCCTGCTAGTTAGTGTGTAATTAAATGTCCATAGCTAATTCAAGATCAGTGGATCTTATCCCATTATATTACAATAATAATGATAATTGCTCAAGTTAAGAAGTCATAAGGCACACTAGAATTCTGATCATGTGAACTTTGAATACTATATAATTGGAAATTTCTTGGCTACTGGAGTTGTAATAATATCTAGAAAATAATCCATGGATAACATAACGAATCCACTCAGACCTAAACTCCTATGGTATTTGAGAAACACGTTGAGTGTATTGGTATGAGATACTAATACAAATGATACAAAAGCAAATGGGAGTTTGTTGGAGCTGGTGCTTATGTGTCATTCAAATATTATATAATTATTAATTATTAATTATTTAATATTTATATAATAAATATTTCGAATAAAATTTATTAATTTTATAATTATATTGTATAATGCTTGTAACACTACAAACATTGTATGATCTGATGGAGTTCAGATCTTGTCTAAAAGAGTTTATGTCAGAGCTAAAAGTTAATAATGCTGAGAGTTATAAATGTTAAGTGTTAGTATTGTTAAGAGTTAACAGGCTAATAATGACATAGTCGTAAAGAGTTAAAAGTCTTGTCTGAAATTGGACAAAGACCTGAGAGTATACTAATAATGACATAGTCGTAAAGAGTTGCAATAGATGCTAGGAAATATTATTGTGTAAGTATGTCTCAAACATTATGTTCTTGATCTATATTTACCAATGTGGGTTTATCGGTGAATCACTATAATATAAATTAGTGTATATTTATATTTGCATGGTACAAATAGCCGTTATTAGCTGACCACGAATTTAGAGCTTGTATAGGCATATGGGTATCCAATCAGAACTAGGTACTGAACAGACTCTTGAGGATTCTAATAGATATCCTATAAAACCATCAAAAGATGGTCCTCTTGAGTTGATTAGTATTCGTGATCCCTTGACCTAAGCGCTACGGTGGGCTTATGAGTGATCCACTATACTTTGGTTCTATATATGTCAGAGACCTTTCATGGTCTAATCGTTATGTGTCACTAGGTATGGTCAAATGCACATGAAGTCTGGTGTGCGTAGATACGGGATCTGTCAGCTTACATAGGTAAGTTATATATCTAATGCTTTGAGATTGTATTTCATAAAGTCTTGTGGTCATAAGCATAAACCCAGAAAAGAATTTTTCCACAGGGTTAAACAATATCGCAAAATTATTTGCGTATATTTTTTATCAAGATACAAATCTAGAGATAAGTTCAATGATGGGCTTACGAGGATTTGACGGTGTTGATCTATATCCTTGTACATCCTGGATATAAATGATGGAAAAACTATACGTATATGTTATGATCTCAACTTGTATAGTTTAACGTATTGATTTGTAATATCCGTAACGTGTGCATTAGGCTTCGATAACAGACTCATGGAATAGTTCCTTTTGACAAATCAGATGTAGACTTAAGGAGTCTCACAATATGAAATGTATTCATTGTGCACTTGAGCAGTGTACTGTATTGAATTGTTCAAAATAGTAAAATTCAGTAATTTACTACAGTTAAATTAATTAAAGTATATAATTAAATGATGGGTCTTACTTTAGGTTAACTTGATAACTTAGTAAAGATATAAAAGTAATTTCATTTAATTATTATTTAATTGTTAAATAATTAAAATAAATACTTATTTATTTAATTGTTAAGTCAATAATTTAACTTAACTATGGTTAAAAGTTAATCATATGGTTAAGTTAATTAGATATTAAACTTACATAATAGTTAACCTTACTATGGTTAAGTTAGCTAACTAGAGTTAGGTTAGTTAGATATTTACTAACTAAGATTAAGTTAGTTCTAACTCAACGAAGGTTAAAAATTAACTTTGATTAAGTTAAATATCTAAATTCAAGTGAAATTAAAATCAAATGCATGTTATTAAATGTATTTAATTTATATTAGTAAAATGAATCAATTTTATTTTTTTAAAGTGTTTTAGGATGGCCAACAAATTTGAGAGAGAAATTGAGAATGAAAGTTGTAATGTTTTCAATAGTTGAAAATATATTCTATTCATCATATTCTCTAATTAAGTCATTAAAATATTAATTAAGTTTAATTTTGTTCAAGAGTTGAATAAATAAATAACAAATTTAACTAAATTAAAGAGTTTAATTTTGAGTTAAGTTTAAGAGTAAAATTGATTGGTGGATTAATATACTGTTATTCTAGACAATCAAACTCACCCTTATTGATTGCTAGACTTGGCAAAGTTTATATTTCAGGTGGATTAATATACTGCTATTCTAGACAATCAAACTTACCCTTATTGATTGCTAGAATTGGCAAAATTTACATTTTATGTGGACTTTAAGCAAATTTAATTCAAAGGTTTTATAGGTTAAATTCTCAATCTTGTATATAAATTTGATTAATATGTAATAATTGTATTTATTATCAATTTTTAGACTTCCGTTGTGTAAATATATATGTATATGATGCGTATTTTTGATGATGAACACATCCCACATACATGCACCCTTTATTATTAAACACCCAACACTTTAACAAGGAGCTATTTTTTGGAAGAGTGCTAAGCAGATATTCATAACTTCTTTCAATATAGTAGCTGAGTTTATAATTTATTTTGAGGTATGAAATTATGGGATATGGTTGTGGAACTTTATCACAAGATTGCGTATTGTCAATGGTATTAGAAAATTATTAAAAATTTATTGTGATAATGAAGTCACAATGATATATTACCATAACAATAGAAGCTTTTTAATGTCTAAGCACATCGACTTTAAGTTACTAGTTGTTAAAGAAAGAATTTAAAGTCAACAAGTGTCAATATAACATATTAGTACAAACTTATGATTGCGGATCCGCTGACTAAAAGATTATCGTCCGAGGTTTCTTATGAGCATGTTGCTCGTATATGTGTTGTATCATTTAATGATGTGCATAAATAGTAAAAATTTGTCTTTTGCTATTCATTTAGTTAAAAACACACTTATGGTTTATTTTATATAAAATAAAGTTTGATAAATTGTTTGTTGAAACTCTGAAATAAGGTTGCACTTTCTCCTGCGATTTTTGCATAGAGTTTAGAAAGTATTTAACTCATTAGATTTATAAAGTAGGACCAATTTGAAATAGGCATATTTGAGATTACCTTTCATGTAATTTTTATGCTACACATTCATATTTGATTTATGTCATTAATTATATTGGTATGGTGGCCATTGATAGATCTAGTTGCGAATATATACAACGAATGTCTCTTTGATCTCATATTAATATAATTAATAGACTATATTTGTATCTAAAGAGATGTTTTAAGATAAGATAGCATTTATTATGCACACTAAAGTTTATAATGTATAATTATTTTTAAATGACATATGTGGCTCAAGTGAGAGATTGTTAGGTTTTATTATTTTTTTTATGTGGCTCACATATTAGCAATAATTATACATTTTGGGTTATCTTAAATAAGGGTCAATATAAGTGATATATTTTATTAGGCTCTAAAAACATATTTTGATAAACATTTGTTATGTATAGAAACTCAACACTAGTTGGATTATGAAAAATGAGATCATAATTTAACATAATATATAAAAATCATTTTTAGAGTTGTAGTCCCAAGATTAAATCAATACACATAATATTCTTCTTTTTTTTCTATATCACAGAGAAAACCCTATTAAACTTACATAAATTCGATTGTGAAATGTCATTATACTTATAGTTCTCATTTAAGACTGTTAATATTCAAGTTCTAATTATTATAAATTTCTCAAATATTTTTTTTTAATATCTATCATGATAATTTAATATAATAAATCTTAAATTATATTTATATGGGTATGAATCTAAGTGGTTGTGTATATTTAAAAAAAAAAACATGACTCATTTCAATAAACTTTATATAAATTATCCCAGCATACGTCATTATAAATACTAACAAAATTGGAAGTACTATGCATTTTTTATTAGGGAATCTAACCTGAAAAATGTTAAATCTTATTTCAAGAATCTGCGATATAGTTTTGTAAAGGGAAAAATGACTATTTAGCTTGTTAGATTGCCATTTTACTTTGTTAGTCTCTAAAAGAAATTAAATTTCAAAAAGGTTTTTGTTATGATAAATAGGAGTGGCAATTTATGTAAATGAATTGTGTTCGTATTATATCAATATAAGGTATTAATAAAATTTTATTATATTTATTTACAATTTGCTTATTAATTGAAATAGATACTCAAACACAAATTTGATTCAATTAATAAATAAATTACATGATATGATTAGACACATTTAAATAAATAAATTAAATATAATTCATTTATATGATTATATACTATTTGATTCGCTTACAATTATATTTGTTTAAATGAATGATAACACTTATTTTGATTCGTTTATATGAAATATTCAATTCGTTTAAGTCATGATTAATAAAATTTAAAATTACATTTAAAAAATTAAGTATTTAATGTATTTAATAATAAAATTATTCTAACGCAATTAAAAAAATAAAATTCATCCAACATAATTAAAGGAGAAAAGACTTTAGAGTTTAGATATTAGTTTTTGAATTCCAATTACATATATATATATTTAATTTTTTATAATTTAATTAAACGTGACTTAAACGAATTAATAAATCATAAAACTTAAACATATATTCGACACGATTAAAAAATAAGTCGAATTTAATTAATAAACGGGTAATGTAAATTTGACTTGTTTAATAATCGTGTCAATTTTTTCTGCCTATATTCTCTTAAACTTTATTTAATTCTTGTCGAAAAATTATGTCGTGACGTATTTTATCACCCCTAATTACGCATTTATAAAAATTAAAAATTTTAATACTTTTACTTTTAATATCACTAATGTCGGTGATGACCAATGGTTAGCCAATTGACTTGGTTAAAGAGTGTGAAATTATAAAAATACTCTTAATTAATTGAGTAAGATAAAATTTATATGTATATGATGTGTCTAATTTAATTTATTACTTATATAACCTTAAATCTATAATTGTTAATTGTTTATTTTATTTTATTTTTATAAGGGTGTTTTTCTTAAATAAAAAAATAAATACGGATGCAAAGAAAGAAATTTAAAGACAAACCAATTAAGAATCTAAATAAAGACTTAAAATAAAAGAAAGTACCCACAATTAAGGAAGATTATTCTCGCTTAAAGTGTTTTCTTCTTCAAGTTGGAATAGCAAATTAGAAGCGGCCAAACTCCTATAAATAATAAGCAATTGAGCGGCAAAGAAAAAGAAGAAAAAGACGTGAAAGAAGACCAGAAAACGAAAGAAAAGAAAGACTTGGAAGAAGAAGAAAAAGAGATTAAAAGGGTTAAAGGCGCTTAGATCATGGAAAGCTTTCAAGTTTCCATCCTTCCCATTATCCTATTTTCTTTATTACTCCTAATTTAATAATATATTTTTAATTTTCTTGTACTAAAGTTGAAAATAATACCTTATTTAATGAAGTAGTTGTCTTTTTGAACAGTAATTCTCTCTTTTTTTTCTTTAATATTTGTAGTTTTTATTTCTTAAGAATAATTGAATTAGAATTCTTGGCCAATCCTTATCCATAAACGGGTAAAATGTAATCCTTATCCATAAACGGATAAAATGTAATCCAAACCAACAATAATACTCTAAAAGCTCACTCTAGCTCCTCGAAATTTCTCATGGAGCCCGCATTTTCTTAATTCTTCTCACCTTCCTTCTCTTTGTCTTCATGGTCCTGAAAATTAGCAAGAGATCCAAAATCAGTGACACAGCTCCAAATCTACCACCAGGGCTAAGGAAATTACCTTTCATTGGAAACCTGCACCAGCTTCCTGGCTGTCTGCCTCATCGTGCTGTAAAAGGTAAAATCTTATTTCAAGAATCAGCGATATAGTTTAGTTAGTTGCAGCAGTAAGTATTGAGTTCAAATTGGACTCAATACGTGTCCATAAAAGACAAATTATCTGAAAGCTGTAAGTCAGAAAGTCAGAAACGTTTTTTATATGCTTACATGATAGTGAAGGTGGTCATGTTTCATTATTTTTATTGACATGTTCTGTATTTTTATACGCTTATACTAGTGCATGTGATGTAGTGGGGCTCCTGAAAAATTGCTGGCTATCCTGAACAATAAAAGGATAAAATGTTGTCCAAGCCAACAATACTCTAAAGCTCACTCTAGCTCCTTGACATTTCTCATGGATCTGGCATTTCCCATGGCCTCTTTCTCAATTCTTCTTACCTTCCTTCTCTTTATCTTCATGGTCCTGAAAATAAGCAAAAGATCCAAAATCAGTGACAGAGCTCTAAATTTACCACCAGGTCCAAGGAAATTACCTTTCATTGGAAACCTGCACCAGCTTCTTGGCTGTCTGCCTCATCGTGGACTAAGAGACTTGGCTATGAAGTATGGACCCATTATGTACCTGCAAATGGGAGAAGTTCCAACTATTGTTGTTACATCTCGGGAACTCGCGAAAGAAGTGTATAAAACGCATGATGTAATCTTTGCATCAAAGGCTCCAACGCTGGTATCACAAATCATATCCTATGACTATAACGATATAATCTTTTCACCATATGGTGATTGTTGGAGACAACTACGAAAGATTTGTGTCATGGAGCTTTTGAACCCGAAGCGAGTCCAGTCTTTTCGATCAGTAAGAGAAGAAGAGGTGTCCAATCTCATCAATTGGATTGCTTCAAATGAAGGATCAGTGATTAATCTTACTAATAAAGTCTACTCTTTAGTATTTGGCATGACTTCGAGGGCTTCCTTTGGTAGCAAGAGCAAAGATCAAGAAGTATTCGAATCGGTTATCCAGGATGTTATAAAAGTGATTGGAGGTGCTACCGTTGCTGATCTATTTCCTTCTGTCAAACTTCTTCAGTGTATTAGTGGAATCAAGTCGCAAGTAGAGAGGATGTGTCGAGAAGTTGACAAAATAGTTACGAATATTATTGATGAACATAAGAAACGCAAGGCAAGATCAAAGAATGGTAGCAGTGAAGAAGGTCATGAAGATCTGGTGGATGTTCTTCTGAATCTTCAAGAGACTGGTAATCTTCAATTTCCCTTAACTACCGACAACATCAAAGCAGTGATCTTTGTAAGTATTTTGATCTTCTACTATCTCCTGGTACCGTCCTGAAGAGTTTATATAATGACAAAACGTTCTTCGTCGATTCTATACGTGAACAAAAATTGAAGTCAAATGTAAATCTAACTCCTCCCAGCATGATTTTTTTTTGTTGTACTTTTTCTTATTTTAACAAAATGAGTAAAAGTTAGCTATGCGCTATGCAAAACCTGCTTTATGATTGGTCTAAAGCATACTCTAGATTGAAAAATTATCAGTTGCCCCGATAAAATTTCATAATTATCATATTTCATTCTTATGGGGTATCTAAAGTCTCATATCTCGTTATTGGTACCATTTTTCTGTCGAAAAATTACCAATGACCCTCACAAAAGGGTAATTGGATTTTTGTTTTTATTCTAGAGAGGTTATTTGTGATTGTGAAATTCCAAAAGGGTTAGATTCTTGAGAAATCAGCCATCATGTCCATCATATACCATTTTTTTATCTCTTAGTTTTTTAAAACTATCTATTACTCCTTTTTAGAGGTAATTGGTTATTTTTTTTAGTACAATTAATTTTCTCCCCTAAAAAAAATTAGCTTAGTCCCTAAGTTTTTTTAATTACCTATTAAATCTCCAAGTTTTTAAAAATACCAAATTTAGTCTGATGTTAAAAAAATAACATCTAAACTATACATTTTTTTAGACCAATAAGAAAATTTTGATCGAATATTGAACCATTGATCATGATTAAACATATCCATTTACCTTACTTTCCTAAAAAAATGTACACTTTGGATATTATATTTTTAACAAAAATTAGGACTAAACAGAGCATTTTAAAATATTTAAAGACCTAACGAGTAATCCTAGAGAAACTTGGGGACTATAACTCAGAAGTAGTATTATATAACTCAAGAAGAAAAGTGGTACATATAAAAAAGTTAAGGGCAAAACAATAATTTTTCTTAATTATAACTATTGCGTCTTCATTTATCGTATACACAAATTTTACTTGATAGAAATTATGTATTATCTTATCAAACTCCAAAGGGTGCTATCCTGCGTGAAATTCCATCTGTGAATAATGGTCTAACTTGCATAAATAATGCATTTCCAGGATGTTTTTAGTGCTGGGAGCGAGACAGCTGCTGGAACTCTAGATTGGGCAATGTGCGAAATGCTAAAAAATCCAATAGTGCTGAAAAAGGCACAAGCTGAAGTAAGGGAAGTCTTTAATAGAAAAGGCAAGGTCGATGAAATGGGCCTCAATGAAGTGCAATTTTTGAAGCTAGTTATTAAAGAGACTCTAAGATTACATCCCCCAGCTCCGTTATTATTTCCAAGAAAATGTAGCGAGAGATGTAAGATCAACGGGTTCGACATACCTGCCAACTTCACAGTCATTACTAATGCATGGGCGATAGCAAGAGATCCCGAATATTGGACTGAATCTGAGGTCTTTATTCCAGAGAGGTTCCTTGATTCTTCTATTGACTACACGGGGACTGATTTTGAATACATTCCATTTGGTTCTGGTAGGAGAAAGTGCCCTGGAATGTCGTTTGCCTTTGCCACTTTGGAGCTCCCACTTGCAATGTTTTTGTATCATTTTGACTGGAAACTTCCCAATGGAATGAAGTATGAAGATTTGGACATGACTGAGGCCTTCGGTGCGACTGTAAGAAGAAAAGATGATCTATGCGTGATTCCTTTTTCTTATCATCCTCCATCTGTTGGATAATAATATATCATGTAACTGCTGATGAAGCAGAAGCCATAATTCAAAATCCCAGATGAGAAATTAATAAATCCTATCCTTGGTTGGGATAGCAAGATTGCTTTCTCTTGTTTATTGACTTTAACGAATTAAGCAAATGAAAATAATTGAAATGTGCTTTTTGCCTGTTTCAAGAAAATGAAGAAAAGTGTTTGATATATATATATATTAAAATACACAATTCGATGTGGGATAGATACGATGGATTTAATATATATATATATATATATATATATCTACGGTGGTAATAAGCTATGCCTAAAGAATCCCATGCGCATAAGAACAAGCCGGTCCAAACCTCTGAAATTTGATCCGAAAACTAATTAGCCGGGTGTGCTTGGGGGTGCAAATTTACCGGTTGATAAACTTAATGAGTACAATTTAATTTAATATATCAGTTATTATTTTTTAATTTTAAACAAATTATGATTGGTGTATTTATTTGTTTGAAATTAATATTGTAACAACCAATTTAATTTTTTATTAATAGTCTCTTAAGCTTTAGTATAAATAGGGGTTCTTGTCAAGGGTTTGGACAGTTGCATTTTGCTCTCTTATAAAATCCAGATACTTACAATACTGTTTTTCTAGTTTGTCGCACTTGACTACACCCATACTATAGAATAATATTGTATCTTGAAAATAAAACTGCTTTTCCTTATTTTTGAGTTGTGGAAAGAAAATGAGGCAATTACAAATTATTACAAGTGGTAATTGATAATTTTCATAATTTTTAACTTTCATAAAGTTGATCATATAACGTTACGGCATAGAATCCTCTTCTAATTTAATTTAATCTAATCTAATTTTTTTCTTAATCTTTTTACTAATATGAAATTGATAATTGATATAAAAAATTAAATAATTAGAAAATGAATCGTAACCATATATAATTAATAAAAAATGTGTCAAAAAAGCTTAATTCATAAGGGGTTACATTTGTCTAAATTTAATTATTTGTAAAAAATTTATATTTTACATAATCTGCAACTCCTGTTCTATTGTCTTAACTAACTATGAGAATCTTAAACATAATTTTATTACCTTAATCCCTAATATTCAAATGCATTGGATAGTTTTTTTTTGTTAGAATTTGTGATTTAAAATTGGGTTTAGATTAATTTTGACTCAAAAGTTGACGAGGAGTCTGTTAGAGCTGGTGCTCACGTGCTATTTTAATATTGTATGAATATTAATTATTAATATTTATACAATAAACATTTCGAATAAAAATTATTAATATCATAATTATATGGTATAATGTTTGTAATATTACAGACACTGTTTGATATGAAAGAGTTCAGATCTGGTCTAAAGGAGTTTAGACCAGAACTAATAATTATAAATTGAAAGAGTTAGTATTGTTAAGAGTTAGCAGGTTATAAGAGTCAGCGAGCTCTAAAAAGTTAGAACCTTGTCTATAATGGGACAAAGACCTGAGAGTATACTTGTAATGATATAGTTGTAAAGAGTTATAATAGGTGCTAAGAAATATCATTATGTAAGTATGTCTCAAACATAATGTTCCTGATCTATGATCACCAATGAGGGCCTATCGGTGAATTCACATTATATAGATTAGTGTATGTCTATATCTGACTGGTTCAGATGGTTGTTCTTAGCTGACCATGAGATTAGAGTTTGTATAGGCATGCGGGTATCCAGCCAGGACTGGATACTGAACAGCCTCACAAGGACCCCAATAGATATCCTATGAAGCCGTCAAAGGAAGGTCCTCTCGAGTTGAGTAGTATTCGTGGTCCTTTGACCTGAGCTCTACGGTGGTCTTGTGAGTGATCCATCATGTTTTGGTTCCATATATGTCAGAGACCTTTCATGGTCTAACCGCTATGTGTCGCTAGGTATGGTCCGATGCTCATGGAGTTCGGCGTGCATAGATACGGGATCCGTTAGCTTACGTAGGTAAGTTGTATATCCGATGCTCCGAGATTATATTTCATGAAGTCTTGTGGCCACAAGCATAAACCCGGAAAAAATATTTTTTATAGGGTTAAACAATATAATAAAAGTGTTTGCGTATATTGTTTATCGAGATACGAATCTGGAGATAAATTTATGAATGAGCAAATAGGGATTTGACGGTGCTGATCTATATCCCAACACATCTAGGGTATAAATGATGGAATGATTATACGTATACGTTGTGACCTCAACTTGTATGGTTTGATGCTCTGATTTGTAATATTCGTAACGTGTGCGTAAGGCATCGATTACGAATTCATGGAATAGTTTAATTTGAAAAATCGAGTGTAGACCTAGAGAGTTCCAATATGAAATGTACTCTTTGAGTACTTTGGCAGTTTATCATATTAAATGGTTCAATACAGTATAATTTAGTAATTTACTAAGGTTAAGTTAACTAAAGTATATGATTAAATGATGGGACCTACTTTTGGTTAACTTGGTAACCTAGTAAGGATATAAATGTAATTTCACTTTATGATTATTTAATTGTTAAATAATTAAAATAAATATTTATTTATTTAATTATTAAATAAATGATTTAACTTAATTATGGTTAAAGGTTAACCATATGGTTAAGTTAAGTTAACTTTACTTAATGGTTAAGTAAAGGTTAACCTAACTATGGTTAAGTTAGTTAACTATGGTTAGAATATTTAAATATTTATTTAACTTAAGGGTTAAGTTAAAGTAACCTAACTAAGGTTAAATGTTAACTAAGGTTAGGTTAAGGTAAATTAAATACAAATGAAATTCAAATTAGTTTGAAATTTATGCATTAGTATATAAAGGGAAATGAAATTCAAAATCAATAAGTTTTTAGTTTTTAGATTTTGCAATTTTGGTGACCATTTCAATTTAAGAAATTGGAATTCTTTGTTTTGTGTTTTAAGTATTGAACAACAAAATAAATAAATAAATGGTTACTAAATGTAATAACTAAAATAGAATTTGTTTTAATTGTTCAAGAGTTGAACAAAAGATAAAATAAATTAATTTAATTTGATTAAAACAAATGTTAAGTGTTTTGGTTGGCTAGAAAATTAAGAGAGAAATGGAGAACGAAAATTGAAATGTTTCAAGAGTTGAAATCATTTCTATTCATCATCTTCTTTAATTAATTTAGCCATTAAAACATGAATTAAATTTATTTTTATTCAAGAGTTGAATAAAAGGAAAAACAAATTTAACTAAGTTAAAGGGTTTAACTTTGAATTAAGTTTAAGAGTTAAACTAAATGCTGGATTAACATACTGACGTTCTAGACAATCAAACACACCCTTATTGATTGTTAGGATTGATCAAAGTTTCATTTGATGGTAGACTTCAAGCAAATTAATTCAAAGGCTTCATGGGTTATATTTTTCAATGTAGTAACCAGTATCCACAACTAGTAAGAATAAGTATTTATATATATATATATATAAATATACGTATTTTTATTTGTATGTGGGTGATACTTGATTTATGTATTGTTATTAGTAGTGTTTGTATAGGTTAAGAATATACTATTAGTATTGAGTTTATTTGCAAGACGTTAGATTTATTTTAGGGACCAATTTGTAATATTTTAAAAGTTTTAGGGGTAAATTTATAAATACCAAAACTTAGCCTCTTAGTATAAAAATACACTTTTGAAACCCTAATTCATTCTATTGGGTCGAGCTATCCCTTTAGAGAGAGAGAAGAGAGAAATAGAGGGGAGAGAAAGAGAAGAAGAAGAAGAAAAAGAAGAAATTAGAATTTTAAATTTTAAGAGGTATATCACAACTATTTTTCAATTTATTGATGTTAATTAAGTTAATTAAATTAATTTCTTTAATTTTTGATTTTTTAAAATATGTATAATTGAGGATTTGATGTGTATTTCGTAAGATATTGTGAGAATTGATGATGATCTTTGTAGATAGCTTGATAAATCATGATGAGTTGTAGAATTTCTGCTTGATAGTCTCTTGATCCAGGAATTTTATAAATTGTTGTGATTCGATTCTGGTTTTAAATTTTGAGTATATGAAATAAGACATGTTTAGGATCCTCTGAGACTTTGAATCCATTGAATATTCTAGAAATTGAATTTATAATAAATTTACCAAAATGACCGTGAAATTTTAGAAATTTCCCGTGTGATCAGTATGATACAGTGGTAAACAATTTTTGGCCTGCTGAATGATCTTCAAAAATTACGAATTTGTGAAATATCATAAGCTTATATGTCTAATATGATATACTTAGAATTCAAAATTTAGATTAATGTGCTTAAATTGTTATAATTGTCTAAATTGTATCTACTCATTGCAGTATTTGATTAACAGATTTTTAAAGTTATAGAATCAAATAATTTTAAAATACTTTTGGTAGGGATTTTGAAGTGAAATATTTATCATGAGTTGAAATATGTGTCAGGAATAATTATTGGTAGTTTTGTAATTTTTGAGTTAGTATCTGATTTTATAAAATTACTAGACTGAATACTGTTCAGTAAATATCTTGATCCCATCAGAATAATAGTTTGAATTTGATGGTGTTCATGAAATGGAATGTGTAAGAATTATGATATAATATTCATATATAATAAGGATATATGAGTCAAGAATGATATATTCTGATTTTGGAGTAATTGGACATCATTTGATATATTAGAAAATTTTGTTAAATGTAAGTGGTCAGAATGACAGGTTTTGAGAAATCGAGTAATTAGACAAATTTGATGTGATAAATACATTGTGTATAATTTTGTAAGCTATTTAAAGTATTTTGTGTGAATTGTGAGGCTTATGAAAAGATTAATCTCCATTGATAGGTTAAGGAGAATTAAGCCTTGTACCCGAAAGTGCTAAGAGGTAAGTATACTAGACTTTTTACTGAAATCACAATAAGTATAGTAATTGTCTATGTATGATTTTGTAAATATGCTTAGAAATATGTTTATGTTATGCCAAAGTGTATTTGATATGAAATGTGAAAGACATATATTTATGAATGTGAGCATTGACATTGAGCATGGACATACATGTATTTTTGAAAGTGAGCTTTCAAAATGAAATATGTTTAACAAAGAAAGCTTTGAAGTGTAATATGTCCACGAGAAATATTTTGTGTTTTGAGGATACTTGAACTCACTGTTGACTTAGTAGGCATCTTATATGATTTTTGGAGCCTTTATGTGTGGCCTTTCCTTCGGGATTGGTATATGTTATGTGTTCCGTATGTAGGGAAGATCTTATTGGCACCTAAAGGAAGATTGAGTCATCACATTCATGTGGTAGCATATTGGTGCATGTGAGAGGACTCACCGATGATCAGGGTGAGGGTTTGGCTCTTACCTTCGGGCTTGAGCATTATATATGTGTAATTTAAACCTCACTTGTACTATTCCTCTCATACGGTATGTCACTTATGAATGACATTTGGCTCATTTGTGATATGTGATGTGTAAGTCCTACTAAGTAGTAGTTGAGTAATGGTATTCCTGTAATATATTTTGAAAGAATGTGTAAGCGCTTACATGACATGTGAATTGATAAGATTATGATTTTGATTGATCACAGCATATCATATATATGCATTGTGTACATATATGTATTTGTATTTGATATATGAAAAATTAGTATGCTTACTGAGTTTTATACTCATTATAGTTTATGGTGATTTCAGGTAAATAAGGTACATGTGTGCTTAGCGGATTTGGCAAGGCTTCTGCTGTTCCTTAGGTTCCCTAAGTTGCTAGGTTGCTGAGTATTTCATTTGAGGACACGTGGGATAAGATATTTGATTTGTCCCTATTGAATAAATACTTATGTATTATTTCATTGTGTGTGGTTGGATTTAGTTTAAGTTTCACCAAGTGTGGTTATAGATTGATTTTAAGTAAGAATTTGCAATGAATATATTCTGGGCTTCCGGTAACAAAGTTGCTACTGGTGACGTAGTAGAGTGTTAATCTCTGAGAAAACTCTGCATATCTTTGGTTTACTAATTGTCCCAGTCATAATTCAATTGCTATAATTCTGAAAGAAAGTAAAATGAATGTTTAAATATTATTGAATGAGTGTAAGTTATGTCATGTATCAGATCTTTTGGGTTTGTGGTGTGACACTCAATCTCATTTTTCATTTGATAAATATGTATTACATGTGTTCATTGTATTAATTTATCTTCCTCTATGCACATATATGTATGAGATATGTATAATTGTTATATGATGAATACATCCTATATGCAAGCACCCTAGAATAATCAACACCCAATAGCGTCGACACGAGATTAATGACGTATCAGATAGGCAAGAAAAGGACAAAACTAAAAGTCGAAAGTAAGGTACTATTTACATCAACGTACTGATCATGCGATATTGTTCGCGCCAAGGTACTGTTCACATGACGACTTGCAAGTTTTTATGTTTCAGCTCAGTTGACTTCTTCGGATGAGTTTTGGACTTTTCTTACACATGGACTCCCACTCCAATAAGTTATGGGTTTCAAGAGACACTTGAAAGCCTTTATAGACCCTTGTAAATGCATTAGAGTGATCAAAATCAAAGATGAAAATATATGAGAGAATAAAGAGTTTAAGCAGCCCAAAGGCACTAAGTAGAAGTATGTCATGGGTGTCATAGGAGTAATTGAGTGCTGAATGCACAAGAGAGCATTAATAAGTCTTTGAAAGAGAGCTTAAACTATTCATTGTATTCATTGATTAATTTCTTATTAAAAAGATCTAAGTGATATGAGAGATACTAGGAGATCTAAGTGATCTAGTGAATCTTAATAATCTAGGAAATCTGAGAGTTCTTTGTGAATTGTATTCTTTGTAAATGTTTAATAAAAGAAGTTGGATCATTAATCCGTATTGGATGTAGGCATCTATTATTGAACCACGTATATCTTATGTCTTTGTGGTGATTATCTTTTTATCTTTATTGTTGTATATGATATTTTATATTCTTGGTTACTTATGGGTGAATTCTTTTGCAAAACTCATGGGATTTATTTGAAGTGCACGCCAAGGAAACCACAATGAATGGAATCAGTTCTAATGTAATACCCGTTAACCCTTTTTAAGGCAAAAGAGTTGTGAAGACTATATGAGCATAATAAGTGAAGTTAAATGCTTATGCTTATTTACGATGTTGTACAATATTAGAAAAAATTATTTTTTTCATTTTATTAAGGATTCTCTTTTTACTTAGGACATAAATCTATTATCAAGTTAGATGTTTGGCTTGTACTTGTTATAAGTTAGATTTAGGCTTACATGAACTTATTGAGATTTTATTTAAATACACGTGTTATAAGTTGGAATTAACCTTTTTGGGCTCAATTAGACTAGTCCAAAACCATATGCTATAATTTAGATTAAGGGTTATTGTGAGAAACGAGTAAACTTTAGATTTTGATTGATAATAAATACAATAAGGATGGTAAATAAAATTTCCAAGTATAAAATCACTTCTTTTCCTCAAAACTCTGATTCTTGAACAACACAACCTTTGGAAAAGAAGAGACTTTTGAGGACTAAAAAGGTATTTTCATAGCTTTCTCTCTAATTTTTTGCGTTGGTTATATGATTTTGTGAACCTATAATTTCTAAAAACTTGATAAATTGAAACTTGATAAATTGAGGATTTGATAATAATTTCATTGATGTATTGATTATTGAGGAAGATTAAATAAATAAGATGATGAATTATGACAAACCTGCAGAATTGTTGTATGACAATGGATTAATCTATAATTTTTATAAACTATTGTGTTCGATTTTGGATTTGATTATGTAACCTATGAAAGTAGAATTCTAAGGAGCATTTAGAACCTGGAATTATTTAAAAACTTCATGAACTAGAAATTTAGTGATTTTTAAAGATGACTCTGAAATTCTAAGAATCCCTATTTCTACGGTATGATTAGATTTTGAAATGGGTTTGATCTATCAAATGGTCTTATAAAATTATTGGTTTATGAAAAATCATAGTTATACATGTCTAGTATATCCCATTCAAATTTTGAAGTTTAAATTCTTGTTGTCGAATTGTTATGATTTTCTAAAGAGAATAATCTCAGTGTATGATTTTGTTTGACAAAGTTTGGAAGTCTTTAAAAGAATCATTTCAAAATACTTCCTCAATGAATTTACCCTTGAATAATTTATTATGAACTAAGATATATGTCATAAGTAATTCTAAGATGGTTTCATAAATTTTGATTAATTATGTGATTTTATAAAAATCAGAGACTAAAGACTGCTCAATGAATGTTCTGATTTGATCAGTTAAGGACTTGGTTTAAGAATGATTATGACTTAGATTTTGAAGGAGATAAAAACTGATTTGCTTGATTCTATAATTATTTATATATCAAGAGCAATATATTTTGATTCCATGTAAATGGACCTTGTTTGATTGATAAGAAAAATCGATTGAATAATAGTTATCAAAATTGAAAGGTTTTAAAAAATCTTAAGTTTTAAATTATGACTACTTTTAGATTACATTACTTTATGAGTTTACATCATTAATTATCATTATTTTAGAACTCTTAGGAGATGAGTTTATTAATTAGGTCAAGAAATACAAAATTCACCTTGAGCTTACAAATGGAAACACCTAATGGAAGGAATGCTTCGTATTGAATTAGATAAAAGCATAAGGAGTTTTGTGGATGAATAGTTAAACTATTTTATGTTTTCTTATTTCGTGATTTTAGAAACATATATTTTGAAGTTTGATGAGCATAGTTTCTTTATTTTATGGTTAATAATATATATATTTTTCCCTAATTACCATTTATTTGAAATTATACTTTACCTCATGAAACGATTTCTCTTATCTTTTAAGAAAAGCATTCATAATATGATTTTTATTCTTAAAATATTTATCTTGAGATTGTGTTTGTTTTATATCAATAGTAATAATTTTTAAATAGTTTGAGATTAAAGAGTATAAGATGTAATATAATGATATGCTATAAATATAAAGAAAATGGTTTTAAAACTACTAGGTTGTACCATTCCCCTTTTAGATAAAGATATGAGATTCATATCTTTTAGGGCCCGTTTGAACACACATATAAGCTTAGGGTTGTGTGTATGAGTGCTTTGTTCTTTGAAAACCAATTTGTATTACGCATGTATATGATAGAGATATGAGATAAGTACGTCTAATATTTTGTTCAAGAGGCATTTCGAGTACGATAAGGTTTCTCTTGGGTACCAGTTTAGTATATATATATATATATATATTAGTATATGATATTTTAAAATACAAAATACATTTGACTATGCTCAGTTAAAAAAAGGTATAATTGTAGATTTCAAATATTTATACTTGAGTACATGATTTTGTCGTGATTTATATTATTTGTGATCCAACCATTATTTGTACACGTAGATTTAGAAATACATTTTTATGATAAGCAATTTTATATATTTTAAATAAAGATCATTTTATGTACTTTAAATGTTTATCATATGCTTTTAAAACTATTTAAATTTTCAAACCATATCCACACATTGGGTTAGTCTACTCACCATTTTCTTTGTTAAATTTTTTCCCCCCACAGGAGGTTGTAGGAAATAATCCTCTCAATGGAGGTTAACATTAGAAGTTAAGATAGACGATAGTACAAGAAATTATTATTTTTGAGTTGGTATATTTATAGAATTGTAGTAGAGTTTATTGGATGATAGTTATTCAACTTTGTGTATTCAATGTTAGATGTATCATTTAGAATATTGATATGATAATGTTTAACTTGTGGAAGATGAGTATTGCTCCTATCAGTAATAAAGGATAATAAGCTAGAGGTTTCAGGTGACTATTTGTTGATGTGTGATGAGATAAATATTGCCAATGGATTAGTAATATAAGTAAGGAAACTGTACTAGATTTTAGAGAGAGAAAAAAACTATTAGTTTTGAGGACTATTTCATTTTCTATAGAGGAATTGTTCATGACTTATCTAAAATTTTTAGAGAATTGGAGGTGGGTCATTTCATCTAATACTAATTACTAAGTAGAATTAATACTAGAGCTGATTTCCTGTAACATGACCATTTTTGCTTAATCTCCCGATTTCTAAGTGCTTTGTTTTATTCTTTGAATATGGTCCGGCTCATAGCTTAAGAAGGGTTGTATAAAGCATGACAAAGTAGGAAGAAAATTAAAATTACTTTTTCATTCAAATTTGAATTAGCTTAATAATGATTTTATTTAGAAAAGAATTTCTCATGAGGGTAGATGATTCTCACTTAAAGGTCTCTCATAATTTGTTTTATTATGAATTATAAATAAACTTAATCTCTAATTAAATTAGATTAATTATTTTACGCATGTTCATACATATTTCGAATATGATTTGAACTTATGCATTACAAATAGATTAAATTTATTCATTTATAAATCATTATTGAATTCTCAATTATCATTGAGCAATCATAGCATCTTGATAATCTTCGAAAGTACTCCGCACATAAAACACTATTTTTTTAAAATAAAATTATTAATTTAAACTTTAGAATTTTTTTTATAAGAGGACAATATTTACCCAAAATTTAAAGGAGTTCTTAAAAGCAAGAAATTACAGAAAAATATTAATTTGAGCGTTGAAATTTTTTTTTTTTAAAAAAAAAAACTCACCTACAATTTAGAAGAGTTGTAAAAAAAAAAAATCATAAAATTTCAACGTTTGAGACTTTCACCTTCCATTGGATTGCTTCAGTGGATCAGTGGAGTAAGTCTCAGGTAGAGAAGCTGTATCAAGAAGCTGAGAGAATAGTTGAAAACATTATAAATGGACATAAGAAGCGAAAGACTGAAGGAGATGAAGATCTGGCTGATGTCTCTTGAAAATTCAAGAGCATGGTGATCATGAATTTCCTTTAACGTCTGACAACATCAAAGCAGTGATCTGTGTAAGTAATTACATCTCTCAATGCCTGCCTGCATCCTTAAGAGAGTTCAATGCATAGATTAATCTCTATTATGTTCCAATAGAAATTCAGGAAAATTTTACGTTTAAAGCCCTTCGATTCCTTAATCTAATTCATTGTTTTGCTCTTTTACTATGTTAACCGTCCATTATTATGTTATTATTCCATGGTAGATATTTTTGTATTTCATTGTTTTGTTCTTACCACGTTAACTGTTCAGTGTAAATACTGTCTATTTTAAATATATAATCCAATTGATCACGCATAAATATTTTCTACTTTCAACATATAATCCATCACGGTTTGACAACAACTTTTTTTTATTTCTCCCCTCATTTTTTAACTTTAATATTTTTTATACTGCGTGTAAGTTTAAGAAGTTCATACGGTATTTTGTTTTTAATCTAAATAAGTTCTGTCTCATCATCAACAATTTGACACTGGTGACTCACTCTTCTTCACAGGTGTTTTGGTGGGGGTCAACCCTTATAAGTAGAGCTTGACGGTGGGATGTCAAAATAGAGAGCTTAAAGGTTAGGTGTTAAAATTTTATATTGTCAGAAAAAATTATTAAATCATATAAATAGAAATTCTTGCCGAATAAAAAAAAAAGACTCTAAAGGTACATTAACTTCGAGAATAATCGAGATAATCTTACATTATAAACTAATAAATAATTAAATTAAATAATTTTTATAAATAAGAAAATAATAATCATACATACAGAAATAAATATTTAGATCAAATAATTTAATATATTAGATTAAAAATCTCTAATAATTGCTCCATAAATGAAAAAATAAAGACCTATAATAACTGCCTGACTAAAAAGAAAATAAATACACAATTCTACATTTACTAAAACTTTAACTTAGATCAGAAAAATATACAAAACTTGCCACTAACGCTGCTTAAGTGCAACAAAATAAAGACTTTTAAACGCAAATTACAGTTAATATTATGTTAAATAAAGAGTGTTATTATAATCATAATTCAAATACATAAATATCTTTTGACATCTTTTCGGTAACATTCTATAAATATCTTATATATCTTTTTCAGTACCATCCTATAAATATCGTATCATCTTTTCGATATTAACACTGTCACCACTTGGAGTTGGCATGAATTATACTTTAATGGTTATTTTAATTTTAATTACATTGTCATTTTTTTATATAATAAAAAGATAAAAATATTTTCAAATTTTTTTTATTAAATATATTTATAAAAATAAGAATATTATTATTTTTTAATTAAAAAAATAATAATATAATTAAAATTAAAACTGTTATCAAATTATAATTTATGCTAACTTCAGTGACAGTGTTAATACCCCTTTCAATACCATCCTAAGTCAAGTACTTAAATAGAGAAAATTTTTAAGTTGATCACTAATTTAATATAAATTTTTTTTGACAAAAATTAAATATTTTAAAATTTATTAATTAAATATATGTTACGTTTATTATTTTATTTTTATTATAATTTTAATATTTTTTTATTTAATATTTTATTTTTTTATAAATTAATTAAGAATATAAAATTTTAAATAATTAATTATAAAAAATTATTATTCCCAGGCACGCTCCCAGCAAGCACCCACCAACCTTTAATTTATTTATTTTAATAAATAAATTTAAAAAATAAATTTTTTATTTAAAATAAAATAAAATAATATATTAATTAAAAAAAGTTAAAATAAATTTTTTAAAAAAAGCAAAGCCTTGAGCGTGCGCCCAGTAAAGCTTTGCTTTGGGCACATGCGTGAGGCGCGCGATCTACGCATACGCCCAATAAGACTTTTCTTTGACTGCATACGTGAGGCGAGCACTCGACACATGCGCCTACAAGTTTTTTATTTTATTTTATTTTATTTAAATATGTAAACCAAATAAATATACTATTTTCTCTTATTTTACCCCTCACAAAATATCATCCTCATCTTAAAACTTTCTCTCTTGCAAACCCACATCTCTTAGAAGAGATCTTAGATTTGTTGTCAATTTTAAAGATATTTTTTGAAGCGATGATATTTTAAAGATTTAGAAGAATAGCTAAAGTTGAAAACTAGTAAGTTTTTGTTTTAATTAATAGTACTGTTTATATTTATTGAAACTTAGTGTAATAGATAAAAAAATGTAATAAATGATTAAACTCGATTATCATGGACAGTACGTGAGAAGGTGTGCAGTTGTTGTTGGGTCGCCGCCTTGTGTGCACACCAGTTGCAACAAGGCGCTCATGCACAATAGGCATGAGCACCAGTCGCAACAAGTCGTTCATGCGCACGCATGGTTGTGCATTACTGTGGCACCACCATCAAATTTATTTATTTTATATATTTATATTAAATATATATTTGTATATATTAATATATAAATAGTTATATATTTAGTTTTATTTTTAATTTAGTTATATATATAATTAAATTAAAATTACGTTTTATTGTTTTAAGTGCCGTTGATCATGTCAAAAATGTCGACTATTATATATTTTGGGAAAAGATAGAAGAGCTGTAGTGATGGTTTTGAAAGATAAATCGGATATTAAAATATGCACATGGTAGTTCCAAAAAATATTAGATATAAAGCGTTGTTGAGAAAAAATTGTCATCTTCTAAGAGTTGATCAGGTGCATTATAAAGTAACTCTGAAGTTTGAGGTTCTTTCAAGTACTATAAAGTTGGGACTCATTCCACTTGAAAATGACGATGAAGCAATATTGTGGTTGAGCTTACAGAATAATATAGCTACACCTCTTTGTGTAACAGTAGATACTCGAGGACCTAAAAGTAACTCAGAAGCACTAATGAAGCAAAAAGAAGGTTTGCTAAGCAATTCACATCGGCAACTCCTGTGTATATTTCAAATTCCCTGGAGGATTATCATTATTCTCCTCTGACGTTCAATGAACAATGAGGCTACACATATTATAATAGTAAGATATATGAAGATGTTGACGTTGATCTTGGCTATGATATTGGTCAAAATATTGAATATAATATAAGTAATAATGAAAAAAATGAGGAACGTTATGAGAATGATAATCATGGTTACGAGGTTGATGATGATGGTAGAAATGATGATAATTATGAAGAGACTGAAGATGTAAATGATGATGCTGGTGATAATGATGATGAGGGTGATAATGATGATGATGATGATAAGGGTGATAATGATTATGGTAGAGAAGAAATGATTAAGGTAGAAAATTCATTTCAGTTTTAGCCTGAAATACCATCATTTGACTTGAATATATAAAAAAATATATCTTGTACTAAGATTGGTGATGTATTTTTAGGAAAATTGTATAACAACAAAATAAAATTCATGAAGCTATAAGTATGATTGCACTAAAGGGAAAATTGAGCTTTAGAGTTTACAAATCTACTAAAGATCGTTTTGAGTTAAAATGCGATGATGATAGCTGCAAGTGGAGATTACGAGCAGTGGTGACAGAAGAGCAACATTTTTTTATTGTAAGGCAAGTAGATATAGAGCACACTTGTGTTTTGAGTCAATTACGAGATGGTCACCGACAACTTAAGAGCCGAATTATTGCTAAAGTAATAAAAAAATAAGTTTACATCGGTCAATAGAAATTATAGGTCGAAAAATATTCAAGCAGACATACGTAAAGAATTCGGTGTTCAGATAACGTATACTACATCTTGGCGTTAAGACCCTGCATTAGAGGTTTTAGTTCATCAATCTGACCGGTGATTGTAGTGGATAGAACATTTTTGAAAGGTTCCTATCTTGGTACAATATTTGTGGCCGTTTGTAAAGATGAAAACAATCAGATTTTTCCATTGGCTTAGGAAATTGCTGACTCAGAAAATGATACTTCTTAGGAGTAGTTTATGGTTAAACTGTGAAGAGTTATTATAGATCATCAGAATTTTGTCTTTATATCTGATCAATACACCAGTATTGAGAGAGTTATATGGGATGTGTTTCCTCATGCATATCATGGGTTCTGCATCTATCATTTGAAAGAAAATTTGATGACAAAATACAAGTTACCATCAGATAAGTCTAAAAAATGGGTATACTTATCTACCTACTTCACTGCTGCCAAGGCTTATCGTGTCTCTAATTTTCAATACCAATTAAACAAGATGTGACAAATGAGACTCAACGTAATAAAATATTTAGAGGAAGATGTTAGTACGGTGAGATGGGCATAATCATTTGGTGCTTTCAGAAGGTACGACATTATGACTACTAATATCGCTGAGAGCATTAGTGTAGTTGCAAAAAAGCTTCCAATGACTAATTTGGTGGAGTGGATGCGGAAGCTAACGCAATTGTGATTTTACCATAAAGGATTGGCAATATAAAATATGACGAATATCTTGATGAACTAGGCACATCATAAAGTCATGAAACATAATAATGACGTAAGTCAAATGATAATTTCTCCTATTGATGATTTAGAATTTGTTGTTATGAATGGTGGAGTAAACTGGATAGTAGACATTAGTGAAAGAACATGTAGCTGTCGAAAAGTTTGATTATAGGCAACTATCTTGTTCTTATGCACTCGCGCATGCAGATACATCAGATTATCACAGAGAGCCTTTGTTTGACTTATTACACATCTGAGACTTTATTCCGTGCCTATAGCGAGTCAGTACTTTTGGTTGGTCAAGTGTTAGATTGGATAGTCCTAGAGTATTTGAAAAATATGGATATTCAGCCTCTGATAGTACGTCGTTAGTCAAGCAGACGTCGAATGAAGTGGATTCTATCTAAAAAAAAGGAACCATCAAAGAATATATGTAGTCATTGTAGACAACATGGACATAACCGACAAACATGTCGAAACTCTGTACCTTTATAGAGTAGGTGATGTATATTCGTTTATAAATCTACCTTATTGATATTTAATTTTATTATAATATAAGGCTAATATTTAAAAAAAAAATTCAAACGGATCTAAAAAATATAGGAAAGAGCTGTACTATGAGGCTTAATTATGTATGAGAGTCGAGCTTCATCACTTCTGCGCACTTATGTCGTGATGCACTTATTTCATAATGCACTTGTTTCTTAATGCACTTGTACTTTATATTACATACTTACTTATTTTAATGCACTTGTCTTTAGTATTGATGTTGATAATTTTCACAAAATTTCGGCTGAATCTCTCATATAATATGGACGTTTCTAAACTTGTCATATTGAAAAAATACACTTCTATCAAACTAAAAAAATCAATTCCGCACACATACACCCAAATCAATGGCCACAATCAATTATAGTATATCAATTATACACCCAAATCAATGTATATAAAAAACTTATAGTACTAAATATTTATGAAGCAGCAATTCACAAACCAATAGTCATCTTCTATCTATAAAAAGTACCAATGTCAAGCTTTTATAATATTTTAGATTTTTTAATCATTATTAAAAAATATAACCCAAATTATAAGAAAATTATATATATTTTTTGTTGAACATAAAAGCATACCCCAACACCATTGAAGATAATGTTTACGACGTTTTCGTATAATAGGGTGCCCGTACCAGACCAATTTAGAATACGCGTAAAATAATTTCCATTCCTGTTGACAAATAGCTCTCCATACCTCAGGATCGCCTTGTAGATCTACATCTGAGATGATAATAAATTCAAAAATTACAATGTCAACAAAATAAATTTTTTTGTATTCCAATATGATAATGAATCGAAAAAATAGAATGCCTCACCAAGAATGCGTGACTAAATGAGTTGTATGATTCTTTATCTAGAGCGCCCATTTTTTTTACCTTCGCTAAATTTTTAATTGGAGCTGTGCATAAACTATTGTAGAGTACAGTCCATGCAATCATGCTTTAAGAATAAACATTAAACTCATCTAAATTATCTACGGGATGAAGTACAAAATATTGTATGATTCTATTCTGATTACATGGCGTTAACAATTTATGAAATACATAAAATAGACACATTTTTATTGCATCTACATCATCGTCAAATGTAACTCTCATGAACCATGAATCCAAATCCTTGTAAGTCAACTCACTTCTACCCGAATAATATTTATGCCATAATCTATTATCTAATCCATTTACTACAAGATAATCCTTCATCCTCAAATCAGTAATCAAATAAAATTCTTGATGAGAAAATCTAATACGTCTTTTGCCTATATAAAACTATAATTCTTCATATAAAATTTTGGTATGTATACATCTTAATAAAATCTCATGTGCTAAAATACCTGATAATAGAATATCTGATACATTCAAAAAGCCACCAAAATATATGGTTGTAAATATTTTTATTTGCCTTGAAATCAATTTATTTTTTATATTTCATATAACCCATAACTTCGAGTAAGTATGTACGTTCGCTAGGTAGAAATATTTTTCTGCAATTACATAGTCTTTTGAGACATTCCCCTTCCTAAATAAAATTATTAATATTTATAAAATAATAATCAACATATAACTAACTGTTAAATTAAGATTTATTACAACTAACAACCTAATAGTAACAAAACAATAAAAATATATTTACATAATAATTAAATAATTTAAATTATTAAATTAAATAATTATAAATAAATCAAAACATAAATTAATTAAAAACAAAAATTGGCCATATGACAGACGGCAACCAACCATGTGGCGCGCGCTCAACAGCGTTAGGTGCACATCGTTGGGTGCACCTGTAGTGGTGCGTGCATCTACGCCCTTGCCACCAAAAGTGCATAGATGCACGTGTCAGTGCATATTAGGCAAAACAATGTCGAAAACTGCTATTTTCAAATATTTTTTATTTCACACACATTTTTAACTTATTTTTTATATTACATTTGTACATTTTTAAATATTTTTAACAATTAAATATAAAAATACTCAAAATCATAAAAATTAAAAATTAAAATATACTTAAAATCTTCGATTTTTTAAAATTTTTGAGTTAACATTTTGAGTGAAAACTGCGAAATAGTATTTGTGTTAACCGATGAGAGAGACGAAGAGAGGGAGAAAGAAGGAGAGAGGAGTGTCGATGATTTTTTTTATTTGAAAACTTTGTTTTTTTGATTTTATTTTAAAATAAAGGTAAAATGATGAAAACAAACAATTGGTTACTATTGTTTAAGTTATTTTGACCCGGTCATAATAACTTAAACATTATTAAATTTAGTTAACTTGAAAAAATTTTCACGTAAATATCTCGAACATTTTTTCAAATGGTCATAACGTTATCTTAACATCAATCCTTTCCATACCATTCTATTGCCAGTTTTAGTTCATAAATATCTTAGCATCTCTCTTTCTAATACTAACCTAATTAAACACATAAGACCACATCTTTAGTATAGCTGGTTGTATCTTATAATCGCTATCTCAACTATTGAATTAATTCAATTATTGAGATTTGATAATATTAATTTGTACAATAAGTATATTAAAAAATATTAAAAGTTTCTTTAATGTTTACTTAAATATAAAACATTCTCTTGAAAATTAAATAATTAACAAAATTTTCTTTTATGATATTAATAAATTAAAAATAACAGATTACATTGTATGTTATAATTTTGATTTCAATAATATTAAATTTTGTAATTTTAATTTTAATTTTAATTATATTAAATCTTATAATTTTAATTTTAATTATGTTAAATGTTATAATTTTAATTTTAATTTTATTTTAATTAGGTTAAATAATTTTAATTTCGATTTTAATTACATTAAATATTATCATTTCAATTCTAACATTAATTTCAATTACGTTAAATAATACAATTTCGATTTCAATTTTAATTATATTAAATATTAAAATTTTAATTTTAATTTTAATTATGTTAAAATGTTATAATTGTAAATCTAATTTTGATTTTAATTACATTAAATATTATAATTCTAATTTTGATTTTAATTACGTTAAGTATTATAATTTCAATTTAAATTTCGATTTCAATTACATTAAATATTATAATTCTAATTTCAATAATGCTAAATATTATAATTCTAATTTCATTTCAATTTCATTTACATTATATGTTATAATTTTAAATCCAATTTTAATTTCATTTATGTTAAAAGTTACAATTCGAATTTAATTATGTTAAATGTTATAATTTTAATTTTAATTTTAATTCTAATTTTAATTTTAATTACATAAAATATTATAATTTTAATATTAATTTCACTTACTTTAAATATTATAATTCAAATGCCAATTTCAATTTCAGTTATGTTAAAGTTATAATTTAATTTCTAATTTCAATTTAGATTTCAATTAACTATTAAATATTATAATTTTAATTACAATTATAATTTTAGTTACATAAAATAATATAATTCTAATTTCAGTTTTAAGTACATTAAATGTTATAATTATAATTCATAATTCAATTATAATTTTAATTATGTTAAACATTATAATTCTAATTTAACTTCTATTATGTTAAACGTTATAATTTTAATACTAATTTTAAACTCAATTTCAATTACGTTAAATGTTGTAATTAATCATTTTAATTTTAATTTCAATTACGTTAAATATTATAATTTTAATTCTAATTTCAATAACGTTAAATGCTATAATTGTAATTCTAATTTCAATTTTAATTACATTAAATATTATAATTTCAAATTCAATTTCAATTTGATATTGTATAATTAGTTTATATTTAAAAAAATAAATTAAATGATAAAAAATTAAAAAAAATAATATGTAACTGTCGTCAGAAATGACAGCTGGTCAACGGTCAAATGCTAAAAATGATCTCACCATTGTATAAATCAGAAAAAATAGACTCTAATGAAGTAAAACATTATCTTTTAGAGGCCAAAAACTCGTTGAAAAATGATAGCTAGCTGTCATTTCCGGTGATAGTTACATATTTATTTTTAATGATTTATCATTTAATTTAATATTTGGTAAAATATTTTTAAAACTTTTAATAATTATACAATGACACATGTTATTTTGTGCTACGTTCTAAATTTTAATTTAATTTTGTAGTTAATTTACTTTTTCATCTTTCCACCATTAAAACTAACAGTAAAAGTTAACAGATTATGATAAATTTGAGTATTTATCTCTAATTGAGGTAAAGTTATATTTATGCCCAAAATATTGGAGTAAATTTATTGTTATCCCTTAAATCTTATAATTCAAATTTTAATTTCAATTATGTTAAATATCATAATTTCAATTTCAATTTCGATTTCATTGACATTCAATATTATAATTAAAATTCTAATTTATATTTCAACAAATCTGAAATTGAAAGTTAGAAATATATGTTGGACTTGTTATATATTTGTTTGCAACAACTAAGCAATTGAAAATTATAAATATATTCTTGAAAATTAGAAATTTGTTTGTGAATTATTTATTTTAGAAATTAAAATTTTTTAATTTGTTATGTATTTTTGAAATTAAAGTTAGAATGTTAAGATAGTTTAATAAATGCCTTGAAAATAAAAAAATCCAAAATATTAAAACACCTCAAAAAAAGTAAAAGTAAAAAATAAAATCAACCCAAAAATTTCAATTTACTGTAATTAAAATATTTTGTTATATATTTTTAAATTTTATTTATAATTTTAATAAAAATTAGTTAATTGAATATTAATTATTTATTAACTTAGAATAATAATTACTATTTTAAGTACGAAGTAAAATAAAATTTAATAAGAAATTAAAGATCAAATATAAAAATTTAAATTTAAATACCACACGGCGTCCTGTGGTGGCACCATATGGCAAGGCTTTTTTTTGTTAACCATGATTATTTAGAACACCTATAAAATATCATCTATTTTTATTATCTTATATTTTTTATGAAGTTAAATATAAAATCATAATTTATAAAAAAAGTAGAAACACTCTCTTATATTGGTGGGTAAGAGATGTAAAAGTGGGAACATATTATACATTAAGTGAGATATAATATGCAACAAGTTGTAGATGTAAAAAGTGAAAACATGTTACAAGATATAAGGAGATATTATTTAATAGGTGTCTTAAACAAGAGATTAATCACAATACAGTCGGCTAACGTCAGCTAAGGTGATAGGCAATCTTAGATATTGCTAGTCATTTTAGCTATCATAAAGGCCCATTTATTAATAAAATTAATATATAAAATTATAATTATAAATGTTGAATCAATTAAGTCCAAAAAAAATTTCAAAAAGAAAATAACTTACTATAATTGTTTTGATAGAATAAAACATATTTTATATAAAAATATAGAAACATAAATTAAATATTATTCTAATGATAATGCCCAATAAAAAATAAAGAAATAATATATACCAAAAAAAAAAATATTTTTAATTAAAGTAAATGTTATATTTTTAAATTCAATTTATATTTCAATTATGTTAAATGTTATAATTTTAATTCTAATTTCAATTTTAATTATATAAAATATTATAATTTCAAATCTAATTTTAATTACGTTAAATGTTATAATTCAAATTCAAATTCAAATTCAAATTTAATTTTAATTTTAATTGTGTTAAATATTATAATTTTAATTTCAATTTATATTCAATTTTAATTACATTAAATTTTATAATTATAAAACTAATTATTATTTCAAATTTATTTATGTTTAATGTTAATAATTTCAAATCCAATTTCAATTTGAAATTCAAATTCAATTACGTTAAATATTTTATAATTTTTATTTAAATTATAATTACGTTAAATAATTCTAATTTCAATCAATTTCAGTTCATTAAATGTTATAATTTTAATTTCAAATTTAAATACATTAAATATTATAATTTCAATTTTAAATTTAATTTGAATTATGCTTAATATTATATTTTCAATTTTAATTTTAATTTCAATTACGTTAAATGTTATAATTATAATTTTCATTCTAATTTCAACTTCAATTTCCATTGAACTACATATTATAATTTTAATTGTAATTTTAAATTTAATTTTAATTACGTTAAATATTATAATTACAATTTCAATTCTATTTACAATTTTAATTTTAACTTCAATTACATTAAATTTTATAATTTCAATTTCATTTTCGATTACGTTAAATGTTGTAATTCTAATTCTAATTTGAAATTTGATTATGTTAAATGTTATAATTCTAAATCTAATTTTAATTTTAGTTACATTAAATGTCATAATTCTTATTTCAGTTAAAATTCAATTTCAATTACGTTAAATGTTACAATTCCAATTCCAATTTCAATTGTGTTAAATGTTATAATTTTAATTTTAATTATGTTAAATGTTATAATTTTTATATTAATTTTAAATATATTAAATATTACAATTCTAAATTCAATTACAATTTTAATAGCGTTAAATGTTATATTTAATTATAATGTTGATTTTAATTACGTTAATGTTATAATTTCAATTCTAATTTCGATTTCAGTTATAATAAATGTTATAATTGGTTATCTAATTTTAATTACAATTACGTTAAATGTTATAATTTTAATTTTAATTTCAATTTTAATTATATTAACTTTTATAATTACAATTTTAATTATATTAAATGTTATAATTTAATTAATTTCAATTCTAATTTTAATTACATTAAATATTATAATTTGAAAATAAAAAGTTTTGATTTGTTATGTATTTTAGAAATTAGAACTAGAAAAATTAACATAGTCCAATAAATGGCTTAAAAATTATAAAAAATTTCAAAATATAAAAACACTCCTAGAAAAAGGCTAAACCCAACCAAAAACTTCAATTGATCACATTATGAAAAGATTTTGTTTTTTAAAAAAAGTCAAAACATAACAAACATTTCTGTATTTAATTTTTTTCTATCTCTCTTAAAATAATTATACCAAATATAAATTTTTTAAAAGGAATATGATGAAATATATTAATAAAATAGAAAGTATGTCAAATACAGCCATAAACATAGGTGGTTGCCCTAAAAAGGTAAAACAACATATACTTAAATGTAATTAAAATTAAAATTAAAATAAATTATAAAATATAATAGAATATTATAATTTGACTATTTGGTCAAGTGGAAAGCCAATTCGTTGGGTGGAATAAGCAAAGGAAGCCCAAGAAAAAAGTAACAAGACGAAGAATCTACGAGAAATTCATAATAGAATATAGTAACATGGTAAAGTGAAAAGCATGACGAGAATTCTCAACCTGAGATGTTAGAAGGTGCAAAGTTAATGGGTGCAGGAGTTACTATAATTGCTTCAACGAAGTAAAGAAAATGCTAGATAAAGAGATGGGGGTACTATGAGCCCTCTGTCCTACGTATCTAACCAGCTCGCGTAGTTCACCGATTCTACAAATAAACCCTTAGAGTGATTTAATCGATACAGAGTTGCACTTGAAGCAGGGGGTGTGGTATCCCTATTGGGATGAGCCCTCTCCCATAAGACTCCACTATCGGAGTTTAATGTAATTAGAATTAGAATTAGAATTGAAATTATAAAATGTAATGTAATTGGAATTGTAATTATAAAATTTAATGTAATTAAAATTAGAATTAGAATTAGAATTAAAATGAAAATTATAACATTGACGTAAATAAAATTGAATTTAAAAATAAAATTGAAATTATAATATTTAATGTAAGTGAAATTGAATTTAAAATTGGAATGAAAATTATAATATTTAATTATTTTTTTATAGGGTTGCAAAATTAGGGCATGAAGTAAAAAACAAAAATGAGATATTAATGGCACCTAGGCGCCAAGCTTTCTGCCCAAGAATTCCTGATTTTTTTGGCGTCCTGGCATAGAGCATTGTGGCAAAATATTGTTCAATTGCACTGTAGCATATTTGAGTTTTTTGTCTTGTTTTGTTTAAATTTTTATTTCAAATAGTTCCATTAACTTGAAATTCACAAAATAATATTAAAACACATAAAAATAAATCATATATTCACATTTAAAATGAGCAATTATCAAATTAAGAGTAGTATAACATTATATATAAAACGTGTTTATTAAACTCCTCCAAACTTAAATATTTGCTTGTTCTCAAATAAGGAAGCACACTCACAATTAAAATCTAAAATTAAAAATAAACTACAAAAAGACACAAAACATTGGGTCAGTGAATGAATAATAACATAATAGTTCAACATATTGATCTAATACTTATTCTACCCTACAAGTAACCTACTTGGTGCGTATATATATGGTTAAAATTATTAGTTATATGCTCTCAAATTTATTTATACATACAAGACAATGAAATGGTTTCTATGAGTTTTTATTTAATTAACAATCCATATACTTGATCTAATACTTATTCTACCCTACAAGTAACCTACTTGGTGCGTATGTATATAGTTAGAATTATTAGTTATATGCTCTCAAATTTATTTATACATACAAGACAATGAAATGGTTTCTATGAGTTTTTATTTAATTAACAATCTATATACTTGATCTAATACTTATTCTACCCTACAAGTAACCTACTTGGTGCGTATGTATATAGTTAGAATTATTAGTTATATGCTCTCAAATTTATTTATACATACAAGACAATGAAATGGTTTCTATGAGTTTTTATTTAATTAACAATCCATATACTTATTTTTCACGTCATTCTTTATTAATGTAGGCATATACATAATCAAGGATTAAATAAGATTTTAACTAGCTTTGTAATGTATGACTTTGGTCAGAGTAAGATAAAATAGATTAATTTTGGCTTAACTCACACCATAAATAAAATAGATTAATTTTGGCTTAACTCACACCATAAATACATATTCCTCTAAAGGTTTCTCAAACTAAACCATTTGTTTTCCATTCGATTTTCCTTACATTATTTCTTTGATTCCCTTGCTATTTTGTTGTTATTTTTTTTTCTTTTTCTAAGTTATGTGGATAACACACTCTATCTTTATTCATTTTTCATCCCTTTTTTTTTTGAATTTTTGTTTGAATGTTTTTAGTGATTTTTAATTTATTTTCAAGCCACTATACCCTTAAACATAAGTTTTTACAACTTTAGAACAACCAAAATCCGTAATCAAAACTTAACCCTTAAATAATTCACTCCATTTTTAAAAATCCAATAGCTTATACAAGTTTCTAAAACGAGTGTTATGATTATGGTGTGACGAGTATTAAAAAAGATGATTAAATTAAAGTTAAGGTATTGATGTAGTTAGCAAAGAAAAATGGTTATTAGGCTCAAGAAGGGTAATTAAGGGTAAAAATATACATTGATTGGCTTGAACGATTCAATCAGTCTAAAGATGGCCTAAAAGCATTTCCTAAATTATGTATGCCCTATGATTTTGCCTCAAGTAATGCTAAAACAAGTTCTAATATGTTTTTGAGACCCTAAGTATTCTTGTTATGCATAAATATCTTCTAAGCTAGCATAAAAACTAAATGATCCTAACTACGTACTCAAAAGATGAAGTGGTCACAAAATGAAGTTGAACTTGTTTTAGATTACTAAACAAACAATCACAACATTTCGTATTTTCAAAAGAAAGTAGTATTCGAAATCATATTTCTATTTCATATCATTGATTACTAATCATTCAACCAACTCACAATAAATGACAAAAAAATATAACAATAATTGCATGCAAAACAAGATAACTAAAAACAATAATCATAAAGAGTAAGCATGATCAAATATGGTATATGAACAATGAAACAGTGTTTTCCTCCTCCAAACTTAAAGTTTTCATTGCCCATAATGGCATAAGTAAGAGTGAGTAAAAGAGACTTTCCTCGTTGATGATGGTTTAGTGTGGCGCTTCTTGAATCACGAGACTGAAGTTATTGCTTAAGTTGATGCCCCAAGCCCTTAATTTGGTTTACTTTTGTTTTAAGCTCCATTAGGCTGCACCTTGTTGGCTCTGTTTTTGTTCCCTTTTTTTTCATGCTTTATGAGGTGCTGACTTGTTATTTTAACACACTACAAGAAGGAATTTTTTTAAAAAAAACTACAATTGAAATTAAAAATTAAAATTCACTTGGGTCGCCTCTCAAAAAGCGATTGATTTGACGTCTTTCGAATTCATGAAGAATCAAATCGTACTTTGAAAGCATTGCGCCTATGGAACACTCCTCCATTTTGGTGATCCAGTGTGTACATAATAGCCCTGTCAATCTCTTTTCTTAATTTTTAAAGCTTAGTAAGATGATCATTAAGGAATAACCCCAACTTTCTTGTTTTGAGCTTGCTCAGAAAGAGTTTTAACCTTAGTCGAAAGAATGAACTTCGGTGGTTGGTATTTGATTGCTTTTCCATGACGATAATGCCATGCCTTATTTTCTTCTTTGTTCGATGCAACTTTTCCTTGTTATAAACTTAAGGTTGGATGACATCAATCTCCTTTCAAGATGAGGCACGTTATTCTCTATTTGGATCCATATTGCCAATCTTCAAGCATTCTTCAGAGTCATTTAGCAACTTTAATTCCTTGAAGACGTTAAATGTGGCTTCCTCATCTTGTACTCTCATTTTCATCTCTCTTGTTTTTATGTCAATGAGAACCCTCTAGGTAGCTAAGAATGATCGTCTAAGAATAATAGGAACATTTCTATTATCATTCATATCTAGAACCACAAAGTTCACTAATAAGATGAATTTGCCTACTTTAACCAATACATCTTTAATAACACTCCATAAAAAAGTTATAAATCTATCTACCATTTGCAAAAAAATTGTAGTGAGCTTCACCTCACTAAGATCTAACTTTCGAAAGATAAATAGAGGTATTAAGTTTATACTTGTTTCAAGGTAACATAAGGCCTTTTCAAAAGTAAATTTTTTAATAGTGCAAGGGATGGTGAAATTACCTAAATCCTTCAACTTTTGAGGCAACTTTCATTAATGTATTGCACTACACTCCTCTATTAGTTTCAAGGTCTCATAATCCTTTAAACCTTTCTTTGACATCATTTCTTTCATCAACTTTATATAATTTGGCATTTATTCCAAATCTTTCACAAAATGAATGTTTATATGAATCTTCTTAAATACTTTACGGAATTTAGAAAATTCTGTATCTAACTTCTTTTTATATAAGCGTTAAGGATATGACACCATTTTCATTGTTTTCTTGGTTTGTCGATGCTACAGTTGGCAGTTGGTTTCTGAAATGTAGTCAGAGCATTCACACTTTGTTGGGCACATGGGTAGTGTTTGTTTTTCTAGGCGACATGTCTATTTTTTGTGCCCAATGTTGTTTTAAACTTGATACCGTCGTTCCATTGGCTGGTTTGTTTTTTTTCTCTTCCTTGAACCCTTAGCTTTTACAACTAATAGGTCTCCCATTCATACAAGCTCCACAGCAATAGCCCATACCCACACTCTCCCGGGCCTTTTCAGTTATCATCTACATAGCTTCCAGTGCTTTGTTATATGATTCAACTAATTTAGATACATAGTTAATTAAATTTCAGCAGGCAATTGTTGCACCTATACGAGCCACCTCACCCATTGTTGGTTGTCCTATATTTGTTTTTGTTTATGATCTTGCTTTCTTCACACACATTGTCTACCTTGGTAGTATCATGCACGTTAGTATGTCAATCAAGTTTTTAGCCTTTATGATTATGAAGGAGTTGCTGCATGGGTTCCTTGGCTTTCCATTGTTTTGCATTCACACTCAACCAAACCATTTGATTCGTGATAAGATAGCTTGCCAACTTTGATCCCCCCTCTATATTCTTTATATCATATACTCGACAACCAGCATTGGAAACAGGATTGAATATACATTTCTCCCTCTTCCTTTAATGCCACAAGGACGCGGTTAAGCACATTTTGTGTGAAAACTATTGCCACATGTTGCTCAAAATTGTGCTGTAAATGAGTGATTTCGATGGGCCTTGTATGAATGGTTACAAAGATATCCTCTACCTTCGTATTCTGAATTTGGCCAGCCAAGCATTCCGTTTATGTTAGCAGCTCATGCAACTTCAGTCTACCTGAAATATATCCATTCAAGAAGGCATTCATCCTCTTACTTTGTTGTGTGCTTCTCATTCCCATAAAAATTTTTCCTCCCAGATACATCTCCACCAACATATGTCGATCTTCGTATAATTTCTTAACCCATTCATTTGCACGCAAACCAAACCTTGTAACCATTACCGTCTGTGTTAGCCAGCATTATATCCTTGAAAGCATTTGTGAAACATGACTCATCGACATTGACCTGAGTGGTTCACTCAAGATCCCAGCAACATAAATGGTGGCACGAATTCGAAAAAACCTTAGCTATTGTTCTGTACAAGGCGCGATCATCATCTGTGACAAAGGAAGCTGGTTTTTCCTTTCCATTATTGTCACAAATGTCATCAAAAGCCACGTGTATTCCTTATCAGTCTCATTAGAGAGTAAAGCAACACCAAACACTATATTCCTTCTATGGTGATTCAGTACCAAAAAAAATAACAAGGGGTTTATTATAGGCATTTGTTCAATAAGTTGAATCAAAAGAAATCACATTGTCGAAGCATTGGAAATTAGCTCCCATCTTGGAATCGAACCAAAATATATCTGCCATCCTTCTATACGAGTCTATCGTGTACTTGTAGTAAAACACAGGGTCCACAACTTGTCTGTCATGTGGTGATGACAAACTTGTTTGTGAGTCCGTTTCATGTATTCAGGCCCATCAGTCAGCTACCAAATGGTTTTGCATCTCTTTCAGTAAACCCAACCCATGACTAGCCCCCCGATTGTCTAGCTAACAAGTCATGTATTTGTGAGGATCTTACCCCAATCTGATACAATGCGGCCAAACTGCGTATGTCAACATCTGTTATACACCACCATCAAATGTGGCAGGAATCTATATGTGTTTAACAGCTCTAGCTGAGTAGTAAGCTCACCTTAGATGGTGGTCCGTGGCGTCAATGAAGCAAGGTGCCTCCTCAGTGTCCACAAGTTGTTCCTTTGAATTTAAAGTTGGAAGTGGAAAAACTAAATCTTTAGGATGGCGTAGAAACAGCAACCATTATGATTTCAAAGGCAAGTGTGAAGAGGGGGAGAGGAAGTATTTACCCTAATTTACCATACGTGGGTCCATAATTGGGTTCATGATTCGGGTTAAGAGCAAACCATAAAGTTAAATACAAGTGGATTATGCATCACTCCTCAATTGGACCCGATTTTCTCAGTTTCAATAGGTCTTTGCAAGAAAATTAGTAAACAACATCTTGGCGGCAGAAATTGGCAGTGAAATTGAAAATTTTATTATTAACCTTTGGGGTGAGATAAATATGGAAATCAAAAACTGTTTTAACACAAAATTTTGAACATAAAATTGCGGTAATTTAACCCAATTTTTAAATTTAAATCATTGCACCGGAAAGGGAACAATCCTTGTACTGGTTTAAAGAGCACCAAACACTTTCATTAGTCACATTTGTTAGTTATTCATGGAAACCACATAACATTGCAACTTCACATAGCATGGACACCCATTATAATTTTGTTAACTTGTTAACAAACCTAAATAACTTTTTCAGTAATGTAACTCTTACTTTTTCACATCAATATTATGTTTGACTATTAATTTGAATAATGTTTCTAATATATTAACAGAGACCCGTAATGTTGTGTTGTTGTTTCTTTGGTTTCCTAACAGAGTCACGATGTGTATAAAATAATTAAATTTTAAAATACTTAATCAGATAAGTGACCTCATAAAAAAAAATAGATAACATCTTTATGTCCAATGGCAAACACGTTAATTAAGTTGTAGAATAGAGTCAATATCGGATTCATTGGACACATAATAATAGCTGATGATTATGTATGACTCTAACAAAATCATTTATATAAATGTTTTAGTTTGTTGTATTGTTATTATACAACTTTAAGCACGACTTAGTAAATCTTTCGCAATGTATTATAATGTTAAGAATGATTTGCACGAAGTTACTACAATATTTTCTTTGTGATATATTAGACAAAATAGTTATCTTCTTATATAAAGTTAAGCAAGTGACATTTTCCATAAATTATTACAGTTTTGTGACACGAATTTATGAGAAACGTTATAACTATTGTAATAAAGCGACAAGTGTAATTTTATATAATTGTTTGCATGATGTACTAATAACCTAATATGTTAACAACAGCTTATTACTTTTTTATTTAATAGCAAGTTTTATAAATAATTATCATTTATTTCAAAGTCAACTTGTATCATAATAACAAATTAAATGACTTAAAATTAATAAGTTCAATAATTTAGAATTTATGTTAACAATTTAAAACTTTGAATGTTTTGCTGTGTTCGCAAGTATTCCTTTTCAAGGGCACAATCTGTTAAAGATTAAATATGTGTCATGGACAAGGTTTAGACATATAAAGAAAACCCAAATTCATAATGTGGAAGAACATACAGTAAACAACTAGCCATTGTGTAAGTAACTTGACATGTAAATTTACATATTTGAAACCGTCAAACATTTAAATAAAGGGTGAAAGTGAAAAACGTTGGTTGCCTGATGCATTGATTTCTTGTAATGTTCACAGAGGTGTGGTGAGGGCCGTGGAAGGTGAAAAATGTTTGTAATATTGTAATCTTGAGAGGATGTCTTAGCATTTTATTCAATGTTGCAATGTTACAAGAAGCCTTAACGTATACTAACAACATCAAATTGTCAAGTTATTATTAAGAAAAGAAACCGGTGATTAGAGTTACGGAAGGGGTTATTGAGATGTTAAAGAAATGGTTTAAGGTGTTGGTGCTATTATTTAGCTTAAACACGCAAATAAAATTTCAAGTAAAAAAATTTGAATTACATGATCCTTAGAGTGAACATGTTTTCATTCCCATCTAATGGTTTAAAAAAATAAAATTTAACCCAAGGCTGAATAGTTGTAAGACAAATGAAACAAATTCGTGTGTACACAAGGGGAACAAAGGTGGTAGTACTGAGACAATTCGCACGCCACCTTGGTAAGATAGAGTCAAAACCACCATAGTATTTGTATTCTTACCATTGATTATAACTCTGACCTTTCAAGTTTTGGCCAATAGATTATCAGATAACTTGGGTGGCTAATATTGCTTGATCATCACCGCTGTGCCACATAAGCAACTTAAACATTCAGCCCTTTGAAAAAACTAGAAAATTTTGCTACCATGAATGGATGACACGTGACCTTGAGATCTTCAAAGAAATGAGCTTGAATAGTGGGGATAATGGGTTGTCTAAGTAAACCATATTTAAGTTATATTAACATTCAATGAACTTCAATGCAAGCTGGAGGGAAATAACACATGAACACCCGCCAAAAAATATTATATCCAAAGATGCATAGGAACCCAAATGACAACACTCCTATTCCTGCAAAAACTCTGACCGATCAAAATATGGCACCATGGAGGTAAGAGTCCCTATGTGCAACCTTAAGTTAATTGATGATTAATATACTCAGCTCTTGTTAACAAATGTTGCTTACCAACTAATTTTGATGAAATTAAGATAAAGATTGAACATATATTTATGGAAACAACATGAAATAATTTAAAAAGAGAATGAGATTGTGTGGTCCAACAACTTTTTAACAAACCACGCCAACCACCCCTTCTTAAGGGTACTATAAAAGGTGGTAAAAGACCAACAAATGTTTGGAACAATGATAAAATGAGGATGTGTTTGCAAACCATGATTCTTAAATATTTCGGCAGGGTGCTTAAAGCAAGACAAAATTACAATACAGACTTAGAAATTTGATATCTGTTTTCTGTAATAACCATTTCAAATCTCTTTTTTCAATTTACTCCTTGTGTATTTGTAAAATGATAACTAGAATCTCACAAACTTATGTTTCACATGTAGGCATATGATTATGTTACCTTTCCAAATGAGTGTCAAATTTCATGGGGAAGTGTTTGTCAGTCGGATACGCAATCCGGAAGACTATAGTGTCACGAGGCTGTACAATGATGCAAAAGAAGCAATAACCAGCTATAAGTTCATTCCAACTGACAAGTTGGAGTTGTCCGTATGCTTGGCCTGCCATTCTAACCCAAAACAAGTTCAAACTATAAGCGATCTATTATAAATATTTGAGGAGTTCCTAATGAATAACAAGCCATACATAATGTTTGATATGAAAGTTGTGAATGAAGAAGTGCAAAATGGGGACAACCCTTCAAGCACAAACATGTATGAAGATGTTGGGGACAATGGTAATGGAATCAGGTCAGGCAAATGTGCGCCAACAGACAACGATGATGAAGGATATTCTGCTAGATATGACATTTCCCTACTAGTTGACAATCTATTTGGAAGGGTAATTGAGGTTATACCATTTGCTAATTCAGACATTACAAGTGAAGAAGGGCTTGGTTTGTCGATTGTACAAGACAATATATCCCTAATGATTGCAAGCATAAACCAAGGATCATATTTAATTTCCAACAGGGCTAAACATTCTACAACTTTGATTCTTTTCATTGGACATCACAAGAATTTTCCGACCATGAAGGATTCGAGTTCAAAATTATCATAAATCGAAATACTAAGCTGATTGTGACAAGTTTATTTCACCTTTGCTCATGGAAAGTCAAGGCTGAAAAATTAGAGTTTCGAAAACCAATGCAAGTGGAAGTTGTTCAATGTGAAGGCTTTCATGTGTAAAAAAATATAGAACAAAGAAGGGCATCTTTTACAAAGGAAATAACCAATGGCCTAGCATATGATACCTATGATCCGCTAACATGTCAAACCCTACCAACAGATACTTGTTTTAACAATCCAAATGCATGATTAGTAGAGATGATGGAATATCTAGATATATTGCATAAGAGTAACAGAGGTTCATGTATTAAGTGTTGCTTTGAGAGACCATTAAGCTCCATCCTTGCTTGTAAACAATATTTATGTTTGTGTACCAAAGGTTGCCTTTGTTGTTGGCTGTAGACCATTCATTCTAGTAGATGCTTACCTCATATTTGGGACATGTTGAGGCAAAAAACGCCTTTCTTCCTCTTGAAGTTATGTTGAAGTGAATAACTCAAGATTCAACCTAGAACCCTAACCTCCTTGTGCAGTGGAATAACTTGTTAATCAAGCAAAAGATAACAAGAATCTAAAGTAGAATAAAGAACACAACACAATCTTACGTGGTTCAGCCAATTGTCTACGTCCAATGTAGATCTAAGGATCCTAACCTCTCTTATTAACTACCTAGAGATTTTACAAAGAACACCCAATTTGAAGAACCCTCAAAAGTACCTAATGTTTAGTGAACTCTCACTCTACCATGAACAATGATCACCCAAACGAAGGCTCCACCCTAGCGCACACAAGCACTTAGTGTCTACCCAGTTCTTCCATTCTTTTAGAGTATCTCTTAATGTTTGATCTCAATTAAAGGGTTTACAAGTATTTATATAAGGTGTATTTCATGCCTATCAACCCTATTCCTTGTTGAAGTAAGAGTCCACTTATTTTAAAAGTCCAAAACTTTACAAAAACTCAAAATTCCAAACCAAAACAGACATTCTGATATGTGTGGGCGCTGTGGTGACTGCCAAAATCACGCCTAGTGCCACGGCGCTGGGGTGCTGTCCTGGGCGCCGTAGTGCTCAACCCTGGCAGCGCCTATCCGCGTTTCTTCACTTCCTTTGCGTCTTTGAGTCCCATTTTGCTTTCTTTTTTGTGTCCCACACATTCTAGATTTCTCCATACGTGTCCTGCATGTTATAGACTTCTTTTAACTCTTCCTTTTGGTATTCATCTCCATTCTTGTCCAACCAAGATTGATGAATCACCAATTTTCCAACAACTATTCCTTAATTTAAAATCTTTCAAATAAGAAGGCTTCGAGATCCGATCCACACCAATACTCTATCACTTAGAGTTGAGTCCAGTTAAGTCTCCACCAAGACTTAACTTTCCCCAAGCTAGTGACTTTGGTCTCCAAAGGCATTCGTGCACCTTGCATAGGGTATGGATGCGTTGCACTCCTTTCCGACCCTCATCACCTCAGTAGCACGGTTTGGATGTCGCCTAGTGGACTGCATTACCCCAACACCCTATTTTGGGCCACTCATGGCCATCCCAATAAGCACATAAAGCCCTCAATTGTGCTTCTCACCCTCAAACCTTGTAGGTCTTTTCTCTACCCTGAGTTTTCTTTTTTTTGCTCTAACCGAATACCCTTCCTCATCGAGCTAGCCTAGGGATATCAAGTTCCTCTTCAATTTAAGAACATGCTTTACACCATGTAAGTCCCTTGTTTCTCCACCTTGCATCCTCAGCCTTATGTTACCAACTCCCATGATCTCACAAGTTATGTCATCCCCTATTAGAGCTTTACCTCTCTTGGCTTTATAGTTGGTAAACATCAATTTATCGAGATACATATGGACGCTGCACCCTAAATCTAGTATCCATTTCCCAACGTACTTTCCCTTTAAGGTTACCAATGTGTCAACAACTTCAGTATCTTCCTCAGTACCGATTGCAGCTTACCCTCCTTGGCCTTTTGATTTTGGACAATCCTTCACAAAGTGTCATTCCTTATTATAAAGGAAACACTTCTTGGATCTCCTCCTTGATTAGTTGCTCTTCTTTCCTTGTGTAATCAATGCTGCTCCACTCTCGAACTTAGATCTCTTTGTCAATTCTTTTGAGTTCAATGATGCTTTGACGTCATTCATCGTTAAAGACTCTTTACCATACAACAGCGTATCCATAAAGCTCTTATAACTCTTTGGCAATGAACTTAATAGGATAATGGACTTATCTTTATCCTCAGTCTTGTTACCCAGTTGCTCAAGACTTATGATGATCATCAATGTGGTTTCTCAATGAAGTTCCCTCGTGCATTGTTAACTGATGTAGTTTCTTTTTAATAAGAAGTCTATTTGCAAGAGACTTTTTTATGTACAATGCCTCGAGTCTCTTTCATAGCCCCAAAGCAGTTTCTTCATCACCAACTTCCCTTAATACTTTGTCGCTCAACCCCAGGAATAAGGTGCTGTGAGCCTTTTTCTAAATCGTGTCTCAATCTTTCTACCTGGACTTTGAAGTTATCGTCTCATTTCTAGTTTAGGAGCTAGCTTTCTCCAAGGCTGAGTTTAGCCCTTCCTTCACTAGTAGAGCCCTAACCTTCTTCCTCTAAGGATTGAAGTCATTCATCCTATTGAGCTTCTCTATTTCTTGCTTGATTGCAGCTATGGTTTAAATACCCTAAGTGTGTATTATTGAACCTTTAGCTCTGATACCAATTTGTTAAGGGAGAAAATTGCCTTCTCCCTCTTAAGGTTATGTTGAAGTGAAGAACTCAAGATTCAACCTAGAACCCTAACCTCCTTGCGCATCCGAATAACATATTAATCAAGCAAAAGATAACAAGAATCCAAAGAAGAATAAAGAACACAATACAATCTTACGTGGTTTGGCTAATTGCCTACGTCCACGGTAGATCCAAGGATCCTAGCCTTTCTTATTAACTCCCTAGAGATTTTACAAGGAAAACTCAATTTAAAGAACCCTCAAAAGGACCTAATGTTTAGTGAACCCTTACTCTACCACGAACAATGATCACCTAAACGACAGCTCCACCTTAGCCCACACAAGCATTTAGTGTTTACCCAGTTCTTTCCATCTCTTAGTGTCTCTCTTAATGCTTGATCTCAACTAAAGGGTTTATAAGTGTTTATATATGGTGTATTTCATGCCTACCAACCCTATTCCTTGTTGGAGTAAGAGTCCACTTGTTTTGAAAGTCCAAAACTTTCCAAAACTCGAAATTCCAAACCAAAACGGACATTCTGACGCGTCTGGGTGCTGCGGCACTGGCCAAAATCGTGCCCAGTGCTGCAGTGCTGGGGTACTATCCTGGGCACCGTGGCAGCACCTATCCGCGTTTTCTTCACTTCTTTTGCGTCTTTGAATCCCGTTTTACTTTCCTTTTTATGTCCTACACGTTCTAGACTTCTCCATATGTGTCTCGCACATTCTAGACTTCTTGTAACTCTTCCCTTTAGTATTCATCTCAATTCTTGTCCAACCAAGATTGTTGAATCACCAATTTTTCAACAGGACATATGCAGAAGTCATTTTTTATGTCATAGTAATTGATATAAATAATCAAATTCTACTAATTGCAATTTTCATTGGCCACGTGGAGTATAGCAAAGGGTAGGAATAGTTTCTAGCAGAACTACGAAGTTATATTACACCCAAAGCAACAGCATCTATAAGTTTCATGTGTGACACTAATAATGGAGTTGTTGACGTACTTCACAAACACTAGCCCCATGCCACAGTCAGATATTATTGTTGGCAAATTCGTTCCATAGTTGAGCACATGTTTGAGAATTTTCACTTCCTTAAATGCAAGTATTATAATATAGGGTTAACAATGTTTTTAAAATGTAACTATCAAGTAGGGTAAATGAATTTGCATATTATGTTTCCAAGTTTATATATACTATGAAGTAGTTGTATCATATTTCTCATAACGTTGAACTCAAGACATATAATCTCCTCAGCTGCATGGTAATTGCTTTTCCTTAGAACCCCGTTATGGAGCAATATAATAGAGGGACTATTCCATTGCCAGTGTAGTTTTTTAAGTGTGCACATGTATTGTGACATGTTTAATATATATTTTGCGATGTATATTATATCAGAAGTAGAACAATATGTCAAATGCATTACTTTCTTTTCATATTGTACACTAATGTTTTATTTTGAAATCTGCTTCTCATGTCAATTAGATTAATATGGCACTCGTAATATAAAGATGTTCCTTTATTAGGGGGTCATAAGAGGAAATTCAACTTATGACAAACTTTAGCAATATTTTTTATTATGACTAGAATATTGCCGAATTTTATTAATGTACCAAATGCATCGACTTTTTTATTATATGTTCATTGACACTTTAACATGTTCTGTTATATTTTCACTGTCTATCCTTGCAAATGCCATAAAATCCCCCATATTTTATTCTAATAATTTTTATAATGTAATCGATTCTACTTTATATTTACCATTTTTAATTCTACTTTATATTTACAATGTTTAAATTTTTTATAAAAAAAAACCATTTATAATTGCATGTCTTTGTTTCATAACATACAACTATTAAATTATTTGTAAGTAAAGATATACTGACACTTTAATTGGTGAAACATGCAAATACTAGGAGCACTATTAGAACAAGCGGGAACATACATCAAATTATCATTGTACACCAATAACTTGGTGCATAACAGTTTGGAACTTCTTTATTGCAACATCTTTACAATATCTGATTTCTATTAGTAGTGTAGGTGCCTAGATTGTGGTATAAAGTGATAAAGAAACCGTTGTCTTACCCGATTCTATTTCTAGTAGAAATATTTTTTTTATGGTACACGTGAGAGGTATTAGACCTAAATTGATAATTTCATAGTAGACTGGGGAGTCGGACGATCATGAAATAATTTTGAAAATATTTTTTCTATTGGCTTGAAAAAGAAAATTTTAATTTAACACATGGATTCTCATATAAGTGTTATGCATGGAATAAGCATTTTTTAAGAAATACAATTTATGTATTAGAAAATGAACCAATTAGAGACAAGTTAATGGATTGTCAAGTTGGAAGCCTAGTTAGTTCCCTTGACTTTTCTAACTAAGTAGTTAGAAAAGAACCAATTAAATACTTCCATTTCTAACTAATGGCATCTTAAAATTTTAGAGTTAGTTAATGGGCAAATTGGACTTTTGAAAGAGTACTATATAAGGAAGAAGTATGTACAAAAATTTGGCTAAGTAAAAAGTAAAAGGTGTTAAAGCAAGAAGAGGAGAATTTTGGCCAAAGAGGGGAGAAGCTCCAACAGTAAAATTTCAGGGCTTTTTCATGATTTTTCATGCATGATCAAGCCAAACACAAGTTCCTAATATTATTTGAAGCTTGCACTAGTGAAAACCTAAGAAAAAGAGGTAAGAAAAATATTATTTAGTGATGGTGGTATATGTTTTTCAAGATCACTTCAATTAATATTTTTGTGTGAATTCTTGACTTAGATTTGGGTTGAATTAAAGTGTGGAACTCAAAGGAGACATCAAACTAAAGGAATTAGTAAGGTAAGAATTAGGGTTGGTGTAATCTTGATGTAGAAATTTTAATTGAATATTATTAGAGCATTAGAATTAAATTGGCAGTATTTGAATATCATTGAATGTGTTGGGTGAAAGATGGTAATTTCGGCCAATTTAAGGATTTTAGGGTTTGAGTTGTGTTTTGGTTCAATTGTTATATATGAATGATTCCTTGTATCAATGAGATGTATATGGATAATTAAAAATAAAAAATGAAGCAAAGGGGACATAATTGTCCATTTTTGGTAAGATGAAGGGCAATTATGTCTAATTAAAATTATAGAGTGTTAAGCAATTTTATGATTTGGGATGGTGAATTAAACAAGATTGAATGAGCTTGTAAATGAAAAAAATGGAAAGAGAAATCCATTCAGGCTTTGTAAGCCAGTTAGGGTGCTTACTAGTTTAAGTGTAATTCTAGCATTTGTAAAGGTTTTAAATATCATTTATGGCATGTAGGTGAAGTAAACCGAGAGCGGTAAAGGAAGTACAATTTTCGGAGAAAAATTAAACTTAGAGTGTTTAGTGAGTGAAAATTTGTAATTGATTATCTTTCGTTTAATATGTTTTAGCATATTAAAATTTTATGTCTATGTGATTTTAAATGTATAAGCATGATTTACAGTTTTCGGTATGTTATTATAATTATGAATTTCTATGTTCAATTTGAGAAACAGTCTTTAAAATTATTAAATTAGTTTTCAAAGGTCATTGGTACCCTTAAATTTGCAGTGTGGTAATAGTTTAAGACCCGACCGGTATATCTCGTACACATGGACAAGTATTGAGGGTGAGTTACTAACTCCAAAAAGTCAGGTTGTTGAGTCATGTGAGTCGCTCTATGTGTATGAGGTATTGTCTCGCTATATGTAGACGACGTAGAATTCCACTGTATAGCCAGTGAGATGTTTTTAGATGTCATAGTGAGCGTTGCTAATTTAGACGTCCTGTGACCTACTCATATTGTGTTGTGCTAGTTTAGTCGCTGCATGAATATAGAGCTTTAGAGTTACTATTAGTGCAGTTTAGAAAGAAAATGGTTGAGCGAGGGTTTTAGTAGTTTTTGAGTTACCGAACACATATAATGTATTTATATATGTACATGTCAGTTACTATATTTTACAAATTCTTGCAATTGTTTATAAAAATTATTAATAAAAATTGTTTGGCATGATTTTATCAACATATGACCTTTAAAAACCATTTCACAGTTTTATAATAGTTTTAGAAGCATATTTCTTACAGTTTTCAGAATTTAATATTTATACAGAATCTTATTTTTACTGAAAATTTTAAATGTACTCACTGAGCTCTTTTAGCTCACCCGTTTTGTGTTTTATATTTTCTGAACCCCTCTCAAGGTGCAGACCTCGGTGCAAAGGTTGCTGGTTCTCGTACAGTAGATTAGTGGGCCAAGATAGACGATCATTTTGTAAATATAAATGTGCTGCATAGCACCTTTTGGTTTCTTGCATAGTAGTTATAAACTTTGTGCATATTGTACATATGCTTCGAACAAAAAAGAAATGGTTTCGGTAGTACAATGACAATTTTTACTTTTCATTAGTATATTAATCTTGTGATTGGAATGAAATTGTTGTGTGGAGTTGGATTTAATTTTGGAACGAATGGAGGTCCTATTTGAAATTTGAGAAAACTATTTAAAATAGAAGTGTTGTTTTATTGCAATTTTTTTTTCCAGAAAAATAGAGGAAACTTTGTCCTTCTTTTTAAAACAATTTAATAAATTATCTTCACAGATATTTTGGGATCTGGTTAGTAATAGAAAAAATTAAAAAGGGTTCGCCTCGCAAAATTTCTCGATTTTAATAGTTAGACTCTAAAGAACTTTCGTTATGGTGTCTAGTGGGGCCTATTAAAATCTACAATAGAGGGTCTCGGGGTGGATTCTATCAATCTTATTTGAACTGAGGATTGTAACACTAAACTTTAAAAAATAGGACAAAATTCAGGTACTATCTTTACCTTCACTTCTTAAAGCAAGCAATACTGAGGATATACTCATAATAGACTTGGTGAAAATTGCGTAAACTAGGAGCATCTTTCATACAAGTGGGGACATATCTAATGCAGTGATTGTGCACTACAATTTGCTATATAATGGTTGAATGTGAATTAATGTATTCTTTCATTTGAGGACTATAATGATTCAACTTAGGAGAAACAACACTCATTTGGGATAATATGATAATCTTGTCTATTTAATCTTTAACAATAGGGATTACTAACACTTGAGTTGGTGAAAAGTTCTAAATTTTGGACCAGTTATCCTAGAAGTGGGGATATACATAAACCTACGAATGTGCACCCACAACTTGGTGCATAATTAATTAAATAAGACAAACATGTTGTTTGAATTGGGCTTGTAACACTGGACTTGGAAAACAAGTATAAATTATGATAATATATTTACCTTCATCCATTGAGGTAAGCAATAGTTGGAATAAATGATTGAGATTAATTAAGTTTAATAGTTTCATATTCTAAACTTAATATTTGCTTATTTAATTTAGATTATTTGGCTAACTATGTACTTTATAGTTAATTTATAGGTTTTCAAACATTCATCATAAAGATACTAGAAATCGAACAAAAATCAAGAAGAATTAAAAACAAAGACCAGTATTGCGATGCCTTAACTTTAATGTCGCAGCACCCAAGTCAAAGACTCCAATGCCTTATCGCTTATCAGCCAATGCCACAATGCTCATTCAAAAAAAAATAAAAGAATCAAATTTTCTAGTCTTAGTGCCGCGACATTAAAAACCTAGTGCCGTAGCGTTAAAGTTAGAAAGTCCAATGCCACTGCAGTCAGAAGTCAATACCGCGGTGCTTATGTGACAAAAGAGAAAAATTTCAGGGAGTTCCAATCAAACTTAGACTCAAAGAATCCTTACTTTAGGGTTACAAAGACCTATAAATAAACCTATTTTTTAAGGCAAAAGAGACATCCAAGCGAGAGCGAAGAAGCAAAATAACTTTTAAAAGAGATTAGGGCAAGAATTCGAAGATTAAAGAGAAGATTATGTTGCAAGTTAAAGAGAAAAAGTGAAGATCCAAGCATCCAACCATGTTTACTCTTTTTTTTTCTTAGTACTCTCTGATTCATCATGAACTAATTTTCTTTATCTAGGGTTATAACTCTTAAACTCAATATGCAGGTGAATTTAGTTATCTCTTTTAGTTTATAAACTCAATAAATTGAATTATTCATTTTATTTGTATTTAATACTTTCTTTATATCTAGCCAATATATAAATTGTCTTAGAAATTATAATGAACTTGACAAATGAGTTTGTGTATTGAGCTTAGAGTAGATTGATATATGATCTTAATGTAACAATTATGAATTTCATGCTGAATAATATACCCATATAGCATATATGGTGTTAATAGACTAATTCTTAATGAGTCTTATCTTAATCTGATTAAGTAACTATAAGGATATAAGATATAGTTATTCAACTATTGATAGATGCTTATAACATGATTAGGAATCTAGCCAACAATTTATAATTGAAGTTTAAGGTGAGAGAGTAATTTATTCAATGAGGTATTGGAAAATAAGTTGTAACCCTAGATTATCTCTTTATTGGTGGTTCAACTTATTTGCTTAGTCATTTATGTTGATTAATTAGGTTATATTAATATTGTCTTAAAATCAAATTTAATTTTGTTGGGATAAAAGTAAGGAATTCTAATTTTAGTACTTAGTGAAAAATAGATTAAATAAAGTCTCTGTGAGAATGATACTTGGATTTAAATTCTATATTACTTGTTATAATAGTTTATACTTGCACTTAAATAAAAAATTACGCAACAATATACGCATAATACAGTGGATGAGAAGTAATTAAATAAGGGATATCGTTCCTACAAGTAGAGACATATTTGCAATGATTATACACCAACAATTTAGTCATGATGTGTAAAAATGAATCAAAATATATTGTTTGAACTCGGAACTACAAGCCTAAACTTCAATGAATAAGATAGTTTTGGGACAATATGAAATTAAGACAAGCTATAAACTATGTCTTCCTTTAATGTGTTCGTTATTAATATTATTTATTATTATATAAATATTTTATTTATTTTCATCCGCCTAACTTTAACTCTTTCAACAATATAATTTATTTTACAAATTTAAAATTAATTAAAATTAATATATATATAGGATCAAGTTAAAAAAATTGAAAACTTATTTAATTTTTTAATAAATTAATTTATAGTTTATTTTCATATAACTAACTTCAACTCTTTCAAATAATTCATGAAATTAACTTGAAATTTTTTATAAAACTTATTTAATTTTTCAATAAACGCATTTACCAAACTAACTTAAAATTTACCGGCACCAGGTTGTAATTACCGGCTACAAATGGTGAAATGCCTTTATTGATTGTCACTTATCAGCCAATAGAGACAGCTAACTGACGTCATCCGATTGTGTTATATGGCATAATCGGATGCATTAGAGGCTGTCCCTATTATGTTATCTATTTTATTTATTATTTATTCTTCTAACTATATTATACCAAATCAGATAATATAAATAAATTTATATTTAAATTGCATCTATTAGGCTCATTAAATATGGGCATTCTAAAATTATAGAAAAAAAAAAAGAAATTCAGATGATAAACAATTGCGTAAACATAGTTGGATTAAATTTTTATTCATTATATAATTTAATAAGATATTATTTGCTGGAGTCTGACAAGAATTAACCATTGATTGAATATTCAACACTTGGTAAAGCAAAAAGGTCATTGAAGAAGTCCAATTTGTCTCGAGGAACAACTGATCCAATCTCAACCCCCCCTTCTTGATCTCTATATTCATTGATAGAAAAAGATCCATAGGCACCAATGTGAGCCAGCTCGCTCTTTTTGAGTCGTCCCCACCCAAAATCTGTCTCATAGACTCGTAGTCTCGGTGAGCCAGCAACCGTAACTAAGCGCCCTGGGCCTGGCAGTTTCACTAATTCCTTCGAATTTGACATCCACTTCTCTGCTCCTATAAACGGTCCTTTCTCCACTTCACATATCTTTCTTCCAATAGCTTTGGCAGCAACTACAATCCCATTCTTGCCCATTAACTCACTCCGTTTAGCTGATAAAAAAAGGTGCGCTAGGCAATTGCCAAAATATGCTGCTGGTATCTCTAACCCAAAGCGCTCTCTGCAGTCTGCTACTAAAATAAAATGGTAAAGCATGTCATCTTGTAAGTGACTGCTTGTTCCAGTACTCTCTAGAAACTTACTCAAATAAACCCACATGAAAGCACACGTCACCACGAATGACGATACATGTAATGGCCCTGGTTCATTATCCTTTATGATTAGAGTTTTGACCCACTGTTTCAGTTTCTCAATTTGGGCTCGGCTTAGCACCAATGTGACTCGGACGTTATTTTCAGGAACAATTTCTAAGGGTTCCGATTTCTCCCAACTCCACCAATCCTTCAGTAAAATGGAAGAGAGCCCACCTGTGTCCTTGATCACATCCTTATTGTGGTAAGGCAGTAAAATGGAAGTGAAGCTCCCTCCTGACCTATGAATTGTCGCCCAAGATTTCATGAAATGATTGAAACTTCTTCCATCGGCTGCCACGTGGTTGAAAGTTACACCAATGGAAATGCCGGAGTTTGGAAATACCGTGACTTGCACGTCCATAATAGGCAGAATGTGTGTCCCATCCAGTGAAACGCTTGCCGTTGGCAGTTCCGGGACAAGACATTGGAAAGATCTATTATCTCGCGCATAGTTAGACACAAGGTGGTTAAAATCGGCGTCGGATTCGGCTACGGTGAAAGGAACAGAGTCGCCTTTAGAGTAAAGAATAAAGGGTTTGCTGGGTGGCGGAGGGCATACAAGCTTGGCTGCCAAGGGGAAGAAGTGACGGAGAGTGAGAGAGAGAGATTGTATAAGACGAGGTATAATGGTTTCTGTGATATGAACAGTGGGGTAAGGCAATTCATAGAAGGAGATGCGTTGAATGGGGCAACAGAAAAGCCACGCCACGTCAAGGAAAGTGAGAGGAATAGTAGTTGTGGATACTGAGCCTGGTGGTGGAGCAACATGGCTCCGATCAACAACCTTCATTGTGTGTGTAGACATCACCGAAGATTAGAGAAAGATAGATTGCATTTAATTGTCGCATATAATAGGGTGGAATTAGAATTTAAGGTGAGAGGTGAGATACTATAATTAAAATTTAATTATATGAAAAACAATTTGGTCAAATTTAAAGTCTTGAAATTAAAGTAACAAAATTATTTATTTTTAAAAAATAAAAATTAAAAAAAAAATTAAATTAAAAAAAATTAAAATGGGGCACGAGATGTCATCATTCATGATAACAATTCCCTTTCTTTTTTACAGTATTATAACAAGTCGCTTGTGTTCAAACAAGGAGAAAAAAACGAGTCGCTTCAAATGGTCGGATATGGTTTTTCTAGAAAGGAAAAAAGAAAAGTGGTTAGATACATCAATATTTCTTTATGAATTGATTGAAAGAGTGACCATCGACGAGGAGATGTCAAAATTCAAAAAGTATTGATTAAGAGAGTGACCATTAGGAGGTGGTTGGTGATTGGTCTAAATATAAGACAGCGTCTTCGATAGGATTATCAATTATCCCATCCATTAATGTGGTTAATTTCTACAAAGCAGGGGGTAAATTCATCAGTTTCTCCAAGATTATTCTGGATGCACGTCACGTCATCCATCGTGCCACCAACAACATTATGCTTTGCGAATTTGAATTATCTTAATAGGAAAGGTTCATAAATTTTTATTTTCAAAAAATTAACTAAATTCCTAAGATATTACAAGTAATGGGTTTTAATTGAGAAGTGTTATCGTGACTGATGCATCAATTAGTAAACTTTTTTAATAATACAAAAAAATCAAGGTTGATCCCAACTCACACTAAATTAAAATTATTTTGATTTATTAAAAAAACAGAGAGAGATCGGTTTTTAATTTATACGTACATTTAAAAAAAGTCAACACTATTGTTATAATTTCACAATTTATTAATTATATTGGATGAGCATAAGCTCTTATAGTCTAATAATGAAAAATTTATTACACATTATTGTTTTGTAAAAATTTACATATAAATTTAAAATATTTTATAAATTTAATTTTTAAGTAATAGTTTTATAAGTATTAAATAACATTAAGTGACTAGTACGAGGACTCTTGGACTAAGGCTCGTTTGAGAAAAAATTTAATCTAAATAAAAGTAAGTCTGTATATTTAAGGCTAATTGAGCATCACAAAGTCAATAAAAATACTTGTTAACTCTTATAATCTTTCTAAAATTAAAAGAGTAAGTTGTCGATTCACTATGGTAAGTAACCAATACATTAAGTGTTATTTAGAATAAAATTAATATCTTATTTTTTTTATTTGTTAAATTCATTTTTTTAATTTTTAGTTATGGAAAAAATAGTAAATAATCTATATTGTAGGAAGATTATAGTTCAAATAAGAAATTTTAATCTAATATAAATTCTGTCCTCTAATAACTTTATTATCTACACCAAAAGAGATCAATTCGATCACAATTCACTTGAACATACGATATATCTCACTTTGCGCTTCTTTGACATTTTTGTTCAACTTACTTATAACTCAACTATTTTACAAGATTTTCAATTTTATTAACGCTAAAGGATATAATGCAAAATCTTTAGATAAAATTGAAGAGCCGAGTTCTCTCTAATCTTTAAATTAGAGTCTTTTACAACTAAAAACTTAAACTTGTATTGCATATAAAATAACTTTAAATAGAGTTTAAAATACTTATAATAGTCTTTTAATAATTTTTATGATCGCACTTTTTTAATATTTATTATGTAAGCGCTCTTACACCTCTCGCAAGTTAAAATTGAATTTATTTGATTAATTAAATTTTAATTTTAATTCCGTTATAGTATATTTACAATTAACACTCTCTTATACTCTTATACTCTTAATAGCTCTTTATAGGCACAATAGGTAACATTCCTACACCCAATTAAAATAAGGAGGATGAATTTAGTGTTCAAGCCGAAAATTGACTCGTTCTTATAACGTACTACATCACCTTAATATTACTACAACTAGTGGTTCCTGCCACATAAAGTCTTAGTGTTCACCCCAAAAACACACCTCTCTCAAATATATAAATTTTGAGTTCAATTTCTCCTCCCCTAATTAAAAAATAATAATAGTAATAATTATGCTAGATCAATTTAATGGTGCTTGAATAGTTCATTGTTTAGGGAAATATAAACGTCAGATCTCACTGATGCTTACGTATTGATACAATAAATTAAACACAGATGTATGATTAAGCATATTCCATTGTTTCAAAATTAAACAAGTTTGAGTAATTGACCCGTAACTCAATTAACATTTTCTAAAAATAAAATAGTGAAAAAAGTTGACGCTGTGTTGAAATTACATATAAAAAAAATTGATTCTCATTAAACGCGTACAAAGATTTGTTGAATTACTTCAACTTCTCCATCATTATTTGTCAGACAAGAGATTAAGTTCTTCATTCAACACCACAAATTTCAATCTACTTTTTCTTAGATAGAATATTAAAACTATCTAGATAATGTTGCAACTCTTCATAGAGCACGCCACTGAGTCTGAGGCTTGCGATTTTCGAGTCATCTAGTAGTTAATTGTTATGTGTTTGCGATTATTAGTAAGGTCTAATCAATTCGTGCCACTTAAAGTTTATTAGTGGACTTATTTAAAATAGGCTGTTAAAATATTTAGGGTTAAAAAAAATTAAAATTAAAGCCCATTTTTTCAAAGCCTAAAATAATTATTAATTATCTTTAAAATATTATAAAAAAATTAAACAGAAGAAAAAAATGTTGTGCCGTAAAGAGTGAAAAGTAAGCTCACATGACGATTTTCTATTTAAGTTTTACATTTTTTTTTTCACTTATTTAAGTATAATTTTGTGATATTATAATATAGATGATATTTCAAGCTTGATTTGGAACACCAGAATATTGAAATCCTTTCAATTAGAGATAGATTTAAGTGCTTAAGATTTTAAAGAGAAAATTAGTGTAAGAAAGTTTGTCGGAGATTTTGAAAGTAAGATCATCATTCTAATTTAAGATTTTCACTTATATAAACATATTAAGATATTAGATTTTTTAGAAAGAGAAAGATTCAGATTTAAGAAAAAATTCTAATTCTTTGATTCGGACTTAGTTTTGAATTTTATTATTTTATTAACTTAATTTATTATTTTTCTTTATTTTAGAACCCGTAGGAGATAGATGAAACAACTAGGATATCAAGACACAAAGTCTGCACCAATTTCACGAGTTAGTCATTGGATACCTTTTTGTGTAATAGATTTTTACTTTAAAATATTAATTTGAGAATTAATTTTAATTGTAATTTCTCTTATTTAAGAGGGTTCTCATACGTGACGTATCCTAAAAACGCATTATTGATTAGCAATATCATTTTTGTGAGTGAGATTTATATTATACATACACATATATAGTTTATTCTTATATGAAAGATTTCATTTTGTTGGAAATAGTGCTCATATGTTATTCCAAATGTTGTATGGTATATATTTATTTAATATTTATATAATAAATATTTCTATTTAATCATTAATTATTATTTTGATGGGAATGAGCTTGGAACTTTTTCGAACATTGTAGATTTAAAAAAGTTTAGATCTTATATAAAGAAATTTAGTTTAGTGTTAAGAGTTAGAACCTTATCTGAATTAGAAACAAAGATCTAAGAATGTTTTAGTAATTACATAGTTTCAAATCGTTACAAATGGTGCTAAGAAATGTCATTATGCAATATGTTCTTAAAAGATATCGTTTCCTTGTCTATAGTTGCCGATATAAGTCGATCAGCATTTCTTTTAGACTAGAGTATATCTATATCTGGATTGTCAAAACTGTTAGCCTTAGCAGATCATTGGCTTAGAAAAAGTTTGTATATGTATGCAGGTATTCAGTAAGGATTGGGTACTAAACAGACTCATAAGGATCTCCAATAAATATCCCATAGAGCCGTCAATAAAGGGTCTTCTCATATTGAGTAGTATTTGTGGTCCTTTGACCTAAGCACTATGATAGGCTTATGAGTGATCCACTTTATTTTGATTCTATACATATTAGATACCTTTCATGTTTTGACCTCTAGGTGTCATCGAACATATTCCGATACTTATAGAGCTCAGTGTGCTTAGATATAAGATCTGTTAGCTTATATATGATAGGCTTATGAGTGATCCACTTTATTTTGATTCCACACATATTAGATACCTAAGCACTATGATAGGCTTGAGTGATCCACTTTATTTTGATTCTACACACATTAGATACCTTTTATGTTTTGACCTCTAGGTGTCATCAAATATAGTTCGATACTCATAGAGCTCAAAGTGCTTAGATATAGGATCTGTTAGCTTATATAGGTGAGCCATATATCTAGATGCTTTGAGATTGTATTTCAAGAAGTTTTATGACCATAAGAAAAAACTCTAAAAGAGAGTTTTTCGTAGGATTAAACAATATCACATAGGAGTTTGCGGATATTGTTTACAAAAATACGAATCTGAAAGTAAGTGCATAATCAAACATATAAAGATTTGATGGAGATGATTTATATCTCTGCGTTTTCAAGATATATGTGACAGAAGGATTATAAGATTCAATTAACCTCAACTTATATGTTTTAACACGATATTTTGTAATTTCTATAATGTATGTGTGAGATATTGTTCACGAACTTGTGAAAGAGTTTTGTAAGATAAATGAGTGTGAACTTAGGAAATCTCGCAATATGAAGTGTACTTGTTGAGCATCGGGATAGCAAATTGGGTCGAATGGTTTGATCTGAGAAGATTTCGAGGATGCAGGATTAGTTTCAAGATCTATTAAAAAATGAGAAACAAAATTTATAAATATTGCAAATAGGTCCTTTGTGCATGAAAAATAAAATTTTTAACACGTGGCCACTTCATTGAACAAGTGTCGTTCATGCATGAACTTAATGGACACATGTCCATTTGAGAATAAAGTAAAAATATATAAAACTTGTTTTATTTTTGAAGAGCAGTAAGCGTATTATTCGGCCATAGGGACTTAAAATTTTAAAAGTTTAGCATTTAGGTCCCTTTTATATTCTTAACCATTTATGAGAGAAAAGTTGTTCAAGTATTGAATAAAATCCAAAACCATTGTTGGAAATTAATTGATGCTACTACTTTAGCTTCAATAATCCCACGGGATAGTTACAAATTAGAATTGATCGATGAATCGCTTCCGTTTGAGTCTCGAGATTAAATCTTCACTGAAGTTCTTCAAAGGTATAATTTCTGTAACTTATAGTATTGTTTTGATTCGATTCAGTATATGTATGTGGATTAATTATTTCAATTTCTCTGCATAATTGTATGTTAGACATGCATTTCAAATTAATCAACATATACACAATTACATGTATGCACCATTTAATACACTTAAAAATGGTATGATAGCATATTTTTATGTGTTTCTGGGTTAATGAAGTATTGTCGAGCTGTTTGGAATGTGTAAGGAATGGTGCATTCTGTATTTTTAAGTGTTAAAATTGCAAAATTGGGTCATTGTTCTAAGTAATACAGGGGCATTGCATGTTTAACGCTGCGGTGTTCATTAAGGTTGGATGAAAGCTGGGGCGTTGAACATGTAATGCTTTGGCATTCATAATGTTGTTTGCATGTGAGACCGCTGGGGTATTGGCTTGTCATCGCAGGGGTGTTATGTGATAACTCCACGGTGGTGAAGTGTGCCATGTAGGGGCATTTTCTATGCTTTAATGTTGAGGTGTTGATAGGGGTATATATAGTTTATTATTCCAAACTTAAGTTTTGCTCTAAATTAAGCGTATTTGGCTATTTATTTATGAGTTTTTATCATATATAAGTTTATTAACCAAGGCGTGAAGATACTAGAAGAATCAGATGCAAAATGGTAAAAAACAAGGGAATCAATAGCATAGGACTGGCGCTATAGTGCCTGTGGCAGAAAGTTAAACACCGTGGCTACAACCACTAGCACTGCAATACCTAGGCAACTCCTATCACTAGACCTTTTCTAATTCTCAGCACCGTGGAGCCCGACCTCAGTGTTGTAGCACCCGTGTGACAAAAGAAAATCCTTCTTAAAAGTTCTATTTCGACTTAGATTCAAAGCCCATGTCCTTAAGATTACGAAGACCTATAAAAGCACTCTTTTTCATAGCTAAAACACAAACAATATTAAAGGTAAGTTAGGGAAAACATAAACACATCATAATTATAAAAGAACAAAGCAATAATTTAGAAATTGAAAATCAAGAGACTTACACATCACTCAAGAGATATAAGCAATCTAGAATGTGTTCTTGTTTTTTTCTTTCTTATCATCATTATAATCTTGTTTTTAATATCTTTGATTATATACTTTCATATTATTGGATTCATGATGAACTAAACTCTTTTTTTTATCTAGATTAGGCTTTTGAACCTAGTATGTAGTTGAATTTTATTGACTCTTAGTTTATGAACTTGATAGATTAAATTGATTCATTCTATTTTGTGTTTAATGCTTTCATTATATCTAGCAAATATATTGAATGATCAAGGAACCTTAATGAACTTGAAATAGGGATTTATATATTTATCACGGGATAATTAAATGCATGGTCATAGAGTGACAGCTATAAGTTCTATGTAAAATAGACATATACTTAAATGGCATGCATGGCATGAGTAAACTCGTTCTATACAAAATGCATTATATTCAGATTACCATAGACATATAAGTGATTATTATGGTGTAATGTAGTTACTTGATCATCGACAGAGGCTTGTGATGAGATTAGAGTCTAGCCAACCATTTATTATTAAGAAATTAACTGAGAGGTTAATAAATTCAATAAAATATTAGAGGATATGTCAAACCTAGATTCCTTTTAATTAGTGAATTCAAACTCTTGCTTGCTTTTGATTAAGATTAAGTTTAATTTGGTAAAATTAGATTAATTAGATAACATTTGCCTTTAGATTTATCTGGATAAAGGTTAACTAGGATTAATTTTAGCACTCTATTAAAGGAATTAGATTGAATAAGTCTCTGTAGGTATGATACTTGGACTTCATCCTTATATTACTTGATATGATAGCGTGCACTTGCATTTACGCTAAACTATTATTGCATACATTAGGTGAATGGTTGGTCAATGTTTGGGCGTTATGTGATAACATTGCAGTGTTAAAGTGGGAATGCGAAGGCATTAAAGTAGTTTAACGCTGGGGCATTCTAGGTCCCACATTGTGGCATTCTAAACAGTTTATTCCATTTTGCATTTTATGCATGTAAAGTTCATGTAATACAATTATATAATTGTTTTATAAGCTATAATAATTTATTTTCCTTGTTACTCACAATAAGAGCCTTATTAGTAGGAGTTAGTTATGCTTATAAATGGATGATTGTGAATCAGATCCTCATGTGATATAGATAACTTATAAAATTATAAAATCTCTTTTAATTAGATTGAAATATATTTCGTTATGAAATAATGTTATGCATGGTTGTCTTATCAATACAATGTTAGATAAGTCACTTCGGTCCTTCCCAATATTGCTAAAGCGTGTGGGATTGACTAGTTTGATTTGGATTATGTCAATTAAACATGAGATGAAGTAAATATAAGTGAAATGATTGACTATTATTGCATACATAACATTTTTGGCACCGTTGCCAAGACTAATTTTTTCTATTCTCAAATATCAATACTAATACCAAACTACCTTCTTTTACTTCAAATGCTTCCTTTTTACTTTGATCTATTTTTAATTTTTGTTTTGAAAAGTTTATGCCAAGGACTAAAAGTGCAGATTTGAATTCTTGATCTTAAGATCGAAAGAATATTATGAAGGCTTCAACGTGAACGGAACCAATTTTTAGACATGGAACAAAACATCAACAATACTATGTTTGAGCTTATGATACCATGGATATCTTTAAAGGATTATGCAGTCCCTACTGCAGATGGTATTCGATATAGTATTCAGCAACCAATAATTAATGCAAATCTAGCTGAGTACTATTCTGATGCTAAAGGAGTTTGTAAAATCCCAATGATAATCTTAATATATACATCATAAACTTTTTGGAGATTTATAATACATTCAAGTACAATGGAGTCTCGGATGATACCATTAGACTTAGACGATTCCCTTTTCTCATTGAGGGAGAAAGCCAAGAGTTAGTTGTTATTGTTGCCATAAAATCCATATTGACTTGGGATGACTTAGTGCAGAAGTTTCTAGCAAAGTTCTTCCCTCCAGCAAAGATGAGAAATAATATCATCTCATTTGTTCAGATTGATGTTGAGTCGTTATATAAGGCATGAGAGCGCTTCAAGAATATGTTGAGCAAGTGTCCTCATTATGGAGTCCCAAAATAACTATTAGTCTAAATGTTCTACAATGGACTAGTAGGGCATTTGAGGACCATTGTAGATACCGCCGTTAAAGGAGCTTTAATGAATAAAGTCTACGGATGAGGTTTATGATCTATTAGATGAGATGGTGTCAAACAATTTCCAATAGCCAACTAAAAGGATTACATCTAAGAAAGTCTCAGGTGTTCAAGAGATTCACGCATTCAATGCATTAACAGCATAAATTAACATGTTATCTAAGAATTTTGATTCATTGAATACTGTCAAGGCTCAACAAGTAATTTATGACTTTTATGGTGATAATTATATGAATGGGGGTGCATGGAATTAGTGAATTATGCAAGAAATTTCAACTGATAGCAACGTAACCCACAGTTAAATTTCTGCAATCTGGGGTGAAAAGATTATTTTAACTTCTCTTTGAGTAACAATCAAGGGCCATCATCTAGACTAATGAATCCCTTAAGATTTCAGCCACCGCAAGAGAAAAAGTCATCCTTGGAAGACATGTTCATACTATATAAAGTCTAATGACACTATCATGTAGAATCATTCAGCAACCTTGAAGAATTTAGAATTTTAGTTGGGAGAACTTGCTACAGTAATTCATAAGTGACCTTAAATAGCTCTACCAAGTGACATCAAACCCAATTCAAGAGAAAATATAGAGCAATGCTAAGTTGTCGCATTAAGAAGTGGTAAGTGTTAGGGTCGGTGCTTACGTGCCATCCCTGAATGTACATATACTTGTGTATTTATACAAGTGTACATTCCCATTAAATCGCTAATACCAATTTATATGGTATTATGCATGTAACATTACAGACATTGTAGATCTGAAGGAGTTTGGATCAGATCTAAAGGGTATAGATAAGGGCTCATAGTCAACCACGCTGAGACATATAATTACTAAATGTTAGCACAGTTAAGTGTTACCTGGTTATAATACTTTGCAGATCTAAGAGTTGGAGCCTTATCTATAATGGGACATAGAACTGAGAGTATACTAGTAACTGCATAGTTATAAGAGTTGCAATCGGGTGCTAGGAAATGCAAATTGCGTAAGTATGTTCTCAAATAATTGTCCCTGATCTACTTTTTTCGATGCAGGTCTGTCGGTGGATACCATTATATAAATAGATTAGCATAAGTTGTACCTATCGGGTATAGATGGTCGTTCCTGACCGAATGTAAGCTTGGAGCTCGTATTGACATATGGGTATCCAGTTAGGACTGGATATGGGATAAACTCATAAGGGCCTCCGATAGACATCATATATAAGCCGTCAAAGGAGGGTCTTCTCGAGTTAAGTAGTATACGTGGTTCTTTGACCTGAGTACCACGGTGGGCTTGTAAGTGATCCACCATACTTTGGTTCCACGCATGTCACAAACCTTTCATGGTGTGACTGCTGGGTATGGTCCGATGCTTATGGAGTCCGGTGTGTACAGATACGAGATCCGTCAGCTCTTATAGGGAGTTTGATATTCAGATGCTTTAAGACTGTATCTCAGAAAGTCTTATGGCCACAAGTAATTATCCCGGGAAAGAGTTCTGCCAGGGTCGAACAATATGGCAAAGGAGTTTGCACATATTGTTCATTGAGATACTAGTTTGGAGATAGGACATGGATGAGCATAAGGGGATTTGACGGTGATAATCTATATCCCCGCATATCTAGGATATCATGACAGAAGAACTATACGTATGCGTTGTAACCTCAACTTGTATAGTTCAATGCGCTGGTTTGTATATTCGTGACGTATGCGTGAGGCATTACTCACGGACTCATGAAATAATTCTATTTGACGAATCGGGCGTAGGACCTAGGGAGTCCTACGGTATAGAGTGTACTCGTTGTGCACTGGGGCAGCGTGCCAGATTAAATTGTTTAATCCAGTCATATTCAGCTTTACCAAGGGAATACATACGTGTCTGTATTTAAGTGTTAAATATAATAATTAGTTAATAATTGTTATTTACTAATTGTATTAGGACACGTAGCGTATTGTGGACCCTCGGTTGAGTTTACCCAAGTGTGGGACTTAGTGGGACCTATTAGGGGGATAAATAAGGTAACTATTTATGAGGGGCAAAATGGTAATGACACACTATGATGATTTAATTGTTAAATAATCATTCTCTCTATCTCCCTTTTATATTATATAATATATATTATATTATTATAATTATATTTATATTATATTATATTATATATATATATAAAGAAGAAGAAAGAGTGAAGAAGCAAGAAAAGAAAGGCTAAACGGCCGAGAGAGAAAGAGAAGAGAAGAAATGGAGAGAAAGGAAAGGAAGAAAGAAAGAAGAAGAAAAAAAAATGAAAGAGGGGAAAAATGAAATTGTTTCATTTTTTCCTTTGCTTCCAATTGGAGTAATTATGAATTGCTTCAAATTATCCATTTCTTATCCTTTTGGAGAAAAGGATATAAATTCACTCCCGGCCATTTTAGGGATTAAGAGTTAATCCTAGGTTGAATACAAAGTTGTTGTTCTAGCTCACCAAGCCCACAGAGTTGGTGATTAGAACTGCATGCGAGTTGGTCTCCATGCGGACTCCAGAAAAAACACGTGTATAACGTTACACGTTTGGTGAGATCTCTGACTTTATAAATATATTAATGTGATTAATATATTTATTTATTGTGTTTATTACAAAATTTATATTTCTGCTGCGTTAGGCAATAGACACAATTGCATATGTATACACCCACGTGCCTAAAATAAAGTATAGCCATATAGACCATCAATACCTTTTCCTCAAAGAATATAAAGGCACAAAACAAGTGGAAAAATAGAAAATCAACAACAAGAAAGTGCAAAAACAAAAGTTGGGTAGTAGAAAAGTGCAAAATTTTCTACAAAAAAATGCAAAAATCAATATTCAAGTGCAAAAATATACAAACTTTGTAAAAAATACCAATAGCAGCATGCATAATTAGCCCATTTAATCTTTCACTCCACATCTACCATATCCTCAGAGGCTATAAAAGAAGAAGCTAAATAAGCTATTTTCTAAAAAAAAATTAAATTTTTTTAAAAATTACATATCAATCTTCCTTTTGCAGATGCACTCGAACAAATGTCTAGTTATGTCAAATTTATGAAAAGTATACTTTTGAAGAAGAAAAGATTGAAGGATTATGAGACTATAGTATTAATAAAGGAGTGTAGCACTATTTTTCCAAAAAAGCTATCTCATAAGTTCAAAGATCATGAGAGCTTTATTATACCGTGCTCCATTAGAAATCATGATTTTGAAAAAGCACTCTGTGATCTAGGAGCAAGTATAAATCTCATGCTCTTTTTTATTATTTACAACAAGTTAAGTTTGAGAGAAGCAAAGCCTATCAATGTCAAACTCTTACTTGCTGATTGATCTCTCATATATTCTAAGAGAGTCATAAAGGATGTGTTAGTAGAGGTAGACAAGTTCATCTTCCCTGTTGATTCCATTGTTCTAGACATTGAAGAAGATAAAGAGATTTCAATCATCTTTAGAAGACCTTTTCTAGCCATTAGATGAGCGATCATTGATGTACAAAGTGAGAGTTGACCATAAAGGTGCAAGATGACGCTATTAAATTTAATGTCTTAATGAAGATCAAGTTGCCAACTAAAAGCAAAGACTGTTTCAGCATTGATATGGTGCACCTAAATATCAAGCAATAATTCTTGTAGCTCAAAGGCATGGAGACATTGAATCCTCACATCTAAGAGAAAGTATTGAGGCATAGAAAGAAACTAAAGAAAAAGTGGGAGAAGCACTGTGATGAAATGATCAAAGAGAAAGGCAAAAGAGACTCACTTTCCCGGTCTAAGATTAAAGTCCTTTTAGAGAAGCACAAAGAGAATAAAGTGAAAGCTACTGGCCAAAGTTTAATTTCAAGGGTATAGAAGCCAAGAGAGAGGAGTACAAGTAAGAAAATATACAAAGATGCCTCCACTGTCACCTTTGATCCATCATAAAAATAAAAGATATCCCATTCAAGCCGACAATGTTAAATCAAGTGCTTCTTGAAAAACAACGGGAGTAATTTTTATTTTTGGTTTGCTTTAGTTTCATTTTTATCTGCTTTATGTTCTTTTCTTTTAGGAATAAAATATCAAGTCAAGCATTCAAAAAAGTAACACAAGCAATTACAAGTGGTAGTAGCCAAGGAAAACTACAATCACATTATTAAGAGACAACAACACTACACGTATCAGAAAATTTTTCGTACTCTCAAGTTTTTATTTTTTGACATTGGGGAAAATATCAAATTTAAGTTTAGGGGTGGGAAACACTTGACTTTTGTTTATTTTATTGCATGAATTGATTGGTTGTCTTGTGTGTTAAAGTTTTCTTTTAGTGATTAGATCGTAGTTGAGATGATGATCATTAGTCCATGATAAGAAATAGAATATTAATTGAATTTATTTTTACAAATCCATAGGAAATGATAGATATTTGAGATCATTCTTATATTAAGAATCTTGATCTAATTTTAACTTTATTTTTTGATCACTTATTCTTCAGCACGTTGAGTTAAGCATGTATTAGTTGAATTATTGCTTAGAAATACTCTTGCCTAAGTAGTATACCACAATTTCGAAGACTCTAAAACTTACTTGATTACTACTTGAAGCGAAATCCTTGGAAATACAAGAAAGGGGAATGACATTTGACTATCTTTGGACCGATTGAGCCTTTTCTAGCCTACTTTAGATGTGTATTTATTCTTACTTACCCTTTTTGAGCGTAAATACCTATTTTTACCATTTAACCACATTACAAGCCTCGAGACTTTAAGCTTATTTATCCTAAAATTACCCGTAACATAATAAACCTTGAGTTGACTAAAAAAATATTTTTAAAAGAAAAAAAAAGTTATGGTTATATAAGAAAAGGGTACTGAAGTAGAAAGCAAATAAGTCTTAAAGGTACTTATATATCTAAGTTTGGGGGTATCCATTCTAAAGAAAAAAGTCTTTAAATTCTTCATACCCTTAGCTTAAAACAAAGAAGAAGAAATTCTGTGCAAAATAGTGATTAAAAGAAAGATGAAAACACATTAAGTTTGAAGGATGAGATAAATCAAAGAGAAAGAGATTAAGAGATTCTTGGTAACATTTAAGCGTTCATGGTGTAATTTAAATTTCATATATATATATATATATATATATATATATACTTATAACCCACTTTGACCATAGCCTTATATTACAAGCTAATTAAAGTCCAATTAGATCTCTAGACATATGTATTTCTATTTTAGTAGAGAGTGGTATGAAAAGCAAACTTATGATAGTATTATTATAATTAAAATATACCGAGACATTCTCTTTATATACTATTTTTCACTAACATTTCATATTTTTGTCTTGTGTAGAAGATGGTTTTGAACAATCTATTGGTTCACATACTTGATGTACACTAATTGAAGGGTGTTGAGAATTACTCTAATTGGCTGATGAATATCAGAATAGTTATGTATTCAGATAAGTATGGATATATTTTTTATCAGAAGACGCATCAATGTGTTTCTGATAAGGCTACTCAAGAGGAGTTGTAAACTTATCAAAAATGGGTTGATAATGATTTAAAAGTTAAATTATACATCGTCGCCTAAATGTCAATAGAACTTCAAAGAAAGCATATGCACATGGGTATTGCAAGCAGTATCATGCTTAATCTGAATGAGTTATTTAGAGATAGACCACAGGTTGATCTCTACAGGATCTCCAAGACACTCTTCAATTCAAGTTAACTGAAGGCAATTCAATAAGTACTTATGTACTTAAGATGATTTCTTACTTTAAGAAGTTTGAGACTATGGATATATATCTGAACAATAGCTTAAAGAATAGTTTGATTTCTCTACTGGAGTCATTTGCATAGTTCATCATAAACTTTAATATGTAAAGGTTAACTTCTATATATGTTGAGCTACATAATATATTGAAGCCAGCTTTTGAGGACATGAATAAAGGAGATGCAGCCTCCTATAGTCGTAGTAGTGCTTTATATTCTTCTTTAAGGGCTTCTCAAAAGTCTAAAGGTAAAAAAAAAAAAAAAATTAGACACCACATATGAATCCTCAAAGACAAGTGATATCCAAGTCACAGGAAAAGAACAATGGCAAAGGAAAGTTATTTGCACCACGACGATGACTGACAATAAAAATGTAATTGTCCAAGGTACCTTGCCACAATCAAAGAGAACTTGTCAGATACATGTTTACCTATAATTAATATTTCATTAGTAGTTGATGCTTGTAATGGCTAGGTATTAGATACAGCTTGTCATTTTCACATTTGCAATATATTGCAGGGTTTGAAGGAAATTAGACAGCTGTAGCGTGGAGAAGTCCAACTTCATGTTGGAAATTGTGATTTTGTATAGGTCGAAGCTATTGAAAGTTTGAGTTGTTTCTCCCTTGTGGTAGATCTTTAATGTTGTATAACTGTTATTTTGCGTCTAATATTA